>OX411307.1:34145002-35624815 GCA_948150685.1 Rhaphigaster nebulosa
TTTATGATCTTTTGTACAGTTTTGGGTTTTTAGTATGATTGTTTCCTTTTTTTATGATCAGCTGTTTCTAATTTAACTTTTCCCAGCTGTTGTCATGTAACCTCTCCTTTCCCTCAGTATGTGTCTGGGTGTCTTGGTGTGGGGTGCTGTCTATGGTTAATGACTTTTTTGACTGGATGTGAGATGTGCTGCAATTTGTTCTTTATGTAGGTTTTTTTTTCTTTTCCTTTACTTTATTTATTTATTATTTTTTTATTTCTCCCCTTTTGACCTGATGATGTCTGAATTGGCGAAATATTAACAGGTGATTTCTTTTCTGTTATTTTTTAGACTCTTGGCACCTTGTTTGGATTTTTCCATTTATGTCCCAATAATAATAATATTTTATATTATATATAAACAAAAAACAACAAGGTGCTTCATCGTCCAAGAAAAAACTGGTGCTTGATCAAGCATACTTGACCGCGTGTGGCCATCTTTAGGCCAAAACGTTAGCATACATTAAAGCAGTATAATATTCTACTGTGACACAATTAACAGACTATCTATTGCATGCTATACTCCAAATCTAACACTAGATTACCACAATATGTTTAGAAGCAAACTCAGGGTAATTGTTTGAGAGACTTTTTAGTAATCAAATGGTTATTTCTGAGAAATCTGAGATCAGCAATGATTCGCCTAAGGATATTCTTAAACAACATTAGAAAAATTGAAATAATGGGGTTATACATCGAATTCTATTTAATTAGAAAAACTCCAAAATTAATTAAGAGATAAAATAGAGATATTATTATTGGTAAATTTTAATCTAAACTAATTCACTGATAATTGGTTCATTCATCAACAACGGAACTGATAATCAGTTATGATAGCATTCAGTAAAAATATTGTCAGACATATGTTAAGAATTTTTATATTGTTGATGGTCACAATTCACAGTCAACAAATAATTCTATAACTAATTAGCTGATTATTTGTTCAATTATCTTTTTATTTTTCACTACTCTACAAAATGTTGTATTTAAGTATTTCAAGTTGTTTCATCAAATAAAAATATCAGATGAATAGTTAATATTAGGAATGAATTTGGACTATTAAATGCCCTTTTTACATTATGATAATCACATTAGAACCAGATATTTACAGTGACAGAAGAACTCAATTATCAGTAAATTATAAATCTAATATGTTAGATAAGTGCAAAAATAATTGATCAAATATACAGTGTCAGCAATAAAAGACAAAAAATTTATATAAATGTGCCTAAATATGCTACAAACTAGATATAAATGAACACATACTTAGTATTGCTGAATGTTGTTCTCTAGCACTATCGAGCAAGCTGTCATTTTGTTTCAGCATGCAGTCTACTAAGGTTGTGGTTGCCTTGCCCTTTTTTGCGACTCCATCTGCTGAATAACCATGAGCCAAGCTTGCATAATATTCACACTTCAACCGGCAAAGGCAGGACCAAGGTTGTGGTAAGAATTCACATGGACTAGTCAATTCAGTGAGGTGTTTATAACTTTTACTAAGCTGCACAGGGACATGAAACAACATGCTGTACTTATTTTTATATTCTATACATATACTTAAATTACATTAAATGAACCTGATTATTAGAATCTGGTTCTTTAAACGCAAGTGCTAACTTGATTAGAATAATCAAATAAAATAAATAATTTAACTTACAGAGTTCAGTATAATTCATGAATAGGTATTGTTGTATAAATCAAACCAATAAAAATATTAAATAATCATCTACTACATTAATTTTTTTTTGTTTTTGTTTAAAAATTTCTATTACAGTTAAATAATAATGAAATGGCCCATTACTGATTAATGCTATGGAAATGCACATACAGATTTTTAACAGTAGTTCATAATTTGATTTTATTCTATTTTAGTATTTTCATAAGAAAATTATAAAGTCCTATCTTATCCAGAATCATACAACTATTCTATATTAGCATTTTACTAATATGGATTAGAACAATCTTCTTGTTAAGATTAAAAATCTTGAATCTTAAGAAGCAATTCATTAATCTATTCAGTCTCATCTTAAACTCACTAGACAGTCCCCAAAATATCAAGCATCAATAGTTGAAGAGGGGGGAAGAAAATAAAAGTGAGTACAAGAAGTTGATGGGTACTTCAAGGGAATTAATCTTGGAATCTAAGTAGTTGCTTGAGGATTGAAGTGGATTTTCAAGCGATTATGGTTATTCCAAGAAAGGTTTGGAATAACCATATCTATGTCATTCAATAGTGCTAGTCATTATAGATATTATATCAATCATAGAGCAAAATTTAGGGTGCACTGTACTAGGAGTATAGGAGATATGGAGTTTCAAAGTCAACATTGGCACCTATGGGAAGTATTCCAAAAGTTTCTTTTAAACATGTTAAAATAATTTTTCATGGTTAATACTCTTACCTTGTAACTATAGAACACAAATTTTGGGGAAATTTGAAGGAGAATGTTATTTTAAAATAATGTTGAACCTCTGTTCACTCTGGTTCCTTGTTCAAATACCCTGACTTGTAAAATGCATATCGAATCATGTTCCTAAAGCAAGGCGCACTGAAATAGAAAATTGTAAAAGCCTGCTACTGTGGGAATCTGTCACGAAACTGAATGTTGACGTCCAATTCAGGAATCACCTTATCAGTTATGAAACAAACAAATGCCTTTTACGGCCTTAAGAAGTGCACAACCATTGGCTGAATCTAAACCTACTAATACTGCAAACATCAAAACATTTGGAGGAAACACTGCAAATATAAAATAAGTCTGATCTGTTAATGTTCAACAAAAAAGTCATGTGGCCCAAAATGCCTGCAGACCAACAAAAATTCCTCCTGTTTCTCGACTCATGAAAACCTCTTATCTCTTTAAGTGCCACAAGGTATTGAGTTGATCAAGAGGCTTACTCCAGACGGATATAAGGGGGAGATTCATGTGCATTTCTTGAGGCCATACAAGGTATTCCTTCATTTCATAACTGATACGGCAATCCCTGAATCAGACATCAACATGCATGGTGGCAGGTTCCTGCAGTTGCAGGCTTTCACCATCTTTCAGTTTAGCTTAAAAAAGGGGGTTTAGCTTAAAGAACATAGATTGCACCACATGACTTCTGCTTGACAGGATTGTGACATGTGCTTCAAATTTGATTCAACTGCTTTTGTTAAGTGTGCTCACTGTGAGCAGAGTATCTGCATGAGTCATGGATTGTTTTCCAAAATTATAAATTAACTGCTGATTGTATCACTGATTCTGATTTCCCAAAAATGCTAGTAGTTGCATCTACAGTTACAAGGTAAGAGAATTTACTATAAAAAAAACTATTCTAATATGTTTAAAAGAAACTTTTGGAACATTTCCCATAGGCGCCAATGTTAAATTTGAAACTCTATATCCTATGACCCTGATCGATTGCACCCCAAATTTTGCTAAGGTTCTAATCATGACTAGCACTATTGAATGACATAGGTCTCATTATGCAACTCTATTCACCCAATGTAACATTTACTTATAAGTTATTTCTTAATTAATTCCGAAATAAGTAAAAAGATATGGGGTCGTTTTCTGAAAATTAATAATTAATATTGAAAGCAGATCATTTTTAGACATACCATACCATAATACTACAGTGTAGTCCCGATTATCCGAAATTATTAGGACCAGAATCGTTTTGGATTAACAAATATTTTGGATTAAGCAAAATCATTCTTAAAAAAAACTTAAATTCAATAATAACATGTGATTACATAAATATTATTAAGTGTGATCACACAGTTGTTTCTCTTTGTTGCAAATGTTGCAGAGAGTCTGAAAAACCAGCCCTTGTGCTATAAAAATGCCTAAACAACTCTCTCCTCTGATTAAATGATTAAATAATGGATTCATTAAATTTTTTGTTTTAACTTAATGTAATATAGATAATTTTTTTTCAATTAATCTTTTTTCTATGGTTATAATTTATTTGTTATTTTCTTGTTTTTTTACAATAAAATATTCAATATTCAAAAGTTGATTGTGATATTGAAATAAAATAAAATAGTAACTATCACCATAAAATATGAGTTGTAATAAATATAATAACAAAGTGATTAGTATCATCAAATATAATTAATTAATTGAAAATTTAAATATTATGCATTGAAAATAATTAGCCATTTAAAAATTATCGTTAATGTCATTATTATTGAAAGTATATCACATTGGTGTTGTATATTGTACAGTCTTGTTTTAGTGGCTCTGGAAATTAAGCCACTTCCTAAATGATGACGCAGTCCAAAACAGCATCTGTTGGCTGATATTTTTCTCCTCCTTATCTCAAGACGAAACATCATTGTTCATATTCACTTGTGATCCAAAGTACACAAATTCATCGACTTGTTCAAAAGAGTATGGCCTGAACTGGACCGTTATTCATGGGGATCTCTTGTTTGACCAGCCACCATGTATTTAGTTTTTGAGGAGTTGGCAGCCAGCCCCAGCTTCTTAGCAGCATCCTCGAGGGCAAGGAATGCTTCTTCTATAGCAGGTTTTGATCTTCCTGCAATGTCAAGCCCAGGAATTGTACCGTACGGTTGAATATTGTGCCACTAGTCTGGATCTTTGGCTCCCTGACAGCCTTTTCCAGACCAATGTTGAAAAGAAGACAGGCGAGGGAATCTTCTTGTCTTACACTATTATCTGGGATAAATCCCTCAGACAGATCTCCCTGGACCCGCACCACACATTCAATGTTTGCCATTGTATGCTTCACCAGTCGAATAAGCTTAATTGGCACGTTTAGGTCTTTCATCGCTTGATATAGAGGTTCTCTTTAAATGTTGTCATAGGCCGACCTGAAATCTACAAATAAGTGGTGAGTGGGGATCTGGTATTCTCTGCTCCTTTCTAAAATTGTTCGTAAGAAGAAAATCTGGTCCATAGTCAACTTTCCATTATGGAATCTGCACTGATATTTGCCTAGCACCCTTTCAACATGGGGTAACAGTCTTTGGTATAATATATTTGAAAATATTTTGTAGGGACATGGGAGGAGAGAGATGCCCCGATAGTTACTACATTCAAGTAGATCTCCCTTTTTATGGATTGGACACAGTAGTGTTTTATTACAGGCTGTCGGGATCACTTCACTAGTCCAAATCATAATAACTATCATAGATTGTGAAACATCTTCAGAAGTTCATTCCCTTCTTAAATAATTCAGCCATCCATATCCGTTAACATCTGTATCTATTGCAGGTTATCTATTGGCTATTTTGTCATTAATTTTATTAACGTATCTTTCACATGCTTCGGGCTCTTTAAGTTTCTGTGTGTCGAATTTTTTGCTTCTTTGCCCATGCTTTGTCTTTACTGTCGAGATCCTGGCTCTCACTTTGGCTAGAGATAGAAAATGGTCTGAATCTACATTTGCTCCACGGTATGTTCTTACATCTAGAAGGTTTGACCTATGCCTGGCACTAATTAGAAAGTGTTTTGATATCACTTAACTATTTTTTGTGTGGATGTGATTGGCTTTTCAGGTGTAAATGGACCGAAAAACAAACTGGAAACATTAAAGATTGAAAGCAGAATTTCCCAAGGAATGAGATAAAATCAAAATTTAACAAATTGAACTTGGAAATATTGTTCATTCAAGTATTGATACATTGCACTGCCCAGCTTTTCAATTTTTTTGTCAAATAATAATAACAATTCGTTCAATTCATCTCAGACTAATTTGTTAAGACTCCAATAAATATTTAATAGATTCAAATTAACTCCCTTTAAACATCTTGGATTTTCCGCTTTCCCAATATTTTCACCATTACCTAGAAACCGCCAGGTTTATCTCCCAATTAAGGGTGCCCACTTTACAGTGGCTTGGTGAGGCCCAGGAGGATCTTCCCTCACACGTGGGGCCTCCCGATCCCACAGGGCCGATCTACGGTTGATAATAGAATAAGTAATGATCTGCCACAGCCGGTCTCAAACCTGAGACCTAGAGATTAATAGCACAGTGCCCTACCCACTGAGCTAATCCGCTTCTTTGCCGTTCTGCGAAAAAAATGTTTAAGAAATTGCGTTTAAGATGTCGCATTAGCTTTTAAAATCTAAAAGCTTTTGAAGAAATTATATCTTTCTTTTCACCTACTGTGCGGTTAAGAGAAACTTTTTTTGAAACAAAAAGAGCTAAATCTGTATCTGTGTCCATTTATTAGAAGATCTGGTAAACATAAGTTGTAAGCAATGTAAAGTCAATGGTGTGTCGCCGGGAAAAATAAAACTGTCCGCTTATTAGAGATGTCTGCTAAGAGAAGTTCCACTGTATTTTCGAATGGAACATTTTAAATTCGCTATAATTATCTGATTTTATATATTATCTGCTTTGGAACCAACTACTTGAGTGACCTTCATAAGAATGTTTACCTTCTGTGCTCACAATCAGCAAAGGTTTAGTCACAATCTTGCCAGGTCATAAAAATGTATTCCCTTATATTGCATCAATTGAGCTTACTTAAATTTGCTGAGATGATCCAGTATGCTTGGTTTGCCTCCAGGCTGATTGATGAAATAGGAATATTCATGAATGTGAACGAATTATATTTCTCATTAACCAATTTAAAAAAAAAAAATGTAATTGCAACAATGATAGTTTTATAAAACTATTAAGGTATGATTTGTGACAAAACTCAATGTTTCTATGATGATTATCATCCGAATGAATGTATAACTGTGAGCTAATCTGATAATGAGAGTGAATGAGTAAAAGTTATCATGATTATACTTGACGATACTAATCACTTTGTTATTATATTTATTACAATTCCTATTTTTATAGTACTTGTTATTATTTTATTTTATTTCATTTCAATATCACGGTCAACTTTTGAATATTGAATATTTTATTGTAAATAACAAATAAATAATAACCGTAGGAAAAGTTTAATTGAAAATTTTTTCATCTATATTAAATCAAATTAAAACAAAAAAATAATGAATCCATTATTTAATCATTTATAAATATCAAAGATATAAAAAACAATAAAAGAATAAAAAAAAATTCACAATTTCGGAGTTTCGAACTGAACATCTTTAGCACTGTAATCAGACGTACCCTAAGGCCACTGATTACAGAAATATATACTAACACATATAATGTTTGCCCTGAAAAAAAAATTATTATAATTTTCAATCATAGAATTGGTAAAATTAACTGAAAATTTAACAAAATAATGCAGAAGAGAAAACAGTCAAACGGAATAAAATAAATATATAAAATTCATCACACAATCAAAAGTCTTCAGTTAAACAGTGAATATCTATAGCTACAAATTTCTTACATGGTTAGCTTCCAAAGCTAGATCAAAGTTCATATCACCATCCCTTTTATCCTTGGATTGTAGCTGAAGCTTCTCGAATAAAAATTCATGAGCCTGCGCCTGTAAAGTAATTTCAAATTTAATCAGTAAAAGAAGATCCATTTTATTTATAAAATAAAAGTATACGATATAATTTCAACATTTCATATAAATGAGATGCTTATAAAAATAAAAAGTCAAAGCAACAAACAACTTCTTGAACCAATACTTCTTGAACCAACTCTTTAAATCTTTTTGATGAATAGGCATTATAAAGATTAACAAGGTGCAAACATATATTCAAACTACTAACTGGTTTGATTCAAGTAAAAATCGGAGCTATGGTCTAGATGAAAAAATATGAAATATACAATTGGTATGTTCAGAAAACGGATTCAAATTTGTAAATTTATTAGTGCTAGTATCTGATGTTTACTAAAGCTGGCTAGCAATTGAAAACATGATTGGAAAAGCTCAGCAGTTTATACAATTAAATTTAAACCAAATGAAAGAAGATCCTTGAGATTTGTGGGATATTTAAAGATCATAACAGTTTGCAAATATAATAAGGTATGTAACAATATGACGCACTGTCAAACAAAAGGTCATCAGTAAAAACATACCTTTAATTAAGAAGAGAAAAATGGGTTCTTTGAAAGAACAGGCACAATTCTAAAAAATATGAAGGCTAAAGAAGCTTAGATGTAAATATATACATAGTGATAATTGATATAAAAAAAGTCCAGAAAAAAAATTTAACAATTAAAAATTGGTAAACTATTATAAAATAATGTTCATACAAGCATTAGCTGCGTGAGCATATCAAGGACGCTTGCAGTAAGATCCATTGATGGAGGATTAGTGAAGTTCTCAGCAAGGTACTTAAGAGCTCCAGCAGCTCTCAGCCAGTTATCCACACCTTAAAAATAACAAGTTGGTTTTAAAGGAATTATCCAAAAGAATACAATTTTTTTCTTTCTCACAAATGAATAATAATAATATTTACATAAATTTCCATTTAATTAATAATAAGACTCTGTAGTAATTACACAAGAAATAAAATAATTTTACTACATTATTTGCAAATCAAACATTAACACAATAATACTAACTCCGATACAGCATATTAATTAACATGTGTTTTTTTTTTATCTGCAAAGTTGAAGGTTACAAAAGGTAGTATAGTAAATATATCTGATACAACTCAAAAATACATGCAAAAGTTTGCCCCAGTTGTGATATACTGAATCTTATGGGGAGAAATCAACAGTAATAAACAGTAATTATTTTTTCTACATTTATTGATTAATGTAGTATATTACTATACTACGTAGATATATCTGCTACACACTCCTCCCACCAGAGGAAAGCACGTGAGGACAGTTCATCATCATAGACAAAATTGAACATTATGAGAGGGTATTTTATTTCGGAGTTCTTCTGTGATGATTGCAGTTGATCCAATTTAATATATTTAATGTAATTTATATATATATTGTAACGCTCTACAAATAATACTACTTTTGGCGAGGATATAGGTCCTTCGAGAGGTCCTTATAACAAAAATAGTCGGTTTTAACATTGATACAGGCTCCCATACATCCTGCCTTTTTATTAAATCGGAACGGACTATGTTAGCGAGTAGAGGGACATTAGAATAAACGCTAAAATAGTCAATTTTAATATTCGACTCCTTCTTCCCGTATAAGAAATTAGATCTGAAAATTATATAGGTAAGCTAGCTGGATTAGAGAGGGAGGGAGAGTCCCGTTACGAAAAGCCGCTGTTTTTAACAATCTCCGAGTTCATACCCGTTGATACTATTAGGCCGGGTAAGGGAGAGGAGGAGGGGGAAATGTATACATATATTGTAACGCTCTACAAATAATAGCTTGGAATGAGAAGAATCCCGACATAGAAAAATGTGAGAGCACGTAGTAAGATGTTGGGATATGAAGATCTTCTGTGTTTGATGTCTTGAAGGTTGTTTGGGTTTAAAATATTTTATGGTGTTCTGAAGTTGAAAAAGGAAATCAGCTGGATTAATAGGAGGATGATTTATAAAAAAATCACCAGGGAGAGTAAGTGGTGCGCCATTAACTAGTTCTGCTGCTGAACAGCCAAGGTCTTCCTTCAAAGCAGAGCGATTATCTAATAATACCAGAGGTAAGGCATCGACCCATGAAGAAGTTTTCAGCAAGTGGCAAGTTTTCATTGTTTTGTGTTGTCGTTCGATCAGTCCATTTGTTTGTGGGTGATAGGAACAAGCAGCAATATGACGAAATCCGAAATATATTGCAAGGAATTTGAAACGTTTGCTTTTGAATTATTTTTCTTGATTGGCAGTTATTTTTGCAGGAGAAAAAAAATAAGGAATTCCAAACTGAGAGATCCAAGATGTCACTAATGCTTGAACCACCATTGAGGCAGTTTGGTCAGCCACTGGTGTGAGAACATACTCTCGAGTAATGAAACTTTTCTGACACATCCAGTTCCAGGGGCCGAATTGTCTTTGACTACACATACTTCTGATTTAGCAATGGGTGCTGTACTATAGCAAGAAGTTGACAGAATTCAACAAAATTTGTTATTAACCTTTCTTTTAATGCCATGCATATATTACAAGCAGGCGGGTCGTTTAAAATATCAGAAATTTTTTCAAAAATTTCTGAATCAACAGAACTTACCCCTATGTTGAATTTTGTTAGGTCATAAGCAATTCTCGCCCTTCTAAACTGAGCCACTAATTGAATAAACTAAATTTTGAGATCAGGCTTCCATAAAGCTGGAATTTTAATGGATAAATGAGATATCTCTGGTGGCAAAACAGAAATTGCTGCAGACTTTTCATTTTGAAATGAAATATCTTCGTTTACATCAGAAATAGTCGTGTTGAGGTCACCAATATAATAATTACACAAGAAAAAATATCTTTTTACTCCTTTATTTGCAAACCAAATATTAACATAATAATACTAACTTCGATACTGCATATGTTTTTTTTATCTGCAAAGTTGAAGGTTACAAAAGGTAGTATAGTAAATATATCTAAATTTGATACAACTCAAAAATACATTCAAAAGTTTGCCCCAGTTGTGGTATACTGAATCTTATGGGGAGAAATCAAATATAAACAGTAATTATTTTTTCTACATTTATTGATTAATGTAGTACAAAAACCTACATTTCTTAATGTAATCTGGCTAGAGTATGATCTACTAGCCACCGATTTGAAAGCTTGAATATTCCTTGTTCAAAAAAAGCTTGAATGTAAGTTTTCAGCCAATTGTGCTAGTGCTCCTCATTTTCTTTATTGATTTTGAATCATTCTCCAAGTGATTCTTTCAAGGGGTGAACAAAAAATATTCACAGGGCGACAAGTCTGGAATATAAGGAGGGTGTTCGAGGGTTTCCCTGCCCATTTCTTCCTATTAATCCCTAATAAAAATCGTGTTGTGAGGCCTGGTGTTGTCATGGAGAAGGATGACTTCTCTGATAGGCATACCTCGTCTATTGTTTTGGTAGGCGGATCTTGCGAACTGAAACAGCTAGAAATACTAAGCTGCATTCACTGTTCATTGATCATGAAGAAAATTGAGTAAATAATTTATTATGTAAAGTAAAAAAAAATCATTGCAAAAACTTTTTCAGCTGAAAGAAGAGTTTTTGTCTTCAATGGGTAGCATTTATTCATCCTTCTTTCGCCACTCCATACTCATCATTTTCGACCTGGGAATGTAATGTTGGACTCACGTCAAATTAAATGTGACAACGTGCCTCAAAAAATAAATCCATTCTTGTCTTAATCGATTCAGAAGTCTCTCACTGATCGTGAGGTGAAACATGACCTGTTTTTTGATTTTCGGGAGTGCAGCCGCTAACCAAGCCGGTTCCCCAGAGAGTGAAAGAGTGAGAGGGTGCGAGGGAGAGACGGTGTGTGTGTGAGAGAGAGAGAGAGAGAGATATTGATCTTTTATTGTCTGAGGGCCTGTGGCCCTTTCTTACATACAGATGTATAAGCTTAGAAATCTACTTATAACAATCTATTAAATATCAGATAAATTTCACCAATGATATTTTACAACCCAAATATATATTTTAATAAAGAAAGGAAAAATAATATAATGATATGAAGGATACAAAAAATAAAAAAATTAAATTAATAATAAGATAATAAATAAAAAAATCAAAGGGGCAGGGGAAGGGGGCTATGGAAAGGAAAGGAAAGGAGAGTAACTATTTAAATGTATATTGAAAGATTCAAGGAGCACTCGCTAGGTCTGTACTCAGGAATTGTCGAAGGCAAGCTTCACGGAAGGAGATTGCAAATCTGATCTCTACCGAAAGCTGGTTGAGCTCTCTCGCTGCTGCAACGTGGAAAGCATTCCTAAAAGAATTAGTCCAGCAGGCTGGCAATTGGAATGTCCCCTACAACCTCTCACTACATACCTCCACAAGTCCTTTTCTTATATCCTCAGGAACCCCTGAGTCTAGTACTTTTCTGACTAGGCACATGAGGTTAAGCCTGCGATATTGTTTCACCCACAACCAGCTTAACTCCTTCATAAATGGGGTGATATTGTCGTCTCTTTTGGCTTGTAAAATGAACCAGATGGCTGAGTTAAGAGCCTTCTGGATTCTGGCTTCCACCTTAATAGCGAATGCATGACACCATGGACCCGGCCAATGACAAGACCTGCATGGTCCCGCCATGACAATGAGGAACAGACCATCACTCCAAGGACTTTTATCTTCTCGGATCGGTGGATGACCTGATCTAAAATGGTTAGCCTAGGCAGCACGACATCCTTTTCAGCCTTTGCAGCCTTAGCTTAGGACTCCCAATCAGCATCCATTATAATTCCCTGCAGTTTAGGTAAAGCCTGTTTGAGATAGTCCAGAGTTGAAGTGCCTTGATGTCTTTATTTACCTGTACCATGGTCTCGGATAAATATTCTGGAAACGCGGAAGCCCAAATGAAAACATTATCTGCAAATATAAGGCTTTTGCAGTGCTTGAGGATTTTGGTAACATTGTTGATGTATACAAGAAACAGCAGAGGCATAGCTTCCGCTATAGTCTGAAAATACACAGCATTCACTGTCGACAGCCAACAACCTCATTATCCTGGAGAGAGGTGATGCGGTACAGGCGAATAGGTTAAAGAAGGGAAGCGGCGCAACATCTTAACAGACAAGCCACCTTTCGAGTATAACATGAGATCTAACCTCCTTAAATAAATTAAATTAAGTAATACTAATTAAACACATTAATACTAATTTCCCCTTCAGGAATATAATTTGATGCTTAATACATTATCTTATTGAATGAGACGGGTAATTTATTTCATAATCACAAGTATTTATAACCCTTTTTTTTGAACTTCAAGGAAAGGGCTCCCGGTAATATGACGTGTACCAGGCCTTCCATTATTGTACACTTATTAAAATAAATAAATAAAAACACATTCTATAGCTGAATACCAATAAGTCAACAGTAACCTGAATCTAAGCCCTTGGCACTATCTCTTGGCTTTCTTGCAGCTATTTGTGTGTAAAGTGCAGCCACATTCAGGAGAACACAAGCCTTCTCAAATGCAACTGTTCTCTGTGAACTGGGGACACCAGTTAAAGAATCATACCTATAAAATAAATAGGTTATTTACATTGGAGGAAACACATAACATTAGAAAATGAGATAAAATCAAATTTAAAAAATACACTAAAATAAAATATTTGAAAAAATAACACCTCTCAAGGCATTCCATTTTATTATTTATATTCTGATTCATTTTTATATCTAATTAGTTTTAAAGTAAATTTAAAGGCTCTGTCCGGGTAAGGTAGGTAAAAGTGTCCCAAAGTGATAGAAGCATGCTGACTAATAGTTATGCACACCTTAATAAGAAATTCTTATAATCTAAGTTTCAGATCTCTAGTGCCCTCCTGTGCCTCATAATTAGCTCAAGTATCTTAAAGGCTCTAATTTTTTGTTAATTTTTTTTATAGGCACTGCACGTCACAAAATCTTCTCAATGTTGACTTAAGCCATGGACCTCATGAACTATCAAAAGGAATTTTTGGGTCATGCTCCAACATTTATAACGCTCCATTCCTTTGGTGTTTCCTGGGAAAAACTAAAAAAAAAGTATGAAAATTTGAATAAAATTGGCTATAGCTTTACAGAGTGTTGAGCAAGATAAACCATAGTTATAGGACATCTTTGCCTAAGCCATATTGACATCCTCAAATATTTCAAATTGGTGCTAGAGGTTGACATTTTTTAAAGAAACTGTTCATATCCTAACTACAAGCAACATATATAGTTTTGAATTATAAATATTTTTTAAATAAATCTTTTAATTATTCATACAAATTTTTTTTCATTGAATTCAATTTACAAAAACCGGTTATTTGTATCGGTTAAAACCAATCAGTTTTATCAGTTTTAATTGAAGGTAAAATAACCGGAATAACAGATAACCGTTTTTTTTTTTTTCCCACAAAAACCAACACCTCTAAGCTGCAGTCATTAGTTGTATCATGGCAATCATATTTTCCTACATATTTTCCCAATTTTTCCATTGATATTTCCCACAACGTTTCAACATCCTATTAGGGAATTTCATTATAAGCCCTTTCTATCCGTGCATAAAATTCTTCCTTAATATCCACTTTTTCTTCTTGAGTCTACTATAGCATATCTTTTCATTTATTGTTTTGTAGTTTAATACTGCTTGTTTTAGTGGTTATTTAACCATGAAACCTGGACCTTTAATATGCCTAGTATGCCTGCTGTTGCGAAGGATACATTTACTTAATTCAACCATAATAGGTTCCTTCCTCCACTGAATGTCTTGAAATGCTCAATTCTGAATTTCATAGCTTCCCCAGAATTATTCTCTCTGACTTTGAACGGTAGAATGCTTTGGTAACTAAATCATTCATTTATAATTTAGAAGTGTAAATCATTCATCATTGAATTATAGACTCTTAAGAAAAATGTTTATAAACATATATGCATGCACAAATGCACTTATGTACCCACACACACACAAAACCTTATCAGCTTTGTTATAAGATTGACAATTTAAAAAGTAAATCACCATTCAAAAAATATCCCAAGGCTTCTATCAGGTGGGAAAAATCTCCTTTCAACAAAGTATAACTGATTGTAGTACTCCAAAAGAAGTGAAATGCCAGTATGATCTCTATGGGGCGTCCTCATTGCCTGTCCAAAAAACAACAGTAAATACATGAAACATTACTTTGTACTAAAATATACAATTAACAATATTTAATTTTTTAAGTTAAATAAAATCTTATTACAATTAAAAAATTATATTTACAAACAATATTACATATAATGTTTCTTCCAAAAGAAATTATTGAAAAGTTACTACTGGGTACTATTTTAATAAATGTCTGTCTATTTAACTTAGCCATACTTAAAACTACCTGAATGTGATATTACTTTCAATAACAGCTGTTTTTCACGTAATTTCTAGCAATAAAGTAGGATTACACTGTAAAAAACACATTTTAAATACAATGTAAAATAAATAATCAACAGAACAAAATATAACAAATTTATTTCAATGTTAAGTCAAGATCAAATCCAGTTAAGATAAAACACAAATAATTGATAAGAACTATAAAAATAATGCTAACTAATTTATGAAACATCATAATTTAAAGTTGAATCTAAAGTAAAATAATATTCATATCTTAAAGAATAAGGAAAATTACAAATGCTACTTTGAGCTGAGATTGTACAAATGAACTAGTTTATAAATGTAAAAACAAGACACTAAAAAATGCTAAACTTATGGTACAGTGACTTTACAAGATGGAGACTATATAATCAACAAGATTATGGAGTTTATATACCTATACAGTGCCCCATCATCCAGCAGCATGCTGTCAGTTACAAATCATCATCGTTATAATTTCATTATTAAATGTTCACAATTATTGAGATGTACTTTCTAAAATACAGTTTTTAATTAGGTTCTTTTTAATTAGTCAATACTTGAATCTGAACAATGGAGATGAAAAACACTGTACATGTTTATTGACATGTGAGGAATGGATGTTGGTGCATTTGACAGATTGAGAAGAGCATTCAGTGCTTAATAAAGTCCTGCTATGTATAAAACTCATTAGAATGCAATAAGCAGGATGAGATTCTAATGAAACTCATTGATGAGAAAGAAGATGAACCCTGTGAACTCAACCTGGGGCCCATCCTCAGATTAGCTGGATGAATGTATTAAAGCATGATGAAAGTTATCATTGGAATGTGTTAGGCTTGCAGGAGAGCAGATTTCCTCAAAGAATAGCAATGTACCCTACACTACTAGGATAAGACAAAACCCAGTAATGAGTCAAAAAGCCATATCAGTGAGTGAGAATTTTAGTGGTATATGCAATGTATAATTGTAGATTTAACAAACATTTTTCCAAGAAACAAAAAAAAAAAAAATGGAAAATGGAATAATCTGAGGACATAAAATGAAGTAGATTGCGTGGTCAAATTGAAATAAAAGATTTGTGTACATGCAATATTGAATTGCAATGTTAGGTATTGAAACCAATGGAATATTAAGCAATATTAAAACTAATATACTTTAATTACTAAAATTGTTTTGATCATTTAACCTGTCTCATTTCCATGAAATCATTTATAGCACTATCATACTTGGAGCCATCCTCGCTATAGTGTTCTAATATAAAGTCCTGGAAAAAACAAAAAACAATGGCAGTTGATTATACATATTATTCGTTCAAAATCAATAGTTCTGACTAAAGTAATAAAATACCTTAAATGGTTCTCGGAAATCTATATCTTTTGTCTCTTTAAGTCCAAGAGGTATCACAGGCATCACAGGTTCAGAGCTACAACAAGATAATACTTCAATGAATGAAAGAAAACACCTTAGAAGGAATGAAGCAGCATTGATTGAATTATTTTCTGATTTGATGATGATAGAAATGTAGAAATACTATAACAATTCAGCTGGTAAAGATATCAGATCTACCTCTGATCCTCTGGCTACTGAAACCCTCTTTATATAAAAATAATTCAGAATAGTATCAAATAAACCAATTAAATTTCTATGAGAAACCAGAAAAAAATACTTTTAATGAGTAATAATCAGGGATTGAAATTAACTCTTATTTTTCTCTTCTAGTGAATGAAAGTCCAGATATGATTTTTATATTTTAAATCAACTTATAAAAGCGAATGCTGAATTTTTATTATTATTATTTTTTTTTTTTATGAATATAAAAGTTTTCCGAATATTTTCGATACAGAGGCCCATTATTGGGTTATCGAAGGTGCTGATTATGAAAAAAACTATCGACTTTAAAATCGCGCGCTCACGTATTGATTTATTTTAACATTTCAGATTTCGGTGATATTTAGGTTCATTAATGGGTTATTGAAGGTGCTGGTTATGAAAAAAACTATATATTTTAAAATCGGTCGCTCACGTATCGATTTATTTTAACATTTCGGATTTCCGTGGTATTGAGGTCGATTATTAGATAGGTTATCGAAGGTGCTGATTATGAAAAAAAAATATCAATTTTATAATCGCGAGCTCATGTATGGATTTATTTCAACACTTCGGATTTATTCGGATCGTTTATTAGGTTTTCGAGGGTTCTAATTCTGTTTTTTTTTAATTAAATCTTTTATCGCACATGCGCATTTCGATTTATTGTTATTGTTGAAGTTTTCTTCGATATAGGGATCGTTCATAAGGTTTTCGAAGGTTCAGATTCCGTTTTTTGTTTTTTATTTATCGATAATGCGCATTACTAATTACTATTACAATTGAATTTGTTTGCGCATATCATCCTTGAAAACCCAATAACCGATTTCTACTCCAAAAAAAAGTCAAATGTAACGGTAATTTGCATTGAGAATGCTCAATTAAAATTCAATTAAAAAAACTGAAAAAGAACATTCGAAAACCTAAACGATTCCTATATCAAAGAAAACTTCAACATAAAAGGAAAACCGAAATGCGCATGCGCATGCGCGATCATAAATCGGAGAGTAAATTAAAAAATAGCGTCTTTGAAAACATAATAAACGATACCTATAAAAAGTGTCAACTGAATTGGAAATTCTAAATGCGTATGCTCGATCGAAAATAAAATTCAAAAAATGGAATCAGAACCCCTGAAAACAAAACCAACGATTTGTATATTATAGAAAACTTCAATATTAACGGAAAATCTAAATGCGCATACGCGATCTATCGGATTTTCGATCGCGTATGCGCATTTAGATTTTCCGTTAATATTGAAGTTTTCAATAATATACAAATCGTAAATTCATTATTAACCTTCGATAACCTAATAATATACCTCAATAGCGAGGATTTTGGAAATATTAAAATAAATCGATACAAGAGCGCGCGATCTTATGATCGATAGTATTTTCATAATCAGCACTTTTGATAATCCAATAATGTAACTCAATATCAAGGAAATCCGAAATGTTAAAATAAATCGATATGTGTTCGCGTGATTTTAAAATCGATACTTTTTTCATAATCAGCACCTTCGATAACCCAACAATGGACCTCAATATCGAAAATATTGGAAAAACTTTAATATTCATACTCAAATAATAAAAATTCAACATTCACTTTTATTATTTGATTTAAATTATAAAAATCAAATCATAACTTTAATTTTTCAAGGTTATGATGTGACCTTTTCAGTGATGTGAATTTTCAGATGTCAAATATAAAAATCATATCTTGACTTTTATTCACTAGGAGAGAAAAATAAAAGTTAATTTCAATCCCTCGTTGTAATTAGTTTTTCAACAGAAAAAAAGGTTCGGCTGAGCACATTACAGGATTAAGAACTTTTGAGTTTTCAAGGCAAATTTCCAGAGTTAGATTTTCATAAAAAAGAAGTTGTAGCACTAAAAATGTTGCATTAAAAGGAAATTTATTACTCACCTAATTTCAAGGCGCTGAGCCTGCTTGGCAACTTATACCAGTGCAAGTGAGGAGGAAAAGAAAAGGATCCAGAAGTGGACAGGAAGAAGCATCTATTTCAAGTTCTGAAGCAATTGTTTCTGTTTCCAAAAATATTCGTCGGTCATTAAGAGGACTTAGAAAAAAATAAAATAAACCGCTGAATATTTAATTTGAGGTAAATTAACAAGGATGAAAAGCAAGAGCTTTTTTTGTGTTCTTCCGAAATTTCAGTGCTGGAACAAATTTTAAATAATGAACGTCTAGGACAGAGCCATGTTTTTATGCAACTTAGTACTTGTGAAGTACGGTTTGAACCTAAGCCAATAGTAAAAAATCAAATTTGCAATTTCAAAATACACGTGGGAGCTGCCTAGCATCCAATAAACACCGAAATGAGAAGAATGCATTTGGTAGAAAAAGATATATTTACATTTTTTAAATTAAATTAAATTTACGACCATTTGAGGCGTTCAATAGTTTCCAGATACGGTTCATGAAAAATTTAAAATATTTTCCAATTAGTGAAAATTTTTCGTTTAGGTCTTTAAATGTGTCAAATATCGCCAAAAATACCCATACCATGAGAAAAATCATTGGAAATGAATTTGAACTATATTTATCTGGGATAAATTTGAGCTGTGGCGTGCATCTGAAAAGTGGCATACAACCGAAAACCTGGAAAAATGGAATTTGGGAAAAATCAATGAAAAAGATTGCAAAAATTTATAGTAATAACTACAATCTTGTTTTATAAAAAAAAGAAAATGGAACGACTAGAAGCAGTATATAAATGTATAAAAGAATAACTTGTAACGGCACTGTCGTGAGCTCTAGCGACAACCATAGGAACTAGGTGAACGGAGGTAGAACTAGCACCCCGAGTGGGGAATCAACGAAACTCTGCAGGCTTTGGCTGCTGCCGCGAGGAATACTTTGTATTATTTCTTCGCATCATATAAATAAATGTATTATATTATAACAATATAACAGATATATACCTAGACGAACTTGAATAAATATACTTTTAGAACGCCTCTCGACGTCAATATTTGCTAAGAACGAAACTAGCTCGGGTCGAGATAAGACACTGCCAAGTTCTCTCTGAGTCTCTCTGGGACTGTTCCCAAGAGAAAAGCTTTCCTCCAAGGTTCTTCCAGGTCATTCCTGGCTGTGGTTAGAAAACTATTTGAAGATTTTATCTGTTCATCCTTTCTTATTCCTTTTTTTTTGCTTCAAAAAGTTCTGAAGGCTGGTTGCCCTCAGCTTGTTTCCACGAGGTCCGCAGGCTTGTACCCTTCACTCGTATCCGCAAGATCTGGAGGCAAAGTCCCCCCGCTTGCACTTCCGTTTTCCTTTGCAACATCTGAAGGCTGACTCCCTTCAGGTTGCGTTAATGTCGGAAGGTTTCTTCCCTTCGGTTAACTCTTATCCTAGCCCTTCTTTGTCCTAGCTACCTGCTCACATCCTTAAAGTGAACAGTCAGTATCGAGGCCTTTTGAGATCCACTTAGTCCTCGATACACTGGTGAGTACGACGGGAGCGGAAGCTAAGAGTTAGACGATGTGATCGGAAACCTGACTTGATTAAGGAAATACTGAGTGAAGCAGTCGAATGATGTCTATATCTGATGATCCCAATGATGTACACGAAAAGACAAATAAGAAGAAGAAATAAGCTGAAATCCGAAGTGATATCTCCCCAAAGCTCTCCAGGTGAACGTGATATAAAGTCTGACGTCTGAAGAAGCCCAACATGATCTACTTAATGTTTAAAAATCTATTCTCATCTGGCATTTTGTCAGCCAGATCAATACATTGATGACACCGACGATGGAGATCAGCCTTAACAATGACAATGGTCACTGGATAATGACAATGGATCAACAGTCATCGCAGACACCGTTAACAGAGAGGAAGGAGCTAGTAGTGAACATATCAGAATTATCATGCCCAGTGAACATCAACTAGTTGCGAAATTTTCTGCGAATGCAGGTGAACATAGGAAATGGGCTAGGCATTGCTAAGGCCAGCAGCGCGGCAGTGGCCAACTGCGAAGCAAACGCAGAACGAAGGCGTACACCCGGGGGTACTGAGAGGAATCTTCAACCCACACACACCCACCGTAGTATTTTGTGCAGCAGAAACCGCAATAGCATCTTTTGCAACAGTAACGACTAATACTGGACAGTCAAACATTAACAGGCTCAAGATACCTATTAACCCAATACATTCCTGAAACTTTTACAACTAAATGATTTAGTTCGTGTATGGCCTCCAGACCCTGTGGATAGGAGTACAAGCGGAGGGATCTGCCTCCAGACCTTCTATGATAACCAACAAAGCAATCTGAAACCATGAGTCTTCCAGGTCCCGGTCTGTATTTATACTCGCTTGGTTATTACGAACACCAATAGGCGTCAAAAATATCTTTTTCTGGGCTCGACCAGAACGTCTCTGTGCCACTATTTTATTGAAAAGTTTCAAAAAATTCATTATTATTTACAATAAAGGAAATATAAAACAAGCTTCATACATAAAAAATTAGAAAATATAAATAAAAACAATTTTCTATACCGGAGTCGGACAAGCTTCGCTGGCTTTCTGTTAGGGTCGCATAGTCGACGAGCTCAATGAGTTTCTGTTGTGAACCACTAGAGCTCGCATCTGTGCCGCTACACTTATAATAACATATACATATATTATCTTAGAAAAGAGCGCTAAATATAAGCTGGCCACGCAATATATCTCTTGATTTTGAGTGGGCAAGACAGTTGCTGAGATACGCCGAATTCGATAGTTTGGTTATCAATGGGCATTTAAGAAGGCCCTTCATAGCTTTTGACAGCGGCCAGGGAATCGGCTCTTATTGTAAATGAGCAAAATATGAATTTTATGCGAGTTGTTGGTGATGGAAACCATCGCTGCATTCCTCGACATCAGTTCCTGCAATTTCCGTAGAGTCGAATCGATTATATATCAGAGATGTAAGGCGAAATATAATAATAAAGTATCGCAGGAAATCAGGAGGCGAATCAATGTAACCAGTAGATGGTCATAAGGCTTGGCAAAACACCTAAAAACAGGCATATTTCGTCTTTGTACCAAAATAATTTCATGCAAGTGCGGCCGGTACTCAGTTGTGGGTCAAAAGCACCGGCAAGCTCTAACTCAGAAGGGAGACAGATATGTGAGAGGCAAATAAGGAGAATAATAATCGGAACTGCAAGAGAGAGAGAGAACTCTGGAGGAAAAGAAAAAACCTGTATTACAACCTATATAACAATATCAATGAATATGTCTGGGTCTTGACAACCAGATTCGTTAGCGGGTTATAGTGCTATTTATGAATGAATATGTCGATGAAATTTATAATGCCCCTAAAAATGATGATAATAATAAATAAATTAAATTAAATAAATTTTAAGTTGAAAATCTTAGGTTTTTCATATATTAGTGAGAGGTATCAATCGATAGTTTCAAAGAAGAGCTGACGACCAAATATTCTATTTTATATTGAAGTATCTCTTTGCACTGCAGAGAGATTTAACTCATAACTGAGTTTTGTTGTTGATATTTTTAAGATATAGAGAAGAGAATGAGAATGAAACAATGGTGCATTGACTAGGGTGGGTTCACCCATTTCACATGCTCCACTGGCATAACAAAGACTCCCGTAACACTTTCCTGCCAACCACATTCATTACTCTAACAATGTACTCTGATATTCCCTGATTTTACTAAAAAATGGTGAAAAATATGTTCATTATTCACGTTTCAACATAACGAGCATTAATATGACTGAATACATTTACAGTTAACAATAATTACGATAAGCTTGTTACTCCAAACTCTGTTGTTTGTACAAGGGGTCTTTGAGAACCGTAAAAGATAAAAGAGCAGATCCAATTATTAGGATAAGAAAGGCAAGGTCTTTTATGTCCAGTAGTAATTTATCTTAGTTTTATAATTTATTATTTTTTGAAAAGTGTGGAAAATGTTTTTTTTTTTTTTTTTAAACCATGGTAAAGTGAAATTCACAAGAAAAGCATATCAAAATTATTCCAAAAAAAAGTTAAAATCTATTTTGGGAATTGGCAAGTGGAAAGTTATGAAAAGAAACTATGTAGTTTATCATAACAGAAAATATTGTTCCATCTAATATTTCAAAATTGCTTTTTGGCCCAGTCCTAATCGCAAGGCCTTAACATCAATGTTTCACAATTATTCCAAGAATGTATTTAGAATAAATGACAGGCTCGTGAAATACCAAGTGATAACACATTGGTGGAAAAAAATTGATTAATGTTAGTATAAAATATCCTTATCATAAGAAATAACTAATACAGAATGGAGGATGATAAATGAATTACTCCGATAACTCAATAGAGTTTATATTATTATTAATCATCCATAGGCGGTTGATTGTTATACAAAAACGGATTGATTTAAAACAGCTCTGTAGATATCAGGAACGGTATTATTTTAACTACACTGCTTTATAATTAGTTGCACTAGTCATTTTAATTTTTCTCAGGAAGCCTACATGTGTAAAATCAATTTTAAGATATAGTTATTGCTACAACATTAACACCAGTTAATGCTTACTCTTAGCACATCATTAACATCCTCTCTGCATACACATTGGCAAGGAAGGAACAGAAAATCTGTAGACTTTGAAAAAAATTATAAAAGTTTAAACACTTGGTTAACCAGTTCCACATCTCATGCCCAAAGTCAGTCTTTGAATCACAATGATACACCAAATTCAGTGAAGAATGTTGAAATTAGTTTATTGGCTTATGAACATACTCAGTTGGAATACAGAAAGTTGGAATTAGTTTATTGGCTTATGAACATACTCCCATACTCGATTTTTGAGCCAACGAACTCTTTTTTCGAGTTCTATTTCGAGTTGTTGAAAAATCTAATACGAATTAAAGTGGAGGCCTTAGTTAAGTTTATGGTAAATCTTGAACGTCTATTTCTGCTTTCCAATACTTATTTCTCCAAAATTCGAGAAAAAACAACGCCAAACGAGTCTCAAAAACTTCTGCTTGTATAATATATGAGTTGTATAAAGTTATGAGGATCATAACTTTTTTTTAATAATACAATATAACAAAAAAAGAATACATAAAAGGGTGTGATAATTTTAATATATTATTTGTCCAAGGATAATACTCTTTTAAACTCCACATATTTAAAAACTTCTTTATTCTATTACATCTCAGGCCACTGTCTATTCTCAAGCCTGTCATCTATTACCCAAAAGATTTTCTTTCTTTCGGTTGACTTTTTGTAGACCTTGAAGATCTCTAGCCGCCTATCCCAGCTTCCTCCACCTCTGTCTATCTTGGGTGATGGCTTTCTAGTTTATTATTCGGTGATCGGCCGCGTCCTTCTTTATCCTGCCTACACATCTGAGTTTCGGCCTCTCTCTGGGTCTAGTTCCTACTACTGAGGCGTCCATAGTTAGGAAGAGAAAACCTGTTATAATCCGGAAGCCCATGCATAGAAACGTGACATTTTACACAAAGGTTCACCTATTTCAAACAATATGTTCTTGAAGAGGAGCTAAAAAATACACGTCTACCGCTCCGAAACCGATGGAATGCAAAATGGCGGGCATTCAAATATGCAGTTTTTTGGGGGTATTTTCAGCTTTTTATTTATATCTCCAAAACGGTGCTTTCTAGCGAAAACTTTATACTTCAAGAATTGAAGAACATTAAATTGTTTTATACTTGCAATAGGAAAGTTGTCGCTGGGAAACGCCGTTTTGGAGTTATAAATAAAAAGCTGAAAAAAAAATCGAAAATTTGTCGTATCTTTAGAAATTGAGCTCCTTCGAATTTATAACCGATGGAGATACGACAAAAAGTCATAAGACTCAAATTGTATATCTTTTTGACTTCGATAGGCCTACCATTATTGTTAGGGCCTACCAAACTATTGTTTTCTTATTATTTAATTGAAAATATTGTAAATATTAATTGATCTCTATTTAATATCTTATGGCCAGATACTGTTTCTGTTTTATTTGTTCGATTGTGTTATTCTTAAGGGACCTAGTCCCAGAATGAAATTCTTCTTCTGTTCTATTCTGTTCTATTGTACCATGTTTGAAGACTGTCAGTTCCCATTAAGTGTGTAGGCAATTGAAAAATTGGAGAAAAAAACAACAAAATTTTCTAGACGTAAAAAACTAGCTCGATCTAAGGTATAACCGATGGAGATACGACAAAAATTGATAAGACCAAAATTGTAGATCTTATAAATTCAACTTTTGGTGCAATCTGTTTGTTAATAGGTATTGCCGTTTAGTCACAATAGACCTTCAAATATATGTCTTACGAATTTTAAGATGCATCCACCATTTTGAATTTTTTGGGAGGTCAAACATTAGCGATTTTACCTTTTGGAATTTTACCATCGGTTATATGCTAAAAGCTACAAGTTTACCAATTTTCAAGTTTATAGCTCATCTAGTAACTTGGTTAGAATTTGTACGGATGAGTAAGTGAGGGAGACAATTTTACCCGATGCCTGTGAGTCGTACAAGGGGTAGTATAGTATTTAGATTCTAAATATGTATAAGATACTCTCTAAATACAAAATTTGATGCCCTACAAATTTTATTCGGAAGGTTTTTAGTTTAGAATAGCCGCTAACATGGTACAGGCGTTTAAAAGTCGCTATATTGAATTGTTTTGCAAAGTTTGTAGATATTGTTGTTTCCGTTGGTTTCAACCATTTTCCTATACTAAATATATAATAAAAGTTTTCGCTAGAAAGCACCGTTTTGGAGTTATAAATCAATAACTGAAAATGCCCAAAAAAATCCGTGTTTGAATGGCCGCCATTTTGTATTCCTTCGGCATCGTATGGGCAGACGTGTATTTTTTAGCTCTTCTTCAAGAACATAATTATCTGTAATAGGTGAACCTTTTGTGTAAAATAAGTCACGTTTTTCTGCATGGGCTCGCGGACTATTAGGAGGCTTCTTGCCACATGTCCCGCCCATTGTAACCTTTTTGCATTAATATCAAGCGTGATCGATTGCTGTGTTTCGGAGATTATTTCTTCATTCGTGTTTCTACTCTAAATCTCTGAGTCCTTATCCCACTTAAGTCCTCTCTAAGTCCTAGGACGCAATATCAATCTGGGAACTTGGCGTTCAAATTGTTTAACCTTTTTCTCAAGGGTGTCCTTAAGCGACCATGTCTCACTGCCATACATCTCAACAGGTTTTATGATTGAATTATATATTCGTAGGTTCAATTTCCGTGATATCTTCTTTGACCTTAGCATATGGGCTATTAAGAAAAAAGCTTTGTTCGCTCTGAGGATTCTTTGGTCGACTTCACTGAGCTGGTCGTTAATAGGGGTTACTGTGATTCCAAGGTATTTGAAACTATCTACTTTCTACACTTATGATTTCTTCTTGATGTATATTTCGGCTTACAATGATGTATTTTGTTTTGTTTTGGTTCACTTGTAAACCTATATCTTCCTTCGCTGCGGTCAGTGAAAAGGCCAGCGCCTGGATATCTTCTGCTTTACATTCCAGGACCGTTACGTCATCCGTAAATGAAAGGTAATTTTTTCCATCATTCTTACGTGTACTCCACCCTGCACTCTGCAGCGTTCTCGCATTATCTTTTCAATGTCATGTCCAAAACGTTTTTGAACATTAACTTTATCCTGGGCTCCAAAATAACTGTGCACTTTTCATTTTTATTTATTATTTATGTTTTTTGTTTAATTTTTTCCAACAATACTGCTGTCTCCTGAGGTTTCCCCTCCGAACATCCGTCTCAAGCTTTGCCCCATAAGTATGTGAAAACTGATATTAGAGAACTTATATTTAAAATGTTCTAGCAGGAATTTCTGTTAACAGAATTTCTATAAAAAAAATGTTTTGGTAAGAACTTATATTAACAAAACTTTTATCAAAAACTTTTAATGAAATAAGTTCTTAAGGAACTTTTTATCAGAAGGTTCGTTAGTGTAGAACTTTTATGTTAATACTTAAATTGTAAAAGTTCTTGTAAAATAGTTAAACTGGAACTTTTTGAAAAATTTCAATAACTGTTTCGTGCCCTGAATATAAATTCAGGAACAGATAACTGTTCCTTATCATTTAAAATATCTTATTAATTTTCATGTAACTATAATTTAATAAGGTAAATATCGCAACACTAATACAACATAATAAATGGCAACAAATTTCAGCATATAACAAACTAATAAATTAAAATAATTTTGAAATAGCCAAAATCAAAAATTATGTAGACCAACAGTTTTATTAATTACTATATCTGGTGGTATAAATTGTATTACACACCATCATAAAATAAAACAAATATTCATTCATAAATTCCTTAATTTTCATAATTTTAACTTCAATGAAATAGAAATAGTTAATATAGCTGAAAATTAGAAAATTCCTAGAATCTATTTTTATGACTAAAAATGTAGTTAATTTTAAAACTGATATGCAGGGGATAGGTCAATACCATGTTGATATTCAAAATAAATTAAATTTTTAAAGAAGTAAAAAGAAATAGAAAACATACATAAAAAATGAAAATTAATAAGATATTTTAAATAGAAGTTTTTAGACAATTAAGAGCACACTTAAGTGAAAATCAAGGAATTTTTTAATGAATATTTGTTATATTTCATCGCAGTGTGGAATACAATGAATACCACCAGTAAAATTACCGTATCTGATGGTATTAATTGTATAATATTTTATTCAAATTAATGAAATAGTAGGTCTGTGTAATTTTTGATTTTGGCCATTTCTAAATTATTTTAATTAATTACTTTGTTACATAATGAAATTTATTATGTTTTGATTTTTATGTTATTAAATTATAGTTAGTTGAAAATTAATAGGATGTTTCAAATAGTGTGGAATAGATAAAATTAATGTTCAATAATGTTTTGGTTAGTATTTGATAGGCTTGAGAATGGGCAAAGTGCTCTGAAACGTCGCCTGATGTAATAGAATAAAATTTTTTTTTAAGAAGTGGAGTATAAAAGGGGAAAATATAAATAAATTATCTTGTGGAGTATAAATAAATTATCTTGGGAAAATAATATAATCAAATATTACTTGTTTGACTTTTTTTTTTTTTTTTTTTTTTTTGCGATCGGACAAAGAATTTGATCACAAATTAGAAAAGAAAACTATCCTAAGTATTGATGATGAAAAATTTGTAAAAAATGGTTATCATATTCGTGAACAAAGTGTACTGCTTATGATGTATGGTCTTAGGAGGTAAAGATAATAGACATTCTGCATTTATTACCGAACTGTGTATTGAAGACAGCAAAGCTCAGAGTCTGAAAATAATTAGGAAAAGAAAAACTACAGGAAAGTTGACTAAAGGACCGATTGGACGAGGCTCTTTCTTGATATTTTTGCCAGAAATCTTTATCAACTAGCAAATCAAAGTAATTGGCTTGATGGGCCGTAACAATATTTTGAAAGACTCTCAGATTAGCATGATATACAGCGTAATGGTTGGTCCAAGATACATGTTATGGACCAATTGACAATTGGCGAATTCTATGTCGTTCAAGAAAAGATATATGAAAGATTTTTTAAAGTAACAGCAATCGATGATTCAAGTGGACTTGCTTTTTATGAGTTTATAAAATCAGAATTAGCCAAATGTGGCACTGAAATATCAATATTATTGCTTTTTCATTTGACGTAGCTAACAATATGAAAGGCTTTTAAAACGGTCAACAAACTCAATCAAAAAAGGAAAAGGAGCAGTTTTTCAACGGGTGTCCTTTGTAGCATCTCTAAGCTTTGTAAAATTAAAAGAAGTCTATGATAACAATAGAGCAGAAACAATTTGTAAATTAATATAGAACTTTTAAAATGGCTAAAAAATTGAGAATTAAAGAAAACAAAAACAAGACAAGTTGGATGAAACTGTGAAGAGGATGATTTAGAATCTGAATATGAAGAAGAAAAACTTTATGGTTATTGCTCTGACAATAAACAATGTTTTCAGTGTTTATATTGCGCCTTTTCTATTGTTTTACTACTCTCACAATCTGGACCAACTAGTATTTTATAAATTTGTAATAGCTTGTACAAACCTTGTAATCAAGTCACCTGTAAAAGGGTGTGAAGGGTATCCAAACCTAAAGTAGTTTAAAATCGACATAGGTTTAAAAATCGTGCCAAAGTCTATCTAATGCTTTATATTAATGTAGACACTTATATTATTACATGGATACAAATTTAATTATAGATATAGTAGCCTGGATTGGTTAATAACTAGCCAAAAAGCTGTTAGGATAGATTACATCTTGATTTAAATTATAAATAATTCATTTGGACCCTTATTTCATTTGATTATGAAACCGGAATCACAGTAAAAGACTTTTTCTTAGCTCTTAGTATATTCCCTAATTATTTATTTTTTTATTGAAGTTGCCTAAATCTAAAAATATTTCTCACTCTCCTTTTTCAGTAATAAACCGCTTGTTATAGATTGCTATTTTTTTCTATTGTGTACCAAGTTTAGATATTATAAAATAATATAAAATGAATTGTAAAAGTAAGTACAATAGGAAAGCTCTATTTTTGATAAAGATAACAACTCAAATTCTTTTCAAGTATCAAAATAGCAGAAAATGTGATTTTGAGGCATACAATTTACAAATATTTTCCGCCGGAGGACTCCCCTCTTTGTAAGAGGGCCCCAATTCAGTCCCTAGCCGAATGCCCTCAAAGGAGCCTGGTAGATATGATAAGTGAGCTTCACATCTAGATTGCGGCAGTGAGGGCGTTCACTCTAACGGTCTCACAAAGACTGGATTCTTAACTTCTATATCCAACTTACCAACACTACTTACTCCCAGTCTTGAACTATCGCAACAATCACGCTTAATATTCTAGGCACCTTGCTTGGCAATTCAATCATAATGCATAAATGCTGAAAACTACAAAAAATTGGTATCTGATCATGCGTTCTTGTAACTGGGCTATTTCTTCACCTATTGCAGCACGAGTACGTTCTACTTGTAGCAACAGTCAACTTGTAGGCAAATTAATATAAGTGTGTACAGTATACAATAATTAAATGCCTATAATGACATTGGACGAATTATAAAAAGTTACAGGTAAGAAGCTCCTCCATTTATTTTTCAAATAACGGTCGGGAGACTGACATCTTACCTATGAAAATTATCAACAAATCGGAGACCAAGAGTAAAGAAGAAAATTAATTTAGAAACGGTAGGACTTCTTATTGAGTTTATATCAAAACAGATTCCAAAGGTAGAGTGGATAATAAGCGGGTACACACAATAAACTGTTAAACACCTAATTTAGGATGATGTAAGCACTGCAAATAAGTACGAACGAGATTTTAGTGTTTTTTTATTTTATTATTACGTAATTTTTTTCAACTTATTACTAAAATATTTTCCTCTCATGCTAATTGATATCTTCATTTTTCATTTACTTTTTTATGTCTCTTGTTATTAAAGTATGAATGTATGTTGTATGAAAACATTTAAACATTAAAATTAAGGAGAATAGTGTAATGTAAAGATATTACAAACAATTGGACACACATCTCGCCCTCTCAAAAACATTTATAATCTGCACATACGGATCTAAATCAGACCAATCAGCTGTATCATCCTTTCGTAACTAAGGATTCTATTTATAAAATTAAACTTTACAAACCATGTAACATAAAAACTATCGAACTAAATGAAATAGCAGCAGCACTTTACTTTTGCATGTCTTCGACCCATAACAATATAATGTTAATTACAGACTCGTTAAAGAGCCTTAATTGGAAGTATCCAGAACAGTCTATCAATAATTACATGCATCGATTCCTATTTAACAACTCTACAAAATGAGGAGATATCGGTAAACTTTATATGGGTTCCAATCCACATAGGGATAATAAGAAATGATCAACAAGCACTCCCGCTCCATGGATGGGGTAAAGCGATTTTAACTATATTAAGGCGCGTTTATACCGGAGTTGGCAACATTAAAGAGCAACTTTGTTGGCAAAATATGCCTCTCGACTTGGGGGGAATGTTGGCAACATATGCCTCTCGATTGGGGGAAAATGTAGGCAACATTTCCCCCAATACGACTTCTCCTTCCACATCCGCTTCTGCTTCAACACGTATTCACTCACGTAGCCGTTGAGTGAATTTTGCGAATTTTAATTTTAAATGCTTCAAATCGTCGCGAGTTACTGGAGTGGCCAGGAAAGGAAATATTACAATTAATAGAACTGTATAGAGAGAAACAGATTCAGATTTTAATAACAAAAGCCAAAGGAATTATGCGCGAAGTGAGATTTCTTCCAAAATGAAGATAAACAAAGGTTAAATACAAACTAAAATGAAACCTTTAATCGCACAATTCCAAAGATAAAATAAAAAGGTGAAAAGTAACAAAAATTTCAAAATGAGTATCGAAATTTTGTTCGAGTACGAGCATTTCTAATTAATTATTAGTTTGAAATTTTTTTTGGGATAGACATCGTTCATTAGGTTTTCAAGGACACTATTTACGAATTTACAAAAGGATTTTCGATCGCGTACGTGCATTTCGATTTACTATTACTATTGATTCGGCATTTATCACTCTTGTTCCAGTCTATATAAAAAGGGCCCTTCAAAAATACTTTTAAAACGTCAGTTATTTATTTGAAAAAGTAAATATTACATAGGGAACAATTACATTGCACAACCAACATCCACTTTATTTCCGGTTGTTTTTACAAAACATAATTCTAAATAGCTGAGATTTATTTGGTTTCGAAGAAATGTTTTATCAATACAATTATTTAAACAATGGGACGATAATTATTTTAATATTAATACTTACTAAGGAGATAAATTACTGGTACATATATATTAAAGAATCTTGATATTTTCAATACGAATATTTATTAAATGATAATGATTACTGCCGTGATGTTTTATTATTGGTCAGAGGCAGGGAGGTTGGAGGGCGACACTTATCTTATATCCTTCCCTTGCTTCCATGCCTCCTTATACATTCCATCACAGCTTTCAAAAAAACATTGACAATTATAAGTAATTATATTTCAAATTTCAAATAAAAGTATTAGTACAAGAGTTTTATTATTTAATACACTCAATGAATTATAATTGTGCTATAAACAAATGAGCTTTTATCCAATATAGCTCATAAATATCACAACTAATTCAAACTAATTGTAAGCCAGATAATATAGTACTAAATTTGAGTCGGATGTTCATTGATGATTTTTCGTTAGAAAGATTAATATTTTTCAAATGTATTCAAGATTTTTTTTTTAATTTGAAACTGTGCATTCCATAATTGGTAGTTCTCAACCAAATACTAAGTAATTATCTTCAATAATTAAAAAGTAGTATTACTAGAAATTTTATGTAAGTTGATTGAGGAATGTAGACTCAGGGTCACGATGAATAATATATGCAGCGCCACTTAAATTAAACACAAGATGCATCAAGTAAATGAGCTGCACATACCTGGATTAAATTTAGAGAACAACAATCAATTGATAGTATTTTAATGATTGATTTATTATGCTAGGACGTCTTGGGATTATTTCCTTTTCAGAGGATTGTATTGTAATGAAGGAGAGGCTACGACAATGGATTTGAGTGACATTGCAGTTTATTGTGAAAATACAGATATCTGTTTATTCCTAGATAATTCACAAATGGAATATTAAGTTCATTGTTTATTTTATTTCCATTCAAATAATAATCAGCATTAAGGATTTCAAATGGGAAGGATTGAATATGGGATTAGAAGAATGCGCTGATTGGTTGAACCCTATAGTTCAATGGCGTAAGAAAACTTCAAATAGTCCAAATAATAGTCATTTATATGACGTTTTTGTAAGGTATTGAGATTTTAGAACTTATTAGCTTCTTGTCATTTCTTGTCTTTTAAGAGGGTTCTAAGTGAGTTTTTTGTCTAGATAATCATCCAAGATGACGGATCTGTTTTACAATATATAGCGGTAAAGAAAGTTCTTCGATAGATTGAAGGTGATTTCCATGGATTTATCTAGATTCTCTAAATTTTGAAACAATTTTTCAAGAGTAGTGATATGTGATTGGAGAATTTGGGTGCAGTAAATATCTGTCATCAGCATAGGGCGAGTTGTCAGTTTTCCTTCACATATTTAAGTATAATGCACCAGTAACACAGACTGAGGAAAGAGGAACGGGTATGCAGCGCCATTAAAATCATAACATGAGCAGTTTTATACTGATTTTTTTTTTTAAATAAGTTTTTTTGATAGACATGGATTAGTTTACCGTAGTAATTAATCTAGGAGGAGACGGTGAGGATAAAGGTCAAAATTAAAAGAAAACAGTGAAATAGAGTAAAAAAACAATTCAATGAATGTCAACGTTTTGGCCCACAAAGTAGGCCTTCTTCAGAGTTACAATAAAGGTGAAAGTTATTGATAAATATAGAATCGAAGTATATAAATGGTGAAATAAAGGAAATGAAAGAGTAATGTAAAATAAATCAATAGCTTACATCTCACTGGTTCAAACTGAGTGTTGATTATAAAATTAAACAGAAGAAAGAAATATAGCTGAACTAAAATACTTCTGCGTGAGCATCAAGTTTACGAGCTAACAGTATCAGAAATACTGTTGGCGGTGAAATACTTAAATACCTGGAGCATACCAACGAAGACATAAATCTAAAATAAACTCCCGATAAGTATAGTGAGCTGAATTTTGAACTAAATGAAATATTAGCTAAGATCGAGAAACAACTAGAAGATCTGGTTAAACAAGTTTAACACTCCAGGGCTGCAAAAAAGTTTTAGTTAAAGTTTTTGAACTTTAATTCTAAGCAAAGTGTTTTCTTTAAAGTTAATACTTTTAAACTTTGCTTCAATCTACTGATTTATGATGGAGAAAATAAAATACATATGGTTTGTGGCTGGTAGGGTGCGCTGCCGGAATGATGAGGGTCATCCAATGATATTCAATCAGGTTCATGAACTTGATGCTTTCGGCCTCGTTTATATGATCTTCACATTTACCAGTATTAAACATTTTATATAAGAGTCTTATAAAAGTAAGGGTAATTTTTTGTCACACGGCTTTTTAAAGGGAATACTTGGTTGCAAGAATTTTCCGTTTTCTCAAGTGCGATGAATGTTAGTGGCCTCTACACGACTTATTAATTTGACGTTCATTTGGTAGAATAATTATAATTAGTAAATTAGCTCAATTCTCTCTCCCTAGACAACATTGGTTCTCAATCTTAAACTGCCCTTTACGATGAAATCCTACAGTATTTTACACATAGCCTTTCTCATATTATTGCGGTTTCTGAAACCTGTCTCAAACCTTATTTCTTTATTATATTTCTTCCTCTCATGTTTCCCTACCTAACTATCCGTTCTTCAACCTTCTCAAACACTTCCGATTCTGCCTAAAGCCATAACTTGCCGCAACCTAGATGCGCTCACCCGAGAATATATCCTACCTAATTTTGTAACCTTAGACTGGACCGAGAGATATATTCCTTCTTTTCGATTGACTCAAAGGTTGACATCCTCACATCCAACATCCTATGTATCCTTGATACCCTTGCCTCCCTCAAAACCTTCACCTTTCGTCGCTTTCCGACACTTTGGAAAAGGCGTGAGGTTGCCCGAAGCCGCTTTAGACGAACATGGCTTGTAGACGACAACTAAATGCGCGTTTAAGGTTCTCTACAACTAGACATATACAAAAATCCAATATGCAAAATCTTCCTGTTTCCACAAAACCCTATAACCAGCTTCTGAATCCATATCAACATTGCAACTCCTTCGCAAACTTTTCTTCTATGGCCACTCTGGATTCTATTCCTCAGCAGCCTTCTCAGTTTCACCTGAGGAGTTAAGTTCATATTTTGTATTAGCCTCCTCCTGCATTTCTCCACTCTCATCTTTCTACTTTTCCTTTGATAAATCCATCAATCAATAACGATGTATTTTTTTTCTTAATCTCTCCCACAGATTTCATATCCTACGTAATGAAATCATACACAAATACTACTGGGCCACGCGGTTTTTACGTTAATAAGACAGTGCCACTCAGGAACCCTTATTTTTTTTTCATCTATTATTTCTACCTTTAGACGTATTCTCTATCCCTCAGAAAAAAAACTATAAACAAAACATCAACCCTTTCTCCTAAAGATCATCGTTCAATCTCGATCCTTTCCATTAATATCTAGAGCCCTATATAAATAAATAAAATAAATAAATAAAATAAAAATCAACCGTCCTTATACATCTTTGAATGCCTTTGATTCCATTAGCCATTCTATCCCTTTTAGAAGTTCATGGATCAAAATTCTACGATATCTAAAATAAATTACATTCAAGAGGAAATAAAAGCAAGGATTAAGGCGGAAAGTTCTTGTTATTTCTCTATCACAAAATAACAAATGTATCAACAAATTGAGTTTGCTTGTTCACGCAAACTATCTATAAACTTGAAAGTAAGAATTTAAAAAACAATTATAATCCCAAATGTTTTTAATGGATGCGAAACGTAGCTACTTACTTTGATAAAAACAACGCTTAAATGTTTTAGAAAATAAATTATTACGAAGGATATTTGGTCAGAAGAATGTTAAAACCATTAAAAAAGTAGAGGGCGCTAAACCAGTCACGGAGGAGACCAAAGTTAGGGATTATCTTAGGTCCAATCTTGTAAATTTAGGTTGAATGGTGCGAGCTATGTAGGCAAAGATTGCTGGTGTTTTTTTCATCCGACCTCCGTATAGTGACTTTCCTTACCTTAGGTATCATTATATCTATGTTAGTTCATAATGTTTTAAATTTAGTAAATATATACTTTTTTTGATCAGTTGTATTTTGCTATTGCACTTTATCACCATTTCATATCGTATTTGTTGCAATCGCATTTTTTTGTGTTTTTCTCATTCACTTGATTGTTTTCGTATTTATATTTTTAATATTCATTGTACTCCCACCTCCTAATGTATATTAAACTCTAGGCTTTTTTTTTCAATTAAATTAGTAAGCCATGATTCAAAATAAAATAAATTTAAATAGTAGCTCACCTCTCTCCTTGGTAGAGCTCGACAGAACTATTCAATTCGGCCAACTGTTCCTTCAAAAGTTGTAAGTTGGAATTGACGAAGCTCAGCTCTAAAGCAACAGTCTCTCTCAGCTTGCGGTTGGTAGTAGCCCTGAAACATGATAATGCCATCAACATTCTATCAAAAACCTATTAAAAAAAAAACACAAAACAAACATCCTATCATCAACCCATCTGCTTACCTCCTAGTCTTATACCTGCTTGGTTAAGTGACACCGTTAGACGGACTACAACTTCAACTAAATGTTTATTGTTTATTTCACGTTCACCAGTAACGCAGTAGCGGTTTTGAGATTTATACATTTCTTTTTAGTTTATAAATACTCATTTTCTTTCTGTCTCATTCTCAATTATTTCTCAAATCTGCCAGTTTCTAATTACTGCACTTTTGTTTTTAAAAATTGAATACAAACTCTGTAGTCTTCGTTACAATTCCTTAAATAATGAACTTGGACCGTGAATGAACTGCTAACTAGGTTCCTATAGCCTTTATTTATTTTTTAAATCCCTCAAAAAACGATTTTGAAACATAAAAAAATTGCTAAAAATTTAATTATATCTCTGCAGCCTTAAAAGAAAATGACTTAAAATTGCCAAACTCAAAACGTGAAAAAATTGCTAACAACTAAACTTTCACAACTAATTTGATTAAACTTTAAAGCTTTAGTGGCCGGAATAGAGCCATTTTATCTCACTTGAGTAACGCTTAAAATGAAAATTCGCAAAACACTAATTTTCTTAAAATTACAAAACGTGACTTACACTACTACGATTCTCACCGGCTTTCTATTGTGCTTAAGAATGAAAGTGGCGTGGCTCAAAGGAATTGAGCCCATTGAATAAACATTAAAATTTGAACAACTTATTTTTTCAAATTCTAAAGCATTGTTGACTAGAACTGAAGCAAATTTACAAAACATTTATTTTCTCGAAAAAAGGTAACTTCAGACAACTATCATTCTCTTCTTCCACTTCCACCCGCATGCCTTTCAGCGTGGGGGTGTGTCTAGCCACCATTGCCAGTCAGCTATATCTCTGGCCAAATTTCAAATTTCATTGATACTTTTGCCTCACTGTCTTCCTACTTGATTTATGTAATTGATGTTGGGGGTTCTGGGACGTCTTATGGGTCGCATAGGACTTGCAGCCTAGTCTCCATGGTTTTAACAGGGTCTCTATGAGCTTCCATCCTGCAGACGTGCCCAAACCACATCTGCTGTCTCTTCTCAAGGGTGTCCTGGATGGAGCAGATCTGAAGTTCCCCTCCTGACGATTCCATTTCTAACGCAGTCCCGTCGAGTTCCCTGCAGTTCGTAGAAGAAACTTCGTTTCGGCAGCAATGATACGACTTTGCAGTTGTTTAGTTAAAACCCAGCTCACCGCTCCGTACAATGACACTGGTAAGTATACTGACTTAAACAGAAGAATCCTTTCCTTTCCTACTTCTCTCTTTCCGATCACTGTGTTACAGATCTGGTAGTAGGGGGAATTTGCTTTTGTTATCCTATTCGATATTTTTAAGTCTACCTTCCCAGTTGTATTCATTTCCTAGGCAAGTGAAGTCTGTAACTACTTCGGTTGGCTCTCCATTACATGTTATGCGTACATTTTCTTGGGTTCTACTAACCTGAAATATTTTACTTTCGTTAGTATTTATCTGCATGTCTTTTCTTCTTAGTTCTTCGTACCACCACTATCATTCTCATCGGCTCGTATTAGTAAGGCACACAAGGCACTGTCAAAGGTTTTCATAAAAATCAATTCTTTCCAGATTTTTAGCTATCTATATACTTGTGTAAAGGGTTTTTAGATTATTTTTTGAAGGTCAACGTTTAATTTACTTGAATTAAAGGTGTTGCTAATGATCAGTTTTTTGTAGCAATTCCAGTAACTTTATTTGTGACGCCATCAAAAATTATCTGCCACTTCTATAAATTTGTTTTTATTGAAAACTAGTTTCAAATGTTATATATTTATCTTCAGTTCAAGGTTTAAGTAGATTATATCAAACAGTATAGGTTACATTGATTTGTTCTCACACTGAACTAGTAATGGAAATTCAGGTGGATTTCATGGTAAAAGAAGAGTAGGAAGACCCAATATGAGGTGGACGGATGCTGTGGCCGCGGATGCAAGAACCCTGCTCGGTGTCCGAGACTGGAGGAACGCTGCGCAAGATAGAACCAACTGGCGAAGACTATTATTGGAGGCGGCCCAGACTTGGTGACGAGTTGTTGCGCTAGGTAATAATAATAATAATTCAACAAACCCCTAAGACAGGCCCACCCCGAAACATTATGTCTTGATTCCATTTTAAGACCATACATCCAAGTCGGAATTTAATTGAATTAATTTATAAGTCGGAAATTAATTGAAGAAACTAGGATTAAACCCTGCATTTAAAATAGAAAAACCCTATCCTCATATTTCCCTTCTCCTAAAGACAATAGAGACTTTACTTGGACTTTCCAAAAAAGCGGAGTAAACGAACTAAATTGTAATGATTGTGCACCCAAATAAACGGGAAAAACTGGAAGATCACTAAATCAGAGATTAAAGGAACATATTCGCGCATATGATTATAAGGCAGAGAATTCCAACTTTGCAATTCATTTAAATGAAAAAAACATAAATTCATCAAAGACTCAGGAGTAAAATTAATAAATTACGTTGAAAACAGTCTCAAATTAAATATATATGAAGCACTTGAAATAATAAAATCCTTCAAATCCAATCCAGATTTTTTCTTAAATGACCAAATAAAAATCTCTAATCGTCCAATCTTAAATTTATTCCCATCCATAACAGAAAAAACAATTACTCACCGGAATTACTGGGAAAACCCCGACCCTTAAACCGTTTACTTATAAACACCCCACCTTTCTTCCATTACTAGTTCAGTGCGATAACAAACCAATACAAACATTTCTGTTTGATATAATCTACTTAAACCTTGGTGAGTTCCAAATTGTATTTGATTTCTTGTCTTAATTAAATTCATAATTCATAAATGTTTTATAATATTAATTTATATTATATTTAATTTAATATTTATAATAATACCAAACTGTATTTTGAATTGCTTATTTTTTAATTTTTGTGTATTTTTAGAACTGAAGATGAATGCATAACATTTGAAACTAGTTTTCAATAAAAACAAAATTATAGAAGTAGCAAATAATTTATCAATCCCTGATTAGATCTATCCTTCTATACCATCATGCGGACGTCAACTGATATTGCTTAATAATTGTAATTTCAAATTTGGCTTAGGAGGAGGATATTTGGCCACCTTCCTTTTGTCAAAGATCTCTCTTCCGAATCTACTTATTCCACTATTGTTTCCAAAAACAATCAAAAATTTTCTCTTAGGAGGAGTTAAAGCTGATATAAATCAAGGATTGTACTACTGTATCCATTTAAAAATTTTAAACGTATATATCTATATACGTATCCATATGGCTTCCATTCTTCTTCTTCTTCTTCCATGGCTCTGCAGCACTTGTAGGGCCCTGGCCTCCGCAACAACGCCTCTCCAGTCTTCCCTGTCAGCAGCTCGACCTCTCCATTGTCCGACTCCCATCCTCTGCAGATCGCTCTCCACATCACTCAGCCATCGCAGCCTGGGCCTTCCTCTTCTCCTTTTGCCTCCTGGTTTGCCATATAATAGTTTCTTCGGGTACCTATCTTCTCCCATTCTTTCTACGTGCCCAAGCCATCTTATACGGGCTGATTTGACATAGGTGACTAGGTCTGGTTCATTGTATAGGTCCCGAAGCTCTCTATTATTTCTTGACCTCCATTGGCCTTCATAACATACTGGCCCAAATATCTGCCGAAGCACCTTCCTCTCCCAGATCTGCAACATCTTTTCGCATTCCTGGGTCAGGACCCACGTTTCACCAACGAACGTGACAATTGGTCTTAGGATTGTTTTATAAATCAATAATTTTGCTTTACGTGATAAGTTCCGAAATCTTAATGCTTTTCGCAATACAAAGAGACATTTGTTGCCTGCTGAAATTCTTGCTTGAATTTCTGCAGAGATGTCATTCTTTCGTGTCACTAAAGCTCCCAGATACTTGAAGCTGTCCACTTTCTTAAATGTGTGGTGGAGCAGTTGCACATGACTCTGCTCTTCCTGCCCATCATTTTTTGTGGAAATCATGTATTGGGTTTTTTCCTTATTTATCACGAGACCCAATTTTTTCCCAGCTTCTTCAAATTCCTGCAAAGCTCCTGAAAGCGCCGCCTTTGACCTTGCTGATATCACTACGTCATCAGCATACGCTAGGTATTGGGTCATCCTGTTACATATCGTTCCTCCTGGGTTGGTCCTGATTGATCTCGCAGCTTGTTCGAGTGCTATGTTGAATAATACAGGTGAGAGGGGATCTCCTTGGCGCAGACCATTCTCCACCTCAAACTCTTCTGATAGCATATTTTGGATTTTTACCCTACATCTGGTGTTCTCCAAGGTCATCGCACTCAATCCGACTAGCTTTTCTGGGACCCCTAGAGTTTTCATTACTTTGAGCAGTTCTATTCTGTCGAGACTATCGTAGGCCTGGCAGAAATCTATGAAGAGGTGGTGGAGGTCAATATTGTATTTATATGCTTTCTCTAGCATCTGCCGTATGGAGAAGATATGATCAGTTATGCTTCTAGTTGGCCGGAAGCCACTTTGGTATTCGCCTATATTTATATATATATATATATATATATATATATATATATATATATATATATATAGAGGCGAATACCATATTATAGCCTATATATGGCTTCCATAGAACTAGAATTTTGCAGCATACAAATAATTGTAAGAATAAAAAAACAAAAACATTAATATTATCGCCCTGTAACAACACAGTATAGCACACAATCATAATTTTGATTATGAAAATACAAGAATACTGGATAAGATAAAATGAACAAAAAATTGAAGAATTATCGAAGCTATACATATCACCAATAACATAAAGAACATAATAAATTTCAAAACTCACAAAAAGCTTCATATAATTCAGACAGTTTACGATAAGATACAATTAAATAATTTTAATTAATAAAAAGCAATCATGTAGAATCAGTAGGTTTATATAATGCTTTGAGAGGTCTGGGAGAGGGTATAAAATAAGAATAATAGAGGTTAGAATATTCTAATTCCTAGAAAGTGCATTGTGATATTGAAATATATAAATAATGTTACACTCTTTTTATAAGTTCTAAATAATGACTATGTAGAGTAGAGACCCGTACCTTGTACAGTACTGCTGCAGTTACCCCTTAAACTTAAACAGAGAAAAAGGGCATTAGTAGTGACCACAGGAGGGTGTTCAATAATGAAAAAGAGGTGGAAGTTGGGAACTACTTACTTCTCGCAGCCACGACAGTCTGACAAAAAAACGTGTTAAAAAAATTATTAAATGACTGCGCCCGACGAAATAATATCAAGAATATGCCTTCGTGGAAGGAAAACAAAATGGCAGAGAAAAAAATCGTAAAATATTTCCTAATAAGGCATTCTGAATATCTGTCATTAAGAACTCCTCAATCGACAAGCTTAGGGCGAGCCGCGTGCTTTAACAAACCAGTAGAAAATAAATACTTTATAACATTGACTGACTTATATGATAAATATAAGCTAATGCCGAATAGAATTTATAACATTGATGAAACGTAGTCTGTCCATTGTCCAGAACCGACCAATAAAAGAGGAATGAAGCAAGTTGGAGCAATTTTCTCTGCTGAAAAATGGACCAATATCACCCTGATTTTAACTATAAATGGTTATGGAAATTTCGTATTTCTACTTTCATTTTATATTTGCAGCACCTAATAAGGATTGCACGGCCATCGAAATAAAATATTATTCTGGTTTTATGCGATATTCATGAAAACCACATCAGTCTGGAGGCCATAGATATGGCCAAAGAAAACGGTATTGTTCTTTCCAGGTTTCCTCTACACACAACTCGCAGCCTACAACCACTGGATCCATGGTCGCCCATATAAAATTTTCCATGGGGGCAAACCACATGGGGTGTTGAGAATGTAAACAGCAGGTGATCTCCACCGGAAAAAATTTGGAAAATTAGTGAAATTTTGGAGACAAGAAGTGAAAATCTAGCCTATGAAAATGCAATTTTTTTTCTTACAAATAGAACTAAAATGATGCAATTTTTGCACAATATTTTGCATCTTTCCGAAGAAGAGATGTATAAAATTACATTAATTACATATGATAGCGCTATTAATCTGTATTGGTGTCAGACAAACACATTTTGGTATGAAATTTTACTTTTGTTTCAATTGTAGATTTTTTAATTGATCTGATACAAGAAATATTTGGAAAGAAGGAAATGGTGCACTGAGAAAGAGAGTTTTAAGAGTTTTCACAATGGATCTTATGTAAGACAGACGTGTGCGAATTAAGACAAGTTTGATCCTAACTCATATATATGTGTAAAAAAAAAGTCAAAAGAGAATATTGTGATAAACGATTTCTTGCCTCTATAGCATTTTCCTGTCAAAAAGTGAAGTCTTAGTCCTCATTAAGGTGCAATTTGTATACTTATTTTAATGAGCTTGTTTATTTTTAAACACAAACCCTTTTTTTTAGTATGCTAATGTTACATTTCTTATGCCAATATAGCAACAAAAACGTACCATGTGTGTATACGAGGTACAGGTGTGTGTACGAGGTCGATGACACTACGTACCTGGTGCAGTTTTAAAAGATTTTCAAAAGTAGTTGATTCAATTTAGAATAAATATAAATACTGTTTTGTAACGCTTATTAATGCAGCTTTCAGAATGTTAGTAAAAAAAAAAATGTATAGTTCTATGGCTCTTTAAAAAAAAAGTGACGGAGGTACGGAACTATCCCCTTTGTTTTTAAGAAGAAATAAATTGTACATTATGGATATAATCATGACAAAAGAGTGGAGAGGGATATTTGTAATATAAGTACTAGATGGCATGAAATACACAAGGTACGACAATATATAAATTAATTGTTGTTGGATAATTGTTAAACATGTTTTGTTTTTTTAAATGAGTATGTGAATACTAATATATGATGTTGTTCTGTAATTCATAGATTGTCGTGAAGATGGGATAGCTCCCCGAAACGTAAAAAAAATGTAAAAAATGCTTTAATTAATCCGAAGATTCAGGTTGAGATTTTACTTCATAAAACTACCCAAAATGACATAAATAATAATTCTGCCATAAGCAATAATATAAAAAAATAATTTTTATAATTCCCTGTAAATATATCGTATTTTGTTAAATTAAACTTTTTTTGGTGGTTTCCAAACAAGCCGACACAAATTACTATTCCGGTTTCCAGTCAAACTGACAGACACTAAGAATAACTGACTGAAAACCTCCATAATATATAATCCTGAAATCGAGCTTAGTCAACTACTTATCCTTTCAAATTCATCTTGTAATGGCTTCTTAATAACTTTCTTTTTTTCTTTTTCTATCCTAATCTTTTATAGAAGATAATTTATAATAAAATAATTGTGGACCACTAATACTGATAAAAAGAACACATAATTAATGAGAGATAATGCATGAAATAATCATTTTATTTTTATATATAAGTCCTTATGTATTTGTGTGTGTATACTAGATCGATCATCTAATAGCGTTAATAGTCATAAGAAACAACAGAGTATTTATTTATAAAAATGAAGTCACTAACAAGAATTAATCAAAATGGTAGGTGGAAGTATATGTATATATATATGTATATATATATATATATATATATATATATATATATATATATATATATATATATATACTTCTTCAACCTACCATTTTATATATATTAAGTGACTTTATTTATATAAATACTCTGTTATTTATTATGAGTATTAACGCTGTTAGATGATCTAGTTCCTCGGTGAAGGAGATTTATATAAATGCCGTATAAAAATATACTTGTATATTGGTTGGAGTTTAGGGAGAGTTGGTTGGGAGTGAGTGACTTTGGATTGGGAGCTGTGGTGAAATTGCCCGCCTTGCCAGCTTTCTTCTTCTTAAAAGCAGCCTTCATTTGCTCCTTATCCATTATTGAGATAATATAATTGCAATGATTTTTTTCTCAGCGAGACATGTTTAATCTTACCTTAAGGTAGCTCCCTGTAAATAAGTAGCATCTCCAAGTTTTTTATCGCCTACTTATTACAACACGAGGACATTCGAGGGCATGTAGATTATTATTCCCTGCAGCTGTCCTATCGAATATTATTTTTTTGTTATTCTCACTAGAATCATCCGAAAACTGTTTATTAGGCATTATTATAATAAACGTTTATTTATTCATTTCGTATTACTTTTTTCTAGTTTCCGACACTCATGAATACATTTCGAAAATACAGTATTCTATAATTCGCAAAAAGCATTAGCATTAAATTATGAGAGTTTTGAGCTCGTTGTTGATTGGAAGAACTTGGACATGTTCTGTTTGATGGCATTCATCACCTGTTCCAAATTCTTGTGCTTAACTTTCAATTGGAAAGTTGAGAAAGTGGACACAGGCGTCGTTAAAGGAGTCTTATTTACCACTAATTCTCCTCCCTCATAGCATTTGAACTGAAAAAACTAAATGCTTTTTTTGTATTTTTTAAATGATAAATGATTAAAATTAATTTTCAATTTGGGGCATCTGCAGATAATATAAAAGTTCCAATGGTATCTAAAATAAAAAATACTAAGGTTTCTTAAATTAGTTAAAACAGAAGTTAAGAAGGCCATTACTGGTAGCTATTCATGAGAACATTTTTCTGCCTCTATAACGATGGAATGGAAATGTGGGAATGGGAGCTGCCATCCATTTCTAAATCTTACTCTCAATTTTTCTCATTTATTTGCTTTTTTGCAGCCTCGTTCAATAGATGGCGATAATTTGTCTATTAATTAATCTTTAGGATAATATGAAGTATTCTGCTATGATTTATGTATCCAAGGTAATCTTATTTCAGTAATTTGTCATAAAATGAAACTTAATTTTGAAATATAAACTTTTTTCGGCTTGAATTATGATGTAAGAACCTCTAAACATATCCGCACAAGTCGGACATAGAGACCAATTTTGAAATAAATTATTTACCTCTTACGACCATATCGGGTATTGGAAACGGAGATCGCTAAACAATTGAAGAGCTGCTCTAATACTTCAATTTAGCGTAGATTCTCCTCTACAAAAACGAACCGAATTGGCTTGTTCGGTATATACCCCAGTCGAATTCCACTTTGGGGTAGAACAAAATAAGGGCAAGCTGAATTTCGCTTTTATTAAAACATAACTCCTAAAAAGTCTCCGAGAATCCGAGTCGAGGAACATTTTCAGCGTGGGTTTCTGAATTACGGACGTTTTTTAAATTTCTTTTATAACATTTGAAGGGTAGATGCTGGGAAAAATTTGTGGTAAAAAAAATTCAATGCAGATTTGTGAAGTGCTAAAACCAAATCTGACGCTTGATTTGAATTAAAAAAATATTTTTATATACTTCCCTCCGTAGAAGAAAACTGTTCATTGTCATTTTTATTACATAAAATTGGTTCTATTGAATTTAAGATCGCTCTAAAATATAATAATTTCATTTAAAAAATTGGTTAATTCTAAAATGTACTATTTTTTAATCACAAATAATGTATTTATATTATATATAACACTTTAAACCCGGCCTTAAATTTTCAAATTAAATTTCAATGACATCCTGAGCAACTAATGACAATAAACCCGTTCTGATATGTTTTTGGTTGTTTTATCATTCAATTATTTCACTAATATATATATATATATATATATATATATATATATATATATATATATATATATATATATATATATATTAATGAAATAATTGAATGATAAAACAACCAAAAACATATCAGAACGGGTTTATTGTCATTAGTTGCTCGGGATGTCATTGAAATTTAATTTGAAAATTTAAGACCGGGTTTAAATATATATTATACATTATACGTGATCCAAAAATAGTAAATATTAGAGTTATCCAATTTTTTAAATGAAATAATTTAATTTTTAGAGCGATCTTAACATTCTACTGAATTATATGTAATGAAAATAGTATTCTTCTATGGTGTGAAGTATATTAACAGATTTTTTTTTTTCAAAACAGGCGTCAGATTTGGTTTTATCGTTTTGAAAAATTCCTGTATTCAAATTTTCGGATGAATCTAAAAATAATAAGTTTTTGACTAAAATATTTCCCCAGGGTCTAATTACTACTTACTCTTCAAATATTATTAAAGATTAAAAAAACGCCCATAATTTAGACATCGTTTTACAGAATCACATTTGTTTACACATTTCACAAATTTGGAGGGTCGGTAAAGGTTCTTAAACTGCTCGGTTAAACTGACCGGGCTGTTCCTACGTATTTCATAACCAACGTCATCTGCAAAAATCCTTAACTTTGTTTGTATTTTATAATCAAATTTTTGTACACAAACCTTCTAGATAATGGAATAGTTGTTTATAGGTTAGGAAAGAAGAAACTTCCCTCTTTCCAACGAGATCAGGAATATCGAAATCGGATAGACGAGATACAGAGCTTCAATTCGAAACGTAATTTCATTGCTTAAATATTTTGAATCCCTCGGAACTGATAAAAAAAATATTTTTTTTTGTATTCGATGTTATTTTAAACATAAAGGTTTTTTGGTACGCTGAATTCAAATCTGCCAAAATGTTTGGAGTGAAAAAATCTATAAGCCTTGTTTACCCAATAATCTAAATTTTTATGCTAATATGCACTGAAAAGCAAATGTATTGGTGAAAAAATCACGTAGTTATCATTTTGTGAGTTTGATATATAAAACAATGTATTTTCAATGTGTTTTATTTTTTTCTCAGCTCCTAGGACCCATTGGACGAAAGGGTTGAGTACGTATAGATTTTTATTTAATGTAGAAAGACAAAAATAAAGATTTATCGAAATCGGCGACGGATACACCGATCACTCCCCTTGTTAGCATCACTGCGGTTTTATTTTAACCTTATTAGTTCTTTTTGACTCCAAAGAATATACTCTAATTTCGATTTCCGATTAAACGAACTTTCGGATTACCGAAGTTCAGATTATCGGGATTCCACGGTAGTGTCTCTCATTCTGTATGTCATGAAACGTTTTTCGTATTACTTCTCTACGTTAATTTCCTGTTGATATTACCTTACCTTCCCTAACGTTACCAGCCCCGTTTAGATATTCGAAGGAGTGGTTCCCAAACTTTTATGATTACAAAACAAAATTACCGGCACCCCTATTATTATTTTATTTTATTTACTTTTTTTTAATAATTGATATAATAAACCATAGAAGTAAATAAATAGAATAAAATAATAAAAAGAATAAAAAGAATTATAATAAAAAAAAAATCATATTAATTTTTATGATGAAAGAAAATGGAAACGATAAATGTATAAACATTAGTAGAAAATTAATATTTAAAGTATATATTTCAATTAATTTTATTCCGTTTTAACAATATATCTTAAACTTGGAATAATAATAATTGCCATTCAATAATGAATATGAAAAATTGTCCTTCTTCGTTATGTGGTTTCATTAAATCTCACATATTTTCACAAATAACGTTTCGGAGTTTAGCCATTTCTTCAGGATGTAACATATTCAATAACATATTCATTCCCATATAATTATTTCGGCAATTACATTTAAAATGTTATAATATTTTGGTTAAAATCGGTTACTTATTGCCTTTGCCCCCCCACGTCAATCTTTCTCTCCCACGCCCGATCCTTCCCCATGGTTTGTTCAAATGCAACCATTTTGGTTTTCTCTTCAAATAAACCATCCATGTGACTCGGATATACTGGATGAAGGAAATCGTTTCGGGTTATTTACAAAGTTTCTGAAACACTGATTGATTAATAGATCCTGAAGATGTAATACAGAAGCCAAAATCATCTCTAATCTTTATTTGGCTATACATTCATCACTCCCGATGTTACGTATGGGAGTGAAGCTTTTATGGTAGTCGACGCTAATACCACCACTGGCCATTGACCCCTCCAGGCTGTCTTAGCTCCCGCAAGCGATAAAATGTCTGTAAGAAGACCACATAGCGCGGCCAAAGATCTGCATGGTCTATAGAGCCAACAGATATATATATGTGTGTATATATATATATATATATATATATATATATATATATATATATATATATATATATATATTGAAATGCTATATACATGCATATATTATTACATGCTTCCAAAATCAGTCTCCTACCCATTTGAAACAATATCATTCAAAAACTTTGCTTGTTATTATTTGTTTTATCAGATCTTCAATAATTTTCAATTTTAAGTATCCAACTGCTCAAGGCTGCTGTTATATAAATTCTGTTAGTATTGTTTATTTTAGTATAGTTTCAACAGACCATGCAACATAAAAATATATGATACATGAGACAATACAAAATTTAAGTATATTAACATCATTAATTCAAATCACTGATTAGGTGAACTTTTCAGTTATTGCAGAATTCGTTTTGAGAACTATTTGCAACAGGCAACTAGATTCGAATTGGTAAATATGAAAACGTAAAAAAGATGGTAAATGGAGAATCCCCTGATGATTTAACAACTTCCGTTTCCAATCGTTTCATCCCGAGATTTTTTTCTCGATACTGTCGTATTTACTTCTGGATATTTCTCCATGATTAAAAAAAAGAGAGATTAAATACAACAACATAACATTAACTTTTTCTACAGTACATTGTTAATTTTATACGAGCCGCTCTAAGTGACAGTTATAAATCTCTGAGAAACAGGGATTTATCCCCTTATGAAACTAAACCCAAACTTTGAAGATATAATTAGATTAGATTTTGTAAGTTTTGGAGGCTTAAAGATGTACCACCATAAAGATATGTAATAAACAGAATGGAAAACATTAAAAATGATAAAAAATGAATTTATCTCTTTTTGCATCTTCACGCCTCATATCTAACCACTCCGAGAACTATCTTGTGAGTAGTCAACGTTCAACTGTCAGATGACCCATTAAACATTTCAAATACTTCTGCGTATTACTTGTCCGAAATATATAACTCCAGACGAAATAGCATTTCAGAGGAAATAGAATTTCAAAATAAACAGATGATATAACCCCAGACCACAACCTATAATTTACAATGTGGGAACTCAATAACATACCGGACAATATAAAAAGTTCTTCATCCTTACCGGATAATTTACATTATGATTACATTAAAAACCTTTCGAATAGCACTAAAAAATGGTTACTTGACTACTACAATCACATTTGGTGTACCGTCATATCACATTTGGCGTATAGTCATTCCAATTTCAAATACCGGAAAAGATAAAGGCATCCATCCCATCAAGTTACCGTCCAATCTTTCACACAAGTAGTTTCTGCAAAATAATGGAGCGAATGGTCAGTAGAAGGTTGATGTGGATCATAGAAAAGAATAACTTCATACAATCGTTTCAATCGGGATTTCGAAAAGGTCGATCCACAATAGACCACTTGGTAACATTGCAGATAGAAGCCCAATATGCTTTTATTAACGTGCAACAAGTGATCGCTGTCTTCTTCGATATGCTGAAAGCATTTGACAACATAAATCATGCCATTAGATTCCATAAGCTGTTATCTTTAGGGATCCGGGGACAGATGCTCTCATTTATCATTAGAATTTTAGGGTACAAATTGGATGTGAACATTCTCATGTGTGCTTAGCCCTACTTTCTTTTCCTTGGCTGTAAATGATTTGGGACGTAACTTGTCTAGGGAGGGTTATACTACTTCTATTTGCCGATGATCTAGCCATCATTTGTCCATCAGGAAGCATTCAAAATATTCAACACAAATTACAGAACGCAATAAACAGAATAAAAAACTGGTCAAACAACATTGGCATTCAATGTTCTACAGATAAGACAAAATTCCTCCACTTTAGCCGAAAACGAATCACACCTCACTCACCCGACCTGTTTTTAGGAAACTCTTTAATACCGTACACAAGCCATCATAGATTTTTGGGCCTAACATTCGATAGAAGACTAACCTGAGAACATCATATTTCTATGTTAAAAACGACACCTACAAAAAAGCTAAATCTTATTCGTTTACTTTCGGTACCGACCGAGTTAGTCTACTTAAATTTTACCAGGTATTGATACGTTCCAAAATCGACTTCGGTTCTTTCATCTACTTCCGTTATCAGAAAGAATATCCTCTGCTGTATTTTTCCTTAAAACGAAAGCACTTAACAAACCTGAAAATAATAATCCACCTTGGACCCATCAACGTCCTAAAACAATCCTGGATCTCGCTAAGTACTCCAAAAATAATACCGAACCATTTAAATACAAAACCCACTTTTCCAGCCTTCTCAAAAACATGCCGGACGCCTTTTTAATCTACACCGACGGATCTAAATGAGACCAATCAACAGCCTCATCTTTCGTAACAAAGGATTCAACCCATAAAATTAAACTACACAAGTTATGTAACATATACATTGCCGAAATGAATGCAATAGCAGCCGCACTCCACTTATGTACGACTTTGACCCATAACAATATAATAATAATTACAGACTCATTAAGCTCATTAAAGCGCCTAAATTGTAAGTATCCGGAAAATCCAATAAGTTCAAATATCCAAATCTATTTAACAATTCTACAAATTCTAGGTATGACAGTAAACTTTATAGGGGTTCCCAGCCACATAGGAATTATAGGAAACGAACTGGCCGACTAAGTCGCAAAAGAAGCGCCAACCGAAGTAAGCAAACGCCTCGAAAAGGATATTAAAGATAGAAGGCAGTCCACGAGGAATAAAAGTCCACCGAGTAAATTAAAGATTTTAAAAAAAAAAGTGAAGTCATGGGGTACATCCAACTACAAATGTCGTAGGGAAGATGTCTTATTAACTACATTGAGAATAGGACATATGAGACTTGCTCTCTCCTACCTTATCACAAAACAAGCACCACCGAAATGACAGTATTGTGGCAACAATATCACAATAAGCCATATTTTTCAGAAATGCCCATATTTCTCTTCACACCTCAATAGCTTTGGATTAAACCCTGATCTATCAACAACTCTCAGAGATGACCATACAACAATAGAATTAGTCTTCAAGTTTATAAAATTAGAAAACCTATTATCAAACATATAACTTAGAAGTAGATAGACACTAGGTTGTTACAAAAGTCTTTGTGCATAGAATAAGTTTTATTTAAATTTCAGTATAAAATCTACACATTAAAATTATTTTTCGAAATATAGGCCATCATTGTCAATTACTTTAACCCATCTTTCTTCCAGAAGTTGAATTTGGTTGTCCTTGGTTTTCAAGGCGGAAAACTCCTCACATCCTGATTTGGCATTTCTATTGTTTTTGAAGTGCCAAAAAAAAATGTGCTATTGACCGTAAAAGACCATAGCCAAACAGTACAATGCATTATTAAAGGACGAAAGTGACTAGAACGAAAGTTATAGTTATTAAATTCCTTTCTTAGTGTGCCTGTCTATGTGTGCGTGCGCGCGTGTACATATGTTTAAACAGAATACGATGCACCAAATTTTCACCTTCCACCGCACAAATTCCCTCAGCAGCTGCCTTCGCACTTAATCCTTTTTTCCAGCAGTGCCTCAGAAGACCACGAATGACAATTTTTTTCTTCCAGCATTATCAGTGAAATTTATAAAATGGAATGAAAGGTAGAGAGAGAGAGAGACAGTTGGTATATATAATTAAATAAAGGATTAGTCAAAGCAAACAACGATATATGCATTGTTTACATCAGTGTTGAATAAGGATTCAAATGGAAACTTTAATGTCAGCAATGAATAATGCACAAAGACTTTTGTAACAACCTAGTAGTAAATGACTAGGACGAAAGTTATAGTTAATAAATTCCTTTGTTTGAGTGTATGTGTGTGTGTGTGTGTGTGTGTGTGTGTGTGTGTGTGTGTGTGTGTGTGTGTGTGTGTGTGTGTGAGTGTGTGTGAGTGTGTGTGTGTGTGTGTGTGTGTGTGTGTGTGTGTGTGTGTGTGTGTGTGTGTGTGCGTGTGTGCGTGCGTGCGTGCGTGTGCGTGTGCGTGTGTGTGCGTGTGCGTGGGTGCGTGCGTGTACATATGTTTAAAGCAATGAATAAATAAATAAAAAATTATAATGTGAAAAAATAAATAAATTAGTAAATGGCGATAATGACCAAAGCAGTTTTACGCCACCAGACATGAAAGAACGAACGAACCAACTGGGGCCTAGTAACCAAACGAAGAGTCATCTTAGCACAATTAAAATGTATATTTTAATGTATAAAATATTGACACTTAATTTTTATAGCATATTTGTCACCTTGTACCATCAAACACATAATTCAGATTTAAAAAAAAAGTGTATAAAATGAATCACTAAACATTCCAGATAGGTGGGAGATAATGGCAATACTGACAGGAAGAAATGAACAGAATTATAGCAAAGGGGAGGAATGTCACTTGTGAGGCGGCACTAGAGGCACTTTCTATTGGCGGAAGTCGAGGAACAGCGGGAAAGTGGAACCGTTCATCACTTCCGGTCGAAAGGATCCAACAATGTTCAATTCTGTTTAAAAGAAAAACACTACCGTTGGCATTTTATTTTTTAAACTAGGGTATCGAATATGCTGTTGTAGCAACATATACCTATATGGATGGAACAGATGTTTTAAATAATTAATTGATTTTTAAAGTTTTTGATATTCAGGATTCAATCATACGCCCCCACAGAAGATGCTGATGTTCTAGCCAAAGAACAGTTTCATGCTGATCTTGAGAGAGAAATCATCAGAGGGCAAAACAAGAATAAAGAAATGGACGATTTCAACCAGAACGGAAAAAGATCATTCTAACACGGTGTAATAGACCTACATGGAGAGGAGCGCACAAGAAACGGAAATGGTCAAAGGTTCATCAATTTCTGCACTGATTACGACCTCCTCATTGGAAACTCATTTTTCCTCATAAGACAGCCCACAAAATAACTTTTTCAGCTGTAGAAAGAAATATCAATAGTGTAATAGACTACTTTGTATACAATATGAGAAATTTCAGCGTCTTAAAAGTAATAAGAAGTGCTGAAATAGGTTTAAACCATCTTCTTTTGATTATAGACACCCAGATCCTTCGACCTAGAAAGGAGCGATCCAAAACATACAAAACAATCGACATCGCTAAGCTACAGATTCCCGAAAAGAAATATGAGTCTGCAAAACTTATGGATGGGAAACTCAATGATATCAATGTTGACAATTACAAAGCTAATGTTGACTATGTATGGGCGAAGCTGAAGCATGAAATTCTCGAGACAGATATAAGTTTATGCAGAATGAAGGAAGTAACCACCAAAGGTAAAAGGACTAAGTGGTGGAGTGATTTCCGGTACTAGTTTACAAATTACGAGAGGCTAAATTGTCTCTCAGTGAAAGTGTAAATTTAGTAGTTCGAGAATGTTTAATGTCCTGGGAAAAGGCAAGAATCCCAACAAAAGCCCAAAGAGGTCGAAGAACCTCCATTGTAGGAATTGACATAAAGTGGAAACATTGCGAAAAAAGGGTTTTGTTGAGGCGTATGAAGGAGGAAGAAAGATTTACTAAACCCAGTAGCAGTTATCAAATGGATGTTGCACCCAATTGCTCATCATCAGAAGAAGAGTTAAATATTTATGATATTTTTTATCTACCCGGTCCTTCATTTAATATACCAACTCCTTCTGAAAAACTCCAGACAATCCGGTAAATTATTCAAGAGAGGCATGTGACGGGCTTATGGGCACTCCAATGCACGGAGACATTGAAGTGTTTATAAAAAATATTGCTATGAGAGAAAAGATCCTGTAGAAGATGTCTGTAGAATACCAAATAAAGAATGGTAGTAAAGAAATCTTCTGACGCTAACTTTGGCCTTATAGTAACTAAGAGGATTTGACAGAGATAAGAAGATAAACCAGAGATTATTCATACTCCGATTGTAATATACTTGCACTTGGATTGTTATAACCTTCTAATACATATTTAAAAATCTATTGATACAGGTTAATTGGAACATAAATTATAGTGCGTTAATTTTGTACACCAGTGAATTTTTTTTAATGCATTAGCTAGTGAAACACTGAAACACAATTATAAAGAACTCATCAAATTGTACCTAATAAATCGGAAGGAATTTAGAAGGAAAAATTAAAATAGATGGCAAACACGATTCATATATTGAAAGTGCTTTTATTTACTGAGCAATTGGGTTTGGAAGTGTGAGAAGTAATAGGATAGAGGATAGAGGAAAGAAACAGTGCCAGGCAGAAAATGATCCAACGAAGGACCCGAACTACGGCGGAACATTATAGAACCAAAAGAAGGGAAGCAAAAGCAATATGCAAACAAAAGAAAAGGCAGCAGGAAACAAAGAAGCTAGATAAGCTTCAAGAAGACTTTGCAGCCAAACAGACCAGGAAGTTCTATAAAAGCACCAGAGAATTCCGAAATGGATATATACCAAGGCATTTAATGAATTCATTAAAGATAGAGAGGGGAACCTCATTGGAGATAGAAGATCTGTCCTGGAAAGATGGAAGCAGTTCTTCATAGAATTATTAAATCCGAATAAAGAAGGACCAACTTATAATAAAAAAGCTTTATTGGAAAATGGAAGAGACTCGTCGAACGTGGATGAAGAAGAAATACCACCAGATAGGGAAGAAATAGTGGAAATAATTGGAGCACTCCATAACAACAGAGCACCTGGAATAGACGGTATCCCGAATGAGGTCCTGAAATATGGGGGTGAGGCAGTGTTGGAGGAAATATATAACCTCGTATTTGATGTATGGATGGAGATGAGGATGCCACAGGACTGGAATATGGCAGTGTTATGCCCAATACATAAGAAGGGAGACAGATTAAACTGCCAAAACTATGGAGGTATCGCTCTATTGCCCACTGTCTACAAGGTACTTTCAGTCGCAATAAATAGGAGACTAAATGGCATGGGCTGAAAGAAATATAGGCGAATACCAAAGTGGCTTCCGGCCAACTAGAAGCATAACTGATCATATCTTCTCCATACGGCAGATGCTAGAGAAAGCATATGAATACAATATTGACGTCCACCACCTCTTCATAGATTTCTGCCAAGCCTACGATAGTCTCGACAGAATAGAACTGCTCAAAGTAATGAAAACTCTAGGGGTCCCAGAAAAGCTAGTCGGATTAAGTGCGATGGCCTTGGAGAACACCAGATGTAGGGTAAAAATCCAAAATATGCTATCAGGAGAGTTTGAGGTGGAGAATGGTCTACGTCAAGGAGATCCCCTCTCATCTGTATTATTCAACATAGCACTCGAACAAGCTGTGAGATCAATCAGTACCAACCCAGGAGGAACGATATGTAAAGCATGACCCAACACCTAGCGTATGCTGATGACGTAGTGATATCAGCAAGGTCAAAGGCGGCGCTTTCAGGAGCTTTGCAGGAATTCGAAGAAGCTGGGAAAAAATTTGGGTCTCGTGATAAATAAGGAAAAAACCCAATACATGATTTCCACAAAAAATGATGGGCAGGAAGAGCAGAGTCATGTGCAACTACTCCACCACACATTTAAGAAAGTGGACAGCTTCAAGTATCTGGGAGCTTTAGTGACACGAAAGAATGATATCACTGCAGAAATTAAAGCAAGAATTTCAGCAGGCAACAGATGTCTCTTTGCATTGCGAAAAGCATTAAGATTTCGGAACTTGTCACGTAAAGCAAAATTATTGATTTATAAAACAATCCTAAGACCAATTATCACATACGCTGGTGAAACGTGGGTCCTGACCCAGGAATGCGAAAAGATGCTGCAGATCTGGGAGAGGAAGGTGCTTCGGCAGATATTTGGGCCAGTATGTTATGAAGGTCTCTGGAGGTCAAGAAATAATAGAGAGCTTCGGGACCTATACAATGAAACAGACCTAGTCACGTATGTCAAATCAGCCCGTATAAGATGGTTTGGGCACGTAGAAAGAATGGGAGAAGATAGGTACCCGAAGAAACTATTATATGGCAAACCAGGAGGCAAAAGGAGAAGAGGAAGGCCCAGGCTGCGATGGCTGGGTGATGTGGAGAACGATCTGCAGAGGATGGGAATCGGACAATGGAGAGGTCGAGCTGCTGACAGGGAAGACTGGAGAGGCGTTGTTGCGGAGGCCAGGGCCCTACAAGGGCTGTAGAGCCATGGAAGAAGAAGAAGAAGTGTGAGAAGTAAGCAGACTGACAAATAGAACATACAGAAGATTTTATTCAACTAGATAGTTTGATACCTATTTCTAAAAAAAATGGGAATAAACGCCAACTTTTTAAATATTTATCCAGACCAGTGAGACAGTGAAGTATCTTATTTAAAATCTACTGAAACTATATATAAAGCGTCTACGATTTGTCAATGACATATCAGAAAGATGGATAAAAGTAATGTAAATAATGTAAAATTTAATAGCTGATTGACTATGGATGAAGATATGAAACAATTTCTCCTCCGATGCGTCGAAGACCATAGAAGGCAATATCCTGACAGTAAAAAGGAAACCCTAAAGCGAAAATATAAGTAAATTAGGTAAAGAAGTTCTATACTTCTCTCGGAACACTATTTTAATATTTTATATTAAAAAAAAGTGATAATATTTATATAATTTATAAAATAAATATAAATGATCGACTGGTCAATTTTCTTTCAGTTTCCTATAATACAACATCAAAATAAAAAAATAAAAGAGGTATAAAGAACTGATAAGTTTATTTTTCATCCCTTTAAATAAGCCTGCACAACGCAAATAAGGATCCACATAATGCTAATAAGGGTACTATAAGGTACACATAACGCTCCTTTTAAGGAGGGAGGGGGGCAGTTTAAAAGCTGTAGTCACTGTTGCCAGATTGGGGTTTTTCCCATAGATTTAGGGTTTTATTCACCCTCCGGGGTATTTTTTACTTTTCTAATCATTCATTCTTATCATACACTTGGAGAGGTAATTTTGGTTAAACTTATAGAAAAATAAGAATTAAACATTTAGGGTTAAAGTTGGTGAATTTAGGGGACAATTTGGAGCGCTTAAGGGGGAAAATACAGGCAACACTGGCTGTAATCCCCACTACATTCACTTTTTACTAGGTTTTCTGTTTTAGCAATGAAATAAACAATATTTTTATTTTTTTGGCCGACGATAATAACATTCCCCTGTAGTTTTTATTATTATCGAGGGCTGAAATTATGTGTACAAATTAAATAAATATAATTCTTATCTGTGTGAACGCCGCTAATTCTTTGTTAGTGATTGGCATCTAAAAACCATAAAGCAATTAAATATATATTTTTAGAGATAAATTTATGAATTTTAATAAATTATAGCGTAATTTTTTAGTATCTTAGCTACATCTGGATTTCTAATCGCATGCAAATCGCAATCACGACAAGTCATTACCGTATTGAAAACCCTGTTTATTTTTTTTAAAATAGAGATAATGTTCGAAGTTTCTTCATATTTCCTTCTTAAATATATTTGTTAAACTGATTTCACAAAACCCAAAATTCATTTTTGAAAAGAAAAGAAGATATATGACTAGATTTTTATATTTATAATTTAAAAATAATTTTTTTGATTTTATTCAAGAAATAACTCTGATTTAGAATATAATAGAATAGAAGAACTTTATTCTGGGACTAGGTTCCTTAAGTTAAATAACACAATTGAACAAATAAAACACAAACAATACCTGGTTATAAGACTTCAAAAATAAAATAAATTAATGTTTACAATCTTTTAAATAAAATAAAAGGCAAACAATATAAATTCTTGTCTCGAAAAATATAATTTATGTTAACAAAAAAAAAGATAAAAACAAACAAAAAACAAAAAGAGAGAACATGGATCAGCAAAGTTGAAGCTTGTGCATTAAAACTATGATTCACTTATGATCTAGATGTTAATCTTAAATTGAAGTTTTTTCATTAGCGAGCATCTAATTGGAAAGAAAAAAGGTGTAGGAAAACGAGGGATCTGATTGAGGATAAAGAAGAAGCATGGCGGATATCATTTGGAAAGGAATTCCAGAGGGCAGAGGAGCGGGTAAGAAAGGGACGTTCTAATGTTTTGGTTCTGTGGGAAGGGATATAGAGGTCAGAAAGGCGCAATCTTGTTTCCTGTACATGGACTGAGGATTTGAATTGGAGGAGGTTTAGATGTAGGAAGGGTGCTGGATGGTGATAGTTTGGTATAGGAAAGATCCGAGGAAATATTGTCTACGGTTGGAGGGAAAGAAGCCACTTTAAGGCCTTAAAAGTGGGACACATACCATTTCTCGAGGTACCGAAGACAAATCTTAAAAAGCAGTTCATGATCCGCTTCAGTCTGTCCTCGAGCAAATTCGAGATGCCCCCGTATACCACACAGCCATAGTCAAAGTTGGAAAAGACAATAGAGGATACGAGGAGTTTACTCATTTATACCTAAGCACAGATTAAAAATCACTTCATAATAATTATTTTTGAGCGAAAAAATTTAAATAAAAAATCAGGTGTGCGTATAATTCAACTTTCACTTACCACCCAATCATAATTAGGTATCCATTTACTAAAATAATTTTAAGGAATTCACATAAAAACTACTTGAAATCTTTTCAGCAGTATACATTTCTTTACGATTTTTTTCACAAAAGTACAATAAAATATTTTTTAAACAATTAGTAATACAATTCTGTGAACTATATATTTTGGGTTTGTTAAGCTGAAAATAAATTTTAAATGTCTCCATTTGGTTTTTATTGAAATTCCATTTATTTTCCACTAAATAATACAAAAGTAGAAATTATTAACTACAACAAAGTTTATACTTTTTTCGTCTCTCTATTACCTTATACGACTTTATACGTTAGTTATTAATTTTTCTAAAATATTTAGCTTTCCAACAGTACATTATGCATCTATATTACTACTCTTATTGCCGGAAATTTGTTTTCAACCTGGAAATTTTTTTTTTTCTCCTTTAGTTAATCATCAAATTCTTTCATACTTTATATTTATCCATTTTCTATCACTAGCAATGAGAGATGGTTAATTATTCCAAATATACAAAATTAAAGATACTTTAGAGGAAGCCATTTTTAAATTCGGCATTTAAACCATGTCAGACTATCTCAATGAGGATAACACCTGGGTGATATTAAAGAGTATTTAATTTTACATTGATATAACGAGTTTAATCAAAATCGTGAGAGCATTTTTCGAGAAAATTGTAATCATGTGTAAAATACATGACATAAAGTGGTACTTCCGGTTAATAGATTATGGCGAAAATGTTGCAGTAAATCCCAGACATATACCTATCTTAAATACGTAATTTTAGTTTCGTACAACTTTTCGTTTTTGAGCTCGGCTGTGCATGTACAATGTCGTAGTTCAATACGCTGTATCTTTGTTAATACTAGTCCGATTCAGATATTTTTTTTGTTTTTTTATTGAATTTAATTAACGTTTATATAATTCATTATAAAATCCATAATTTTTGAGTCATGCACAAATAAAAAAAAAATTTCAACAAACAAAACAAATATTTCGGAAACAAATATTTTGCATTTTGCATTTGGTTTATTTTATTTTTTTTTTTTTTTGGTAAATTTTAAGATCGGCGATAGGTTTTTCTTACTGTACACAAACATACAAATAGATTGTTATAAAATAACATTGAAATCAATGCAGAGCAAAGGCAGAAAACAATAATATAATAAATTATTATAATATATAAAATAATTTTTCTCTTAGCTTCTAAGCCACATAGGCAAGAACACTCGGACACGTGCCTAATATTTTTTGAACTAGTATCACCAATTATTTGAGGGCTAGAGAGTTGGCGGCCCCATTGTACCGCAGGTAACCACTGGTCCCCCAGGAGGGGAAAACAGTTCACTGACACTCACTTCAGACATTTATACTATTTACAGCACGCTACATTCGCCCCTACACCTACAGACTAAGGCACCACACTACATATGTTAGGGTTTCCACCCCTAAGTAGCCGCCCCGGACGGAGGATCGAGTTAGGGCACTCTGAGGAGGCAGCCCCTCCATCTTACTCGAGGGCACTAGGCTGATAACCTGCTCTTCTTAAACTTCCAATATCTCGAAACTTCCACAAAGATCAGCAGGGCAGAACATTGGTAACCGACATAATGCTCGTATAATGGAAAGAAAATTCTACCAGCTCGTAAAGATTGAAAGGGAACCTCTCCAGCCAGGGACAAGATATTTGAACGGCAACCTAATATCAGATGCTCCAGTAATTCTGATTAGATCGAAGAACCATTTTTGCACATTGCTAGATTGGAATGATATGGAACAAGAACTAGGTATTCAATTAATTGAGGGCCATATTGAACTTCTAAATGAGGATGAAGTCAGAAATTCCATCCAAAAACTTAAAAATAGCAAATCACCAGGAAGAGATGGACTGTAAGGAGAGCTACTCAAGTCAGATATTAAAAGTATGCAAAACCCACTTATGGATGTCTGGCAACAGGAGAAAATGTCTACTGAATGGAGAGATACTAAAATACGTCCAATCAAAATGGTGATGTTCTAGAATGCACAAATCACCAAGGATTTTCCAAAAACTGCTCTCTCGTGTATATAAGACCCTTCCTCGCATTTTCTAAAGATCTTTTTTAAAGACTTCTGCCTTTTGCCCAAGAGGCAATTGGGAGATATCAGGCAGGCTTTATGAAAGGGAAATCCACAATAGATCAAATCTTCATCCTGAGATTAGCATTGGAAAAAGGCAGGGAGTAAAGAAGTGTACAGCTCCTTATGGGGGAGTACCCTAAGTAAATATTGGACGATATTCCTTCCAGCGAGTAGAGGAATTTATCTATTTAGGATCTCAGATCAATACTCAGAATGACATTGCCCAGGATATTCAGCGCAGGATTGTCTCCGCAAATATATGCTACTATGGACTATCTGGGCATTTCAAGAGTAAAGTACAGTGGAGTATCACTTATAAGAATATCAGGGGGAACGGAAAAATTGTCGTATAAGTGAATAGGGGCAGGTTTTGTGTTGTTTTTTTAAATAAGGAAAAATTCTTAGCAAAAAAAGACATGTAATAATTATTCACTTATACACCAAACAATTAAAGTCTTAAAAAATGAATATTTCGTAAAAGTGAGTTTCGTATAAGTGAGGCTCCACTCTATAACCTTTTTGAGTAATTCTTTTTTTTTTTGATAAATCTTTAAAAAAATTATAAAAGGTTTTCTATTTGTCCTCTCTTGAGCGCACACACCAGGTACTCTAAAACTCTCAATTATTATCGCGAATCTGCAAGCTTTTCAACAATAATTGGCAGATACAATCTATTACAAATGAATTAGTATTATTTAAAAAGCTGACATATTAACATAATCAGAGTGTGCGTCAATAAATTAGAGATATCGCCCTTTACCTATAATTTAATTACAGATTGTAGACCATGAATGCTATGTACCTCATTACAGTTGCCTTGGCAAAACGTTAAAATGAAGACGATTAAATATAATATAATAATAATAATAATAATAAAAGGCTTAGCGAACCCGGAGGTTCGATGCCGATACCACTAATCGCTGTCTACAAATCTCGGTCCACCGACTACCTTCCAAACCCAAATTCCTTAGATCACTCTTAATACTATCCTCCCACCTACGTTTCGGTCTACCCCTCGGACGTTTACCAGTCAGCTCAGCGTTTATTAACTTTTAGGAATTCGTTCGTTACGGAGCCCAACAACTTTGCAAGCCCATTTCAACCGTCGCGATGATATCACTTCGATTATATTAACAGGGTGCATACTCCGCAATTCCGCGTTGTGTAATCTCCTAAACTCTCCAGTTGACTCATCCTTTTTCGGACCAAATATTTTACGCAGTACCTTATTCTCGAATACCTTAAGGCGTTGTTCGTCCTTCAAGGTTAGCGGCCACGTTTCACACCCATACAGAACTGTAGGCAAGATAATAGTTTTGTATATTCTAAGTTTTAAGTTTCTGGACAAAATGCGCGACCTAAGTAATGTTGACACCGAAAAATAACAAGCATTTCCCGCCTTTATTTCCTCTTGAATTTCGTTTTTTCTAGTAATCACAGACCCCAAATACTTAAATTTCTCAACGTGTTCAAACCTATTTTCTCCTATATCTATATCCTCAAAATCTCCTCTGTTTCTATTGCTAACCATATATTTCGTCTTATCCGTATTTATTTTGAGGCAAACTCTTTCCCAGCTGTCATCAACGTTGCTGTATTCAGTTTTATAGTTTCCGCGTCCTCACTTAATAATACCAAATCATCCGCAAACCCCAGCACGGAAATTCTACCACCCAGATCTAAACCCCTTTCGGTAAGCATTACCTTTCTAACAGTGTTAAAAACAATAAATATTATGCACAATATTTTATCCTCCACGTAATATGAGAAGATATGACCAAAAAGAAGAAAAGCTACCCTATTTTCGTTTGTTTTTTTTGGGCGGCAATGCGGAGGCAATGAGAGGTCGCGAACGTTGAATTTTTAATAACAATAAGAAGCCATCATATACGATGATAGAAAAAATGGAATTATACAAGGCCACATCCTTTTAAAATTGCTCGTTTTTGAGCACAATAATAAAAAAAGGTTTTCTAGGTGTAAGGTTTTCTAGGTGCACTCAATGAAAATATAATTGTTGATCAATGTTCTTCATGATACATAAGAATCTTAGTGAAATGATTATTGAAAATGGTAAAAGGCCAAAAAGAGTATTAATTAATATTTAAGATGTACAATTGAACCTGAATAGATTCTCTGCTCCAGCCCTCAGCCTCAGTTCCTTGTTGATTTCCTGATTCAGCTTTGAGCGTTTGCTCTGGAGCTTACCCCGACATGTCGCCACACGTGGATCAGAGCCCTGCCATACAAAAAGAAAGATAATTGAAATTTAAATCAAATAAAATTATCTTTGTAAGGCTACCATGTAACTTACAGGTTGACCAAGATCATAAATATAATACATTTGTCATAAAAATTTGTTACGAAAGTGGGGATCAGTTTTATCTTAAAATGTAACTAGACCAGTAGGTTACAAATAGGACAAAATATTGTAGGAGGTCTTGAGCTGAGTAACTTTTTTTTTTTTTTTTTTTTTTATTTTATTAAAAAGGATATTTCTAGAAAAAAGAACACTCACACCAGGTTTTTTCTTGAAATACCGAAAACTTCACTGATTTGTCGCTCCGTAGGTTCGTTATCGTAAGTTTAACTTTAAATGCAACCGGGCCCTTATTGTAGGAAATTTTAAGGATAACAACATTTGAAACTTCATTTGTTAAAATGTATATTTCCTGAAAAAAAAATTTAAAAAATGCTTTTTTTATAGTTTCTTTAGTCCAAAACCACAATAAACCTACAGATTTTGATTCCGGATTCTGATATTCGTAATATATGCAAACAACAAAAAAAATTACACCTTGCCGGACTTAACCGCAAAATTGAGCCAATCGTATCCAGCAGCTGATAGGGTAAGAGCCCATTTTCGATTCAATACACATTATTGCATAAACAAAAATAGGGGCACGATGCTGTAAAGCATGAGTTCCCATCCTTTTTCTACCTGGAGGCACATTTTTAGGTTATCTATAATGTGGTGGGAATCAAATGTGTTCTTCTATGTATTTATCCAATGTAAATTGGGTGTTGGATATTGTAAATAATGTTCAGATTTAAGAGGATATTTTGTACTAAAAGTAACATGAAACTCTTGGAAGTGGCGTTGAATTCTTCGGTATGCCAATGCTAATACTAAACAACAAACTTTTGTTTGTTAAATTAATCACTGAAATTTTTAATATTATACGTTCGTTTTCGTATATTATATTCACACATTTTGAGATTAGAATTAAAAAATGAATTTGAACAATATGGGCATATAACAAGGTATAAACTAAGTTGAATGCAGTGTTATCAACACTCATTCAATTTTTGTTACTGCTAATAAAGGGAATAAACAACACAAAATGATGATAAACGGAAAAAACATAAAAATGCTACGATATAAATAGGTATTTATAAAACAAAACTATTCATAGGTAATGATAATGATTGTATTATAATGAAATTTATACAATGCTTGTAAAAAAACTAAAGTTCTAACAATGATTTATTTTTCAAATTACTTCACTGTTAAACAGGATCATCATCAGTAAGAATATCGCATTAAAAAAATATTCAAATATTAAACCCTGTTTTCAAAACATTAACATTCCTAAAATTAAGACATCTTTTAACTGTTCTTCACACATCCCAATGTCTTTACTACGTATGTAGTGTATGTAGTTTTGTCGATTTTCTCAAATCACTTTTTTCAGAATTCATCTGAAGAAGTGTCGCACTCTTTTCTAAATTTGAAACACTGTAAAAGTTTCGAAAAACTTAAAACAATTGACGGTCACTGTGACTGAACAAAATGAAAATTGAGTTTTATTTTGGATATGAAATAAGTACGCAACTTGTTAGCTTATTTTGTGAAATTGTTTGTTCTTTATAAATAAAACTAAAATATTTGTAAAGCAAAATAAAACTACTTTAACTTATTTTTCTCATGGGCCACGAGCCCATGAGACATTTCCAAACAGTAGTTTCTTACTCGGTGAGCCATCTTCCATTTTTGCGACATGCCTAGCCCACCGCAGTTTTTAGAAGCTTATGAATTGTATCACATCCTCCTTGAGAGAGGACATAGTATGGAAATGGGCCGGTAATGATCAGCAGATTGTGTTTTATTAAATTTAGGAATTGGTCCTATCAGAGAGGTTTTCCGTACAGAGGGGTAACGGGATATTTGTATTGGGAAGTATGGAGAATGATTGATACTGCATAAGGGAAAGTGAGTTTTGGTAATTTAGTAGGAATGTTCTCAACACCAGAAGAATTTTTATTTGCTCTGTATTTAGAAAAGGTTAGAGTTGGGCACAATTGAAATAAAATAAAATCGGAATTAATGTGCCAAAAATAATAAATAATAAGATAAGAATTAATAAAGGATTTTGCCAAACCTGCCAAAATTCCGTATTATCTCAATAAATATTTTTATGGGATCAGCAACGATTTTACAGCTTCGATATTCATTTTCATTTGAACGTAATAAAAAACTGTAATCTTCAAGCCGAAAACTTGAACCTTCAGTTCTTACCAGAAAGATTTAAATATTTACATAACAATCTCCAAAACTGAAATTAATAAATGCTACATATATGTTAATGATAAATGTATACATATTGGGAAGTTGAAAGCTAAGACAAGAAGGGGTAGGCATTGCCTCAACTTATCTAAGGCCCAATTGTCGAGAAAACTACACGTACTGTTAGTGCATCCATGCTCCAATTGCGGCAACTACATCTTACATTCTCTAAGTAACATTTCAAAGCAAAAACAACTTAGCTTATATGATGAATTTTTAACAAGATTATTGCTGACAAAAACTAAGCACGCTTGGTAACAACATAAGGATAATGTATAGGTACGAGTACATTTGGTAATATACATGCATCATGCATAACCACATAGTCATTTAACGTAATATCTGAATTGATTAATTATTTCTGAATCCAGTGATGTAATAAACTTATAAACTAGTACGATAAAATTTAATTTAAAGAATTATATAAAAATTTATTCAAATCGATAATTAAGCAACAAATACCTTTTTATAAACGAGTTGATTTTTTTTAAACGGATACAAACTACCATAGGCGTACGCAGGATGGCAGAGGGGGACCGTGGCCCAATAAAATTTTTGAAAACAAATAAAAATAATTAAAATACAAGAGAACAAAACAAATTTAAGTTCCAGAGAGAATTGTGTATTTACAGAATATTTTTACTTCGAAGGCTCGTACTTAATTTTCAAATTAATTAGTCTATAAACTTTGTATTAGTTTTCAAGGCACAACTTTACAATCAGGGCGCCTTATCACTGGCTCGGGATGAACTTACCCGAAGGTCGCCGCACTACCACTCGCCACTTGTGCTAACAAACTGCTTTCTATTCAATTCTAAAATACATATTCATTAAAATTATTAAAATAATTACTGCTTTAATTAGATATTATTTAAAATAACTAGTGCTGTCGACCTCCGGTTGTCTGGGAAAGTTGTAGTAATAATTTAAAGCAGTAGTAATTTAAATTAGGGTAAGGACCCGACCTCAACTGAAAAGGAACTTTTGGGGGTTTGTACATCTCTTGAGCGAGCGTAGCGAGTCGATAGCTATTATCTAATTTTTACTCTGAAAACATATATTCATTGAGTAATATTACATTCTGTCTCAGCAGGTTTGGTAATAGTGATCAAAGAAATCATTCATACCATATTTCCCAAAAAGAAATATGAAATAATAACAAAATAAAAAATAAACTTAATACAAGAAATAATAAATAAACGTAACATCTTAAACGCAGGCATACTTATATACACTATTTACAATCGGTCTGGGAAAACCCGAGCCAGGCTTGTCCTTATGGATGGAAAAGCATGACTCCATGATATCCCAGCGCTTCGCACTCAATCGCGTAACTGGCAGTGGAGACTGAGTGAGAGCAAGTTATCTAATTTAAGCAGTAATAGTTGAAATACGGTTAGGCCCCGACCTCAATGGAAAAGGATCTGTGGGTGTTTTTTTTTTTTATCTTTGGCCGAACGACGTGAGCGCACTAAAATTTTTAAATAATATCTAATTAAAGCAGTAATAATTTTAATAATTGCGATGAATGCGAATGTTAGAATTGAATACAAATCAGTTAGTTACCACAAATAGCGCTGGAGAGTGGTAGGACGGCGACCTTCGGATAAGTTCGGTCCGAGCCAGTAATAAGGCATCTCGATTGTAAAGTTGTACAATTTTTAGTTGGTCGACATTAATCTGTCACAGTAACTTCTACATCATTGGCAATCAAGTGACTATCTTGTACCCATTTTGTCTATGATGTGACGTACACGAGATGAGACAACAACAATGATAAAAACATTATACTATATTTTAAGGCAACTGTCAAACATTCTGGATCCTTCTGGTTGTCTGAATTCATCTAAGAGTACATTAAGAGAATAGAAGCGGCTCACTATAAAAGACTGGCGGCATCACCACACTCCAGACTACAGACTGTAGTCCCTATCCCAGTGTTTTATTCCAGTCAATATAGGCATAAAAAAGGGCCCGACCTTGTGAAAGGTCAAGTAGTTCTCATTTGTGTTGTTTGGACCTAAGCCAGTAGTGAAAAAACAAATTTGCTACTTCGAATGACTTGTGCGAGCTGTGTAGCACCCAAAAACACCAAAATTTTGGCAATATTTTCAGTTATACATCTATGTTACATTATCATCAGCTACATTAAAGCCCACTTTGGTGCCAACGATTCAGTTATTTTCGATGGTTACGCGGGGGATGCCGTTAATAAGAGCACAAAAAGTGCTCAAGGACTCCGATATTGTGCTCCTCACTTCTGCTATGATATAATCCTCTAGGAATCCACCATCATCGAACTAACTCAGGAAAAAGTATTGGCCAATGTAAACAAGAGGCGCCTCGTCAGACTTCTTTACGATTCATTTGAGAAGCGGGACACTCAAGTGAAAGTTGCCGAAGAAGACACTGATAGACACATCATTGGCATGGCATTATCCAAAAGCACAACATTCGACCGTGTAATTGTATTAAGAGATGTCAATCGCTTCGCTCTTCTCAATGGTTTAGCCTCTGGTGCTACTAACATCTACTTCCAGAAGAGTAACAGAGGTGAAGCCAGTAATTGCCGTTCTCAAACTCCTCTTTCAGTCATCTCCGCTCAACACTCATCAGTGATTTTATTCATGCGTTAAGCGAGCGTGACACTACTTAGGCTCCTTTTGGCCATGGTAAAACCAAGTTGAATAAAACGAAAATCCCCAACTTGAACTTGTTGAACTTTTCCTGTAACTAGATTCAAGTAAGGAGGCCATAGCAAATGCTGGAGAGAAGTGTTTTGTAGCTTTATATGGGAATGATTTCTTAACAGCCTCCTTGAATAGCCTACGCTACCAGCTGTTAAATCTTCAGCTAACTTCAAAATTAATCTTGCTCGCTTGCCCCAAGTACAAGCTCACCACCAGGTTCAAAAGTGGTGCGGAGTGGAAAAAAATCTACATATTTGAGTAGAATCTCGATAATCAGGGACTTATCCCCATCATCATCACCCTGGATCCTGCTCCTCAGATCCTTTTGCGGATGCTTTACAAAAAAGTTGCAGCGTCGATTGCAGCTGCCGGAAAGCTGGACTGAATTGCTCAGTCTTATGCTGATTTTGCGCGGGAATATTATGTCAAAACGTCCAATCTCTTCAACTAGAGAATTCTGATGATGAGGAAGACATCTCCACCCCTACATTGAACGAACGGCATGAGGAGCCTGCACATACTGTTCGTCTTGAGAATTCCTTCAATGAACTTGTACCTTCTTCATAGGTACATTCCTTGAAACCTGAACCTTTAAAATTAATGAAATCACTATGATTTTTTTTTCTGTAATAAATGTATATACTACTTCTATAAGTTCTATAGTTCTTTTTTTAATAAACCGAAATTCTATTGATTACTATAAACGTTCTCGTGAATTATTGATTATTCACAAATTCCATTTTTCAAGATTTTCGGTTATATGTTTATTTTGAGAAAAGCACTGAGCCAGCAGGTTTCCATCAAAGCTCAAATTAAAATTCTTCAAGTTCATTCTGGACGACTTTTCTCATTGTATATGTAAATTTGACCAATATAGAGACCAAAATAAAAAAAATCACTTTTTGGAAAAAATATCTCAGGTATTCCTGAGATATAGGTATAAGACCTACTAAGTTGGTTCTGGTCTCAAATTTTAATAAATTCAATTTAGTTTAAAGAAAGTTACAATATCAATTTCTTTCTGGCGCATACTTTTGGAGATATTGATCAGAAACTGAAAAAAGTTCTAACATTTCGATGTTTTTTGGCTGCTACGCACCGGTCTTATAAAGTAGAAATTTTAGCTTTTTGCTACAGGCTTTATCTAATCATATGATAAAAATTAGAACTACTTGATCTTTTGCAAGGTCGGATGTGTAATTTGACTGGACTATTGCCTAGAGTGTGGTACTCGTACATCCAGGGATACAGGCATTCGCCTTTGAACATAGAAAATTAAGAAAAAAACTTCGTTACTTGTTAGTGTTGTGTATTTTTGTTTTATATATATGAATACATGAAGGTGCTTTTTCAGCATTAATAGAAACCAAGACGGTAAATAGGAACAGCCTTTTGGAAATGGAATCGCATCTTAGATTAAAATCAAAGATATAGAATCTCAGATTTAGATCTAAGATTAAAATTGGAAACAAACTATGGAAACTTGGAACCAAACTATGGTGATCTGTCGTCTTAGCATAAACAATTATATTCTTCTCGTTGTTCCAAATCGATCTTTTTTATAATATAACTCATGGCGTTCGCAGGAGCAGAGGAACAGGAGGGAGCATTGCCCCCAAAATTATTATATTGTGAAAGAGAGAAAAAAATAAGAAAAAAAAGGTGTGGGGAGACTATTTTTACTTCGAAACTTAAACTTTATTTTTAAAATTGACCAATCTAATGGCTTTCAGTTGATCGATATCAATAGAGTTTTAGGACCTTGCGATGCCTTTTGAAAACTTAGATTTATAAGAGAAATCTTAGCTTCAACTAAAACAGACCAATTACGTCATTAAGAAATCAACAATTTTAACGAATAGGAACATTATGCGTTAAATGAAATTTTTATATCCTCAGGGAACCAAAGAGCTATCACAGGAACTTTTACATAATGGGCGAACATGTGGTGATAATGAAAAACGCAGCATGACGTGAAATCAAAACGAACTAAATTCTTCTCCAGATAGCGCAAATTTGCGTCATATTTAAAAAAAAAAACTTTTAAAAGGGATATATTATAACGAGCTAAACTCTGCTGCTGAAAGATTCAAAATCTTAAAAATTCGCTACGGATTATGAAAAATATAACAAGCAGAAATTTCTACCTCAAAAATTCTCAAAACAATCTTATTTTCGTACGATTTAAACAAAATTCTTGAAACGGATGAAATTAGAGCGAAATATTCTGCTGGTATCTTCTGTACATTTCAATGTTCGTCCGTTTTTCATCAATTTTCTTGGAAAGATCGAAATTAAAAGCAGCCGAATTCTGCTCCAAAAAGGTATATTTTCGTCTGATTCTAAATTTTTTTCTTGAAACCGGTGAAATTATAATGAGTGGAATTCTGCTCAAAAAAGCCGCAACACACTCAAATGTACGTCCGATACTCAAAAATTATAACGAATAAAGGCGAAATTAGGTAAATTTCAGACATGCCTCATATATTTTTTTAGGACAGGTCCCCCTTAAAGAAATTCCTGCGTATGCCCTTGCAATGGAGTATGAGGTATATGAGTAATGAAGTATGAGCAATGGAACAGGTAGGGGCAACACTGAGTGGAGTAACCTCTTGTTGAGTCATTTTTTAATTAAAAAAACAAACAAAAAATAATGATAAGTGGCAAATTTACGTACAGGCAAACTAAAGCCTGCTTAAATCATTGGAAACAACGGTTCAGGGAACCAACTTCGGGTATTTTCACTAACAAGGGGGTAAACGATGTGTCCGTCGCCGATTTTGATCAAAATTTTTTTGGGTGATTCTACATTGAAAAAAAGTCGACCCATATTCTACCGCTTTGTCCAATGGCCCATATGAGTTGAGAAAAATAAATAAAATATGTTAAAAATGCTTTATTTTATATCTCGTGTTTGAAAAATGATATCGACATGGTGTTTCCAGCTAAACACTTATTTTCTAGAGTATATTCAACGAAAAACATTAAAAAATAATTTATTTTGGTCAAATAAATTTAAGAAGTGTTTAAATTATTAAGTAAATTAGCCTTATAGATTTTTTCACACCAAAAATTATGGCAGATTTGGATTCAGCAAATCAAAAAACCTTCATAGTGAAAAAATCATATAAAATAAAAAACTTATTTTTGCTATTCCCAGTGAGCTCAAAATGGGTTTGAAGCTCTGTATCTTGTCTCCAGTTTACCTGATTTCGACGTTCTTGGACTGGTAAAAAGAGAGGAGTTTCTTCTTTCTATACATATAAAAAATGATTGCAGTATCTTAAAAGGTCTATGAAAAAAGGTGATTACCATGGAACTTGAAGTTTTTCGCGGATAACGTTGGTTCTAAAACATGTAGGAACATGACGGTTATTGCAAATCGTGCAGTTTAAGAAAGTTTACTGATGCCCCAAATTTGGTTTGAATTGTTCAAAGGGTTTTTGATTTATGAGCGATTAATTAAATTTAAATTAAATCCCCCAAAAAATAGACCCTTTCAATATTCAAGGGTCTATTCCACTAATGACCCTATAGTTTTTCAAAGTACTATAACCGAATCTGACATCTAGCCAGTTTCGGATAAAAAAAATCTTTTAATAAACTTCACTTTGTAGAAGATTACCGTTTTCATTACGTACTCGTATAAGTCAATATACCCTTCAGATCGCTTTAAAATTCAATTATTTCGTTTTAAAAAATTGGATCACTCTAAAATTTTTTATTTCTGAATCACGAATAATGCTTTTATATTACTTATAATACTTTGAATACGGCCTTAAATATTTTAATTGCATTTATTATACTATGACATCCCAAGCAAGGCTGTGTTTTTAACCATGTACATATCATAATATAATAAATATTATACTTTTACTCAACCGCTATAAACCTTTTCATGGGGGAAATTTTTTTTTTTTACTCTATAATAATACCGTTCTATATTACATATAACTCAATAGACCTGTCAGAACGCTCCAAAATTAAATCATTTAATTTTTTAAAAATTGGTCTCTCTAATAAGGTTATTTTATATTACTTTTTCTATGCTAATATTTTCGAACCAACAATTTATTAAGTAACATCATTTATCAAAATGATCATTAAATAATTTCTTTAATTTTATAAATCTTCAAATAACAAGAAAGATAGAAGTAAAATAAGTATTAGCAAATTACAATAATTTAACAGTATTTTTGAAAAATTAAGTTTAGTATTTTGTGTGCTGTTCTTTTGCTTCAATAAGAGCTAGAAGTCTTTAGGGAATAAAATGGATTAAGTTTGGGGTGGTTTATGTTCTACGATAGTGGTTATGGTGGTGTTATAAAAGTTAAATATTTACTAATTCTTGATCAAAAATAATGCTTTTATATTATAATATGTACATGGATAAGAACACTTAGGGCTTTATTTATGTGAAATATAAAAACATTATTACCGATCCAGAAATAGAAAATTTTAGAGTGATCCAATTTTAAAACGAAATAATTGAAGTTTAGAGCGATCTGACCATGCCCATCATTATTTATAGGTAATGAAAACGATATACTTTTACGTAATGAAGTATATTAACAAACTTTTTTTTATTCAAAACTGGAGTCGGATTTGGTTTTAGCACTTTGAAAAACCCATATGTTCGAATTTTCGAGCAAATACAAAATAAAAATTGTATGATACAATTAAAATACGTAGAGCAATGTATATTGTCCAGTACGCGCGCGCGAACTTTGCTCCAGATGATTTTCTTATCCACCTTGTATTCCGTGTTCTTTAATAAAACCTTTTTAATATATGTGCCCTTTTATTGTCTTACCTAAAATCCTAATAATTTGGTAAGATATTGTAACGGTTAATGGTCTGCCTGTATTACGAATTTATTTGAATGTATATGAATTTTGTACCGACTACCTATGCTTCAACTAGCGCTGGCATAAAAATGAATCTAGATGTGGACCAACTAAAACCATTGGTCCAGAACAATCCTGTACTGTGGGACCAAAAATTAGGGATACATTGCTCCAGTAAAAGTGGAGATGTATTGGGTGGGGTAGAAGAACTTATGGATTCGTGAGCCATCTAAAGTGTAATAAACATTTTTCGTAAGTTCAAAAAAATATATATAAACATAATTTAGATTTGTTTTGGTCTAGATTTATATTGAAGACAAATTTCTGTTTGATATATTTTTAATTATTTAACTCTAGTTTTATTTCAAGGAAAAATGTATATTAATTTTGAAAATAAAAATGGTATTTGTCACAGAATTTTCAAACAAAATTTTTTGATTTTATTTTATTCATATTGTTAAGCTCTTAATGGTTCTTACCATTGATGGAGAGAGCCTAAAATTACACCAGCTACTGATTCCCATGTGTTTTTAAGGAGTTTTAGAAAGCTCCCAATCTATCGATAAAATTTTTTCAACTTTTCGATAAAAAAAAATAACAACATAGTGAACTATGGGCTTCTTCTTTTATATTTTCTCTAAAGAAGCTGAGATATAAATTTCACACTTTTCAGTGGGTGAAAACCACAGAATATCAAAAAAAATAATAAAATCTGGTCTAAAGAAACTCTGACGATATATACGTATATTTATTTATTATTTTTAGAAAGGCTTTGGTATAATGCTTTCAAAACAATATTTTTCCTCTATCTTCAATATATTGGCCTTTGTAATTAACCATATATCGGCCGCAATTCTGAAATGAAATGACGGATGCTATTGTCGTGTCACTTGGATCATCCTGGGGTAACCTGTGACCTTGATGTAAAATCTCTGTATAATCGGCTCTGGATTTTATTCGATTTTTGGATTATTTGTATTTCAAACCGTAAAACACTAAATTTTGAGACGAGGTTTAATTTTTGTTTTTTCTTGGTTGATTACAAAGGTTCAGCACTGAAAATAATAAACCAATATCTTACGGAATAATTTTCTTTACATCTCTCTTTCCTCCTTCTCCTCCTCTGCTGGATTTCCTCCGATTTCCCTGATTTGATTTGGGTTCAGAATTTACGCAATAAACAAGTGATTTATGCGCAAAGCACGAGCCCAGGGGAAATTTACATGAATAATCTGTTAATTTGCAAACGGTCTAGTAAAATATATTATTTTCTAACTTGTGAATATTGAGGACAGCATGAGAAAACCGAGTTTTCTAACAAAAATGCCTTCAGGAGAATTTTCCGTGGCCTAAAAACCTAGACATCTTTGGCCTTTTTTATGGTATATTCAAAAATATATCGGTAATCGTTGTTCCTAGGATAATGCGTGTTCATTTCATTTTCTGCAACTTTCAGCTTCTTAACTTTTTTATACATGCAATAGCGAGCGTGGTACAACATTTCAAAAGTAGGTAAGGTATTTTTTCTAACTTTGTTCAAAGATTTGAAAAACGTTGTTTTGCGACAATTTTCCAAATATTGCTCATACCTTTATCGATAATTACAGGGCAACCATCCCCACCATTCTTATCACAAGAGCGGAATGAAAAAGTTTGTTATGGGAACAATCATCAGGTGCAAAGAAAATATACAAAATAGAAAATGAAAACTTTTGTTATTACGATAAAATTTAAAAAGTATAAAATGTAGTAAGATACATAATAGAGATAAGGTAACAGATAAATGAAAAATTGTATCTTATAACTATTGGTATTAACAGACTACATGTTCGTGCCGATTTTTCCAATTACACATTATTATTAATTCCAAAAAATTTTAAATTTTGTTTTTATCCTGCAGTAAAAATATTTTCAAGTCCACTATAGGCTGTTGACAAAATTTGTCATACATTTTCTGCGTCCATGATTACTCTAAACGTTGTAGATAATTGTCTCCTCTATGTGAAAATTTTTATATTAGCTTTCATTGTGATCAGTTTAGTTGAGTGGCTTTTTGTCAAGAATATTTCTGTTCCTCATTTTTTACAATTCTAAAATAGAAAAAGAAGCATCTTGAACTTTGAACTTATATTCGTAAATTACGCTAATAAAAATTATGATTATCTAGCTAAATTTATTGCATTTCTCCTGGACTAATTAACATTTTTCGCGGCAGAATTCCTTTTATTATTTTTTTTTCTTTCACTGTTGCATGCTCTAGAACAAAATACGACCTCAAGCTTTTTATTTTTGATTTAACTTATTCAACGTTCAACTGGTCCTCGTCGGCCAACAACTTAAGACAATCGCGTCTAATAATTTTATTTGTGTATGCGGAGTGGCTCACGTCCCACAACGCCCTTAAATCTCAGTAATCTTCAATAAAATTTTTAAATTATTTAAAGACTGTGGCATAGCTACTTGTCGAATAGAACAGAGACACGGAATGAGGCATGAAAATACAAAGGTTTTAGATAAGCTTGCAATGTCGAATCCCGGGAGTTCAACGTTCCCATCCCCGTACGTCATGTTGAACATGAAAGGACAAAGTGTGGACAGGTTAAGAGGCATGACTTACGTTCCCTTCTCCGTGCGTCATGTTGAAGATGAAAGGAAAAGGGTACAGAGTTGACACAGCTTTAGGTTGTCACAGCCTAAACAAACTAACATAAATAAAGCTTTTAACAAAATATTTAAATATGGCACTAGCTGCAGTTTACAAAAACATAGAAAAGTCGTATAATCGATTTCTGTGACATAAAGAGCCTTGTGGGGATAAAGTCGCACAGTTTAATTAATGGCACAACAGCAGAGAATCAGTTTAATTAAGGACTTGCGTAAAGCTATTATAAAAAAGAATTATGTACCCTCTCTCAAAACTCAATACTAGACTAAGCAGCTCATGACTTTTTGTATCCATTTCTACTTATGTTCTGGCAAGCATACATCAGCTCATACATATATTCGATACTTACTTTTTCAAATTAAATTTTAAAAAATATTTTTTTTTTAAATTTACATGTAACTATAAATCTAAATAAGAAACCGTGAATATTATAATTATCTTTAGCTTTGAGTGATTTCCAGCCTAGATCAAAAAATTTTCGTAAGTATATTAATATGTTTTACTACCATTAATAATTTAATTAATAACATTGTATTTATAATAGTTTAACGTTATTTAAATGTGTGTGTTTATACATCACTCATCTCTCTCTCTCTCTCTCTCTCTCTCTCTCTCTCTCTCTCTCTCTATATATATATATATATATATATATATATATATATATATATATATATATATATATATATTTAAAACCAGCGATTTTCAGCCTCGATAAAAAATTTAAAAATTAATCCCCTTTAAGATTTTTTTAAAACAACATACAACATGTTAACATTAAATAAGATAATTTCGCGACTTGATAGATAAATATTTTGAACGATGACACGAAGAAAAAAAGAAAACAAAATCTCGCCACTACCTATCGTCTATCATTAAAGCAAAGTAGGACATGACTCCTGTCTATTTCACCAGATGGAGAACATTATTAAACGGTTACATACTTCAATAATTAAGATGAAACCGATTTCTAGTTTTACATGCATTAGCGCTTTTCCAATAACTAAAAATCCATTTAAGTACAACTCATTTCTAGCAAACCTTAAATTTTTACATAGCCACAGATCCAATGTTCTTGGTTAGAAGAACTATTTAACTTAAAAAGAAGCAAATATTAAGAATTATGTAAACTAATTTTTTGTTATAATGTTATTTTATTTGCATTAGAATAATTATTATATAACACTGAGTAGATATTTATAATGCTTCCAAAATTATTTAAGAACTTCTTTGTAAACTAAGAACCAAGAAATAAAATGTACACAAGAAAAGCGCAGAAACAAATATTCTCGACATCGAACGTATGTCTAATTAGCAATTTAACATTCCTTCCCTTAGTAATATCAGATTATAAAAAAAAAAATCCAGATGAGCCCAAGTGATTTTGTTTTTGTAAGCATCCAACAAGCAATTGTATACACAAAAACGTGAATAAAACAGCAGGAGTGATAATAAAAGTGCTGGGTTACAAAAGACTGTCATCAGATATTGTTCCTACCAACACTTACAGATTCATTTAGTCGTTCCAAACAAAACAAATATTTCATATATAATAAGTATTTCTAATAAATATAAATTCATATTTATTTTTTTATTCAGCCTCTATATTAATGGACCAAACCTTTCAGCTGAATAGTAAATAGTATTTCTTAAGGAATTTCATGCTTAAGATATTAAATTTGACTGTCAGAATATCAAGTTGGTCTTGTTTCGCATATTTGGATATTTTTAGGAGCAGACTAATAACGAAGATGTTAAGAAGGAATATTTATAACAGTTAGAAAAAAATGTAGAGAAAATGAGTGATAAATAATTCGTGGATGTTTTACCTTAGCCTGGGCTCTGTTGTGGGCCCTTATCACGGCTGCTTGAGCCATTTATCCTTGTCAATTCACAACGATTACCTCCTCTAGCACAATCAACTCAACACACAACTTAACAAATATAGAGCACGCACAACACCCAACAAAAGCCAAACACTGACTGACCTAGCAACTTGTGGAATGTACTCGAACTAAGCCGAATCGAGCCGAACCTAAGCGTCTTCGGCTACCATCGTTCGTAGGCGAACTAAGCCGAAGGGAAAGAAAAGCCAGCCAAAATGGATTTTATCTAGTTCTTTAGTACTCGAAATATCAGTCTATATAATATAATAAATAATAATATAATATATAATTATAAATTGAGTCATAATTTTCAAATACATACCTCTCCTCAGAAATCTCGTAAAATTGACATACAATTAATCCAAAGAGAGTAGGAAAAAAATTAAATGAAAAATCAAAAATAATATCTAATTGAAAAGTTATAAAATGACATATAATATGCTTAATACATTCAATGTCAAACAATTGGCATTATCAAATTATTGTTTATGCATACACCTAATATAAGAAAAAATATTTCGATCTAACATACACAGGTTTGTTTCATTTTTAGATTATTACAAACTCCAAGTTGTGCGTTTTATGAAATGGAATAGGATAAGTAGAAATTAGAGAATCGTTGTAGAAAGAGTCCAAGCTTATTCTACTTACTCCGGTGCCATGAGACTTTTCATACTATTCAAATTCCATTTGCTAGTGGTTAACTCAATTGATTGATTAAACAGCAATATTAAATGAAGTCTCAGGTGGACCATGAGGTTAGGTAAAATTAACAAGGCTTCGAATCCGAATGAGAAGGGCTATGTAACATTTTATCTTACCTTAACAACGATTATTCAACAATAACTAAATTGATCTCTTGTTTTGCCTCTTTAAACGTTAACGGTTGAAATTTAAAATAGTTACCAATAGAATTGGATCTAACCAAGTGGATTTCAAATCTGTTAAAGAACTGATTTTATAGCCGAATGATAACAACAACACGACTATTGCAAATATGAGTTTGAGTAATTATCCCAATTGAAACGGAAGCTTATACTATCTTTTATATTAAGAAGTACTTAAAATCGAGATAACTCCTTGAAAATGAAAAATCTCTAACTCAGAGATTTATTCCAATGTGTAAATGAATAATTAAAGGAGTATTCACAATTTTGGCTCATTCCATCATATCTAATTGTAAGTAGGGAAAACTTATATTCTTTGTTATTGATAAGGGTTATAAGTCGATGCTAACATTAGCTGTTACCTAGAAAATAGTATCCCATTATTAAACAAAAAAGTCTTTATATGTATCTAATTACCATTATTAAACACGACATTATTTTATGTAGTTAATCATCGTATGTATTCATCTACTGACTGTTAATTTATCATACTCACTGGCAAGTGTATCCTGCCCTCCAATACCAAACACACCGATATCATGTTCCAAACTGACGACTCCTGCTAGAATCCGGAATAGCGGAACCTCGCCTGGGAATTGTCGGTCATTGTTATAATGCTTTAGTACCTCCACTCCACGGTGAGATCATCTAAATAAATTTAGCTTCATAAAGCTATGTCCACACTGTTCGGCTTTCGAGGGAACTTTCGAATCGACATGGCGAGCGGGAAACTGAATGTGAGGCATACAATGTCGAATAATTATTTTAATTATTTTTATTTTATACTGATAGATATTTATGAATTAATTTATTCACTGAATAATAGAATAATGAATGAATGGGCTATTCATTATTTATTTATTTTTTCTGAATAAAATTTGTCCTACACTCGCCAGAATCAATACGCCTAACGAAAGTCGAATCAAAAGTTGTCCCAAAAGTCGAACAGTGTGGTCATAGCTCAAGATCTATACAGTATTCTGTTAATTTTACCATCTTTATTCAGTTGACATCCGCATGATGGTATAGAAGGATCAATCCCTAATGCTTTATTTAATTGAGGTTTCAATGGACTTGTGAAATCATTACTGTTTAAAGGGTGCAGCAATAGTAACTGACATTTCTAGGAGCTAGATAAAATTCCAGCTATGTAGATAAATATTTTTTACTATATCTATATTTTACTTTAAACAGTTAGACTCTTTCGGCTTTATTCTATACTTTAAACATAATCAAAATAAAACACAAATTAGCATAACACGGCACAACACAAATAAAAGTTCGGACCGACATAAACGCGCGACTACGACAGCGCAAGACGTGTATTCAGCAATAGAGTGATTTTTCCAAGCGAGATAGTACGAACCACGACATAAAGAAACGAACGGCCGATAGGATATCGGTCTTTGAAATATCTAAAATCTCTATATCGGTCGATCTCTTATCGATTTTACAGTAGAATTTTTAAGAATAGAAGTATTTTCGTTTCACAAATAACAAGTTGTAGTATAAAAGTTTACTATTTAGCCATATATACTTGTAGTATTAGTACAAGTCTGAGTTTACCTGTATTATCAAATAGTCCAGTATCCGGGGCATAATTTTCCAGACAAAGTTGGAAAACATATATTATGTGCAGAATTTTCTCAGAAATCCGGGGAAATAGTCTTGTCCAGATCATATGACGGATTTTTATTTTTTTTTATTTAATGATTTATACAAAAATGATTTTTTTAAATTCAGTTTTTCGCGTACATCTCCGCTTCTATAGGTCAGAGAGAACTAAAAAAAAACGTCTATTTATTTATCATGGAATACGCTACAACATGTGTAATTTAATTGTTTATAACTAGTAAATTGAAAAAAACCGCAAACAAATAATGTCCTTGACTCCAAATTTTAAAGTACTGAAGAAAAAAATGAACTTACAAGGAGAGTGCACAGTTTAATGGGCCACCAATTTTAACCAATTTTTTTTTGGCGAATTTATATTAAAAAAATCTGTTGCGCACCACACAACTTTCCCTTACCAACCTATAATAATAATAATCTTTGAGATTATTTTAAAGAGTTCACATAAACACTACTTGAAATAAACTCAGCAGAATGAACTTCTTCAAGTCTTTTCTCACAAAAGTATAATAAATTAGTTTTTTAAATAACTTTAGTACTACAATTCTGCACACTAAATGTGTTTGGTTTGTCAAGCTGAAAATATATTTTAAAAGTTTCGGTTTAGTTTCCATGGAAATTCCATTTAGTTGCCATGGAATCATTTTGTTTCCATTAAATAATATAAAAGTAGAAATTATCAAGTTAATTTCTACTTTTATGTTATTAAAATTCATAGTAACAGAGCGTTTTGCTAACAATAGGTTGGCGGCTTAGTGGGAGGTGGTTCGGTCGTATACGAGTACGTCTCTTTTCGGACGCACTTGGCTTTCCATCTAGGGTCTAGTAGTCCTTATGAGATATGCTGTATATGTACTAATACAGGCCCGATTTAAATTTTTGTTTTTTTAAGGAATTTAATTACCTTTCATATGATTTGATACATAATTTACCATAAAATGCATTCTTTTTAAGTTATGCGTAAATAAAATATTCTTTTCATCATAACTTTTTTCCTTGAATTTCCTCGGTGATGTACTACATAAATGAAAAGTTAAAAGGCTTTATGGAGAAGAATTTCAGCAAGTTTTATCAAAATCGTTAAAGAGAAAATTGTAAAAAAGTGTAAAATCGATGATATAAAGTAGTCAATCGATTTTGACGAAAAAGATGCTGTAACATCCCATGAATATACTTACCTTAAATACATAGTTTCAGTTTCGTACGACTATTCGTTTTTGAGCTAGTCTGTTCACATACAGACACAAACTGACAGACACACGGACCATTTTGCGAGACGTAATTATCTGGATTCAGGGGACCTTGAAACGTGTATTTCCAATGAAAACTCGAATTCGGAAATTTTCACGTTCGCAATACTTCCCCTTACTATATATTTCATATATAGGTAAGGGAAAGAAAACATATTGGGCATGTGTGTCGGCATTCGTTCCAATTGGTCCAAGGAGCCGAGAAAAAAAAGAGAACATGCTTTAAAGATTTATAATATTGCCCATAAATCAGGAACCTTAAAACGATTCAAACCAAATTTGAGTCGTCGGTAAAGGTTCTTAATCTACGCGGTTTGCTTTTACCTACGTGTCTTCCTACGTGTTTTACAACCAACCTTATCCGCAAAAAACCTCAATTTTGTTTTTATTTTGTAATCACGTTTTTTTCTCCAGACCTTCTAGATAATGCAATAGCTGTTTATATTTATGGAAAGGAGAAACTTATCTTTTTCCAACGAGTCCAAGAAAATCGAAATCGGATGAGCTGAAGACGAGATACAAACTTCAAATCGAAACGTAATTTCATGGCTTAGAAATTTTGAACCCCCTCGAAACTGAAAAAAAAAATATATTCAACATAAATATTTTTTGGTGTGCTAAATCAAAACCTGCCATATTTTTGGATGCGAAAAAATCTATAAGGCTAGTTTACACTATAATCTAAACATTGTTTTCAATTTATTTTACCAAAAAGCAATCACTTTTTAAAATTTGTATGTTTTCATTGATAAACACTAAAAAACAAATGTTGCGGTGAAAAACCACGTCGATAAGCTAAAAACCACATTTTCCGAATTCGAGATTAAAAATAAAGGAGTTTCAGCGCATTTAATTTTTTATTCGGCTATTAGGGCCCATTGGAACGAATGCCGACACACCTGTCCAATATTTTTAGATAAAGAATAACTACAAAAAAAAAATTATTGAAATCAGTGACCCACTGACTGTACCCTCCCCTTATTAGTCAATCATGATGAAACAGCAAAGAATGAGATCTTTTGATACCCAACAAGATGTGACTTGTGGCAACTTGTGAAAAGTTGTTGGCTAACTTCAATTGCTTGAAACTCATTATTTTTTTATGTATTCCTAAATGCTATTACGTAGTATTTTTTATTTAAAAAAAAAAAAAAATTTCACATCTCAAACGTGAAAAAAACACTTTTTGGCACCTTTATGAATTTTCTTCACAATTTTGCTACATACCGATATTATCTAAAACATATACAATTTGTTTCTACCATTTTTCTTCTAATTATCAAGTTTAGAAAGTCCTTTGCCAATTTGTTTCCAATAATGAATATATTTACTGACTCTATCGCGCCTTGACTAAAGGAGTATTAAGGGAAAGCAGGACAATTATCGGAGCGCATCGCCTAAGATAAGTATCTTTCTTTTTTTTACAATATTCTTTGATTTTTTACCATCAAAATTCTTAATACCAGAAGAATGAAACTAAAGGTATTTTTTTTTTTTTTGCGAATACAATGAAGCATGTGCGGTTAAATATTCGAGCAAAAATATTTGCAAACTTACCTGTAATTGGTAAAATCGTGAACTCTTTGTTTCTCGGCTAAAAATAAGTGTGGTGAAAACTTTTTTTTTCTAAATTAGTGTTTTTTTAATAGCGATTCACATGCTGTTTATTGCGATCGATTTTAAGGCAAAATTTGTTGAACTATTAAATTTTGTTTAAGCTACAAAATTGTAATTATCCGTAAAACGTTGGAAAATTTCAATTGATTTTTTAAATTGTCAAAAAACCGAAGTTTTTTTTCGTTGGTCGAGGTGAAACTGTCCTAAAAACATTAAGACTTTTGAAATACAGGTTTGAATTTCATTTTTTATTTAATTTTTTTTAAAAAAGTGCTTGTAATTTTGCAACGAAACAAGTCTCATTTTGTTGGGCATCTAAAGGGCTATACTTTTTTGTAGTTCCATCATGATTGAATATGCGAATTTTTTTCTACAGTACTTTAAAATTTGGAGTCAAGGACATTATTTCTTTTTGCAGTTTTTTTGCAATTTACTAGTTAAAAACAGTTAAATTACACATTTTGTAATTTCCATGGTGGGCAATTTGTCATTTTTTTTTTAATTCTCTCTCTGATCCTTAGAAGTGGATATATAGGCGAAGAACTGAATTTAAAAAATCATTTTTATGTAAATCGTTAAATAAAAAAAAATCCGTCATCGGATCTAGACAAGACTATTTTCCCGGATTCCTGAAGAAATCCTGTATACAATATATTTTTTCCAACTTTTACTGAAAAATAAAATGTTTATGAGCCCTGACATGTTCATACCGAAATAAAAGTACAAGAGTTTTTTTTTTCTTCTGCTTTGAATATTACACATAATGGATATTATTTAATACCTTATTTTCGGTTGTGATGCCGAAAAGTGTGAAGTGAGAGTAAAAAGACAAAGAAAAACATTCAGAATAAGAATAAACCTTGATTTTGAAAGTGTATTTGAGTTAGGACAAACGAAAATTCAGTTGATGGACCACAATTAACAGTTAAAACAACGAAGTAGAGTTCCTTCTCAAAGTAGAGCACCTTACTTGTGTCTTTTTCATTTTTTTCTTTTACAATCTCACTAACACCATTGGTCAGGCCTTCCTCATTGTGGAACAGATACTACTATTCCTCGTCGTTTGTATTTTCTGTTGGGGAGACTGGGACAAGTTTGACGGTTTTTCACTGGAGAGCTATGAAGAAATCATGAATTACGATATGAAAGATACAAGCTTGTCCCGGACATTGAAGGGCATAATGCACTGAATGCTAAATGAGTGTTAATTATGTTGAATTAACTTTTAGGTTTAAACTAAAGTTGCTGGAATTGCTACTCATTTTATATTGCAGGCTACATCCAGTAGCGTAACTAAGGTCGAATACGCACCGAGGGCAACATCCAGATTCGAGATATTTCACAATATAAATAAAAATAATTAAATATTCAATACTATTAATTTTAATTAAATAATATTTTTATTATGAAAAACTCTTTATTCTCGATTCCTTCAGCTGATTGATCAGACACCTGCATAAAATCTACAAATGATTCAATCACTTCAAGATGATTAACGTCTGGCTGATACAAAATGTATCTTATTACAACTGATAATTCGTCGATTTTATCAATACATATTTATATAAAACATCTTATGATTTATCCAATACCGGTACTCATTTAAGTACTTGAATCAAATATTCGGTACCACTAAATATCGATACTTATGAGTACCGATATGAAGTAACCACATGATAGTAAAAATGGGCAAAAATGAATAACGAATAAGAATTTTACTCAAATGCACTGGCCATGCACTGAGTACTGAGCATTTTACTCATATACTCGCACTGCCCGAGTGCTTCAGACATTTCATGATTGACAAGTGCAAAAAGTACCCAGCTCTCTCCTCTTCAGTACTTTCAATTTTCTCTATTTACTCAAAATGATTTTACTTTGAGTATTTTACCAAGTAATCAAATATTTATACCACAAGAGTAGAATGTATTACCTATATTGGACATAAAATATTAGTATTAGTAATATTATGAAGGAATGAGATGGTCCGGGAGGCGGTCCAAAAGTGGAACACAAATAGTAAAAACTATTTATAAAGGGACCGACGTTTCGACCCGCTTTGCAGGTCTTCTTCAGGGCTGAATAAGCAAGATACAAAAATAAGAATAAAACAATAGTGTATACTGTAAATGAATTAATAAATAAAAAGATTTAGTGAGAAAAAATGAAAATAGTGATGAATTTGTAAAATGAAACTGGTAGAGTAATGACAACTAAAAATAAATTAGTAATAAAACTTGCTATATAATAATAAAAATATGTAAACTAAAAGAGAAATAACATTAACTCTGTTAAATAAGTAAAAAAAGGGAATACAAATAAATAAATAGACAACATATAGTATAGTATAGTACCTTGAAGCTCCAAGGGAGGAAGAATGACTTAGCAAAAAGCAAAGTAATTAAGGAGGCGGTGTAGGAGTAGTAATTAGAATGCCATTAATAGTTATATACCAGGTATGTAAACATGAAACCGGAATTTGCCAATAGAAAGCGCTAGCTGTAAATTTAGCTACCGTGAAGTCCCGCTGGGGGAACCATTTTGTTTTGTTATCATCTGTGAAGGTGTTTCAACTCACAATTCAGTTGTCATACAACAGTGTATTTTGTTAAACAACAGTAAACATGTCGAATTTTGTGCCTGGAAACTACGATTTGCGGACAGCATTGATTTTTTGTTACCATTTAAAGAAAAGACCAGCAGAATCCCATAGAATGCTTGTTGAAGCTTACGGTGAGTATGCTCTTGGGAAATCACAGTGTTTTGAGTGGTTCAAAAAATTTAAAAGTGGTGATTTTGATATAAAAAACGAGACGCGTGGAAGACCATCGAAAAAATTTGAAGACAGTGAATTGCAAGCATTGTTGGATGAGGATGACACTCAAACCCAACAACAACTCGCAGATCAGTTAAGTGTGACACGAGAGGCCATTTCCATTCGATTGAAAGCCATGGGAAAGGTTCAAAAGATTGACAAATGAGTTCCACATGAGTTGAATGAAAGGCAACAGGAAAATCGCAAAACCATTTGCGAAATGTTGCTCGCCAGATACAAAAAAAAAAAAGTCATTTCTTCATCGAATTGTGACTGGCGATGAAAAATGGATATATTTTGAAAATCCAAAACGTAAAAAATCATGGGTAATTCCAGGCGAACAGAAGACAAAAATCAATGCTGTCCGCAAATCGTAGTTTCCAGGCACAAAATTCGACATGTTTACTGTTGTTTCACAAAATACACTGTTGTATGACAACTGAATTGTGAGTTGAAACACCTTCACAGATGATAACAAAACAAAATGGTGCCCCCAGCGGGACTTCACGGTAGCTAAATTTACAGCTAGCGCATTCTATTGGCAAATTCCGGTTTCATATTTACATACCTGGTAGAGAAGGCAGTGGGGAGGAGTTTTCATTATAAGTGCCATCTGTTGGGGATGTAATGAACAAAACTATGCAAATACAGAGGCATACTGATAGAAAGTTTTCAGTATTTTAAAAAATGCTTTTATAAAAAAAAAAAAAAAAAGTAATGTAATAAAGGAGTGGGGGTAGTGGTGTAGGGATAGTAATGAAGATATAAGAGAAGGGAGTTGTCAAAATAATGAGGGTTAATCCTAAAAAGAAGTATTAAAAATATAAGAAAAAGATAAATCTAAAATAACAAATATAAATAATAAATTAAAATAAAACTCAATATATAAAATGGGCAAGGAGAAAATAAAAATATAATTGATCAGAGTTCATGAACAAAGAGATTGAGGTAAAGTCCCATCTGTAAGAGTAAATGAGCAAAATGTAGGATATACAAAAGAATGAATAAGTAATACGGATGGAAAATTTTTTTTTCTACAATGCCCTCACAAAACTGGTTATATTAAAGCTGTAATTATAGGTATAATAACAGGAGGAAAGTTTTTAAACAATAACCTTTTTTAAAAAATAAAAACAAGGCTACAAAATTGTGATATAAAGTGACAAAATCAAATTGTAAAGAAAATGGCAAAAAATTTACAGAGTAGAAAGTATTTTTGGTGCCGGATTTAAATAATTACATAGGTAAAAAATTGAATAAGTAATTTAAATGTTAATTACAAAATTTATTTTATTTATTATTTTTGTATCTTGTTTATTCAGCCCTGAAGAAGACCTGCAAAGTGGGTCGAAATGTCGGTTCCTTAATAAATAGTTTTTACTATTTGTGTTCCACTTTTTGACCGCCTCCCAAACCATCTCATTCCTTCATAAGTTCTACGGTCAACCATTGATTATTCAATTTGTAATATTAGTTTCTTGTGCCAGATGTCCAGAGATAAAAATAAAATTAATTAATAGTTATAAAATTAAGATTAATGTATTCCTGAGCTAATTACATGAAAATTGTTAATAGTATTTTTGATTCTCCACTCACATTCATAGATATAGATATATCTATAACATAGATTCATGTTTAGATTTCTTTGATATTAAGTCAATTACGGGCCGTAAGGAGAGGCTCAGTTTTTGAAAATAACAACGATATTAAGATAGCACGCTTGCATATCGATTTATTTTAACATTACGGGTTTATTTCATATTAAGGTCCATTAGTCGGTTATGGGAGGAGCAGTTTTTAAAAATACCATCGATATTAAGGAAGAACGATCGCGTAAAGATTTATTTTAATTTTTCGGATTTCATTGGCATGAAGGTCCATTGTAAGGTTAAGAAGGCTTAGTTTTTGATAATACCATTTATTTTAAGATCGCGCGCTCAGGTGTCGATTCATTTCAACTTTTTGGATTTTCTCGATATAGAGTTACGTTATTAGGTAATCAAAGGCAAGATTTTTTATTTTTTTGAGGAGAGGGATTGTGGATTTCATGGATATAGTGATCGTTCATTAGGAAATCTATTTCGATTTAGGAATAGATTTCGACATTCTTGTCTTGGCAGCTGAGCGTTGCCTCCCACAACGCCCTCGACTTAAATTATGTCAACTTGTTCTTCAGATGAGTAGAAAAGAGGCATTTTCACACTTGACTAAAACTTATACAACTTTCTATGTATTTGGTCGAAACCGATTTTACTTCTTTATTGCTGGCAAAGAGAGATCATCAAGAGAGATCACGAAGAGTAAGAGAAAAGAAAGTATTAAATCTCGAGGCCCAGGGAGTTAATCCCTAGCATGTAAACACTCAAGTTAATATTCGAAGAAAATATTCATTTTAGCTCATTATTAATAAAGATATGTGTTATTAAACAGTTTGAACTTTAAACTGTTTCAATTGCTGTTGATATTCAATTGAATTGAAGGTGTCGGCATTATATTATCACATGTGTTTTAAATTCGGTGAAGTAAACCTCTCTAAATTCCCAATCTCACGAATTGGCATGTTAGCTCAATAGAGATATCCTTTTGAAATGCAAAAAATGGAGTAATTATGGTTTTCGTGTATGTTGTCTATTGTTGCCCCTTTCGTGAAAAATCCAAGTTTTCGACCTCCTTCTTCCGTTGCGTTTTTCCGTCATCTTGAAAACCGCTAGGATAAAGCACTTTTTGCAGTTATTCACTAGTAACTCACTTTCATTACATTTAACGTGAACATGGGTCATTACGAATTTCAAAGAGCGTTAAATTTCCTAAATGTTTCGTGTGTTATATTTCTTATAATTCGGAATAGCTACTGAGATACGGGCCCGTGCAAATCTGCCAAAATGTCCAAATAACGGAAGTGAGTTACTGGCGAACAACTGCAAAAAATATTTTACCTTAGCGGTTTTTCAAGGTGGTGGAAAAAACCCAACGAAAAAAGGAGGTCGAAAACTTGGGCTTTTCACGAAAGGGGCAACAATATACAATATATCTTAACACTTTTGCAATCCAAAATGATATATTTATTGAGCTAATGTGCCTATTCGGGAGATAGGGAATTTAGAGGGGCATGGACCCAGAATTTGATACTCTGTAAATTTTATCTGATGAGTTTTTCTCTTAGAGAACTCATTTCCAAGCTACAGAATCATATATAGTACTCTGTCTGAGTGTTTGACAAAGTTGGACAAATTCGTGATTGTATGACCGTGGTTTTCGACCACACCACTTGACCCAATTATTGTGTTGTGGTACTCATACGATGTGTAATGTGTAATGTAATGCGCTTTAATTTGTTATACAACAACCTTGATTGATTTAATGCACCGTTTAGGAATTATAGGCGAATACTTGAAAAAAAGTCCAAACATTTCGAGGTTTTTTGGTAGCCAAAAATTCTCCCGAGGTCACCCGTGTTAGCATTTTTGTTTTTACTTTTTTTACATGCTTGAACCCATATATACAATTTAAAAAAATAAAAACTTCTACCACACCGTTTGCATCATAGAAACCCTCTACTGACTGGCCTAGTATGAGAATCAACAATATATTTGGGATAAATTATAATACTATCACTATTAAAAATATTAACATATTTATTGAAAGTTATTTTAATATAATGATAAATTAAAATTGCTTTCTATTTAAAAGTAGTTCTTGTTAAATTTTTTAGTAGAAGTAGGTATCACAGCATTGAGCGGAAAAATTAGTTTTTCTTCCTATTGTTGCGTCTGGGAGTGATTTCGCTACACTTTAAAGTCGGGCAATTTTTAAATCAGAAAAATATTAGGAAGAAAATAAGACTAGTTCTTGGTGTATGTTCGATGGATGAATTCTTGAATTCTGAGGATATCAGAGCGCACTCCTGGCGCGTCATGCGCGTACTTCGCTACAGTTATAATCAGCCAGACGCGCAGTTTTGTGTAGAGACATCACTTACCTATTTTTCATAATTATTTCCATATGGATAATGTGTATATGTTCGATGGGTAATTTTTGACGACAAATTACCAACTTCAATTTAAATTTTCGGGATGTTCGCCACACTTTGTAAACCTTGGAGAGAATTAAAATCATTTTAAAATGAGTCTACTTTTATTCCAGAACTCTAAGTATTAGGATGGCAATAAAAGGATTATAAACAGCAAAAAGGATTATAATTTTAAAAATATTTATTGGATGATTATTATTATTTGTATTATTAATATTTATTATATATTAGATGTATATTATATATTATATTAATACATATATATTAGATGATTATAATTATTTTTTTTATAATTATTGGATAATAAAAAAGGAATTAATAAAACAAATAACCGGAAGCTTGTCCAAAACTCTTTTCTTTCTTTTTTTTTGACACCTTTTGCTATTCTCTTATTTATTATAGGCACTCTATTACTTAGCGTTCAGGAATGAAAATAGACTCATTCCATATTGATTTTAATTCTCTACAATGTTTACTTGATTCTTTTTTTAAATGCTTTCATTCAAAGAAATTTGGAACTGTAATGTAAAAATCCTTTTTTTAACTTACCGCCGTCAGGGAACATCGAATCAAAAAAGTGCACGGTATGAATTCGCCTTAAAATTTCATTTCCTATCAGAATGGTTATCTATGACACTGTATATATATATATACAGATATGCTGTATATTTAGACAACATATATAAATATATTAATGAATGATAGGAATCATAAGAAGCCAAAAACCTGAGTGATACAACAGCCAAACGGTCTTGAGCTCTGATTGCTTGGCGAAAATCAGTATGCATTTAGTTTATGTATCGCTGGTCTTATCATCCATATTAATAATTCAAAATCTACATTTGACCTTCTGGTGGGTTGGTATACAAGCATCCGACCGTCAAATGATCGTAACGAAAATCATGAGCACTGTACTCATAGCCGTGTAAAAACAATTGTCTTTGCCACCACCGACGAGGACGAAAAAAGCTGCTGCAATGCAGGGCAGGCGACGGTGATAGACAATGGTTTCATGCCGAACCCCAACTGTTTGGGAGAAATGTTTGCTGAATCAGTTTGTCGGACAGAAGTTTGGGCAAAAACGAAATGTTCGTCAATATTTTACTTCAACTAGCTTCAAGCAAAGTTCGACAAACATGTGTGCCTATTGCTTGTCTAGTGGGGGACACGGTACATTTTGACGGAAAAGTTCCTGTGTTTTTAAGAGGCGCTTTATTTGACACTTTTTTTTATAATTTTCTCGAAAACGGCTCAAACGATTTTGATTAAACTCGATATATCAATTTACGGTTGAATGGTTCTTAATATCAGCTAGGTCTTATCCTCATTGAATATAGTCTGACAGGGCTTAGGTAAACGCTAAATTTTCATGATGGCTTCCTTGAAAGTACATTTAATTTTGTTAATTTGAAATAACTAACCGTCTCCCATTGTCAGTAGTAAAAAAAAAAAAATGAATAAATATAAACTATGAAAGAACTTGATAATTAACTAAAGGCAGTGGCGTGCGCAGAGGGGGATATCAGGGGGAAATATCTCTCCACCCTCGAAATTTTTGAAAAATTATGGTTTTCATATCTACGAACAAGTTTTCTATTTTTGATAATAATTTTTGATCCAATTTTCATTCTTATTCTTAAAACTTACGACTAATTTTCTTCTTATTAAATGTATTCTTAATTCCATATTTCAAAATATAGTGCTAAATTATTTTCATGAGGATTTTAGTCCTGAGATTTGATAATGAAGATTAATATGTTAAATGCTTTTAAGAAAAAGTAGTAAAGATTAGAGTAATGACAAATAAATATTTATTAATGATTTTTACCAGTAATGAAGGATTGTTTTATTATCATGGCCTAAAACAGAATTTGAACATTTATAATGAATATCTTAATACGCAGCAGCTGTTATTGTATTTTCATCAGGTATTGACATCCATAGATATAAATTTTCTTCTTTGCAGTAAGCCATTAACATGTCTCAAAATCCACAAATAAATTTTATTATATTTAGGTCTAGTTACTCGTACCTGAACAATTTTGAGAAGCCAGAGGAAGAAGAAATTCCAAACGAGGAATTACCTAATGTTGGTTCTGGATTGGCTATTAATAATTATAGATAATAATAACAAATTAATGTTACAATAGTTGCCTGAAATCTATTAGCAGAATGAAATGTCGCTTGACTATTTCATCGTCTTTGACAATAAAAATGAACAATAGTTAATAAGATATAAATATAGGTGATGTAAATATAGATGAAAGTTTGGGCTTACCCTGTGGAAGGCGAAATTGGGCCTAGGTAACGCCTGGTCATGTAGAGAAGGATCCATCCGACCAGCCCATGACGACGCATCCACCAGCACTGCCCAGGAAACGCATCCTCTGTCCTTGCCACTCTTATTTCCGCTCTCAAGCGACCCATATATATCCAACTTCCTATGATTTCCTTCACAATTATATTCTACCTACGGACCTTTCTTTGTACAGCAGCTTTTCCAATATCTAACACGGTTGTTCATATAGAGTTTTACAACCTCGTTATAAAAAAAAAAATCATCCTAACTACAGAAAATTTTTTAACTAACTACAGAAAATTAAAAAAGACCTTCGCTTTGTTGCAGAACACCAGTCGCTGAAGAAGTCCTCTGGAACATGTTGACGAAATATCAGGAAGAAGATAATATACCCGCTTAAGAAAGAAGCCGAAATAACTGATAATTTTGTTATGTTTATATCTTTCAAATATATATTATCATTATATGTTTCTTGTCATATTAGTGATTGCAATGGACTTTTGCCGATGCAAGAGCGATTTACTTGTAAACTTATCCTTCCATAACTTTATGAATTATTAAATTTTTAATATAAATTAAATATACTAAATTATATTAAATAATTTCGTTTCAAATATTACATTTATTATTGATATTAATTTCCACTGTTCCCCAGCAAATTTAAAATTTTATATTTCTATGGGCGGCGCTGATACCTTTCTCCTCAGCGTCACTATCCAAGAATAATTTGACGACATTTTCAAAAGCCTGGCCCTCAACAAGAGCATAGAGCAATGCACTTTTGTTGTGATTGCAAGCAACTCTGCAATTTTTTTTTCACTGTTAGGAGAACTATTTGAGAAGAGATTGTGGTACTGCACTTATTCCTGTCATTGGGGAGAGGCCGTATGAGGTGGCTTTTCAGCGCTATTCCAGAGGATTTTTCTCCAATCCCAAACAAGACTTCACCTGGTGATAAAACCTAAGAGAATGAAACTTTGCAGAATCAGTGTTTGGTGTCAGCCTTGTGAGATTGTGTTTAGTTTCGGTTGGTGTTTTTTAAAACAACTGACATCGGAGCTGGTAATGTTTTTCTTTAAGGGTTTGTATAGCTCAGTCCGAATTCTTCACTTACGGTAGAATTGTTGACAGCAGTAGCATCTGAGTTCAGGAAGAACCTGGCTTTATTTTAAAGAGACACATGGATCCAACAATACACCAAGAAAAAATCTTGCAATAACAAAAGTAGATTCATCGAAATATTAAGGAAGAATCTGGTCGATAATAATATTTTCTCTTCTCAAGCAAAAGGTGATGCTGATGCATTAATCATAGAAACTAGAATTAATATAAAATATAAACATATTGTCTTTTTTGGAGAAGTTATGGATATTTTAGTATCATTAATAGCTCCAACACCTACTGATAGTGAAATCTATTTTTGAAACCAGCAAAAAACAGGATATCCACAAAAGGTTATTGTAATAAAAGCTTTAAACAAACTTTACCGATGAGTAAAAGGCATATTTTTTTTCTGCATGTATTAATTGAATTTGGAAAAAAATAAATAAATACCGATCCTTTTTAAAAGCTACAAGCAAAAATAGCTGTGTCAACTTATCACTGCTAGTACCTGCACTAGATGCACATAAAACGAGTGTATTTACAAGAGTGTCGAGTTGTGGATGGGATACGATATGTTCCCTAAAGAATGTGGATGTGGCATGGTTATGTCGTCTAAAGAATGTGCATGGAGCATGATATGCTGCCTAAAGAATGTGGATGGGGCATGATATTTTGCCTAAAGAATGTGGAGGGGGCATGATATGTTGTCTTAAGAATGGAAACGAAAGCGTACACATAATTCACTGGTCCCAGTTCCAATGAACGAAACACTAGGTCCAGGCAACTTACTGAAAATAATTTTTTATTAATGTAAACTGGGGGTGGCTCGGCTTGTGAATGACAAAAAAAGTGGCTAGGATTGTTTTTTAGTATGCCTAAATTACAAAGGAGAGAGCTGTTCAAATGCTTCATTAGTAATATCAATAGATAAAGTATAAAATGAAGACATATTTAAGAGAAACTTAGCATCTTTTTCTAAAAACAAAGAAATTGTTAATTTATAATTGTATTTAATAATTATTATTCAACATAAAATGTAAAAAAATAATTTTCATTACTAATAAAAAATCACTTGTTGCCAAAATATCGACCTATTCGTGTTATTAAACTTAATTCCATTTAATTCTCCCTTTAGCACTTTTTCCATGGTCATATTAATTTTTAATGAGTCATACTCAAATAAACAATCAGTTTGCTGCCCTCAGGGTTCTAAAAGCTCGACAATACGTCGATTTAATTTTTTTTAATCCCTCGTTCAGCATTCTATTCTTCTCAAAGCAGAGTACATTTTTAACTATTAAATGTTTAAAAACTAAAATTTTGAAAAAAATAATCTTGTGAAAAGTTCGCGCGAGTTATTATAATTAACTTAACTTAAATTAACGCGATTTATAATTTTTTCACTAAATACTTGAAATAAAAAAATAAGGGAAGGGTCTTGACTTCAATATTCCTTCATAAATGAACTGATAACTCAATTGTTTATGAGATGCTTAGCTCTTTTTTAATACAGGAACAACGTTTTGTCCTGAATGTTGATCACAGGTTTGACAGGTTCGAAGAGCCATTATCGTTAGTATTGGCTTGAAATGTAACTGGGCCTTTTTTATATGTAATCTTAAGTTGAACAACTGTTATTTGAAACTGCTTTTGATAAAATGCATTTCTATAATAAAGAATGCCCACTTATAGCAGGTTTTTTCTTGAAATACCGAAAACTGTAAAGGTTTAACGCACCCGAGTTCCGTTGTCGTTAGTTTTAGATTAATATTTAACAAGACCTTTTTTGTAGATTATTTTAAGTTAAAAAAACTATTGTTTAAAACTTTTTTCGATAAAATGCATATTTATTGAAAAAGGAAAAAAACTTAAAAAAATTTTTTTTCACAGTTAATTTTGGCTGAAATCATAATAAAGCTACTGATTTCGATTATCGGATTATGCGTAATCTACGCATAAAAACGAAAAAAATGACACCATTGCGGACTTTATCGCAGGAGTGAGCCAATTGGAAGCCTTGTCTTCCAAAACCATTGAAGTGCACTGGAATACAAGGGAAGACTTTGAAGTTTGGTAAGAAGAATATTATGGTCGACAGAATCAAAGACTTTGGAAAAATCAAGGAGGGTTAGGATCGTGAGTTTCTGTTGGCCTATGTCTGTTTGGAGATCTTGGGAGATTGAATGAGGGCAGAATGAGTGCAGTTGTCAGGTTGGAAACCGGACTGGAGGTGGTTCAAAAGGTTATTCTACTCGAGAAAGTGTAATAATTGGGATTGAACTAGACTTTCTAAAGGTTTGGATAAGTTTGGCAGAAGGGAAATTGGGTGAAAATCATTAAGGGTTGCTGGATTTGAGGCTTTCTTCAGTGGACGAACAAAGGCGATTTTCCAGGCAGTGCGGGGAGGGGGAGGGAGGCACTTACGTATATTTCTAGGTATTATTATATTTCATGGTCGAGTATGTTTTGTATAACCTACCCTGTTACTTTCTTATCACTTCGGCATTGGTTATTGACATTATTTTAAAAGTATAATTAATTTGTTTGTTAATAACTGTGGTTTCTTTTGAGATTTTTATTTCCAATATTTTCAAAATTTTGGGATTATTCCATCCAAGAAAGTCCCTCAGATTGGGCATAATATTTCCATTACATAAATTTAAATTACGGTAAGGCCCCGACTTCACCTGAAAAGGTTTCATTCGGATTTTTATATCTCTTGAGCGAGTGAAAATCGACACCTGTATCTAGTTAAAGCAGTAATAATTTTAATAATCCAATGAATACGATTTTTTAATATCTGAACATAAATTCAAAGTTTCGGTAATACTCCATTGTTTTCAATTTTTTAAAAAGGAATTTTAGTAATGAAATATAATTAAAATTTAATTGTTTAACGCCGTAACATTAATCCCCATAAATACGAAAAGAAAATGGAATGGAAAAATGGAAATGATTTTATCAGTACCAGGTTATGAGGGGCTGCCTACACCCAGTTTCATAATAAAGTACAAAAGTACAAGTACAAGTTGGCCTATGACTTACACTGTGAAAAGTTAAAACACAATAACATTTAAAATAGTTATATTAATAAACAATAATTTAAAAAAAATAAAAATATATTATTATCTGATGACGATAAGTTACCTATAACCTCTAAAAACGAGCATTTCCATTTATACTTTTCCCCCTTGTACTTGTAATTTTAGACTTGTTATTATTAGATAGGGGTCAGGTTTACCGTGAAATGCGTAAGTACCCAGTGGGGTAAGCGACGCTTGGTGGCCAGAAGTTATAAATGTGGAACAGGTTTGGAATAATGGAATAAAGTGGGGTTTTTATCAATTTTTCTTGGATATTATCTGGTTGCCAGTAATCATTGATTCGAGGTTTACGAATGGAGGTAAGGAGTTCGTCAGGGGTCCTATGGGAAAAGAAGTGGTTGGAATTAAAGAAAGGATGAATGGGAGCCGGTGTAGATGTCTGGGATGAAGACAGGGATGGGCAGGAGACAAAGCGGGTGTTAGTTGAGCATTGGCAGCTCGCCATTGGGAACTGTTTCCCACTTGATATTATCAATAACATTCTATATAATGAGTCCCTGTTTCTTTAATTCTTTCTTAGTCCTTGCAGAATATATAACCCTTAAGCTTAGTGCTATTAGTCGTACTGCAGTTTATCATTTAAATCCTGAAGTTCAAGTATTGAAGCGTTCATGCACGATTTACCAGCACTAATTTGGCAAAGGGCAGAGCACTTCAATCCAATTTTACGACGGCAACAACTCTTCTTGCTCTTCCAGGAGAATTTGCGCAAAAGCAGCTGGGGAACGGGATCCATGGTGGTGGTGATAGGAGTAAGCTCTTGATGTTAGACTTTCCATCCACAATCTGACGGATTCTCGCCTGCGCCCAGGTACTTCTTTAGTTGATGGTAACACCTGCGAGCATAGTGGCACGCAGCGTCCTCTGTAGGTAGTAGTCGAGCGAGGTTAATTTTCAGTTGACATCCGCATGATGGTATAGAAGGATCAATCTAATTAGGGATTGATAAATTATTTGCCACTTCTATAATTTTGCAACAAATAATAATAATTTTGACAAAATTATAGAGGTTAATTTTGGCGTTGACTATAGAAGAGACAAACATCTTGTAGCGGGGGAATCCAACGTTTTAATTTGAAAGTGACCTCCGTAAAGAGCCATAAATCACCTTATGCCTTTTCTTCAGTGGAATCTGGTCGCAGGAAAACCTTAACCAGATCTGTAAGTTCGGCATTTGTACTTATCACATTCCGAATTTGGTTTTACCGTAGCCAAACAGTGCCGAAGTTGTGTCGCTCCTGGTGAACGCATGATTGAACAGTACGGTTCTTGGCGGTAACTATACTATAAAACTATACTGAAGCGCTCTACCTTTTGCCAAGCTTGTGATGGCATATCCTGAATGATCAATGCAGCAATCAACCTCGCTCGACTACTACCCACAGAAAACGCTGCAAGTGTTACTATCAAGGACAGAAGTATTTGGGTGTAGGAAAGAATCCGTTTGATTGGGGATGAATGGTCGAACTTCGATAGCTTACCTAAGGGATGGTATTCGGGCCCAGGAGGTAACTGGACCAAAGATTATTATTATTTATATTTGTGGGTATTATAATGTTCTTTGGCTAGCACTCCTTTACCTTCCTTTGTTCTCCCTGGAACAACAGGCATTACATCATTTGAAGCCATTTCATAGTTGTGAGAGATACAAAAATTTTTAAGAATAAATTTTCTCGAGCAACGTCGAATCTTCGAATCTTTAACGGGCTACCATTATTTTTTGCTAAGTACCCGTTTATTTATTACAGGTTAGGCTTAAACATAATGAATTATTTTATCTATAAGTATACTAATTATCACTCCAAGGCTTGCTGTGGTCTGTCTAGCTGGGGTGGTCCAGTAACCTCGAAAAACTTTTAAAAAAGGGGTAACTGGGCCACCCCGATAATAACGTATATAACAAGCAAAAATAAACCACCATACAGCCTAATGAATGCATATATGCAGCTTTGGTAAAACCTAGTTAAATCAAGATAATCTAATTAAATAAGCAATCTAATTATTAAAATCCAATTAATTAAATAATATAATTAATTGAATAATTAATTAACTTAATAATCTAATCAATTAGAATATTATCTTCAAGTCTAATACATTTTAAAAAAATTATAAGTTGGAAGATTATGCACATACATATTACTAGGTATATTGTGAATGACATATCTAAGCAGTTATGTGATGGTGAAAGGATCAATTTAATATGCAGGGTGTCCCGTAAGTCACGAGAAATATTTAAAGAGGTGATAGACCTTAATAGTACGCATACCTTAATATACTTAATAGACCTTAAGTACAACAAACATTTTCCTATGGAACACGGTCCGATTCTACACAGAAAAACTGGAAATTCAAGTTTTGTGCTTTTTAAAGTAAATCAATTTTTTTGTAGAATAGGAAGTGATCACTCAAAAGATATTCAAGGTAACCAAGTTTCAATCGTACTATCGTAAAGTATCAAAGTTATTACGAAAAGAAGATGAAGGCTACATCATCAGATTATGAAATTCAAAGAAACCGACGAAGAATCATGCATTAGAGAGTTGGACATAGTAAGGAAATTCCCACAACCGTTAAAAAGTAGCTCCTCTCGATTTAATAGCATGATTAGTTTTGCAGCTGACCTGAATAATCTAACTAATATCCACTAAGTTTTCCTGAAGGTATAAGAACTCAAATATTAATTGTTAAAGCTCCATTTTTTAAATTAACGTTGGTATCATACAATAATCAGCTGATCACCTATGTTAGTTATACTCTATTACTTAATTTATATTCTTTTTTTATGGTATTTTTTTAATTTTATGGTAATAAGAAAAGCCTGTTGTTTTATTTTTATTTTTTTAATTTCTTGTTAAGAAACATTCTTCTTTAAATAAATGTATAAAGATATTACTTTTTCTTATACTTTCGATTTTTTCTTTGCCTTTTTGTTCAAATGCTGTTATTATTCACGATATAACGCCCAAAATATGTACTTAAATTAAAAAATTGATTATACCAATATTATTTCTAAGTAAATTGAATGTATAATAAAAGGTTCACTTACCCCAGAGATTTGCGGCAGTGCTGTTATATAATATAGTCTGGGGTAATCCAGTTACCCCAAATTCAGGGAGTAACTGGGCCCATAGGACAACAAAGATTGTTTAAATATTTCAAAATATTTAATGTTAAAAACATCCATTAAATGGTATGTAATATGTTGGTCTGTTTATTGCTGAATAATCATGAAATATTTTTCAGTCAAAAATTGCAGGTTATTTGTCCTAAATTACAGTTTTATGAAGATACCAGGAGGTGATGTAAAATCATAGCCCAGTTACTCGGAGCACCTTATATCGAAAAAATAGTTGGATATATCGAAAAAAATATCGATATTTCGATTTATAGGGCTCCGATATTTTTAATCAGTTATGGACTCACGCAGCCCTTAGCAAACCCTGAGTCAGCAGTATGATAGTTTTAGTATATATGCCCCCCAGATCTAGAGCATCTCGTTCGTTACAGTCTAGTTATTTAAACCAATAGCTTCCTTTAGTTGTTACGCGAGTTAAGTGTTGTCTTAAATAAAGTTTTTAAAAAATGATTTAGAGTGTCCAGTTATTTAATTGGCACCCAAAGAGAGACTGGTGCGCTTCAAGTCAGAAGAGAAGAAGTTTGATTTAGACATTCAAGAAAATCCGAAGAAACAGTTCCATAATACTTTCAACGGACATCAGGATTTAGGATACTGATTCTACCACTCTAACGAACTGGTCTGGAGGGTCCCAAGAAATAGTAACAAGATCTGGACCAGCTCACATGAAGGTTAAATGAAGAATATTTAAATACTTCAGCACCAGTACCATATGAATACAAGTGTGAATATTGTTGTATATACATTTATAAGTATGGATATTAGCGGAAATACGAAAATATTCATATTCACACTAGTAAATGCAAACTTATATGTATGAAAATGAATGTGAATATATTCGTATTCAAAGCTGTGAATAAGAATATATTCGTATTCATATTCATAGAAAATTTATTGTGTGAATACATTGATATTCATATTTGTAATTACGAATACGCCCATCCCTGTCCCAAAACAATACCAGGTACTAAATGAATAGACAGTCTCCACTGGCTTTAATCCAGTGATGCGGCTCAGAGAGAAGCGCTGGGACCTCTTTGAGTCTTGCATTTTCATCTACAAGGGCATGGCTCGGTGTTCCCCAGGCAGAATGTAAATATGTATATATGTATGAATGTAATCTAGAATTTTTATTTATTTTATTTTATTTAATTATTTCTTCTTTTGTTAACATTGTACATTTATTTATCTCCAGTGTCCTTTATTTTATCAATTTATTTTTCTTTATATTTATTTTATAGTGTATATAGTTTGTATATACAGTGTGGATGGGTACTTCAGCCCTAATACTCATTACCCTTGAGTGTGGTGGCAGCTTGTATTTATATTTTATATTTATGTTTAAAAAAAAAATTAATAGATGATGCTTTTACCAGAACCACCCCAACAGGAAAAAAGAATGGGACAAATAGTTGCTATCTGAACTTAGAAAAAACTTTTGGAACAAATGAAACAGTAAACATTTTCTTATTTCCATTTTCTGAGAAATATGATATCTTCTTAAGATATCATACCATGAACAAATTAAAAGTAAGAGTTAACTCAGAAAATAATACACTTGGATACCTTTTAGGTATAATTCCTTTAAAGTTAAGCATAGATGATAAGATTAAATTAGAACAAGTTGTTAATTTAATAGAATTACCCATTATTAAAAACAATGATAATAATAATATTAAATACGGATTAATAAATAAATATATTGAATTAAATAATAAATATACCCTCAAAGAAGGAGTATATAGTATTAATAATGATAAAATACTATGTTGTGTAGACTCTTCCGAAGTAATGACCATTAGTCCCAAACTAGAAGTTTGGAGAAGTCCAGTAGAAGTCCATGAATTGTTAAGTATCAATAATGAAACTGCTGATGACGTGACCAATTGTCCGGAAACATCTTGTGATTCTTATTTTAGAAAGGTAATAAAAGAAATACCAAAATTAATAAGAACAGAGCAAATGAACTCTGAAGAAAAAATAAAGATCATAAATTTATTAAAAGAATACCCCCAAATTATCAAAAAAGATAACAAAAAAATTAACAATTACAAATCTACTAAAATATACCATTTGAACAATAGACGAAGGCACAATTTCTACAAAAATTATCGGTACCCAGAAATATTTAAAAAGGACATATAATTAGAAATTGACAAACTCCTGAAGAACTAAACGATACATTATTCTAAATCTCCCTATAATAGCCCAGTTAGGATTGTCCTAAAAAAAAAAAAAAATAATAAAATAAAATAATGGAAGCTTCTGGTAAACGCGAAATTCATATGGTGATAGACTATAGAAAACTGAACAACAAGACTATTGAAGACAAATACTCCTTACCTAACATAGAAGAATTATTTGGCAAAATCGGAAGAGCAATTTATTTTTCGGCAATAGATTTAGCATCAGGATAGCAGCAAATTAAAATGGATCCAGATGCAATTCCCTAGACGGCTTTCTCAATCGACAACGGATACTAAGAGTTTTTAAGAATGCCTTTTGGGTTAAAAAACTCACCCCCACTTTTTAGAGCCTTGGCCATTATTTTTTCGTGCAAACCCAACGTACTCATCTGCATGGATGACATTATTATTTTCTCCGACAATTTAGAAGAACACATCAGACATATTAAAACCGTTTTCGAAAATTGAAAAATCACAACCTCAAAATTTAACTTGACAAAGTTGAATTTTGTTAAACAAGAATTACTTTATCTAGCACACATAATTTCTGACAAAGGAATCCAGCCAATTCAATTAAATTAAAAGCTATCGGCGAATTTCCCATATCTAAAACCCAAAAACTAATCAAACAATTTTTAGGACTCACCGGATACTACCGCAAAATGATTAAAAATTACGCAAAAATAGCACAACCTTTACCTTCAGCTTTATGAAAAGATAAAGAAATAAAACTAACAGATGAATATAAAAATTCTTTTAAACAAATGTAAACTTTATTATAAAATAGTCCCATACTACAAATACAAAATTTTGAAAAACCTTTTACTTTAACTACAAAAGCATCTAACTATGTTATCGGGGCAGTATTGTCACATACTATCAATAACTAAAACCCACCAATCTCATTTGCATCCAGAACTCTAAACAAACAGGAACAAAATTACTCTACTATTGAAAAAGAATTACTAGTCATCATTATTTTTTAGGGCTTGCAGACATTTCAGACCCTATTTATATAGACGAAAATTTACCATACAGACAGACCATAAACCACCATCAAAGTTAAACAAAAACAAGAGCCTAACTCCAAATTAATTAGATGAAAATTACAATTAGCTGATTTTGACTTTGAAGCAAAATATTTGCAAGGAAAAATTAATTATGTAGCTGACGCACTTTCAAGAAACCCGATTACAGAAACTAACTTACATTCAACAGATACTGACCCATGCCCTGGTGAAGTACTTAATGAATTATGAGCTGCACCTACTCCAAACATATTAGGTGAAGTGAATAAAACTAATCACGCGCTCATTCCTCAAAAAATTGAGCAGGTACTCTGGTTAGATGTGAATAAAGAGAAGTTACACAATGAAATACTTGCTAGGTGAATGGAGCAAGTGTTCCACAAATATGGATAGATTCGGAGCATCTTCTCACCTTTCTAAGTGAATAAAACGTGAGAACGCTACACTATGCGAGCAGGTATTAAGTAAAATGCCAATCAACTCTTTCGTAGACTCAACTCTTTCCAATTCAACTGTAACCTTTTCCATTTCCATTGTAACTTTTTCCATTTCAATTGTAACCAACTGGACAAGAATTAATTCAATATTATTTATTTTTTTATTGAAAAATAATTATTTTAATTACAATAATCACTTTTGAAATAATATCAGTATATTCTTCCAACATTTTTTTGTTTATTTGATAAATGATATTAAGTGCTAATTTCAAGAAGTTTTAATTTTTGAAATAAAACTGTTGTTTCTTTATTTTTAAATATTTATTTATTTTTTGGTTAGGGGAAAGGGAGGGGAGATTACATCGGTTTGATGATCGTTAATTAAGTTTTCAAAGTTTCTAATTGCAAATTTACTTTCAATTAATTAATTTATTAATTTAGTAGCCAACGTACTTTCGAGGGTGGAGGACATCAACTGTACCGAGGACTACGCGCGAATAGTAGCAGAGCAGCAGAAAGATCCAGCGATTCCCGAGTTTCAGAAGAACAGCAGACTTCAGCTTCGGTGGATCTAGCCTCCCGGTACAGAAGTGTCAGTTTTCTGCGAGACCTCTACCCCTCAGGCGCGGCCCCACATCCCTGAGTCCATACGAGAAGAGATCTTCTACCGCCTGCATGGGCACAGCCACTCTGGGATACAAACCTCGAGACGGCTAGTCACCCAGCGTTTTTTCTGGCCAAATATGAACGCCGACATCTCTAGGTGGGTTCGTTGTTGCATACCTGTCCAGCGGTCAAAGGTCGTTCGGCACACCATAACCCCTCCAGGTACCTTCGCACCCAGCAGCCAGTTCGATCATCGGACCTTTGCCACCCTCCAACGGAATGCGATATTGCCTCACAATAATCGACAGGTTTACGCGTTGGCCCGAGGCGTGCCCACTTGAAGAGATCACTAGCGCCAAGGTGGCAGAAGCGATCGTGGGCACGGGGATCTCCCGCTATGGTACGCCGACCAGGATCACAACCGACCAAGGGCGTCAGTTTGAGTCAGACCTCTTTACGAGCTTCACTCGCGTCCTTGGTATCCAAAGAAGCAGGACCACGGAGTACCATCCTCAATCCAACAGGTGCGTAGACCGGTGGCACAGGTCCCTCAAGGCATCCCTCAGAGCGAAGATGGACACGGCAGGATGGACGAAATCGCTGCCAACAGTCCTTTTGGGTCTCAAATCGGCAGTACGAGAGGATATTGGAGTCCGTGCTGCGGAAATGGTATTCGGTCAGCCTCTGCGCCTCCCAAAAGAATTTTTCGAAGCATCGGGACGCAGAGAGGACGTCGAATCGACGCTGAAAGCCATGCGGGACGCGATGAAGGACCTCCGTCCCGCGCCGCACCGCAGCAGTACGTCCAGAACCTTCGAACACCGAGACCTGAAGTACTGCACTCACGTGTTCCTGAGGGATGATACTGTGAGAAAGCCACTATCTCCGCCGTACACCGGACCCTACAGAGTAATATCCCGGCAGGAGAAAACGTTCCTGGTGCAGCTACCATCAGGACCGAAGACCATTTCCATGGATCGCCTGAAGGTGGCACATCTCCTTCCGGGAACTGCGGAAGACAGCGACAACGGGGATCGAACCACTCCTATGCCCACTGCAACAACCACCGCCAACAGGGATCAACCCACTCCTTCGCCCGCACCAGCAGACGACAACTCTTCAAATGACCTCTACTCAGAACAGCATCCACCGAAGCCGGTTTATCACACCCGCTCCGGACGTGCTGTGAAACCTAAGGTTAGGTTCTGTGCCGCTATCATTGGGGCGGGGGGGTGAGGTTACAGAAGTTTATCGCCGCACAGCTGGTAGAGAGCAAAGAGGTTTTGTAAAATGGATTCGCCACTGTCGCAATTATTTGTTATATTTTATTTCTCATTTAGATTTATTTGATACGCATTTTTAGTTATTGTTTATTTTCCATATCATTATTTTAGTCAGTTTTTTCGAATCTTTCAGTGGTAAATCCATTAGAAACTTCTCGCCAGCTGTTGTTTTTGGTGTGTTGTAGCGTGGTTGTTTTTGGTGCTCTGTTAAATTGATTTTCTGATTGTTTTACTGATATAATTGGCCTGGAACTGTTTTTTTGGCTTGTACAACTTCTTTACGATTTGGTAATAAAGAATTGAGAGAGGAATAAAGTTTGCTGCTTTATTAATCACCCTAAACTCTCTAAAAATACGAATGTTACAATTGAATGCAAAGCAGTTAGCACAAATCGCGCTAGAGCTTGGTGTCCTTCGGATAAGATCGGGAGTACCAGTGATAAGGCGCCCCTCTTGTGAAGTTGTACCCCAAACACTTCTTTATTTATTAAAGAAGAAATCGAGTAATAGTTTTTACGTACTTTTGATATCGTTATTAGTTAATGCATATGCAGGTATTATCTAATATGATACTTTGAATTAAATTATTACTACTCTTTTAAATGCCCTATTGATAACCTGCTACACTGTCAAAGAAGGTAATGTTCTGCTACCAACGAAAACATGTTTAGTATTGTTCCTTTTGTTATGGTTATATATGTGTCTGAATAATAGCCAATTTTTTTTTATTTTTGTATTATTAACCGTTTTCGACAAAATGACAACTAGAAGTCTTACAGATATTTTTATTCTCATGAGGAACAATGCTTCCCAGAATAGGAACATTTATGCTGACCAGGTTTGTATTTCTTGACTGATTTTTATTTTATTGGGATTACTTTATTCATGAAATTCATGTTTCTTTTCTATTCTTGTCTTGGTTACTTTGTAATGTTGGTTTGGCATAATCATCCTATTAACATAAGATAACTGGTTGTGATATTATTATATATAATTGTCTTATTTGTAATAAAAATCTTTGGTTGATTAATACATTTTACCATTTATGAACTGGAGTTAAATTATTGAATATTGTGGTTGTTATGAAGTTAATTTTTTCTAATTTTGTGAAGTTTAGTGCAAGTATAATGTTCAGTATAAGTATAATGTTAAATAGATACAATTCAGCTTTCTTTTTTTTTTTTTTTTTGTGATGACCATATGCCTTAGTGAGATTCTCAAAAGTGATGTAATATTGATTGAGTAGTGAAATTAAAAAAAAAAAGGTTTATATTTAGTTTTGAAGATAGGATTTGCGATCCTAAACATTAGAATCGCCAAGAATAAATAAATTTCATTTACTCATTGTTTTGCAAAAAAAATATGACTTCCCATATCTAGATACAATTAGGATCAAACAACTGTAACAGATTTAATATTTTAATTATCTTCAGAAATTTTATGTTTTCGTATTAATTGTTCTTTACCTTTATAAATTTAGTGTTCCGTATGTCTATTATGTTTGCTTACTGTTAATATATTTAAAAATCTTTGTTACCTTAGTAATACAGTCAAATAACAATAATTGGCATTGGTATCCATTAGTTGTATTGGAAATTAAAAACTATCTTAAGTTTTTTAATTAAAAACAATAATTGCGAGGGTAAAACAACCACCTATTACATTAAGTTTATAAGCTATGGTTCCAGATCGTCAACATAAGATTATTTGGCTGGGTATAGCTTTTGGAAGGTAGAAGAGCCTAGGGCTTCAGAAATTATAATTAATTTATTGAACATAATATAGTTGTTTTTAGATTTTTTATAATAAGAATTATTGAAATTTCCTTTGGCATTCCATGAACTCAATTTGCAGTTGCATACATGCTGGTACAAATCTTGATTACTGTTTCTATTACTATTTATTCTTTTCAAATTTATTATTTTATTTTTTTTAATTTAACTGGCAGAATGATTTTCAATTTAATTAAAATTTTGTGATTCATCAGTTTTACTTAAAATATTTTGATAATGTATTAATTTCTTGCCTGCCAATTTTAAGGTATTTATTTTTCTAGCATTAATTAGAGTTACAGTTGTTCAAAGATAATATACTCCAAGAGCAAAGCTGTTAAAATTAATTTTAATTAAATGGGAGGAAGAAAAGGCACTGTTAATACTTTTTCTTATGATTGTTTATACATGCTTACGTCACCCTTGCCAATACCTCTGAGATGGCTCAGCTTAGTGATAATCTTCCATAGATAGTATATATCGACCAAAGCGTATGGAACTTTGAAATTAATCAATAGAGCATGCACATATATTTATACAACTATTTCTTATCATTTTTCAGTGCAATAGCAGTGCTATGCTTCTGTGATTTTTGCATTCAAACCTGGTCTTTTATTCAAGATAGGACAGAGTTCAGATTTGAGTGGCCTATAGCCTTCCCTCTTGTCAATTTCATGATTAAGCTAATCTATTTTCTATTATATCTAATTTCACTTATTTATTTATTAATAATAATTTTCAGAAAATTGATAAAAATGAAATTACCCTGCAAATTAGAGATACCGCTAGCTCTTTGAATCAGTTCAGGAGCTGTCCTCCAGCATTCTTCATCTCTAGTCACTATGGCAGTAACTGTTACATTGCAAATTATATTTCCCGAGTTCAATCAAGGTTTTGTACAGTCTTTTTTTGCCTTTCATAGAAAAAAAAAAATGAGTGCGCGCATCACACAACTTTCACTTACCACGATACTTGATGAAATAAATTTTAAAATACTCTATTTAGTTTCCGTGGAAACATTTATTTTTCATTTAATAATATAAAAGTAGAAATTATTAACTACAATAATCACTTAAATTTATGCTTTTCATCAATCTCCATTACCTCCTATGGCTTTATATGTTAGATATTATTTTTTCTAAAAGCTTTAGCTTTCCAATGGTATATTAGGCGTCTATATTATTACTATTATTTCTGGAACTTTGTTTTTAATGTGGAAAAATATTTCTCCTATTTTATCCTTTTGTTAATTACTAGAATATTATACTGGACTCTCTGGGTATTATCCACCATCTCTTGTAAGGTGGTTAATTGGATCGATATTCGTTATTTATTTATTTTGATCATTGTTTACTTATTTTTTCTTTAAGTATTTGTTGCCATTGGTATTTATCCATATCTTTTTATTTATTTATTATTAATTGTACTAATTTTGATGCTTAGGTGTGCGTTTCTAAAATGTGAACATTTGATTAATTTTTAAGTAATTTATTTTATTAGTGATTTATTTATTTTTTAATTTATTAAAAAAAAAAAAAAAAAAAAAACCCTCATTTCAAGTAATAGTTGAAGGTTACTGGAAAAGAGAAATAAGGGATAGATTAGAGAGTGATAGAAGGTTTACAGCAATCAAAAGGAAAAAAAAAGGCCTCATTTCAAGTAATAGTTGAGGGTCACTGGAAATGAGAAATAAGGGATAGATTAGAGAGTGATACAAGGTTTACAGCAAACAAGAAAAAAAAAAAGAATAGATATAATGTGGTGATGTAGTGATGAGAATAATGTATTTAGAGTTAAAATGAAAGGCAAAAAAAAACGAAAATGTCATATATATATATATATATATATATATATATATATATATATATATATATATATATATATATATATATATAAACATTTTCTTTTTTTTTGCCTTTCATTTTAACTATATATATATATATATATATATATATATATATATATATATATATATATATATATATATATATATATATATATATATATATATATATATATATATTAATTACAAAATTTTGAATTCTCGATATATAAAATGAATTTTAATCTTGATAATAAAGTTATCAGAATGCGAAATATAATTCCAAAAAAATACAAATTGGTTGTTTGTTTGACATTTTCAAAACAAGACAATTTTCAGGTAATTTAGAATAAATGAATATTCACTGAACAATCAATCGTATATTGCAATATATGGAATTTAAAAAAAAATGACAATATTTATTTACAATATTTGCATTTTTAACTAAATAAATAAATGTTATGCATTAATTACATAAACATACTCCTGAATTGATTCAAAATTACATACTTATATGTAACTTACATGCTCAGGTAACGGATTCTTAAAGCCATTATCTCAGGCTTCTCAATCAACAATTTTCTGTTGCTTTGGCAAGTTTTCCATTGGAATCCTAATTCTAATAACTTGCAGCGAAGGGCTTCTCTTCCACGATTTACTAATCCATCTTCTTGTAAACGGCTTAGTAGTTTTTTAACAGTTGGTACTTCATGTTTTTCTGTATAAAAATTGTGGACCAGTCTCCTCAACACGCCTTCGTTAAAATTGTCAAATTCTATTTTATTATACCCCCCATGCTTCTTCTTCGGAGTTGAAAATTTCGGTTTTACATAGCCTTCTGCTATTGATTGTTTTCCTTCTCAAACAACTTGTTGGACTGTCCATAATGAAACACCTGTTGCTAAAGCAGTGGATTTTGCAACGTTATATTTTAAATTTTCCTTTTTCTTATTTTCACTTAAATAGGCATGAATGTTGTGTATAATTTTCCTTGCCTGACTTCTCAGAGCCCGTTGTGGCTTAGTTGCCTTTGAAGTAGATGGTGTGGAATCCATTAAATAAATAAAAGTAGTAAAGCTAATTAAAGTAAGAACTATATAAACAATTAACTATAGAACCTATAAACACTAACTAATTAATTAATTCGCTAAAAATTATAAACACTAATTGTTAAAACTATAATCAACTACTATTAACTCTTATACGATAAAACTAACATAAACTCTAGCGATATATTAACTAAAGAATTAACCAACAATACTATGCATATAAAATAACAAAATTCTAATTAAAACTATGAAATAAAACTAAAACAAGAATACAAAAGAGATGTTCACGTTATAAGCAGTGAATAGAGAATGGTTTTGGAAGAGGTAGAGGGGGGGAAGCTCACCTCCCCGCTAAACCGAGTTGCGCAGTAAGGAGCTTGTCTCTTGCTTGGGTGATCTATATATACATACAAAATTAAAGGTACTTTAGACGAAGCCATTTTGAAAATTCGCCATTTTAGCCCAGTCAGACTATTTCAATGAGGATAAGACCCAGTTGATATTAAAGAATATTTAATTGTATATTGATGTAACAGGTTTAGTTAAAATCGTTAGTTCATTTTTTGAGAAATGTGGCACTTCTGGTAAGTCGATTTTGGTGAAAAAGTTGCTGTAATATCAAAGGCTTATACCTAAATTAAATATGCAATTTCAGTTTCATACAACTTTTCGTTTGGGAGCCAGGCTTAAGACCCACAGACACAGACACACACACACAGACCATTTTGCGAGACTTGGTTATTTGGACTCAGGGGACATTAAAACATTTTAAAACGCCTGGCTCCCAAACGAAAAGTTTTATGAAACTGAAATTGCATATTTAATTTAGGTATAAGCCTTTGATATTACAGCAACTTTTTCACCAAAATCGACTAACCAGAAGTGCTACATTTCTCAAAAAATGAACTAACGATTTTAACTAAACCTGTTACATCAATATACAATTAAATATTCTTTAACATCAACTGAGTCTTATCCTCATTGAAATAGTCTGACAGGGCTAAAATGGCGAATTTTCAAAATGGCTTCCTCTAAAGTACCTCTAATTTTGTTTATTTGCAATAATTAACCATCTCTCATTGTTAGTAGTAATAAAAAATGGATAAATATAAACCATGAAGCTGCTCAAATACCTTGGGTTGCTACACACACAGCAAACTCATCAATCTAATGCTAAACATAATATACATATATATATATATATATATATATATATATATATATATATATATACATAGTTAAAATGAAAGGCAAAAAAAAGAAAATGTTTTATATATATATATATATATATATATATATATATATATATATATATATATATATATATATATATATATAAAAACATTTTCTTTTTTTTGCCTTTCATTTTAACTATATATATATATATATATATATATATATATATATATATATATATATGACATTTTCGTTTTTTTTGCCTTTCATTTTAATAAATATATTATTCTCATCACTACATCACCACATTATATCTATTCTTTTTTTTTTTTCTTGTTTGCTGTAAACCTTGTATCACTCTCTACTCTATCCCTTATTTCTCTTTTCCAGTGACCCTCAACTATTACTTGAAATGAGGCCTTTTTTTTTCTTTTTGATTGCTGTAAACCTTCTATCACTCTCTAATCTATCCCTTATTTCTCTTTTCCAGTAACCTTCAACTATTACTTGAAATGAGGGTTTTTTTTTTTTTTATTTTTTTTAATAAATTAAAAAATAAATAAATCACTAATAAAATAAATTACTTAAAAATTAATCAAATGTTCACATTTTAGAAACGCACACCTAAGCATCAAAATTAGTACAAGTAATAATAAATAAATAAAAAGATATGGATAAATACCAATGGCAACAAATATACTTAAAGAAAAAATAAATAAACAATAATCAAAATAAATAAATAACGAATATTGACCCAATTAACCACCTTACAAGAGATGGTGGATAATACCCAGAGAGTCCAGTATAATATTCTAGTAATTAACAAAAGGATAAAATAGGAGAAATATTTTTCCACATTAAAAACAAAGTTCCAGAAATAATAGTAATAATATAGACGCCTAATATAACATTGGGAAGCTTAAGATATATATAGATATACGCCAATAGATATACATAGATGAAACGTCGAAAAATTAAAAATCTGGATTAACCAACACATTAATAACTGTAAAAATATAAATACAACTGCACTTGCCCAACATAGCATCACAAATATGCATTAATTTGGTTTCCAAACTTAAGAATATTTGATAATGGCAAACACACGAAAAATAGACCTACAGAAGCCATTTATATTACAAAAAACGTTATACAAGCAGTGAATTTTAAAACTGATTTGAAAAATTTGAGCAACCATTACACATACATAATAAATAAAGTGTAAATAAAATATTAGCAGAATAGCTATAATAAAACATTGATTATCATAATTAACAATGATTAACACACTGTTAAAACCATATTTTTTGTTAAATAGAACAAATTAATAGATTCTATAATAATAATGGATATAGGGAAGGTTATAGAATAAATACATAGAGCTAATACACAAGATAAACCATTAGAGGTTGTGGCAGTGAAAAATGAAGGGAACCTCATTACATATTAGATATTCTATAAATTTATCATTACTATACAAAATTATATTATGGATTAGTTAGCAATTGAAGAGTTTATTGTTTTAAACCTTCATTTGACATGTATTTTAAAGTAAATATGTATACTTATTTATGTAAATTGTCTATAATTTAAGAACATTATAATTGCTAAATTATATATTCTATCAATTTTTTTTAATGTCTAGATGCAATGCAGAGACCAGAGACAAAATGGGGCACTTGCCCTGAAACATTGTCATTGTTATTTAATAATGTGCATTAAATAAAATAATACAATTGCAGGGAAGAAATGCTGAGAAAAAAGTTATGATGAAAAGAATATTTTATTCGCGTATAACTCAAAAAGTATGCATTTTATGGTAAATTATGTATACGATCATATGAAATGTAATTAAATTATCTGAAAAATAAAAAAGAATAATCGAAATCGGACCTGTATCAGGAAAGATACAGCGCATCGGTCTAATTGGAAGTGCCACTTTATATCATCGATTTTACAATTTTCTCGTAAACGGCTTTAACGATTTTGATGAAACTTTCCTAATGTCTTATCCTTAAAGCCCTTTAACTTTTCATATATTTAGTACATAGAGGAGAAAATGTAGGGAAAAAAGTTATAGCCCAAAGAAAATTTTATTTAAAATTTAATTTATTTAAAAAAAGGAATCATCAAAATAGACCAGTATCCGCAAAGATTCAGCGTTTTTTATAAGAACTACAAGACCCTAGATGGAAAGCCGAGCGCGCCCGAAAGGAAAATGATGCTGTCGAATTTCCTTCCACTAAGCTGCTAACCTTTTGTCAACAATATGCCTTGTAATAATGTAATGTAAGATTTCACTTAATAATTTCTACTTTCATATTATTTAATTGAAACAATATTTCCATGAAAACTAAATGGAATTTTTTTGGAAACTAAACTGAAACTTTTAAAATATATTTTCAGCTTGACAAACCTAAATGTATAGTGTTCATAATTGTCGTACTAACATTAAAAACAAAAAATATTTTATTGTGCTTTTGTAAAAGAAAAAGTGAATGCTACTAAGTTTATTTCAAGTAGTGTTTATATGAACTCTTTAAAATTATGTTAAAAAGATTATTATTATAGGGTGGTAAGGAAAAGTAGAGTGATCCGCACACCGCACCAGATTTTTATAAATGATGTTCTAAATTCATAATTATCTTTATAAAATATATAAATTTTATATACCTCATCATGTTATTGATGATATTTAAATAATTGTGTTTTATGAACATGTAATGCTATTTTTTATTAATGTTTCTTTAAGTATGTATTTTAATTAAATATTTAATTTTAGGTATTAAGTGATAGATTAGCTCTTGTGCCTATGGAAGATGACATTGAGCTTGGTAAAATACCTCCAAGTTGGTCATCTATGGTGGAAGAGTCTCAATTTACCTTGGTAATATATTATAATTTATTATTGTATTAAATTTATTTATATTTATTGGTTTAAAGAAAGTTCCCTGAATAAATGTGTGGAAAATATAACAGTTTTAGCAATTTGAAGGTACTTATAACTGTTTTCAGTAAAGAATCATAATATAAGCATTATAATCAGTTTATTAATTGTTTACAATCAGTATTGATAAACAATTGCTTGGATAAAGATGGCTTAATTTGTTATTATCCTTTTTTTCTAAAGTGAACATAATAAGAATATAATTAAGATAAAGAAAAGTAATGCTTGGAATAGAGGAGAGTTAAAGGAATTTAAATCAGAAAATATTATTATGATTTGAAACTGGGTTGGTAATAGATATGTGTTGATATATTAGGTTGTTATGAAATTAATTTCTATTGAAGAGAATGGCATAAACACGGACACTTCTAACAAACGGATATCTCTCATAAGCGGACAGTTTTATTTTCCCCTGCATCATACCATTAACTTTACATGGTTTTCATCTTCTACTAGGTTGTTAAAAAAGTCTTTGAGCGTTAATTTATTGCTGACATTAAAATCTCTATTTGAATCCTTATTCAACACTGATACAAACAATGCATATATTGTTGTATTCTTTGACTAATCTTTTATTTCATTATGTATACCAACTGTCTCTACCTTTCATTCCATTTTATAAATTTCACTGATAATGCTGTAAGAAAAAATTCTCATTTGTGGTCTTCTGAAGCACTACTGGAAAAAAGAATTAAGTGCGAAAGGAGCTGCTGAGGAAATTTGAAGGTGAAAATGTGGTGCATCGTAATACAATAGCGTTTTTGTTCAGGCGGTTCAATTCTGGAAACAACAGCCTTCAAGGTAATGCTTTGTGTTTGGTGAAATTATGAGGATGTTTTGCACTTTGATCTGGTTCCAGATGGTAGGGCTACTGATGTTTAGTTTTATTTTGAACAACTCAAAAGAGCATATAGAGTTGCTTTGGTCAGTCATATTAAAGTGATGTTTCAGAAAGACAATGCTCCTGCCCATCGTTCACTCTTAATCAAATAAAGATTCTCAGAAATGGATAGTGTTAGCATCTTGCCCCACCTTCCTTCCAGCCCTGATATTGCATGGTTTGGCTATGGTCTTTTATGGTCAATAGCACATTTTTTGAAAGGCTGGCACTTCAAAAACAACAGGTATGCCAAATCAGGATGTGAGGAGTTTTCCGCCTTGAAAACCAAGCACAACCAAACTTCTGCTAGAAAGATGGGTTAAAGTAATTGGCAATGATGGCCTATATTTTGAAGAATAATTTTAATGTGTACATTTTGTATTAAAATTAAAATTAAATTTATTCTATGCACAAAGACTTTTGTAACTACCTAGTATTAACCAGGTCATCTAAGAAATGGTCATGGACACAGATTTAGTCCTTTTTGTTTCAATAAAGTTTCTCTTAAGTGGACAGTAGGAGAAAGGGACATAATTTCTTCGAATGGCAGATGGTTATAGCTAATGCGGCCTAGAAATTTATTTTGCAGAAGGGAGTTTCACTATTTGTGTCTGAACAAATCATTGCTTTTTCAAAGAACCATTTTCTATCCTCCTTCGATCTCGTATATGTTTTTATTTTAAAAATTTTAATTCAGTTATCATAAGATCTTATTAATACCTACATTGCACGTTCTTTTGAAGTTTAATGTTTCTTGTGTTCTAATTAAAAACTGAAACTATATTAAAATATCACAAAAAAAAGTATTTCAACTTTGAAGAAAAAGTTGAATTAAGAAAAGTATGTGAACAAGATAAAGAAAGCATATGGGCTTTCTATTCTGAGGGCAAACCGAATTCAAAACATTCTTCGGTTGGTTGGACAAATTCAAAGTTTGACACAAATCTAAAGAAATTTTACTATTGATACGGGCTCTCACTTCTCGCTTTAATATAGGAAAAATACAATTAATTTTACAGTAAATACAGCTCAGGAATATTGATTAAAAAGAAACTCTTTTGAAAACCGGTGGCCTTAAAATTGACAAGTTGGTGTGTGAGTGATTTTTTCGTGCAAATTCAGTTGAAATACAGATTAAGGCTGAGTTGGAAACATCTGTCTGTTGGTTGGAAAAATTCAAAGCTTGACACAAAACTATAGAAATTTTACTATTGATTAAATTAGTTTTTACTGAAGAACAATATATTTCATCAATTTTTGTTTAATTATGTACACACAAATTTAAGTTTAATATGTGCAAATGTTGATATATATTATACAAATGTACACTTGCACTATTATTAAAAAAATCACTACAAACTCTTTTTATGCACTTCGCTGCATTTTCCAAGTTCAACTCCCCTTTTATTTCTTTATTTTTTAATGCTGGTGTAGATTTTAGTTAGGATAGTATTTTAAAAACTTTTTCCTCATATGCGGACACTTCTAGTTAGCAGATGAATTATCATTCCGCAGTGATGTCCATTTAAGAGAAGTTCCTCTGTATTAACTAATGTTAGGAATAGTATCATGTTTAAGGAAAATAAAATAATACATTAACATGCATCTGAACAAGGTTCTGACATGGATACACCTCAGTATTATTGGCCAAAAAGATAAATTTAAAACAGTGAAATATACAAAAAATAACAGAAAAATTCAATATTGAACTGACTTACAGAATAATCTTCATATAGATTTACTTCAAATAGGCTAAATTTCCTTCACCACTATTTATTCTCCTTTTAACTAATGTTTCGGCTCTTATCTTGCCCTCATCAGATACAATTTAATTGATTATGGACTAGTACAGCTCCATAATCAATTAAATTGTATCTGATGATGGCATGATAGAGCCAAAAACGTCGGTTATAAGGATATTAAATAGTAGTAAAGCAAATTTAGCTTGTTTGTTGTAATCCCATAAAATCATTCGTCACTTAAAAATCTATAAAAGAATTATCATATATTTTTTCTTTTTGGTTTTATTTAAAACCCTTTTAGTATAATTTTTATAAAATAAGTCTATTGCTAATTTTTTATTTTATTTAGTGTAATGAGATAAAGGTTTTTTTTTTCTGTTAATTTTATTTTTATTTTTTTTGCAGATGAGGCTGAAGTCAAAACTTACAACCCTGAAAGATCTTTATGCTAATCTTATATCTCGGCCTGCTTTTGATGACAATGACAGAGATGAGCAGGAGATTAAAGCATTAACAGAAGACATCATGCGAGTACGTTCAATGTATGCTATTCATATTGCTTTGTTTCTTAGTTTTTTTTTTTAATGAAAATATTTTTTTTTTATTTGTTCACAGTGAATCAGATACAAGTTTCAATATTTCAGTGGTTGATATTACTTCTAATGGGCAACAAAACCATCCATTCAAACTTTGATTTGGTTCTGAATCCTATAAAATATTTAAAATTGTATGATTTAATTTTTTCTTAAGAAGTTAATTTAATGATGAAATAATCTTATTTCATAAATGTTGACAAATTTCAATTGGTTTTTTCAACATAGTCTTTTTTAATATGATAATAATAATAATAATAATTCGTTATTATCCGTATTCGTAATTAGCACTACAACTCTTGAAGAGTCAAGGCTTCCTACAGTTTGATCCGCCAGTCCTCTCTACTAGTTGCTGCCGCTCTCCAGTTGCAGTTCCCCAAGATGGACCTTGCATCTGCTGCTACTCCATTAATCCATTACATACTGGACCTTCATATGTCATATCACGTTAAAAACCTTATTTTTGATTTATTGTTATTTTTAAAAACTAATCATATTTAACACAACTATATCAAACCTGAGAATGTAAACAAAAGGCTTATTGATTACATTTATTACTTAATCCAATGTTTTCATCTTGGTATCAGTTTGAGCCTCTAAGAAACAGTTGTAATTTTTTGTTTGTGAATAAATCGCCTAAATTAAAAAAATTCCATTTCAAAAACAGGTGTGTATCAAAAACTATTAATGCATCTTTATAAATTCATAAGGTGGTGGTGAAATGTCTTAACATAAACATTTTTATTTTTTTTTTATTTTTGCACAGGTGTTTCTCAAATTTGTAAGTCCAGCATTATAATGGAAGTTTTTGTAGAAATATACCTGAAAAGAAAAGTGAAATATTTCCATCAAAATTAAATAATCTATTGTTTATATACAGAAATTTCATCTCTATCTTATGAATTTATAAAAATACATTATTATTTTTTTAATAGGGTATACATACCTGTATTTGAAATGGACATTTTTTAATTTTGGTGATTTATTCACATATTAAAAATCATAACTGTTTCTTAGAGGCTCAAACAGACTAAGATGAAAATGTATTAAGTGGTAAATGAATTTATCAGTGTGTATGTGAATGTATCAGTGTGTCTTTTATTTAAATTTTTGGGCTTGATCTTTAGTCTAGTTCCATTAAATATGATTAATTTGCCAAAATAACAATAAATCAAAAATAAGGTTTTGTGTGCAATATGATATACAATGCCCCAGCGTGCATCGGTCTTCCCATTCTTCTTGTGCCCTAAACTTTTTCATCAAGGATTCTTTTAGGAATCTGCTCTGTGGCCATTCTAACTATATACCTTTCCCATCACTGGTGTTCTACTTTTATCACCCTTCCAACATTTGGATGCCTGTTGAGTTCTGTTATTTCAGCATTTGTGTGTATTCTCCAGGTTCCATTGACGTTAACTGGGCCTTAAATTTCCCTTAGTATTCATCTCTCAAACCTTAGAAGAAAAGCCTCCTGTGTACTTGATAATATCCAACTTTCAGAGGCATAAGTAAGCACTGGTTTTATCAGGGTCTTATATACTTGCACTTCCGAGAAATCGCCCTGCTCCTTAAATTCTGTTGCAGTCCAAAATAAAATTTATTTGGAGATTTGGTTTTCCGTTGGATCTTGGCTTGCATCTCATTATTTGAGTTTACTTGTGAACCAAGATATATAAACTCATTCACCTTTTCTAACTAGTAACCACTGGCCACAAAGAGCGTTGGCTCGTGCCCGTCTAGCCAGGGACCTGCATGCTTGTATTTTGATTTTTGCCTCATTCACTTCCTGACCCACTCTAGCCTCTGTTGTCTGGTGATAAAGGAAAGCATTTTCCAAATTAGTAGAGGTTCTTCCAATAATGTTAATATCATCTGGGAAGACCAGAATCATGGTATATCTGTTGAACATTGTTCCCTCAATCGATATTCTGGATCTTATTTCTGCAATTTCAAAAGCCAAATCGAACAGTACACAAGCGAGACAATCTCCTTGTTTCAGCCCTTTGTGGGTTACAAAGTTATGATTCTTGTCATCCTGAATATATACCGTGCATTGAACTTTCTTCATTGTAGCCCTAATCAGATGCTCTAGCTTAGGTGATATTCCAATTTCAAGAAGACCCTGGTTTAGCTCATTCCTTTTTATACTATCATAGGCCTTCTGAACGTCTATGGACAGGTGGTGCAGATATTACACTCACTGAACCTTTATAGGATGTTTCTGATGGAGAATATGTGGTCTATGGTTGACTTTCCTCTCATAAAGCCTGGCTCGTACTCCTATGTTCTGCACAGCAAAAGGGAGCATTTTTTTATAAAGAATCTGGGAGAACACTTTATAATTGCTAGGCGATATACCTTGATAATTATGACAATTAAGCACAGTCCCATTCTGAAGGGATATCCTTTATCTTCCAGATATCCATTATAATATCATGGAGGAATTTGACTTAATTCTTCTCCCCTGTGCTTAAGCAATTCTGCAGGGAATCCATCCGGTTCTGGTGCTTTATTATTTTTTAACTGCTACACTGCTTTATAGGTGCCATCCATATCAGGGGTTAACAATTCCCCTGCGGCGATCTCTATTTCCCATCTGTTCTTCTGCCACATCATTTAGGAGGACATCGACTGTTCAATGACATGCATTCTGTTTGCGATAAGATTTTCTCTGTTATCTCTACAGGTATTTATTCTAGGTTTAAATGATTTTCAATTACTGCTGATTTCCTGGTAAAATTTTCTCACCTCATCATTGTTCCGGTGATTTTCCATTAGTTGGAGGCGTTCCTGCTCCCATGCTCTTTTTTTCCTCTTTAAATGCGTTTCTCTTCCCTTTTTTTGGACCTGTATTCCTCCACTGTTCTTCTTGTGTGCTTCCACTGTAACATTGATCTATAAGCAATGTTCTTCTGATTAGTCACTTTTTGTTATTCTCCATCGAACCAGGGAATATTCTTGGTTGGTCTATGGTATCCATGCACAGTAACCAACATAGTCCTATTTCATAATAAAATGCAAGTGAAAATGTTCATTTTTAGAGGTTATAGGTTACTTATCGTTATTAGGTAATAATAATTGTATTCAATTTTTTTTAATTGGCTGTTTTTTAATATTCATTTGGCGCTACAACTCGATGTTGAGTCTTGGCCTCCTGCACCAGCCTCCACCAATTGTTCCAATCCTGTGCTACTGCCATCCAGCTCCTCACACCCAAAATGGACCTAGCATCAACAGCCACTCCTCTGCACCTTGTTCCACGTATTATCTCCACCATCTTCGGCAGTCATCCGAGCAACGTGTCCGGCCCATCTCAATCTACTGAGCCTCATAGACTGGACCACGTATGGTTCCTTAAATTAATCTTTGAGCTCCTGGTTTGTTCGACGTCTCCATATCTGGTCAACCTTCACAGCTCCAAAGATTTTACGCATAATCTTTCTCTCAAAGACCATAAAATTCTGCTCACCAGTTTTGGAGATAGTCCACCTTTCTGATCCAGAAAAATAGAGAATTGGCCTGATAATTGTTTTTTATAAGAGAATTTTTGTGTCCTTAGTCAATGGGCGACTCCTAAAACATATTTTAGTCCATAGACTGAGGCCATAATAACAACGTTTGGCACATATCACTCTTGGTTTAATATCAGAATCCACAACTTTGTCTTGGGTTATGAGGGACTCGAGATAGACAAACTCGGAAACTTTTTCAATAGCACACTCTCTGATAGTGATTTATTCGCCAGGCCTGGCAATTTCCTCTGTGACTATGTATTTGGTCTTTGCTGCGTTTACTTTAAGCTCCATTTTTCTGGCTGCTTCTGCTAGTTTAAATAATCTATCAGAGACAGCCTTAAAGCATTCAGTGATATCAATATCATCAGTGTAAGGAAGAAGTTGTACTGTTCGGCTGAATACTGTTCTGTCCACTTGAATACCAGATTCTCTAATGGCCTTCTCCAGAGCTTGATCGAATAGGAGACATGCCAGTGCATCCCCCTGCCTAAGTCCTTTTCCAGATGTGAATTCCTCAGATATTGCTCCTCTAATCTGCACTATGCATCTCACTTTTTTCATCGTGAGTCTTACCAGTCAGGTTCCAAGTTCCTTTCTGGATTTTCTTATGAGGGAAGAGGGTACTTCCAATTGTAAGATCTCGAGAGACAACAAAATTTATAAGTCTTACTCCATTGTCATTGCTTGACTCGTGCAGACTATGTCGACCAATATTTGGGTGAAATATTGGTTCTTTTGCATTAAAGTTTTTTAATATAACTATTTTAAATATTATGATGTTTTCACATTTCACTGTGTGAATCATAAGCCAACTTGTACTCGTACTTTTGTACTTTATTATGAAACTGGTTGTGCCTATAAAGTAAAGTACAAGTTGCTATATATAGTGCTGCCGAACACAAGTCCCTGAAGTAGCAAAATATATTATCCTCATTCTATTGTCATTTGTGTAGTCATGGATTCTGTTTTGGCCTACGGTGGGCAAGTCTTCTCTCTCCGTTCCAACCTGCGCATTATAGTCACCCAGAATTTGAACTTGCTTGCAGGAAAGGGTTCCAGTCTATTATAAAAAACATCTTATTCATCATCCCCGGATGGTTCAATTGGTGCATGGACACTAATGCTGTAATTATGAAATTTTTCCTTTATTCGAAGATAGCAGATCTTAGGACTTCCTGGTTCAAATCCAATGACTAAATGGCTCTTCTTGCTCTGAATGAAACCAGTTTAAAGCCTGTTTCCTGTCATCAAAGCTATAAAATATTGTGTGACTCTTGTTGAAGGCTCCTGGACCTGTCCATCTTAGTTATTTCCCAGATTACAGCAACATTATAACTGTCCATTTGTGTTAGGAGCTGGTGTAAAACTCTTGGTCCATAAAGAGGCAAAATATTTCTTTGTCCTATTTTGAGTTCAATTAGGTGGGCATTGAGCTGTTTCCGTTTAATCCATCTGACTTTCCTTATTGCATAATTCGTGATGTAGGTATTTAAGGGAGTATGCTATTAGCCCACTGTGCCCAAGTCAGGTGGGTGGGCTGCTCCCTTTGAGCTTCCTAACCTGCTCTCCTATCCTGGGCAGTTTCCTAGAGAAGGCAGCCCTAAGGTGTGTGATGTTATCAGCCTTTGTGTAGTGTGGGGGTGAGTATAGTATGCTGTATTAGTGTACTAGTTTAGTGTCAGTGTGTTTCCCAAATCTGGAGTACCTCTTGCTTACTGCAGTGCAATGACCAGGCGATGGAGCTGCCACTTCTTTACGCCAATTTTCTAATATGCTGTGGGGGTTTTATGTAAAAAAAATTATTCTGGGCAATGGCGGATTTTTTGTATACTCGCCCACAGACATGGCAGTAAATGCCACCACTCCAACCGCTCCTATCTCCAAATATAATTATTGCTTAAAAACAAATTTAAGATAATTTTTATATTTGTGTGTGTTTTATTGAGCTGTATACTACCTCCAAGGAAAGTATTGCAATTGAGCCAAAATTTCAACGAATCCATGCGTTCCAGAATCTCCTGAATCCAAAAAACGCATTTTGGCCATTGGTCTGTCACGATTATCTCTTGAATGGATGGGGTTTTTTTTTTTGTAGGGTATTGGCCCCTGATGCCTGCGTGTTTTTCTGTAGGCTGTAGCACCAAAACGGCTCCAACAATTTTGATGAAACTTAAAGCCTTTTGACTATCCTTATTTATAGTATGTCCCCTCGAAGATGTAAAATCGAAGAAAATTTTATGTCTTGCACTTAACTTGAAAAGTTGGCATTTTATGGTAAACGATGTACAAGTTCATGTGAAAGGTGATTAAATTCTCTAAAAAAAAAAAAAATCATTGAAATTGCACCTTATTGGATTTAGTAGGTAGCCATGTTTTTAAAGTATCCAGCACACATGGAAATCCTTTTACTTTCTTTTAGTTTTTTGAATGAATTGAAAGCTACACATTTCACAGAACATTCCTGACATTCAGTTGAAAGATGATTAAATTCTGTACCAAGATAAACATAAGAAAAAAAAATTAATTGCACTAATATTTCGTATATTGGATTTTGCACTGAAAATCGTGTGAGTGGACACACCAGATATTTTATACTTACGAATTCGTTTGAATCTAAAAATATAATTTTACCCAAATTTTGTCACCCTCTAAAAATTGCCACCATAGGCAAATGTCTATTCTACCTTTGTGCAAATCCGGTGCTGATTCTGGGACAAGGCCCCTTAAGAATAACTAAGGTATATTGAAAAATTACGATTATTTCTGGGGAAAAGACCTATTACATTGGATAAATTAAATATATACATAATTATCAAAAATGTATTGAAAACTAATGGAAACAATCTGTTCGCTAATAAAAATACCTGATGTGGACACGCCATGACTTCTTTGTACGCCTATTAAACTATAAATTGGTGGCTCAAAAAGTGAGCCTGAATTTGGTTACTAGTTTCCGAACATAGCAGTAAGGATTCGGAATGACACTCGGCGTCGCGACATCCATCTGTTGACACATACAGACACAAACACACAAGCTCTTGTTTCTTGAGTTCTTATTTCGTTATTATATGTCATTTTCTTTCAGTTGATAACAAGTTCCCAAGAGATTTCTTCGTGTTCCTTGAGAACATTAGAACTGTCTATGTTACTAGATAAAGCATTGGAAATCAATGGTTTCAACATTTTAAGATGAAGAAACCGCTTAACTTATATCTTATTCTCCTACTGCAGACTTGTTCAGCTCACAAATGGGGAGGAAAAAAAGTATTTTACACTCAATTTTAACATTTAAAACAAGTAATAATATTATTTAATTAAAGTGAAAATAAAAACACGTTAATAATCTTTATCACTGAACCATATGATCTCTGTAATAAATGTTGATATACCTTTTGATATAAGTTTCTTATGATCTTCGAGTAAAGTATCCCTTTCGGATCTTCAATTTCAACCAAAATCTATTATATTACTTATATTGATATAAAAGTCTAATTTACCAAATTTGAGATGTTTTACATAATATTGTAATGTAATTTTTGATGAAAGTCTAATATGAACTTCAAGTAAAGTACCACTTCCGGTTTGCTAATTTTAACCAAAATTTATTATGTTATTTATATTAGTATGCAAGTCTTAAATACCAAATTTGAGAAGTTTTGCGTTATATTTTAATATAATTTTTGATGAAAATCAGTAATGACCTTCAAGTAAAGCACCACTTCCGGTAATCATGGAGTGACCAAAAAGGGAGGTTCATAACTAGGTTATACAATAACCCTAAATACAAAATTTTAACTTTCTATGGCTAACCTTTTTGAGTTATGCGAGATACGTATGTTCAGGCGTCACGACGAAACTAGTCAAAATGGATATTTCCGTTGAAATCTGAAAACCGAAAATTTTCGTGATTACAATACTTCCTTTACTGCGTACAAGAAAGTAAAAAAGAGAAAGAGAAAAAAACAATGAAATTCATTTAATAAGCAAAAAATCTTAACCATGAAAAAAAATATATTTACATCTGTTATTTAAAAAATATAGTATAGCAAAAAAAGATAGTAATCTATATACAAAAACGTTGGTTGGAAATAAAAAACATGAGGAATGTATTCTAATTTAGTAAAAATGAAATCATAGATGACAAAAGAAATATAGTAACAAAAAATAAAGAAATTTTTGTAATATACAAAGCGAAAAAGTATAGTAGCGCTGTATGAATGTTGTTCACAATTATAAAAAATATAAGTAATGATATAAAACCTTGTTAAATGCTACATGATTAGCCAGCATCTGACTCGAATGTGAAGAGGAATTGGAATTGGAGGGTTTTAAATGTGGATAATGAGAGGGCATTGAGAGGGAGGTAATTCCAGAAGCGGGCTATAAAGGTGTATTGAAATGAGGCAGATCTGTGGAATTTCTGAGGGTTTCTAATTCCTAATAATTTTTTCTGGAATTTATGAATCTTTCAATGTTATTAAATTTTTCATCCCAAATTGCATTTGAATAACACAGCCATATTTTTTATTTCATCGGTCTAAATTTATTTTATTATGTTAATGTTTGCTGTCATGTATCTGGATCTCGTCATTTTAATTAGTGGTTTTAAGATTTGCAAATTGCAATCATACATTCATGAGAAATTCAATTATATTGTAATCTGATTTAGTAATTAATTAAATGGTAATTAATATTAATTAATTACATTGAGTTCCTTAAATATACCCGACCCAATTCTCTTTCTTAATTTACTTAGTTTTTAAAAATACGATTTAATTAATTTAAGGCTTACTAACTTAAACTAAAAATAAAACCACATGAAGACCCTATTATTCATAAAAAGTATCAAAAAATTATAGCAGATGGATGCTAGAATGAAATCTTAGATTTGAATGAAATCTAAAAACGTTCATGTTCTGATCTTAGATTTTATTCCAGCGGGGATGCTACTTAGGAACAAACACATTCCATCACTCAGAAAAAATCACCTGCAATCTTGCTCCGTTCCGATGGTGGAACCAGCTTCTCGAACCGTTCCGCCCGAACGGCCATCCCTAATCATATACTATCTTTCAATTGACTTGTAAATAGCTGAAACTAATAATTCATTAGACATTGCTATCAAATAGAATAATCAGTTGACATTCGCATGATGGCATAGAAGGATCAATCCCTAATTAAATAGAATAATAGTAGTCTTAAGAGGAGGCACCAGACTACAAGCAACAACGGGATGCCCCCAAGGAAGTTGCTTTTCACCATTGCTATGGTGCCTAGTAATGAACGACTTACTAAGATAATTTGAGGATGCTGGATTCTATGCTCAGGCATAGTATGATTTGTAGATAATGGCGCTATCCTCATTGTAGGAAAGTTCATAAATACTATTTTTGAATGTATGCAAGTCGCATGTGTTGTAGTCCAGACATGATGTACTGAAATGCGATTGTCAATAAATCCAGCAAAGACAGAATTGATCCTTTTTGCCAAGAAACAGAAGTTGGACATCTTCTGGACCCCGGCTTTCTTTGGCAATCAACTACAATTAAAAAAAAAATGTCAAATACCTTGGTATTATTTTGGATGCCAAACTAAACTGAGGACTTCATTTGGCAGAAATCAAAAGGATAGCTATATTCACCTTCTGGCAGGTAAGACATGCTGTGGGCACAATCTTGTTTTTTTTCCCAAAGGTTATGCATTGCATATGCACAGCAATAATAAGACCTAGAATCCAATATGGAAGCATTGTATGGTGGCCTGCCCTGAATAAGACTTCCTATGTGTGAATGCTCAGCCGAATTCAAAGGATGACCTGTATGGGCATAACCAGAGCGTTTCGCACCACACCAACTAAGGCTTTAGAAGTCCTTCTCTCCATAACGCCGCTTCATTTATGGCTGAAAGAGGGAAGTAGTCATGGCTTATTTAAGAATCAAAGACAATAAACAATGGCATGTGGTAGGAGAACCCGCTGGCCACTCAGAAATAGCCAAAGTGGTGGATAAGCAACTATCAGTTCTACAATACTGTTCCCCACCACTTGATAGAACCTTAACCTTAGACTTTAAAGTTAGCTACTTGTACCCTATGTCACTTGACTGAGCACAAGTCTTAATAGATACTCAAAATGACAACCTGCCCTGCTTCACAGACGGATTGAGGAAAGGATTCGACTGGTTTAATAGGCACAGGAGTCTGCATTGAGGACTTAGTAATCTAAGCATTTAATTGGGAAAATACTCTACTGTATTTCAAGCAGAAGTATTTGCCATATTGTCAACTGCCATATGTTAGGATGTTATTAGCTGTGATAGGGCTGGCATTATTATCTGCTCAGATAGTCAGTCAGCTCTCCAAGCTAGGGAATCTCCTGAGGTGAACTTAAAAGTGGTAGGAGAGTGCAAACAGGCATTAGAGACACTTGCTTGTTTCAAGAATCTCAAACTAGTGTGGGATCCTGGCCATAAATATATTATAGATAACGAGTAATCCAACTAACTTGCAAGGAAAGGTGCCGAGCTCTCCATCATGGGACCAGAACCTTTAATAGACATTTCAAAAAGGCATCAGCGTAAAGAGGTTCATGACTGGACATGGAGAAGAGGAAGGAATGGAGGGAATGTGCTGGGCTTGGACAAACCAAGCTGTTAATTAAAAAAACTCTTGATTATTGGAGTACTCACAGGGCACTGCAGACTTAAAAGATAACTAAAGATTTGTGGAGTAGTCGGCGAAAAAATCCACCACTTGTGTGGACATGTACTAGAGACTGTCTCGCCCTGTATAGCCGATTGTGACCAGTATGTGTCACTAAGGTATAGGTTTCTGGGCTCTAATAAAATCCAAGACGATAAGGCTTCTTCCTTCAAATGGCCATTCCTTTTGAATTTCATCAGGAAAACCAGAAGGTTCGACATGGAGGAAAAATAGGTTTCCATTGGTTGTTTATTGGGGTAGGCAAAAAGAACCAACAGGCTCACTCGCTGGACATGTTCCTTCCACCATTACCTGTACTAGTTGACCTTATTTGGAATTGTCATAAAATAATTGCTTTGTTTTGCTTCCTTGATTTCCAAGATTTAACTTTAAATTTTGTACTTCCCTTTATTTTATCCTAACTGGTTACTTATATTCATTAGTTTGTCATTCATCAATTTATACATAAATTTCGGTCTATTAAATATTTTATGTTTTTAATTTACATTTGGCTTGTAGTTAAGTACATTTCACATTATCATAGATTCATTTTATACATCTAAATAGACATTCAAAATTTAATAAGTTAGTTTAGTAACATTGATTAAGTTATATTGTTGGTATGTAATTGAGTGCTTTTAAATTTTGAAGAAGCATGAAACTATTATTTTCCTCTTCAGTTAAATTGAATTATAAGATAGGACGATATTTATTTATAATTTTTCTCAATTTGGTGTGTAAAGCATGGAATTGTTAGATGACTAGTCAAGTTGATTTTCTTTCAGATGAGCAATGGTTTATACAAGATTGCCAGTAGGATGGAGGCAGAAGGTAGGCGAGCAATATCTCCTCTTGAACGTAGACTTCTTGAATCTGTTACAAGAGCTATGGTCACAGAAATGAGTGAGCTGCAGGCAGAATTCAAAGCCGTAGAGAGCAACTATGTTAACAGTAAGTAGAAACTATTTCTGTATTTTAATGAACATTTTAATGTTAATGAACATGATAAACAGTAATGCGGTTTCACTCGGTGCAGTTCAGATCAGGCACAGTACCAGAAATGGTAAAAATATCCGACTATTTCACACTTACCAGGTTTTTGTTCGAGAGAATCTAACAGTTGCTATTCAGCATGGAGAGCAGACATGCTATTGTTGCTATGCTGGTCTTCTATAAGAGAATAAAAATAAAAAGAGCATGCAAACTTTATTGGGTCTATCCTCTGCTTTTGAAGAGAAAAGAGTATGGGCTATTCTACACACTTTGATGAATTAAGGAGAAATGATGAAACAATTTTCATCTACTTCAGAATGCCGGTATAATCTTTTGATGAATTACACTTAAGGCTAAAAGATTACCTTGTAAGATTTTAAAGATGTTTAAAAATGTGAGGTCATTTTGAAAGAAATAAGTGTAATGATAATATATGTAGCACCTAATAATAATGACATTAACCTTTATAAAAATATGAGGCCATTTTGAAAGAAATATGTGTAATAATTACATATAATATATAAAAATAATAAAATTAATCTTTTCTTGTCGTCTTACAATTCTACATAATTTTTATTCATTTCAATGAAAACTTCCTTCCACACCTAAAATGTTTGGTTTTATCTTTATATATTTCTAGTGCTTATCCCAAAGTACTGGTCTTGCTTACAAAAGTGAAAGGAACAAGTCAACAATGACATCACAGATTTTGAATATGAAATATGGAAAAGTAAATAAAACGATCAACACTTGTCAACGGTCAAACCGGATCTAAACTATACAAGTGTGGAAGGAAGGGTTATAGACTATTTTCTTACCCTCAAGCCTGATTGCCACCGGTAAGAACCGCATGTCACAGATCAGGCTCAAGGGGGTGTATGGTATAATGCAACTTGATTCTGCCACTCATACGATTGAAATTTTACTGGACTAATCATTTCACACATGTCCGGCATAAGTCAAATGTCACCGGATTTGAACCGTACCTTGTATAACCGTATAAGTGTAAAACAGGCCTAAGTATAACAAGACAAATATCTGTTTGAAAATCAATTGATTTAGATGATTTAAGATGAATGAATTAACATCTAAACAAATAGATATTAGTATATTGTCTATTTGAACCTCTAATATCATTTTATTTCAAACATACTTACCATTGTTGGGATAGATTTGATAAATTTATATCTGGTTTCATTATGCATATATGATTAATCAAAAATGTAGTTAATAAATATTTGTTCTATTGTAAGTCAATTTTTGTTATATTTATATATTAACAATATTTTGTGATGTTTGTTTGTGGGCTTATAGTGGTGAAATCTAGAGAGGAGAGATCCAAACCCTATTTTGACTTTGAGACTGAAACAGTTGAAGAAGATTGGGGTGAAATAAACTTGATTCAACAATCTATTGGGCAGAGAGGTATGTGTATTTTTAGCCATTTACTATATTTTTCTATTTGTTGTACAGTTATTATCAATTTGTAGAGCACAATTTCATTATTTTATTTGTAATTACTTTGGTTTCCTTTTTTGTAAGTTTTTCAATGTTTTATAACTATGTGTATCCACAGAGTTGAAATTGTATAAATATTTAAGGATCTTTATATCAAAAGTTAATATATTCACTTCTCAAAAGCAATGCTTTTTTGACGAATTAATATTCTACATTCAAACATTATTTAGTTTATTTGATATCTTAAATTTTTCCCTGTCAAATAGTTGTTACAAATCAACAATTTCAATAAAAATTTGTCTTATCTCCATGAGTTGCCCTCTAATAATTTTTTTGTAATATTGCAATATTTCTTTAATCTGTAAATTTTAAATGAAGTTCAAAGTGTGCCAGTTTTTTTGGACTATAGTATATTATGAGTTTCAGAAATTAAATTATAGTAATGAATTTTGAATTTGATGCATGATGCCATTGATTTGATTTTAGGTTTGTACTTTTTAGTAATAATATGTAAATACTTAGGTTTAATAACCCATTAATTTTGCCTTCAAGTCAAATGATCAGGTAAGTCAAATGACCGACATCTCCTTCCTAGACACACCTTTCCTCACTCAATCAATTTTTCCTCACTCTGATTATAGTTGTATGGTTTACAGTGAGATTTATGGTGAACTTGAAATTAGGCTGAAAAGATTAAAATGAATTGTTTTATACATTTATTTTTGGAATCTCCAGAAATACCCACATTTCGCAATACTATGCCGAGTTAAAGTGCCTTTTCCCTGATTACTGTTGCAAGTACTTTCTTGGTTCCTTCATATACCTTTTAATCCAATCCCACCAAGCTCCTTATGTATTCCAACTCCTTCAGTTTAAATCTGAAAAAATATTTACTTACAATAAATGATTAGTTTTTGAAATTTTAAATTTCATATATGAGGGAGGAGGATGCTGAATAAGTGTTTAAACTCAAGTACGTTTCACCCAATCGGCAAGCCTGTCCCATGTGGCAACAATGTCTTACGTTTTGTGTGGGTCTCATGTTCCTAATTTTATGACGGCTTCTTTAGGTGGAATGATTATAACATTTTTCTTCTTGGTGAAGATGCAAATATTAACCTTTTTTGGATTGATGTTTATACAATTAACTTTACAACATTCCACAAGGATGACCATAGATGTTTTAAGGAGATCCAAAAGAACGATAGGATACTTATATTCCATTAGGATATCAATGTCGTTCGCTTATCATTGTGTATAAAAGCCTAAGGATTGTAAATAGAGAGTCAACCTCCAAACACCTTAATAGTGGTGATTGTACACTTCTCTGTGGACATCCTCCTTAAGGCCTGGCCTACAGTTTGTCTTGACCTAATTTGAGAACACTTTCTTCCAGCATGGCAGTTATCCATCTGGAGGCTGGTGGTTCTATTTCCCTAATCCTTAAAGCATTAGCTATAATGTCATAGGGAGTTCTATCGAAGGTGTCTTTGATGTCAGCGAATATGCCTATCATAGTTTCTTTTGGTATAGGGATTTTTCAATCCTTGAGATCAAATTGTGTAGTGTACATAATTCTCACCGCACTTACCTACTTGTCATGTAAATTATTTCCTATGAATTGCTATCATTTTAGGTGCCTGTTCTTTAATATGCCTATCGGATATATTTTCCTGAGAAATATGTGAGGTATATTGGTCTGCTGGTTTTGGGGTCTTCATAAGAATCTTCGCTGGTTTTGATAAATAGCCAAATTTAGTTATTTTCAAAACTAGTGGGTACATTACCAAATGCTATGCTGCCTCTTAAGATTTCTAGTATACGTAGTAAGGTCCATAACCTCTGATCAGAGGCCGAGAAGAGGTTTCTTCTCTGTGTGCAGCTTTCACTGATTCTTTTGGATCCACTACTCCACCAGCTCTGCGACCACTAAGCTCTGCCTGGACATTGATGCATAGCTGCCATTTTGATGACATGGAGACCATCAAAACAGAAATGATGAGGCAGCCGAAGAACCTCAAACCAAAGGACTTCCAAGGAGCCTTCCAGCAATGGAAACGGTGATGGTGCAAGTGTGTTGTGTCTCAAGATAATATTGAATTACCTGATTATATTTTTATTTTTTTCATTTTTATAAGAACTTTCGAAATAAACCTAGTATTTCAGTTTATTTATTTTTTTATTATTATTTATTTTTTATGTGTCCTTCATAAAGAATAACAATGCTTTTAATCTTCCCTCAGAAAAATTATTTATTGATCCTTCTTGGTTCAGTTCATCCTTGAAATTATTGGTTAGTCAGTCCTTTGGCTTAGAGAATGATATATCAATGATATATTTTTTTTTTGGAATAACTTTACTTCCTTGTTTTAATTAGTAATTGCATCTCTTTTTGACTCTGGTGTCAGTCGTAGTATTTTTCTTTTAATCTTTTACATCAGATTCAGGAGAGGTTGCATTGTTTGTACTTGAGATTACATTGTTCTTGATCACTTTAACATTAATATCCTGAAATAAGGGAATAAAATGTAAATTATACTTGGGCAAAAATGGAAAAGTGACATTTACTATGAGGTAATATGAATTTGATTTTGTGAAAATTTATTTTGGGTTATTCTAAGCAATCGCATTTGTTCTTTAGCCTGATAAAATCTATTTGAAAACAAAAACTCATTATTCAAACTTTAGAAACCACAAGTTTTTATTTATTCTATAACTGGGGAATTATATGTTTATTTATCTTGTTAATATTATTTTTGTTTTCTAAAGGAGTTGATGAAGCACAAGTTGAGAATATTATGAAATCATTTGTTGAACTGAGAGACTTGTATCGTGATCTATCCCGCTTGGTAGTTGATCAGGTATGATGATTGAACTCCTATTCTAGTCTAGACTAGCCAAAAAATGGTTCTTGCTTTGCAAAAGATCGTGTAGTTCTAAGTTTTGAATATATTATTATTAACGTCCTAACTTAAAATCCAAGTTTTCGAGCTTTTGTATCTTTGTCAAACTGACTAAAACTTTTTAGATAAAATAAAGTAATAAGAGCAATAACATGTGTTTCATTAAATTAAAAAGAAGGCTCAGCAACGAGCAAATGGTTTACAGACAGTGGGCGTTGCAGATATTGCTTGTGAAAACTACATTTCTGCAGGACATGTTGTTTTTCATTGTAGGGCATTTTTGAGGCTGAAGAAAATATATAAAAACTTTCTTAGCCCAGTAGAGGTAGCATTTTGGCTTACAAAAGGTGGAGTAATTTTGATTTTCAGGTATGGTTGTAATTATTGACCCTTTCATAAAAAATTCGAGTTTTCGACCTCACCCCTTGTGCATTTTCCGCCATTTTGAAAAAATTGCTAAGAAAAAGTACTTTTTCAGTTTTTTCTCAGTAACTCGCTTCTAGTGCATTTTAGATATAATGTTGAAGTTATCAATTTTAAAGAGCATTAATTTCCTATAAGTTTTACATGTAACATATAAGGATATTTGGAATAGCCACTGAGATGCAGGGCCATCAATATTTGTGAAAATGAAAAAAAAAAAACTCAAAAAGTTTGATATTTCATTGGTTTCGTCTTAATAACTATTTTGCATTGCAGTTTAGTGTGAAATGCATAAAAAATCAGTCTTGTAGAGGATTAAATTTTCTACCAGATTTGTACAAAATATTTGTAATTACAGCCAGCAGATGTCAAGAAATATTGAAATAACCATTTTAGTGAAAGTTGACTGGTAACTGCAAATATCACTCTCTGTTCAAATTATTTGGTATAAAATTAAATGGACTGTATTTCATAATCTAAATTGTTACTATTAACAAACAAATAGTTAAAAATCTCCCATTAAGCCTTTACTTTAAAAAATTGCCTTTACAGTTTTAATCAATTTTTTAAAGTAAAGGCTTAATGGGAGATTTTTAACTATTTGTTTGTTAATAGTAACAATTTAGATTATGAAATACAGTCCATTTAATTTTATACCAAATAATTTGAACAGAGAGTGATATTTGCAGTTACCAGTCCACTTTCACTAAAATGGTTATTTCAATATTTCTTGACATCTGCTGGCTGTAATTACAAACATTTGGTACAAATCTGGTAGAAAATTTAATCCTCTACAAGATTGGCAAGCTCTTATATCCGAAGAAAGGTGTCCCACTTAATATAAAAACATCATTTATAAAATTAAATGTCAAAATTGTGAAAAAATATACATGGACAAAACGTCCTAGAAATTTTGCACAGAAAACTAATAATAGAAGAATATTGAAGCCATTTATATCACCAAAAATAAAAGTATAGCAATTAATTATAAAACAGTAAAAAACATTTGGGAACCCATTATGAAGATATTATAAATAAAATTAAAACATAACAATTACATATGTAACAATATTAATAATCACAATAAATTAATACAATAGTGGGGATTGATTGCAGGATGAAGTTCAAACATAGCTGAAAGTTAAATTACTGATTGGTTATTATATGTTTGATAACAAGTAATTAGAGTGGATAGGTGACATATACAGGATACCTTAATGGTATAAAGCTCAAATGATTGTAATGCAATATTTCACTTGGCCAGTTGTGGTCAATAACCTAGCTCCTGCAGAGTGTTTTAAAAACTGCAAGTATGTGTTATGTGACAAGATGATATTATTGTTTATAATGGCAATAGGAGTGATGGTATTACTTTATAGGTAATGAGCCAATACAATAGTTAATTTAAATTAATAAATATAGTTATAATAATTATAGGTGCAATAATTGTGTTATATTTGTTGTGAAAAAGTCCTACCGAGGAAAATGCTTCCTCTTAATGTAAACTTTAGGAGATGTACAATAGAATAAAATTATGATATTGGAAGTTGATTTTTTTCTCATTATTTATTAAAAACAAACAAAATATGTTATAATTTTTTAGTCTGTATCTATAATATCTTGATAGTTCTATATAATTACCCATCTAAAGAGATTTTTCCCACTCCTAGTTGCATACCAAGGTTGAAAACTTGAATTTTAAGTTGGAATTTCAATATTACAATAATAACTTATAGTAACAAGTGTCTAATTGATTTTACTTTTTGTTAATACTTGCCTAATTGAGTGTTGATTTATAATTTTTTTTGTAGGGTACAGTTTTGGATAGGATAGACTATCATGTAGAGCAAGCTCAAAACCAAATCAGCCTTGGTACTCAAAAAATAGCCAAAGCTGCACAGTATCAAAGTACATACAGTATATAACGTTTTTCTGTTTATTATGAAACTGATGTATTGTAAATGATTGGCTATTTGTTTCAGGGGGTCATAAGAAACTTATTTGTATATTCATCCTCGCCATTGCGTTTACTATATTATTTATAGCCTTGATTGTTGTTAAAGTCTGGTAAGTGATTGATGTATGAATTTATTATACCAAATGATACATATCGTCTTTATTATATTTTTTTTTTACCATTTTTTTCCTTATGCTATATCTGGTGTGAATTCTCTGACGAATTCAGCTGGGTTTGAATTTCATTGTACAAAATTATCATGGCTGAGATATTTATTACCATATTGTTTTAGGTCATTATTTGCAATGAAATTTTAGATCAGAATTTTTTTTTTTCATTTCTAAAACTAAAATTAGATCTCTATCTCTATATGTTAAAAAAGAAAATTCTCATGATCCATCCATATTTAAATTTGTCTTTGAAGCCGCTCTCTTTTGATTTTTATTACATTTGATAACAAATAAAAATAAAAAAACCCTACTTATAGGACAGTTGGAATCTTGTTGCACTAGCCATATCCATATTGCTTGATCAAGTTCCTCTTGATTTTGGTTTTATTAAAAGTTGAGTTGCATTAAGATATTTTTATTCCAGTGGTGGACTTAATCCAATGTGTTTTATATTTTACTTCCAATCTCCACAGTCCCTAATACTTAGGCTCTTTTAGCAGAAATTTGTCCCTTGTCCAATCCATCGTTTATGTTCAATTGAAAGAACAGTTTTCTAAGGAACACGTCCAGGAGATTTGCTGCAGCATATTGTTTTTCTACATATATCACATTGATTTACAGTTTTATATACATATATATATATATATATATATATATATATATATATATATATATATATATATATATATATATATATATATATATATATATACATACATACATATATATTTATTGTTTTAATTTAACAAAATTGTAGTTTTAAAGCAATTCTGTATTCCTCAAAATCATTATCAATCTCTGGTGACCTTAGGTTTCGTGTTATGTTTACTAGTTGCATGATAATAATTTTTGTGTCATAAAATTTCCAATTTGTAATAAATTGTTGTTTTTAATATTATTTACAGATTATACAATGCTGATTAAGAAGCCTTAAAGAACAAGCTGTATGATATCCATTATCTAGTCTATATTGTACATATTTTTACATAAATTCACACTGAAATAATTTATGTCTGTATATTATAAATTTTAAATTATTTTATATTCATTTATATCTATAGTTGTTGATCATTGTTTGTATAATTTGTTTTTGAATGTACGGTTAACCACATTATAATTTTTCATTTGTTGAATTGCATTTTTTACTTGTATAACCTTTCTAATTTAACCCTCCGCTGTGCACTATGCCATCCATTGGACAGCAATCAAACATTTTCGTTATTATCTGGAAAAGGAAAATTCCATTGACTTTTTGGGATCAAATTATTCCATCTGCAACTCATCCCTTACGATAGCAGGGAAGGGTAAATGTCCTTACTTTAGTCGTTCCACAGAACATTGACGGAATTATGAAGCGGCAGCCGGCACAGGAGAGTGTCCTCACTCTTCTAGCTTCATCCCCAGACCTTAGTACCTTTCTCTGCCAGAAGTACTATACTTTACTTACCTATAAAACATGTTTATTTATTTATGTTGTTTATTTTTTACTCTTTTTGTTGTTTTTTTTATACTAAGTTAAAATCGCATATTTTTTGTTTTGAATTAAGTTTCTTTTATAATGCATAGATGAAGATTGTGAGTAACTTTCACTGCAGCTACGAGAATTGATTAATAAATATGTACTTATAGAATAGTAAAGATGAAACCACACATGTAAAAAAAGATTAAGTAGCAAAACAATTACGCTATATTAATAATAAATAGATAATATCCAAAACTTCACTGGCCTTTAAATAAAATTAGAGATCTAAGTTTTTCTTTGTGTTTTCTTTCTTGATTGCCTCATTTTTGTTTTTAACAAGATAGTAAATCCTTACTTTAAAAAATGGACTGCTAATTATATATACAAAACTGTATGAAATGAGTCACTTTTTTTGTCATTGCTCGTTTCGTGGAGGCTTTGGCCTATAATTGGAGTTCTCGACCTATCTTGGGGTTCTAGCATTGAGATCACCTATGGCTAATTTAATGTCATATTTTTGAGTCAGGTCCACAGCTTTTTCTAGCTGATCGTAGAAATCATCTTTACGATCTACCTTCTTCTTATCACCTTTATCTTCGGTTAGTGCATATACCATAATAATAATGGAATTAAACCAATGAACTCCAATGCGTAATAATAGTTAATCAGGGTGAAGCTTAACCAATTTCCTTGCAGCTAGACTAACTATAAATCCAGTGCCAGCTATCCCATTTTTGGCATTTCTCCCTGTGTAGAACAGTGTGTAAGTGGTTTCACAACCTTCTGCCCTTTTTACCTTGTGTACAGTAGCGTAAGTATGAATTTGGAGGCCCTTGGCAGCCAAGTTTTGAGGCCCCCTAAGCTTCTTACTCAAAATTTGAAGATGTGGATGTGTATAACATATAATAATACAATGTTAGTTATTAATTGTATTAAATCATATAATATTGTATTACTTCATATAAATAAGACTTGTTATATTTTATTGTTATAAAGTTAAATTTGAGGCCCCTGTTCGGCCGCGGCCCATGGCATTTGCCACCTGCTAGGTACGCCTCTGCTCTTGTATGGTTGTTAACAGTATGTTGTACCATTTTATACAACGGTATATATGTTGCCTGCAAAGTATAAAATCCAGGCATTGTATAGAAGGTCTAGGCCAGTTGTTCACCAAACAAGGTAAGAAATGGAAGTGTTTTGAATAAATAGTTTTTCATTTATAGTTGTATTTTATGAATAAAAAGTAATTTATTTAATGGCATAAGAACTCTTTACGAATGTTATTTCTAAGACTTATGTACTTGTAACTTCTTATTACAGAAATATAGAGATTTGTGGCACTTAGAGTTGCACTTTCTTTGTTCTCTTTTACACATCTGCACTTTTTAGTTTTACACTTATTGCTACTGGAGCACTCCACAAACCTTTTCTGCTTTCCGATGATTTGGCTGTTGCAACAGTTTGAAGTCCATTTTCTCGGCTGGGAACATCTTCAACTCGAATCAACCTTTTCTCCTGGCATACTGTAAATTGAGATCTTGAATAAAACTGTTTTAAAACACCGTTAATAGTGCCCAATTAGTAAAAACCATCATCTGTTACACTCATGACCACTGCTAGGATGTTCCTTGAGTCTCCTTATCCTTTATCGACACCAAGTACAGGAACACGAAAAGTCATTCCTTCAGATGCTGGGGCAAACTTTTTATCGGAACCACTTTTCATTTTTTTTTGCTTGAACTTCCAGGCAAGATTTTGATCTTTTACTTTCTTCAATAATACATATATAACAAGGGCTTTAAGTATTTTCTTATCATGATTACAAGGTCATCCTCTCGCCGACATCGAACCCTCCATCCGGCAAACCAGACAAACAACTTCTCTGAGGCTTTCTTCTGCCTCGTCAGCCAGTAGAGATGATGGTTATTAGGGCTCATTTCTTCGCTTATATAAATCCTCTCATTGCTGTCGCAACCAACGTGCCTAGTGGAAAAGTTTCTTTCTGAGGCAAATCATCTTGTCACGAAACGCACAATAGCGGTGGCCGGGGTGCACCTCTCTTCAGTCTTTTTTTTTCCACATAATCCAGGTCCTAGACAACGAGCTTCATTCTTCCTAGAGCTGCCCCGATGGAATATACGAAGTCTGTTGTCTGAGGATTTACCGACTTTTACTGGGGTACTCCTTATTTATAAGGAGTTCAACAGTTGGCTTGCTGTGCCTGATTTACCCAATATTCGAGTAAAGTAATTTGGGCTTTTAGAGATTTGCTCTCATTCAACAGACCATCTATCTTTTTGTTGTTTTTCATTTTTTGTGTACTATTCATTTATTTTTTTGTAATACAAGTTTCAAATGCTAGTCACTGCTTCCCTCGTATATTTTGACCACCCTGAAATCTTCCGTGGCCTTTATCTTATCCGCTAAAATTGTGGCAATATTCTCTTCCGTTATGTTGCCCGCTGCCGCTATTTTTAGCTTAATAGAAGTTTTAAGACAAGCTGGGCTGGGCCAATTTTTTTTAGACGCTGGGATACATTGGTTTCCGGGAGACTGCAGCATTTCCTATGATAAGTTCACTTGTAGGACGTGCACAGTAGAGCTGATTTTTTGTTCCTAGTGATCATATTACTTCATATGGGTACTGTGTCATTATGAGGCAACTAGATGGATAAATAGATTGGCAGTAGTACTGAGGAATGGTAAATTTAGTGAGGGTGAACAACATCCTTATCTCTTTTGCTACTATCTCAAACAAAAATTTTAAGTTCAACGCTTACCCTATATTAGTTCTTTTTTATTTGTGATTGCTTAATAAGTTATAAGGGAGCGGAATAGCTCAGTGGTGAGGCACTGTGTTGTTATACTCCCGGTCCCGGGTTCGAGGCTGGCTATGTCAGGTAATTATTTATTCTGTTATCAGCCATGGATCGACTCTGTGGGATCGGGAGACCCTCCTGGGGATCACCCAGCCTCTATAAAGTGGGTACCCTTAATTGGGGGAAAAACCTGGCGGTTGAGCGTGATCTCGGCCAATTCACATCCGTTGGCCTAGAAACAGTACGGTACTTACCAAGACCCAAGGCCCTTCAAGGGTTGTAGTGGTACAGGTTTTTTTTTTAATAAGTTATAAAAATAAAAATAATACAGACACTTATTGTACAATTTAAAAAAAAAAAAATTAAATCATGACTTTAAGAACTAGAAAAAGGACAATGATGCTGTAGCGGGCAAAGCGATGACCCTGGTAGCGCCCGCACAAACTAGAACGAGACAATTAGCACTTACTGGCAGACAACATATGAAGCTAGTCTCACCTCAGTTATCTTACCAAGATAGATATTCATATTGTAAATATTTTCTTATTGTAAAAACGCATTATATTATTATTTCATGTCATATTATAAAATTGTAAATATTATAAATAAAGTTCATAGCTAAAAGATGTTCTGGACGAACCTTTACAAAGACACTTATAAAAATCTCTCTCAACATTGAGATTGGTTATGAATACATTTAAGATCCAAGTCAAACAGACGAAATTCATTTTCACCTCTAGATTCCTCCAGCATATCATTAGCTATTATTTGTAACATTACTGGAGTTTCTTTTGACATTATCTCTCCTTATTTTCTTGTTCCCACAAGTACTGAGAGCTGGTTCCCCTAAGTTTTTACTATTTGTGTTCCATTTTTTGACCGCCTCCCGGACCATCTCATTCCTTCATAAGTTCTACGGTCAACCATTGATTATTCAATAGTAGATTTTAATGAATACCATTTCCATTTTTGTTATTTTTCTTAAAGAATCTAGTACCTACCTCCAATTGAATGCCATATTTATAACATTTTGCCAAGCTCATTTTGTTGTCCATAATTAGAATTTCCCTTAACAGACTCTTCTGATTTTCTTCATCCTACCTTTGCATTAAAATTTCCCATGACTGCTAAGATATAACTGTTCATACTAGATCACTTCATACTTTATACCCATCTTGAACTTGGCCTCGAAATCTATCTTCTCTATGTATTTTGAATCAAATGTATTTATCCTTTCAACTGCTTAAATTTTAGATATTACATTTTTTCTGGGATTCTACCTGTTGATGGATGTAGTAAATAAATTATTTTGGTTGTAAAAACGAGCTTTCTTCCCTCATTTATGCAAATAGGCAGAAAAGTGATTTATTTTTTTAAATTTTGTTCTTTCATTATTTCAGCTGTGCTAAATTATATATTTTATTAATTATTGAATAGTTGACCGAATTAATCTAACAGATAAAGAACTTGTGGTGGTCAAAATTAGATAAAAAATACTATAAAACTATTAAATGAATACGTCGGACCACTTTGTAGGCCTTATTAAGGGTATAAATGTAATAAGTAACAGTGATTAAATGCACATTAACCCTCTAATGGTAAGGTGAAGTCTTGGTACTTACTCGGTAAGGCCGGGTCGGATCCGACCCGAAGCTATTTTCTGCTTATTTGGAGAGCTAAAATGGTTAAATTGTTAATAAATGACACCAAAATGAATTTTTAATTCTCTATTTATTGTTTTCAATCTTAAATAGTTAAAAGGTAATCACATTGGTTCCAGACAGCATTATCACAATCGTTAAGTGACTTATCACAATAAATGATCACATTGGACAAATACAATAAATGAAGAAAAATCAAATGAACACATAAATAAAGTAAAACTACGAGCATATACTCATTTCAAAAAATTTGTGGGAAAGCTGCAAATTTATCTAAAGACTTTCGTGTTTCTCGGGTATCCTTGCCATCGAATCTCAAATTTGCTAAAAGGAAATTGAATCTCTTTTGAGTCATTGTTATCCGAAAAATAGGTGGCCCAAAGACGGGAGAAAAAAAGTCTTCGGGGTTTAGGTTGCAGTTTTATAAAACTCCTGCTATGAACAACAATCCCATATGTGCTTTTAACTCCAATGCGTCATTAGTTGATATAAACCACTGCTCTGATTCATAATTATTTCGGGGTTTTTGGATTTGTTAATTTGTAGAATTTCGTCGATAATTTGATCTGTAATAAAAAGAGAAAATAACTGTAATTCAGCTGTGAGTCCTGAGGCTTTTCCTTTCGGCCCAGGTAGATGGATGACAATGTTAGAAGCTGGTGTTTTGGCATATTTTGAATGAACCGGAGTCTTTGTCCAAATGGTGTCTTCATCCCTTCCTAGTTCAAACTCTCCTCATCCATATCTGACAATGAGCTGAGATCAGGTTCGGCATCGAAATCGTCGTTTGGCAAAATTTCGTCATCTGCCTCAAATACTTCACTTTCAGAGTCTGAATCTTCCTCTTGCTGTCGCCGTCATTCTGCAAGAACTTCTTCGGGAGTAGTGAAAATTATTTTATCTGCAATTTCATAGCAATCTGGTAAAAAAAGTACATTAAATTTGTAGCGTTAACAGTAAGGTGGGTTGCATCCGACCCAGCTGTCAGATATAAAAAAAGTTGGTGAAGTGTGGAGGGGGTATTTCAGATACCTGAGTTATGTGAGTTTATACACCGATAGAGAAAGAGTGGGACCAAGGACTCCTTAAGTCACGCCCCTCCACCTCACGCATGGAGGGAGTATGAACGAAAATGTTACGTCATGGGTCGTATCCCACCCTTACCTTACCATTAGAGGGTTAAAAGAGAAATTTCACTTAATCACCACCTCTATCTTATTTGCTTCTGTTAAAGTTTATTTCTTATCTTGACACATTTACATTCACTTCACCTTGTTGCTTTCTATTCTACTATTTAGTTTTATAATATTTCTTTATATTTTATTTTCAGTATCCATTGCTACCCAGTCAGATGTAAGCCTTGGGTTTCTTTTAAATTATTCTTACTTTTTCTTGTTTTACCTTTTATATACTTTCATTGTATCTAATTATGATTCTAATCTTTCTTGTAAATTTGTAGCCTAGAAGAAGGCCAACAAAGTGGGCCAAAAAGTCAGCATTCATTAAATATTTTTATATGTACTATTTTTTGTGCAATTTTGACCACCACTCTCACCATCTTCTCCTTGAATGTATTTTATAAATTAATTAAATTAAATTTTACTTAACTAGGATTATAATTCTTATTTTTATAACACAGTTTTTTATACTATCTTATATATATATATATATATATATATATATATATATATATATATATATATATATATATATATATACACTGTATTGTGTCTAGGTATTAACATGTAATTTGTAGATCATCAACAGCACTTAATTTATCACATTAGATCTTGCTATTTTTGTTTTACGAGCCAAAAAATAATTATGCAACAATTTCATGGTGTCTACCAATTCTGGTAAATGAAATTTCCGAAAATTCCCGATTAGCAACATTAAAATAAAATTTTAATTATGCACATGAAATGTTGCAAATCATTACAAAATGGTTTATTATTTCCAAATAGCTCCGAAAAAAAATTATTTGGATTTTATTATTTTTTGTAGGCGTTGGTATAAAGATTCCTATTTTCATAAATGACCAAGATATGGGTGTATGAAACATCTGATTGGTAGTCATTTTGAAACTAGATAGCAAATAGAAATGTCAAGTTCTGACGATCATCCTGACTTTGTAACCTAATCTGATAAAAATCAAATTCAACGATTTTTGAATTCTATATATCTTGATAGTCTCAAATTTTAAGGAGGGGGGGGGTGTTGAGATGTGACTAGAAGAGGCCGCATAAGAAGAGAACTCGAGATGTGTTCTATCATGGAAACGATAGAAAGGAAACAATTGAAATGGTTTGGACACGTCTGTAAAATGAAAAGACTCAGAGACCCTCTCAAGACGATGGAATATTGTCCATTTGGCAAGAGACCAAGAGGACGCCCAAGAACGGCATTTCTCAAACAACTTATTTAATCAGAGTAGAAATTTTATTTCATAACAGACTATCAATCCACAGTAATTGAATTTTTCTGTGTAATAGAGGCTTTGCTATAAAACCATGTTCCTTATCAACATTTGCTTAAAAGTGCTCAAAGGCAAATATTTTCTCATAAAACATTACAACTTTCTAACCAATCTTTCTATAATCATACAAAAGTGAAAATTAATTTTTTTATTTTTTTTTTAGATTTCCTATGTTTTTAAATACTAATATCTTTTCTAACTTTCATTGTTGCAGCTCAAAGTTTTTGATTTATCTTTAAAATAAAACTCACCATATATTAGAAAAATACACACATACATAGGCTGCCTTCATCGCTAACTTAGCTATGGGAGCAGTTTCTTAGATTTTTAATATTTTATAAATACATTATCATTAGGCACTCTGTAAGCCATATCTAATGGACCTATTCCATCAATCACCAGGCAAGCCCTGTCATATTCCACAAACAGATAAAATTAATCCAAGGATAAAGCAGTGGATTTGTCCTATGGCAAGCCAATACAATTGTTTAATGGCAAATGACCGTTATGTAAAACTGTTCCTTGGGCATTTCACCAGCTGGTTAAAAGATTTGGAGTGGCTTATAATAGGTCTCCTTATAAACTTTAAAATATCAATGAAAGACAAGAAATAAATATGTGATTAACAAGCTATATATTATTAAAGAGAAAACTAAAATGCAAAATAAATTATAATTGGATTAAATGTTATTTAACTTAGCAAACTTCAAGTCTGTGATTATAGGATTACTTATAAACTTAGAAGTAATAAAAAAATTTATTTTAAAATTTTTCTACATATAAAAATAAAATTACTTAGTAATATATTTAATTTATTCAAGTCCCCTTGAAGATTTTAAGAGGATTTTCATATAATTTAATAAATAAAATAATAAATTCTTGTATTTTTTTCTGTTGTATCCATTATAGAAAAAATCATACATACACACAATAACAAATAAATAAACAAAATTGACCCCTAGTAGATGTATGTAAATAATTCAATAACATTTTAGAGTGAATGGAATCTTGGCATGAGCACTGACAGTATTACAATCAGGATTTACCTGCCAAATTACAATTGTTAATATATGGACACCTGTAGCAAATTTGTATGGTTAAGATTATTTTACAAGCTTTAAACACAATATTTTGTTACAGATGTCTTAAGAATAAAGACATTTTTTATAGGATCAGCGCATTTCAGTAGTTTTTTAAAAATAAATATTAAGTTAAGCCAAGTGACCAGGAATAAAATAAGATTTCTCGAATAAGGTGGCATTTCACTAGTTCAGAAGATTTACACCTATCATAAAAACTTTTTTTACATGTTTAAACTAGGTTAAATAACTATTTCTTAAATTAAAAAATTAAATCAATTTTAGGTACATAAAAATTTGATTTACTTAAAAAAAAAAAAAAAGCTAAACAGCAGTATCTTTTTCCAATATGGCTGTTGAATACTAAGCAATATTTGAAGTAATCAACAGTTAATCACCTGAAAGGAAAAATTGGAGTTCCATGGAGAAAATCTGTAGTGAAAGGGTTGATTCAATATTTTTATTTATTTAGCATGAATAAAGGTACTTAATTCAATGGAACTGTTTGACAAATTGTAAATCTCAGAGGAGGGAATTAAATCAGTAAAATAATATTTTTAAAAAACAAACTTATATTTAAAACAAAAATTATTTAACAAAAAAATCGTTTTGATACCAAAAATTATACAATTATTAACATTATTTATTTAAAGTCTTAATTTGTTCCTAAGTACATCATTGTAGAGCTCTCTTGTGAAAGGAATGTATTTAGAAGATTTTGCATCGAATACATAGAGAGGATCACTAATCTTGTCAACATTGTATCCTTCCTTCTGCAGATTAACCTTCTGTATCTTAAATGTGCCTAGAACCACAATTTCGAGTCAATATTAAAAAAAATTATTGCAACATAATTAAATGGCTACAGTGTAACTCCTAACTAAAATAACTTCAAAATATTAAGATTTTATGATGTTATAATACTAAAGAAATAAGGCTGAGAGAGGCATAAAAAAATTATTGCAATATAATTAAATGGCTACAGTGTAACTCCTAACTACAATAACTTCAAAATATTAAGATTTTATGATGTTATAATACTAAAGAAATAAGGCTGAGAGAGACATTTCAAATCATCCAGCCAAAATTTGAAATAAAACCCAAGGTCTCAGATTTTGGTACAAATTTACAAGAGGGGCGCGTTATCATTGGTTCTTCCTGAACTTACCCGAAGGTTGCCAGACTAGCACATTCTAGCGCCATTTGTGCTAACTAACTGCTTTGTATTCATATTTAACATTCGTATTCATTTTAATTATTACTGGCTTAATTACATATTATTATATATGGTGCTGTCGACTTCCGGTGATCTGGGGAAGTTGTAGTAATAATTTAAAGGAGTGATAATTTAAATTACGGTAAGGACCCGACCTCAAATAAACAGGAACTTTTGGGGTTTGTTTATCTCTTGAGCGAGCGGAAGTCGACAGCTGTTATCTGATTAAAGTAGTAATAATTGAAATTACGGTAAGACCCTGACATCAACTGAAAAGGATCTGTTTCTGTTTTGTTTATTTCTTGTGCGAACGCAATGAGCGGAAGTCGACAGCATTAATAATTTTAAATAATATCTAATTAAATCAGTAAATACTTATATTGATTCCAATGAGCACAAATGTTACAATTGAATGCAAAGCAGTTAGTTAGCACAAATGGTGCTAGAGTATGCTAGTCCGGCGACCTTCGGGAAAGTTCGGGAGGAAGCAGTGATAACACTGCCCTCTTGTAAAGTTGTACCCAGATTTTTATTTCATTTGTTCATACATCATTTGATATCTTGAGTACTTTTTGAAATATTAGTTTTCCAAAATTCATGAGAAAAGACGTTTTTGTATCACCAAGAACTGTAGTGGTAGAGACATAGTTTAAGGAAAAAATTCATAACTTTGGTAATTTTCATCATATCACAATGATTTTTTCACTAAAATGCTCAGGACAGCCTACAAAATATATTAAACATGCATTTAGAAACACATATATTAAATGGTGCACTCATTATCAGCTCAAACTTGGACTTAATGAATATTCTGAAGAAAAAAACATGAAATTTTAAAAAGATTTTAGATAAAAGACACTCTAGTAATCAAAGTATTTATTGTTTTAAAATAATCCTTAAGGTATGAACTAACAGTATCAGTAGTAAAATTGCTGTTTTTTTTTACTTCCTGTTTGTTTATTTTAGCTTTCTGAGAACGGTAGTGGTAGAGATAGTTTAAGGAAAAAATTCATAACTATGGAAATTTTCATCATATCACAATGATTTTCTCACTGAAATGTTAAGAACATCCTACAATCTTCATTATTTTTAAAGACATAATTTATATTTTATGTACAGATATGGAAAGGAAATTATTTATTGATTAAAAAGAGTATCTAATTATTTTGAATAAGAATAATATTTAATTAAATATGGTTAGTTCAATTTATTATAATAAAAATTCTCAGTTCAAACCACGGAAATTTGGTGATAAGAAAAAAGACCAGACCAAAAGGGACTGGAAAGATTGGGGAAAGCTTGTCCCTTTTCGACTTTTCCCGATTTCTCGGAAATTTTGCTTCTGTGTTGACTATGGTTCTCGGTAATGCGAAAATAAACACACAGGCAGTGAAAAAAAAGTTAACAATTTTACTCCTGATCCTGTTCAAGGCCGGAAGAAAGGGTTTAATAACAAATGCTGAAGAAGAATCTTTGCTATACATTGAAATTAATTGATTTAAAATGTGGAATTGGTGCAGATGACTAACCAGAGGATTATAGATATAAAGATTGTTAGCTGGGAACTAGAGAATTACTACCTGGATGTAAGAAATAAAACAGTCATAATACCAATTTTAGAATTTATTCAAGATTCAAATTTAAAATAAATATATTGCAAAACTTACTTGTGATAGGTAAGCTATGAATTACTCTAATGAAGATTGGCCTGGCATAAGGCGGTAGGTCTCTATGAATTCCATCAGATAATTTTTCTAGATCTAAACGACCTTCAGTATCAACTATAGCAGCCATCCCAGCTCGCCCTTCTACATCGGGTAACTAAACCAATAAAGTTTACTTTGTTAAGGTTTTACAATATAATAATAATATGTATAATATTAAGAAATGGGAAACCCTCCTTTATCCTAACCTATATGGATTTTTGGTGAATTGTATATGAATAGCTGTAAACGTTACTCATGGTCCTTTTGGGCATGGCCAGAAGGATGGGAGTGGGGTAGCCTCAATGGATGTTGGGAGTCGCACAACAGGTTTGAGAGAGAATCAATCACACTAAGACCAAATCAGGTATTTTTTAGCAAATTGTTTCTAACAGGAGAACATGATTAACAGAATTATTTCCAAATGAGAAATAAGGACAAATTAGAAAAAAAAACTAATAATGTTTTACTGCTTAATTCGTGCCATTTCAACCTATATTTTAGGCCTTCATCAAGACTATAAAAACAAGATACGAGTAGTATATGAAAAAAGGAACAAACTAAATAAATAAAGGGTTAATATATAAAAGGTGGAATAGAAGAGTAAAATTAATACATTTACAAAACTAAATAGAATAAACGTGGAAATGTCAGCACACATTAAACAATAAAAAATTATTTACTGAGTGTTTTGTTTCTGATCTCGCCCCCAAACACTATCATATAGATTTTATCCATGGTCAACAGTCAACAATATCTACATAATTAAAAGAGAAAAAGATTTTTACTGGGGACAAAAATAGGTATGTATGTAATATATATACATATTTAACATTATATATTACAAATCAAGCTAGTTGCTATATAAACGCTTTCACTCAAAATCTTGAAATATCCTTGCTATATGCAAGTGTTTTGGGGCAAACAGTTCAGACCATATTAATTAACAACCATTCAAGCAATATTTTTTTAACCCTTAACTGCTCACGTCGGGTTAATATTACCTGACTCAGTTTTACTACTATAATTAAACAAATATTCTAGCAATCCTACTGTTACAATAACATTTTAAATAAACTGAATTTATATTTTATGAGTTAATGCTCTTATTAAACCCAAGACTTTTTAATAAAATATATATTTTTTTTTTATCGAGTCATATAGACCTGAGGTGATCGTAAGTGCATCAGAATATAGGTGAGTAGGTAAGGGTTAATAAAAAAGTTTTTATTGATAAGTGATAATTTTTCCATTTAATTTAAAGTGCCTGTACCAGTGTGGAGGAAGAGAATATTACTCCATGTATTATGGTTATATTCTAGTTCTGTAGAGAGGAAACTTCTTTTTAGTTAGACTTAGATGGAGGTTGAAAACTATAAAAGATGGTACTCAGGGTTAGAACTAGTTCACTCAGACCTCTAGTCTGTTTTGAACTTCATTAATCATTGATAGGAATATCCAGAGCAGGGCAGAAATAGCTGACACATTTTGAAGTGTTATAAAAAACAAATCAATGTTTCTAGAACAAAAAATGGTTTTATTTGTGGCGGATGCTGAGTGGTGGGAGCAGTCAGCGGCCGGGCAGTGGTGGGGAGCGCCGCCTCCCACTCCTGCCGGCCGGCTATAAATAGGCTTGCTCGCCTCACTAAGCAGCATTCTCAGGGCTCTCCTGGGCCACTCCTGACCCAGGAGCGGCGCAGTGCCTTGACTGCTCTACCATCCGCGCCGCCCATCCTTCTCCTTCAGCCTACGGCCTTCTTGGTTGTAAGCTCCTAATAAAAAGCTGTTATTTTCTTACCTTGACTACCTTTTCTTTTTTACCTCATCCTTTCACTGAAGGCAGTGCGGTCTTAATCGGCCAAGTCTTCAACCCGCCAGTGAGGCTCTGATAGGCTAAGGCGGGGGTTCCTATCTCGGAAACGGTGCGGTCCTAATCGGCCTAGTTTCCAACTTACCGGTGAGGCTTTAATCAGCTGAGGTAAGGTGCTCCTCTCCTAAAACCGAGACAGTGAGGCTCTAATCAGCCGAGTCTCAAACACGGCCGTGAGGTGCTCATCCACCGAGCCGTGGGAGCTACCTTCGGGTTACTCACCTCCTCCCTGAGCGGATTGTACGAGCACGCATAGTACCTGGGCCCTTCTGGTTCTAGAGGGAATTAGCAAACGCAGACACAGAGTACACTGGTGACCCCGACGTGATCAACCGTCACCCGACGTGATCAACCGTCACCCGACGTGATCAACCGTCAACCGACGTGATCTTTCACGACGTAATAACGCCGTCACCGCCTAGGGAACGCAACCCGCAAGACTCACCTGTATCACCGGCCTTGCATACTTAGGAAGCACTATGATGTCCGACCCTCCCCAGCCGCAGGACGAAGATATGGACGCCGCAATTACAAGGCAACCGTTGTAAGACAAACCCGCTCGACTGCAACCAGGGACTTTTCCGCCTCCACCGTCACACACTCCGCATACTGAGGTCTCCGCGTGTAGAGGTGCCATTAGTCGCCTGCCAGCTTTCTGGAACCGAACCCGCATCTATGGTTCGCGCAGTTCGACCGCGTCTTCAACTCATCCATCATCTCCTCGTCTATCATGAAGCGGTACTATCCGTCTTACACATGGAGGTCCTTACACAGGAATCGAACATCATCATCATCATCATCATCAGCATCATTAGGAACCCCGGCAACACACTCTATGAGACCCTTGAGATCACCTGCTCAACAATTACGGCAACACGGAGCATAGGAGAATACAACAGCTTTTGGAAGGAGCAGAATAGGGCAATCAAAAACCCACACAACTCCTCATGCAACAGCAGATGCATGGAGTAACATCATCGGTGATACTATGGCTACGGAACCTTCCCCGCACGATGCAGGAAATTCTGGCAGCTACAAGACTGGTTGAATTACCAATCATCTTCGGCACAATGAAGATGACCCCAGTCACACCACTGACATCATTGCCGCCAACACCTGAACCTCCAATAGCTGCAGCGAGCAAACAGCCGACGCCTTGCGCACTCCTGCCTCCGCCAGAAAGACACCAGCCTGCCGTCAGCCTTATATCAACCAACCGTAGAGGATACATCCAAAAGAAGACCATAGTAATTGCATTATATGTAAACAGAAAATTGTAATATATACTCCGTATTGTTGGGGGGGAATGGTGTGGCGGATGCTGAGTGGTGGGAGCAGTCAGCGGCCGGGCAGTGGTGGGGAGCGCCGCCTCCCACTCCTGCCGGCCGGCTATAAATAGGCTTGCTCGCCTCACTAAGCAGCATTCTCAGGGCTCTCCTGGGCCACTCCTGACCCAGGAGCGGCGCAGTGCCTTGACTGCTCTACCATCCGCGCCGCCCATCCTTCTCCTTCAGCCTACGGCCTTCTTGGTTGTAAGCTCCTAATAAAAAGCTGTTATTTTCTTACCTTGACTACCTTTTCTTTTTTACCTCATCCTTTCACTGAAGGCAGTGCGGTCTTAATCGGCCAAGTCTTCAACCCGCCAGTGAGGCTCTGATAGGCTAAGGCGGGGGTTCCTATCTCGGAAACGGTGCGGTCCTAATCGGCCTAGTTTCCAACTTACCGGTGAGGCTTTAATCAGCTGAGGTAAGGTGCTCCTCTCCTAAAACCGAGACAGTGAGGCTCTAATCAGCCGAGTCTCAAACACGGCCGTGAGGTGCTCATCCACCGAGCCGTGGGAGCTACCTTCGGGTTACTCACCTCCTCCCTGAGCGGATTGTACGAGCACGCATAGTACCTGGGCCCTTCTGGTTCTAGAGGGAATTAGCAAACGCAGACCCAGAGTACATATTTAAAAAAATTACATGTAAAATAGTTTTATTTCAGTGGGTTTTAAAAATTACATCTTCCAAATGTCGACCATCCTTTAAATCGTCCAGAGAACGAGATTGGTGTTTAAAAACCTTCCATTTTGTTGGAACCACATATCCTCTGCGCAGATTTCATCTAACTTAGAGCATAGGATAGTCTCCGACATGTGCAGGTAACGATCTAAGTTCACAGTTAACATTGCAAAAAAGTACAGGCTATCACAGAAGTCACCCACAGCCGCTCACAGTGCCATCCCGAAATGCGTCAGTTATATACCAGGAAATTCACCAGAAATGACTCGAAGAGTGATGAAAAATTTTCAGGGAACATCAATGTACTTTTTGAAAATAAAACCAGTTTTTTTTTTGTTGTTTTTTTTTATAGACATTGGTTTGTTTTTTACAGCCCTTCAAAATGTGGTCAGTTATTTCTGCCCCACCCAGTATAATGGAAACCTAAATATCTTATTGCAATAAACGGCAAATGAATATGGAAATGAAAAAGAACAAAAGTATTCATGCTCAACTGTCAAATTAAATCTGAATACAATACTTGAAAATTAGATTAATAATCATTCAAAATTTAATATAATAAAAATAAAATAGTGCATTCTAAAATTTTACCTCAACTCCATAGACTGTAGCATCTTTCAGTCCAACAATATTGCTAATTATAGCTTCCACTTCTGTTGTAGCTACATTTTCTCCCCTCCATCTATAAAGTAATAATCAAATTATAAGTTGTACAACTACAGCCTTTTATATGCGCTCAAGACAAAATCAAATAAATTCAGAGATTACCTTGATATTAAATGAAAGGAAAAAGGGCATACAAATTTTCCTTTAAATAAAAAATTAACAAAAAAAAATGTTTAGCAAGAGAAACTTTAAGATAAATACTACTCTCCCTATGTCTCTTTAAAGGAGCAAGATAGACTAGGGGCTAGAATGCTGTTTTTTCTATTTTGAAGGACCTTCTCTTCTCTTCTTCTTTCCCTTCCTCCGTATACCTTTCAGTGTGGAGGAGCCTCTACCCAACTGTGCCAGGCCTGTCGGTCCCGTGCCAACATCATCATCTGCTCCAAGGTTTTACCTTTTTCCTCTCCCAACTTGCGAACATTATCTGCCTGTAGGTCTAGCGTCCTTGGGTCGAAACTTCCTTGGGTCTCGATCACGAATCATTCGGCAAATGTGTCCAAACCAACTCAGCTGCCGTTTCTGCAAGGAATCTTTTAATGCCGGGATTTCCAATTCTTCCCTTACTCTCAGATTTCTCACCCAGCCTCTTCTTGTTTTGCCAGCGACTCTGGGGAGGTATTTCATTTCTACTGCGGTAATTCAGCTTATATGCTTCTCCGTTGTGACCCAACTCTCACATCCGTACATCAAGGTAGGGAGAATAATCATAGACTCCAAATACTTAAATTTCTCAACGTGTTCAAACCTATTTTCTTCTATATCTATATCATTAAAATCACCCCTTTTTCTATTGCTAACCATATATTTCGTCTTATCCATATTTATTTTGAGGCCAATCTCTTTGCCAGCTTTCATCAACATTGTTATATTCAGTTTTATAGTTTCCGCGTCCTCACTTAATAATACCAAATCATCTGCAAACCCAAGTACGGATATTTTACCACCCAGATCTAAACCCCTTTCGATACGCATCACCTTTCTAATGACGTACTCTAGTGCTAAATTAAATAGGACAGGTGAAAGGGAATCGCCTTGTTTTAAACCCGAGCGAACTTCAAATTTCTCTGAATTCAACTTTATTGAATGTTTCGGTCATGCACATTCCTACTAGATTCACTAACTTCTTCAGTATTCCCTGCTCAATCAAAATGCTATAGTCTCTAGCGATCAATGGAATCATAAGCAGTTTTGAAATCAACAAAAGGCTGATGAACTACACCATTGAATTTTTTTTTTTTTAAATATTTGCCGTAAGAAAAATATTTGATCGATAGTTGATCGGTTCCGTCTAAAACCACATCGGAATAAGTATAGATTCTTTCCATTCTTTGGACATTTTTTTCATTTTCCTAGATCTTTTAAACCAAAAAATTTATTTCAGAAACTCCAGCTTCACCGCACGCTTTTATTAGTTCACTGGGAATATTGTCAATTCCCGCTGCTTTATGAGATTTTAATTTTCTGATGGCTATTTCGACTTCCTCCTTACTCGGTTCTTCAATTAACGGTTCAGCACTCTGATATTCAGAAGGAAGAGTGACTATTATTTCCCGAATTCAAAATACTTTAAAAGTGTTTTTTAAATTTATTCACAATGTCCCCCTGATCGGCCAAGATATCATTATTTTCATCTCTACTTCAATTCATTGCGGGTTCAAACTGTTTACGCGATCTATTTATACCCTTGAACATGTCTCTCGTGTTGTTTTCAATTCTATTAGTTTCTATCTCTATTATTTTGTTTTTAAGACATTCTCGTTTTTTATTTCTGAGGAATTTGGACGTTTCATTCATCAAGGCTTGGAAGTAGTAACATTGTTATCGCTTGGATTATTTAAAGCTTTTAACTAAGCGGCTCTTTTTTTTTTCACACAAATTTAGACAATCATTATTGAACTATGGTTTGTTCTTTTTACTGTCCCTTTTTCCAAGACACAAATTAATTAACTCTTTAATATTATCCCTAATTCTGATCTATAGCTTACCTATATCTTTGTGATCCTCATCAAAAGATTCCAAGGCTTCAAAACTATTCTTGATTTCTACCCCGAATTGATTTATAATTGAAGGGTTTTTTAATTTATCTAGATCAAAATTTTTGGAACAAATATGGCTTTCTTTTCTGTTTTTTAAATTAAGTTTTTGTTGAAGTTTCGCGATTACTAATTCATAATCTGACCCACGATAAGACCTCACGTTAATTATACTATTTTGCCATCTTTGTTGTATCAAAACATGACCAATTTGATTTCGTGTTTGTGAATCCGGCGATGTCCACGTATACTTATGAATATCCTTATGTTTAAACGCAGTACTTTTGATTGTTAGGTTTGGTTATTTTAAGACTAATTATTTTTATTTTTAAGCATGCTTATTTCCATTTCATTGTTTCCTTACAACCGAAGATAGGAAACCTTATTTTAATGCAGGAAGGGGGAAAAAAATTATATCCTCTAAATTGAAAATTTTTACTTGCTTTTTACGTTCATATTTATTTTGTCAGTTTAGGGATTTATAAGCATGAATGATCTCAATGAAAGGCTACAGTAACAATTACAATATTAAAAATCTGGTGATCATTTAAGTAATGTAAAAGTATACCTGAAAGTATCTCCAGTCCTATCTTTAAAATAGACATATCCCCATTCATCCTTGACAAGAATATCCCCTGAAAAAAAAGATTCGTGTAACAATATTATAATTCATCAATAATACATTTAAAAATACAATTCATAAATCTGAAAAGTATTTCAACACAAGACAAACATACATTATAAAATCAATGGATGTGTGAATCTATCCATTTAGGATTTTGCAATTCAAATGTTGACACTGCCTATTTTATCATTGAAATTAGAAATATATATTTAAAAGCTTCAATAGAACTATCCATAATTGTAGCTTCCATATTAAGGTGGTGTTACATTATACGACAAGACACGGCTTTTGTCAGACAATTCAACTGCATAAGTTTCAGTTTAATCACAAAACGGACTTCAACATGCTCTCTCTATCTTTCATTTCAGTTCTAAGCAAGCTTCTTCTTTTCAATGTCACAATAATCTTTGTCTTCTAAAATATAAAGAAAAAGGAAATCCCTTACATACTCTATGAGTTTTTTCACATTCATTTTTATGAAAACAAAAATGACACGAATACAAGGTATATTAAAAATAAAATCTTAAAATATACAATATAAAAGCTTTCTTTCAGAAATCATAAAGAGTGACTGATGAAGCAGACGGAATCTGAAGCTAAACCTCACTATATGACAGGCCCGTGCCAGACATATTCCGACACCCTCAGGCACGTACCATGTCAGAGCAAATATTCTTTTTGAGAATGTTGGATCGTCTTTGTTGAAACCATGACGTGCTAGAGGGTGTATATGTACGTATTTCCTATTAAATAAATTGAAGAATGCTTGACCATGTCTAATACAAGCTGTTCTGTGTTGTATAATGTAAATCCATCTTTAATACTAATTCCATGTTCTATATCAATTCCTGATTATATTTCATACAGGAACCAATGTTTAATAATAAAGAAAAGCCTCAAATAAGAAATAAAAACCCTGTATTTTATAAACTAAAGAATCTTTATAAGACACAGAATCTTGAGAGTCATTTCTAGTTTGTTTTTTTAAAACTTCTTTCTATGATGTCCAAATTAAAATTTGTTTTCCTAATACAATATCATAATTATAAACATCATATTTTATGATCTAACCAGTTAAGTAATTAAACATATCTTTTTGTATGTTAAAAGAATTAAAATTGATGATTTATGATAAAAATAACTATATTAGAATTTAGCCCTGTCATAATGTTAAAAATAAACGGCTGATATGACATAATATCCTAAAAAACATTGTAGTAATATAAATCAGATTAGAAATTCTTATATGTATAATTATTAATCTCAGATGTCTTCTTATAGATAAATATCTGGTTTTATCACATAAAATTCCAGAAAGTCTCTGGAAAGAAGATGACTTTATCAGTGAAGATGAATGGGAAGAAGCACCGATGAGCACAAAGATGGGAAAATCTGAAGGTATCGACAAAATAACTCCTGACATGTTAAAATACATGGGATCCAAAGGAATGGAGATAATTCTGTACCTGCTGAACCTGGTGCGGAAGCAGAAATAAATTCCGAAGGTTGAGAAGCAGCTGTGATTGTCCCAATTTTAAAGAAAGGAGATAACAGAGACTGTAATAATCCTTGAGGTATATCTCTTTTAAGTGTCCTTATAAGATTTAATTTAAGATACTAGAAAAGAGAATAAGGAGAAGAGTAGAAGGATTACTCAAAGAGGAACAGTATGGCTTTCAGGAAAATAGGAACACACAAGATATATTTGCTATGAGACAGGTCTTTGAAAAAGTAATAGAGAAACAGAAGGAATTATCAATATGTTTTGTTGACGTATCAAAAGTCTTCGGCTGAATTAAGAAAAGAGACATCACAGTGAGTTTAAGAGAAAAACGAATAAATGAAGGACATATCTCGGCAGAGGAAAGTCTATGTAAGAAAACCAAAAACTAGTGAGATTTTATAACACCTCACAAGAATTCAAAACCACCATAGGAATTTTGCTGCAGCCTTAGTCCCCTATTGTTTGTCTTAGTTTTGAATTCTGCCATTATGAAGCTCAAGGAAAAAATTGGGAAGTTTCACCTAGGATACACCAGCCTGAGACCAGTAAGTCTCTCATTACCTCCATATGCCAATGACATAGTTATTTTTGCATAAGATGACAGAAATCTCCAGTTCAATCTCAACAGATTAAAAGAAGAGCTACTGGAGATCAACATGAGCATAAACCCTGCAAAATGTGACGAGGGTCAAAAAGAAAACAAGGATTATGTGTGTAATCAGAGTTAACGACAAACCCTTTGGAACAAGCTGAAAGTTTCAAATATCTAGGAGAACACCAACATGAAAAGGGGTTTATAGATATGGACGCAGCTGATGGAATCGGAGCTGCGGGCAGAATGTTTGCAGCTGTTAAAAGAGACTTCCTGGACAAGAGAGAGGTAGAAAAGAAGACGAAAATGGCAGTATTTAAAACTACATTTCTTCCCATTCTGAAATTCTCTTCCGAATCATGGACTCTGACAAAGAGGAATCAATCAAGAATCCAAGCAGCAGAAATGAGATTCCTCCGAAAGATTGAAGAGAATATTTGTTTGCTCCTGGGCCGGAGCGACCCACCTGTGGGTCGCCATACTTCTCATGTGAAAATTCTTCTTGTTTCATCAAAGCCTTTTGAAATCAATTCATTGACAAGGTATATTCTCTAGAGACCCTAATGGATCAGATGATAGACCAGGCATCATTCCTGCCAACTGTATAAATAAAATAGTCATATTATTTTTATATGCACTATTTTCTTTTTGTTTCGAACTTTTTACATTAGATAAATGCTTTTAGTTCTTTCATTTTTGTTTATAAAATTAATAACAATTAGCTATCTGTTTAAACCTATTGTCTGTAATTATTTTTTATACTTCATCTTAAATACCAAGTTTCAATTATTAATGTCACGTAAACGAAAAAAATCAAAAAATCAATTGTAGTAGCAATAAACCTATAATACTACATTAATTTGATCAACAATACATTAGTTTACAAGAAAATGATATCAAATATTAAAAATGTGTGAGAACAATTCACTTGAAATTATTTCTCTGGAAAGAATATTGATATCAACATATTTTCTTATTTTGGAAAAAGAGCTTATATGAAAGAAACAGTGTGCAGAAAATAATTATTATAATTATACAGAAAATGTTAAGAACGTATATATAAAAAGGAACATGAATGAATTTAGAAAAATAAAAATTTATTTATTTGTGTAGATCATTGAAACAGTCCAAACACATTGTTGGCTCATCAGAGCACTGCTTACAGAAAGAACACACTTTTTTTTTATCCGCTAATGTTTTTCCTGAAGCTTCTGAGTTATTTTTTGTTTGTAACAATGGAAACAACGACGTTATATAGTTCTTGTCTAACATTCTCTTTCAGACAATGAGTGGTCGCTAACATTTTCTTCTGGGCCGGAGCGACCAACCGGTGGGTCACTCATGTTTTTTTGCAGAAAAAAGCTTCATTGGATCATTTTTTTTTTAATTACATAAGATCAATATACTTGTTTTTATTCTAAAAAAACAAAGAAAGCCGATCCGGCCCAAGCGATCGATTTTATCAGTTATTAGACCTAGCCAGCTGCGGAGAAAGACACGAGTTAGAGGCTCCGTACTGAACATGTTAAACCAACCAATGATAAGATAGAAGAGAATTGGCCGAGATGGTTGGGTCACCTTTTAAGACTGGAGCCTGGAAGAATTTTAAGTCGTCTTAAAAAGACAACACTGGAAAATATGGAGTATTGCTACTTTCATAATTATGAAATACGTTTTAACTACTTAAATAATTATATCAATCTTTGTAATATAAAAGGTTAATGGTATAATTTGAATAAAAATAAGTTTAAGTAATGGAAAACTTATTGTTAGATTAACTTAAAGATTAAACAATTAGTGCTAAAAAATAAACTGGATATTCTGGTTCTGGGAAAAGTGACTAAGATCATTGGATCATTGAAATAGAAGGCTTCAATGATGTTAAAACTGTTGCCAAGAAGAGGACATATCAAGAAATTTATGTAAGCATCTCTACCGTCTAAAAGAAGGAAAAGTGTAGCTCATCATAATTTTCAGTAATGAATTGGTTACAGATAATACCATTAGCACTTAATGGACTACAGTGAGAAAATAACAACAATAAAAGCAAATAGTATGTAACTTTCTAACCACACGTGGTTAGGATGGAGGACAGCGAGATTCCTAAGAAGATGCTGACTGACGAGCTTCATGACAAGCGGAGAGTGGGTCGGCCTAATGTGAGATGGGTGGACTCCGTCGCGGGGGATGCAAGGGTTACCCAAAACTGGAGAGCTGCTGCAACCAAGTTTTTGGAGGAGGCCCAGACTCGGTGACGGGTCGTCACACCAACCATGATGATGATGATGAGTATGTAGCTTTAAAAGGTAGCTTCACTTGTAAGGTATGGACACCAATCTTATCTGAGTAGTCCCTAATACTCGAGACATGCGCCTGGGCACTGTCTTGCATCAGCAGGAAATTATCTCCTATAAAACGCGCAAAAGGGACCACATGTCCTCTAAGACCTCTGTGATGTGCGTTTGTGCTTTGAGCGACGGTCTCCGTAACATACAGAGGCCTTTCTTCGCCTCAAAAGAAATCCCTCCTCCGAACTGCACTCTATCTGCCATATTCCAGTGATCGTAGTGTTCTCATCTTCTCCACCACACTTTAACTTGAGCATCTAGAGGTTAAATCTGGACTCGTCTGAAAACAGAACAGAAGTCTAATCAGCCGCAGTTCAGGGGGTATGATTTTGGACAAAACGGAGGTGACCATTCAGTGTGGTTTAGTGAGGAGAGGATCTGTGAGACACCCTTTGTCTGTCACTCTTGGTCACCCTGATCCTGGCTTCTTGGAGCAACTGCATATCTCGCGGTACTTCTAAGCTGCTCTTCGAACCATATTTTCATGTAGCCCGAGAGACTCGCGCATCTGGCTTCTCCCGTCCTCAATCAATGCAATGATTCGAATGACTACCAAGACATCCAACATCATTTTGAATAAGTAAAAATACCAACAAAATGAAAAAGATGAATAAATAAAAAAAAAGAGTCTCACAAGGGCAAGTGTAACACAACAATAGAGAACTAAAATTAGTATATCTGCAATCTTTGGACATTCATCGCTAATTCTAGAAGGATTACTGCAAAGGACGATTGTAATGTAAACCCTTTTAACTCAGCTTACATAAGTGCAGGTTTAAACCTAACAATATTTATTTAATCTGTATGTTTTTAGTGAAATTCAAAGTGTGCCGTTTTTTCTGGACTCAAGTCTATATGGAAGAAACATTTCATCACAGTCTATCAACAATGGGAGTAGATTTGGGTGCTTCTTTAAGGTGGTTACCAAGTGGTATACTATTTTATAACAGGAAGATTTATTTTTGCCATCCAGGACCAGCCGTTAGCTACAAGGACCCACATAAGCCTATGATGAAGCCATTAGTGAAGTATGTAGCCTGTGGAAAATAGCAACAGAACACGTAGTAAGGCAAACTCCTAGTTACCTCCTCAATATTCCCCCACTTTGACTATGTTGTACGGTGTACGGGGGCATCTCTGGGGACCTTGAGGCAAAAATAAAACAATTGATAAACTGCTTTGTACGATTTATCTTCGGGATCCCAAGGAACGCCTCTGTCTCCCGATTCTATGAAGAGTTGAAGTGGCAGTACACTTCCTACCGTCGTAAGAACTTCCTGGCATCCTTCCTCAACCAAATCATCCAATCCTGCTGTCCATCGTACATCTTCGACCTCCTTCAATTCAAATCCTCTGTTCATTCTCCCCATGCCCGTTCTCGGTCTTCAGATTTATATATAACAGCCCACTGATCCGCAGGTTTTGATAGATCTTTTCTTATCCGATCCTCATCCCTATGGAATTCCATTCCTTCTTCCATCCGTTGCTCCAATACTCTTCCCACCTTTAAATCCTGTCTATTCAGTCACTTCATGACCATGCAGTTCCAAAAGATTTGTAAATAGGTACTCCTTATTTTCAACTAAAATTTGCACTCAATTATGTATTAATGAATTATTTTTACTTTTATTATTAATATAAATTTATTCTCTTTCACTGTATTTATTTTTAATGTATTAATATTGCAAGTTTATTTTTCCTTAAAGGTTTAAAAGTTATGTCATTATTATTAATTATGATTTAATTTTTTTTCTTATTTGTTTATTTATGCTATTATTTACTCAATATCATATTCTTTTTTGTTCTACTCTAAGGCTCTAAAGCTCTACTAATTTTACATGTAATATTATTCTAAAGGGACATGTCCCGGAATAAATAAAGAATTTATTATTATTATTATTATTAAGGTCCATAAGTTTCCGGCCTGAGGAAGAAGGAAAGGTGAAAGGAAAAAACTGGTGTAATTGTTTTTCAATATATTCTCCTCTAAGTTCAACATAGTTAATGCAAGGCTTAGGCAACATTTCTATACCATGAAAAAAAAATTTTCTTCTTTTTTAGAAAAATTTTCTTCCACCGCTGCTTGGACCTCTTCATTGGTGTTAAATCTCTTCCCACGAAGGTCAGATTTTAACTTTGAGAAAAGGTAGAAGTCGCTAGGGACCAAGTCTGGGTTGTAGGGTGGATGGAAGGTTTCTTGGAATCTGCAGTCCTTCACAGTGGCTTTTGAAATCAATGCTGTGTGGACAGGGGCATTATCGTGAAGAAGCCGAACACCTCTGCTCAACTTTCCCCGCCTTTTCTCTTTGATGGCATCTCGTAAGCGGTGAAGTAGGGCTGCATAATACTCGGCATTCATTGTGGTGTTCCTTTCCTTAAAATCAATCAGCAGTATTCCTCTGCAATCCCAAAAAATGGTGGCCATTATCTTTTTTGTCGACTGCGTGACTTTTGCCTTTACCAAAAGAGGAAATTCTCCTAGCCTTCTCCATTCCATGGACTCCCTTTTACTGAGTGGGTCATACTATAGAACCATTATTTCATCCCCAGTTACAATTGAATTTTTTGGGTCGGCATTACACCCACGTAAAAATTCATTGTAGCAGTGAAATGTACCTCTTTTTGAGAAGCCGAAAGAATTTTTTAAACCCATCTTGCACTCACCTTGCTCATATGAAAATGTTCTTTAATGAACCTCATAACACTTGTTTTTGAAAGCCCTATCCTTGTTGCTATTTCTTTGGTCTTCAGCCTCCGATCAGATAGCAATTCAGCTTCCACAAGTTGGATTGTTTCAGAAGTGACAACTTCTAATGGGCGACCAGGACGCGGGTCGTCATCCAGACTTTCTCTCCCTAACTTAAATTAAATAAAGAAATTAAATAATTTTTCCCATTCTTTTACAGAGGAATATGAGGGGGAAGACTCCCCATAGACACTATCCAAGCGCTCTTTAATTTGTGCAGGAGCCCTCTTTATACAAGAATTTAATAACCGAACGGTATTCGATCTTAAACATTGTCAAAACGCACAGATGCCTTCAAGGTTAGATACGGACTGAAAGAACTGAGGAAGTGCGGGTGATGGGTATCGAAAGTGCAGCCACAGACATGCACGGCAGGCAAGTCTCAGCCTGCTTCAAGTAGAGGAACGAGGGCAGGCCAGAAATTATGGTCCTAACAACGTAAATACTGCAAATTGAACCTGGTTGTCGAGAGCTGACTGAAAAAGAATATCTGCCTCAGCATAATAGTATAGCAAAGATTTTTCATCACACAGTGGCCAAGAGATTTTAGTACTGGACAATATTTCAAGCTATAATAGATCCAAGTAATATCATCATTAATGTCATATTTTATATCTTTAAAAATTCATACATTTCAAATATAATTCAGTTCATTTCATAGGTTTGCATAAGTAATTTTTTTTATCATCTCTATGAAAATAAAACTACAAAGGGTCTTACTACATTACTGTTAAAAAGTAATAAATAACGGTTTTGGATGATGTACTATGTACAATATTTTTATAATATTAATTTAACAATCAAAATCATGTTAATTACCCCAAAAAAATATAACAATAAATATTTTTAAAAGCAATTTTAAATTTTAATTATTAAATATTATTAGAATTTCATATTTTTCAAATACAAGTTATCAAGAAGGGCTCATAGTGATTTTATATCATCTCATCTTGAATCAATTGAAATTTAGCACAGCCATATCCTTGATACAGATTTTTTATTTTTTCAAGGATTATCTTTATGCTACGAGTATTTGTAATCATTACATCATCCACACTTGTCTACAATTTGTAATAATTGTAAAATGTCATGTTTTTATAGATAGACTAGTGAAACCAACTACAAAAAAGTCCAATGGAAACACCAAATCTAATAAAATTACAGAAAATTTACACAGCCAATGTTTCACACAGCATTGGAAAGCTCAAATCTATCTAATTTCAAGTTATAAAAAATATCAGTTTCTAGATGGTTGTTGGGATCCTCTCCCAGTTTTTATAATAAGAATTTATAGTTAATTACACAATTTTTTTTCGAAAGGATTGTACTAACTGTACAGAAAGTTAAATAATAAATGTTCTAGCCTCTTATAAGTATAGCTCAGTATTTTGACCAGAATTATAAAACCAAGACTTGATCCTGGGTTAGTTAGTGACCTGATATTCAGAGGATTAAAACCACGGGTAAAAACTTAATTTGTAAAATAATTATTAAAAAGGGCAGAAATAAGAAAAATTCAAAAGGACTTCCTGAATTTTTTATGAAGAGAATAAAGATTAGCACAATCACAAAATATGGATTAAGACAAACATCAGATAAAGACAAATTCAAACTAACTTCCTTAATCTTGTTTGAAGAGAATAAAGATTAGCACAAAAGCATACAATAATATGATTTATTTCTAGAAAGTGCCCTTATGCTTCAAGTACATACTCCTGGCGAAGATCTAGAACAATAGAGCCTCTCTTCCATTTTGGTCACAGCTCTATATCCTTTTTCTACCCAACCGCGATCTTTTACAAATTAGTCATAAAAAAAAAGTTTCTGTTTTTTTTTTTTAAATTATCCTTACGAGTTATAGGAGGATGGGGCTGTAGAGAGAATGAGGTAGCTATTCAATTATGGTATAATGAGTTTTGAGATAAATTTGAAACAAAGAGCATGTTCTGAGTAATTCTATTTTACTACAGTGAGGCATTAGTGAGCCAAGAAAATAATTCTCTAAGTTGGAACATTGTTTTATCATGGATAACTTAAAACCATGTCATGAAAAAGAACCCCAATATAGTACCAAATATAGTAATCAGGAAAAAAAGGCTTAAAGACAAATATAAATAGCACTCCATGACAATAATTTTTTTTCCATTTAACATTTTCCAAATAAAATTAAATATTTAAAAAAAAAGTTTTTTATTTTATAAATAATACTATTGAAGTGAAAGAAAGTCACATTATTAGTTCTATAAAGAAACTAAAAGGGAATAACATTATGTAATCTACGAAGGTAGGCTGAAAAGTAATGGACACATGCTTGTAGAACGCAGATGAAGTGACTTTCAGAAGCATGCCAGGTGGCATGTGAAAGTAACGTTCCCCCTCTATATGCATGCGCAGTTTGAAGGCCTTGCGTTCATCCAGTATATTTTGAGCAGCGGAAGTATGGAGACGTGTTCTAGTGCTATGTCAACGCAAGTTAAACAGCGTGCTGTTATTGAATTTTTAACTGATATTGGAATATTCAAGGAACGCGGTTTCATTATTGAACAATTGGGATACCATACAATCTGTGCACTATGGGAACCACGCCATCTCACAGACAAGAACAAACAGCGTTGATTGGAATGCTGCAAGAAACTTTTGCAGCGCTACTGTGACTGAATATCAACATCCGTCTTTTCCTCCGATGAAAAAGTTCAAAACACAACCATCCGCAAATAAACTTCTTTTGACTGTGTTTTGGGATGCTCACTGGATTTATGTGACAGCTTATCTGGAACGAGACTCAATGGTAAATTCTTCTCGGTACATAGAGACTCTAAAACATCTCCGACGTTGAGTTTGTCATGTTAGAGGTAGCCTGGCTCCAATAATCTTGCAACATGACAACGCTCGTCCACACAGGTCTGGCGCAACTGAAGAGGCTCTGCGAAACCTGAAGATTGAACCAATTCCACACCTTCCTTACTCCCCCGATCTTGTGCCTTGCGATTTTTATTTTTTTCTTCTACTCAAGAGAAACCTTGAGGGTAATCAATACACATCGGACGATGAGGTGAAAGCAGCTATCAAGTCCTCGATTCGAGAAAAGTCGGAAGAATTTTTCAGTGGCGGAATGAAAAACTTGTTACACGTTGAGAGAAATGTGTTAGTCTTAACGGTGAATATGTTGAAAAATAAATAAATGATTTTGAAGCTCAAGAATTGTTTAATGTATTTTTTGCCCGATCTTGTTATTTATTTTTGTTTGTGTTCTACAAGCATGTGTGCATTACTCTTTAGCCTGTCCACGTACATCCTTCCCTTTATTTCTCTCAATTTCTTGATATAAAAAGATAATTAATTGATGTTCAAGCATATGCACTCAAACATAGAACAAATTATCTCTGATATAACATGATTGAAAATTATATAAATAAAACAAAATAAAAAGTTATACCTGAATTGAATACTTTGTCTCCTTTTGAGCAAACATCCCTCAGAATTTTTTTCTCAGTAGCTTCCTTGTCAACATAACCATTAAAATGTCCAGTTGGCCTTTTCTGAATTTTACCGACTAGGAGTCCTGGCTCACCTAAAACAATATGAAGCAGTAATAATATAGGTATACAGTTGAAAATTTCAACACATGACTTAAATAAAACATAAAGATAGGTGTGCTACCTGTCTTGCACTGAATACAAAGTCCATCTGGTCCACGGATAGGTTCATTAGTTGTTTCATCCACTTTAATGAGGCTAATTGGATAGAATGGCTTGGTGAACCATGGTATATATCCACATGCACCAGGGAAGTTCCAGGCATTAACTACATAAAATTATAAAATTATCAAATACTGGCATTATGGAATATTTAACTTACAACCGATAATACTCGTACTTACTGACTGCTGCATTGCCCTCAGTTGCTCCATAGTATTCTCCGATCTGTTCAATACCAAACCGATTTACGAAAGATTCCCAGACCTGAAACATAAATGATGGGTAGTTGACTATTGTTTATAATGAAAGTTATCCTGGGAGACCAGTCAAAATAAAAAACAATAATAAGTTTTGATTTTCAATTATTCTGACAGCTGATGTTTCAGCCCAACCATGCTGGCCATTTTCAGGTATACAACACAGCTATAAGACAAACTGATAGAAAAAAAACAACACAATAATTCAAAACATTAGATTATAAATAAGATTAAAAAAAACAAAAATAGTGATAAAAATGAATAACAACTATGGTACAATATAAAAAATGTATACACATAGAAAGGGGAGGGAGGAAGAAGTCTATACATACATATATACAAAAATAAAAGATTCTATAAAAAATTAAACAAAGGAAAACTGAATAATTATAAAAAATGATAGAAAAATATTGAATAGTTACTGTTCAAATATATTCCGATGTTTCAGTCTATGTTATATAGTCTGTGGGTCAGAACCCCTCACCGTGCACCTCCCCCCACATCCCTATAAATTGGATATTGTTGCATTACTTGTGACTAGTGATTACAAAAAAAAAAAAACAATTTTCCCAGAAAAAAAAGTGGCCCCACTGTATCAGAAATGGACAAACGAATTTGACTTGAGTTTAGTTTTTTGGTTATTGTCATTCAGCATTTGGCTAAATTTCACAATAATTGGCTTTTTTTCAAAGCTGAATAGTCAGAGAATCTATAAGACATAGAATAATAAAAAAAACAAAACAAATTCGCTTGGATACTAAAAAAGATCAGTAAAGTCAATTTTTTCAAGTCCTTCACACAAAAGTGAAGATTTCAAGAGCATTAGCAAGTAAACGGCCAACAATAACTAAAAGATCTTCAAAAAGGAGGTGGTACACTTATTCTTCTTTAAATAACCAATAGTCACTTTTTAAAATATTCAAAATGGTTCCTTAGAAAATGCACTTAATTAGCACTGGAGCGGTAAGGAGGTGAGCGTTTAGTCTTCTGTCACATCAATGAGTAATCATCAATGGTATAGTTATCAGCTTGATCCACATCCTTTAGTTTAATTACATTAACGACTTTATATCAGTAAATAATTTAAGTACAGGTAACAATTATATAATTTTTTTTTTACATCATATATTCTGTTCTGAGGACTTATAAGACTATAATTATATATCTCATAAACAAATTTATAGTAATAAATCTTAATCCAGCCTCACACTTCCACCATATCTAAACTAAACATATCACTTAATTACCTGAATACCAATGTTCCCATAATAAGCGGCTGCGCTATGTCGAAATATTGAATAAAATTGACAAACAAAAGCTTTTGATATCTGCGATTATCTTCAAGTTTGTTCCTTCTATAATTGATATCTGATTTTTGCTAGATAATCAGGTAACTGGAAATTATATGTAATTTGAATAAAGTATCTCGCTTACTTTCAAAAGCAGACAATAATATGATTTATTTCTAGAAAGTGCCCTTATGTTTCAAGTACATACTCCTGGCGAAGATCTAGAACAATAGAGCCTCTCTTCCATTTTGGTTCACAGCTCTATATCTTTTTTCTACCCAACCGCGATCTTTTAGCCTTCAAAACAAAGAAAGGTTTTGATCTGGAATTAATACCACCAAACAAACTAACTACCAAACTAGTTATACTACCAAAGCTATTTGGAAAAGATTCTAAAATCTAAAGGTACCAGCAAGGATGACATTGTGTCTACAGTGTGCACAAGGATACTCTTTGCCCCTTGCTGTAATAAATGAAGTAGGTTGAACCACAAGCCTCGTGTCTTTTTCCATTCCTCAAGACTCCTAGGCTAGCATTTATTAGTATACTCTAAGATACTTTCATACCAAATTTGGTGCTTTTATCCGCCATGTAACAGTAATCTTAAAATACAGCTTTAAGCCACTTTACTACTATTGTCCTAGACCTTCTTCAGGAGTATGATTTTAAAACATAAGGGTGCTTTGTGGAAGTAAATAGCTATTTACTTCCACAGGCTAGAAATTGCCGAATTATTTGAAAAATCTTCTCGTTTCTCCCACTATTTATGGCCAACTGACGATGAGCACGTTGAATTGGTGAGATTTACCCACAGTGGCTCAATGAACATTAATTACAAAGGGCTTTTCTCAATTGTCCTCATGGCTATCACTGATACACACTATAAATTCACATATATAGATAGATATAGGAGCATATGGTAAGGATTGTGATTCTAATGTAACTTCTTTTTATAAGCTTATGACAAACAATTTTCTTTCTTACGACAAACAAGCTTCTTTGCCTCATTCTAATTCTCCAAAATTCCCCTACGTATTTGTGGCTGATGAAGCGTTTGGATTATCAGAAAATTTCATGCAACCATAGGTAGGTCACAATGTATCCTACCAGGATTGCTGGTCTTGATATATCCCAAGAATAGAATGTGAGTAACTTTTTATTTCTTTTGTAGCTTTTGGGCTCCAGTTTTCCTTGCTATGATTACTGTCTACCTTAATTCATGGGCTTCAGCTCTGATTTCAACGCATGACCGGCAGAGTACTCTCTGTCAACCTTTATATTGATCGCCAGAGTTTCAGAGAAGTTTGGGAAGAAGCAACGGTACCTTTGATATGGTGGATTTAATAAATTGTAGTTTCAAGTATTTGTTTTGTATTTTTCTTCCCGATGAACCCCTCATTAAAAATCCAACAGTATCAGAAGGTGAAAGATTCTTTGAAAGTATAAAAGTAACTGATGCTTTATTTATTTATTTTTTTTTTACCGAAACTAAAATTGAAATGTATCCCAATATATATTCCCAAATATAACCAATAATGTAATTAGTTTTTATTTTTAAAAAATATTAATGCTTAAATAGGAATGGGAGCCAAATAAAACTTATTTATTAATCTGGATTTCTTACTAAATCATTACAAAAAATATATATAATAAAGATGAGATTTTTTATTAAACAGAATAGAAATGATGTTTTTAAGTGAATTCACCTGAAATTTGAGACCATTTCCGAAGACACATCTCACTTTGTGATGCCTGTCAGTAGGTTTAGGTGGCTGGCTTAAGAGGTACCTACACATTTCTCCAATATACTGGGCTGCCTGTAACATTTTCAGTTGTAAAGAACAATCACTTTCTCAAACAGGCCTTTGATATAAATGCTATCACTTACAGTGCAGTTGTACTTGATACAGTCAATCCAGAAATTGGATGCTGAGAACTTGGACCTTAGGACAACAGTAGAGCCATTCATCAAAACTTGACCAACCCCTACATAATTATAAAAAAAAAGGTGAAAAGTTTATAATGATAGACAGTAAACTACTGGTAAATTAAAACAGTAAATATATTAGATCTAACATACCCAAAAGTCCTCCTGCAGTATGGTATAGAGGAAGGGGATCATAAACAATATCAGAGCTCTTGAGTCGGAAACAGTGAATACAAGCAAGAACCAACACCCAATACCTAGAAGTTCGTTTTAATAATTAGTCAACTGTTTAGTAATATTTATACTGTAAAACAGTAAGTAGTATATTTGAACAATTCAACTTTTTCATATTTCAACATTTGGTACAAGAACTCTTGGGTCTTAATTGACTTTTAGTAACTTTTAATTAAACCTTTAGTTAATTTATTTTTATAATGAAATACATTATTAGATTTGGTATCTTATAATCAATATGACTATGATGATGAAAAATTTAATTGGTTTTGTAAACTATAAATATAAAAATTGAGAAAATAATTTTTAAAAAAATAATAGCTAAGATGAAATAAACATAAAAGTCTGAAATTCAAAGATAAAAAAACATTGGTAGAGTTTTTAATGTTTTTTATCTCCATTGATCTATTTTATTTGAAGGATTAGTGGAAGGTTACAATAGGTTATTTCAGTGCACACGGGTTATACATATGGCAATAAACTTTGTCAGAATTAAACATTCTGTTATCACATTTATTTTTCTGGACTAATTTCTAAGAGAAAATATGGCATATTATTAATTTATATTTTTAATAAAATAATTAAATAATAATTTAAGAAATTAAGGCTTATAAATTGTTTAAATATTAATCTATATATTTTTAACATGTATTTTTAATACTGCAGTAGTCACATGTCATCTGAGAGATGCAAGGGGAACAGTTGTGAGTGTGGCTAGTGCCTGTTGAGTCCTACGAATCCCATAACTCCTGCTATCCTCCTAGCCTAGTGATATCTAACATGCCAGTGTTGTTTGAGGTTTTTTTCAGGTCAAGAGGTACTAAGTTAAAAGATGAATCATTTCTGAAATCCCACACCACTACTTTTGTAACTATTAAGAAATATATATTATACTATTTTTAATATGATAATTAGTTTTATTTTACTCTTCTGAGATACCTATTAAGAATTTTGTTTTTCAAAATTATTTTTTTACCCCATTTCTGGGTGTCATTTGAGAGATGACAAATGGTGTTGAGAGGACTGCAGATAATTGCATCAGCTATCACTCTGTTGAGAAAAAAATTAAGATAAGCCCTCTCTAGCAGAAACTACAAAAAAGGAAAAAAAATACATACAGGACAGATATCAAAAGTGTGGGCATTTTTATTTGTGCGAATGTTTGTAAAATAGAAAAAGACTCATAAGTTATTTAGTTTTTATAGTTCAAACGAGTTATTCTTTGTAATTTAATCATAGTATTAACTTTTATTCCATGAGATGTTTGGATAATTTATATTTTGGGCCAACTATATAATATTTGATACTTTCAAACTTTTCGTATACTGCTGATTTTTTCATGCAACTTTCAATGAAATACATACACACACACACACACACATATATATATATATATATATATATATAATTTTTTTGTGAGTATAATTGGACCAAATAGAAGAGGCATCTCAGAGATGACAAACTACTAATTATGCACAATAGATGGTCCGACTACTGGATTTATAATTGTTGTTAGTAGTGAAAAAAGGCTACTGTTAGTGCATGAATGAAGAATGGAAAAGCTCCCGGAATCGATGACATACCTGCTGAAGTCTTGAAAGTTGACACTTGAGCATTAGCCTGAATTATCGAACCCATATTCAAGAAGGAAAAAGTAACGGCTGAATGGAAAAGGGAGCTGATTGTAAAGATACCTAAGAAAGGAGATTGTATAAACTAGTGTGGGATCACACTGCTTCCAGTTGTGAACAAGGTGCTTAACCGCATAATCCTCATAAGCATTAAACAAGCTTTGGAGGCTCAATTAAGAAAGGAGTAGGAAGGTTTTAGGGAGAAGCGCAGCTGCACCGATCTCATAAACACGCTGAGAATCATCCTGGAGCAGAGCGTTGAGTGGCAAAGCCCCTTATACATGGCGCTTATATACTTTGAAAAAGCCTTCGGCACAGTGAACCAGGACATAATATGGAGAATCCTCGAAAGGTATGGCATCCCTAAAAAGATAATCAACCTTGTTAGGAGCTCATATGATGGATATGAATGCAGAGTCATCCATGAGGGTTTGCTTTCAAGCCCAATTAAAATCGAGACTGGTGTAAAACAAGGTTGTGTGCTTTCTCCAACTCTCTCATCGTTGTTCTCGACAGCATCATGAGAGTTACGCTTGGGGGACGAAGACGTGGAATCCAGTGGGGTCTAAGAGAAAGGCTGGAGGATCTCGACTGTGCCTAAAGACATGACCTATGTCTTCTAGCACAGTGGTTCAGCGATCTGCAGGACAAGTTAGATGCTTTAAGCCAAATCGCCAACCGAGTTGTAATGCAGATCAATATCGGTAAAAAAAAAGAAATGCGAATGAACGAGCGATGTCGGAATCCACTTGTTCTGAGGGAAAAGGCCGTAGATCAGGTAGAATCATTCGTCTACTTGGGAAGCGTGGTCACTAAAGAAGGGGGCTCATTGGAAGATGTCAAAAGCTGAATCAAAAAAGCTAATAGGACTGTATCCAATCTGGAAGAACAAGAAACTGTCCAAGAAAACAAAAATAAGGCTATTCAACACCAACATAAAGTCAGTTCTCCTCTAAGGATGTGAAACATGGAAAGTGACCGAAACTGTTACCTGACCCCTTCAGACCTTCGTCAACCGCTGCTTGCAAAGAATCCTGGGTATCTGGTGGCCAGAGAGGAGCTGTGGAGTACGACTGAGCAGCTTCCTATACATCTGGGAATAAGAAAAAAGAAATGGAGGTGGATAGGACACACATTAAGGAAACCAGATAGTTCCATAGAGAAAGAAGCTCTTCAATGGAATCCCCAGGGAGCAAGAAGAAGAGGAAGACCAAGAGAGACGTGCCGCAGATCGGTACAAAAGGACCTCGGCCGGACCGGCAAGACACAAAAGTGATTGCAGTAAAAAGAAAGGAATGGAACGCACTTGTAGATGCCTTATGCTCCTCTAGGAGTCAATGGAGATAATAATAAAAAATAGTGCATGAATAGAAAATGTTTTTTCTTGTATTAAATTAAAAGTGAATTTTATTTGAATTTGTATTATATTATTGAAGCCCTCTTTTGGACAAGATATTTAAGATTTCAATAAAGTAATTAACCTTATGAAAAATGAAAATTCAAGTAATATAGAATCCCACAAGCAAACTATAATATTAGAAAACACAAACCAACTAATGCTTTTACCCCTTCAGTCAATGGTTACTATGGTATTCAGTGGGCTAACTGGGCTGCTTCTGATGTTTTATAAATCTAATCCTAACCTATGGTTTTTCTAGGCAAAGGCGTTTACTACAACATTCACATCGCCACAGTTAATATTCTAAGCAATTATTGAATAAGATGATTTAACAAGGAATGTCTCTTTTCAATTTATAGTGTCAGAGACTTGATGGATTAAAAACTTATTAGAAGAAATTCAGTTACGGAGCCAGAGGCTGTCACAATTATATCACCAAGTGATGTAGTTAGTAATTATAAGCGTTACAGATAACGCTTATTGAAGATGTTTCGACAACCTCATGGTTTAGAAATGTGCCATTAAGGGCACAGAAAATTTTATCTGTGACAAAAAAAGAGAACATGGAAGCACAGATAGCAGTAGCTGAAAAAATCATAGAAGTGGTTAAGTCGTACAAAAGTTGCAGTTTTAGACTGAAATCTATTATCCAAGCCCAACTCAGTGAACAAATCCCTTCTAGAAGAGATCATGAAGCTGCAGATCTTATCTGAACATTAAGATGATGTGGTTTAATTTTTTGCTTGAGATTTTAATATTAATTAAGGACACTTATCTTAAACAATTACAAACAAAATAGTCTCTGTGGATTAAAAATAAAGACAAAAATTGAAACAAATTCAAAAAGAGTCTGCAACTTTTGGTGGCCTATTTTGGTTTTAACGTTGCTTAGACAGTATCAATTTAAAGTGAATCAAATTATTTTCAACATTACCTCACTTCCCATTTGGGTTTAAATCAATTTTAACAATGTGGCCTATCAGTAAAACGACAATCCATTCTATACCTTGAATCAAATTTAGTGTGACCATATAGAGGTTCCAAGCGTGGAAGCCTTCCTATCAGGAAGGCCACCAAACATTATGAGTAAAATTTTTACTCAAGCCTCTGAACATTGAAGGCTTAAAGATGTGGAGCTTGATTTGGTTGGTGGCCTCTCTCTTGCCAACTATTGTGTAGCAAATCTGGTAATATATTTTATTAGCTTTTGTAATTCTGCAGAGCACGTTTTTTATCTACGGTGGCAGTGTTGCTATCTCTTCTAGACTTTGTCAAACAACCTTTGCCAGCTTGTTTTGAAAGCCTTTAGTGCCTTCTTTGTCCTAATGATGGAAGTCTTATTATTTCCCTTACAGTTATGAGGCAGAGTGTTGAGAGGGACTTGGATACTAGCAGCCTCTGGTTTGTACCTTCTATAAACATTTAGCTTGCCTGAATCTCCAGAATCGTCCAATTGTCTAACGATGGAGAAATTCTTTGGCTGGATAAACTTTGTTGGAGAAAGGTTTGAATCCACATGAACTGGCTTTCTACCTGAGAAAGTAATATTCTACTTCTCCAAGCACCTATTAAATAAGGTGAAATGGAATTAACGAGAAGTATCCGTTTCCTTTAATCACTTTGAGACTTCCTGGACATGCCTTCATATTCCATTTTTTTCCTGGATGCAATGAGTGGATCGTCAAGTTAAGAAAAAAGAAAAGAAAATCCTCTCAGTATACTATCAATAAAATGTTGATGCAGTGTTCCGTAGTCCAAACTGCATGCAAAGATACTCGTATAATCAAAAAGGTTAAAGATTATATAAAATTATGACATTTTTGCAAGTGAACTGCACAGAAAAACCAAGATTGAAGCATCTGTCAAGAACTGTAGCCTCAACTGTTAATTATGAATGAAGAGATGATATTGAGGTCGTGCTAAGACAGCTACCGCTTGATCTATCAACCCTTTCAGTATAAAAGTTTTCAATTACATGGCAGGGTGCACTTTTTTGCGCTAGTCTTGAACTTTTCATGAAAGTAATATAGTTTTCTCTTCTTCGTGCCAGACTTATCCCTGGTCCCAGACTGTTTTGAGTACCTTCTCTACCGACATCTATTCCTAAACTGAAGAATTGTAGACGAACTGAAGTAAAATGTAGCCATTTTACTGACACATACACTAACATTAAAAAAAAAAAAAACACGAGAACCGCACTAAAATTCAAATGCAGCCTCTGTTCTCTATCTATGCCCTATGTGCAAAATGTATTGTCGGAACTTGATGTCATATCCTAGGCTATCCTGGCAGAGATGGAGGGCTCTTATTCGAAGAACATTCCTTTTTTCCCTATTTAGAAAATGTTAGTGTTTTTTTGAAGATTATATAAGACCAGACTTTTCTCTTACATTTTTTATCAATTTTTCAAACACTGCTAAAACTAAGATCCAGTCTATTACTAATTAAATGATAATGAAATCCATAGAATTCAACTCAATTTTTATATTACTAATTGTTCTCTGGTTTTTGTGATCTTATCAGGACAAAAAAAATATCGAAGAATGGGTTTTATTGTTATAGAGTATTGTTATTATTTTGTATCGTTTATGTTTTAAAATAAAATAGATTAATGGAGCTGAAAATAAACAATTTAGATCTATGCCAAAACTTATTTAACCTATAGATTCATACTTTTATATTTGTTTTGTCTTAGCTTTTAAATGTCCACACTTCTTGCCTCCATTACACAATACTGGAGTGCCACTATTATAATTTGCTGAATTTGAAAAAAAGAGACAAGAGAAATAATGATATGTGCCAATACTTTCTGCAGTTGCTGTGTGCCATTCAAGGTAATTAACCTTTAAAATATATTACAAATTAAATACTATAAAAAGAATCTGATATTTTATAAATACCTCGCATGAGTCATGATTGCAGCTTTAGGAAGGCCAGTTGTTCCAGATGTATATATGTACAAAAATTTATCAGTGATTTTCATTCTTAGAGGGTTTTCCAATGGCTTCGGAGAGAATTTTGATATCTCTTCAAGATAATTCTTCGATCCCTCCAAAGCTTCACCAGTTCCAATATGATAAAGGTCAACGCCCTTAAGTGAATCTTTGATATCCTTCAAAGCTGAAATCAATTTTTGTTTTTTAAAGACGATAAGCTAACCTACTTAATATCCACTTTTTACAAGCTTTGACACTATTGAAACAGCAAAATACATCTTAATTCTAATATACAATCTTAAATGTATAATTATATTGGATACCAAATGGTTATCTAATAAACTTATTATTATCTTGAACTATATGTATGTGAATCATTGAGGTATCACTGCAGAAATAAATGAAAAATGATTACCTTTGATTTATCTTCAAGATCCCCAGACATTACATTTTTTAGATAAGGTATCTACAACTTTTGCAAGATTCCCAATCTTATATCCTATCCTAAATCCTCCCTAAACCAAATTCTTATACAAATTCCAAACCTAATTCATTTCCTCAAAATTTTTCACTACCTCCTCCAATTAAAATTCAACAAGAAAACAGTTGGAGTACCTTATCAACATACCTTACCTTATTAACTTTTCCCCATAAAGTATAAACATTATTTTTTTTACAATAGAATGTCTAATATGGGTAACTAATCCCTTTTGTAGATCACCATGCCTCCTTAAATTTCTTCTATTCTCAACCCACAATTTGAGAAACCCCAATAAAAATATGTCAATAATTGGGAAAGAAAAATAAAAAAACTTGCAAATTCCATATTTGAGAAAAAATTAATTATTTGTTAAAAACAACTCTTTATCTCAACTTATGACCAAGTGTGGCAGCATTCATAAAGACCTGTTTAAGTATATGAATTAAAAATATTTGATGCGATACATGACTCGAAAAACTTTTTTACACCATCTCTCGCATAAGGTATGTAAGAAAGAGAATACCAGGTCATTGCAAGCCACTGAAGTATCATGAAGAACAAAGACATCGCTGCTTTATGAAAATATAATGCAGCAAAAAGTGTTAGTCCCATCATTACAAGAACTAAAATAGTAGCAATTAAACGTGTTTCAGCAAACATTCTTTTAAGTTGCTTGAGAGGCCCCATAAGAAAACAAGTACTCATCATCGATATCACATTCCCAATTGTGTAAAATATAACAAACAACGAAAGTCTCTTATGCAAAAATAAAGATAAACTAGCAAACACTGAAATAATAAGACCTAATACGAAACATATAATAAATCCCTTAATCCTGGTAGACCAACTAAGGGAATGACTTTCCAAATCTGGAAAAATACCAGTTGTACTATCATCACCCCTTTCATTACCATTTAAAAATTTCTTTAACTTATCCATCATGGAAATAATACTTCATCAAAATTAACTCAAATAAATTAAAAACGGAGTCTTCGAATTATGACAATACTGATCAACAGGTCACAACATGGTTAACAGGTATTTCAAGTTGGCAAAATATCAAACTTTATTTTTGCTAAAACTATAAATATAATTATTTTAAAACATTGAATTAATAATATTAATAAAATATTTGGTCTAATGCAGGCAATCCTGATTTTAGTCATTTGAAGTGACCAAAAAGAAATGATTATTTTACAATTATTTGTTTTATATTAGTCGTGAATAAAAAATTAGTCATTAGTCATGATAATTTTTTTGTGACTAAAAATTTAGCCATCAATCTTTAATTGGATGATTTTCGACCAACTCTGGTTGTTTACCATCAAACTGAAGTATATCTGACAGTAGCCCATGAAAATGGATAAAAAAAGTATTTCTAAAATTTAATGCAGGCCATTTCTGAGGAGAATAGGCTGTACTAAAAAAAAATTATTTGAGATCAGTAATACAGGTGTAAAAGGAACTGGAATAGCAAGTGAGAGTGATACTGCATATTTGTAACATTACTTGTAAAATGACAACACAAAAATATTTTTTGTTTTATGTAATCATAGTTGTATTATTAATCTCTGCCATACCAATATTGTGAAATGTAAATGTAAAGGAGAACATAGAGAATGTCATATTTCCTAAATTGGTACACTTCCCTTGAAACTTCTTTATACACAGCTCGAAATATGTAACACATTTTATCTATTTGTTAACCTTGGAAATTAATTAAACAAGTCCATAGATGTTTAATCCCATTTTTTTCAATCAATTACATAATTATTGGGGTATGAAATACAGTAAATTTTAGACAGGTTTCAGCAGATGAATACATTGCCTTGGATTTAAGAAAACTTTTTCACTAATTCAGCTCTTGAATCGCAGCTTTTTTAACTATGCATAACAAACAAACTCTTCTCTGTACCCTCTTATACTGTTAGGTGTAGAGGTTTCACTAAAGTACCTTCATATATAAACAAAGTCACACTTCAAAATAATATATAATTATGCAATAAGATCATTTTTACTTAAGGATCATGAAAACACAATGAACAAAACACAAACAAAAAACAATGAAAACGATTGTTTAAAATTACTTTTAATTATATCTCATTGTTAAGTACCCAAATATCTGTCATTTGGAGAGGAGCAGGACTAAGTATGAATTGAATATTTGCAATTTGATTGTGTTGGAAAGATCTGACCTTTCTTGCATAGATATGATAGTCGCTGGGAGGTGTTGTTACTTCAGGATGAGGGAGGACTGAAACTGCTGCTCCTATGCCAATCAAAAATACATTACTCGATAGCCAATGAGGTACAAAGAGGCGGTACTGATGAGTAGGAGCAATGATGGGTTCCGCCATCTCCAAAACTGCATTTAGTTTTCCGCCTCCTTATGTTGGCCTGCCAATTGCAATATCTCACACATTTCCTAGCACGGTCACCAAAACATTTGTGATAAATACAATGGGATGGACTGCGGCTGGTGGAACACTTGCACTGTCTAGTTGAAGACTGATAGCTAGAACAACATCTAATTAGCAATTTGGACACTTGCATTGCGAGAGCCTTAATTTGAGCCTGAAGTTGAGAAGAGGAAGGCTGGGTGAGGTCTGAAGGTTGAGTGGAGACAATATTAATATCCAGTGGGCGATGAATCTCATGAACTCTGTCTGCAATAGTGTCATAATTTATCAAAGGAGGTGGCATCAGTTACAGAGAGAATCGCTTGAGTACTGGTGGGTAAGGACCTAAGCCAAAATGAGTGCAACATTTCTTCTGATCCACATGGCCCAGCAAGCTACCGCATATTTCTCAGAAACAGGAAAGGTTTCTCATCACCAAAGCTTCTCCTGAATGGCCTTCAAATTTTCTTCCAGTCATTATAAAATTAAAGTAGTATACTGAATGAACCAATAAAAAATGCAAAAAACTGAGATAAAAGCAAGTGGAGGACTGAAGCTACTTTGAAAAAATTATGAATATATTATTTAAAAATGAGAAGTAGAATCCTTGAATTAAAAAAAATAATCGGGGTCACCCCTTTTAAGATTCTGCTGGGTTAATTCAATTAATAGGTCAGGCTAAAAGAAAAATAATATGGATCTTTTATTAAACCCAAATAATGTACATAAATAAATAGGAAACTCAACTAAAATAAAGTGCACTGCAAAACCAAAATTTAAGATAAGTATTTGCAACAGGAAAAATAGGTACAAACGAGCATGCCAGGCATAATAATGATAAAATGAAAAATAAACTACTTGAATACGCAACCTACAGATGAGCTCACTAAATGTACAAAATTGCATGCGGTGACCACTACTAATTACTTTATTCATCAGAAAATAGCACAACTTATAAGCATTAAAAATGTGATTTCAAAAAACTTTCAAGAAGACAACCAGCCTTATTACAGCCCAAACAGATAGAATGAAAGCAGATAGAGTTTGTATAAGTTGCAGAATGGTTGTCACGACCATTACATACTCAATTTAATAAGAAAGTTCAAATTAAAATATTTAATCTATGCTGAATCCTTTTAGTTTTATGTGACAAAATTCAAATAGTACATATGACCACCCAACCCACGTCAAAAAAAGATTATAAATTTTTTTTTTTTAGATTTAGAGGAATACTACTAATTCATCAAATACACCATTTCTATACCTTGAGTTAGTTCTGTCCCATAGATCAAATACTTGGCTCCACTGATCTTGAGAGAATGCTCAAGAACTTGTGTTCTCTGATTGGTGTTAATTAGGGCTCCAACCCCACCTATCTTCATCAAACCAAGCCAAACTGAGGGATACTCCACTCTGGTTTCCAAAAATATAGCAACAGAATCTCCTTTAGCAATACCTAGTGAAGAGTAGAACCTCGCAGCTCTATTACTAAACTCATCCATCTGAAAGAAACAATATTGATGGATGATAATGGATCCACTGGAATGAAGGCAATGAAAGATGACAAGACATATTCAATAAAGAAATTTAAAAACACTACATTAGGGATGAAGACTAAATGTATTTACTACTTATCCTGAATTAATGCATGTAATCTTTAACAATATATAATTAGTTGCTCACCTCTTGGTACTTTATACTATTTTCACCACAAATAAAAGCAGTCTTATGTGGGTTTTTCTTTACATGCTTCTGAAATACGTCCAGTGTTGTCCATCCCCGAAAGTCAAAATAGAATATGACAAGCATCATGTGCGCAATCTTTACAACCAAGCTGAAATCAAACAAAACAAATTATCTACTTGTCATAAGATTCATAAATACAACCTATGCTTATATTAATGAAGGTTATGTATATGTAAATTACATTCACAACTGTACTTGAAGTTCTAATGGTAACTTCTAAAATTACAATTTATTTTACAGGCATGCTTTTAATAACAATTATTTAATTTTTTTAAAAATTAAATTATTTTAAAAGCAAGCCTAATCGGTTTCAACTTTGTAAAACTGAACATATATTTCATAAGTGAAAAAAAAAAAAAATTAATCTTGAGAAAACATTTACCTGACCACTACTAAAATAGAAGAGATGCAATTGTGAATATAATGAAGCTAACTAATAAATGATGGTGAAACAAAACGTAGATGATGGAATGGAACACATTGCTGAAACTCTTAAATTATGCTATTTAGATAGATTAAGCAATCATCAAAGAGCTAGAGTACTTTTCAGAGCAATAATTTGAGTGTCAAGAACATTATTCAGAATTAAAAATGGTACCTTCAACTATAACAGTTCAATAAAGATGGAAAATCACAAAAGTGGTGACCAAGAGTAGCTTACTTACTATCTAGCCAGTGAGTAAGCTACTCAATATGTTTTGTTGATATCGAACGCATTAGTACATACCAAGGAGTTAATGGCTTTTTCACCCTACTAAGCGACAAAAGTAATGAGTCTTAAAAATGAGAGCTGCCAAGGTGGGAAAATTTCAAAAGAAAGACTTACCGTGCTGTTCTGTACAAATACGGTGGGTGAATTTGAACAGCCCCTTATCGGAAAGCACAAAAATCTCGCTGTTTCAAAGGAGTTAGCTTGAATCTCATAAATGTTGAATGGAAGTTTAACCAAAAAGCCTGGATGACACGAGAAATAATGAATGAATGGCTTTTTCATATGAATCAAAAAATGATTTGGCAAAACAGAAAAATTATCCTATTCATGGATAATTCGGCATCTCACCCACACCTTCAATTCTCCAAAATTAAAATAATTTTTCTACCCCCGAATACAACTGCAGCCTGTTAGCCCTTAGACCAGGGAATAATAAAATTATTTAAGATGAACTATAGAAAACGGGTTTTAAGACATGTCTTAGCCAACATGGATGATGCAAAATGTGCAAGTGACCTTGCAAAGAAAATCACTGTATTGGATGCCGTTCAATGGATTTCTTCTTCAATACGCAAAATCCGAGAAGACGCGATCAAGAATTGTTTTCTCAAATCAGGATTTTCAAAGCCTTCCAACGCTGTTGAAAGTGATATGGGCCAAAATGAAGAGCCCGAACTACTTAAACTATTGAAAATGTATCATCCTTTAAGTGATTTATCATACGCTGAGATAGATTACAAAACCACAACTGAAGATAATTCCCTGGATATCAGCAGCATTGTTCATGAAAATTACAATGTTTCTATCGAGAATGAACATGAAGAGATGGAGAGTCAGCCTGATGACGACGAACCACCTATGAAAATTCAATAAGCGCTCAGACAAATCAACAGACTTGAAAAATTCTTCAGCGACGCAGAGGATAGCGAAGGGTTTTCCCACGTTTCTTCTCTCCAGGCCAACATTGAAAAAAAAATTGTCAAATAAAAGAAGAGCCAGAAGAAAAGATCACATTACTTTGTTTATTAATGTTTTCTTGGTTTTCATGTTAAATTTTTTTAATGTAAATTCATATGTATGTGCATACATACTATTTTTTCTTTTTTATGTTATTATTTAAAATGAATAAAGTAAGTACGAATGTACTTTTTTATTATATGCATATTTTTTGTTGCCTAATAATATCAATAAACATGCGAAATGATAATGCACTTGTTTGCTTAAAAATCTGTTTTCCCTTCAGAACTTCCCTTTAGTGGACACTTCACGCTAACAGACAAAATATCATTCCTCTTGGGTGTCCGTACAGGGAAGTTTCAATATATATATATATATATATATATATATATATATCACCCAAGAGGAATGATATTTTGTCCGTTAGCGTGAAGTGTCCACTATATATACTATATATACTATATATATATATATATATATATATATATATATATATATATATATATATATATATATATATATAAAGGATGTATCACAAGCAGATGACAATATTTAAGGGGTCGAATGTCCTACTCAAGTGCACGTGCACAAAGAAATTCTAACTATGAAATCCAAAAATATTTTATATCTGGGAAAAAAGGGACATTTTTCTTTTTCCTCAAGAACAAGGTGCTATAAAAAAAAATAAAAATGATATATCATTTCTCGGCTGGGATAAAGTAAAATCTAACCATGGATTCGTATTCTACTTTAAATTTCCAATCAGGAAACGATGTTCAACATAGAAAATCTAAGTGGTGGAAAAAGTAAATCAATTTAAAGTAAAATAATCATTATGTCTTTTCAATATTTGGAAATTTTCATTTGGTTTGAACTTTCCACCAAAATCCGGTATAAAGCTCCAACTTCACCAATAGTTGCGCGGAGGAACAAACTTTAGGAATTGTACCTTCTCACTGACATAGCTTAACTACATGAAATTATGGCAACTTTAGTTTTGAAAACTATGGACCTTTTTGTTTAGTAAGAGAAGTATAGGTCTTCAAACAGTTTATTAAAAAATATTATAAAATTTAAATAATTATAAGTAACCAGGACAGAACAAGGGCGTCAAACTACACTAAAAAAACATTTTCCTAAAAAAAAAAGATATATATAAATAAACATTTTTATCTTAACAATACTGGATGCTCTAATCAAGAGGACAAAGAAATTGTAGTGATCAACAAATCCTGAGTGTATCAGATTTTTTATGTAAAACATCGTTTCCTAATGGGAAATTTGACTTAGAATACGAATCCGTGGCCAGATTTTAATTTATACCACAAGAAAAACGATATATCATTGTTTTTATTTTTAAAAAAATACCTTTTTCTTGAGGATAAAGAAAAATGTCCATTTTCTCCCAGATAAGAAACACTTTGGGATTTGATAGTTACAATTTCTTTGTGCACTTGAGTAGGGCATTCGACCCCTTCAATATTGTCATCTGCTTGTGATACACCCTGTATTTATGGGTGTTAGAGTCAAAACTAGAATTAAGTCAAATCGGTTTTGACTAACCCCACTTTCCAGTACCAAAGAAATGTCAACTGTAATAGTAATTCGAAATGCGAATGCTCGATAAATAAATCAATTCAAAAACGGAATCAGAACCTTCGAAAGACTAATAAACGATCCCTATATCATAGAAAACTTCAACAGTAATAGAAAAACGAAATGCGCATGCGCGATTCTAATTCCAATTCAAGAAATGGAATCAGAACCCTCGAAAACCTAATAAATGTTTCCTTTATCATAGAAAACTTCAATAACAACGAAAAATAGAAATGCGCATGCGCTTTCGAAAATCCGATAGTAAATTCGAAAATAGCGTCCTTAAAAACCTAGTAAACGATACCTATACCGAAGAATTTTGAAAACTAATAATTAAGTAGAAATTCTCGTGGCCGAACTAAATTTCGGTAGTAAATTTGACATTAGCAACTTCGAAAACCTAATGAACGATCACCAAATCGATAAAATCCACTCCTCCCCCACTAGATAAAACATAATAAATATTTAAAAATAAATAAACAATTTCATTTCAAAAATGTATACTACTTGAAATTAGCACTTAATATCAATTATCTAATAAACGAAAAAATGTCGGAAGAACATGCCGAAATTATTTTAGAAGTCATTATTGCAATTAAAATGATTATTTTTCAATAATAAAATAAATAATATTGAATTAATTCATGTCCGGTTGGGTTACAATTGAAATGGAAAAGGTTACAATTGAATTGAAAAAGTTTACAACTGATTTGGAAAAGGTTACATTTGAAATGGAAAAGGTTACAATTGACGTGGTTAGCTTAGCAATAATAATAATAATAATTAAGTATAATAATATTCATATGTGGTTTACATTAAAAAAAAAAATTATAGCAGAACTACCGCTTTCTTTGAACACCATTATCACATAAATTTCACTTGGTGTTTATGAAGTTATATCATCAGTGTTCCACTAAAAGTATTTCCACGCAAATTTGACATTATTCAAAATTAACTGAAAATGAGTCTTACATTGAGGAACTTCTCTTAAACGGACATCACTGGGGAATGATAATTTGTACGGTTAATAGAAGTGTCAGCTTATGAGATTTTTTTTTAAATAAGAACCTGACTAAAATCTAAAACAGGATAAAAAATAAAGAAATAAAAATTGAGTTGAACTTGGAAAAAGCAGCAAACTACGTAAAAAGAGTTCGAAGTGGTTTAATTCTTTATAAATTGAACAAATAAATCATACATGTGTGCACATATGTCTAGCTTTAAATTTGTCTAACCAACTTACAGAAGCTTTAAATTCGGTTTGCCCTAAGGAATTGGTCGACTACAAACGCCTTTTCTGTTACTGCTCGACAAAGACACTCATACACCAACTTTTCAATTTCAAGGCCCACTGTTTTCAAAAACGTTATTTTTCAATCAATAATTATCCCGCTCTGCTCGCTGTAAAATTAATTTTTTGTTTTATAAAGTGTCGGCCACTTGTGTTTTACGATGTTAAAGCGAGAAGTTACTGGAGCCCGGATGCTTTCTTTTTTATCTTTTTCATTAACTTTTTCTTTTAAAGTTAAAACCCTTTTTTTGTGCCAGTTTTAATTTTTCCAGTATTTTTTTTTAAACACGACACTATATTATTATTATCACAATATACTGTATATTATAAAAACTAGCATACGGGATGAGCCTAATTATTATTATTATTTATAACAGCAATCCACGGTAAGGTGATGCCTGCCTACGCTCAACTATGTCGGCTATCAATGATTGACCGACATGAGTTCATACTGACAAGCAGAAAAGGTAAAAAAAAATAAAAATCAAATCAAATCGTAATAAAAGAGAAAAAAAAAGAAATAAATAAAATAATATACACACACATACATACATATATATATAATAAAAAAAAAATGAATAAAAGAAAATAAATAAGTTAAAGTACAAGAAGAGACCTTAAAATAAAACATTTACCTATAAATGAATAATTACAGTGAAACAAGGATTATGTATGTTTAATTTTAAATCGATTCATATTCGTCGATTTTTTTTTTAAATAATCGAATATTTCGGTAATTCGTACTTAGTAGCTGTTGTCATTTAGTAAAGTTGCCAAATGATATAGGAGTCCAGTATCAGTCAACTGTCTCCAGTAAGTTATAAGGGTTTGACAGTCATAGGTACGTTGCACTGGGCACATATTTACGATTTATTTATTGAATTTATAAAGAATTAAACCACTTCGAACTCTTTTTACGTATTTTGCTGCTTTTTCCAAGTTCAACTCTATTTTTATTTTTTATCCTGTTTTAGATTTTAGTCAGGTTCTTATTTTTTAAAAAAAATTCTCATAAGCGGACACTTCTATTAACCGCACAAATTATCATTTCTCAGTGATGTCCGTTTAAGAGAAGTATATATCCCTCATAATGGTATGTATTTACTAGTGATATCGCAAGTAATAAACAAATGGCAAGTGAAATAGAAGACTACGGCCAGTACGACTTCTTGTCTGCTATTTTGAGTGTTGATGTTTTCCACGGGAGTACTTTGTTTTTAGCTCTTTTAGTTTGGTTTTTGCCGTGTTGGTCCATTTTATTTGCCATTTGTTTATTACTTGCGATATCACTAGTAAATACATATCATTATGAGGGATATCTAAACAATCAGATGGAGGGATCAATGATGCAGCTTTTGCCGCTTCATCGGCTTGGCAATTTCCTAGGTTTTTTCTTAAATAAAATGGTGTGCAGGGGCGTGCCGAGGTAGAAAACTAACGATTTTTAGAGTCAATCCAACCCAAACAACACATTAAAAAATCAGAACCATCCAACCTTTTGCATTTATTCTTTATTTTTTTTATTTATTCATTTCCTGGTTGAATGATTTCATTAAATTTTCAAGTACTATACATAATTAAGGAACAGTCAAATTAAATTAATTTGGGAATATCAGTTGCTTCTGAAAGTGTAATCATGCGATGGAAAGGTATACGCATATTGATGTACTTCATTGTTCAAAATGTTAATTAAAGAATATCGTTCGGCTAGTTATACCTGCCTAGAGTTTTATAATTCCATGTTTTTGTGATGTCACGCCTGAAGCTCACTGGGTAAAATAAAGTGATTAAAATTATTTCCAGGTTTTCGGGAATTAACACACAGCTAATTCCTATGTTTACTGGGCATATAGTTAGGGGAGGGTGGACTGTAGTTATCAAGTATGAAGACAGTAATACATAGATACCTCTTGGCTCAATATCTGGGAAGAAGATACTTTGGTGGGTGCTGGAGAACATTGGAGGGATGACAACCCCGGGACCTACAACTTTTTCAAGATATGCTTTTGCCTATATCTCTTGGCATTCAGACGAGGCGACCGTATTTTAATTAATTTTAAATTTGATTAAGGCTAAGTACCATATACAGTCTCTATTCATTTATAGTTTATTTCATTGAAAAGCTTTCGGCGTACATATCCATATTCATCTCTATTTAAAAAACATTAACATTTAAATCAAGCTTAATCATTCATTATGTATATACAATATTTTATACAATAATAATTATATATTATTATCATGCAAACAATGACTAATTCCCATACCTTTCGAATCGCTACTCCGTCATAAGGAGGAATAATTATTTTTATCATTTGTCCACAGTGTAAAATGTTTTGTATATTATTTATCCAGACCTACATGAGAAATACAACATTCTGGACCCCTTAGGGACTAATAGCAAGTTCTGAGCGATTATATCAAATGCACTACAAAATTCTTTTTTAAATTTGTTCATTTTATTGGTTATTAAGGATTTTACTATTTGTGATTAAGTGTGAATAGTGTTTTGGTATATGAGCTGCTTCCTGTTTTAAATTAAGAACTGCCTTGATTTATCAAGACATATACTGATTCCAATATTTTACGTTTGGCCTGTGAATTAGATTTGTGTAACATTTTAACATTATCAAAATTTATTTCATGTCAAAGAATATTGGCATGATTTGACAAGAGTCGTACTAGTTTTTGTTTTGGGTTTAGTGTGCTTATGTGGTTATATATTCTGGTTTTGATATCGGTAGAAGTCATACCTACGTAGGATTTTTCACAGTTTATGCATGGTTTATTGTATGTAAAATTTCTCTGATTTTAGAGTTTTAGTTGATTTGAATAAACGTTGAGTATATTTTCAGATGTTATTGTTTTTTTTGTACCATTTTGAATATAATTTTTGGTTTTTACGGATTATTGTCATTTCTAGACAATTAATACCACTGTTGTTTTCTATTTCGTGTGTAAACTTAATTTTGCGATGGATGGAATTAAGATTTTCAAAAATCATAAGGTTTTCTTCAGTTTCAAGAATAACAGACCGTAAATATATTTAACAATTAATAAGGGTTTTATTTTATATTCGACTGGTTTAGTGTTTTTTCGATTATGTGATTCAAAACTATGCCTGATAGGTTCATTGATAAACAATCGCCCATGGGAAGACAGTATATTTCCTTGCATATCTGATTTAATAAAGATCATTTGTACGTAAAATTAAGTGATGAAAAGGATTTCAAGATTTTCGGGAATTAACGCACAACAAAATCCTATGATTTACTCGCCATCTAGTTAGGAGAGGGCGGACTGTAGCTACCAGGACTCTATTTCATAATAAAGTACAAAAGTACAAATGCAAGTAGACCTATGATTTACTACGCATACGACACACTTTGAAATTTTATCATGTTTCAACATTTCAGTGTGTCCTGTGCGTAGTAAGAGGTACCTCTTGGGTCGATATCTGGGAAGGATTCTGAATAAGATACTTTATTGAGTGATGGATAACACTGGAGGAATGACAACCCCGGGACCTACAACTTTTTCAAGATAAGCTTTTGCTTTTGCCTATGAGCGAATAATATACCTCTTGGCATTTAGACGAGGCGACCATATTTTAATTAATTTTAAATTATGGAGATATAGGATGAAATGGTTTGGGGTGCGGCCAGAAATAAAACACGGAATAAATAATGTTTTATTCCATATGTGTGCCGACATTTCAGGCTACGCTACAGGACTTCGTCAGAACTAAGGAAACAATAGTAATGATAGGGACTGGATTATTAGCTACTTTTGACGAATGACTAATGAGTACTATTAGTGTGAAAAGGTATAAACCACTGATCTTTGACCACTAGTCATTAATATTAGCCGGATGTCGCAGTTACGGATGTCTGCCTTTATTTTCCACTCAACAGTGGAAAAGAAAAAGTCCTCAAATGCAATTAATTGTTTTTTCATATATATATATATATATATATATATATATATATATATATATATATATATATATATATATATATATATATATAAAAAAAAAAAAAGGAAGTGCTAACAAAGGAAAATGAAAATCGATACACATTACATAAAACGTTTTAAGCTTCTTTCCTGAAATGTATAGCATAACAGTTTCGACCGTCAACTATGTCATTATTTCATAGCTAAAAAATGCTCGATAACTAGACATGACAGGTATTTAATAAGTAATATCCACATAAGATTTACCTAAAACATCATTAAAATAATCATTAAACATAATTAGGGTGGCCTTGAAAAATTTAATTTTTAGTTTTTGAACGCACATCCCTTATATTTTTTCCTATTGATATTGTATAAATTTGTACAAAATGGCCTTTTTGCTTCATATTTTTACAACAAATTAACATTAACCCGTGCCGCATCGTGCCTGAAATAGGAAACCGAAAGAAAATTAACCAGTCAATCATTTATATTTATTTTACTAATTATAATTATAACATTATTGTTATGTAAAATGTTAAAATAATATTCGGAGAGAAGTGAATAAGTATTTTAACTTCTCTACCTAATTTACTTATATTTTCGCTTTAGGGTTTCCTTTTTACTATCAGTGCATTGCCTTCCATGATGTCTTCGACGCTTTGCAGGCGAAACTAATTGTTTCTGTACTTCAATCACAGACAATAAGCAACAAAAGTCCTACATTAATTTTATCCATCTTATGGATGTGGCATTGACCACTGTTTGATAGTTTCAAAAGATTTTAAATAAGATACGTCACTGTCTAACTGATCTGGATTGATATTTAAAAAGTTCACGTTTGTTATCAATTTCTTTACAAATGCCAAACTAGATATTTTGAGAAATTAAGTCTTCTATATTTTCTTTAGTATGTTTACTTCTGATATTAAATAAAGATGCGTATCACAATAGGGCATTTTAGCACTCACAGTATATGAAGGCAGTGATAAGAGATAAACTGAGAGCTAGACTAAGCTGTAGGCGGCTGGACAGGAGACAGTATGGAGAGCCCTTCATGTACAGACTGCGAATCACGGACGTGCTACTTCAAGCTCGATGCGGCACAGATTCCCGACAGTCGATTCGAACGAAAGAGGTTACTATTCTTTTCTTAACAACGAACTACATGAACAATGAAATGAAACGTACATTAATTTGGATATATATATATATATATATATATATATATATATATATATATATATATATATATATATATATATATATATATATATATATATAAAAGAGCGTGCGATTAAAAATTAAATTATTGAAAAATAAAGGTCATCTTGATATGTGTGTGTGTGTGTATATATATAAATATATATATATATATATATATATATATATATATATATATATATATATATATATATATATATATATAAGAAAAAAGAATTCTTGTGAAGCAATATACCCGAGTACTAATAAAAAAGAACAAAGAGACCGAGAAAAGAAACTTACACTCATCCGTTTTATATATATATATATATATATATATATATATATATATATATATATATATATATATATATATATATAAAACGGATAAGCACACAGAAAAAAATAAATTGAGAAAGAGAATCAATATTTAAACAAAATTAACAACATAAGAGCATATTTGAATTTCTTAACAATCAAATTGTAAATTTCATTGTAGAGAAAATAATTTATAAATAAAAAGAAAAGAATCCTTAAGATATACAAATCTAACAACGAACTACATCAACAATGAAATGAAACGTACATAAAAATAAAATATATATATAACCCTCAACTTCAACAAGGCCTTTCTTTAATTTGGAGATATATATATATATATATATATATATATATATATATATATATATATATATATATATATATTGTGTACAAATAATTTTCTGCATTGTATACTACTGAAAGTTTAGAATTATCAGGTTTTTTAAAACGATATAAAATCCAGTTACAGGAAGTTTGCTTATTATTATGCAAGGGAACAGCGTGATAGCAGACAATGGCCAATGCCTTATGAATTAGGAATGACAGCGTGTTAAGGAAAAGTTACGACCATAAAAATGTTTTTCTTTACCACATTACTTTATCCTAAAAATCGTATGTAAATAACACCCCATGCGTACACTTACATCATCATTATAAATGAAGATTCAATGGGAAAACGATATTAAAAAAAAATGAGTTAAGAATATTTTTTAGTTAATAAGATATAGTATTTCGATATGGAACGAAAGAGAGGAATCAAAGAGAGTCCAGTAAAAAAGGATTTCAAAAATAAAAACCAATGGGGAATAAAGATGATGGTCCCGTATGTCTGGGGAAAACCGATGACGATCCAATAAGATTTATTTACCAGAGGAGTTAAATATTTCAAAATTTCACCAGATGTATGATAATAATTAATCAGAAAACCAAGTTTCTTATGATAAATTCAGGAACGAATTTAATAGTAAGCATAATAGGTGTTTCATTTCACTACCCAAGGAAGGACACTTGCAGCACATGAGAATTTTCTAAGATTAAAAAAGCTCTATTTACGGAAACTCCATTTTAATTATTTTAACTTATCAAAAATATCATAAAATATTTTATTTTATGATTCCTCTTATTTTATTATTTTATTTACTTTTAATTACATTATTTTATATATTTCTTCCAATTGTACTGAGAATTAATATAATGATTTCTTCACATTTATTATTTAAATATTACCTTAATATTAGATTTTGTTCATTTATAAGTGCATTATCCCATAATGATTACCTTAAAAGTAATACAACTAATTTATTTTTTATTTTTAACTAATTTACTTTCTTGTTGCAATCATGACATCTTACAGGACTGTAAACTTTATTTTCTTTTTACAAAAAATGAGTAAATCGTGACTAGCATCGCCCTCTACCCCCCCCCCCCTCCCCCCAACCCTTTTGATATAGCTTCATCATTTGCTTGTTGTTTTTTTTTGTTTAATAAAAAAAATAACGTCCTTGCGTATTCCAGCTACGGCAGCAAAGACGGGTGTTATCCAGCAGGTTACCTTTTCTAGTCGGAGTGGGAAAGCTGAAGTTTTATTCGACGGGTCCGACACGAAATACAAATCGATTTCCCTAGACCGAATTCAAAACGACAGTGGACCGAAAGCACAATTTTGCGATAAAAAAAATTCCCTAAACGACAAATGATATAAGATAAGTAACAACTGATTATTGATATTTATATCTTTGTTCATGCTGAATCAAATGAAAGGTGATTCATGTTCGTGTGACTAATCTTAATTAAGAATTTTAAAAGGCGTAAGTAAAAAAAATAATAATGACTAATTTTTAGTTGAAGAGCAAAAAACTGATAGTCAGATACTTTTTTAACGTTTTAATCAAAGTTCTGAGTGAGGTCCACTAAGCTACTCCTGTTTTAATGGTTTGAAATAATAAAAAAATAGAAAAGATGGATACTCCTAACTTGGCTAAAATAAAAACGTTTTATATTAAGTTATTTATTGGAACGAATAAGGATAAAAAACACATTGCGTAATTTATCAGGATTTAGTGATAACATCCGTATATTAATATATGTCACCAATAGTGTTTACAAAAATTTATGATCGTTCTTATACTTCTAAAAATTCTTTAGGCAATAAAAATACAGTGACCGAAGAATATTAGCAACATATTCGATTAAATAACATCTAAATTTTATACCTTTTAAATATTTTATTTGTGAAAAAATATTGAATCAAAAAAGGAAAACTCGGATATTCTACAAAAATATAAAATGACTGAAATAACTTTGAAAAACAATTAAAAAAATATATAAATACATTTTTATGGGTATTTATATATGTTATATTCTTCACTGTTATTTTTGACATGGATAATTCCATATCTACAATATTATTGATATTTCTCGAGTCCGTTTCCCCAAATAATCAAAATCTTGGTTTTCCGATAAATAAATTTCCACTAACTTAATATTCTTTGTTTTGATACTCGTCATATCACCATATACTTAATAAAAATATATAAAAAATTGTATTATGCACAGATCTGTCACTAAATCATAGTAAAAAAAAGAAAAAGTCTAACAATTGAAAAAAAAAAATTATAGGTATAATTATAGGTACACTCAAATATTATACTTCTAAACTATTTCTAAAGCGATTATTGTAAGCAATTCGACACTATTAATGTACATATCAGAGATTCTGGAAGGATTTGAAAGAAGGTTGAGTGAGGAAAAGCAAAACAAAACATTGAGCTAAAAGGTGGGACGCAGCTAAATTGTCTTGCAAAATGTTTACTACGATCACATTGAAAATATCAAACTGAAATTGGAGGATAAAACAACAGTTAAATCATTAATAAAGTCAAAAAATTGTAATCGTAACTCTTAAAGAACGACATTTTTAAAACCCTTTTAAAGAGATGGAATATTATTGTTCATCCAAAAAACATACACATACAGTACACAAAACGTATTCTGCGTTGTTATATCGGAGGGATTGTTGTTCTGCTTACAGCTATGATTTAATTTAAATGATGATCTTATTTCATTCTAATTTACTCTTCCAATAACACTAACTTTGGCTCAATTTCATCAGAGCAAAGCTTTTTAAAATAATCATTTCTTGTGAATTCGATGTCATCAACTATCTGTCTTAAAGGAGAAATATAAGTTTTGCGAAAAAATGATACTTGAAAATTCGAATTTATTCCCGATTTTAGCTTTTCTGCCGACTGTTGGGAGCCGCTTTTGCGCCAAGAATACTCAGATGTACCTCAAAACGCTCTGCCAACACGTCCTTCTTAATCATTTAAAGGGTGATACTTGAAAAAAATATCAAAACTTACCTACCTGACTGAACAGAATTTGAATATTTGGAATACAATATCAGTGCAACATGCATAATAATACAATAGAATAAGTTATTTTTACAGACTGAATAAAAATACGCATCTTCAACTAACAATCTGGTAGCTACATAATTCGCCTAAAGGAATTGTGACAGTTTGATTAATAATGTGCTCCAATCGCTTGTTTCATCACGAAATAATGCCAGGTACTCATTTCAGGGATGAGTGGAAACGTCTTTCAAACCGAAGCACCCCCCCCCCCCCCCCCCGAAAAATAACAAATTTTTCGCCATGATTTAAAACTACCTACCTATTTAAACAATATAATTTCGAAAAACACGATGAAAGACTTAGACCAGAGGTCTGTCTCCAAACTAGGGACCGCGAGCACCCACAGTTTAGTTTGATTACATAATAAAATTTGCAATGTATATTTTAATCAGGTGTTTTTTTTAATAAAGAACAAAGAATTGTTAGACGCTACTCTTAATTTTGTTTTTCTGAGACAATCTGACCATGAGACCAAAGCTGTATGCCGCAGAAAGAAAAAAAAGAAAAACAAAAGCTATAAGGACTCCCATGCACCTCAAGAACTAATGTAAAAATTTTCTTTTGGAACTTACCTAAATGTTAGAGCAGTCTATTATTTTACCTCAAGCTGAAAGTGATTGTTCAACTAGTTTATCGGACGAAGAAAATTATTTTTTCTTCTGTAATTTACTACTTATTAAACAATTTATTATTAAAATAATGATACCCGGTCCATTTCAATAGTTTTTTTTTTTTAGTTTTTTTAACTAACCATATTCCATTATGGAACAAAACAGGTTTTTGGGCATTGGATTCGAACAATCCTAAGAAATTCGGAAATAACTCCTTAAGATGTGCTTGTAGATTTTTTAAAATATTTATTTTGGATTCAGCATCTCAGAAAACAAAAGAATATTAAGTTCCAGAATTTTGCATTTTGTCCCTACTATACGACAGCTAAAAAGTTTGGAGAACCCTGACTTAGACTGGCTAGGAAAAAAATAAATAATAATAATAAGATACAGTTATAGATTAATAAGTAACATGCCCTATACTAATAAATGCCTTTTAAAAAGTGTTATTTATTTTCTGCAGGATAAATATACCTTTTTTAATTTGATGGAACCAAAACACAGGTTATAACTTCATTTATGTATTATTTTGTATGAAAGAACTATATTAAATTTATTTTGGGTAATTTTTTATTCTTTCATTAAAAATTTCTTTATAATATTTTTACTAACGTTTCGGGATAATTCCCCATTTTCAGGACAAATCTCTGCATTTCAAAACAACAATTATTCAGATAGCTCATTTAAAGCATGTTCAACATTTAACGATTAATTTATAAATTACTCTATCTTATATAATCCATGACTTCTAACACTATTTACAATGTTATTATTCACCCTCTTTGTCATAATAATAATTTTATTATTTTTTCTTAATTTTACATTGTCACTTTTTATTTAATTAAAACTTATCACAAGAGTGTAACAAGCATATAAAAATTTTATTGCCACAGTGCACATTAGAATTAGACTTAGTTTAAATCTCTATTTATCTATTCAATTCCCTCTCCTATATGTCTTCAGGTATTATTTAAATCTGCTAATTTAACATTGACTATTTTATTAATTAAAAGTTATTTGCTTTATCATTTTAGACACAGTTACTGATTAATATTCTATTAAGTTTATTGATTTTATCTGCGTAGTGGCTATCAAGGTTTTTTGTGTCAGATTAAAAATTAACAGTATTCAAATATAAAAAATAGAAGAGATAAAATGGAAAAGCAAAATGGTGTATACAAGATAGAATACCAAAATTGTGATAGGGCACATCGGAAAAGCCTCTAAAAAATTAAAAACAAGAATTATGCAGCATAAAAATAAATAGGAACAACACAGTGTAACCATAATTTTGATTATAAAAATACTGAACTTGGATAGAGTTAAATTAACAAAAAATAGAAGAAAAAGTTATTAAACTTAAAAACTTAGAAAAGCAATATATATTACAAAAAATGTAAAGAATACGGCTAAATTAGGTTTAATGTATTTATTAATGTAATATGCAAGACAATTAATTTTATCTATTAGTAAAACATCATGAGCTACAAATATTATTATGTTATGTTAGGTATAGTTAATTATCTAATTTTAGAGTATGTTTTGATAATGCGAACACAACCCCGATACATCAATACATTGTAGAAGAAAATAAAGAATAATTGAAAGTCATCTATTGCTCACCTATTCAATAAAAATATATTGTTTGAATCATTCCCATCTTCCTTGTTCTGAATTTTTTAAGTAATAATGTTATTTTATAATTACATGTAGTTTTGCTATTATTTATCACCTCTCTCTTTTATCTATGTAGTAGCCCTCAAGATAGCCAGGATAGTTGTGCTAAAACTTTGGCTGTCATGGCAAAAGAAACAATTTCTCCATTTTCTTATTCTTCTTTTATTTCAGTTGACATCCGCATGATGATATAGAAGGATCAATCTAATTGTTCTTTTATTTCACCTGACTCATCCCCGAAAATGATATTGTTTGAAACTACTATCACCAATCAAGCACCCATCACTATTAAATATTATATATTTGATATGAAATATTTATTGTTAAACAAAATTTAAAGTTACCACCGAATACTGTAATTGACAGACTGACACAATATGCTCTGAACTGTAGCAACCCGTTATATTTGAACAACATTAGGGAATAAATACTGTTTCTCTTTATTCTTCTTTTAGAGGAGCACTATTTGTACAAAATAATTATAAATGACTAAATTTTGAACTGCCACGGTTTGTAGGAGCCTATCAATCTGGCACATCAATGATCATTGTTATATTTGAATACTTTGACCAGTGAGAAAGAAAATTACTGTCAAATTATTTTTTTTTTTTTACAGCAGCCACATGCTGCTATTTCCAAATGCATTCCTTTACATTTTACTATACAGATCACTTAATTACTTATTATTCAATAGATTCTGTGTCACTACAACTAAGTACATTACGAATTCAATCACAAAGAAAATTAAAAGGTACCAAAATCTAGGGGATGATGACAGGATTGCTTTTTATTTCTTTTCTCATTTTAAGATGAAAACAATGAGCAAGAAGAATGGGCCAATTATTTCCTTATATCTTCAGAGAAAAAAAAAAGGTAATAGAGGAATGATATCAAGACATGTGGGGATTCACTAATAAGATGTAAATGGTGTGTTAATTACGAGAAAAATAAAAGTCACATTAGGTAAATTGAACTTTAACTAATGTATAATTATTGCATAGTTAACATGATTTTCATTGGGCCGAAAAATCAATGGGGCTATACTATTATTTATTTAAAGGTGTCACTCGCCTACTTAACAGTTAGTTGAATAAAATTCACGATTCAACAACAATGTAACAAGCAGACCTGTCAAACATATAAAAATTATTATTTCTATATGAATTGCTGATTTCTTAGGAATTTGTGAACTATTGATTCGGGAAGAAAATAGGATTCACCTTCGGGATAAAAATTAACCATGAAATATGCAGAAATAAATATAACAGTTAATTGAAAACATGATAAGTAAATAATGTCAGAAGGATCTCTAGAAAGAAATCTCATTGGTATTTTAATGGGGTACCTGAACAGATATAGAATCCTTATCAATATACATTGAAGAACCTTATTTAAAATTTACATTGGCATATCCATAAATGATTACATTCTGTGATCAAATCAAAAGCATCAGGCTGCAACAATAAAATATAAATCATAACCCTTTGACAATGTTGAAGAAATGCAGATATAAAATAACCCCAATTCCACAGGACAGAACTAAAACATTTGATATGCATAAGAACAATTTGTTTGTTCAGGAAAAAATGATCAATTAACTATCACTGTAATCAATTTGCTGATTTGTTCGACCTAGCAGATATTTTAGTGATATTATAAGTATTTTAGATGGAAATCAAACTTAGACAACCCTCTATATATAGTACACAAGTTTTTAAAATAACTTAAGTAACAGCACTTGAATAATGAGATAAAATCGCGTTTTCACTTTAGGACTTTGGCTATATGTTAAAAAGAATTCTGAAGGTTCTAGAAAAACTTCTTTACACGTTTTATGTTTTTATTTGCCCTGAGGCCAGAGAATAAATGTAGATTGAGGAGATTCTGACTACCATTGCGGAAAGAACAATTAAAAAAATAAACACGTGTAAAATTTCATTTCCATACGAATATAGGGCTATTGAAGACGCTACGAAAAATGATGACAAGGGATTAGCTGAACATACATCGTTGGATGGCGTCCTGTTAATAGAAAGATGGATCAATACTCACTCTACATCCCTAGGAAAGTTGATGATGGCCCTGTAAATACACTTGTAGCGTTCGTTTTGGCTGATATAAACGACAATGAAGGCGAGGACGAAGTAGAGGAGCTTGGAGAGCTCAAGGCATTGTACCTTCCACATGGTAGATGGAGCATGGAAGCCGCCAGTTACCTGCCGACTTTTCTCCCTTACTGGCTCCTCTATATCATCTGTCTAGCAACCACCCCAGCACCGGAGAAAGCCGACTATTGCCGAACTCCCACTTCTCTAATTATTTATTTTCTTATTCCGCTAGACAAAATAAGTATTCTAAATGGTCAATATAATTCCATTCATTTGACTTTTACTTTGTTTAGACAAAAATTTGAGACGAAATATATTACAGATAAACTGAAAGAGGGGACCTTTTTTGGAGACCTTTTTTTTGTTGGTATTTTTCTCATTTCGATATTTATCTTACAATTAAAGCTTATGTTATAAAAGAGAATTTTTCCATTATAAAAATATTTCAAGTTATATTTGAGAAAAATCTTCTTACCATAATTAGTACAGAGTACAAACAGTAGCGTAACCAGAGGGAGTTCAGAGGGTCCGGACCCTTCTCCCCCCCTCCCTCCTTCCGAAATCACAAAATACTTTAACTTATTCTTATACGTAAACAAAAATTGTATAAACATATTTGAATGTCATTTCATTAATAATAACTTAGGCATAGAAAATATTATTTATAGAGAGGGCCCCCTTACATCTCCGCTTGGAGTGGGTTTTTTTGAAGTAGATTCTTGGATGGACCCCTCCCCCCTCCCTCTCCCGAAACGAAATCCTGGCTACGCTACTGAGTACAGAATAGCACAGAGAGGCCTTCAGGAGGATGGATGTGGGCTAGTATCGGATCCAGGATTTAATTTTGGGAGTTTGGTGGTGGAGATATCTCATAGCAACAGGGAGCCTCCTCGGGGGAAATTTCTGAAGGTCACTGATCAAAACTGCGTTTTTTACACTACCGTAAGAGGGTTACTTTGTGACAGGTGAGGAAACTTTGTGACATTTTTCTCATATTTTTGAATTTTGCGCCAAAAACTAGCAACAGAAATGATACCTTGTAGGCAGGATAGGAGCCTCGAAGATTACCGAATCTAATGTGGCCTTGTCATAGGTGATGGTCTTCCGTAAAATGAAGCGGATAACCTCATTTAAGTGTATAACTTTTAGAGTTTATCAAAAACTGTAAACTTTGCCATGCCGTGTCAACCAGAAATGGATTGGAATGTATCAATCTGATTCTTTGTCACTGATACCGGATAGTAACAGGTATGCTAAAATGTGACAAACTGAAAGTAACAGATACTTTCAGTCTCAGACTGGCAGAGTTGGGCAGTAATTAATTGCATTTGTAATTAAATGTGAACAATTTGATTACTTATGTGTACTTAGACAAAATATGAGCTGAACTAGCAAACGCTATGATGTTTGGCAAACAATTACATCAAAAGTAATTGCAACTTCCAATTACAATTACAATAATTGTAGTGTTAAGAGCAATTACTTCCTTCAATTACAGTAATTGTAATTGTTGTTGCAATCACTTTAGATTTAATTGGAAAAAGTAATAGCGGCATTCTAACTACAAATTACTGGTGATTGTAATAGTAATTTATGGAAAATAATTACAGCACTGTTCTATCGCTAACTGGGAATAACAATGTGTGACACTTGATATTTATGAATTTTTAAACGCTAAATCACGGGATCGTATCAGTTTCTCAAAAAAACACCTCTGTTCCAAAATAATCAATAGATAGAATTGGAAAAATTAGAAGAAAAAAATTATTAAAGGTATCCTATTTTTTTTTTATCTGTTGTAGTTAAAAAAAAATAAGTGAAAATGAATAACTCGTGTGAAATTTGTATGAAAATGGTAGGGAAGAAGGAAAGTCGTCTGAGTGGATACACTAGATATTTAATTATTTACATATCAGGATATTTAGTTGATTTGAAAAATAAGTATGCCTATATTATTATAAATAGTATGAGAAAGAATAAAAATCGAGATTATCGAATCGAATAAAATAATAATGCTGAGTGCAATTGATATATTCATTTTTACACATTGTGCACAATTTATTATTTTAGCACTACGACAAATAATTAGAGCAGAGTTGAGAGCTATTAAAATTTTAAACTTGGTTTTAAATATTCCACAGCGTTTAGAAAGAGACCAGATCTCGAAATCGGCACAGCTAGGTTGATATAGTTTGACATGTTTTCAATTTGTAGATTATCACAAGTAACATGAGTATTTTTTTTATTTTTTCCTCTTTGACAATGCAAAATTTTTATTTTTGAGGAATTAATTTCTAAGTAATTTATTTTACAATGACTAATACTTTTAGTATACGCCAATATAAGAATTACGTGATTCCAGTACCTTCTATGCCTTGGGACCTTAAAATTTTCTTTTTACTTTGATAGTTTAATTGTTATTCTGGACATTCATTTAAAACAGTTTTACATAAGAAAAAATTATGTAATGAATCATTTTTGTGATCTCTCATTATGATGTAGGAAGTGTTTTCATTTATTGATATATAAAAATTCTCAATTTTCAGACAAAATCTGATTTTTGTCCAAAACTACATTGACTGGAAACACTGTGCGCCGGCACACCCAATGGGGCCAGCCTTATGGATCTCTGTTCCAGGTAGCTCACTTCGATATTCCAGAGTATCAGAACCTGTGCCGCTGTATCAGGTACATGGCCTTGAGCCAGTCACATTGGCCTCAGTCCCAGGTGCTCGCCCTATATCCACTAAAGTCGGAGATGAATCGGAAAAAACTAGGATTTAAATCCTGCATTTAAAATAGAAAAAATCCTATCCTCATATTTACATTCTCGTAAAGACAAAATAGACCCTTTCCAATAAAGCGGAATAACTAAATTGTAATGATTGTGCAGCCAAATACCCGGAAAAATTGGAACATCACTAAATCAGAGATTAAAGGAACATCTACGTGCATAATAAGACAGAGAATTCCAACTTTACAATTCATTTAAATGAAAAAAAAAAACATAAATTCATCAAAGACTCAGGAGTTAAATTAATATATCACGTTGAAAACAGTCTCAAATTAAATATATATGAAGCACTTGAAATAATAAAATCCTTTAAATCCAATCCAGATTTTTGCTTAAATGACCAAATGAATATCTTCAATAGTCCAATCTTAAATTTATTCCCTCCATAACAGAAAAAAACAATTACTCACCGGAATTACTGAAAAACCCCGACCCCTAAACCGTACCATTTACCTACAAACACTCCACCATTCTTCCATTGCAGTCATTTTCATTACTAGTTCAGTACGAGAATAAACCGATGCAACCTTTTCTGTTTGATATAATATACTTAAACCTTGGTAAGTACCAACATATATTTGATTCCTTGTCTTAGTTAAATTCATAATTCATAAAGGTTTTATAATACTAATTTATATTACATTTAATTTAATATGTATAATAATACCAAACTGTATTTTGAATTGTTTATATTTGAATTTTTTTGTTTTTAGAACTGAAGATGAATGTATAACATTTGAAACTAGTATTCAATAAAAAAAAAATTATAGAAGTGGTAAATAATTTATCAATCCCTGATTAGATTCATCCTTCTATACCGTCATGCGGACGTCAACTGATATACTCGTAGATGTATAACCATGTTACCAACAGCCAACAAGGTATTTTCTAATATTCTGTATGAAAGAATGCTTCCCTATGCTGAGAGAGAATTAGGACCTTATCAGAGCGGATTTAGGAAGAGCAAGTCAAGTTAGGATCAGCTGCACACCATAAGACTAAGTCTAGAAAAGACACGGGAATTCAACATCAAAAGCCACCACCTATTCATTGATTTTAAAGATGCTTATGATAGCGTGAATAGAGAAGAGCTGTAGGACATGGCTAAGCCAGAGATACCAGCTAAGCTTATAAGGCTAACAATAATAACAATAACGAATACAACCTGTCATGTGAGGTTACAGAATAACCTGAACGCTAACTTCCCAACCACAAAAGGCCTAAGACAAGGGGATGCCCTAGCATGTATGCTATTTAACATAGTCATGGAGAGAGTAGTTAGGGACGCTCAAATCCAGACAACAGGTACAATTTTTAATAAGTATATGCAACTATTAGCTTATGCTGGCGACATCGACATCATTAGCCGATCAACTCAAGCCACGAAAGATGCCTTCCTCAAAATAGAAAGCTCTGCCAAAACAATGGGTTTAAGAATAAATGAGCAAAAAACAAAATATATGACCACCCATGAGAAACAATTGAGTGACCACATCATAACAGGGCATCACAAATCACTTATAACCACATCATAAATTCGAAAAAGTCGACTAATTTAAATACTTGAAAGCTATAGTGACGGCTGAAAATAACATTAAGGAGGAAGTCCACCAGAGAATCCTCAGTGCAAACAGGTGCTACTATGGTCTTTGGAAATACACGTGCAGCCAAACACTATCTAGAGGGACCAAGACTCTTCTCTATAAGACTTTAAAGTCTTAAGACTCTTCTCTATTATACTTTAAAGACTTATAGAGAAGAGTATAAAAAACGAACCTAACCTTCTTTTTCCTCAATTTTTTTGCCTGCTTTACTGGAAGCGTCTTCTAGTTTTCGTACATTTAACTTATTTAATACAATCGGCAATGTATTTTTTCTTATTTTACAAAAAAAAAAACAACCAAATAAATTGGTATATGAGAATATTGAAATCTATACAGAGCAAAGACAGGAAACAATAATATAAAAAATTGTTTAAATTATCTACAATAATTTTTTTCTCGGTTCCTAGGGCGCTTTGGCAAGTAACCTCGGACACACGTCTAATATTTTTCGACATAGTATCACAAAAAAAACTTTCATTGAAATCGCTGATGCGACGTCCGTAGCCTCCCCATGTCAGTGAGGACCTAAATGCCCGTCATCCTCTGGAATAAGCTCCTTAGTGGCTCTAACGCGTTGCAGGTCGTTATCACGCCTGGGACATGGGGGATCGACGTTCTTACCAAAGCTTAGCAGTGTGACCCGAAAGTCCCCATTCCCCACGAGGACTTGCAAGATCCGGGTTGAAAAGAGAGGTGGGAAAGTATTTTCTTAATCTCATTCCTTTCGGGGTAGTCGACCACCGACGGTTCCATGATGTTGATCCAAAATTGCAAAAGTGAAAACAGTTTGAATTATTTTATACTTTTTACCAGACATTTTTTTTTTCTCCGAAATCGGTATTCTCTTTCTTTATTTTTGTTAATGGAGGTTCTACTGAATTCGCAAGTACATGCAAATATAAATAGCACTGGTATTTACTACATTATATGGATAGTCACGCGAGTTATACTGCAAACCGTAACTCGTTAGACAAATCAACGTAAAGTATGAATATTGATTGAAAAATGAACCTATAAAAAGCAGGCAAAAGTGCGTTAACTAGCCAACCAAAAGCTACTTGAAACTGATTCGGAAAAGGGCATTTTATTCTCTTTGAACTATAATAAAAATGCCCTCATCATTTTTTATGGTCTGTTGGCGACAGAGTTCTTCCGTCACCGGTGCTCCTAGCTCAAGGAAGGCTGTTAGGTAATATTAACCAATCATGTGTGACCAACGTAATGGAGATTCCAGGACAAAAACTTTTTTCCTATATCCAAAAAACTAAGCTTCGCTGAAATAATTAAGCGTTATCACGTCATTTATGTAGGTAATATTGAATTTGCCTCTGCCCTTGTAATATTGAATCTGCTCCTGCCCTTTAAATTTTTTATTTTTATTCGTTTTAAGACACGCAATAACTCAAAATGTTCTCTACTTTGTAACGAGCTGAATGCTGTTTGAAAAATGAACACGACATTTTGACAGCTTCTATATTCCTCGGAACAGCAAAGTGACAGTTTATTCGAGAATGACACAGGTACATGGCCAGAAAGTGAGAAATTACCAAGTTTTAAAATTTGTACTTCAACAACAAAAAGAAGTAGTTTCATAAAAAAATAAATATAAACATTAAACGAACGTAAAATTAGAACATGTGAAAAATAATAAATCTTACAAATGTAGAATCACAGTCATGTAGACTAGAACTAAATAATCATAATACCACTACTACATACTAACTTACTACATCACATTTTTCAGACTTCGTGGACGAGAGAACTGACAAGGGGAGGGTACAGTCAATGGGTCACCGATTTTAACAAAATTTTTTTTGGTGATTCTTCATCCAAAAATATTGGACACATATTATACGCCCCGGCGTATATTTATATTTATTTTTTTATGAAACTACTTCTTTTTGTTGTTGAAGTACAAATTTTAAAACTTGGTAATTTCTCACTTTCTGGCCATGTACCTGTGTCATTCTCGAATAAACTGTCACTTTGCTGTTCCGAGGAATATAGAAGCTGTCAAAACGTCGTGTTCATTTTTCAAACAGCATTCAGATCGTCCTATATATTATTATACGCCCCGGCGTTCATTCCAATTGGCCCTAGGAGTCGAGAAAAAAAAAATAAAACACGCTTAAACTACTTTATTTTAAATCTCGAGTTTGGAATATGATATCGATCTGTTTTTTAGACTATATTAAGGGGAAAATACAGACTATAAAAAATAATTGCTTTTTGTTCAAATAAATTTTAAAAAATGTTTAGATTATTAGGTAAACCAGCCTTAAAGATTTTTTACTCCAAAAATTATGGCAGATTTTGATTAAGTGTCCTAAAAAAACCTTATATTGAAAATATCGAAAACAAAAAAAACTCTTTTTTTTTCAATTCCGAGGAGGATAAAAATTTTTAAAACACGATATTACTTTTCGATTTGAAGCTCTGTACCTCGTTTTCAGTTGATCCGATTTTGATGTTCTTGGACTCGTTGAAAAGACGGAAGTTTCTTCTTTCTATACATGAAATCAGCTATTACATTATATAGAAGATTTGTGTAAAAATATGTGATTATAAAATGAAATTAAAATCCAATCAACTATGAGATCTCGGGCTCTTAACTATGCACATATTATTATGTAAAATCATTATTTTTGATCAAGGAATTGTACCTAAATATTGGTGATCATTTTTTTTTTTTAATGATAATTCAATTTAAAACAACCCTCAGAACGGGGCTAATGTTATTACATGAACTGGTTAGTCTTGCTCAGGATGCCATAGTAAATGGAAATTTATGGCCGGGTTCGCAGTGTTATTAGTAATACAAAAACTCTATTTGTTATCCAGAAATAGTAAATTTTAGAGTGATTTTCTTGTGTAACTACTCAATCAGCTGTTCTCTTCAAGGAACCAACTCCTTTTTTATGACTTGCCGCTAAATAATTCTAGGTTGCCACTGCTGTGTTTTCTAATGATGCAGTATCAATGCAATATCAAATCAAATTTAGTGCGATTTCGGTACTGAGTTGTGAGAAAGTGGATGGTCTTGATGTTAGACAAAATTGATTTTATGAATTGAAAGACAGATGAGCATAGACAGCAAATGGGCCATGGTCTAAATTTTGTGATAGGGTGCACATTAATTTTGAAGTTACTTCACTGTACGCAAGCCTTTTAAAATAGATTTCACAGGCATGAATCTGTTTCTGACTCTTACCGAAGTGAAATGCTTGAACCTCTGAAGCATGTAGCTAAACAACTTAAGGGAGAACCTTTTAGTGCGCATGTGCTCAATATCAATGACCTTTTGCTATTGAAATAAAAATCAACTTACGAATTAGTGCACGCGATTGAAAGAATGTAATACAAATCAAAATGTTAAGCCCCATGAAGAAATTGGGCTTCTTTGATGCGCCCGTAGATATTATTTCATAGATTTTGATAAAGCATACATAGTCTTAGATTGTTTTATCAGGGGTTAGCTTTCATGTTAATAATAATCATGCAAATAATAATATAATATATTTTGAACATTAAAATCCTCACTCCCACACATCCCCGTTACTTGAATTTTCTAAATTGACTTTGTTTAGCTACCAGAAAACCTAACCTATCGCTATCCGAACCTAACCTATATCTCAGGATTAATTCATCTTAAAATGAATTGGTTTAGGTCTAATATTGAGGCAAATTTAATTTAGTTTAATAAAAGTAACCATAACGATACATTAATTTGTGAAGGACAACTTCTCATTGATCTTTAACTATATATTTAAAAAAAACATTTTTATAACATTATTGTCGACGTTTCGAAGTACTTCTTCGACATCAGGATCTTTGTTTTCATTAAATTACACAATTCCCTCCCCATGTCCCGACATCTGTACAATTTTACTTCGTCCATCATTAATAGTTTCATTATAAAAATTATTCTGGGGAGTGACCTTTCTTTAATATTCTTGTCACACACATTTTACTGCTATATAAGGATATAAAAGAAATGTCACTCCCCAGAATAACTTTTACAATGAAACAATTAATGATTGACGATCTAAAACTTTCCAAATTTTGATGATTGTGATTATTACTGTCTCATTCCTCCACTAAGTTCGTCGAAATGATAACTTTAATTTTTACACCTGTACCTCTGAGCAACAAATTGTTTGCTGACTGCAAATTTATATCTCATAATCTAATGCTCTATATAAATTCTGGATTCATTCATAAATATTGAGGTCTGGAATTTACCATCGTTGGATTTGAATTAAGAATAAATTTGTTTATACACAGGCGATAGTGCCGAGAACTAAATTAAATCTTTATTTTTTTACTTTTGCACTCCTAAATTTATGATTTTCCCCTCTGTGCTTTGTTCGGAAAATTCTTGGAAACCAATCCATAGTGTCGTATGTGAGGAACGTTTTTTTTTTTATTTACAAGGACTATCAAACAATACCAAAAGAGCAAGGAAATGCAAAGATCTGAGCTCGTGCTTATAGTTCGTAGTCGTTTATTAATAAAAGGGGAGGGGGGAGAGTATCTCACTGAGTAAGGCAATGTACTCCTATCTCCCTGATCCGGGATGGAGTTCGGCTATGGCAGATAATTATTTATTCTGTAACGTCAGCCGTGGATCGAGTCTGAGGTTTGGAGACCCTCCTCGGGCTCACCCAGCCTCTATAATGTGGAGGAAATACCTGACGGTTGAGTGCGATGCTGCTCGAATCTCCTTTTACAACTGTTGGCCTAGAAACAGTACGGTCATAACTAAGTATTGAACCCATGACTCTTTATGGGTTGTAGTTGTACAAATTTTTTTAAAAATTAGTAATGGAAAATTCGAGTCTGTTTTCTTCCGCCTAGAATTTGGCCAATAAGTAGGTGTCAGGTATGTATCTAATAAAAGAGCGCGGAGGCCAGACCATTTCCATCTTTACCCAATGGGCATACTGGACCCAAGGACCCAGCGATACATAGAACATCCTACCAACTGTAAATGTTTAGCATTTTTTTTTTTTTTTTATGTTTGCTACTTTTCATATGCTAATTAAAATGAATTTAACTAGTATATTGTTTATTTAAGGTGATAATCCGAAGTTGTTCAGAAAATAAATGCTATAATCTGGACGGCCCCCCATTTCTTAAAATTCCATGGGCCCCCAATTAGTTAAAAACGGGCCTGGGGCAGATCACAGATCAGGTGTTGTTACTGGATAGTGGTAACGGGGTTTTACACATCAAATAATCTCAATACTAACCAACATAAAATTTCGACGTAAAATACCCGTCACAAGTAGTGACGCTTTCAGTTTTTGTAATTTTACTACACCAATTAAGTCAGTGTAAACAGGCAATTTCCAAACAACAGGAAGGCGGTGTTAAAAGGGCTAATTGTATACAGAGTTATATTTCAGGGGGAAATTAAGAGTAACTTATTTATTTTTAACAAGTTTATTGATACAATGAAGATAAATAACTAATAAATAAATTGGAAATGAAATTAACTTTTGTTCGTTAAATTACCTGTTGTAAAAATTCCTTGTACCCGAGTGCCGAGCTGGTAGGTTCATACATTTCATGTGCACATGAAATGATCATAGTAGACCGTCCACCCTGCAGCGCGTTACCCAGCCCCCTCTCCGCCTCAGTTCAATCTAGGGGGCGCACTGCTCAAGCGGTGCGGGTAGCGTCTGCCAGAATGAAGGCGTTCCGTTTCTGCTGATTCAATCAATCTCAAATATTTTTTTTCAATTTATATTTACTACTATAAAGTAATTGTGTTTTTTTTTTTTTTTTATATATAAAACTAGAGGGATTTCATTTATTTCAGATTCTTTCCTTTTGGGGTGGACGGTCGTGACCTCAAGACTGAACTTTAGCGTTGTAGTTACCTCCTGAAAACATCTAGAGGACGTTCAAAGAAATCACTAAGCACTGTGGGCGTCAACAATGGTGTGAAGAGTGAATAGAGTGATAATCATGCAGCTTATATGGGTAATTTTGAGATTATGGGTAGTGGTAAAGAATAACTTTTTATGAAAGATAATGTGTTGTTTTGAGGAGTATGGCAGTTTCATCGTGTGATGTATTGTCAGGATGGTCGCACTGTAAATTCATGGTCATTGAATATAAAATTTCTAAATAGATAAGATAAAATGATTCTGGTGTCAAATTAGTCCAGTCAAATGGCAGTGCTTGTTGCAAAAAATCCGGTAATACGATTTATTTTCGCTTCCTATGTTTTTTGGAGTAATGAATCTGAATCTGGAATTATCTAACAAAATTTCCTGGAGCGTTTTGACATATTTGCAAAAAACTGCGAAATGTTCGCAATATTTTTGTTTTTTTGCTTATGCATGGGTATATGCATGTTTTTATTTCTCTATCATTACTATTCCGCACATATTATTAAACATTTTGATGAAAACTAGAGTTCTCTACGATCTTCAGCTCAAAAGATACTAATTTTCAAAGTCGCGATATCAGGTTTACTGATACGAACCGTGTGTTTGACAGCTGAGATCCGTACGTCACACCTTTTGGAAGGTTTGTCACATTTCTCCCAGGACTCTTTGGAAATTATAAAATTTCTTTATGAATTTCAAAAGTATCTGAAGTAAAAAAAAATCATTTGCCGCCCCCTCTTCATACCATCGGACATAGTAAAACGATTCCACATTATGCAAACAGACTTATGCGATGAAGACAGACAAATCCAAAATTTTAAGCATATGGTAGTAAATTTCATTTAATAAAAAGCATAATTCTCAAAAATGGAAAATAGCTTGAAACGGATCATTATTATTATTTATAAAGGCAATCCACGACAAGGTGATATCTGCCTACGCTCAACTATGTCGGCTGTCAATGATTGACCGAAAACAAAAATAATAAAATAAATAAATAAATAGAATAAAAATAAAAAAAAAATAATAAGAATAAATAAAATAAAATAATATATATATATATATATATATATATATAAAGAAAATAAATAAGTTAAAGTAGATACCTTAAAATAAAACATATATACATTTATATATACATGAATAATTATAGGGGAAACAAGAGAAAGATGTAAAAAACTTAGGATTAAAATCTTTAATTTTTAATCGATTCAGATTCGTCGATTTTTTTTTTTTTAAATAATCGAATATTTCGGTAATGTGTGACTATTGTAATTTAGTAAAGTTATCAAATGATATGGTAGACCAGTATCAATCAACTGTCTCCAGTCAGTTAGTAAGGACTATCAGTTTGCACTGGGCACATATTGGTATAGGTGGTGTTCCAGTCAGCAAATATTGATGGGTGAAGCGTGTGTGTCCGATTCGCAGTCTTGCCAGTATGACTTCCTCTCGTCTGCTATTTTGAGTTGATGTTTTCCATGGATGTACTGTGCTTTTAAGCTCTCTTTATTACTCTCTTAATTACTTGTGATATTACTAGTGAATACTTATCATTATGAGGGATATCTAAACAATCAGATAGGGAATCGATGCAGCTTTTGCCGCTTCATCGGCTTGGCAATTGCCAGGTATATCGTTGTGTCCTGGGATATAAGACATATAAGGATATAATACCAGACTAATACGACCTTATGATTTTTCCAGTTTAGTTTGTAAAGCAGGTGAAGTATGAGGACTATAAGGGGATAAGTTGTGTACATATTTCTTAGCATTAGCAGTGAACTTAAAAAGTTTGTAAAGAGGACGATGTTGTTTTTACCCTCTCCATGGTATGCCTCCCTTAGCTCCAGGTATATTGCAGTCAGTTCTGTAGTGAGTGAATTACACTCGTGGTGAAAACTAGTTTGCGCCATGGAGTCATCAACTATTGATGCGCGTTCTACACCACTGTAATTTTTGGATCCGTCCGTGAATATCACAGTGTGTCCTCTACATCTATCCAAAAAATCATCAAACATTTGTTTAGTGACTCTATTATGCCTAGAGTGTTGATAGAATTTGTAACTTATATTAATAATGGCAATGTGCCAAGATGGGATTTTTAGGTACGAATGTTCGAAAATTTGCGCAATTGTACAGTTTAGGTCAGTGAGTAATAGCTTAGTTTGTACATTGAAAGGGAGATATTTTCCTGGATAAATATTTGAGAAATAATGGGTTTTCGAATGATATATTAGAGCATTCTGATCTGAGAAGAGCTTTCAGTTTTATAGTTTGTTTTAACATTAATACATGTCGCCTATATTCTAACGGTGGTTGGACAAACTTTCTATCGCACTTGTTCTAAACGCACCCGTTATTAATCGGATTCCGGCAAAGTGTACTCTATCTGATAGTTTTAGTACTGTGGGTGAGGCGGAGGAGTACGCTATACATCCGTAGTCGAGTAGAGATCTATAAAGCATAAATAAGGTTTTTCTATCAGCTCCCCATTTTGTACTATTAAGAACTTTTAGTAGATTCAACGATTTTAAGCATTTGTCAAAAAGATAGTTGATGTGAGGGATCCAGGTTAGTTTTAGGTCTAATATCATTCCTAAGAATTTAATAGACATGACCTTTGAAATTACCCTGTTATTTAATTTTAATTTTGGTGTCGATATATTTCTTTTCCTATGTAATACTATTACTTTTGTTTTTTCAGTAGATATTTTGAAACCTGTTTTACTTTGCCAAATATCTAAATCATCCATGATGGATTGCAATCGACTCTATTTATTTGAGTCTGTTTTCGAGAAAGAGATTTTCCGATTCGTACTTGAAAGTGGCGGTATAGTTAAAGAGCTATTCAAATAGAGAGCTATTCAAAACTGTTTAAACAGGAATCTATGCAGCTACTAAAGTGTTTTCACAACTTGCTGATGAACATCTGGACCAGTGAAGTATTACCTGGAGACTGGAGAAAAACGTTGATCTGTCTCATACACAAAAAAGGAGATATGTTTAAATGCACTAATTATAGAGGAATATCCTTGCTTCCATGTGCATTTAATATCCTCTCAAATATTTTATTTTGCTGGCTTCTCCCAATTGTTGAATGGGAGATTGGTCATTTCAATGTGGATTCCGGCAAGGCAGATCTACAACAGACCAAATTTTCAGCCACCGAACAATACTCGAGAGAGAAAGAGAGTATAATGTGACTACACATCATCTATTTGTTAACTTGAAGTCGGCATACGATAGTATTCACAGAGCAGAACTTTACAAAGCATTACATGAGCTAAATGTTCGATCCAATCTCATACGACTTATAAGGCTGACAATGGCAAGTGTTGAGTGTGTGGTGCAGATTCAAGGTCGGAGATCATTGGAATTCTCATCCAGGAAAGGAGTCAGGCAGGGTGACGCCTTGACATGCCTACTTTTTAACATGGGGCTAGAGAAAGCAATAAGAGACTCTCAGATACAAACTACTGGCATGGTATGGAACAAATCGGGACAGATGTTGGCATATGCAGACGACATAGATATTGTGGGGAGATCCAGACAAGCGGTAGTTGAAGCCTTCCTTGATCTAGAAGCTGCTGCGAGAGGCATGGGATTCATTATCAATGAAGCTAAAACAAAGTGCATGGTTTCGGATGAAGCTCCTGGATTGACAGGTGCGGGTGTTGCTTTTGGGCCTTACAGGTTTGAGCAGGTCTCAGGATTTTTCTATCTTGGATCTATGGTAACTTTTAACAACGAAACCGCAATTAAGATCAAGAGGAGAATATTGCCTACCAACCGGTGCTATTTTGGACTCCGAAAGCATTTTTCAAGTAATCTGTTGGCAAGGCGAACAAAAATTATCATTTATAAAACTTATTATCCGGCCTGTACTTTGTTATGGCTCAGAGACATGGACTACGTCCAGAGCTGAGGACCAGCTCCTTCTTATATTTGACCGGAAAGCGTTGCGCCGAATTTATGGAGGTGTGTTTGAAAACTATGGATGGAGACAGAGAAACAATCGGGAGCTGTATGATTTATATCATGAACAGGATATCTCCCGTTTCATAAAGTTTGGAAGGCTCAGATGGGCAGGACATCTCGCCAGAATGGCTGATGATTTACCACCTAGGAAGATTCTAACTGAGCCCGTATTTAGTCGTCGCAGAGTTGAGAGACCAAAACCACGCTGGGCAGATTGTGTGGCCAATGACGCTAGAGAGTATCTGAGCGTGGGAAACTGGATGGCAGTGGCACAGAACAGGGACGCATGGAGGTTGCTGTTGGAGGAAGCCAGAATCCTTCACGGGTTGTGGTGCTACCAAAGAAGAAGAATTGTATCCGTTTGTATTTTCTCAAACGGTTTAACTGGTGTAGGAGTTAATTTGAATTTATTTTTTGGTGGGTGCCGATCAAATTTGGTTTGTAGGCAAATTCCACATTTAGAAATCTAAGTCTTTATGTTCCTCAACATATTTGGCCAGTAGTATTCTGTTTTTAATTTTTCGTAGGTTTCTTCTGCTGCCCTATGGTGAGTTTTACTGATATGATAGTCAGAGATCAGTTCATCTTGTTGACTGTATTTTTTTAAAAGATTAGTTTGGAATTTTGTTCTGAATATTTCACTAATTTCAAAATACATTATTTCTGATAGTTCCGTTTCTGATCCCATCTTGCTATTTGTCGAGCATTATATTCTGTATGTTACATTAGGTTTTATTATTTCTAATAATAATGTTTCAAGATCTTTTTGGTTTTCATATCCTAAAATGAATATTTCACTCCTAGCAGGATTAGGTTGTATACCCTTTTCCGAAATAATATGACCTAGAAACAGTAATTCGCGTTTACAACACTCAGTTTTATCCAACTGGATTTTTATATTATGTATTTCAAGGTTTTGAAGTACGGTTTCAATGTATTTCATATGGTCTGCCATATTTTCTGAAAAAATTATATTGTCATCCATGTAGATGAGAGTATTAGGGACATCCGAAAAAATAATATTCATAGCTCTCATGAAGGTAGTAGGTGAGTTGGAAAGTCCAAATGGTAATCTTAGAAATTCGAAATGCCCTTGGTCTGTAGAAAATGCGGTTTTAGGGATTGAATCTTTTTCTACTCTGACCTAGTAGAAGCCGGAACATTAGTCCATAGTTGTGAAGATAGAAGCACGGCCTAGTTTTCCGAGCAAATCTTCTTTGCTGGGAAGGGGATACCTATCAGGAATGGTCTGTTGATTTAATTCTTTGAAATTATTGTTGGAAGCACAAACTATATTTCTAACCTGTCAGACCACATTTACGAATTTCAATAAATGTTGGGGATTTCCACCAAAGTGTGGGATATGCCCGTGTAATCCGCGCTTTTTATTTTGAATGAGGTGTCTGTCATGTTTACCTTTTTTATTTGTTCGATTTGTTCACTAACACGAAGTAATACCGGGTCAGTAGGCATAAAAGTAAAAATAAAATATAATAGAATACAATACAATAAAAGTTATTTTAAATTGTTACTATTAGAGTCTCGAAGTTCTGCTGGATACCTGCAACCAGTGAAGTCCAGTGAACTGCAATGAAGGATACCTCGGTAGATTGTCGGAGTCTTCTGGTACCTCGAAGAGTGGGCCAAAAGCAGTGATCTTAAAGATACATCGGAGAGTGAGTCTTTAATATCAAAGTTCTTCAGAGTTCAGAGATCAGACTGCGAAGATGACTCAAGATACCTGGGAATAGTGATTTCTTGATGCTTGCAGTCCTTGCGTTCTAATTGCTATTATAATAGAGAACTTAAAAAAAAACTTTATTGTCTAAATTAGGCTACAAGAAATGGTTCATACTATCTCAGATCTGCAGACAGACTGAATATCATATTCTAACAAAAATACATCGAAAGAGACAAGACTAGAAGGGGGTTTCCTAGTATGCTAACACAGAGGTACTGAGTAAGGGATTAGGTCCAAGTCTTAGGAAAGGTCATTGGCCTTTAATTGTATGATAGAAAATTCAGAATAAACTGTGTGAAATATCCCTGAATACCCCGAGCAACCAATTTATCAATTATTGGCCTCTTCCATGCCGTATCAAAAGCTTTTTCGATGTCGATGGATACTGCTATTGTTATTGAATTGGATATGAATGAATCAGAGGCATTTTGTTGGAGTTTTAATATATGGTGAATAGTACTATGATGTTACCTAAATCCGCATTGTTTATCCGAAATAAGATTATTATTATTAAATTTGAAGGTGTGAACTGCAATACTCTTTACTCCCATTTTTTATTTAAATCGAGATAGCAATGGTTATTATAACCCACTGAATAAAGAGTCTAAATATGTTAAACTGATCCCTTACATTATTTTCTTACGTTTAAAAATCAATAGTTACAAACCTCTCTTCATCCAGCTACCGGTGGACTCCAAAACTACTTACCTACATCACAATGTGAACAAATGGAAATAAGGAGTGTTTCCTTCCACACCCTACTTATATTTAGAGGATTTTGTTTGTAAAAAGTTAAAATGTCAGTTAAAATAGTCAGTTGAAATTACCTGGCCCGTCCATCATTATACTCGGGTGCTGCTCAGAGTCATTTGTTGTATATTGAATAGAAGGAATAACAAAGGATAGAATTATTGGGTTATTTATTAATACTGGTAGTCAGGAATTAGATTTGGAACAGATAATATAATAAGTAAACAACTTAAGGAAGAACCTTTTAGTACGCATGCGCCTGACAATAACCTTTTGCTATTGAAATAAGGATCCACTTAGGAATTATGCACGCAATTGAAAGAATGTTAAACATATCAAAACGTTTAAAAAAATATTCAAGATCGTTTATTGCAATGCACTTTTTGAAAATTAATTTTCATCCCAACCTCGGCTTATGGTCATAAGGGATTCGACAGCAATCTATATAGCACTAATGTCAATTTTCTGATCATTTATACATGATTTCTTATCTCCCATGCAGGGCGGTCTTCCCACGGTGTTCTCGTTAATGGTCCTTTTAAATGTCTATTACCTGGATTGTAGTTAGGTACTCCCACCGTCGCCTTCCAGGCATTTATGAATTTCTTGCACCACGGCAAATTGTTTTCATTCAACAACCGAGGAAATTCTACGTCAGTGAGGACGTAGATTCCCGCGGTTCTCATCATCTTAGTCCTTAATGCTTGAAATGCGATTCAGGTCGTGAACAGATGCTCAGCTGTCTCCGGAACACCACATGCGGGGCATAGGGGATCAATATATATTTGACAAGGTATCTATCTGAAGTTATGTAGAGGGAAAAGGTTTTACAATCCTTCAGCTTAACCTCCCGGCATATGTTCCGCCCATAAGGATTATCCTCCTCCAAGGGTTCATGATCTGCGCTATCAGGCTGAATGCCAGAGAAGTCGAAGCCCAGTTCCGCCTGAAGGTCCATGTTGACGATATCGTATTCATCTCTGTCCACCAACACATTTCTGCAAGAACCAAGGTCTGCCTATCTGCAATCACAGTTTCGTGAGCAGGTTTTGGTGCACCAGCTTCAGCATTGCAGAGAAATCAGTAGTTATTGGTTCAAGATCGTTTCTGGTTCCTTCCAACCATATCCTTCCGTACGTTTCTCTCCCATTGCTGAACCTGAAACTCTAAAACTGTGCTGAGTGGCTACAGCTGTTGAGGGTTATAGTTCTGCTACTTTGGACGAAGCTCTGAACGCTGACCTCTTGTACGAAACGAATCTGAGTTGGTTCAAAAAGGGTGCAGTCTTCAAGATCGTATGCAGGAATTTCTTTAGGGGCCGGTCCTAGAGAAATACCAAATCGCTTATATATCTGAAATATATGTAATTTACGTGATTTCGCCTTTATTCAAGACAAAGTTTGAGTATCGGACGCAAATTTAAGCCTTAGAGATTGATAAATTATTTGCCACTTCTATAATTTCGTTGTTATTGAAAACTAGTTTCAAATGTTTCTTCAGTTCTAAAAACAAAAAAAATTCAAATATAAACAGTTCAAAATACAGTTTGGTATTATTATACATATTAAATTAAATGTAATATAAATTAGTATTATAAAACCTTTATGAATTATGAATTTAACTAAGACAAGGAATCAAATATATGTTGGTACTTACCAAGGTTTAAGTATATTATATCAAACAGAAAAGGTTGCATCGGTTTATTCTCGTACTGAACTAGTAATGAAAATGACTGAAATGGAAGAATGGTGGAGTGTTTGTAGGTAAATGGTAAGGTTTAGGGGTCGGGGTTTTTCAGTAATTCCGGTGAGTAATTGTTTTTTTCTGTTATGGAGGGAATAAATTTAAGATTGGACTATTGAAGATATTTATTTGGTCATTTAAGCAAAAATCTGGATTGGATTTAAAGGATTTTATTATTTCAAGTGCTTCATATATATTTAATTTGAGACTGTTTTCAACGTGATATATTAATTTAACTCCTGAATCTTTGATGAATTTATGTTTTTTTTTTTCATTTAAATGAATTGTAAAGTTGGAATTCTCTGTCTTATTATGCACGTAGATGTTCCTTTAATCTCTGATTTAGTGATGTTCCAATTTTTCCGGGTATTTGGCTGCACAATCATTACAATTTAGTTCGTATACTTCGCTTTTTTGGAAAGGGTCTATAATAGATCATCAGTTTTATTATTGTTTCCTATGTTTTTTAGGGTGCTGATTCCGAATCTGGGGCCATCTTACAAAATCTTTGTGGTGCGTTTTGAGATACATGTATGCAAAAAACACCGAACTTTTTGAATTTTTTGTGGTTGTCCGCTTACAATTTCAAATATATGTTTAGTAGCGAAAAAAATCCCTCTCATCTTTTCTAAATTAGATTACATTTGCCGCAATTCGAGCTTAAGCGCTCTGTGGGCATAATAGCTTCTGAGATACAGCACTTCGAAAAGTAAATTAAATATTATAATATATTGTAGCAGTCATACATAGTTTAAGAAGTGTGGGGAGGGAGGGGGGCGCACCAGAGATATATACTCCATAAATAACCCTAAGCGATAGCATCGATTAGGTTAGTACATGGAACGTCCCAATTAGATGATACGTTGCTGTGTTGTGGTAATATTAGATATGTTTTTCTTTATACTGTTTATTTGAATGCGTACTGCTGTACTTTAATAGTTCAATTTATTGTTTTTAATAAACAGTGTTATATTTTATTACATCGTAATTGATAATAACGCTAAAATATAATTTATTATATTATAGTTTTTTTAACGCGAATTCTAGCCATTTTTAGATGCTTTTCTTAAAATTAACATATAAGCGAAAACCTTGAAAATGGAATCAGAGAATAATCAATGAAAACAGTTCACGAGACCTTCTCTTCTTCTGCTTTAACTTCCTCTTAGTGCTTTTCAGCGCTGAGTTAATCCAACCCAGGATCTCCATCTATTTTTGTCTCTCGCAAGAGTCATCATCTCCTGTAATGTTTTTCCTCTCACTTGATCCAACCTGGAAATATAGCTATTATAGCTGAGCCTAGGTCTTCCTCTAGGTCTTGTGCCTATTGGTCTCGCCTTCATAAATTTGTGTGGATCTCGATCAGGGCTCATTCTGCACACATGCCCAACCATGGTTCAAACCATCCCAACTGTCTCTTCTCCAGGGTCTCTTATCTTATTGCAGGAATATTTAATTCTTCCCTTTTGGTTTCATTCCTGATCCTATCCCTGCAAGTATTTCATCTCTGTTGCAGTTATTCGGCTCTATTTGTTGTCTTGGAGGATCCAACTCTCTGTTCCATATAGCAGAACAAGCATGTATACGGCCGTGAAAATGTGGAGCTTGACATCTTTATTGACCTCTCTTTTTCCCAAGATTGTGTTGCTAGTGGAATAATATATATTATTAGCTTTGGATATATTATGGGATATTTCTGGCTGCACTTTTCCATTTCCGCTAATTTTACAGTTCCAAGGTAGGAGAACTCAGTCAGGACTTCAAGCTCGTCGCCATTACACGTTGCATGGATTTGTTCGGACTCTCGTGCTACTTTTAAATTATCAATAATCAACTAATAACTATTGACAATTTCACAATCTTGTCAATAATGAAGTGTAAATTTGGTTCAGACACAGGAAAATAGCAACAAAAATGCAGTTGATCACTTTTACCACCAAACCGACGAATACTTTTATAAAATAAAAATACATTGCTATTAATTTTAACAGCCCAGGCTTCAAGAATTGTTCCTCTGAAGAAGGTACAAGCTCATCGGAGGAATTCTCAAGATGAACAGTATGTGCAGGCACCTCTTGCCGTTCGTTCAATGTAGGGGTGGAGATGTCTTCCTCATAATCAGAATCCTCTAGTTGAAGAGATTGGACGTTTTGGCATAATTAGCCCGCGCAGAATCGACACAAGACTGTGCATTTCAGCCCAGCTTTCCGGGGACTGCAAGCGCCGCTGCAACCTTTTTTGCACTTTCAGTAGGATCTGAGGAGCAGGATTCAGGGGGGTGGTGATGGGAGCAAGCCCCTAATCATCGGGTTTCCACCCACAATAGGTAAGATTTTTTTCAACTCCCAACCACTTTTAAACTTGGTGGAAAGTTCTGTCTGGGGGTGTGCTGCATCCATTGTTGGTGGCAAACGAGCAACATTAATTTTGAAGTTAGCAGCAGATTTAACGAGCACCTGATAGCGGAGGCTATTCAATAAGGCTGTTAAAAAATCACCCCCATACAAAGCTAGAAAACACTTCTCCCCAGCATTTGCTAAGGCCTTCCTACTTGAGTCTGGGCTCCGGAAAAGTTCAGCCGGTTCAACAAGATAGGAATTTTAGTTTTATATGTTAGTCAACTTGGTTATACCATGGCCAAAAGGAGGCGAAGTAGTGTCACACTTGCAGAACACATGAATAAAAAGCATTATCCCTGGTGAGTGTTGAGCGGGTAGATAACTGTAAGAGTAATGATAATTGCCGGCTTCACCTCTGCTACTCTACTGGAAGTAGATGTGAATAGGACCTGAGCCTAAACCATCGAGGAGAAGGAGATAGACATCTTCTCCAGCTATAATCAGAAGGTCAAAAGTTGGGCGCTTTTGGATAATATCATATCCAATACTGATATTGCGATCAGCGCCTTCTTCGACAGCATTCACTTGAATACCCTGTTTCTCAATAGAATCGCGAAGAAGTGTGATGAGGCGCATCTTGTTGTTCTCATTGACCGATAATCTTTCCCGAGATAGTTCGACGATGGTGGATTTCTCGAAAATTATATCATAGTAGAAGTGAGAAGCACTGAGTCGGAGTCATTCATCACTTTTGTTGCTGTTATTAACGGCATCCTCTCGATAACCATCGAAAATAAACGAGACGTTGCTACTAAAGAGGGTTTTGATGCAGATGATGATAATGTAACATAGATTTATAACTGACAATAGTGCCAAAATTTCTGTGTTTTTGGCTACTACATAGCTCGCACAGATTTATTGAAGAAGCAAATTTGTTTTTTTACTGGTTTAGGTTCAAACAAAATTAAAAAAAAAAAGATAGATCTTATTGACCTTTTGTAAGATCGGTTCCCGTCAATGTTTGACTGGAGGATAACACTGGAATAATTACTACAGGAGTCGGGGTAGCCGATGCCGCCTGTCTTCTATAGCTTGCCGCCTTTACTCTCTTAACGTATTCTGAGAGTAGAATTCTCACACTACTCCTAGAAGGATCCCGAATGTGCGACGATTACCTATTACCAAAGTCTTTCATCGTTATTGTGATCTCATCTCGTATACGCCATATTACAGACAAAATACATACTTTATTCACATGATTGCCAATAACGTAGAAGTCACTATGACAGAATAATGTCGTCAGAATAATTAATAAACTAAAAACTAATACATAAGTATCTAGATTAATTAATTATGTACGTGCTTGGAAGTAAAAATAGTCTCTAGCCCCATTTTTTTTCTTATGCTTAAATTTAATTTTTCTCTTGTATTTTAATTATTTTTTGTGTTTCAATAATCTTTAGGAGAGGGGCCACGGCCCCCGCTTCCCCTCCCTACGTACATCCATGAAGAAAGCCGCCCTATCAAAGGTAAGGCAAACTACGCTGAAGCAGTTAGAAATAATAGGAGAGTAGGAATAGATGTAGGTAGAATGACAAAAGCAATTTTATTGATAAAATCATTATTCCCTCAGAGAGGAGAGAGTGCAGACTGACCTGTTCAATACCCCACCCCTCGGAACCCCTCCCATCACTTCCTCTCTCCCACCACTCGCATCCGCTTCCCCCTCCGCCACCTATCCCCCCTTATATTAGGCTTCCCCAAACACTTAAGTCTGGGCATACCAACAGGTAGAAAAAGGTAAAGTTCATCAAGTTTTATAATTTATCTAATTATTTGTTTTATTAATGTTCTTTTTGTTTGAGGAATTAGAAAAAAAAAAAAAAAAAAAAGTCTGGGGACAGGTGATTCCCAAGGCGATGATAGTCGATTCCAGCCCAATTCTCCCCTTCTTTTCTCTCGTTGCTTATCCTGCGTGACTTTACCGCTCTTTTATGCTCATTTCATAGTTTGTTACGTTCATTCGTGTATGGTCTTTTGAGTTTGGCTGTCCTTTTGCTATTGATAATATTTCTTATAAGTTAATGTCATTAATAATTTCATAAAACCGATCATGCCGGCATTTGAACTCGTTGGCTGTAAAAAACAAAAATAGTCCTGAATTGCCAAAAAAAAAAAAAAAAATGAAAATTGATCCACAAAGGTCATTTTACTCAACAAAAAATATGTGAAGAAAAATGAAGGGGAAAATCCTACATAAATATACTCCACTGTTAACAAAAATGAAAAAAAAAAAAAAAAATATATATATATATATATATATATATATATATATATATATATATATATATATATATATATATATATATATATATATATATATATATATATATATGTGATTCCGAATACTTAAGTGATCCTTTATGAACAAAAATCAATTTCACTTCCATTTAACTTAGGTTACGAAGGAAAAAAAATACATGTTTACTAGAAAACTGAGAATGGGGCAGTGCGTGCTGAGGGCATTATAGTAGCTTAAGTAATTATAAAATCAAATTATTCTTTAATATTTTCATTTTTAATATTTTATTATGAAAAAATGTTTCTTCACCTGCAGTGGAAAAAAAAAATCAGGATAAACTAATCGAGTAAATTTTAATGGGCTAAAACCACTCCGTATTGCTGAGGTAATCATGCCTATCAAATTAATTGAACCTTGGTTGACAAAAAAAACTTTTCCACTTTTTTTTTCTATTGTTATTTCAGTTGCATGCTGTTTAAAAGAATATACAATCATTCATATCAAATTAATTAAAGCTTGGTAAAAAAAAACTATAAAAAAAAACCTTTATTGTGTTTCTGTTTTGAATTTCAATCGTTTGTTGTTAAAAAAAAAGATTAGGTTTCAACAATCTTAAATTAATAATTAATTATAGAATAATGAATATAATATGACTAATAAATGAGGACGCGATGACGTTTGCGAGAAAAAAGGTTTAGTTATATCGGGAAGACTAACTTTACGAGTCGTAATTTTAATTCGTCCTCGCACTGCAGCCTTGTACTAGAGGTGGTGGGGTCATGGGGATCTCCTGTCCCCAGACTCTAGTTCCCCAAACCTCTTCACACTCTAGTTGTGAAAGGACTACCGTACGATCACGGTCTACTAAGTGAGTCCAGCTTACGTCCAACTTACGCTCACGGAGTGTAAGACCAGTGTTCCACCGTCTCATTATGGGAGAGAAAACCGATATATTTAAAGCTCCGCCACTCCCACGAGTTAAGCAAAAATCAAAAAATAAATATCAAAAATAAAAGTAGTGACGAAATGGAGACCTAATAATATAATAATAATGATTTATTTCAACTCCAAAACAACTTACTTTTTGATAGTTAACATAAACACAAATTATGATACAGCTTCACCACTTCACCTCATAAACAGGTTAATTCTTTAAACAAAATAAGACTATGCTATACCTATTCTGATCAAAGCAATAATAACAATTCTTCACAACACAGGAAAAATTCTCCTATTAAAAATCACCTTTCCCTTAATCCACTTTCAATATACTTTATAAAGACAATATCAATTTCTTATTTTGCTTACTTAGTCACAACATACTCTTGTATATTTCATGATTATATATATTATAGTTATACTCAGATATACCTTTTTAATACATATTTGTATTTAGAATCAATTATCATCAAAGCAATAAAATATTATTCAATAATATCAGAACTATTCCAAAACTTTAATAATAAAAATACAAATAATCTTTATCTTCCATTAGCAAATACACCAACTAGTACAACAGGTCCCAAATGACATGAAAATAATTAGCTGGAACTGTAATGACATAAGGACTCAGTACGAAGAAATGAAGATCTTTTTAGGCCGGGTATGCACTTGTAAGGCCTCGTACGCACTTGTAACAAACTACCGTTCCGTTCCTCCGAACCGAACAAATCTAGGATCGGGGCGGCAAAACTTCATCGCCTTCCCGTATCCAATTCGTACGGAACGATGCTCGGAACGCTGTCTTGTTCTTTGAAACAATGTTCGGATCGGTGGTACGGTACGGAGAAACGGAACGGCAGTTTGTTACTAGTGCGTATGAGGCCTAACAAAATGCCGTTCCGTTCCTGCGTAGCGTACCACCGATCCGAACATAGTTTCGAAAAACAAGACAGCGTTCCGAACATCTTTCCGTACGAATTGGATACGGGAGGGCGATCGGGAGAATCGAGCGTTCTTCTGAAGTTGTGGTTGAGTTCTCGCCCCAGTATCAATCATGGCATCTCAGGAACGGTGCTACCTTCGATCCCGTCCACACTAGTCTCACCCAGTTTCAATCATTTCTTTGATGCGACGGTGAAAACCGCCAGCGGAGCGATCGGCCCCGTAGAAAACAACAACCCAGCCGTAGTATGTCTACAGGAAACTAAATTAACTTCTAGACGAAACTTAAATATAAAAGACTCTCCAGTATACAAAAAACAAAGAAATATGAGAAGAAGAAGGAGGTTACGGAGGGGTCACTACCACAGTAAGAAAAGATATATAGTTTAAAAAGCAGATGTGCAAACTCCCTTACAAGCAATAGTCATGTCATAACCGCAATCGATTAGTGGCACACTCAATTAAACTTGGCGATAACCATATGGTTTTTGAGATAACCTGTTCTATGTTGGTATTGTACAAAATAAAGTGTTCAATTATCAATTATATGTTTCATTACATCCATAAATTTGACATAACAGAGTTGGCGACGATGTAAAACCATGGAGAAGGACCAATTTTCGGTTTCCATCGCTGCAATGACAGCTAGCAACGAAAACATTCTCAAAACGATGCTATAACTCCATGAAGGTAAGCAACAAAACCCCATTTCAGTCACTCCTTTCGACGCTTTCAATTCTAAAACTGAATGATGTACAATAAAACAATTGATGTACAATAAATAATGTACAATAAAATAATGTACAACAATATTTAGAACGTTTTAAAAATTTCCTCAGAATCAAAGGGATAGAAAAAACATCTGAATTAGCCTGTTCACTTCTACTCACTAGTATTGGTCCCAACAACTATGCACTTCTTTCGACATTTTTAGCACCTTAAAAACCCAATGAATTATCATTTCTAGAAATTTTTGATCATCTTATAAGCCATTTGAATCCTAAAAAGAATGGTGGAGCGTTATAGATTTCTATCCTGCGCTCAAAGTGAAAATCAAACCCTGACTGAATATGTTTTATCCCTTCGCGAGTACGTAACGAAATGTGATTTTAATTGCAATTGTAAAATATATTTTTTACAATATACATTTTTCTGATATTTTTTTTTGCTTCTCAATTTATAAGAGGCATTCAAGACAATAGCATCCGAGAACAACTCTTAATGTGTTTAGTTGACGTCTGCATGATGGAATAGAGGGATCAATCTAATTAGGGGTTGATAAATTATTTGCCACTTCTATAATTTTGTTTTTATTGACAACTAGTTTCGAATGTCATACATTCATCTTAAACCTTGAACTGATAAAAACAAAATTATAGAAGTGGCACATAATTTATCAATCCCAAACTCTTAATGTCTCCAGAATTGTCATTTTCTCAGCTTGTTGATAAAGCTTTAGCTTTAGAAGCTTCGAAATTAAACTTGAAACAAATTGCAAGAGTACATACGCCTCCAACTTCTGGATAAGTCAATGTCACCTAAAAATAAACTTACCTAGCATACAACTAGACAAAATTCTCCTGAGACAAGAAGGAAATCAAGAGTAAACTTGAAAAAGTTAGGAATAAATAACTTATGCCTTCGATGCGATAAAAATTACCACAAATCAGAAGATTGCCACACTGATCGTCGAACTATAAGATGTTCGACTTGTCAACGTCTGGGACACGTTAAGAAAGCCTGTATTAGAACACTTATTCAAAGTGTCAAACTTATAGATAATGAATCAAACTCAGTCTATCAATTTGAACTGAATAAGATCATGGACATAAACACTTCGAATTGTCAAGATAGCTCCGAGAAATGCTACGTTGATCTTCTTGATGGAAAAAAAAAAAAATTGAAGTAGATTCAAATGCAGGACTGACATTCCTATCGGGTTTCCAAAATCTTAACATAAAATCTACCATAAAACCTTCGCGTGTACAATTTCGGTCATACACAAACGAATTATTCAAGCCGATTGGAGTTACGGAACTTCTAGTAGAATACAACGGCTTAAAATTTATAGAAACTCTTTATATTGTTTCTAATAGGTATTCACCCCTACTTGGAAGGTCCTGGATACGAAAATTCGGAATCGAATTACATCAGCTAGATAAACAGTTGAAAACTTCAGTGAACGCACTCAGTTCAAAGGAGATAACTGAAGAAATAACAAAAAAATATTCGGACGTTTTTGAACCAAGGGTTGAAAGCATTCCCAATATCATCTGGACAGTGACCAGTGATGCCAGACCATCAGGTATCGCAGGCCTTCTATCTCATGTTGTAAACGGACTCTAACGGCCTGTCGCATTTGTTTCTAGGGCCTTCAAAAAGGCCGAACAAATTACAGTCAACTGGACAGAGAGGCCTACGCCATCGTTATTACCATTAGTAAGTTTTATAATTTCTTGTTTGGTCGACCTGATAAACGATAACAAACCTCTGACAAAAATATTCAGAGCTCGTCATTTGAGGTAGTTTGGCATCATAAATTACCTCAAATGACGAGCTCTCGCCTCCTCAGGTATGCCATTTTTCTTAAAGACTTTAATTATACAATAGAGTATAAGGAAGCTGAAGACGTCCCACACGCTGACTGTCTTTCAAGAGCCCCATTAGAGATTAACTTCCGAAGCACTGACGTGTTGATAGGCGAGGAGCTCCGTAAAATGGTAGACCAAACAATTAATCAGATTTCAACATCAGAGCTCAATTATTATTGACAGTTTAGTTCGCGAAACGTCCCAAGACCCAGAATTAAACTCTCTCAGATCAGACTTACAGTCAGGAAAAATTGTAAGTCCAAAATATTCAATCGAAAATAACGTCTTGTATAGAAGTAACCGTGTTATCATTCCGAAATACCTTCAACAAGAATTTTTAATAGAACTCCATAAGACGCACATAGGGATAATAAAAATGAAACAGCTGGCACGACGCTATTGCTGGTGGAAAACGTTGGACAAAGGCATAGAATCCTTAGTAAAATCCTGTACCGACTGTGCTAAAGTGAAAAACAATCCAGCTAAAGTGCCTCTACATCACTGGCGGGAACCAACAATAAATTTTCAACGTGTTCATATCGACTACGCTGGACCGATCGAAGATCACTATTACCTTGTGTTAGTAGATGCAAAATCAAAATGGCCTGAAGTTAGAGTTTCTAGACACGCTCCTTCGTCAGAGTCGACCATTAATCTTCTACTAGACATATTTAGTTTCCATGGACTCCCAGAAATTTTAGTTTCTGACAACGCCACCATATTCACCAGCCAAACATTCAAAAATGTCTGCTCTAACTACGGAATTTCCCCAAAATTGATTGCCCCCGGACATCCATCAACCAATGGCTTAGCAGAAAGGCACGTCCAAACACTAAAGAAGAAGCTCTAAGCAATGAAATCTTCGGGAGATTCATTGAAATCCAGGATTCTTAAAATCTTCTATAGGTAAAGAACGACACCGTGAGCTAACAATCTGACTCCGGCAGAGATGTACCTACGACGAAACCTTAGAATCAGTTTAGATGCCCTAAGGCCACCGTAAGGTGCTTAAAAACTCGAAACTCACATTTAAAGGTACGGCAATTAAGCGCGGGAGAAAGGGTCCAAGCACGATGGTACACTCCAACCCACAAAATTCTTGCACAGGCCGCTGATCTCCTGGAACTTCAACTCAGCCAACAAGCTGCTCCCACCAAATTGTTCTCTGTTTGAATATAAGTTCGCTGTCCACCAACGCGGTTTTTTCTTCCTCTTTTTCAAAAGCTAATCAATCAAAATGTACGCCGCTGCTGCCACTTCCTGCTGAGATGCCATGATTGATACTGGGGCGAGAACTCAACCACAACTTCAGAAGAACACTCGATTCTCCCGATCGCCCTCCCGTATCCAATTCGTACGGAAAGATGTTCGGAACGCTGTCTTGTTTTTCGAAACTATGTTCGGATCGCTGGTACGCTACGGAGGAACTGAACGGCATTTTGTTAGGCCTCGTACGCACTTGTAACAAACTGCCGTTCCGTTTCTCCGTACCGTACCACCGATCCGAACATTGTTTCAAAGCATTCCGAGAGCAAGCGTTCCGAGCATCGTTCCGTACGAATTGGATACGGGAAGGCGATCGGGAGAATCGAGCGTTCTTCGGAAGTTGTGGTCGAGTTCTCGCCCCAGTATCAATCATTATCATTTTTATTATTTATGTTATTTTGCTATATGAAAATGTTATTATTTATTTGAGATTTTCACTTATCACCTTTTTTTGTAAACCCAAATATAAAATCGTATCAAGAATAAAATATTTATTAAGAGTTGGCCCAAAAATATAGTGTAGTTATAATATAACTGCAACCGCAACAAGGACCCTTCCCAAAAATTATAAATATGACTAGCATATAAATCTAGTAATTATCCTAGGAGACAATACAATTTTTTTAAAGTCTAGCATCGGTAAGTCAAAAACAGATAATAGATAAAAATAGATCTTACCTTTTCCAGTGCCGCGGCTTTTTGAAATTTTCATTTTCCCTTTGCGCACTCCCGCTTGAAGACTGTCAACTTTCTTCTTAATCTCCCTCACCGATTTTTCCACTTTCTTAGCGAGGTCCTCCCAGGCCTCCTGCTTACGAATTTTATTATAGTATTGGGGGTGTTTTGGGTCCCATAACATTTCGTATGACTTGTATTGGTCAATAAATTCGAGGGTTTTATCTTTTCCCCACTCCATGCTTAATTAAACTTTTCTATTACAGAGCAGTAATCAACCATGGCAAACACAAATTGGTGAAATAATGAAAATCACAGAACATAGAAGAGAAGTGGGACGATGGGCGGTGGAAGTGAATTCGAAGAACGGTGCTATCTTCGATCCGTCCACACTAGTCTCACCCCGTTCCGAACATTTCTTTGATGCGACGGTGAAAAACCGCCAGCGGAGCGATCGGCTCCGATCCGTTCTTCCGAACATTATTTCATTGAAGTTTTGCCGCCCCGATCCTAGATTTGTTCGGTTCGGAGGAACGGAACGGTAGTTTGTCACAAGTGCGTACGAGGCCTAAGCCGTATTGTGTTAACTGTAAAGAAACACATGCAGCTAGTTATAGAGGTTTCTCCTATTATAAATCTATTAAACATAAAATGAACTCACCTGATGAGCCAAATATGAATAACAATAAAACTGAAGAAACCGCGTCTAATCGTAAACCATTCAAGAGAGCTTCACCAAATTTCACATACTCTTCAGCCTTATCACCTGGTCGACCACCAGAAAACAAAACGAATTCTGAAGTTAACAGAGAAAATATTTTGTCCACAATTACAAAAATAATCATTGATGCTATTAAACCATATCTTTCACAAATAATGGCACACTTCAGTTCGTTAGTAACCCCTCTGTTTACAAATGGGCCTAAGTGTAAACAATAATATATCCGCTGCTAATAATACTTTTCCAACCTGTTATAGCCTTTATGTTTACTTCCAGTTATATTGCTATTTCCTCAAGGCTATATTTATTTTCACTTATGGCTTCTGAATTAAGAAAATTAAAACTTTAAAATTGGAATGCTTATGGGATCAGCTTACAAAAAAGTGAATTTAAAATTTTTCTTGAAGCAAATTCCATTGACTTTGTATGCATTTCTGAAAATCGTCTTTTAACTAGTAACAAATTTAATATACCTGGTTACAAAACTTTAAGGAATGACAGAAATAGCTTAACAGCTTCCGGCGGAGTGGCTATTATTATTAAAAAGAATATAAGTTTCTCTGAAAATATTATTCTTGATGTGCATAATATTGAAGTTGTATCAATTCGCTTAAATTTTTTACCCAGTACAGTTATCACAGCCGCATACAATCCAACTAACAAGAAACTCCGAGAAGAAGAAATTCTTAAATTATTATCAACAAATAAACAAACCTTAGTTGTAGGTGATATAAATTATAAACATATTTACTGGGGGTGTTATAAATCAAACCCAAATGATAGCAAGTTGCTACATATCAGTTCCAGGCATAACATTCATATTATAGCACCTTTCGAACCTACTTTATTCAGACGAGGGTGCACAGCTGATATTTTAGATATTATGCTAATTAAAAATATCAGCCTACCTATATTAGTTCGTAAGATAACTGCTCTGAATTCAGATCATACCCCCGTTTTAATTTATTTTTCAGCTGACATTCAAGAAATTCCTTCTAGAAAGTCTTTCATTAAAGGAGTGATTATCTGGGGCAGGTACAAACATTTAATATATCAAAATATTTGCCTTAAAAAAAATCTTCCAAACTCTCAAGAAATTTATGATAATATAAAGCATCTACCGGAAGTTATAGGTAAATGCATTAGTGTTCCAACTGTACAAGAATTCAGGATTAAAAGAAAAATATTCTTAAAGAGCGTACTGAATTCAATCCTAAAAAAATAGAGAAAAAAAATTTAGCAAGAAGAAGATGGATGCGAAGTAAAAATCCTCAATTCAAAAGTAAATGGAATCATCTCAGACAAAAAAAAAAAAAAAAGAGGCATTCACCATATCTCAATACAAAAATTACGTTGCTAATCTGGACCGAACAATTGACTATGGACCATTGTACTTGATAAAAGAAAATAGTCTGTATTAAATATATGTTGAATGGGTGTAAAAGTGTATGTTTGTGTTTATATATCTATGTATGTGTGTATATATATATATATATATATATATATATATTCATATGTGTGGATATGTAAATATGTATGCATGGTGTGTGCATTAAATATGCATTATATTGTATTAATTGTAATCCATAGGCATGATTTTTAAAATATATATATATATATATATATATATATATATATATATATATATATATATATATATATACATATATATATATGTAATAAAGATGAGGTGTTCCATTGATATAAAAAAAATCAGTTGTATATGTTGTGATTAAATTATACTGTATTATATTATACTACATAATAATGTATTATACTGTAACCCATAGACATGATTTTATACACTCAACAAAAATAAAAGACAATTGTATAAATTATTGCAAACTTGTAACAAACTTATAAAATATAAATGCAAATAAAGGAATATATATATATATTTATATATATAAATTTATAAATTGAAGATAAGGTGGACAATTGAAATAAAAGAAGTCAACTGTATATGTTGTGATTATTAAGAAAAAATGAATCTAAATAAATGAAAGTTTCAAGCACAATTAAGTATTCGAATAATATATTTAAGACAAAGATAAAATAATTTGAACAGGATATAAATAATAATATAAAAGAAAGCAAAATAAGACATTGAAAACAATTTATGTCAATAGACATAAGATAATTACACTATTAGCTCCTGTTATCCACACAAACATTAACATGCCAAAACAAGCTTAAAATTACAAATAACATAAGAAATCTACAAAGCGCATAATAACCAAGTAGTTGATGCCCAGAAAAAATAGTAACCTAATCTAAGCTTTATCCTATTCTCTTAGTTAATATTTTTATTTACATATTTCAATTTTAAATAAAATTGTTAATTCATCTTTAAATATCTATTTTATTTATTATGCTTGCATAATGTATTCCTATTCCACCCACATATGTTTTAAATTAACTATGTTTATATGTATTCCCATATAATATTATTTTTTGCTTTGCCTATTATTTCCACTTTATCAAATTAAAGATTATTTTGGCCATTGCACACTTGGTGCAATAAATATCAAGGCGATAATAAATATTTGGAAACTTTCACTTACAATGGAATTACAAAATTCGCTTATGGTTGTTTATTTCACTAATCATAGTTTAAAAATGTTATATGGAGATTTTAAGATTACTAAAAGAATAATTTTTCTTCAATGACATTATGGTATAATTACAAAAATCAACCTTGAGGTGTAAAATGTAATGTTAATGAGAAAAGGGGGATATTACAAAATATGTTCTAAAAAAAAGAAGGTCACATTTATGCATATGATTATCTCTTTACAACTTTAAGAATATTTTTTTTATTTTGGGAGAAATCCACTTCTCAGTTCCATAGTTTTATGAATGTATGTGTTGAAGGGTCACTTACCACCAACCTATATTAATTAGTCTATTTTGCTGAATATGTTTTTTAAAAATTATCACCTACCTCATGCTAACTCTATGCTATTCAAAGTGGGTGCCGCAAGTACGCCACTAGGGTACCGCGAAATTTTTAAATAGTTAAATAAAATAAAATAAATAGTTAAAACAATCATAAAAATTAATCAGGGTGTTTTATTGCAATTATTACAATTCTATGTTTCTATTTTATTTACTTCTATATTTTATTATTTATTTAATAAAAATAAAAAATAATTATAATCATAATAATAGGGGTGCCGTGAATTTGGTTAAATAATTTGAGTGTGGAGCCAGACAAAAATGTTAAAGAACCACTGCTTGATATTTCTTAGCTCGCAACTACTAAATAAGTACCAAGCTCTTATTAGGGATCGATAAATTATTTGCCACTTCTAGGATTAACATGCGCTATAGCTTGGCTCGCTTCATAATCAGTTGACATCGGCATGATGGTATAGAAGGATCAATCTAATTAGGGATTGATATCATTTATAATTTATTTATTTATAATATTGATATATAATTTATCAATCCCTAATTAGATTGATCCTTCTATACCATCATGCGGATGTCAACTGACCAAGCTCTTAATTTCAGTCCTTCTGCTTTTAGTTAATAGTGATTTCGAGCTTATCAGTGCCCATTAAAGTTTCATTACATTCAAAATAGTAAAACCTTAGGTATACTTATTTTAGACTATGGTGTAAAACGTAATCTTACGATAAAATATATTTATTTTTTTTACTTAACACCTGTCCTCTCAAATGTTGGTGCAATTCCATTATTTCAACAATGGATTACTTGTCAAAGTTGGTTTCACGTGACAATTATATTGGAAGATGCAGTCACTTTGGTTTGAATTGTTTACAAACAAAGCAAGAGAAAGGATCTTGGATAGGCTCGCCGGCCGGCAGTGATAAGAGTGTCGGAGGGAACCGCTCGATAAAGGCGACGGGGAGGAGGGGGGAGGAGAAGGGGCAGAGTATCACCTGACTCCTTCCTCTTCCGGCTAGCCGTCACCCCATCACCCGGCCCGACTTTTACCGAACATTCTCGATTATCATTATCATTCCTATGAATTCATTTGCAGCAAATATGAATACAAAACTAGCATAACTCATGCCCAATATATGAAAAAGATCGTCTATTATCTATTTGACCCCAATAATGTATATGGTTGTCATTTTCAATAGAAGTTCAGTTAAATCTTTAGAAGTACAATCTTATGATCTAAATCAACAAAAAATTACTTCAGACTTAGTATTGGAATGCATCATTACTTACTACTTCAATCGTAAATGCATTTTGAAATATCTTGGATTTACGTAAAATTTCGCTGAGAGAATGAAGAAAAAACAGAGAAGAAGATCCAGATGCAGGCACCTTTGAGAAAGATGAGATTGAAGAAGTGGCGATGAGCAAGAAGGCAGCAAAGGTGTACGAAATTGGGGTGGAATTCCATAAGGATGGAAAACGAAAAGTCTTGGCCAACGAAAGGAAGTAAAAGTAAAAGAGATAACGAGAAGAAGTAAAAGTGCCAGTAGGCTATTGCTCTTATTCCAATTAATAATTTGACGGGTTCAGTTAGCAAAGAATGTAATAAAAAACGACAAAATACATATTTTTTCTGTGATATTCGGAAAAGAAAACCAACTACATATTGCATGAAAACTGCAAAGCCTCTAATACTTCTCTCTTGTACTTACGAAATATTTTTAAATAAACCTCTGAAAAATATTACAGTTAGTAGAATAGTTATAGGAGAATATTACATTCAGAAAAGTGCAATCAAGTTTTACCGAATATAAAGATCCATTTTGTTTATAATGATAAGAGCTAAAAATGATGATCCTTTCTCTGTTCTTACTTTTAAATCAGCTTATTTGAAGATGAATTTTTTTTCACTAAGCAGCTTTTGGGCTTGGGTTGGAGACAAGTCCGACAACCATCAGCTGTTTATTTTGAGTTTATTGGCATGATGAGCCTCCAGTAGCACATTAACGGCCGGCTAATCTCTAATAGTATTAGTAGTAGTGGTAATCATGAAGTTGGAGAGCCACATACGAAAATCACAAACAAAATTAAAAAGCAGTTTTGTTCTAGTTTTGTGCCCTTTTGAAAAAAGTTTCGTGCACCAACAGGTAGCTCAAAAATTAAAAACAAAGTGGCGCTCCAACTCCAACTTCACGCTAGAGTGCCACTTTCTCTGATTTCGACGAAATTGGTGTCTTTTTAAACATTGAGTTTTGTGCCTTTTTGTGACACTAATAAAAGTGTTGTGCCCCTACGCGAATTAAGGTACACGCTTCGAAAAATGGTGCTTCTACTTCATGCTGGAGTGCCACTTCCTTCCATTTCGATGAAATAGGTATAATTTTAAACGCTGAGTTTTTTACCAATTCGTGTCACAATTTCCAGGTTTTTTTTGTCAGTACGCAAATTGAAATGTTTAAAAAAAAAATCTGCTGGAGTACCCATGTCTCCAATTTCGGTGAGCAAAAAATGCGATTAGCATAGAAGTAAAAATAAAAGCTATTTATTTCCGGCAGGCATTATGCCCATCAGGGTCTTTGCTTTTGATGAACAGAAAACAGCACATGTGTGAACAATATTCTTTTATATTATTTTTGCATTAGATTAAATAATCTAAGGGCGAAAATCGTAATTAATTTTTATACCAAACATAACAATAATTATTGTAGTTGTGTCTTGATTACAAAGAGCTGTTAATTTATTCAATTACTAAGAAACAATTATTCAGTTTCCCGAAGATTTATAACATTGGCATTTTGCGGAATGTAATCTTCGGTACAGGAAAGCTGAGATACTTTGCTAATTAAGGAAATAGTTTCTCCACTTGATTAAAAGTTATTTAAAAAATTTGTTTTTCATTTATCGGTGTTAATAGTGACGATTTAAATATTTTGTATGCTATCTTACAAGGTTTAGCTTTTACTAGAAAATAGTTTAAAAATAAAAACTCTTGCTTAGGAGAATAACTTTCTTTTCATTAATACGTTTCGTTGGCTAATTTGCCCAAAGTTTTCAGAATTTCTGGAAATTGTCGAGAAAAGAACCCTGTCCGGAGAATAACGCTCACTGCAGAGTTTTCAAAAATTCTAAAAATGTTAGGCAAATTAGCCAACGAAACATGCTAACAAAAAGAAAGCAGTTCCCTAAGCAGGAGTGTTTATTTTTAAATTATTTGCTAGTAAAAGCGAGACCTTGTAAGGTAACATACAGAATATTTATATGGTCACTGTTATCGCCGATAAATGAGAAACAAATTTATCATTTATTACATTTCATATTATATATCTATAATATCTTAGTTTTAATCAAGTGGGGAAACTATTTCATAAATCAGCACTTCCAGTATTCAAATGTATTTCCTAAATTCCTTATATCAGCAACTAGTGAATGTGACACTCCAACTTTACGGATTTGTGGTAATCCCTCCAGTAGCACAGTAGAGGGACTGTGAAGACGAGACGTTTTTTGCCGTAAAGACGGGTGATAGAGTAACAGTTTGGTAAAAAAATATCTCACTTGAGTAAGGAAAAAATTAAAGCAGGAATGTTTAACGGCCCAGAAATAAAAAAAAAATTCATTAAGGACCTAGTCTTCGTAAATTCCATGAATAAGGCTGAGCGAAAATCCTGGACTTAATTTTTTGCAGTTGTCGGAAATTTTCCGGGCCAACGAAAAGCAGAAAATCATGTTGAACTGGTAAATGATATACTTAAAAATTTCAAATCCCTTGGGTGCAACGTGTGTATTAAGGAAGATGATTATAGAAAGGGACTGTTCCAAGATATATTCAAAAAGGTCACGAAAAATAAGCTTCCGAAATGTTGAGTGACTAGTTTGGTCCATCGATGACTTGGTACTATCTTTGTATATATAATAATATTAGTATATACTAATATTTGTATAATATAATGATATTTATATAATATAATAATATTTGTGTAATTTAATAATAAAAATTTCATGTTTAATTTTTAGATTTGATTCATGGATTTAACCTAATAAAACGTAAAACGTACATTTCACTAAAACGTTATATCTTAGAAATTTGACCTCCTAGACAAAAACTAACGCCATTTTTGAATTCAGGGCTCCAAATTCATATGAAATCAGCTCCAAATACCCAGCAACCAAAACCACTGTTGGCCTGTGTAATCAATCAATCTCTCGCTCTCTCTTCCTCTTTGTTCCGTTCCTCTGATATTCCTACTTCATCATCTAACCATGGAGGTCTAATTTCTGGAATTGGAAGCCAAATTAGCGTTGTGAGACTCAAACATTTTATGTTTAGCTTTATCTCAAGGACATCTTCTATCGCATTAACCTTTTCAGTGGCATATATTAGACACATTGTAAGTAAAAAAATATCGATATATCGAAAGGAAATGGGTGAAAAAGCAAAGAAAGTGCATCAAATGAGTATAATGTTAAACTGTAAAGAAGGTTATGAAATAATATAATAATTATTATTTATAAAACAATATTTTTATTAGCCATGAATCATTATAAAAAAAGATAGAAAAGAATTATACTTCAAAGAAAAAAAAAATTATAATATATTTTTATTTTGAAGACTTTTAGCCATATTTGATATATTATAGTCTCGTAGAAGTTAGTCAATAATAAAACCTTAAAATTCTCAAATTTTTATTTATCTTATAACTCTTCCGATTATATTGCGCATTCTCAAAACATTCATCTAAAAGCATGTAATTTATTTGATATACCATCATCATTTATATAAATCATCAATTTTTCTTTATATAGGATTAATCAACATTATTTGTATGTAAATCTTATCTAATAATTATTTTTTGGTAATTAAATATTGTTTATTGTTATATTTACTGGTAAAACTCCTGAATGGTAACCCCAACATGGAGGACATTAAGATTTTTAGGACTTAGCTAATCTAAACCTCCGCCATTTTGGGGTTACGATTCTGGAGTTTTCCCGAATGAAGGAAATTGTTAAAATAAAATACAGTAGCATGAATCTCGATAATTCGTATGGTCAAGGGTTCGAAAGTTAAATATGAATTATCGATATATCCAAATTATCGACATTTCCAATAATCGGCGGTAAAAAATAGGAAATAACAAAATTATATTAATATGAATGGAAATACAAACGATATAGTGAGATCAACAAAAAAATTTGGTTATTTTCTTATGATGCAATCCTTGAAGACGGATCTCATCGATAGCTTCGTTAAGCATGTTCAAAGCAGAAAATACGTTTACACAAACATCCGATTTTGCTAAGAAATGACAAACGTTGTAGATGCATTATTTCGCCATTTTAGAACTAATTGTCGGCACATCAATTTCTTCTTCATCTCCTTTTTTTACGGAGTCAAAACTTTCTCGTCAGTTAGGATCCAAGCTACTGCTAAACCTTCGTCAAAATCTCGAAAAGTCATGGGAGTTCTTAATTTTGAGGTAAGTGATTCCCATCCTTGATGCTTAGTAAGAGTTGCATCACTACTTCCTTGCGTTAAATGTCTAAAATCGTTTAATTATGGCCAAGTTTAGAGGTTGTGCTGGGAGGCAAAAACAGAAGATTAACATAGCTGAGTGATGAGGTACTGTATGGGCCGTACAATTTTCAGTAAACAGTTGAAAATTTTCGCTGTTTTTTATTCCATATCTGTCCCCTTCGTTGAAAATTTCACCTATGATACATGCTTTTGTGTTTGCACGATAGGCGTTCGGTTAAGTTTTTGTTTATAAAGCACCTTGCATTCGCGGATTTGCCAGTTATGAGCGAACTTAATTTTTCAAATCAATCCATGTTGTCGACTAACAGTATGGTTACAGGTTTTTTTACAACATACAAAGAACTGAATAGAAAAAAAAAGAGTAAACCTACAGAAATTCATAGAAACGATTCCTCTCTCACTCACTCACCTCTCCTCTTGAAGAGATTAAGAGTTAACCAAATTTTTTATTTGGAAATTCGAATTATAAGGCGTTTATATTACTTGGAAGACGAAAATAAATACAAATTATCGGGGGAACCGGATTGCAGTGTTTTTATACGACATAAAGGGAGACTTTTGAGAGACCAGAAAATCTATACGAATTACTGGGATATGAATTGCCGAAACCCTACTGTAATATAGTTTAGCATATGCTGTGATCTATATATCATTGTAAAATATCGATATCATCGATATATCGGATGTTAAGATATCAATATAATATATCGGTTTTTCAACTCCGATATATCGCGTGTCGATATTCCAATCCTACTCACAAGAGATTCCATTTCTGCTCCCAGATGTTCAATTTCCTGATTGAACATTTTCCTGATTTTTTATTCAGATCAGTTGTAGCGCTCTTTATATTATCTTCCTTAAATTCTTCTAATCTTTTTTACTTCCGATTAACATCTGAATTCCTGGCCACTTTATTTATCTTCGCTTCAAATCTTTCAATGTTTTCTTTCGTCGTTTAGGCCCTCTCATCCATCTTTGCTTCTAAGTTCTTGGTACTTTCTTCTATCTTTTTTTCCCATTTCTTCAGTACTTTTGTATTCTCATCACTTTTCTGCATCAACAGTCTTAAGAACTGTTCCTTCGTTAGTTCACTGTATAGACCCCAAAAAATATCCCAGAATACCATGAAATAAAAAACTAGCCACCTATTCGTAAGACCTTTAAAGAGTATGGTGATGGAAACACGAATAGGCCATACAAAAATTATTACGGATAAAGCCAACTAATAGAATGTTAATTAGATCTTCGTGGATGACAATACTTTGAGAGATTTCAATATTAAGACTCTATTACATGCTTCTAATAATAGACTAACCTTTATGCCACCTGTGATAATTATGATTATAAGATTATAAATTTCAATTTAATTAGTGATGCTGATTATTAATGTACTAATAAAGTGAATTGGTAGAAACGTCCTTCAAGAGGGATGCCATTTTAAATTCTATGTTTCTGACAATCTGATTTTCTAAGGCAGGGGGGGGGGTTCCAGAAACGGCATTCACTTAATTTCTTTATATATTATATTCTGTATTTGTATTGGTTCCAGAAGGGAACTGATCAATCAAACTGAAGTACTTAGTTACATTAACTACAGAGGCTGGAGACCACAGACCCCCATGCTATGATAACTAGGTTGAGATATTGGAGACCTTTTCCAAGGGTGTCGCGTTTACCAATGCACTTAACTAACAATAACATGGCATGCAGGATAAAAATAATAACAGATTTTGACATAAATCTGACTTTTTTAAAGAGGATTTATTAATTAAACGGTTCGTTTAATAATGCACACTCTAAATTAATCTCGTTATACAATTACTATTGACTATAACATACGTACTTGAGAATATTGGGCCTAGATTGCCTACTAAGATTTTACTATGGTACCACATAATATTAAACAATACTGTACGCATAAAGGTAAGTGACTGGTGTTGCTATCGTCGTCTCAGATATTGCCCGCTTTGCCGCGCGATGATCTGGTTGCGTCCCCTCAGCTGCGGTCTCGAACTCTGCCTGCCAGATTAGCTGACTCCGTCTGGGATGAACTGCTCAGCTGGTCTTCCTGCTTCTACCCTGACAACTTCACTCTCTCACACTCCAGGTTTATTATTATTATTATTATACAGGAGTGGGCAACCCTTACTCACCATGACTCATTTGGATCTTTTGTGGGACACTCCAGCTTTAACAGACTATTCTTCCGTGTCGCCTTCCAGTAGATCCTTCCAATCGTAGACCCAGTAGATCGTTTCAAAGTAGATCCTTGGATGAGGTACAGCCCGAGGGGTATTCGCCCTTGAACATTGCACATAGGAAGTCACGAACGGAAGATATAGCCACCTGACTTTGTGGAAGACGGAAATTGTGCCGATGGGCATTCGCCATTCGAATACAAGAGTATGGATGATAAGGAAGATGCTAGTGAGAAATAAAATGAGAAACCATGATTAGGACAAAAATGGTAGACAGATGTGCTGAATACTGTTCTGTTAATAGGCTCTGCTAATGAGAAATTGAGAGAACTTGATTTAAATGACACAACTCTGGGGTCTTTGTATCGTTATACCAAACATGGACATCTGGGTTGTTACAATTAACTATTCTTTTTGGCTTTGATCAGTACATATATAGCTTTATTATAAGAAAAGATAATATATGCACGTTCTTACTAGAAAATATATAATAAAAGAAAATAGCACTGCTATCTTGTAGTGACACTTCAACCAATTGAAGGGACGATTGCCGGCACTAGTGTAGACGTCCGCTACATTGCTTATTATAACCTCATCAAACACTTCTTCTATTACGCATCTCTCTTACAGTACTCCTCTTTTACCTTCCGGAATTGTGCACAGTAGCCAGTCCAGTCGCTCGCCGAAATGATTGACAAACCTATTAAAATAATTCTATTTTTATCAAACATAGATAAATCATAAATACTCATTTTTATCAAACATAGATAAATCATAAATACTCAAACAAAATTGATTGGATTTTTTTTCCTGTATTTATTAATTCTTGTAATGCTACAAAGCTCAGATCTCCTGACACATTTCCCCCACGTATTATTGTAAAAATACGAGATCGAAACAGACGTTGGTATTTACCTTTATACATATTGCGTTATAAAATGGTCTAAATGAGAGACTAAAGGAGTCACTGGTTAATAGACCAATATGTAAACTTAATAGTAACTGCGAAAGGGCGCTTGGCCAGGGATTGCTCAACAATGTGCAAAAAAGAAACCCAAAACTCTCCATAACTCTCTTCAATTTCAACTAGAATATTAACGTTACGGTAACAGGCCATATATTTCTCCAATATTTATTCATTATCTGAATGAAGATGATCTTCAAAAGGTTAGGTTAGAAAACTTCCGGTAATACCTCGACCCGGGACCATTCCTCTAAAGTTTTTAAGTTTTCATCAGCACTTGTTATATTGTCATATCCTACCTTACACTGTTTCCAGTTTGCGACATAATCAGTTTCCAGTCCACTTTCACAAAAATTGTTAACTCAATGTTTCTTTGCGTCTGTTGAGAGTAATTACAAATATTTTATATGAATCTTGCAGGAAATTAAATTATCTATAAAAGTGGTTATTATGCATTTTGCAACAAACTGCACTGAAAAATGGTTATTAAGGCGAAACCATTGACATATCTATCTTATTCACATTTTCACGAGTAGCTGTACCTAATTTTCTAACATCTTGCATATGATACTTCCAGAATATTTGAGGATCTTTGAAATGTGTAATGACAACTTTCTACTAAAATGCCCTGGAAGCGGATTACTGAAAAAAGAGCTTGTTAAGGTCGAAAACTTTTTTACGTAAGGGACAAAACATACAACATACCTTAAAATCGAAATCACCTTTTACAACACAAACCGTTTATTTAAGCTATCTCCCAGTGACTATTATTACAAACAAGGAAGGTGAGAAGCATTGGGTAAATAATAATTTTTTTTCTGTGATTAGGAGTTTTTTTAGAATAACGATTAATCTAATGTACGTATCGACTAAGGATGGATCTGGAGGATTTTTCAATGTCCTGTAAGTGATTAAGGATATTATTGCCTTAGATTAAACGCAATGAGGAAAGGAGTTCGGGAGGGATTAGGGGAGCCTTGGTTTAGCGTGGATAATAATAATATAATTTTATATCATCATATCTGCACTATGTCCAGTGAAAAGAGAACTAATATATTATTTATATGTATGTGGTTACCAACTGACACAACTTTGATTTAGACACTTCTGTCCCAAAGAGTTTTTGCCGCCATACTACCGGAGGGGGGAAGGGGGGAGGGGAGATGGTCGGTCCGGCAATTTTTCTCAAGAAAATAATCTTTATGATAGCAATTATAATTTAATCGCATAATACCATCATTTGAAACTCAATTTTTGGTATCATGAGTAAATTAAATAGACACACTGTCAGCCAGCGAGCCGCAGCGGCCTTTGATGAACCAAAGTTACACGTTCTACGCCACTTTCTACGAGTCTACGCCTTCTGTAACTCATTATAAAAGTAAAGGTAACATTAACCATCAAGAATGACACACAAATAAATTGTATAAAAGAAAATTAAATGAAGACTTCTTAACTCATCATGAACATTTTCTTTCTAAATATTTTTTTTAAGCGTGGACCCGTGAAATTTGGCGCCCCTTGGCCGGGGCCTTGTGGTAAATCCAGCCCGGGGCTATCTTGTAAAACTTTGATTTCATGCTTTCTGTGCTAGTCAGAAACACCATTATTCTGTTTGACAGGAGAAGAAAATTTCTTTTATTGTAATAAGACCATGTTATAAGAATGCCACGAAAAGTTTTATTTATGATTGACCATTTGATTGACAGTTTTATTTCACAAAGGATATCAGGTTCGTTACGAGCTACTCAAAAATTATAAAAACATATATTTATTTTTTTTATTTTTTTCAGTCTTTCAGATTTCTTTCTTTAATTTTTTAAAATGTTTTTATAGTTTTATTATAATTTTTTTACAAAACACAAAATTTCAAACAACACTTAATTTTTAAAGAGTTAAATACAATGACACATCAAAAATAAAAACTCACAGCTATCAGCAAATACAAGGTCCATAACAACTTCATATACATATATATGTTACAAATGCTTATATAATTATTAACAAAATAAATTGTTATTATATATTCGTATATATAATGTTATATATATAACTCGTATATATAATATGTAATATATATTATTACAATTTAATAAGTGTGTATATATATATATATATATATATATATATATATATATATATATATATATATATATATATATATATATATATAGATCAGACTTGGTCAAATAATAAATAATGATGGTTTAATACTGTTCATTCATTATTTGCAAATAAAATAAAATCTTATATATTTTCTTTTTTTAATTAAATGTTGTACTGTGTATTAAATTGAATATTTAAACGTTAATCAATTTTCTAACATCTAAGTTAACAATAACTAAATAAGCACTAAGTAATTAATAACATATATTTCGTTTATAACACATTATTATATTATTAATAACACATTATATCTAAACAAATTAAAATTAAAGGATACAATCAAATTAATAAAATTTTAATCATATAGGTAACGAAGAATATCTAAATATTTTAAACAATGAAGATGATTATTATAAACAATGAATGGATTAATACTGTTCATTCATTATTCGCAAATAACAAAATAAAACCTTACATATTTCCTGTTTTTAATTAAATGTACTGTGTATTAAATTGAATATTTAAACGTTAATCAATTTTCTAACATCTAAGTTAACAATCACTAAATAAGCACTAAGTAATTAATAACATATATTTCGTTTACAACACATTATTATATAATTAATAACACATTATATATAAACAAATTAAAATTAAAGGATACAATCAAATGAATCAAATTTCAATCGTATAGGGAACGAATGATATCTAAATCTTTAAAAAAAATGAAGAAACAAATAACGAATCAAAAATATTAATTATTGAATACATTTTTATTGGGGTAATGTTCAAGTCTGATATATATAGGAAGGAGTATCAGGATCGACGGACCAGCAGCTGATCTCACACCTCATTTACACTTAAAGTCCATTTGCGCCATGGCTCAATTCCGAACAGAGAAGGAGTCAATTTAAATTTTGTGTTTTTTTAAGGTTGTCATGTTTTTGTTGAATAAAAAACAATAAATAAGAAACTGTTTAAGTTAGATAATTACCAATTGCAGCATCGTAAACTAGACAAGATGTTCTTTAAAAATAAGTAGAATTTATCTATGTTGAAACAATTTGAAGGAGGATTTCGGAAGGCTAAATTGCGTTAAGTTCTGTTTATCATAAAACCATCTGAATTAAGTTGAAATCTGTTTCAGAATAAGCTGAGATACGCCTCCATTTTTGTAAAACAATTATGTGATGTGAAATTCTCTCTCTCTTCAAACTACCAGTGTTTTCATCAGAAAAAATCTCAATAAATTATTACAAAACTTTTGTTTATTTTTTCCTCAGTGACCTGGCATGTGTTGTAATAAAATTTATTAAATACAATTTTATTTATTAAAAAAAAATAAATAGAATATTTAATATGGGTATAGCAAATGAAATTCTTCTTTAATAATATTACTAAATATTCCCGATAATGATAATATAAAATGTATTTTAATGAAAATGAGCCCTGCATTTCCTCGCCCTTTCCAATACGACACCGGTTGCTGCAAGGACCTCTGCCTCGTTAATCCTTATTTTATCGTATTTTTTAATTATACTTTCAAATAGTTGGTGTGGTTATAAGCTCGGAATAGACCACTGGCTTTAACTTCTCTGACATAAAAGTCCAGAGGTGTTAAGTCAGAACTTCTGGCCGGCCACCTCAATGGCCCATTCCGCCCTATCCCACGAAAGTTTTTTACAAGTAAGTCTTTATAAAAGTGGATAATTTATAGTCAAGTAAGAGGCTGATAAAAAGAAAATCGGGAATAATCCATGGTTTTACGAAAAAAAGAACTTAACGTAATTTAAGAGCTCGAAAACCCCCTTCAAATGATTTTAATAAAGACAAATTCTACTTATTTTCAAAGAAAGTTTTCTCTAGTTTACGATGCTGCAATCGGGGGGGGGGGGGCACCTAACTTAAATAGTTTTTAAGTTATCGTTTCCTATTCAACAAAAAAAATGACAACCCAAACAAAAACACAAAATTTAAATTTTGTTAATAAATATTAATTAATAGTTAATTAATACTCCTTCTCTGTTCGAAATTGGACCTTAGCCCAAATGAATTTTTTTGTTGCAAATGAGTTGTGGAATCACCTCCTGGTCTGTGGTCCGCCGATTCCAATATATATATATATATATATATATATATATATATATATATATATATATATATATATATATATATACACATATACACATTAATTATTTTATTTATAAATATTTAGATTTATATGAACATATACACTCATAGCTTAAGTTTTAACTGAGCTATAGAAAAACATTTAACATTTCGTTCTCTTCATTAACCTACAGTTATTAATATAAAATATCAGTGGACATTTTTTAAATATTATTTTACCAATTAGACATTGATACGATTGCTTAAAAACATCACAAAGCTCAATGATTTTCAAATGTATAAGTGTTAAAGAACACCCATGTTCCATTATAATAAAGCATTATTTCGCTTCTCAGATACAAACACAAATTACAAATAATTTTAAAATGAAGAAACTATTCCTTTATAATAATTTACATTAGTAGGTTTTCAATTTTAAATAGGGTATATCTTTTAAAGTTGAAAGATGAACATTTAACAGTCTAGCGTAAAAAACAACAATCCACTAAAAAGTTAGAATTAAAAGGTATTCGTTCCTGATTAATTTTAATTAAACACACACACACATATATATATATATATATATATATATATATATATATATATATATATATATATTAATATATATATTATATGCAAAAGCAAAAGCTCAAAATGAGACATAAATTGTTATGGCGTAAATGGAAAAATCCAAAAAAGAAGCCAAGAGTCTCAAAATTAACAGAAATAAAAAAACCATCTGTCGATATTTCGCCAATTCAGGCATCATCAGGACAGTAAGAGAAAAATAAATAAAATATAAAGAAAACAAAACTAATAATGAACAAAATGCAACACATCTCACATCCAGAGTCAAAAAAGTTACTAACCACAGAAAGTACCCCACACCAAGACACCCAGGCAGATACAGAGGGAAAATGGAGGTTACACGACTACAGATGGGAAAAGATAAATTACAAACAGCTGATCAAGAAAACAAAGAAAATCCTCATACAAAAAATCACAAAATGTATAAAGGATCATAAAAATTAATTAATAATTAAATAAGATAAGATAAACCAAATACACGAGGAAAGGGAAAGTTCATATGCACAGAAGAGGAAGGTCCTTATAAAGACAACAATGGATACACGGCTATTCTACAAAATATATTAATATGCAAGAGCAAAAGCTCAAAATGAGACATAAATAATTGTTATGACATAAATGGAAAAATAAGAGGCCTAGAGTCAGTGGATACACGGCTATTCCACAAAAATTAATTTTTTTTAAATGATCTTTTATACATTTTTGGGTTTTTTGTATGAAGAATTACTTTTTTTTTATAATCAGCTGTCTGTAATTTACCTTTTCCCTCAGTATGTGCCTGGGTTTCTTGGTGTGGGGTGCTGTCTCTGGTTAGTGACTTTTTTGACTCTTGATGTGAGATGTGTTGCATTTTGTTCTTCATTAGTTTTTTTTCTTTATACTTTATTTCTTTTGCTCCTACTGTCCTGATGGTGCCTGAATTGGCGAAAAATCGATGGATCATTTTTTTATTTTTTTCTGTTAATTTTGAGACTCGGCATATATATATATATATATATATATATATATATATATATATATATATATATATATATGTGTGTGTGTGTGTGTGTGTGTTTTAATTGGCACATACTGATATATAAAAAATAAAACTTTCAAACTGTGAACACGTTATTCTCCCATGAAATATACACACTCCACATTACATATGAAATGACATTTTCTAAAGTTCTAGATGAACCCTTCCAATTTAAAATGCCATTTCATCACCCAAGGAATACTAGACAAATGTCACTAAGATAGAAATATGTAACTGGGTGAGTCATATAAAATGACCGATGTCGTTTTCTTCGAAATTGTAATCCACTGATCGGCTTTTCAAATTCAATTAAGGCTGATATCACTTTAATCCAAAGACTATACTAAATGAATTTGTAAACAAAATTACCTCGTATGCCTTCAGTTTTGTCTGAGCATTCGGTTAAACATCAGGACACTACAATTTGAAATATTGGTAATATTACACCATTATTGGAAAACGTTTCCGCAACCAAAAAAAAACAAAAACCCGTTTGGGGCGGCAATTCGAAGAAGAGGATGCTTTCTCTAAACGGACTGCTAGTAGAAGATTCCGGAAATTCGAAAATGGTGACATAAGCCTCGAGACGAATGAGTGTTCTGGACTACAACGATTTAATAAAGAAGCTCTGCATGGCTGTTGAGGCAGACCCAACAAAAAGTACTTGAGAATTGGTAAGAGAGCTTGGAGATTCCCAATCTAGCATAAAATGTGGGCTACATAACTTGGTAAAAGTGATTCGCACATCAAGAGTGGTTCCCCATGAGTTGATCACTGGGCAGGTACGAGTTGAAATTTGTCAACCACTTTTAAAAACCCAAATGATAATCTTTTCATTAAAAGAATTGTAACTTTCGATGAAAAGTGGATATATTGCAGAAATCCTAAGAGGCAGAAACAGTGGTTAGACTGCAATCAGTTTTCTCTGCCAGCTGCTCAGCAAGAGCAATTTGAAAATCAGACAATGCTTTCTGTATTTTCGAATCACGAAGGCATAATTGTGAGTTCATTCCAGAAGGTCGACCCATTGATTCAGAAAATTATAATGATTAGTTACAAAGATTGTATGATATTGTGACCCCACATTACCCACGAGCAGTTGACAGAAATAGGGAATGTTTCAACAACATGACTCCCGACCGAACACTTCTCGTTACATGAAATAAAAAATCTCAGAACTGGAAGGGATTTAGCTTCTTCTTCAACCTGCTTAGAGTCCGCACTTAGCACCTTCCGACTACTATCTCTTCCGGTCAATGGCCCATTACTTCAACAAAAAACCTTCAATTCTCTGTACTAATTTCAAAATGGAGGTGCAGAATTGACCCTTACTGAACATAAAGAGTCGTATTGGGAAGATATCCATCACCTAGCCTCGAGATGGCTACACACAATAGAATACAACAGTATATATTTAAAATAAAGAAATAAACAAATTTGTTAAAATGAAATCATTTTTAGATTAGCGAGAAAAAGATCATTTTTTATGACTCATCCCATTAAGTTTGAATATTCAAAAAACCGATGGATACAAAGTGCGGGTTACCTATTTCATTGATATGGTTGGATGAAATATATATTTTTTAAAATTGAATACATTATTTCAGTATCACCAACAATGTTCTAATTTTCTCCTATGCCTCAGTATACAAAATATATTATTACTTTAATAAATATAGACTATACATAAATAACAATCATGTAATTTTAAACTGACGGAATAAAAATAATTTATAAAAAAAGAATCATTTCTTCCTACAGTGAATACAGCCAGTTTGTTGTCAAGTATGATACAGAAGCTATAAACTTTTGCCCCTTAGAAATAATTAGTCTTTCCGAGCATAAATGGCAAGTCTTTAAGCATTTACATCAATTTGGCACAAGAGTCTTTCACGCTTATATACATCCATATAGTTTATCGATATCGATGCTCTTAAACATTTATTACAAAATACAGACTTGGCTTTGGCCTACAATGGAATATTTCTTTATATTAGTCAAATACTGTTGCCCCCTGTAAATCTGACACCCACATTGACAAAAATTAGGTTTAAACGGAAAATATGTTTCAGGTCACAAATTGAAGCGTAGGTTGTCTAGCTTTAAAGTTAAATTTGGTCTTTTCGAAAACACATCCTGGTGGGGCTGAAATCGAAAAACACTTGAAAAGACACAGTTAGTTAATTCTCATGCTGTGATTACTGTTTAATATTTCTTAGACGCTATCCATCCAAAGATGGTAATGAAGTTTTTTGATGAGCCCTGATTTACAACAGAAATATGACGGCTGTATATACACATAGACATTTCAAGCCGGATATCATCAATCATCACCATTCGGAATACACATAATATGCTTTCAAATCAGGAACCAAAACACCAATGGATACCCATACGCATAACTTACACCAATCTTCAGATAAACTATTAGTTTTTCCATAATGTTCAACGCCATACTAAACCCAGCGTATTGGTGGGTTTCCTGAAAAGACAGATAATTTTTAAAACTAGACATCCTCATTACCAAACATTTTTTTAGGTACTGGTTGTCAGATTTGACAAAGAATATATATACATAAGCCTACTACTTTCTGATATCTAAATTTCAAACCATAATAATATATAGCTCATTTGCTACAACGACGTTATAACACCAAAATCACGAGTATTGAGTTAATAGCAGAGGGGAAATTGCAATGATGTCAACTTTTAACCTGTAGGGTATCATTTGTGAGCTTTCAAGGCCAATCGTGACATTTTTTAAATTTTTTAGTAATTATAGTTGCACAGACATTAATACAGTATTTAAAACTTCAAATCCATCTCCATTTATCCATCTGAATTTCGAGTTATGACGATGTTGTAACAAATTAGCGATATTATAATATATCAATTATTTGAAGCTATTTTTTATTTAACTCGACACGTTATCAATCAATTAATGCAGTAAAAAATTGGTTATTAAATGCAAATAATATATGAAACCTCTTTTGGACGGAAAACTGTCAAAATTTTCCATAAAAACAGTGCTGTTTAATATAGGTTATTATTTGTAAGTTTTTCTTTTTTTTTATACCGATTTGGTGATATATACATATCACTTGGCTAGTCCCAGGGACATGGAATATCGCTATCGCCGGTTTATGCTGGCAAAGGAAATGTTCTTGGAATTATCTGTCTTACTAACCAGTGTTACGCCAAACAATATATTTCGAATTTTAAAGAATTAATGACATCAATTTTGGAAAAACTAAATATTCTCAAATAAAATTTGGTCTGTAATATTTCGGACTGGGCTTCCAAAAAGTAGTGGAGGTAGTGTTTTTTATTTTTTCGGAATTCCCAATTCACATTTTTGGACGGACCAATAAAATTTTCTCGATTTTTTCCTTTATCTTCCTCATATCTTTTATCGTTTTATTTTTTTATAAATGCTATATCAATTTCCCCTTTACATTCTTTCTCGTTCTAGTTGGTATATTAGATATTTTTCATGACTTGGTTGAACGGGTATAAGATATTGTTGGACTTTAGTATTGATTTATAAAGGGTTAATTCTCTTTGGTTTACAGTTAGTAAAAGAATTCTAACAGTTTCATAACTTGTGTATTTATTTAAAAAAAAAAAAATCGTTTTTCGTATGTTCGATGGTCAATTTTTTAAACGACAATATATTATTAGCCGCTAGAAATGAAAAAAAAAACAACAACGCAATTACAAATTCCAATTTGACCAGCATTCACTTATACGATTCAATGAAGTTAGGTGAGAGGAATTAGATTTTTATAAATTAATTAAATATTCATCATAAATTATTTCTATATAATTAATTTTGACGAGGTACGGTTCCGGTTTTATTTACGGACGAAACATTTCTCACTTAAGCTGGATGCAGTTTGCTTGAGCTAGTAAATCACAATGAATATCATATATAAGCTTTTAATCATGCAGTGAATAAAATTATTTTTTCGAAAACAAACATTATGTAAAATTCGAAATGAAAATTAAGCTAAAACCAATTTTTAAAAGACAAAGGCAGAAGCAATTATATATATATATATATATATATATATATATATATATATATATATATATATATATATATATACATATATATAAATTGTACAATTAACATAATTATAAAAGGACATTTATATGTATGAAATTTCAGTTTCGAAAGCTGAAGTAGGTAGAACCGGTTTCCCATTCTGTATAGTCTATCGGTGATAGAGTCCTATCAAAAAAATCTTCAAGGGCACTGTATGCATGCTCCTCACTTCCTTCTAAGTCTCCCCCGACATCCGGGTAAGCCTGCAAATATATATTCAATTAAATATGCACAACAAAATTAAAAATATAATTATAATTTCAAAAGTTGTAATTTATTTATAACATATTGAATTATTTAACCTGATAGTATTTTACATTTATTTCTATTTCAAACAAGGCAAACAGGACAAAAATGTAGGTTACCATATTTGAGGGACGTGATAGGAAAGAAAAGAGATAGGAATATAGAGCCAAATATACATTTTACTTTATTTTTTTCTGTTGGCACTATAGACCATGAAGATCATTTGCCGCACGATGCGATCTTCTTACAGACATTTATTGCTTGCGATAGGACAGATAACCTGGAGTGGGTCATCCAACTTCACGTTGCTGCGAATGATGGCTTCCACATTGCAGCGGTAGGCTACCCATAGCTCCATAATCGGTCCCTTTGGGGCCAATTCGGCAGTGTTTTTGCCACCGAACCGCTCGGGTTCAAGGAGAGTGCCAGATCGGTCTTAATCCACGGATTATTGCTGTTCGGAGTCAGCAGGCTTACGAGAACCTATGTTTCATTCCGCGAAGCCGACCGTCCATGGACCCAACCTTCGGGCGGCTATTTTACATCCTGGAAAACCACGACGCGATTCACAATTTAGGTACGGTCATTAACGGGGTAAGGTCATCACTCCTACGCCCGGTCTGTGTGAGTTGCCTCCAGTGGACTGACGGGCCTCACATACCTGGGAAAGGGGTGATTAAATGTCTGAAGAATCCCTGGACCGAGATTTGAACTCACAACCGATTGAACCAACCTTCTCCACCTCGCCTATCTTGGAATATTGCTCTTTCCAGCTCTGCAGCATCTTTTTTTGATTCTGTATATCCATTTCAGTTTTGGTTCTCTTGCCAACTACTGTGACATTCATTGTTGCGTTGAGGCGACCTGATTGTTTCGAGCTAAATGCCCTGCTTTTCTCAACTCCTCGCTTTCATACTATGAGATATTGACTGGTCAGTTTCTGTAAGCAATTCTTTATTGTTCCTTCCCCTCCACGAGTTTAGACTTAATCCCATATCGATCTGATTATCTTGTGGAGGATTTTCTTTCATATCTCTTGATTCTGATGTTTATGGTACCGGCTAGAGCTCAGGTCCTGTCTATATTCGCAGCCGTATACTTGAACTGGATTTATCGGCATAGTATAACCTTAATTTGAGATTTTTAGAGATTTTAACGAGAGGAGAAAGTCCAGTTTGCGCTTATTATGCGATGTTCTATCCCTGTTAGTTTGTTGTTTACTGATATTGTTGTAGAGCCGAGGAATTTGAAGATCCCAACTATCGGGAATGATCTGCCATCCTTGCAGCTATTGTGATTGGTGTGGATTTTACGGTTTAATCTTATACATTTTGTTTTATCTTCATTTACTTGTAAGCCAATTAGCTATGCTCTTATCGGAGTCTTAGCGAGTGTCTCAATATGCTCTCGATCGCTTCCGATTACGGCTACATCATTTGTTTGCGCTAGAATTTTATATTTCATTTCGATGTGCACCCCTCCATTTTCACGTAACGTTCTTATCACCTTCTGAAGATCTAACAGCATCGGCGAGAGTCATTTTCCAGCCACAGACTTCAAGTCCATTCAAATTAGACCGAAAAAGGTGGTTTTGCTGCTATAAATCAGGTCGTTTCAAAAGTTTCAGGAATGTGTAGGGAAAGTTCTCTGAAAAACGCCTAAGCATTCAAAAGTTAAAGTGTCTAGAATTTTCTGGATCGATTTCGAGATTCAGCTAGTAAACTATTTATCATTTTCTTTCAGTTTTTAAGGGCTTTATCTCTCTGTACCATGTTATTATTCAGCAGCTGTTTAGATTCCGGCCGAGACAGTCGTAGAGTATTAAACAGATAAGAGTTTTCCTTTATTATAACATTAATTTATTTATTGTTTTGTTTTTTGCAGTCTGTTTTACTTTATTATTATTATTTTGTCTTATTTATCTGGAAGAAATTCTTTTATTTTGTTAAATCACTACTCTTTATTTTATTTTTTTATATTTCTTTAAACGAAAAATGGGAGAGCCTCCTGACCTTCCCGAATTAACTAGTCCTTTAAATAAAAAAAGAAAATGGGCTCGAGGTCGAATCAAATTTCCCCCCGACAAAATTTTACCACAAAGGGCAGAAAACATATTAGTATTTATTAGTGAAAAGAATAGATGAAGAAGACTTTAAAAAAGTCTCCCCTTTTGTTATTCATAAAGTAATCTCTAACTTGATAGGAAACGTTAAAACCGTAAAAAAGTTAAGAGACGGGTCTCTACTAATATAAACAATAAATGGACAACAGTCCAATAAGCTTCTATCCTACACGGACTTTGGTGGACAGTACCCAGTACAGATAACTCCACACAACACACTTAACTATAGCAAAGGCTTGATCCGTTGTTTCGGTTTTCAATATATGGAAATAGAAGAAATTAAAAAAGAATTGACCCCAATTATTAAAGACATTGTAAGAATTAAATCAAAGAATAACGGAAACGAAGTACCGCTTACTTAGACGAATTAACGCATAATTATATTATAACTTTCCCGACCCCTAAACCTCCAGATACAATACAGATTGGACACGAAACAATTAGAGTTCAACCGTATATACCTAACCCATTACGATGTTTTAATTGTTTGGGTTTTTCTCATCCTACGGCACAATGTAAAAAATAAATTGTGTGTATCCAGTGCGGTCAGAATAAACATGGGGAAAATATTAGGTGCAATCTACAGGCTAGATGCATAAACTGTAACGGCTCACATAATGCTCTTGATCGCTCCTGTCCCGTATTTAAATTGCAAAAAGAAATAAAAGCAATACAAGTTAATAATAAAGTATCGCTGAACGAAGCAAAAAAAATATATAAAGAGAAAAATCCTATTCAGTTTAATAAAACCTTCGCGGAAATAACTAAAAATCAAAATAAAAATACTGAAAAAAAAGATGTTGCCAGTCAGGCCAACATTTTATATTATTTTCCAGATAATCTTTGCAAAACAGAGACTAATAAAAATAGCCCAGCTGGAGAAATATCAAATGAAACTATTCAGATTAAAGCTCATAGTAGTAATACACAGGCTACGTCTTTTATCACCCAACCCGCAGGGTCATGCGCTAGTGCTGAAATGACCCCCACTCTTCTCCCTTTCCCCTCTCCATCCAGCTGTTCCAGTATCTCGCATCTCCCACAAACCTCCCCCACTCCTAGTCTACCACCTTTCACCACCCTGACTCTTTCTCGACCCCCACCACTTAAACCAGACCCATCTCCCGTCGATTTAATTAATGAACAAATATTAATTAATAATGAACAGGAAGAAGATGGATATGTGGTCCAAAAACCAAAAAGAGGAAAACAAAGGAAAAAACTCTCCTAGTAAAAATAATAATACATAGATTTTTTCTGTTCATCAAAAACACATATATATTCTTAGTTCTAGTTAGAATATATTTTCATCCATACATATATATGTATCTTTCCTTTCTTATTTTATTTCTTTTAAATATAATAACCATATATGTCATTGATTCAATGGAATTGTAATGGCTTAAAAATTCATTTTAATGATTTGAAAATATTAATACGTGATACTGATCCGTTTTGCCTAGCTCTTCAGGAAACACATCTTGCAACAAAAGACAAAATCACAATAAAAAACTTCGAAATTTATAGAAAAGATAGCCCCAATCCAAATCATAATCACCATGGAATTTTAATAGCTGTACATAAATCCATATATTCAGAATCAATTCCGATTAACACCCACCTTCAAGCGGTTGCTGTCAGAGTTCACCGAAGTTTTGCCTTTTCTGTATGCAATATATACCTACCACAAGATCGTACAATAGATACTCAACATCTATTAGATATTTACAACCAACTGCCCCGTCCTGTTCTTTTTATTGGGGACCTGAACGGCCACAATCCTCTATGGGGTTCCCAAGATATCAACATGCGGGGTAAAATAATAGAAAATTTTCTAGATATCTCAAACCTTCTCTTACTTAACATTGGAGAATCTACCTTCCTCAACTCCAGCTACGGGACCTATTCAGCCCTTGACCTTTCTCTCTGTAGTCCAACGTTTTTTAGTAATATTTACTGGACAGTGTTACCTGATCTATATAGTAGTGACCACTTCCCGCTACTCATCAAATTTACTAACATGAATCCCACGCACGTAAAACCGAGATGGGTGTTGAAAAATGCTAATTGGTCTCTTTTTACCTCCTTAGCCTCACCTCCCCAAACACAGCCATCCGATATGACCATGGACGAAGGCTGTGAAATAATTACAAATACGATCATAAAAGCAGCAAAATCATCGATACCAATGACCTCAGGTTTACCCAGAAGACCGCTAGTTCCTTGGTTTAACGATACGTGTAAAAAAGCTATTAAAGATCGTCGTAAAGCTTATAAAAAATTCGAAAAATCTATGACGTCCGAAAACCTGATAGAATATAAAAAACAGCGGGCTATATGCAGGAAAATATTCAAACAATGTAAGAGTGAGTCTTGGAAAGAATATATAAGTTCGATAAATGCTTCTGCTACTTCAGCTGACGTATGGAACAAAATCCATAAACTTACTAAAAATCCTTCTTCCTCCCGTTACACTATTTCGGTTAATAGACAATTGTCTGACAAACCTTCACTGATCTCAAATACCTTTCCAAATTTTTATTCCGAGATATATAATTCCGAGAGAAATCGTCCCAACCTTGACGAAATAGAAACTGATAATACAGTAAATGCCGAAACCCCCTATTATAACCTTGCTTTTTCAATGTGGGAATTTAAAAATGTCTTAAATACCGTTAAAGGAACTTCGCCTGGTCCAGACCATATCCATTACGACATGATAAAAAATCTTCCAGTTGACACACAAAAATGGCTGCTTGAATACTATAATCACATCTGGTCCACTGGACAATTCCCAAGCACCTGGCGCGATTCAGTCATAATCCCGATTTTTAAAAACGGAAAAGACAAACGGGACCCAAACAGCTATCGCCCCATATTCCTAACTAGTTGTCTAAGTAAAATTATGGAACGTATGGTCAACGAAAGATTAATGTGGATAATAGAGAATAACAATTTAATACAACCATTTCAATCTGGGTTCCGCAAAGGACGATGCACAATAGATCATCTGGTTACATTAGAGGCCGAAGCCCAATATGCCTTCATCAACGCTCAACAGATGATCACTGTATTCATTGATATGAAGAAGGCTTTGGATAGCATAAACCACGCAGTAATTCTCAATAAGTTATCATCTAAAGGAATCAGAGAGCAAATGTTCTATTTTATCAAACAGTTTCTTTCAAACCATCACTTCAGAGTTAGGATAGGATGTGAACTATCTGAGAACCATGAACAGGTCAACGGTGTCCCACAAGGCTGTGTCCTTAGCCCCAATCTATTCTGCCAAGCAATAAATGACCTGGGACTCAACTTACTTAGGGGTGTCAAACCGCTCTTATTCGCAGATGATTTAGCCATTATTTGTCGATCCGATAACATTACCACCTTAAATTACAGGAAGCTATCAATAGAATTAATAACTGGTCCCTCTCCATTGGTCTTCGTTTCTCTACCGAAAAAAGTAAATGTTTACATTTCAGCAGAAAGAGAAATACTCCCACCTCTCCCGAACTACTTTTAGGTAATTCCTCGATCACATATACAAACAACCATAGATTATTAGGGATGATTTTTGACCGAAAACTGACTTGGTAACGACATGTCTCTACACTAAAACTAACTCCTACAAAAAAATTAAATATACTACGATTTCTCAGCGGTACTTCCTGGGGCTCAGATAGAATCACTCTGCTAAAACTTTACCGATCTTTAGTATGCTCGAAATTAGACTATGGGTGTTTTATGTATGGTTCTGCTAGCTACCGGATCCTTAACAAACTCGATACTGTCCATCATACCGGAATTCGCATCGCGACCGGCGCGTTTAGAACCAGTCCTATTCTCAGTCTGTGTTCCGAAGCAGGACTACCGCCTCTTTTATTCAGAAGAAAAAACTGGCAATAAAATATATCTCTAAACACTTCCCTCAAACGGAACACCCAACACATAGTTACATTTTCAAGACAAAATTCTCCAAAACTTTTGAAAAAAAACTTAATTCAACACTTCCTTTATCAGAGAGAATTTCTTCCCCTACGTCATTCCTTAAAGGAATATCTTTAAATAAACCTGACATTCATACTCCTCCATGGACGCACTAACCACCAAAAATTATGTTACACTTATCACGACTACCCAAAAACAAAACCGCCCTTGGAATACAAAACTGAATTTTCCCGTCTCCTCCAGAATATTCCGGAACCCTTCTTAATCTATACAGATGGATCTAAATCCTCTTACTCTACAGCATCTTCTTACGTTACCCATAGCTCAACCCACAAAATAAAACTACATAAACTATGCAGCATTTATACCGCCGAACTCCATGCAATAGTCTCAGCCCTTCACTTCTCAATGTCAATATCGCCTACAACCATCGCAATAATAACCGACTCTTTAAGTTCAGTAAAAGGTTTAAATAATACATATCCAAAACACCCTACATTATTTAAAATCCATACTTACCTCCATATGCTCGAAAACCTAAGAAAATCGGTATACTTCGTACTTCTTACTCGTATGGGTGCCAAGCCACTTAGGAATAGTCGGTAACGAGGTCGCGGACCTAGCAGCCAAACAGGCACTTACTCTTCCAGGTCGAGGCGCTGCCATTTTAACACCTCTAGAAATCAGTGTTCCCCTCAAAAGAGGAATTACTGATGGGTGGCAGTCCATGTGGAATGAGAGCCCACCAAGTAAACTGAAGGCCATTAAAACATCAGCCAAGCCATGGACCACGTCAAATCGTTCTAATCGTAGAGAAGAAAGAGCAATAACCAGACTGAGAATAGGACACACAAATTTGACCCATTCCTATCTTATTAGCAAGCAACCGCCACCGAAATGCCAACACTGTCAAAATACCCTCACGGTCAGTCATATCTTCCAGGAAGCCCATTTTATATTTCGGTTCTAGCCAGATCAGGACTTACACCCGATATCGCAACCAGTCTAGGTAACGATGAAATCAAGATAAAATGTGTATTAAACTTTCTAAAGGCAAATGACATAATAAATAAAATATAGTTTTTTTATAATATATTATATCCTATTTGTTTATCTATGTATCTGTTTTGTTTATCAATCTGAATCTATTTGTTATCTTTGTGTGTGTGTGTGTGTATATTATACATTGTACATTATTATATATTTACTAACTTTTTTATTTTTTATTTTCTTTAAATCCTCGATTTAAAAAAAAAATAAAATAAAAAAAATAAAAATAGCCACAGGCGTTGATGATCTAGCGGTTTTACGCCTTAAAACCTAAACAAACAAACCATGTTATTATTGTTTATGCAAACATAAATGGTATTTATTACCCATATAACTAACAAAACACACCTATACATGTATGAAAGCAGAAATGTATTTATGAGCAGAGAACTTTTTCGTATGTTATTTCTGTGGTTAGATGGCAAAATGTTATAAATCACTTTTTTCTAATTTTACAGGACAGTAACTTTAAAATTTAACATGCCATGAACAGCAATGAAGTGCTTTTACACCGGTAGTAGGTTAATACTTACATTCATTTCACACAGAAAATATTGTTGTAACTTAATTAATAACAGCCGTTTTCTTATTGTTTTCCGACTACGACATTTTGCTATCTTCTGTTTTTAAGTCTTAGCTTTATTTTCATGTTGTAGCACAATATGTTAGAAGGTATAGAAGGCAGACTTTATAAGTTGAATGGTTTATTGATAAAAATTAATAGAACACAAAATACAATTTTACATTGTGATTACAAGTGCCGAACAACATCGGAGAGCATCAAGTAAAACGTCAGTGGATATAGACTTTGATGAGAACATGGTGGGTGGCAGCAGGAAAACTTCCTTTCCAACGAAAGGAACGAATCCAAATTGATTAGTATAGCAGCGTAGGGTCTGGGTGCATAAGGCATACAGTTTAACATAGCTAAAGGAGAGGCTGATTGCAACGTTGACAGGTGTGGATAATAAAACACCTCTCGTTCGACTATGGCGTTGGTTGGCGAAGACGTCGACCTGCTCGTCTTACTCGGAGCACTTACAGCACGAGACACGAATGTGATTTCATGAAGCCTGGACGAGGCAACAGAGAAGATAGGCTGTACTCCTTCCAACAACTTTAGCCCTTGCATTTCATTCTGTGCATTCTCTTTATCCATGCCTTTACTGGATAGGATACTACTTCTGCGATTTGTGGGAAAAGTAAAGCAGCCATAGTAAATATTTCCAAACGTAACCGAAAGCATTGCTTAAGTGTTTTAGGACTCAAAATCCATACCAGGATACATCGCTGAAGCTGGGGAACAAATATTCCTACTAATGTATCAGGTCCCACCCCACGAGCATGACCTCAATCATCATAGGCATATTTAATTTTGTTTTACATGAACTAACTTCGTTGAGGCATGCTTTTTAATAAATAAATATTCTATTATATTCTATTTTGTTCTATTCACAAGCACATGTGCTTCGTCAAGTCGGCAGCCAAGATGAAAGCAAACTTGTCTTCATTGCCACCTACAAAAGATGCAGCTCTACATCACTCGAGCAGAGCAGAGGTTTTGAAATGGATTTCTCGAACCGAAACGGAGTGGTTGGACAAGAGACAATGGGGGATATCTGACTCCATTTAAGACCAAGGTCCCTATTGCACCTGATAGCATGCTCAACTCCACATTTTATCATTGTACAACAGGCTGCGGAATGAGGTGTGGATGCCTGAAAGCATTTTCCAAGAGGAATTGGAAGAGCTTAATTGTGAGGATTATGAACAGCTTTGGAACAGGATGAGTAAACGGAAATTAGGTAGTGTAGAACTATTTTTTATTTATGCATTGTTAGCTACTTAAAGTATTTAGTTAATAAAAACAATTGTAATATAAAATATGTTTGGGTTATTACTTATTCCTCCCCACGTCTCATTCCTAGGTGGTCACTTTTTTAATTATAAGTCTTCTTGTATCTTGGCATCAAGATTCCGACATGCATTTACAGTGGATACCGCCCATTGCGGATACATTTCCCCCTGATGTGTCCCCAATGAGCGGCATTGTTATCCTTGATTTCCACATGACCCATATTACCTGCTAACACGTACTAAACGTGCTAGGTATAGTGTTTGATACTAACTTTTTACTCACATTGCACCTGTTGTAGACAAAAGTACACCTTTCCTATATATATATATATATATATATATATATATATATACATAAGTTAAGGTCCGAGGTGTAGCAGGATTAGCCTTAATACCATATACGGCTGTAAACAACGGCCAGAATGTATATAAGGAGAATTAGAACCTGAATAAAGTTAGTTGACATCCGTATGATGGTTTAGATTGAATAAAGTTAGTCTTATTTCGGATATTGTGCGGGTCATTCAACAGGTGCCGAATCCCGGGACGAAGCGTTCGATTTATTTATTTTTCTTTTAAAAGACGACACGAAAAAGGAACAAAGTAATGACCAGCGAAGGAGTGCTGAGACCGGCGGTCCTGGATGTTCAGAACATTCCACCATTGCACCAAGACACGCTAGCAGCGGCGCATGAAAATCAGTGTGACTACGTCACGGGATCTGAGAAACGCCGTATCAGATCTGGAGCGCTTCTCGGGGGACACTGGCGAACTAAATCATTTTATAAAAGAAAGCGACCGCCTAATAGCGCGAATAGAGGCCAAACTATCAGAAGATCTGATAACCCAGGAGACGCGGAGGTGGACAAGGGAAGCTCCAACACCATTATGACCTTGATGGCGCTGGAGAAGTTTGGTGGCGGAGAGAGGGCACCCCAGATCCAGGAATGTACTTGTAAATTAATCACCCTGGATGGCCCATGTAGAGTAGAGGGGGAAGCGGATGTAGGATTAAATAGGTGAGAGCGGCACATTAGCGGTGCATATAGTAGAGAGCATGCCACGGGAATGCCAAGTGACAATCGTATGCGACCGTTGAGAAGGGTAGGAGCGCGGGTTAGGATCAGCAAGGGAAAATGGTACATGGGGATAGGCACGAGAAGGTACGATTGCCAGAAGCTTATAGAAAATGGCAGGGCACGGATAGGGGCGATTAGTCATGCGTAGGGTTGGAGGCAGGCGATTAATAGGGAATTCAGGGACATCTTCTACAGGGAGGGACATACTCTAGGAGTAACGGGAAGGACGATACACGAGATTCCGCTGAAACATCAAATGGTGACCTACAAAGAAGAAAGACGATACCCATAAGCGCTACGCCAACATATTCTGGAAGAATTAGCTAGTCTAAAGAGTCAGGAGATAATTATGGACAGTACATCACCGTATAATAGCCCGCTGTGGGCAGTGAAGAAAAACAGTGCACCAGGAGTAGATGGGGAAAAATACCGGGTGGTGATAGACTACCGCAAATTAAATGAAAAAACGGTGGATGAAAAATATTCGATTCCCAGGTTTGAGGACATTTTGGACAGACTGAGTGGGGCGGCGGTATTTAGTACTCTGGATTTAAAGGCGGGATACCACCAAATCCGAATGCACCCCAGGGACCAACGGCATTCACTTTTGAGAGGGGACACTACAAATTCACGCGGATGCCGTTCGGATTGAAGAACGCTCCAATAACGTTCCAACGTCTTATGGACGCATTTCTAAGGAGAATCGATGAAACGATATGTCAGGTATACATGGACGACCTATTAGTGTTCATTAAATCTGAAGCCGAGCACGCGAGGCACCTACGTAGTGTGTTTGAACGAGTCCGTAAGTTTGGTCTAAAATAGCGAAAAATCACTATTAGGGCAGGACCAAATACAATTTTTAGGTCATACCATCACGAAAGATGGAGTCAAACCCGAAACCGATAAAGTAGAGGCGATTCGGGAAATGGCGGTACCGCGAGACGTAAAAGGAATTCGCAGGTTACTGGAAACACTTAATTATTACAGACGGTTTGTGCCAGAAATGGCGGAGTACCTTGTATACAGTATATAATAGAGTACTAAAAAAGGGAGCGAAGATAATAGTGACGCCGCTAATGAAGAGTAACACCCGCAAATGTATGCATCGGTTACAAGAGGAGCCGGTATTGGCATTTCCGGACTTTAATAAAACATTTAATGTCACCACAGACGCGAGCGAATACGCATTGGGGACAGTGTTATCCGAGGAAGCAGACGGCGGGGAACGGCCGGTAGCATACGCCAGCAGTCGCCTTACTGACGAAGAAACTAGATAGAGCGCCCTGGAACGGGAGTTATTAGGGATCGTGTGGGCCGTTGACCACTTTAGACCCTAAGTGTTCGGGCGGCGATTCCGTGTACACACCGATCACAGACCGGCGGAGATGGAAGAAATAGAAGAGGTGATAAATGACAAGCGGCGGCAAATAATGTGGAAAACCATGACTTCGGGCCTCATGAAGGCGGAATACTACCGATATGGACTTTGCAAGATTAACTCCATTTGGTCGCAACCTGGAGCCAGAGAGGACCAAATTTGCAGAAGGCTGAAGGACGCGTCGAAACCAGGCATACCATCTATTCGTGGGAAACGCCACGATCTGGGAGAAGATCTAGAAATTATGGCGGTCTGAGCAAATTGGTATGGACCGGATCTTCATCCGCTGTAAGCTAATGTTAGAGACCGTGAGAGACAAAGAACGGCAGAAAGAGCTGACGCTTGCGTACCACCAAGAGAAGACCAATTACCGCGCGGTGAACGAAACTCTGCAGACATTGCGGCGAAAATATTTTTGGTAGGGGGTGAAGAAATCCATCATAGAAACCATCGGGACATGTTCCGTATGTCTCACCACCAAATACGACTGACATCCCCCAAGAGGAAGACAGGATGAGACGCTGAATGCGGAAGCGCCGTTAGGGGACCTACAAGTGGATACGATCACCTGAAGAGGATACAAGTGGATCAAGATCATCGACCTCTTCAGTAAAGTAGCGATGGCACACCAGATCAAAGAAGCGGAAGCGGTACTGAGAGCTCTCCAGACATGGTTCCAATTTTACGAAGTGCCAGAACGAATATCGTCTGACGTGGAGAGGGAGTTCGATAATACTCAGCTTAGGGGAGAAATGAAGAAACTCGATGTAGCGTGGCATCTTAATACGCCAGGACACCCTAAGAGTAGAGAGAACATGGAAAGGCGTAGTAGGGTAGCGCGGGAAAATCTTCGAGTGACAGACGTAATGGGGGCGATAAAAGTCGGGTCCATCGTTTACCGTAAGATTATTTCCAATAGGGGAAAGGAGCTGTTGCGATACGAGGGACCATTTAGGGTGATTATAATTATGGAACATAATACAGTCACCATCGAGAGTGTCAGCGAACCTAAAAAGCATAGAACGGTTCATATCGAGCAGTTAAAGCTGCCAATAGTAGAGCCAGAGCAATCGTAACGAGCTGGAGTGCCCTCGTCGCAGCGCACAGAACTATTGTACATAGGGACATGTACAACAGCGAATTTTGAAAAATAAGAGCTGTATATATTTTTTTTCTCTTTTCTTTTTCTCTTTTGTATTGTCATGGATATTCTCTATATTATGTAGAGTATTTTTGTTTTGTTTTTTGTTTTCACTATTTATGTATATAATTGTAATATATATACTGTGGTGTGAGTGAGGTGATTACAGGGAGCAGTGAAGTGTAAATATAGTCATAGTTTACTAACTTTGGAATGTGATTAACGGCACTGTGCACTCCGTTCCTATGGATTTGTAAAGTTTACGAAATGTTAGTAAACTAGCAGGGGGGAGTTAAGGTCCGGAGTGCAGCAGTATTAGCCTTAATAACATATAAGGCTGTAAACAACAGCCAGAATGTACATAAGGAGAATTAGAACCAGAATACAGTTAGTCTTATTTCGGATATTGTGAGTGTCATTACTTTAACCTTTTCCTTTTTATATATATATATCAGTTATGATACAGAGTGGAACTATATACAACTTAGTCCTAGCCATAAGATGTAAACACACCCTAAGACTATATATAGAGGATTAATAATGGCAATAACGTCAGTCTTTGCTCAACAATTGTGTGTGTCATTTCGTTCCCTTATTTCCTTTTTTTATTTCAAGTCCCCGGAACGAACATACGATATATATATATATATATATATATATATATATATATATATATATATATATATATATATATATATATATATATATGTAAGTTAAGAGCCAGACCTAGTTAAGAATAGAACTTAATCCTACTAGTAATATAAACAACTCCCTAAGAGTATATAAGTAGGATTATTTGTCGAATAAAGACAGTCATCAACCATCTTTCGTTGCGTAATTATTTAAAACCTTTCCTTTTTTTAATGTTATTTAACCCGGACTCGCTAAGTGGTGCCGAAACCCGGGAGAGGCAGCGGAGTATTGTAGCGGAAGAATTTTCTTTTTTCCGTATTGTTTACCGGACAAGTATGAATGACGAGATACCTAATGACGTCCCGCTTCAAACGATACGCCAGCTGGCACAGGCTGCCGCGGAACTCGCCGCGAGACCCACGCTAGTGCAGGCGCACGCGAATCTTGCCGCAACGGAAGCTAATGCCATAGAGCGGTTGAAACTGAAGAGAACCAACGCCCAGGACATTAGGTGTGCGATAGGAGAGTTGGATAAATTCAATGGGGAAGTGGGAGAATTAAACCACTTTTTGAAAGGAGGGGACAGAATCATATATCAGATTGATTCAATGGCCGCGGAAGATTTAATTGAAGCGAGAGCAGTTGCTGCATTAAGAGCGGCTTTAGTTTATCGAGTCCGAAGGAGTGTATTAAACCTGATCCAGGCGGATGAGGACACGCCGTGGTACACAGTGAAGGCTCGGCTGAAGAAGGCGTTTGGAGGAGGTCGGTGGGCCCCGGAAGAGGACATTTTTCAAATGTTCAGAGAAACGCGCAAGCCTCACCAGAGCAGCGGCCAGTATGCAGGCATACTACTGGCACGCTATAATAAAATCACGGAGAAGCTGAGGGAGGCCATGTGTGCGGAGCAGGTGGAAGCAAGGATGGAATTCTTGTCCACAATATTGAAGGTGAAACTGGCTCGGGACACGGGAAGGAAAGACCGGCTTGCCTCGAGAAAAGAGCTTCCTGGAATGTGCACAAGACATGGTTGATGCCAGCACCAGGGACGAGGAGGCGAAGTATAGCGGAGAGGTAGAAGTGAGCTGGACCAGAGTCCCTTTTCGTAGGTCGGAGATGAGTAGGAATCGGCCGAGGTTTGAAGCTGGTAGAAAGAGAGGGGCAGAGGGCTATCGCCGGAATGGCTTACGAACCGGGACAGAAGACCAGGAATGGAGAGGAAAAATGGAAGAAAGGACGAGAGAAGGTGTCACGAATGTGGTACGCCCGGACATCTGGTGGCACAAATGTTTCGAATGTGGTACGGAAGGACACATAGCCCGGCAATGTCCGTATATTTATCGGAGGAAAGAGGCGTCTCATGGTGAGCCCATGGAAGTAAACGCGCAGGAGGTGCGCAGATGAATGGCCAGATGAGAGGGAGCGTCCAGAGAATCGACAGGCGCATCATCAGAGACCGAGGAGGAGCCAGGTAGCAGCAGCTGCGAGGATAGTCGGAGCGGCTGGGAGAGGCAACGACATCGGGCGGCACAGGCGCGTGGACTGCGACAGGCGACAGCATGAGGAGGGTGTCTGCAGAGAGGCGACCGAGCTTTCACTTGTAATAACATTGAAGGTAAGCTCAAATGTTGGTTGCCTATAATCGAAATCCAAAGCGGGGTGAAGTGCCTGGTGGACACGGGGAGCTCGAGCTTGTCGAGAACTGCCGCGAAAAATTTATGTGGTAAAGGGAAGGCGCTTCAGATTCGGAAATGCGGTTGTAGGCTGCTCATGTTGGGCGGGCCATGTAGTGTAATAGGCGAGGTGAAGATAGGGTTGCGTCAATGGGGTGACGAACAGGGCAGACTACGGGTACATATGGTAGAGAGCATGCCGAGAGAAGCCATAGTCGGGTGCGACCTTTTAGAAAGAGTAGGCGCCAGGGGGCGAAATAAGAAGGGTAAGTGGCATGTTAAACTTGGGCGTAGGTTATACACGTGCCACCGGGCTGTCAAGGGTAACAGATTCGGGGCGGTTAGGACAGTCGAGAATTGGAGACGGTCGCTGATGAGGGAATTTCGCGACATTTTTTATGAGGAAGGAGATGTGCTAGGGGCCACAGGGAAAACAGTACATGAAATCCCCCTTAAACACGAAAGGGTGACATATGTAAAAGAGAAGCGGTACCCACAAGCGATGCGGCAGCACATTCGTGAGGAATTAGACGAACTGAAGCGGCAGGGGATCATTGTGAATAGCTCCTCCCCATATAATAGCCCCTTATGGGCAGTTAAAAAGAAACCTATTCCGGGGGATACTAAGGAAAAATACCGTGTAGTGGTGGACTTTAGGCAGCTGAACAGTAACACGGTGGATGAAGCGTACCCTACATGACATTCTGGACAGATTAAGCGGGGTAACGGTTTTCAGCACACTAGATTTGAAAGCCGGATATCACCAAATCAGAATTCACCCGCGAGACCAGGCAACGACCGCATTCGAAAGGGGGAATTATGAATTTACGCGGATGCCGTTCGGGTTGAAGAACGCACCCCTCACGTTTCAGCGCTTAATAGCGGAGTATTGTAGCGGAAGAATTTTCTTTTCTTATATATATATATATATATATATATATATATATATATATATATATATATATATATATATATAGATAGATAGATAGATAGATAGATAGATAAATAAAAGAACTTTATTCTGGGACTAGGTCCCTTAAGAATAACATGAAGGAACCAATAAAACAGTAACATTATCTGGCCATAAGTCTATAGAATACAGAACAATTAATTTTTACAATATCTTCTGTAAAATAAATAAGCAAATAAATAGGTTTTTTATCGAAAAAATATAATTGATTTGAGCAAAACAAAAAAAAGAGAAAAAACAAGAAAAAAGTAAAAAAAAAACACAGAGAAAATGAAAATACAAAAATAATGAATTGATTAGCAAAGTTTGTACATTAAAATCTATTATCCACTTCTGATCCAGATGTTAATCCTAAACTGAAATTTCGCAATTAGAGAGCATCATTTTGGAGAGAAAGAAGGTGTTGGAAAAGGAGGGATTTGAATGAGGATAGAGAAGAAGCATGTCGGATATTAGAAGGAAAGGAATTCCAAAGGGTAGAGGAGCGGGCGAGAAGGAGCGTTATATACAAGGGCGTAACTTATATATGTATAAGTTAAGGCCCGAAGTGCAGCAGTATTAGCCTTAATACCATATACGGCTGTAAACAACAGCCAGAATGTATATAAGGAGAATTAAAACCTCAATAAAGTCAGTGTTATTTCGGATATTGTGCGTGTCATTACTTAACCTTTCCCTTTTTTTTTTTATGTTTGGAGTTGCTGACGCTTAACTTATATATATATATATATATATATATATATATATATATATATATATATATATATATATATACATACATAGATAAATATATATATATATATATATATATATATATATATATATATATATATATATATATATATATATATATTTTTATATTTTGTTAGTTATAAGAGAGATTTGAGCAAGAGAAATGGTAATAAATGAAAATGGTCACATAAATAATGAATAACGTGATTCATAGTGTTAAAGCCCTTGAAAACTGAAATACATTTATGAGTAGTTTACTAATGGAATCTTGAAATCGGTCCCGAAAATTCAAGAAACTTTAACTTTTGAATGCTTGAAGATAAATTAGCAAAAGTATATGTATTCTTTAAGGACATTTGATGCTTTATAATTTTTTCTCCCACAAGTTACCCGTAAAATGCAAGGCAAAAGAGTTAGAAGTGTATGTTTGAAGAAAAACGCGAGGCGTAAAACATTTTTCTGCAAATTTTCCACTTTTGCGGGGCCATATCTCGGAGACAATATCTCACAGAGATAAATGTTAAGAAACCATTTTGTAGTGAATTTAGTAAGCTTTAATTTTGTAAACAATAAAAGTTTCTGTGCGACCCTTCAAGATATGCCCCAAAAACTGAAAAATGGTGCCTTTGAGGCCCCGCGGTTACTGAAATCGATGGGAATTTCGTAGACGTTTTTCAGGGAACTTCCCTTACACATTCCAGAAACTTTTGGGACTACCTGATTTATAGCAGCAAAAAAACCTAATTTGACTGGACTATTCCCGAGAAAAATCATCTCTGTCATGATATTCCAAAGACAACTTCAGTCTACGAAATCATGGGCTGTTTTAAAATCGACAAATAAGCCGCGTACGTCCATTTCTACTTCTTATCGTTTTCCGTCTACCTGTTTTAGTATACAGTCTCGATTGGTATTACATTTCTGTATATAATCTTTTACAAAGCTATTATTCTTACTTAAGTTATTACCATTAAATGGATGAGAAACGTGATGCGGAGAACAAGGCCTTGGGAACATATTACTTAGAATATTTAATCCAAGCAAGGATAAGGAGGATAGCCAACGCGAAATTGCACGTTCTGCAACTAGTAAATATAGTTGAATTAAGAATAATAACAATGTCGCTATACCGGCAGGTAAATGTTCGAGGATACGCACAGTGGGGCCAAAATGCTAAGTACAACAGAGTATTTCAATGTAAAAGTTGTTTCAATCAAATGCCATGAAACTTTGCAAGGAGCTAGTTTTTGTCATTCTGAGGAAAAGTCTCCATGGGCACAAAACATTTTTAGAGTTATTCGCGAATAAAGGTCTCATTTTAATGGTAGAGCATCGAATACAATAAAGTATTCATGTGAAAAATTTCGAAATTTTGCAGAAAAACGTAACTTTCGTTATTCCACTGCTCAAACTCGATATATAAGTGACAAATAAAGAAGTTATACGTATTTTTAATACATCCAAAATCTCTGACAGAAAAAAAAATTATATTAAAAAGTGATGTACTGACGTCCCAAAGCTCAGGCCCCAAAAAAACACCCGGATGGGCAGACGAAACGCCTGCGCAGCAGCTTCAGCTATCGTTCAATATGACATCACACAGAAAATCGGACCGGTTATGATCGTGTGTCGGGCCGCTTGAAACAATATTGGGCAGCATTTCATAATGTGGACGTCACGGCCGGCGAGGTCTCCAATTATTCTTTGTGAGTTTCCTCCACCCGGGTTATTACTACAAAGAAAGTGTATTTATAGCAGATTTCCACTAGACACCTTTTTTTTTGAGGCGAGTGCCTAATCCCGATTATAAAAATCGTACCTAGAAAAAATATATATGGAAGAGCTGGCTCAAAAATATGAGGTATTCATAGTTATATTATAACTGGAACCGAAATGAGGCCCACCGCAAAAATGTCACGCCTCCACCAACGCACATGATTTGAGCATTTGAGGCATAAAACGGGACGAAATTATTTGAAGCTTTATTTACTTTCATACAGTTGCACATAGGAGTATTTGAACCTTAAAACTGGAAAAAAGTCCGAATCAGGAAGTTTGTGAAAACTTCACTAAACCATCATTCTTCAAGCTTGATTACCTATTTTCATCCCTCAGTATTCCTAAAGAATAACTATAATTCTGTCCTGGAGAAATTCAAGACGATTTCAATAGATCCTAGGAGAAAATGCCCCCCCCAAAAAAAGTTACTACGTTTAAATAAATATAATTTGTTTACTCATTATACTTAATAAGTAATAAAAAACGAAATGGAGGAAGAGGGCGGAAGAATATTTTGTATAATATAGTAAATATAGGCCTATATTTTATGTTTATAATCAACATTTAACAAGACCCGACACCACATAAACAAGACGCCTTTACCAGATAACATTAAGTAAGCAAAAAGAACTACCCAATAATTCTTCATAAATTTAAACAGTAAATCAATGAAATGGTAATTTTAAAATAAAGTTCGTAAATAAGCATACTATTTGGCACGGGAAACAACTACCACGGATAAAATCACTAATAACTATGAGAATGAAATTCTAACGATATCGAAGTTCCGATTGACTTTACAAGAAGTAGCAAGAATGGGGAAAATTCATTCGATTATAGTTTTATGAGACAGTAATCAAGCTTGAAGAATGATGGGTTTAATGGAGTTTTTCATAAACTTTTTGATTCGGACTTTTGTCCGGCTTTAAGGCACAAATATTCCTATGTGCAACATCTCTTTCGCTTCTTTTAACGCCACTGCGCAAGCACCGATCTCAAAACGGTCAGGCATATTTAGTAAGTTATAGTTATAAAAAAATTGTATTTATTTTTTGCATAACCGACATCACATTTATGAACATTATAGAGCTAATTTGGAGCCGTAAAAAAAAAAAAAAAAAAAAAAAAAAAAAAGAAAAAGAATATAGATATAGAAAAAAATATAAATATATATATATATATATATATATATATATATATATATATATATATATATATTAGATATATAATAATATATATAGATATATAGATAGATATATAATATATATAGATATATATATATAGAATATAGATATAGAAAATAATATATATATATATATATATATATTATTTTTTATACTCGAACGTCTTCAATTGTTTATATTATATAAAAAAAGCATGATTACTCAACAAACGTTAACAAATCTGAGTACCTGTAATCTCCATAGAGAACTAACGAATTGCTTCAAAAAGCTATGACGAGATCGTAAACATCTTTGATGCAAAAAAAAAAAAAAAAAAAAAATTTGGAAAGTGAAATTTTAATGGTTTTTTTCCATGTTAATTATTTTAATATTTTATTAGTTTGTATTTTTGTTTGTTTGATTTTTTTCTTCGTTTTGACCTTAATTTAGTAAATAAAATGTATTAATGTTATGATACGATATTTATTTCGAAATATATTACCTACAATACAATTATAAAACTGTTGAATTTTATTGGGAGAGGGGATGAAAGAAGGGGCGGCAAAATTCAGCGTGCCCTCGCTGGAAAAAAATCTAGGTTCGGCCCTGTATTAACATTGTGGCTTTAACTTCAATATTATAGATAACAATCTGAATAGAAATGTGTTTATTTGCAAATTTCTGCAACATTAAAGCTCTTGCGAGATCGGAAATATGAATCGATATGATTAAAAAAAACAACTTTTCTTAGGAACTTTGAATTTTAATTTAAAATAGTATTCTGTCTACATATCAAACAAAAAATTTACATTTAAAAAATATAAAATTTAATTGTCATTAAAAATGGGCTTTAGTTTACGTTCATAAGAATGGGTAAAAGAGAATAAGAAAATAAAACATGTTTCATTGTTTCAATAAATAATGGAAACTCGGGGAAAATATAGTTTTCAGAGATATTTCATTTTATGTTCAGCTAACCTTTGTCTATTTTGTGAACATGGCTCCTAAACGAAAATCATTAAATGTGAAAGATAAGTTCGACTTAATAAAATACGTATAAAATGTAATGAAAAATAAGGACATGACAAAAAAATATGAAGTTAGGTACGATAAGTACTGACGATAAGTACTAACAATGTACGACTAACAAGGTACGATAAGTACTAACAATTTACAAATAAACATGATGCGGTTATTAGAACGTTTGAAAATTTTGGAGGCGATTGGAAACGATTTAAATCCTAAAAGTTTGATGAAATCGATGAAACGGTGTTGGAATGGGTGAAAATGATAGGAGATAAGAACATGCCGGTGTCTAAACCCTAAAATATTGCCTTTGATACTTCTTTAACCCTAGAAAATAAATCCATTTTATGCAACTCAGGAAGGAATGGAGTCTTTTTAAAAAAAAAATCTTAAGAAATGGAGAGCAAGAAGTACTATGAAGAAATATAGAGCAAGAAATGCTATGTCACAAAAAGGAAACGGATGTCACAAATTTGAACTGAAAGTACCAAAAAAAGAAAATAAGAAAAGATTAGAAAATTCAGTACATTTAAAGTTATAACAAGTACTGTCTTTAGTAGTATGTTTAACAATATTTTATATTTTGACATAGGTGACAGAAAACAGAGTTTGAAAATGCCCAATAATTTTGTAAAAAAAAAAGGGCAGAAACGTTACAAAATAAAATAACGACTTTGTAAAAAGTTTTTATTAATTAAAAAAAAAAGTGGTATTAAAGTGGTTCTATCATTTTTAATCTATATTGATTAATATTATATATTATTTTTTCAAGTCGCTTGCAATAGGTAATCAAAGTTAAGCAACGTCGAGAGTGATCAGTACAGTAATGGATGACTGCCCGAATAGGGTTACCACCTCCCGGGGAAAGCCAGCCCGAGATTCTCCAGGCGATTAGCCCCCTCCCCCGGAGTGAGGACCGTCAGCTTACTGGAGGCAACACACAGCTCGGGTGCATGTCCCTACCCCGTGTAGCTAATATTGCGAATCGCGTTGTGGTTTTCCAGGACGTCAAATAGCCGCCCGGAGGTTAGGTCCATGGACGGCCTGCTTTGGAGAAAGAAATATAGTTCCTCGTGAGCCTACTTACTCCGAATAGCCATAATCCGTGGGTACAGACCGATCAGTCACTGTCATTGAATCCCAGTGAGTCGTTGGGAAGAGCACTGCCAATTAGTCCCAAAAGACTGGTTTTGGAGCTATGGATAGCTTACCGCTGCTCTATGAAAATCATGGTTCCCAGCAACGTGAGATTGGGTGACCTTCTCCAGGCTGTCTGTGCTCCCGCAAGTAATAAAATGTCTATAAGAAGAGCACAACGCGCGGCCAAAGATGTTCATGGTCTATAATGCAAACAGAAAAAAAAAAAATAAATAAAAAAAAAAATATATATATATATATATATATATATATATATATATATATATATATATATATATATATATATATTATTTTCTTTGGTTTATTTTATATTCTTTTATTTTATTTTATTTATGTGTGTAGGTGTGTGTGAACCTTTTGTGTATGTGGGTGTATATATACATCGCAACTACATAGCAATAAATACATCGTTGAATACGCTATTGCGTCTGATGCCCTATAGGTACAGATAAAATGAAAGCTTAATTTGCGAATAACTGAAAATCTTGTCATAGAATATTTTTGGTGTCTATGCAGACTTTTTCGGAGAATGACAAAGAATGACTAACTGCCTGCAAAGTTTCAGAGCATCTGATTGAAACCACTTTCACATTGAAATACTGCGGGGTCCATTCTGAAACTTACTTTTCTTATGTTTTTGAAATGCCGAATCCAAAATGAATATTTTAAAAAGTCTGCGAACACATCTTTAGCAATCATTTCCAAATTTCGTAGGATTGTTCGAATCTTATAGCCAAAAAACTATTTTATTCCTATAATGGAATATAGAAAGTTAAGGAAAAGAAAAAACAACTATTGAAACTAAGAGAGTTACATTATGTTAATAATAATTTGTTTTATAAGTAGTAATTATATAAAAAAACAAACGTAATTACCTTCGTCCGATGAACTAGTTCATCAATCACTTTCAGCTTGCTGAGACATTTTCAGCTACTCTAACATTTCGAGAACTTCCGGATGAATTTTTTTACCTTAATTCTTCAGGTGCTCAAGAGTCTCATTCGTGTTTCTTCGTTTTGATCGCGCAGAACAATGCGAGAAATACAACTGACAATTGGCCGACATCTTTACTCAAAGTTTTGGGAAAACCAAAATTAAGAGTTGCATCTAACCATTCTTATTTCTTTATTAAATTTGTGTTTAAATTAAATTAAATCTCGACTTAAACTGACCGATAAAACGAGAAATACCAAGATTGTTTTAATAGGAAGCTGTGATAGTGAACATTCGACATTAGAAAGAGAAATGCAATTTTCGTCAAAAGGTGCAAGATTGTGCAGTTTTTTTTTTTTTTTTTATTGTAGTAATTTGATATGTACTATTTCTGATTTTGAAAGAAAATGCATTGGACGTGGAGACGTGGGATTCAAAAGAAAAGAAGTTTTTTATCTAAAAATAATACTAGAAAAACTTTGTATATTTTATTGCACATACCTTGAGGTGAATTATCCATAATAGTGTAATTAATAAGAGGTCACTGATGATAAAAGGGAGGATTAACCCAGGTGCGTGCGGAGAATTTTTTATCGGAGGGAGGAAGAGATTGGATAAGAAAAATGCAAGTAATCACCTAATAATAAGTGTCTAATCGCCAAATACGTTTTAATACATTGTTAGTTGGCGATTATTTGTTGCGATATTTGTTATATTATTGGATTAGCGTTACTCAAAATACAAAACTTATGTTGGTGGAAATGAAAATCATACATTTTGAGGAGGGAGATATATCCCCTGATCCTCCTCCTCTTGCGTACACCACTGGATTAAACATTAATTAAGTTTAGGTGTATAAAAACAAACTGTATTAATTCATAATCAATATCTGGATTTGAATTATTTTGGCCAGATTTTAAAATCATTGGCCCCATTGAGGGTCGACGAAAATGTGGATTGTAGGATTTTCTCTGGCCTGACCTTAAAGAATCGTGCTTTGATGAGGTTCACTGGTGAGAGCTATGCAGGCAGCAGGCAAACATTTTTAGTACTATCTCTTATACCTTATTATTGTAATTCAATAAAAATCTTAAAAAACTAAATTAAAAAAAATATTGTATCAGTAGACGAACGATTCTATGAAAGTACAATATGATGAAATCAAGAGTAAGCCATAAGAGCTGATACTTGTTTTGTTTAAAGTGGAATCCAAGATACTTCATATATGGATTTGTTGATTCTTCTTACTATTATTGTATTGACGAAAGGGGTAAGGTAGTTGGTTATTCCACTGGTTTCCAGTACCTAAAAATTGCTTCGTTTTCATTATTGTAATGTCAAATTAATGAGGGGAAATAAAAAAAAACAATTTATATCATGTTTCATTATCATCATCAATATAATGATATTCAAAACAAACTGAATAAACTTACTCTGGAATATTTGCAATGATGGGGCAGAGTACAGGTCTTTCTTTAAATAAATATGCAATTAATTTCAATAAATAACTCGAGAAAAATTGTGATTGCCAACATTATTCTTAAAATACTTACGACAATCCAACCAAATGTTTATTATACAATAAACTCATATACCATTAAGGAAAATGCTGAGCTCAAACCGAAAATAATAGGAATATTATAATAGGAAATAAGAAGGGAGAGGAAAGTCACTACTGACCAAATGACTGTAGAGGATTCCCGCTTCAATGAGGGCCTTGGAAAATATCATTGCTTGGTGGTAGTGCGTGGAGAGGTCCAATGTCCCGTGGATGAGCAGCAAGTCGTGACCCTTCATTACTCTCGCCGCGTACGTCACGTCGTCATCCAGGGAGTAACGCTCACTCCACAATGAATCTGAAACCGTTTTTCATCCCCTCTAATATGAATAATTATTAAAGATAATTCATTCTTCTAATACAATACAATGGTATTTCAATATCATAAAATTGGGTTTATATCTTATCAAACCGACACATAATTCCTCCCCCCCCAAACAACACCACAATATTAATAATAATATATACAAACTTTAATCATATGGAAATGCATTTGGTGATTTAATGTACTTGGGGAATAGAATGTTTCAAATCAACAGCCATGCATCATTTATAGAAGACCTCTCTGGGCCGAATATTCCTCTTTACGGACAAGTTTTTCAATCTACCGCATAGCATTATTTAAACTTAATGTATTCCAAATCATCTACAACCGAAAGGGGGCGAGGAATTCATCACCAGCAACATGCATCATCACCATGAAATGCATCATTCAACCAACAATAGTATAAAGAACACCGTAGTTTAAAAAAATGTTATTACAAACATACATAAAATCATGACCTCAAATTTAATGTAAATCTATTTGATACCGAATTGACGTATATTGGATTTATAATAAATAAAAAGTCATCAAATATTTTTGTAATGACTTGATATTTAGTAATACTAAACAAGCCTATAAGTGAGGGAAAAAACTGAAAAAAAAAATTAAAAAAAAATCGTAAAGCTAAACCACTGCAATATCAAATTAGTACAAAACTCCTAGACATTGTCAATAATAGTATAATAATAAATAACCCAGATAAGGCCTTAAAAGTCTAAAAGATGACATCGCTAGAGGAGAATATCTTTCAGTCAAAGAACTGCTTTATCTACTCTACTTCTATATTAGTCCAGAAAAAGAGGTGTTCATAATGACAGCTCCTAGGCTGAAACATTGATGTTAAATAGACCACTGTGATATCCTTTTTGGAATCGAGGAAGAGTATCTAAAATTTGCTTCATCTCCTTTGATAATTAGTCAAGCCGAATCATCATCGGCAATGTCCTTTTTCTAGGCTCACCTTATAAACTGGGTTTGCTATTCGGTTTTGTACAATGCAAGAGTATTTTGCCTTACCTTGATTTCTTTCTAACCAATTTTCTTGGCTTCTCTTGTCGAATTTTAGTTTCTCAATGAATAATCGAGATAACAGCAGATGCATCACTTTACTGAAATATATTCTGCTAATATATATGCATATGTTTCGTTATGATAGATTTCATTCCAACTTGGAGTTTATATGACTAAATTTATATGACTACTATTTGATTCAGGCTAATGTGAAATTTATCCGTTTTTATCTAGTATAAATTTATTTAATATTGAAACAGATTTACGTCATTCCAAGTTTATTCTAGGTGAAAAAATAAATAACTATAAATAGTTTTAATTGGACACGAGTTAAGTTTAAAAACATATATATATATATATATATATATATATATATATATATATATATATATATATATATATATATATATAAAAGAATAATTTAATACAGTTCAAGTAATTGAATAACCAGTAATTTGATAATGAAAAGAATGATCTTCCTAATTTAAAATTCATTGACAATTACACGAACAAAATTAGGGTCCAGTCACATCATCAGGTCATTACTGCAATATAATTTATAATGGTCACTAAGTAATCACTATCCAATTAATGGTTAAAATTAAAGATTTCATTTAGAAACATTTAGAAATATTTATCATATAAAATAAATGAATCTTTTTAGATGAAATATACGAAGTACAATGAATGTTATAAACGAACATAATTATAAACAAAGTTTTTAATTAATTTTAAAAATGATAAACAAGTATATTTTATTTGTGATATATCCTGATCACGTTTTACTGTTGTATAACATGAGAAGTAGTAGAGTGTTCAAAGGATACTACCCAATATGACATTTGGGCCAGTAAAATTAGATCGAAAAAGGGCCGTGGTTGGAAAAAGTCAAGTAAGTAGAGAGAAAATGGGCGAGCTGGAACAACATTTTTCAGCGGCCAATCAGATTACAGTATTTGGTCACTTGACCTATGGGAGGTCAAATTTCAATTTGAATTTAAACCTCGACCTAACCTTAACTGCCATATGGTCTTACCTCGACCTAGCCTTAACCATTGGGACACGCCCCTTATTAGTCACGTTGCCATTAGGCCCCGCCTCATTTTACCTCTACCCTTCTCTAACCAGCCAATCAGGGCGCTTCCCTTCCTTGACTACTCCTACCGCCATTGAGCCGCCATTTCGTTTACAATGATGTGGTTAGCATCCACACTTAACCACCAGGTATATCCCCTCCACCCTTTGAATGGTTAGATACCCACCCTATAGAGGCTGAGTTTACCCAGCTACCATTTTGTTTTCCTTACACCACCAATTGGTATTTCTTAAAGTTGAGAGGCTTTGGGCTTTGTAGAAGGGTCAGGTACCCATCTCATAGAGAATGAGTGTGTCCTGGCTACCACTTTGTTTTCAGAGCAGCCAATCAGAAGCCAGTACTTAGTCACGTGACTGGTCCTTTCCTATTATCATGGCACCTCCATCGTTCCATCACTCCATCGTTACACGCTCCATTACTACATCATTCCATCACTCCATCGTACAATCGCTGCATCACTCTATTGTTCCATCACTCCGTCAATTCACCATTCCATCGTTCCATCACTCCATCGTTTAATCACTACATCGTTCCATCGCTCTATTCATAGTCTTTAACCTTTCCTATGGTTATATAACCTTCACATTGTTAACGTGTTTTTGCAACCTTTACAGTATTTAACTTAACCTACATGTAAACAGGTTGGATCATATATAAACAAGTTGGATGACGCCTAGATGAAATGTAAGCATGGACTTTGAACTGTTAATCCCTAAACATAAAAAAATATATAGAGGCTGAGTATGTCCGGGCGCCATTTTGTTTTCTGCGACTTTAGATACTCAAGGTTTTGAAAAGGCTGAGTATGCTCGGCCGCCGTTTTGTTTTTGCGACTTGAAGGACTTGAGGCTTTGTCAAAGGATCAGGTACCCACTTTATAGCATGTAACCTTCCCAACGGTTACATAACCTTTACATTGTTTTCATGTTTTTGCAACCCTCTCACTGTTTACATAGCCTTTATAAATTTAACTTTACCTAAATGTAAACAGATTGGTTCATGAATAAACAAGTTGGATGACGCCCAGGTGAGATGTAAACATGCACTTTGAACTGTTAATCCCTAAAACATAAATAAATAGTAGGGCTCCGTAATCCTAAAACAGCTTTTGGACTTTGATCTGTTAACCTCTAAAATATCAACAAAGAGTAGGGCCCCTCAATTCTATAACAGTTTTTGAACTTTGAACTGTTAATCCCTAAAACATTAACAAATATACAGGGTTTCTAAAATATAAACAAATATGTAGGGCTTCTTAATCCTCTATCTTTATTCATCTCGCTGAAACATAAACAACTTTTTAATCTTCTATGTATTTTAATCTCTGGTAGTATTAACTATTAAAACGCCTTAAAAGGATTAAGTTTTAATCCTTAAAGTCCCTACATTATTTATAAGCAATGATGTAGAACGTCTTAATCCTTTCATTATATCAGAATATGATATAATTGAATAATCCTGCATCTCTTAATCCTTTCGCTACAAGTAAACAATGGACTTTGAACTTGAAACATAAACAAATCGGTCTATAAATAGGGGCATTTTCCTGAGCTCTTCCTCCCTCTCTTATCCTATGTACTAGGTTATACATCTCATCTGGAAACGTGTGATTTAATTTGTCTTAAACTTTGTATTCATTTTGGCGTTACAGTGTAGTTTTTCCCTTTGTTCCATACTACTTTCTTTAATTCGTATTTTAATTTTTTGTTAATTAAATACTTCTTCTTAAGTTTAGTTAGTAGTTTATTAAATAATTAATAATGGTCGAATGCAAATTTTGTAAGAAAGTTATCAGTCAACAGCGCAACGTTAATCAGCATGAAGCCATTTGCCAGGCACGTGAGCAACGGTGAACATGCTCAACTTGCGGCGAAAAGTTTCCTTTAAAGAAAACGCTCGTTGCTCATAGTCGTCGTTGCGACAATGAAACACCTTTCGTCATGACAAAGCGAAGGCGGTTGGAGGCGGCTATAGGTACTTTAAACGAGATCAATACAGCATTTGGAGGAGATATTAAGACTTTTTTTCTCCCATGTTCTGGACCAATCGATGCACTGGAATTTCTCTGCACTCAGACTAATCCTACAAAGGTTGATTTAAGAATATTTGGCGGAATCAGGCGCTCCCCTAAAGTTTAATTTGGTTTTGGAGGTTACGTACGAAAATGTCAAAGGAGAGACGTGCGATAGTGCTTTTAAATCCAAAAACATAACGATCTACGACATCTCTACAATCTTGAATTGCCTCAGCGGAAACTACTCGAAAATCGCCACAAAGATAGAAGAGATGACGATGAAGGTGAGCGGAAGATTCCTTAAATGTCTTGACGGTCTTCTGCTAAGAGTGAATCGATTTAGATCTCTAGGCGCTGAATAATAAATAGGCGCCATAATTATATTTCAATTTATTTTTTCATTTTTTAAAAAGAAGATTTTTTTTAGTTTTTTTTTTTTTAAACTGCACTATAAAAATGACCAAATGAAATTAAAGATTTAAAGGAAATTTTCAATTATTTATCATTTCCAGATGTTTTTAAAGATTTAATTATGTAAAGATAATTTTTTTAGTTGTTGCTATATGTTGGTGTTTTTATTTCAAAACCAAAGAATGAGTGCTATGGAATGTGTGTTATGATGATCCCTGACGTGGTTATAAACTCGCATAAACCAGTATGTTGAAAATTAGATGTGTGAATGATTGTCTCTGGCAAGGCTGTGATGGCCGGACAAGTTCGTGTGAAGGTCCCAGGGTGCCCGGTTCGGAACGGTGTGGGCTGGATGGCGAGGCCGTGGTGGCCAGGCAAGTTTGGGCGAAGGTTCTAGGGTACGTAAACGAATTTTATGAAACGTTTAATCCTTATTTCATTTTTTTTATTTATCATAGCCAAAATATTCATAAGGCCTCAGCTGACACGATAAGTATAACAGTGGATGAAGTGCAGCTATCCTTGTCAGTCTTCAACATGCGTCTGGTGAAGCAACACCGTACTCATCCAATATAGAAGATCGTAGCTGTTCCGATATAAAAATATCGAGTCACGGTCCTCTATTGCCCGACTATCAGATGTCTAGTATGTGGACCATCAAATTGCCGGAAAACAAATCTCATGTTGAGTTTGATCTACAATCCTAAAGGTTTGAGGCATGAGAATATTTACTTATTCCCAAAATCTTTACATCAGCCAAAAAATAGAAAACTAGCGCGAGTACTAGAACCTTTAGAGGACATTGGTTTTTTTCAATACGAAGACAATTCAAATGTACCACCGCTTCAAACGTTCTTCACGTTACCGCTTCAAATGTATTTATTTTCGATGACCGCTTGCGATATACAAGACAACGTTCGAGCGTAATTTTGCATGGGGCGGCATAATGGTATCGACCTTTTCTACTTGAGTCAGAATTAAACCAGAATTCTAAAACATCTAGTAAGAAAAAATTCAAATCTCCTAATTCTTTTCCGACGAGACGAACTTAATTTGAGAAGGATCCACGATGACCACGTCAACTCTGATATGGATTTCAAATCTTTCAAAAAAATATCATTGGGTTTGGAAAGACGATAAATATGCTTTTATCGTTGATTTCGAATGGAAGATATCGAAAAGAATTCAATACCTATATAATACCTTCAATGTTCACCTAAAGCTCAGCCTGCGAATAGACATGGAACAGTGGACATATTCTGAAACGGTCACTCGCCAAATTATTGAAATGAAAAGAACGGTTCAACAAAAATGCAACTTGTTGAAGAGAAGTAGAGAGGAAATATATTAGTTTTTAAAAGAAAAATATAAATCCATCATCGACTAGATGAACAGATTACACGTTAGCCAAAAACCTTTAATCGAGAATCAGACACACTTTTACTCTCTATAAGTATAAAGAAGGAGGAAAAATTATCAATCACAATCAATGATTGAGGAAAGAAAGAGGCAGGGAATTGAGGAAACACCATTGGTTAGTTCACTAGAGACATTGCGACCTAGATGGTCATATGCAGAGTCTCCAGAGGGTGATGGAGCAATAGGTGGTCCTTTGAAAGAGGAAGTGTTCTAAAATAGTCCCCAAGATGTTAACCCTGTCAAAACACCCAAGGAATCTAGATCATCTTTACAGATGGTGAGAAAAAAAGCACTAGCTCCTGAAGGCAAAGAAATAGTTGAGCACTGCTTGCAAGAGGTTGGTGAGGTAGCTTCAAAGCATATTAAAAAAACCAGTCAACAATGACATAAAAGAACTCGATAAGATTTATGGTATAGTCTACGATGGCAATAGGTTCACCGTTGGAGATGCAGTTGTTTCGATCAACAAAGATATTATTTCCGTGAAGGACGTTAGTTACTGTTTCACATCTGGTCTTTATGAGTTCTTGTTTATGGAAAATTCAAAACTCGATCTAGCAACAAACGATGTCTATAAGTAGAAGAAATATTGAATCAGACAAACGCTCACAAGAAGGAATGCAGTCCCACTGAACCGATACGACAACATAAGCAAGATCTAAAATATAAAAAGGCGATCTCAAAACTATTTCCGCTGAAAAAAGGAAGTGGAACTGAGCACCCCAACATTTTAATTAACAGATTGAGAGAGTTGATCGAATCGAGAAACGGGTGGAGATCCGTTAATGCTCTCAGTTCAATATGACGACCGCCAAAGAGCAGATCGTACGCGAGCTGCACAAACCGGCAAGAAGAACATTTCAGCGGAGATATGTCCTACTAAAAGGTATCGAAGATTTATGGCAAGCTAACTTAGTGGAATTGATTCCGTACTCGCGAATAAATAATTACTACAAATACCTATTCACACTGATTGATTGCTTCTCGCACCCTCAGGCTGTCCCGGTCAAGAATAAGACGGTAATCGAAGTAAGGCGAGATTTCGAAAAGATCTTAACTGAGGGAAAACCTCGAAATCTTCATACAGACAACGGCAAGGAGTTTAAAATGCTAATGAGAAGCAGGGGTGAGATCAACCATTACTCTACCCACGGCAGCCTCAAGGCTTCGATTGTGGAAAGATTCAATCGAACTTTAAAGTCAAGGATGTGGAAAAAGTTCTGTTTACAAGGGAACTACAACTCCACATTTAGAGCTCTCTTCTCAGCGAACATAACATTAGAAAACATAGTACAATAAAGATGAAGCCGATAGATGTGCGAGAGACGGAAATCGAAAAACGACTTTTGCTCGAAGTTTACGGTAAAAAGGAACTCGTCGTGAAGGTCGCCAGATGCAAAGTCGGAGATCGAATGCGAATCTAAAAATACAAGGCTTAGTTCGCTAAGGGCTATCAACCGTCTTGAATCTCGGAAATTTTTACGATCGCTCGGGTTAAAAACACTGTGCCCGTAACAAATCACTTGAAGTATGACAGAGGCGAAAATATCGCAGGAGGATTCTATTAAGAAGAGCTGCAATAGGTCAAACATCCTGACTGCTAACTTGTCAAGAAGTTGATTAAAAGGAAAGACAATGAAGTTTTTATTAAGTGGCTCGGTTTTGACAGTTCACATAACAGTTGGGAAAAAGTCAACATCAATATATGAGACTCGATCATAACTAAACTGAGCGATGAAGCTAAACAATTTCAGCGAATTATACCTAGAACAAAATTGAGTAATTTAGATATACTTTTTTTGGCGAAAGTGCATAAAATAGATGGTTCCGAGGAGTGGTTATGAAAGATGAATTTAATAATTTAATTGTAATAGATTGTTCGAAACAGTCTGAATCTATAAAAAGTGGACCATTAGATGTAAGATTAGAATTCGAATCAAAAAGTATATTCCCGTCGAATACTACAGCATATTGTCTAATTATACAAAATAAACCCTCTAAGTGGTACGGTTCGTATAAAATGAAGTGAAACCTTTAGGTATAAAAACTCAGTGCTCAGTTTGGCTTCGGCAAGCGTAGTGATAGCAAATTTCAGTGCTTTCTCGATAGCCTGGGAGGTTATATTATTAAGGATATTACATTATTGTCTCTTTTTGACGAACCTTTAAAGTTGTCAAGGCATTGGATTTTTAAACCACCGAAGCAATATACACAAAATGACAAAAAAAAGTAGAAGAACAAACTATTGACTAGAATATTACTATCATAAAATGAAATGGGAATATGGGGAAGTTGAATATGAAACTATTGGAGACATTTTCAAGTTTATTGATAGTAAGTATAAATTTGTTTTCGTTAAGAGCCTGAATAAAAAAATATTTCTATCACAAAATTTGCACAATTATTCTATAGTCAACTTGGAAAATTTTGGTGGCACAAAAATTGATTCATTCATCTTAGATGAGCAAAGCAGCCATTGCATCGTGCATAATTTTTCAAAAGAGAAATGTAAGCAGTATCGGACGAAGGCTTTAGATGCAGGAATAAAAAATAATTGGTTTAAATTGTATTCACCTTGAATGGAATGGGTCACTGGCGAGGTTTAAATACCCGTAAATCCTGAATGGAATCTGTCACTGGCGAGGTTTAAGCACCGGTAAACCCTAAATGAAAGTCACTGGCGAGGTCTATAAATCCCCAAACTTGATTGTGTGAATGAATGAGAGGTGAATACCAGCCTACCATTTAGCAAAGATTTCTGCTTTTTATACATTGCATGGTGATTTCTTTATTATAAGTTGAAAAAGTTAATAACTAAATTTGAATACAATTAGAGGGTATACTTTTATTACATCATAGATTAAAGAAGGTTTATATTATGTTTTTAAATATATATATATATATATATATATATATATATATATATATATATATATATATTATTTTTTTTAAACATTAAGTTTTATTTAATTCTTGCATTGTTTGTTTTGTATAAATTTTATGTTTGTATCAATTCAGATTCTCATAATAAGTTTACTTTGTAACAGTGTAAAATTAAATTAAAAAAAATATAATAAATAAATAAAAATTGAAAAAAAAAAACATTCTTTGTTGTATCTTTACCTTAACGTAGAGAAGCGGCTTAAGGCTTAGTGCCGAAATAAAAAAGGACAAATTTTGGCTAATAAAAATATTGACATTATCCAGATATCATGAAAGGATTAAGACGTTCTATATCATTGCTATAAATGATATAGGAACTTTAAGGATTAGAAGTTAATCCTTTTAAGGCGTTTTAATAATTTCTACTATCAGAGATTAAAACAAATAGATTAAAAAGTCGTTTTGTTTATGTTTCAGCGAGATGAGTAAAGATAGAGGATTAACAGCTCAAAGTCCATAAGCCGTTATAGGATTAAGAAGTCTAACTAATTATTTATGTTTTAAGGATTAACAGTTCAAAGTCCATGTTTACATTTCACCTAGACATCATCCAACTTGTTTATATATGATCCGACCTATTTACGTTTAGGTAAAGTTAAATATTGTAAAGGTTATGTAAACATTGAGAAGGTTGCAAAAACACGTAAACAATGTGAAAGTTATGTAACCATAGGGAATGTTCTATACTATAAATAGAGCGATGGAACGATGAAGTGATGGAACGATGGAGCGGGGAGCGATGGAATGATGGAGGTGCCATGATCACGTGACTAAATGCTGGCTTCTGATTGGCTCCTCCGAAAACAGAATGACAGCCGTGGCACACTCAGTCTCTATCAGGTGGGTACCTGACCCTTCGACAAAGCCCTAATCCTCTCAAGTTTCAGAAAAACAAAATTACGGTGTAAGGAAAACCAAATGGCGGCGTGGTACACTCAGGCTCTATAAGGTGGATACCTGACCCTTCAATGGATGGAGAGATATAAATCTGGTGGTTAAGCGTGGATGCTAACCACGCCATTGTAAACAAAATGGCGGCTCAGGGTGGGAGCAACCAAGGGATGGATGAAGCGCCCTGATTGGCTGAAGGATAGGATTAAAGTTAGGTCGAGGTAAGACCACATGGCATTTAAGCTTAGGTCGAGATGTAAATTCAAATTTCCCGCCATGGTCACATGACTGGTCACGTGACCAAATGCTGCAACCTGATTGGCCGTTGAAAATAGGTGTTCCAGCTCGCCCATTTTCCATCTACTCAGGTAAAGCTGGAGAGTTTTAATTTATGCATTCTGCCTCTAATGAGAAGAAAATAAGTTTGCGCCGATTACTGTCGTGAACTTAAAGCGGTGCTCTGAAAATACATCGAAATTTTGGGTCTTTTTTTGATTTATTAAAAATAACTCAAATCCTATCTTCTTTATCGAAAAAGTGGTTTTTGCATTAAATTATGCGTCGAATGATTACCAAAACATTAGAATTAGATCAAGGAGAAATCCAAAATCGGTCGTCTAATAGTGTCTAATTGTTACTAAGTCTAGAACGCAAGAGACAACACTAATTAAAAAATGAGTATATTTTGTGTAAAGAATATTTTTATTGAAAATCAGTTTCGTAATACTGTTGCCACGGCACAACATATTACAGGAGAAGTTTTCTACCATCATACTAAAATATGTCGGCTACATCAAACAATATTACTGGCGCGGAACAGGGATAGTTATGGATGGACATCCTCAGGAACCAATTAATAAGAGTATTAAATCAGCTGAACGGCATCGCAGGAGTATGTTTTACACTCCAAATCGTTTTTAATCTTCTCAGGTTGTAAAGGACAATATACTATTTCGTCGGTTAGAAGGTAAAAGTGATCACCTGATATTTTTGCGTAGACAAATATTTGTAGTTTTCTACCTGTGCTTGAACCAAATTTACGCTTCGGTATTGACAAAATTGCGAAATTATCAATATTAATTAGTTAATTATTGATAATTTCACATTTTTTCAATTCTGAAACGTAAATTTAGTTCAGGCAACAAACTTTCTTAATTAAGGATATACTTCTTAATCTAATTCTAATGTTTTGGTCATTCGACGCAGGATTTAATATTCTACATGCAATACATTAATCACTTTTCCGATAAAATGGATAGGGTTTGAGTTACTTTTAATAAGCCAAAAAAAGTCCGGAAATGTGTTTTGAGAGTACCGTTTTAAGCTCACTATAGAAATCGGCGCAAACTTAGTTTCTTCATATTAGAGGTAGAATACATAAATTAAAACAATTTCCAGCTTTACCTGACCTTTACTCAATCACGACCCTATTTCGATCTAATTTACTGTACTTATTATCCAGTTTGACTATTGAGAGGTTAAAATGAAATGTTATTTTATAAATATTACCTCAATACTTTCCACTACCTTTTCAATTTAGTCTATCAAGGGTTAATGTATACAGCATGAGCCAATCAAATAAAATTTTCCTTAAAAAGAACTCTCATAGTCAATCAATAAATTTAACTTAACTGTTAAGATGGAAAATATGAAAACGTGATTCAATAATGTAATCAACTAAAATTATTATGTATTAGAAACTGCTGTCAATAAAATTCCTATTAAGTACTCACTATAGTTAGGCCAACTGAATATGCCCGATAAAATGGCGACGGACTTGAACATTTCGGATTTCTCCAACATCAACTTGGGGGCTAAGTAACCTCCATAGCCGTGAGCTAATATAGATACCTTGCTGGGGTCTACGAAGTCCATTTCTGTAATGTACCTGCAATCAGAAGTTGGTCTAAGTATTGTATAATACTTGATGAGTATCATTGGTTTTAAAAGATAATTGAGCAATACTACCTTACCCCGCCTATCATTACATTACCTTTCCTTTCCTTTCCGATCAGGCGACAGAGTAGTATTTTTAATTGAATATTCATGGAAGATTTAAGAACAAAACCTTTTGATGCCTCTCAAACAGCATCTAATAATTAACCTGCCAGGATTTTTTTTATGCTTAAGTTAATTTGTATTTTCTTAAAAATCCTATGATGTGGGATCTATGGGTCGTTGTGCTTCTCTTATATATAATCTTGTGTATAATATTGCTTATCAGCTGTTGTGTAATTTAATTTTTAAACGTTTCCTCTAAAGTTAGCTTCCTTTCCCTTTTAAATATGTTGAACTGTACCTATTATGAAGAAGGATACATAATCTCCATCTCATTAGTCTACTTTGGACGGTTGGAGTGAGATGTGGTATATCTGTTCTGCATAGACGTGCTTTTGCGATTATCAGTCCTGATGATACCTGAATAGGCGAAAAGTTGTCTGTTTTTTTACTAACTGTTATTTGAGAGGCTCGAGGCTTTCTTTTGAAATCTTTCGATTATAGTTTTTATCTCTTTTTTTTTAGTTTTTTCTCTCTTTTTTCTCCCAATTATATTTTTCCGTCCTTTTTGACCCCCTTCCCCCAGTGTGACCCCCCTGTAATTGCAATCGTAATCCCCCCCACCGTGCGAAACGTTGATTGATTGTAACTCCCCGCACTTACTGTGGGGGTTATTGGTAAATCTTGGATAAATAACTTACTTGTAATTTTATCGCCGGATAAAATATAGCTGGTAATCTAGACTGAGGATATATACTCAAGACAACGTTTCTTATTTACACTCTGAATAAGAGTTGCATCAGGAATAGTTTTATGAATTTTAGAAGATTACCATTAAAGACTAATGACAAAGGTTTATTAAAGATCTGGGATCCATTCCTACGATTGAGCTCTGAGGCGGAGTCACCAGAATGATGGTGTGATGCTTCCTTTTCGGGATTAATTTTCAATGGTATTTGAGTGTGCGAAAGTTGAATTGAAGATTGCTGAGTAATTTTCAGCAACTACTTTTAAGTTATATGTTAGTTTTATATCCGAAAGTAGAGTTTATCGGGTACGCCATATTGTACAGGTAAGGATGAAAGGAAGCCTGAGCCATACCGTTCCAGGATTCGAAGCTTTGAAATATTTAAGATTATATTTTTAGTTTTTTTGGAAATTGGGTTTTTACAAATTAAATTTTTTTAAAAGATGACTGTGTAAAAAACAAACTCAGTTTTTCCATTATTTCTGGTGTATTTTTTAAAGTTGCCTCGACTAACTCTGGCAACAAAAGACATTGTATTGTTTTATTCTTATGTAGTTAAGAATATTCGCTGCTGTTTTGTTTTATTATAGCCTGAAGAAATCTGTATTCAACGGAAGGAGAAGAACCAGTGGTCAAAAGTCACGGTTTTAATATTTGTTTTGTCTATACTACAGATTTTGATTCATTATATAGCGCATATTATTTTATTATATGATGTATCCTTGTCCAAAAGCGCTATAAAGTGGTTTTCCTTTATCTTATCCCACCGTTCCCTAACAATTATTGCTCCTCACTAAGCTCCTTCCTCTTCCTTTTCTCTCACATTTCATAAAGACCTTCTCTCTCACTAACCCATTTTTTATATTTTTATTAATTATGAACTATAATAATTATTAATTATTGAAATTATTTTCAATATCATCTGTAGGCTGATAACCTCAAAAGTTATTAAAAGCAAATTCTGACCTGTGAAAAGTATTATGTGGTATTATGGGTATTATATACAATGTTATTAACTTTTTTATTGCTGCGTCTCCTATCTTATAATTTCGTTTTCTTTTATTTTTTGACCCACTCCAATATTGATTGTTGGTGCCAATCAATATTTTGTCAACAGTTTTTATTTGTTAGAGATAAAAATTATCTTAACGGAAAATAATAATCGAGTACAAGATTTTAATCCTCTTGGTAAAAATAGAGAAAAGGAATGATAACGAAAGTTAAGTGTTTGAAATACTTTGAGAAATTTCATAATATTAATAAGCTATTTATAATTGAAATAAACGGTTCCTACTTTATAATTGTCAGGAAAACGTTTAAGTACTGTAAAAAGGGTTATTAAAAGTTAAGGCCTGACCACACTGATAGAGAGATAAACACGGTATTATTAAAGAGGTGTTGCCCAACTGTATTGGGTTGCTATACACACAGCAGACTATTAACATCAAATTCACAATTTGTGAAACTTATTTTAAATATATAGCATAATTAAAATATTCATAATATATAATAAAAATTAAGACATAAATGGAAAAATCCAAACAAGAAGCCAAAAGTCTCAAAAATAAATCACCTGTAGAAATTTCGCCAATTAAGCATCATCAGGACCGAAGGAGAGAAAGAAAACCAATCTTAATCACAATGAAATTTGAATTAAATAAATTCAAAAATTTTCACCTCTAATGTAGAGGTCAAAATTACATAGACATTTTGAGATGTCTATTCGGGAAAGAAAGACAAATATTACTTCTCATCTTTATAAACTACCTAAATAAAATCTAATTTGTGATTTTGCAGACAGATGGAGGGTTGACAGTTTATTTTGGGTTAAATACCAGAAACTCCAACGTATTCAGGTTTTGAATACGATGAAATTTCGAGTTTTTAACACAAAATAAATGAAACCGAAACAAGTTTTTTTTTTTTCAGCAACTAATAATTTCTTAAGGCCAAAATGATAAATTTAACTATAATACAAAGATTTTCAGATATAATGAGAAGCTGAACGTCTCTTATAAAGTAGCTAGTGTGGGAGATCTGACTCTTTAGAACTTACAATCTGTAGGGAATAATTGATTTAGTCGATAAAATACGTTTTAGAACTACCATGAGAACCTAAAGTACCTAGAGTGAAATCGAGAATAGGTAATTGACTTTATGTACTGGTTAGAAATAGCCCTCGGATAGAGCGGAGCCTATTCAGAAATATGAGTAATCCACGACTTCCGATAACAGGAGATGGGAAAAGAAGAACGAAGAAAAGGGATAGAAGAGCTGGCATATAAATCCTCATTAAAGGGGGACATCCTATCGTCTTTTGGAGAGAAGAATAGATGAAAACTTAGTATTTTGGACAAGCAAACTGTCAAAGCTGAGAGGTTGAATGCAATGGTTATCCTAGGTCAATGGTTATGCAGTCGACCAGGCAGACCGTTCCAGTATCTACTACCTTCTACTACTGGTCAACTATCTACTTCTATAGAGACAACAGGAAAATAAGTGCCGCCCAGGGAAGACGATGGGGTAAAGGATTGTGAGAAAAAAATAAGAAGGTACAGTCAACTATTGTTCTAACAGTAAGTAGCGGCATATTACACTCAATTAAATGGGAAAGGGAAAGAATGTTTGGCAAAAATTGAAGGAAAGATTTAAGGGTATACCTGAGGAGAATATCCTCTATATCCTAGCCTTATGTTTGACTTCAATAATACTAAAAATCACTCAGTCTTTAGATGAGTATCTTAACATATTTTAATGCATAGTCCAAGAGATGGCCCAATTGGGAAAAATTGTAACTGACAGGGAGTTAATAAGTTATATTATTGAAGGTTTTCCCTATCATATTTTGGATTCTTTATTCCTGATTCTTCGAGACATCCACAGATAAGAAATAATGATACTTATGATGCAGGCAGGTTTAATGACTGAATGCACTCATGCAATGTCTAAGCTCTCCTTTCAGGCATTGCATAAGGAAACATTCTTTTGTTTTACGGCAAATTCCACAAAAATTTCGCTGCTGAGGATACATGGATATAGGATATAGTGATAAACACGACTCATCAATGTCCACTGTGGGCCCTTTTCCACTAATGACGTTTGGGCCCCGTTGCAAATTATCAGCATATATTTCCCGCAGATAATTTTTCCAATCTGTTATCGTATTCAGCTTCATATTCATACTATTCCCTGCAATACGCCTGAAATTCGAATAATAGACAAATGAATGTAAACAGCGTTTATCATTGAGATTGGAGTTCCTTCTGAAAAAAATAAAAAGAAGAGCTGTATGGTTTGAAGAAACGACGGATTCTACTGATGGTAATTTCATGCAATGGACTGTTATCGGAGGAATCTCAATCTTCTCTGCGGGAACTGGATCTATAGATAATTAGCAATGGAAAAAATGCAACAGATAATATTATTGGGAACTGCGAGTATTGTCAAGAAATTCATCAAAATCAAATTATTTTGAAAACATGTGCAATTTTAATAGTGTAAAATACCATATCATATGTGAAACAAATAAATATTAACAATCAATGCGGTAATGAGAGCTATGCGTGTGGCCCCGTATTTTACATAGGATTGTCCTGCAAAAGGATGCTCGCTGCCCACTCTCCTCTAAAAAAAATAAAAAATAATTGCCTACTCTCCACTCACTGCCCACGAGTTATAACTATAAATTAATTATTTATACAAGGGATTCTTAACATCCTTACGATGTGGGGCGTATACATCCGATATTAACAAACAAAAAACGATCTTAGTCACTTTTTTTTTTACCTTTGACCATTAATAACTTGAGTCGTCGACACGAGATTTTATGAGACTTTTAACCAACATTTAGAAAGACATAATAAGGGTTCATGCAAATTTTCAGCTTAATATCTTTAATCCCAGTGTTTAGGCTTTTTTTTTAATCTTATTTGACTAGGCTATGGCGGTTGAGCTTGATTGCTCACCACATAACCATCAAGTGTAACCGTTGGTCAAGAAACGACACTTACATTGGATTCAGGTAAGCAGTACTCTTTCTTGGATTTAACTGATGTAGTTTTTTTAACTTTTTTATTTTTAAATAATTACTAGTCACTAGAAAAAGGTCTTATTGCTAATCAGCCAAATCCACAAACTCTTATACACAAAAGTAGAATAGGTAAAAATAAAAAACAGCTCTTAAATATTTATTTATTTACAATCTACAAATAATTATTACAAATAATATTTCCTATTACCTACTTGCAATTTTACATATAATATTTTAAATATCAGAAATAAAACTAAGTAATACCAAGTAATTTCTTTATCAAAAAAATATTTAATATGATTTTTTTTTATCTTTTAATTTATTGAATAATAATAATAATAATAAGGACAATAGTAATAATGATTAAACAGATCATTCACACCATACTTACAGAAATTTAAATAAATAAAATAATAGCAAAATAATAAATAAAAAGAAAGAAAGAAAAACAAAAACTTAAATATAGTAAAACAAACATAAGCATCTTAAACGCTGGCATACGCATATACTATTTACAACCCGCTTGCCCCCCTCCCCCCGGATGAAGAAGCGGGACTCCAGGATATCCTAACGCTTCTCTCTCGATCGCGTCACTGGCATTGAAGCTAGTGGAGACTGAGTGAGGGCGCTATAGCCCCAGAGGCACAGAGCATGAGTGGATAATCTGGCCATTGCCAGAACTACAATATACGTATTTACAAAAAGTCTAGGAGCAAATTGCCGCTTCAACCTTCGAGGAGGATTGTAGGGATGGGTGATGGTAGATAGGGATTGTGCTAAAAGATTAGGATGACGAGTTAGGCTCTGGTGAAATTTGAAGAATTTTTATAGGATAAGGTCTAAAACCAATGGGATATTAAGATAATGATGTAGGGTATTGTTGGTTACATAGTATGAAGCATTGACCAATGTTCGAAGGACCTTAGACTGAAAAGGATTGGATGCGTTTAATGTTCGAAAATTTAGCTGTCCCCCACAGGTCGAGTCCATAAGTTTAGATAGGTTTCAGAATTGTCTCGTAAATTAGCAGTTTGTTGTCAACTGAAAGCTGGGATTTTTTATTAAGCAGTCTGTATAATTGGCCAAATCCTTGGTTTAGCTCTTGTCTTTTAAGTCTAGTATGTGGGTTCCACGTTAGTCTCCTGTCTAGGAGGAAGCCAAGACACCGGACTGTGTCTGAGAAAGGAAGTGGTATGGAATTAAAATGAACTGGCGAACAGGATCTGCGTCGGAGGGTGAACGTGACTTGTTTGCATTTAGATTTATTTACATTGATACGCTAATTATTACACCAGTGTTCGAATAGGGAAAGATGTCTTTGCAGGTTTAAGGACGCTACTTCAAGATCTGAGTTGAATGAAAGGACGGCGGTATCATCAGCAAATGCTGCCAGGAAGGTATCGGGATGAATAGGAATATCAGCGATAAACAAAATGTAGAGGATGGGTTCCAAGACGCTGCCTTGAGGAACACCGGATTATCACCAGGATAATGATTGGAGAATTCGGTGCCACAGCGAACTCGGAAGGAGCGGTGCCAGAAGCCGGATCGGAGGACTAGGTATAAAGACTGAGGTTAATGGATTTTAAGCTTAAAGAGCAATCCGGCGTTCCATACTCTGTCAAAAGCTTGTGCTGTCTCCAAAAATGCACCCGAACAATACTGTTTGCATTCTAGGGCTGGGGAAATATGATCAACAACTCGGAGTCCTTGTTGAACAGTGGAATGTTGTGAACGAAATCTGAATTGATGGGAAGGAAGATTTTGAGATTCTAATATGGGTAGTATTCATTTGAAAGGAATCTTTTCGAAGATTTTTGAAAGGATTGGGAGTAGGCTAATTTGTCTATAAGATAGTAGAAGTAGAAGAGTTGGGGGAAAGAAGGTTAAAACGCTGGGAACTAAATGCAAATAGTGAAGTCCATCTACGAGAATTCAAGGTTCTGGAACACCATTGTTGATACTTGGCATTTAAGTCTGGCCCTAGAATGAACTGATTTCCAAAGGAATTAAAAAGAGAACTGAATTGGATATCGGATATGGATTTGTTGGGAGGATAATAGGTTGATGCAATTGTGATTGGAAAGGAGAAGATTTTGATTACTACAGCGATGGTTTGTAGGAAATCATGTACTGGCAGGAGGAGTATGTGATGGGATAAGGACTGATGGACTAAGACAGCAGTACTGGCATGGTCAGTATGATATGTTGAGTATTGTGGAATTTTAAAAAACGTTTTACTGGTTAGTCTAGTTTCAGTAACTGGTGCCACATCAACATTTTTGTAATAATGCGGTTACTTTCGTTAATGTGATTTCGAACACCATTCGCATTCCAAAGCAGAATGGATATGGTTTAAATAGAAGCCATTAAAGGATTTCTTAAGGGAGGGATGAAGTGGGATACAAGATTGGTAAGGAGTAATATCAAAGGGGTAACAAGAGATTTGAATTTTGAAAGGAAGGATGTAAACAGACTGGTCAGATCTGTGGCATTTGATGGATGAAGGATATGAGGAATTTGATGTTCATAGGATTGTTGAAGAAAGGTATATTTAGAGGTATTGAGTGTTGAGGTTGGGGTTGAGATTGCTGAGGTATTTGTTATTGAGGTATTTGTGATTATTAGGGCAGGGCCACGCATTTATTGCTCTGGTTTCGTCCTCCAAGTAATTAAGCAAAAGACACCGTCGAGTCCACGATTTTAGAAGGTTCTCTTGTAGGTCTAGAATTGTTTTCTTGGCATCTGGGTTTCTGGAATTCATTCTTAAGATTTTTGTATGTCTGGCTCTTTGCAGTTGGCCTTTCAAGCATAGAGCACATACATACTGCTGGTGTTTGCTTCGATTTGATGCACTCTTCGGACTTGTGTTGTTCATCACATTTCACACATCGTGATAAATGTTGGCAGTATATTTGTGTGGCAGGTGGAAATATATACCTGGAAATTATGGTACTGAACGATATCCCTTTTAGTGTACGGTTTTTCAACTTTAATCTTTGTATAATAAATTCTATTTACCTCGTAATTTTTTTTAAAACACCAGGTGAAGTTTCTAAGTCCATAAAAAATATGGGTAATAGTATTTTTTTATTTACCTCTGGTTGTTCTCTATTTTCTTTTAATACACCTGTTAACTAGCGTACTTTGAAACCTAAAGCCGTCAGTTCTTCATCAATTGCTTAAGCTAGTGTTGAGGGATGCAAGTATCTGATCACAACCCTTATAGATAGCTCCTGCCGAAGTTGGTAAGTATGAAAATCTCCCTTGGTTTCAGACAGATATTTTAGTATTTTACGATAGGTATCAGCTGTATCTGGAGATATTTTGGTGTCATTCGTCCTGCTTAAGCACGATTAGCTGCCAGAACTCGTGATTTTATTCGGTTTGGTGCAGAGCAAATGAAAATTGTTTATATTTTTAACAAAAATCGGAGGAGTCCGAGATTCTCAGGGAACAGGTGCTGAATCCATTGTACCTTATTCATTTTGTAACACTTGGTAGGGATTCGGAGTGAAGAAAGGAGATTTCTCAGACATTCCTTGTAAAGAAGTCCCAGGCTGAGGTTCAGTTTCTATTGAGTTACCTGGAGGTGTCACTTGGAGGGTTTTATAGGACGATAAAAAATAATCTGACTTGCTTTTTCCTAATATAATTTTTTTTTAGACTACTTTACTGGAAGCGTCTTTTAGTTTTTGTGCATTTAAATTCATTTATTAAAATGGGCAATATTTGTTTCTTATTTTGTAAAAAAAAAAATAAAAAAATAAATAAAAAAAAAAAATCGATTTGTATATAAGAACTTTGAAATCCATGCAGAGCAAAGGTAGAAAACAATAATATAAATAATTGTTTAAATTACATAAAATATTTTTTTCTCGGCTCCTTTTTTTTATTTGATTAAAATTTAATCCACATTATTTATATCTTGTGTAATATTTAATGGTTGTTTAATATTATTGACTCTAATGGAAGAGATATCATCGTATTTTCTGTTTATTATTATAATTGTTATATTTAAGGTAGGTTTTTTAATTCTTGGTATTTTATATTTGTTCAATTTATGCCATATGCTGATTTTATTTTTTGAGAAATTAGCTTATATTATTTCATTAATAATTATATTATTTATACGATATTTATAAATGTCTTTGTTATTTATTATCTGATTAATATTTCTCTTTAAATGTATTTTATATAGCTGTTATTTTTTAATTAACAAACATAATTTATTATCCAAAAGTTTGTTTTCTTTCTAAATTTAAAATATTATTAATTATAGAAATATAATATAAAACCTTACGACAGTATAAGAGCATTTGCAAGAAAAGCAACGACAGAAAAGAAGGGAGGATTCGGGTGGAATCAGCTATCTTCGCCCAGGGAATCTTCTTTCCCCAGACTCCAGTATCTCCTTTCTCCAGACTATAGTTACTGAGATAGCTGGCCTAGGAGATGCACATCAGCTGATGTGATAAACGTCCGGACACAGATTTCACTTTTCCCAACTATATTAAATAAATCATAATAGTACTCACTGTGGGATTAGTGTAATGCTATAGCTGTTGTTCTGTTACGATCTCCTCAGGCTTTCAGGTAAAAAATCACTCAAAATTCTTGTAAAAAATGGATATCTCTGAGAGACGGTGTGAAGGTTGACCATTACAACCATTACAGAACTCACTAATATGATATTAAAAAAATAAATATATAAAAACATATTCATATGAAACTTATGCAAATTTTGAATCAAAATAACTAATTTTACTAAATGATTAACAATTCCATACGTCAGAGAATAACCCACCGTTCACCAATCGAAGAACAATTCAGATACAGCAAAAAAAACAGAATTAGGGAATGAAAAGAACCTTAATTCTATTTCAGGAATCGTTCAGAAGAGCACTCTTATTTTATGATTGATTCAGAAGAAATGACTCTCGATTCATCTGCTCTCTTCTAGTTTCACTAGTTCCTTTACTTTCTCAATAACTATTAAATCAATGCAATATTTGCCTAACTCTTAAAGAAGAGCCCAAAGATCTTGCAATAGTTGGAGCAATAATTCCAATTATTATTTAAGTCATTCCAATTTTATTTCTAAGTTGCATTGTACCTCTAATTGTACTGCAGTCCAGCTTTGAGGATATCTATTTAAGGTATTATTATAACATCAGTTAATTTAAAATATTTAATATAATTTAAGATAATATAATATAATATAATAAGTTAATTTAAGATAATTTAAACAACAGTGTAAGGATAAAAGGCTATAAACGCTCTATGCCCTTTCCAGCCCCCTTGTTATCCACTCCACCATTAGAAGTGTGATATGATGCTCTATAAATAGGATAAATGAATGAGTTTCAGGCATTCTCCTATCGGCTGATTGCAGTACAGTGAATAGTAAAGGATCATTGTATCTCTAAGCCAGATTCTATTATACATTGAACAAATTATGTTCCTTTAATTACAACTACACAAGTAAAAACAGAGGATTACTCATACTGAGGTTATTTCTATTCATAGAACTTGGAAACATTTAGTAATAATTTGTTTTACATCGAAAAGATTTAAAAAATAAATAAATATTCTTATTTTTATCTTTTTTGAGAAGACCTCAGGAACATTTCATAGATTCATTACTGAAATTGACTAGCAAATAATATATTTATTTTATAAATCATGTTAATAATAATTGTAATGTTTTAGGGACATTATCCCCATCTTCAGACACAATTTTCTCTAAAATAACATCAACACATATAACAATTATTAATATACAATAAAATTACCTAGTATTATTTTTACAATCTTATAAAAATATGTTTTACTTTTTTTTACCTTAAAAATATTCATTAATTATAAAAAATTGTCAACAAATCCATATTACAAATTTCTTCTTGATTGCTATATAAAACGATATACATATTGTAATGATAAAATTGGTTAGAGTAAAAATGTTAATAAAGTGTTATTAAATATAATTTTATACAAAATAAATAGACTTATAAACAATTTTATTTTAAAGAAAAAAAATTATTGACATTAAAATTATTTTAGAATTAAAATCAAATGAGCAGTGGGACAAGTCCTTGTTTGAATCATCAAAAAGTATAATTTTTACATACATTAAAAAATGTATTCAGAATAAATTGGTTCCACAAACATGAGAATATGTTTTATTTAAACTAAAAAGTAAAATGTAAATGTGGACATTTAAAAGAAATGAAGAAAAAGCAAGAATATCGATGCACTATTTTGATTACGCCTTCTTAATTAGCAACACATTTGAGGGAAGAGATGCTGCGCTATGTAAAGTAATTGGCATTCTGTTGTTTGTTATCTGGTTAGGAGTGAGGACCTGATCTTGACTGTGGACCTGGACTAAGTGTCTTATATTGAACCAAGTCCATTTTAGAATGTATCAAGTCAGTACATGTGTTTAAAATTAAATACAGTTCAGTGAGTAAAGACCAGTTTTAAATAGTAACATTGTCTAGCTGTGAATTTGGGATTATGAAAAATGAGCAGGAGTATGAAGACATCTAATGATGTATCAGAATAAATTTATTAATTTGTAGATGGAATTAAAATTTAATATTTTGTTTTCAGAATTAAGATATATATAATTTTATTTTGCTCTTTTTCAAATATTCCACATTACTAAACCGATTTGCACCTTTCTTTGCAAAATTTTAAAATCTTATTATTTTAATTCTTTTCTATATATCAGTTTCTAAAATCTTTTGGTCATTAAATTTTCATAATTTTTAAATGCTTCCTTTATTTTCATTATTAATCAGTTGATTTTTTTGTATTATATTTTCTATTAGTTAATTTAGAACCAACAACCCAACATATTAATCCTTATTCAAGAATCTCATTAGTCACAGAAAGTTAAAATAATAATTAAAAAAGAAAATTTTAAAATTAGTAAAAAAGAAAATATTTTAACAATATACGAGTATATGCATTGGTGGAAAAGTTCAATTTTGAATTAGATAACAAAAACAGAGAAATTGTGAGTCATTAAAAATACAGAATTTCTTTTTTGATAGTATACATATTGTAGCTAATCACATAAATGCAACATCTAACAAAATATTTACAATATTAGAGAATTGCATAGAAAAAAAAAATCTTTTAACAAGATTTTAATAATTTTTTAAAACATAATAATGAAATAGGAATCAGATTGAATAAAACCAAAAGATTTTATTTAAAAAAGAATCCGAGAAAAAAATGGAGAATTTATTAAATGATAAAAACACATATAGGCAGATGAGAAATAAGCCTTATACAGATATAGTGGACAAAATTAATAAATTTTTCACGAAAATACACAAAATTTGGATACATAGATAAAATTACTAGAAATAAACTTCAAGCAAGTAATTATACGTTTCAGAGAACATATGGATTAATAAAATTGCATAAAGAAGACAATAATCTCTAACCAATAATATAAACTGTGCGACAGAGGCTTTATCCAAATTCTTGAATCCATCTCTTGATGAAAAAGTGCATAGAAAAAATGTAATAAATAAAGATTTTGGGGCATGGGCATATATCAAGAAGATAATAATGTAACTACTAAATGGATAAAAAAATAAATAAGCAGAAGTAATAGATTATTAAATTATTATTCCAATAACCCTCATCATCAAAAAGTCAATGTGACAAAAGATTTAATAAATAGGGCAGTCGATTTAACAGGTGAATACACATGAAATTAACAAAAACGGAAATATATAGCATATTCAAAGAAAATTTTTATCCAAAAACTAATTAATAAAATTTGGTACAATTAAGTAAATAACGACCATAAACTTATAATAAAAAAATATGATAAAATAAAAACAGATACTATATTAGATAAACCATCGATAAATTATGGGAATAAGGCCAAACCTAAACAGAAAAATACTATAGAATTCTTAAAAGAAGACATTTCACATGATAATAAAATAGAAGATATTCACAATGATAATGAACAAAATATAGTAATAAGTGCAGTGCAAAATTTTAAATTACAATACATACCTATCCAATATGAGCGTAATAATGCAAAACTTGGTTTATATAATGAATTGGTTTATATTATTAAATTACAACATTATACAACTGATACAAATGATAAAATAGAAATATCAGAAAAGGAGAAAGTGGTATATATAGTTGTTAGTGGCGAATGCAACATAATTCATAATGGAGAAACATCCAAAAATTTAAAAACTAGAATAAAACAGCATATAGGAGATTGTAGGAATGCAAAAAACACAAATAAAACAGTTTTAGCTCAACACAGTATAACATTGAACTATAAATTTAATTTTAAAAATCCTAAAATATTAAACATAGAAAAACACACCAAAAATAGAAAAATACTCGAATAAGTTCATATATAAAAAATCTGGTGCGGTGCGCGCATCACACAACTTTCCCTTACCTTCCTTTAATAATAATCTTTTTAATATAATTTTAAAAAGTTCACATAAACAATGCTTGAAATAAATTAGTAGCATTCACTTCTTCACATCTTCTCCCACTTCAGTACAATAAAACGTTTTTAACCAATTTTAGTACAAAAATTCTGTACACTACCTATATATTTTAACTTCGTCAAGTTGCAAACATATTTTAAAAGTTACGGTTTAGTTTTCATGGAAATATTTTCTTTCCATTAAATAATTTGAAAGTAGAAATTATTAAGTTAATTTCCGCTTTTGTATTCTTGAATTAGGTTATTACAGAGTATATTGTTTATAACAGATTGGTGGGAGAAGGTTCGGTCGCATCCGTCTCCTTTCAGATACGCTTTATCTTTGCTAATACTCGTCCGATTTTGATGATTCTTTTTTGTTCTTTAGATAATTTAATAACCTTTCATACAATTCTATACACAATTTAATATAAATTGCATGCTTTTTAAGTTAAGCGCAAATAAAATATTCTTTTCGTCATAACTTTTTTCGCTGCATTTCCTCAGTGATATACTACATAAATGAAAAGTTAAAGGTCTTTAAGGAGAAGATATTAGGCAAGTTTCATCAAAATCGTTGCAGACGTTTACGAGAAAATTGTAAAATCCCTGATATAATAGCTACTTCCGGTTAGTCCGATGCGCTGTATCTTTGCTATTATTGGTCCGATTTTGATGATTTTTTTTTTTGTTTTTTAGATGATTTAATTACCTTTCATAGAATTCTACACATAATTTACCGTAAAATGCATACTTTTTAAGCTATGCGCTAATAAAATATTATTTCCATCATAATTTTTTTCCCTGCATTTTATCGGTGATTTACTACATATATGAAAAGTTGAAGGCCTTTATGAAGAATAATTTAGGCAAGTTTCATCAAAATCGTTAGACCCGTTTTCGAGAAAAATGTAAAAAAGTGTAAAATCCATGATATAATAACTAATTCCGGTTTGTCCGATGCGCTGTATCTTTGCTAATACTGGTCTGATTTTGATGGTTCTTTTATTGTTTTTTAGATAATTCAATTACCTTTCATACGATTATGTACATAATTTACCGTAAAATGCATACTTTTTAAGCTATGCGCAAATAAAATATTCTTTTCATCATAACTTTTTTCCCTGCAATTCCTCGGCGATTAACTACATAAATTAAAAGTTAAAGACCTTTATGAAGAATAATTTAGGCAAGTTTCATCAAAATCGTTAGAGCCTTTTTCGAGAAAATTGTAAAAAAGTGTAAAATCGATTCTATAAAGTGGCACTTTCGGTTAGTCGATTTTGACGAAAATGTTGCTGTAACATCACATGCATGTGCCAACCTTAAATACCTAATTTCAGTATCGTCCAACGTTTCGTTTTTGAGCTAGACTGTCCACAGACACACACACAGATACACCGACCATTTTGCGAGACTTGGTCATTTGGACTCAGGAGGCCTTAAAACGTGTATTTCCGTCGAAAACTCGGATTCGAAAATGTTCACGATCGCAATACTTCCCCTTACTATATACTACTTATATACGTAAGGGAAAGTAAAAAACATAAAGCAAAGCATACATTTGAATGCACTCTATGGAAATATAATTAATAAACTAAATATACAAAAATCAATAGAAAAATAAGTATCCATTTCCATAATTAAATAACAGTATTAAATAAAATATAATAAGAAATAGTAAAAATATACACAAAAATATTTCAAAATTGGCAAAGGACAGTAAGTCTGGGAGGTAAGCTACTTGATTCCTAACAAGCGTAGAAAAACAGTTACAAAGGATAATACTTGAGATGACTTGGATCAGTTCTGGCAGGGATGAGGAAACAGAACATGCTCATCTGGAATATTGTATATTATTTTATATAAAATACAAAATTTGTAATCTGGATTTATTGACAACATATTTTTATAATTTAGATTGTTAAAATAAAGCAAGGTAATTTTATTGTATATTAATGATTATTATAATATATGTGTTGATGTTATTTTAGAGAATATGTCTGAAGATAGAGCTATTATCCCCGAGACGTTACAATTGTTATTAATATGATTTATAGAATAAACATATTACTCGGAAGTTAATTTGAACAATGAATCTATTTAATAATAAAATTTCTTGAGATATTTACAAACTTGATTTATAAATAGTTAAAGATTTTTTAAGAAAAAGTTTACCTGATAACAGCAATATGATCCATGATGTCATGTTTCCTAGAACTTGGTTGTATTTCCAATACAAGGAAGTTTTTCTTACTGGCCAAGTATGTTGAAAAATCAACCTGCCACTTATTGGTCACACAAACTTCACCTGGCTTATAAGACCTACAGAACATAAAGTTTAAATTTATTTTAGAAGTCCTAATAAAATTTGCCATTGACGTTGCCTCTGGCCAATACAGTTTTCTAAATACTTTTAACAATTTCTTTAGCACATTTTATCACTGAATGATACCCATATAAAATTAGGTAAATATAAATTAAATATATGGAAATTACATTAATGTTATTGTTTTTAATTTGTCTTATTATGTTTGGAAATAATTACTGTTGTGGGCTATCTGCTATTATTATTATTTATAGTTATTATTACGAGAATATAGTAACACTGGGTTTTGGCGGGGACGCCCCGGCAGTCTAGTTTGGGGTAGCCATTGTGGTGTTTGAGCTATGCACCTTTGTGTCATTTTCAAGTGTAATAAAGTACTTCATCCTCGATCCATGTCATGTATTAATGAACCCTTATTGCATGAGTACGCAAAACATAAAAATGGCGACGAGGATGGGATCGAGGCGTGAAGTATAGTATTGTGTTCACTCGTGTGTTATCTTTTAAATCTTCAACAAACTTTCACTATGTCATTTCCTCGGTACGATCATTCGAAACCCGAGAGCTGCGCTGAACATTTGGAGAGATTTCAGCTCTGGCTGGACGCAAAAGGAGAAATTACTGAAGTTCAAAACGAGGTTTGCTGATTGATACGTTGGATGATGCTACGTTCCGAGATCTAAAAGGATGGATTGCCACCAAGACACTGAGGGAAGTGATTTACAGTGATTTGATGAAGGTACTAAGTGAGAATATCGTCCCTACAATAAATCCAATGGCAATTTACACTAAGTTTGTTAGTAGGAGGCAACTACCCACAGAGGGAGGAGTTGCTTACATGGCTGAACTTAAAAGACTTGCAATACCTTGTGATTTTGGTGGTTTAGCTTCAAAAATAATTGTATACCAATTTGTCTATGGATTAAATAATCCTGATGTACATCATAATACATAATATATGTAGAAACTATAGAGGAATCACGGTGACAAGCACCGTGGCAGACTTTATAGTCGAATCCTGAAGGAAAGGCTAGAGGAGGAGGTTTCTGACCAGATGGTGGAAGAACAGGCAGGCTTCAGAAGTGGAAGATCGTGTAGTGACCACATTTTTACTGACGTTTGTTGACATACAGAAAGCCTATGGCAGTGTTCCACTAAAGAAACTGGGAAACTTTGGATCTGGTGAAGATAAGTAGAGGCCTTAAAAAAGCCATAACAAATTTGTATATTGGAGCGGAATCAAGGGTAAAGATAGGAGGAAAGGTCTCAGAGTCTTTCAGAATTACAAAAGGATTAAAACAGGGATGCAGCATGTTCCCAACACTTTTCAATATATATATTGAACAGGCACTAAAATCATGGAAACAAAGATGCCGAGGGATGGGAATTGAGGTCGGAAATAATATAATCTTTACCCTACAGTTTGCAGACGACCAGGTTGTCATAGCAACAGATGAATATGATATGGAATTTATGATGAGGAGACTCCTTCAGGAGTACACCGAGTGGGGCTGGAGATAAATACTGAAAAAACGGAATACATGGCATGCAGCTCCCCTATTTCATCTCTCTGCATAGAAGAGTGGACGATCCCTCAAAGTACTGCTTTCAAGTATCTTGGAGTGACGATGGACAGTTTTGGCAGAGTCCAAAATGATATTCAAAACAAAATTACTCATGGTAAAAAAAATAGTAGGTCTCTTAAACGGTATATTATGGAGTAAAAAGGTCTCTCTCGAAACCAAAAAGAAGATATACCACTCCTTCTTGGTTGGCACAACGTTATATGGGCCAGAATCATGGACAGTGACAAAACAATATGCGAATAAATTACTGGCCCTAGAAATGGATTTCTGGAGAAGAAGTTGTGCCATATCCAGGTTTCAGAAGGTCTCAAATGAGATTATAAGAAATAAGGTGGGGGCTAAAATCAACGTTCTCAATGGCATCAGTGAAAGAAGACTGCTGTGGTTTGGACACGCCATGAGAATGGACGAGACATGATGGCCCCCTCAAGATGAATGATACCGGACGGATGCAGACTGGAGGAGATGGGATCCGGACGGATGCAGTGAACCAGGAGGACCGGACCAGTATCCGGACGGATGCAGCTGGAGATGGGATCCGGACGGATGGGGCTGACCAGGAGAGCTAGACGGCACCGGGCGGATCCGGACTGGAACCGAACGGATACAGAGCGCCGGAAGGGCTGGCCACGCCGCCCGGCAGAGGATAAGGTGCAGCCCGGTGCGCGATCGCGCACCGGGCTGCATCACATTAGCAGGAAAAAATTGTCCCAACAATTAAACGTTTCCTCATAAATAATTGTAAAATAAGAACCTTGAAAATAAAGTGTTGATTTATGGGAGCCGTGGCACGCGTTATCCCAGCGCACACTACCCACTGTTCCTGAACCCTGTATGCCAGAAATGGCTAGGAAGGGGGATAAAAAAAGAAAAAAAAAGTCCCCTTCGAGCACTTCAATACAGTCCTGAGAAGAGAAGAAGACGTGGAAGATTAGATGTTTTCAATGTGGAGAGGTAGGCCACATAATGAAGGAATGTTCTATTCCTAAGCACACATTGAACTGCAAAAAGTGTGGAAGAATTGGCCATGTTGCCAGGGTTTATAATCAGAGGCTTTCTCGAATAAAAACAATATTTCTTGTTCTTCGTCGCAAATTCTCGAGGATGAAAACTCTAATTCTACCAATTTCATTGTAGCCAAAAGGATAGGTATTTCACGTTCTGAAGCACCTGATTCTATATCCAGTTTTCCAGGTATTTCATCTGCAGATAGTAACTTTGGAACAAATAGCTTTAGGGGTGAACACGTTTATACAGTGTCTATGGCTCCTAAAGATCCGCTTATTGCTACTTAATTAATAAAATTCCTGTAGAATTTGAGATTGACTCTGTGTATTCTAAAACTCTCATGAACCTGGCTTCATTTCAAAGGATCTTCTATAATACTGAGGGCATTCCCCAACTGAACCAACCAAGTTTTGAGGTGCGAACATGGGGTTCAGAAACATTAACAATAATTGGAGAGTTTATAACTCAGTTACATTTAAACATATTTGTATTCATTTGCCAGTGTTGGTTGTAGATGGTATTGATCCTAATTTACTCGGGCATAAACGGTTTGACCCTCTTAAGATCACTCTGCATGGAGTAAATCTAATCTCTCCTCACATAACAGCTTTTGATGCCTGCAAGGAGGAGTGTCTTCGGACCATTTCAAGTCTTCCAGCTGTAACAGGCATCGGAACTGGTACTTATAAAGGATCTGAAGTTCACTTAAATTTAGATCGCTCAGTATCTCCTGTCTATCAGCGTTCTTGCATGGAGGAGGGAATCGAAGCCAATATCAAAACAGGTGTTAGGATTCCTGTGCGATATGCCGGACCTTGGGCGTCTGAGGTAGTTCCAGTGATAAAACGAAATGGTGCACTACGGCTGTGCATAGATTATAAAGAAACTGTTAAACGAGCCTTATCAGCAGACTTCTACGCAACATCCTTTGTTGACCAAGCATTGGCTGATATGTCAGGTGGAGTTTATTATGGGACCATCGACCTTGAGGAAGCCTATACTCAGATTCCTGTTAATCAAGAAACTTCAAACATATTGACAGTCAATACCATTAAAGTCGGAAAATTAAAGACAAAGTCGGTTATCCTTTGGCATCAAAGTAGCATCATTAGCTTTTCAACGGGTCATTGATGGCTTGCTTGGGAAATTGGCAGGTGTCATAGCATATATACATACAGGGGATAATATATACATAAAAGGGACAACGCTTCAGGAATTCCGGTCACGCATGCTGCAAGTGTTGAAAATACTTGGTAAAGCTGGCTTGAAGGTCAATTGTGATAAATGAGTTTGGGAATCAATCTCACCTGATGTTTTCGGTAGGTTTTCGGCTTGATGCTAAAGAGGTGTACCCCATAGACGATAAGGTCTCGGCTATCAAGAATGCTCCAGTTTCGAGAAATAAACAGGAACTACAATCACCGTTAGGACTTATCTCATTCTATGGAAGGTTCTTTGAAAAAAAGGCAACCATCCTTGAAACACTGCATCGCCTTCTTGACATTGGATCTAAATGGATGTGGGAAGAAAAACATGAATCTACATTACAGCAGTTAATGAACTTACTATCAAGTGACTCAGCCCTTACTCATTACAATCCAAAACTTCCCCTGGTTATTACGGCAGATGCTTCACCATTTGGTGTTGGTGCTGTTCTTTCCCACCTGGTGTCTGATGGTACATCATCAGGGAAGATGACTGAAGTTCCTATTGCTCATGCATCACGACCCTTGACAACTATAGAACGCAATTATTCCCAGCTTGATCGTGAAGGACTGGCAATTGTGTTTGCAGTAAAAAAAATTGAGCCTTATGTAGCTTTTCGTAAATTTCAGATTAACACCGATCACCGTCATTTGCTTGGGATATTTTCCCCTGATAAACCCACTTCTACGCACCTCAGTCCTACAATGTTAAGGTGGTCTATTATTTTGAGTGCGTTTGATTACAAGCTAATATACAGGTCCGACAAATCTATAGGGCATGCTGACTTCTTTAGCCGCCAACCTACACCACCCACTAATGGTATGCCTTTGTTTCCTGAGCCTGCTGGAGTACACCTTCTAGTAGCCAAGGACTTACGCCTACTTACCCCACAAGATATTGCCAATGAAACAGAAAGGGATGAAGTGCTGTGGCAGGTTAAGAAATATGTGCATATAGGTTGGCCAAGTATGGTGACTGGTTATTTACGTTCTTATTTTTATAAGAAAATGAACTATCTATTCAATCAGGCTGTATCCTTTGGCACGAACGAGTTGTGATTCCAAAAAATCTAAGAGATAATGTCTTAGCTCTGATACACTCAACCCACTAAGGTGAAAATTACAGTAAAGCCATTGCACGTAGCATAGTTTGGTGGTCAAGTATAGACATGAACATAACGAATACAGTTACGATGTGTCAAGCAGGCCCATCAGTTGCCAATGTACATACTCGAAATGGCCTATAGTGAAGGTGATCTCTAATTTAACAGCCTCAACCTTGACTACGCACATGCGTTATATCCTTGCAGATTTCGGAAAGCCATTTGTTGTTGTTACAGATAATGCGCGGCAATTCACTTCGGAACAATTTACATCATTCCTGGCAGAAAATGGAATTCGTCACCTCTTCACTCCTCCATGGCATCCTTTTTCTAATGGTCTGGCTGAGAGAACAATACAAACAGTGAAGAAATTATTATTGAAATTCCAGGATCCTGATGTTACCCATACTATATGGGCCATAAGAACCCGTACAAGTACCACTGGGAAGACATCAACTTTGTTAATGGGCCGACAATTTTCGCAAGTTCACCCAGCATCAGATTCTGGATCTATTGCCTGATCTTCGTGCCACAATTTCATGGTAGGTGAACTGTGTGGATGCAAATACCCCCGGCAGGTGCCCGAACTTCAAGAAAGAGATATTCTGGATGATTTTCAATGTAATCGGAAGCCTTGAGCTCAGCTATGGGGTACTCATCTCTTACGTACACTGTTACAACTCCTCTAGATTTTCCAATTCCGTCATTCCTGTATAATTTGTAACCTTCAATACCGACACTGCTTGAGGATAAAGAGAGGACTAGCCAAGATTCGCTGACAGCTAACACATCAAACTCCATTTGCAGTAAAACCAGCCTCACCTCATCAATATGCACCGGCAATGATTAGGCGTTTACATGCGCCACCCTCAGCACCCCACGGTCACTTTCAACACTTCTCACAAGGTTTGTCAGGGGACTCACAAGCACCAAATCCTCAGTCAAGTCGACCACGCCCATGTCAAGTAATGAGCTCATGGGCATCCTGATAATACAGACCAATCCGAATGCAAATCTCCGAAGCGACGAGTAACGTAAAAACCATTGGGAAAGGTAGGCTTAAAGAACTAAGAAAATATTTAAAATAAATAAAAATAGAAAACAAAATAATAATTATATATAAACGAAAGAAAAATATTTCTATAATGAGGAGGAGAGGAAGAGGGAGAGGGAGAGGGAGAGGGAGCGGGAGAGGGATAGGGATCTATATTCAACCGACTTGACAACTCCTGTGTCAAGAACCGAGCGGCCCGACCGTGGAGACCACCTGGACTTAAGAGACGGAAGCTGCCCAGAGCGAAGGTAACCCATGAAACAACGAAGACCACCGAACAAGTATTCTCCTAAAGACTTTAAAATATTTGTTTTAATGGGGGAGGAAGTTTTAGGGATTTGTACCTCCTTGGTGAACGGGAGGAGAAGATTAAGCGTCGGTTCGAATTTAAACAGTGACAGTTGTGATCTGATTAGTTTCGTAGTTGTTTGTTTGGTAATTAAATCTAAGCATATAAACTGGTGTTGCGTTTTATTTCCCAGAGGTCACCAATAGTCGACATCAAAAGCTGTCGAGGCAGACATCTTTTGGTCAAATATAAGGAGGTCGAGACTCTTTGCGTATCCAAGGCAAGTCAAGTAAGTTAATCGGACCGAGGTATTATGAGAGTAGGCAAAGATATAGAAAGGAAAGCGATCAAATGTGCTGGAGGAATCAGCCTTCGGACCAAGGAGGAAATCAGCCTTCAGACCTTGTAAGGTAAAAAAAGACACTCGAGCCGGGAATCAGGAAGGTAGATGAAATGAAAAGTTCAAGTCGAGTAGTAATTGCTGGCAGGGATGTTTTGATCGAGCGAGCTTTAATTAGAGCAGAAAGAAAACTTGGCTTGTGAATATTTATAGGTATATATGTATACTTATACGTATTTATATGTATATTAATACAAGGCTTGTCCAGACGACATACCAGGAAGCAATCTCATGTTTACATTTGTTTGCCTTGATTAGAACATCTCAGCATTTATTCGTATCATTAACACATTTTTTAGAATTTCAGTGAAAGATAAAAATAAAACTATGTACATAAAAATGAAAAAGTATTAGTAGTAATTTCTTCTTAGGTGATCGTGTTCAACAAGCTTCGGCCGTTGGTTATTAGAGTTCGCATGTTCCGCCAAATAATAAAAGAGTCAATAGACCTCAGAGTATCCCTAAAAACTCCTTAAGACCTTGATGAAGCTGTGAATTCCTACACCACCTTGATCCAGCAAGCAGTCTGGAATGCATTCTCACCTCCTCCTTCCCCAAAATACCGCCAAAAGAATCCTTTACCTCAATATCTTAAAAATCTTATCCATTCCAAACGATGTTCTAGGACCCTCTGGCAAAGAACCAGTCATCCTGGCGATCGGAAACTATACAAACATTATTCCAAATTAGTTAAAAAGAAATTGTCCACCTATAGATCACAATCCTATAACTCCTACCTTTCCTCACTATCTGCTTCCGACAACTCCCTCTGGAGAGTAACAAAAAAAATCCTAAAATACCACTCCATTTCCCATCTCCTCCGACGTGATGATGGATCCTGGGCTTCATCAGATGGGAACAGAGCAGAGGAATTTGCCAAGCATCTTTCCAACATATTCATTCCCCATCCTGAAATCCACCCCATCCATACAGCTAAAGTCAAAGAATTCCTCTCTCTTTACCTCCAAAAGCTGTCAGCCTCTCTGAGGTCAAATTCCTCATAAATAACCTTAAACCCCGAAAATCCCCTGGATTCGATCTCCTAACTTCCCAGATCCGTGGTCAACTTCCCCCCAAAACTTCGCACAACCCACTTTCCTCTGATGTGGAAACACTCCACAATTATCCTTTTCCATAAACCAGGAAAACCTATCAATAATAGCTCATCCTATAGGCCAATAAGTTTGCTCCCGATTCTTTCAAAAGTATATTCTTGCCATAATTCCATACAAATTCTCCACATTTCATCAAAACCTTACTCATCATCCTAATCCCTTAGCACAATCCCTATCCAGCACCAACCATCCCTGTAACCCTCCTCGAAGGTTGAAACGGCAGTGGCCTCGAGACCTTTTGTAAATGTGCTATTGGAGTTCTGGCAATGGCCAGCTTCTCCTCTGACGTCCTGAGCGTCTGTGACTATAGTGCCCTCACTCAGTCTCCACTGGTCTTTAATACCAGTGACGCGACTGTGTGAGAAGCGCTGGGATCTCCTGGAGCCCGGCTTTGCCATTCACATGTGGAGGGCAGAGCTTGGTTCGGAGTTCTCTGGGCAGATTGTAAATATTGCGTATAGGTATGAATGTGGTATGAATGGACTCTCATAGCCCTAATACCTATTGCCCTTGATTGTGGCAGCTTGTATTATTTTTCAAATTAAAAAAAAAAAAAAAAAAAGAGTTCGCATGCCTGGCATATTCAAACTGTGTCTTGACGAGTCGCCACGTGGCTAAGTCGCAAAAGGGACATGAATGATGATACATTTTTAAAAAAAATAATTTTCACAGCAGTTCGATCCAGGCCATAATCATTAGTTCTGGACTAGAAAACATTGAGGAAATAGAAACATTCAGGAACAAATGATGTTTGTGAGATAGAGTGGGGCAAAAATGAGACAGAGACAGAAAATCTGAAAAGTTTTCAACCCCAGATATCTTTTTGTACAGACAGAAAAGGTCGACTTTTGGGCGACAAGAATGATGTGATAGACTCAAATCAAAACCCAGAAAAAACGAGTTGGGAACTCGGAACAGCAGGGAAAGAAATAGAGCTGGAGCCACCAGATCCTGAAGTAGTAGAGACGTTATAATGAACTTAAAAAATAATAAAGCACCAGGAATTGATGGAATCCCAGCAGAAACTCTCAAATTAGGAAGGGAAGTACTTCACAGGGAAATATATGAATTGATACTGCGGATATGGATAGAGAAGGAAATGCCAAAAGAATGGAAGATAACTGTTATTTTGCCAATCCATAAAAAAAAGAAACATATTGTAGGGATAATTATAGGAGAAAAGTACAACTGTGCCCAGTCCACAATGTGCTGTCAACTTTGCTGATAAAGCGAGTGGTCAAGAGAGCAGAAGAGGTTCTAGGCGAGTACCAATTTGGATTCCGCCCAGGAAAATCGACAATAGACCACATTTTTAGTATGAGAATGATGCTTGAAAAATGGAATGTGGAGCAGTATCACCTGTTTATAAACTATAAGCAAGCATACGATGGTATAGACAGAAATGTGCTGTATTGAAAATTAAAATTACTAGGATGTCCTATGAAGCTTCTCAGGCTTATCAAGATGACCCTGCTTGACAGCAAAGGAGTAGTGAAACTTCAAGGAGAGCTTGCAAAGCAATTCAATATTCAGAAAGATGTTAAGCAGGGAGACCCTATTTCTCCAGTATTATTTAACATGGTGCTAGAAGTAGTCATGAGGTCGATCCGCACTAGACCAGGAGGATGTATATACCATAGATTGCAAACAGCATCTAACGTTTGCGGATGATGTAGTGATCACTGGAAGAACAACCAATGCGCTATTTGGAGTATTCGAGGAGTGCGAAAAAGCTGCTAGGAAAGCAGGACTGCTAATCAATACGGAAAAAAACTAAATATATGATAACCATCAAAGAAGAAGTAAGGAATAGGCATATCGAGAAGGCTGGATACCGCTTGGAGGGAGTATCACAATTTAAGTATCTGGGCACTATTATCACGGAGGATAATAATATTAGGGGAAACATTAAGGCAAGGATAACAGCTGGAAATAGATGTTACTGGTCCCTAATGAAAATTTTTGAAATCGGGATACATCCATGGTATAGACAAAATAAGAGTGTACCTTAGTGTATTACCAAAATAACCTTGTGTACCTTAAATAACCGTGTACCTTACTTACCAAAATAAAAGTGTACCTCAAAATAAGAGTGTACCTTAGGATCCTGCAACTAGTGGTTGTATATGGAAGCGAGTCTGGACGCTGACGCTTAATGATGAAAGGCTGTTAAACAGGTGGGAGAGAAAAATCCTCAGAAGAAACATTGGCCCTACAAAAGAAGGGAATCGCTGGCGGATGAAGTGAAGGAACTGAGAAACCTGTATGAAACACACGATTTTGTTTCAACCATTAAGCAAGAATAAGATGGCTGGGGCGAGTAAAAAGAATGGAGTGTGGTAAGCTCCTTAAAATTATGATGGAGGGACACCTAGGTGGAAGAAGAAGCAGAGGGAGACCTAGACTTCGTTGGCTGCAGGATGTGGAAGAAGACCTTCGGACGTAGGGTGTCGACGGAAGGAGAAGGGAAACCGAAGACAGGTCTGACTGGAAGAGGATTACTGAAGAGACCAAGGCCCTGCAAGGCCATAGCGCCGTCAGATAGGATAGGATAGGATCTGCAAAGAAGAAGTTTAGCTCGTCTGGAACAGTAGGATAATAGGTTGTCGAGTTGACAATAGAAAGTTTCTATAGTATATTCCTTCTGTATTCAGCATTAGGATATTGAATAAAAAACTATACCTTGACATGGGTCAAAGAAAACTGGGTGCGGTTTCGTAGGAATTTGAAAGAGGAATAATCAGTCATTGGGTAACAATCATCTAGAGAATAGGAGAGAGAGGAAGTTTCTATAGGCCTTGAGAGATGCATTTTGATTAACCCAGAAAAGGAGATTACAAGAGAGGCATTCAGCCATCTCATCACTGGAGGAGGAGGGATCTACAGGTTCTGAGGAATGAGACTATGAATCAAGAAAAGGAATTATATTTTAGGTTAAGGAACCAAGTTTTAATGTAAATTAAAAAACCTAGGTTATTTTCTGATAAAAAAAATAATATATCACCAAGAGGAATGATAAGTTATGTTACGGTACTTACAGTTTGACCACAAGCGGAAAAGTCATTTCTTCGTTGGTCCGCAGTCCAGCTGGCATCTGCAGCTTAACACTTGCTTTGTGCCCATCATCAGTTTCTATCTAGAATGATTTTTCATTCCTATTAGGTCAAAAGAAAAATTGAGAGCTTTAATAAAACTTATTCCATTTGAAACTCACTTGAAAGATCTTTGTTTGAGGTATGGAGAGGCTGTTATATTTAGCTTGCAGTTGTCTGTTGTCCTCGAATGTATACATTTTGATGTTTGTAGCTGTGTCTATGATATGCACTGTTGGTACCTCAGGACCTGTGATACATTCATTGATTAACAGTAAAAACTTGATAATGTTGTAATATATAACTTTCTCTGTATCCATCTCACATACCTAAACACTCCAACATGTAATATTTTCCAAGAAGTGAAAAAGTTGATTTTGTGAAGATGCATTGTTCAGTTCTAAATGGCGGCCATGTTGAGTTCTTCCTAAGCAAAAGGCCAAATTGTTCAATACAGTCTAATTCAAAACAAAAATACATTATATTGTATCAAATCGATAATCTATTTCTTAAGGATTTGAAACTTTATTCAATAATTATGACATTAAGATGATAATAATAATAATGATCTAGTCACTCAACATTTTGAATTATTGGTAAAATTTCTCTTAATATTTAAAAAAAAAAAATTTTGATGTGCATATTAATATGTACAAGCACATATACAATGGGTGTCATACATTTTATCTGAATTAAAATTAAATGTAAATAGGAAGCTGCCAATAGCCAAAGGTTAGGCAAAGAATTTGAGTATACCTACTGCTATTATATAATTTAAAATAGATATGAATTCATTTTGTACCAGCGTTACAATATTAGTTACAATTATTAATATTAATCACATACTCAGTTTTGTTCACAGGACAAGTAAGGCATTCTTCGTTATTCTTGTTTTCTAAGGTTCTATACAAATGCCTTTCAGAGGGTCTACCAGGAGGGGAAGCTTCGAAGTACCTGAATAAAGATATAAGTTTGTGTTATTAATAGGCACAAACAAATTATGACTATAGAAATTAGTTGAAAAACATAAAGATTTATACAGGAAATTAGTTTTTTCAATACTCAGTGACCTTAGTTATCTAAAACTCACATATAAGAATCAAATACTCCATGAAGTGACAAAGGAACCAGTGACCATCTCCATTGCCTGGGGTTGAGAGGTACTAAGTCATCTTCTCCAGAACCTTTTTCGTAGTAGGTCTACAAAAATGACAAAAATAGATGCACAGAATCACTTAGTGGTTGATGGTTTAAGAATCATTGTTCTACTAAAAGATACCTTTGTACAATTGAATTCAGGAGCTATACAGGTCATGTAAATGGAAGAGTTTTGACCTCTACTCATCCAAACAACATCCAGTTGTTTGTCTGATGCCCAATGAACTTTCAGCAAATACCCATGTCTAATAATAAAATAAAATTTATTTATGACATAACAAGTTTGACAAGATAGAACAATAAGGCATTTATAGAAAAAAGAATGGTTGGTAAAACTATATAATAATGTACTCACACTGTTTGAAATGACTTGGGTGAACTCAGTTGGATCTTTGGAAAGTTAGAGCTCTTTAAATAGACTACAAACAGAGTAACTATTGGGTTTGGTGTTCCTGGCTGCAAAGATAATAAATATTGAGGATCAGTGATATTTTAGGAGAATTGTAACGCGAGTAATTTATGTAACCTATGAAAAACAAAGATTGCTACATATTTGGAGTATGAAATGGCACAGTCATGCTCTCTAGCAACAACCATGGGAATTCGCTGAATCTATCCGTGATGTGCCCGTCCCTGAAGGAATACAAACGAAACAGCTGCAGCGTAGAATACCATACATTATTTCTTTGTTATTATTTAAATAAATATATTATATTGTTTGAATGTAAATATAAATCAAATGTACATATTTTCAATTAAGTTATATAAATATATTCAGAGATGTTCTGGATGAACTAAAATAAATATACTGCTAGGACGCTTCTCGATGTCGATGCTTACTGTGAGCGTACCAAGCTTGGGCTTAGACGAGGCGTAGACAAGTTTCCTTTCAGTCTCTCTGGGGCTGTCCCCGGGAGACAGGCATTACTCTGAGGTTCTTCCAGGTAATTTCTGGCTGTGAATAAATGAAATAATTGAAGAATATCTGGATATAGTTAGTTTCCATAAGGTCTGAGGGCTTGTTTCCTTCAGCATGTCTTCACGAGATCCGGAGGCTGAATCCCTCTCCTCGTATCTGCAAGGCCTCAGGCCTTATCAGGTCTGTAATAGGTTCCAATTCCCTCCTTAGATCCAATGCCACCTATCCTACTTTAATCTTAAATGATCACTCCATCACTTTCAGCTCCTCTATTAAAAAAATTGGGTATTACTATCGACCAAACCCTTTCCTGGAAACCCATATCGCCCAAAATTCCCGACGGTCAATAACTACTCTTAAGTTAGTCCTTCATTTACGATATCTTCTTCCAAAACCTACACGTAAACTCCTCGTATCCACCCTCATCCTTCCCACATTGACTATGGCTGTGTGGTATACGGGGGTATTTCGAATATTCTCGAGGACAGATTTGTCCTCGGTACATCGAGACAGGCGAGTTAAAGTTGCACTTTCCCTCCAACCGTAGAAAATATTTCCTCGGATCTTTCCTATACCAAACTATCACCACCCAGCACTCTTCTTACATCTACAGCCTCCTACAATTCAAATCGTCTGTCCAAGCAAAGGAAACAAGATCGCGCCTTTCTGACTTCTATACCCCTTCCCACAGAAACAAAATATTCGAACGTTCCTTTCTCGCCCGATCGTCTACCCTCTGGAATTCCTTTCCTTCTAATATCCGCCATGCTTCTTATCTATCCTCATTCACGCACAAGCTTCAACTTTGCTAATCAATTCATTATTTTTGTATTTTTCATTTTCTCTCTTTTTCTTTTTTCGTTTTTTTTTATTTTGTTCACTTTAAGTATATTTTTCGAGACAAGAATTTATATTTTTGCTTTATATTTATATAAAAATATTGTAAACATTAAATGATTTTTATTTTTTAGTCCTACGGCTAGATATTATTTTTGTTTTATTATTTGTTCGATTGTGTTATTCTTATGGGACCTAGTCCCATAATAAAGTTCTTCTATTCTATTCTATGTAATCCTAATACTGTACTCCCAACTCTTCTCTATCCATACTATGATCTATTTAATTTTAAATCATTTCTAAGTTGATCAGCTGAAATTATTTTTAAAAAAATTATTATGAAAAATATATTATTATTTTATAAAACTTACCTTTGGATATGGAAGGGTTACCACTCCCTCTTGTGCTTGTGAAACATAAGTAGGTATGGACACTTCACTAACAAGAGTATCATCGAAGGAGGCATAGGCTAAGTGTGAGGAGTCAGGTGAGAACCAAAAGGCTACATCATCTTTGAATATCTCTTCTGAAAATAAAAAATAAATCATCTTAGTGGATGATTTACCACTAAGTAATCCATTTTTTGTTATCAGTTTTAAAAATATTCGAGAATAGTTAATTGCTGGGCTAAGGATTGTTTTAAAATAGCGATGAGTCAATTCGTGTGGAGCAGAATAAGGCGATAAGACTCCAACTTGAATAATCGAGTACGGCTCAATCATATTGCTACTTTACTCCTATTCATTTACTTATCACTGTCACAGTTAAGCAGTCACTACTCTTAGCTGTACCGATACATTTAAAGTATTTCTAAACTACACAAAATTACGGATTTCGGGCACATAACATTCTATGAAGAGCATCTCACATCTGTCCTAAATTGACTAATGAGACAAAAACGATTCTGCCACGATGTGGCCGTGTATTATCATCCAGAAACATTATCATGTTGGCCTAGCAAGTATCTGATAATTTCCTGACGGCACCACTGTTCTGTAAGTATAAATATTGTGAAGTATCATTAAAAGTTGTCATCGGAGGGATGGGTTTAGGTCTAGTGCGTTGTCAACGCTTTCTGTAAACTTTATAAAGTCCAGAATCATTTCAAAGGTAAAATCTGGATTCATTTGGAAACATTACAGCTGGCCAATTTGTCCCATCCGAAAGCCTGGGTGCACCAGAATAATCTTTGTTGACGACAGCGTAATGTGGCTGGATGTCTTAGAGGTGCTTAAGATGTTATACCAACTTCCCAACGACGATTTCGGGACGGTAGATCGGATATTGGACGCTCAATAAAAATATAAAGCTAATGACCAAGCTGCCTAGCTGTCAAAAACGGATTTATTTTTGTCAATTTGATTATTTATTTCTATCTTGCCTAGGAATAGTAACCCTTTGGAAGCAGGGCCGGATTAAGCTATGCAGAGGCCCCTAGGCTATGCATATATGTGATTTGGGAAATGACAGATGGAAGGATGATGATTTTTGTGCTTAGAACTTGTTTTAGATGAATTTTTTAGATGATGTGAACCTCTCTTGTGTGGCTGGCCCTTCTTGTATGATTTTGAATCTTACCTGATTATCAGTTGGCCTCCTACAGCAGGTCGTTGTGCCTTATCCAGCTTTACTTATCCAATCGACAATGACCTTTAATTGAGAGTTAAATGTTAAAAATGAATGTTGACGATTTAAGGATATGACGATCAGTAAAAACTATAAAATTGAAATTATTATTTATGTTTATGTTTCAGATATTGCAATAAATTGAAAGTATGGAAGATTCAACACAAGAAGACAAAATTTCTTTACTTAAACGAAAACACTAACTGTGTGATTGACTTTTATTTGTCTACTGTGGTAACAACTAAAAAATGATTTTGCCAAAAAGTTTAATCGCTTACGTAATCTTTACAATGTACTGAGAATCAGGAATGAGTATCAAGGCACAAATTAAAAGTTTCTTGAGGAATTATTTTACCATAAAACAGCAGCAAACATTTTTTACATTAATATCTGTTGGAATCTGTCCTGTTATAAGAGGTACACTTGCTAATTCGGAGTAGTGTGGGTTCAGATCGCACTAGTGCCACTTTATATTTCTTTCGTGATAGTACAGCTAAATGGATTTTGGCCCTCCAATTCAGGTTATGACTGAGCGAAAACCTATAGGTGGCCGTCAGGGATTGGCGAAAAGAACCATCAGAACCACTCAGTTACGGAGATTTATTCAACTACTCTGAACAATAAGAGAACCAGTAGCAGTAGTAAGATTCCGGAATACATTACTGCTTCAAAACTTGGAAGCTGCAACTTAATCATGACAAATTTTCATACATCGTTTTCACATTTCAACGCGACACTTTCCCCCTCCCACCTGTTTATCTAGATAGCCAACCTCTACTACAAAACAATAAAAATATATTGAAATTTCTAGAATCGTTCTTGATGCATGGGATCCATTTTTTAAAATGGAATCCTGAACCATAAACTTTATTTTGGATGAATTTTATTTTATACTCGGTATTCCATTGCAAAACAGAGAATCTTTTACAGAGAATGCAAACATAACATATATACATACTTACCAAGTAAAGTGAATCTGGAGATATATTTGACAAATAATATCACAGATAAATAAATTACAGACTTTTCAATCGAAAATATTTCAGCGCATAACTCAATAAAGAATACATTTAACAAATCTCTTACAAACCCTGATATAGCCAATCCGGTATCCCATTTGATACTTTAGGGCTTAAACTGTACGTGATCCTTGAAGGGTTTCTGCTGAAAGAAGAATTACTATAGTAGAGATCATTTTGGTGAATGAAAGCATAGGCATTTCCTGTCGGGGCGAATTGGAATCGTTGTATTCTGTAAGTGGTCTCCTCGAAGTTGGTGTCCTTTGGTCCTATAGCATGACGCGTGCTGAAACATAATGATTATAAAAATCGATAAATATTATTATAGAGGGGTTCTGAATCCAAGGTGCTATAATATTAGCATCAATTTCATAAATTTATTATAATAGACACATAAAGGTATGTTCTTTGTTGGCTTGGGCTTTAAATGTGAAAAATCCCAAGGCCATAAACGGCAGTGGTTCGTTTTTGTTTTATCTCTCAAGTTCAAAAACTCCTTAACAAAAAAAACAAAAACAACTATTTTGTTCAACCTACTGTGGGTCTTCAGAAAATATGATACCGATTTTATTTTTGTTTCATCATTATTTAAAACGACTGATATATCGGCTCTGATCGGTAATAAGGGGCTTAAACTTGAAATGTAATAAGGGGATTATTGAAAAATATGGCTGACTGTCAGTGTACTATAACAGTGTTGGCATTTTGATGGTGGCTATTTGCTACTTAGATATGAGATTTGAGGTATCAGAATGGTAGCACCTTGGCTTGGGATGGTGAGAACTTATTTGGCTGCCACGTCTGTGAGATCATTGCCAACAATTCCCACCTAGCTTGGCACTCATATAAAGTATATTGAATTGCCCAAATTTTCAAGCATATTAAGATGGGTGTGACTTTTCAGGATAATCGGATGTTTATGTTATGAGCTCTATGAGCCAATTATTGGTACGATTGTGTTTGGGGTTATTTGCATAGAGAAGTGGAGAGCGGCTGAGGCTATTGTCATGGAGTTCAGCTGTACAGATACCACATAATTTATGAAGTTTTATTAGGTGAACTGAATTGTGGGTGACAAAAGGAGACGCTGTAGACTCATCGGATTTGGATCCATCGTTATAGATTAAAAAAGGTTCCGGAATATTCTGGAGGACACAGGAGAATTCGGTTTTGTATTCAAAATGTGATACATTATGAAGAAAATAATGTGAGCGCTTGAGCTTCTCTTGTCTCAAAACTTCAAAAGAGCACATCTATTTTACATCACTGTATTAAGTGCCGTCAGTGCCAATCTTTTATTCATCTGTCTATGTTACTATCTCGAGTGCCTTCACCTGCCTCATTTCTGTAAAGTTCGGCGATTTCTATATCTATCATTATCCATTATCCCTGCTTCCTTTAGCTTCTACGCAGTATCTTACAGGAGAAGAATCTAGCAGGAGTCATCAAAATTGTAAGAAGTAATCTTTTATACCATTTTCTTCATAGCACATGTTTTACGCTTCAAACTTTCATTATATCCTTCATTGGTCTCCCGATTTTTTAAATTTCAATCAAACCACCCTACGGGTTTACCATTTTTATTTCAAAAGTACTGCTTTTGAATAATCGAGATAGATGGAGCATTGTTTTTGGAGTTTTGTGAATTTCTGGTTTATATAAAGGTATTCCTTTAAGGAACGCAGTAGCTGAATAAATGCTCTCTGCCAGAGGGAGGGTTGAATTGAGTTTTTTAAAAAATTGCTATTGAAAATGTTGCCATAAAAATGTATTTATGAGTAGAGTATTCTGTTTGAAGTAGTTTAGAAACATAATTTATTAACAGTTATTTCATTTTGAATAAAAGAGGGTGTGGTGAGCACAAGCTAAGTATGAGACTGGTTCGAAAAGCGCCTATCCCGATATACACTCCATGCCAAGCCCCAAGTAGGGTTGGAACATCGAAAGGAAAATATCGATATTCGATATTTTGATATATCGCAAAACCAAATATCGGTATCCACCGATAATCGCTTGAAAATATCGATATATCGATATATCGAAAGGAAATGGATGAAAAAGCAAAAAAAGTGCATCAAATGTTAAACTGTGAAGAAGGTTATGAAATAATATAATTATTATTATTTATAAAACAATATTTTTATTAGCCATAAATCATTATAAAAAAAGATAGAAAAGAATAATACTTCAAAAAAAAAAAAAAATGTAATAACATATTTTTATTTTGAAGATTTTTAGCCATATTTGATATATTATAGTCTTCTGGAAGTTTTTCAATAATAAAACCTTCAAACTTCTCAAATTTTTATTTATCTTATAACTCTTCAAACTATTTTGTGCATTCTCAAAACATTCATCTAAAAGCCTGTAATTTATTTGATATACATCTCTGTACCATCATCATTTATATAAATCATCAATTTTTCCTTATATATGATTAATCAACTTTATTTGTATGTAAATCTTATTTACTAATTATGATAATATTAAAATATTAAATATTGATATTATGATAATTAAATATCGTTTATTGTTATATTTACTGGTATAACTCCAGAATGGTAACCCCAACATGGAGGACGTCTAGATTTTTAGGATCTGGCCCATCTTAAAAATTTATACCTCCGCCATTTTGGGGTTACGATTCTGAAGTTTTACTGAATAAAGGAAATTGTTAAAATAAAATACAGCACAGTCTCGATAATTCTTATGGTCAAGGGTTCGAAAGGTAAATATGAATTATCGAGATATCCTAATTATCGAAATTTCCAATAATCGGCGGTAAAAAATGGGAAATAACAAAATTAATACAAAATTGTATTAATGTGAATGGAAATACAAACGATATAGTTAGATCAACAAAAAAATTCGGTTATTTTCTTATGGTGCAATCCTTGAAGACGGATCTCATCGATGGCTTCGTTAAGCATGTTCAGAGCAGAAAATACGTTTACACAAACATCCGATTTTGCTAAGAAATGATACACGTTGTAAATGCATTATTTCGCCATTTCAGAACTAATCGTCGGCTCATCAATTTCTTCTTCATCTCCTTTTTTTACGTAGTCAAAATTTTCTCGTCAGTTAGGATCCAAGCTACTGCTGAACCTTCGTCAAAATAGGCGAAATCTCGAAAAGTCATGGGAGTTCTTAATTTTGAGGTAGGTGATTCCCCTCCTTGATGCTTTCTAAGAGTTGCATCACTACTTCCTTGCGTTAAATGTCTAAAATCGTTTAATTATGACCAAGTTTAAAGATTGAAGGTTAGAGGTTGTGCTGGAAGGCAAAAACAGAAAATAAATATCGCTGAGTGATGTGATACTGTTGTGGGCCGTATAATTATCAATAAACAGTTGAAAATTTTCGCTGTTTTTTATTCCATATCTGTACCCATTAGTTGAAAATTTCACTTATGATTTTGTGTTTGCACGATAGGCGTTCGGTAAAGTTTTTGTTTATAAAGCACCTTACATTCGCGGATTTTCCAGTCATGAGCGAACTTAATTTTTCAGATCAATCTATGTTTTCGGCTAACAGTATGGTTACAGGTTTTTTACAAATTTATTTAAAGAGAACTGAATAGAAAAAAAAAGGGTAAACAAACCGAAATTCATAGAAACGATTCCTCTCTCACTCACTCACCTCTCCTCTTGAAAAGATTAAGAGTTAACCAGATTTTTTATTTGCAAATTCGTATTATAAAATGTTTAGATTACTTGGAAGACAAAAATAAATACGAATTATCGGGGGAACCGGATTGCAGTGTTTTTATACGAAATAAAGGCACACTTTCAAGAGACCAGAAAATCTATACGAATTACTGGGATATGAATTGCCGAGATTCTACTGTATACCATAATATAGTTATGCTGTGATATGGTGTGATCGATATATCGTTATAGAATATCGATAAATTAACGTGTTTGAGACATAAAAAAAAAAAAAAAAATAAAAGGTTTAAAGAAAAGCTCACTCAGAAAGATCGGTTACATCTGACTTTATTGAACAAGTGATCCTCTTTATATAAGATATAGGAGTTGTTTACACTCATGAGAGGGATTAAGCTCTGTTATTACCCAGCTCTGGCTCTTAACCTCCCCTCCCTCCAGTTTCCAGACACTTTTGGAAACTTAAAGGGGCGACCAGTCCGAGCAATGAACAGCGTTTATCCCTGTACAACGTTACAGCTCCTAGAAACACTAAATCCATAAACTAAATACATAACAATTTTCTTCTATAAAAACAACTGAAGTATTCAAAACATAAAACACAACTAAACCACGACCACTGTTGCACAACAATTTATACGCAAGCACTGAACTACAAATAACATAAAGCTAAGAGATACAATAAAAATAGAAATAAAACAAAAATACACTCTTGTTTACGATATTTCCTCCGGCTGCACAGGTGAAGGCACTCCAGACTCCAAAGGAAATTTCAATAGCTCAATGTGGACTGTCCGCCGCCTCTTAGGATCTCCAATACTTTCGATCGTTACCACGTTATGTTCGCGTATTACGACGACGCGGAATGGCCCCTCGTATCTCCGCGGTTCTTTTCCCCTATTCGATCCCATCCGCCGGTATACTAATGACCCAATCATTACCTCTCCGCAATCCCGTACCCATGCGTTTTCCTTAACTACCCTGGTTCGTTTCTCCTTGATTATTCTTTTCCGCGCTTTTTCCCACGACTCCCGCAATCGGACGTGGTTTGCCATGATTTCCCGGGCGTTCGTAATGTCCCATATCGTCGCCTCACAATCCCTACTGGGCCCTCGAACCCCAAATAATACTTCGAACGGCGCAAATCCTGTAACTGAGTGGATTGAATGATTGTACGCTGCAATCGCCTTACGCATCGCTATGTCCGAGGCCCACCCCTGTTCCACGTGATACACTCTGAGGTGGTCGCTTAGGGTGCTATGTAACCGTTCTACCCCTCCCCTACCCTTCGGGTGTCCCGGAGTGTTAAAGTGCCACCTGACTTCTAATTTTCGCATTTCTTCGCTCAGGATCGCGTTGCCGAACTCCCTCCCTTTATCGGATGTTATGCGGTCGGGTACTCCGTAAAACATGAACCAGGTCTGTAAGGCTAGTAGCACCGATTCCGCCGCTTTGCTTTGTATGAGATGAGCCATCGCCACTTTACTGAACACGTCTATAGCCGTCATCCACGTAAATCCCCTCCACCTGAACGTGTCCACTTGAAGATCCCGGAGTGGTAGTATACCTGTTGGCGTCTCTTCTTGTACTGCTCGCGGTGGGTGGCGATCATACTTAATAGTCATGCAGACCTCGCATGCTCCGATGACTTCTTGAATGGTCCGCCGCATCCCTGACCAATAGTACCGTCTCCTAAGTGCTTGTAACGTTTCACTGACCCCTCGGTGGTTGGTCTTCCCCTGGTGGTACGCCCCGGTTAACTCCTTCTGTCGTTCGACGTCTCTGATGGTTTCAACCATTAGCCTACATCGAATGAAGACTCGATCTGGAATTTGGTCCGTCTTCCACACCTGTTTGATTTTATCCCAGATGGTGGCGTTACCCGCATATATGTTGTGTGTCTGACCCGGTTTAGACGCGTCTTTTAGTGCTTTACAGACAAGATCTAATCGTACCCCCGGTTGTGACGAAATAACATTTATGCGTGACCTTCCGTAACGCAAGTACTCAATAGTAAGCATCCCCGATGTCTTTGTCTTCCAGATTACCTGGCGCGATTTATCATTAATGATCTCGTCAACTTCCTCTATATCCTGTGGTCCCTCATCTGTAGAACTGTCTCTGGGTGATGACGTCTCTTCCCTCTCTACCTCTGTCATAGCCTGCTCTCTTCGCTTCTGGTGACCAATCCTGTAGGAATTGTCGGATGTCCCTTGATGACCCCGCTATGTCCTCTTCTATGGCATTCACCATCAGTGCCCGCGACAATCAGTCGGCGACTACATTTTCTTTGCCAGGTTTGTAGATGATGTCCACGGAATACTGACTTATCCTCTCTTTCCATCGTGCAACTCGAGCCGACGACTCTTTCAACTGTCCAACCCACTGTAGCGGTCTGAGATCAGTCTGGACCCTAAATCTCCTTCCGAATAAGTATGGCCGGAAATGGTCAATCGCCCAAACGATGCCTAACAGCTCCCTCTCGAGCGCGCTATATCTTGCTTCGGCATCAGACAATCTTCTGCTCGCATACGCTATGGGCCGTTCCCCGCGGTCATTCTCCTGGGGTAACACTGCACCCAAGGCATACTCACTGGCATCTGTAGTTACTGTATTGAAATCTGGGAATGCTAGGACAGGTTTCTCCTTCAGGTGCTCCATACATTTCTTCAGATTGTCCTCCATACTAGGTGTGACGACTAAACGCGCTCCCTTTTTCAGTAAATTATTTATAGGTACCAAGTAACGCGCCATGTCCGGTACGAACCGTCGGTAATAGTTCAGGGCCCCCAGAAGTCATTATGCCTTTTACATCCCGGGGTATTGCCATCCTGGTGATCTCCTCCACTTTGGACCTATCCGGCTTAACCCTTTTCGTGATACTGTGTGCCCTAAAAAAAATATTTCGGCCACACTCAACACAGACTTCTCTGGAGACAGTTTCAAACCGAATTCCCTTACTCTCGCAAATACTTGTCTCAGGTGATGCTCATGTTCCTCCTCCGATTTACTGAATACCAAAAGGTCATCCATGTAGACCTGGCATGTCCCTTCGTCGATACCCCTGAGGAATTCATCCATTAATCTTTGAAACGTGAGGGACGCGTTCTTCAGTCCGAATGGCATTCTCGTGAACTCATAGTGCCCCCGTTCAAACGTGAAGGCCGTTTTCGCCTGATCTCTAGGATGAATTTTGATCTGGTGATACCCTGCCTTTAGGTCTAACGTGCTGAATATGGTAGCCCCGCTAAGTCTGTCTATTATGTCCTCGAACCTGGGAATCGGATAAGCTTCGTCTTTCGTATTTTCGTTTCACTGACGAAAGTCGACGACTACTCTATATTTCTCTTGCCCTGTCGTACTCTTCTTCTTCACTGCCCACAAGGGACTATTAAACGGGGACGAACTATTAATTATGATTCCGTGCCACTTCAACTCCTCCAACTCTTCCCGGATGTGTTGCCTCAGCGCTTGGGGATACCGTTTTTCCTTTACGTATGTAATTTTTTCTTGTTTCAACGGAATTTCGTGAACTGTCTTTCCCGTGACACCTAATATCTCCTCTTCCTTATAAAAGATGTCCCGAAATTCGTTTCGCAATTGGTTTCTCCACTCTACCACCCTATTCACGGCCCCACCCGAGAGCCTCTAACAGCACGGTGACATGTGTATGACCTGCCTCCTATTTTAACATACCACCTGCCCTGTTTATTTTCCACCTTAGCGCCTACCCTCTCTAACAGGTCGCACCCAACTATAGCCTGATATTCCCTGGGCATGCTCTCTACTACATGGACTTGTAATCGCGCTCCCGTTTTCTCCCACTCGCTCAATCCCATGTCCGCCTCACCCATCACTTTACATGGCCCACCTAAGGTTACTAGCCTAAACTTGCATTTCCGGATCTGATGTGCCTCCCCCTTGCCACACAAACTCTCCGCCGCTATTTTCGACAGCAGGGTGCTCGAGCTCCCTGTGTCCACAAGGCACTTCACTTCGCTGTTTGTTTTAATAATAGGCAACCAATTCTTTGACTCACCTGCTACATTGTTGATGACGCAAGCTCGGTCGCCTCTCTGCGAGCACCCGCCTCATACAGTCGTCTACTTCCTTCTCACCATTGTCGACTGCCACTGTCCGCGATGCTGCGCTACCTTGCGTTGTCGGTTCCAGCCACTGCTCAAGCTGCCCTCACCACCACTGCTTGCTGGTTCCTCCTCGGTCTGTGAAGATCCCGATATACTGGATGTGTCCCTGGGAGTTCCACCTCGTCTGGACGAGTATCTTCTTTTTCGGACCTCCTGCGCATTCACTTCCATCGGCTCTCCTTGATAGCCCTCTTTCCTGCGATAGACGTGCAAGGACATTGCCTTGCAAAATGCCCCTCCGTCCCGCACTCGTAACATCTGGAGCGTGGACATTGGCTACCAGATGGCCCGCCCTGCCACACCCGTGGCACTTCCTCTCATCCTTCCTGGGTCCATTCTCTGATCTTGGCTGCCAAGTCTTCTTCTGCGTCGTGGACGGTTTTTCTCTGATGAATGCCCTGCTCCACGGAGTCCCAGAGGTTCTCGATCGATTGGCGGGAACCTTAGTCCATTCGGGTTCATCCACTTCCATCCTGTTACTCTCTTCTTCTCGGACCCCTGTATCGACAAGGGCCTGGGCGCACTCGAGAAACGTCTTCTCGGCGGGAAATCCTTCCTTTTTTCCTATCTGCCTTGCTAGCTGCACCTTCCATACTGTGGACAGAAACAACATGCGAGCATCTGTTTCCTCCGCGAATACGATCTCTCTCATCTTTGCATTCAGTTTTTGGTATCGCTGTAGCATGATTGCCGTTATGCCCAATACATAAGATGGGAGACAGATTAAACTGCCAAAACTATAGAGGTATCGCTCTATTGCCTACTGTCTACAAGGTACTTTCAGTCGCAATAAATAGGAGAATTATGGCATGGGCTGAAAGAAATATAGGCGAATACCAAAGTGGCTTCCGGCCAACTAGAAGCACAACTGATCTATCTTCTCCATACGGCAGATGCTAGAGAAAGCCTATGAATACAATATTGACCTCCACCACCTCTTCATAGATTTCTGCCAGGCCTACGATAGTTTCGACAGAATAGAACTGCTCAAAGTAATGAAAACTCTAGGGGTCCCAGAAAAGCTAGTCGGATTAAGTGCGATGATCTTGGAGAACACCAGATGTAGGGTAAAAATCCAAAATATGCTATCAGAAGAGTTTGAGGTGGAGAATGGTCTGCGCCAAGGAGATCCCCTCTCACCTGTATTATTCAACATAGCACTCGAACAAGCTGCGAGATCAATCAGGACCAACCCAGGAGGAACGATATGTAACAGGATGACCCAACACCTAGCGTATGCTGATGAAGTAGTGATATCAGCAAGGTCAAAGGCGGCGCTTTCAGGAGCTTTGCAGGAATTTGAAGAAACTGGGAAAAAATTGGGTCTGGTGATAAATAAGGAAAAAACCCAATACATGATTTCCACAAAAAATGATGGGCAGGAAGAGCAGAGTCATGTGCAACTGCTCCACCACACATTTAAGAAAGTGGACAGCTTCAAGTATCTGGGAGCTTTAGTGACACGAAAGAATGACATCACTGCAGAAATTAAAGCAAGAATTTCAGCAGGCAACAGATGTCTCTTTGCATTGCGAAAAGCATTAAGATTTCGGAACTTATCACGTAAAGCAAAATTATTGATTTATAAAACAATCCTAAGACCAATTGTCACGTACGTTGGTGAAACGTGGGTCCTGACCCAGGAATGCGAAAAGATGCTGCAGATCTGGGAGAGGAAGGTGCTTCGGCAGATATTTGGGCCAGTATGTTATGAAGGCCAATGGAGGTCAAGAAATAATAGAGAGCTTCGGGACCTATACAATGAACCAGACCTAGTCACCTATGTCAAATCAGCCCGTATAAGATGGCTTGGGCACGTAGAAAGAATGGGAGAAGATAGGTACCCGAAGAAACTATTATATGGCAAACCAGGAGGCAAAAGGAGAAGAGGAAGGCCCGGGCTGCGATGGCTGAGTGATGTGGAGAGCGATCTGCAGAGGATGGGAATCGGACAATGGAGAGGTCGAGCTGCTGACAGGGAAGACTGGAGAGGCGTTGTTGCGGAGGCCAGGGCCCTACAAGGGCTGTAGAGCCATGGAAGAAGAAGTAGCATGATTGTCGCGAACTGCCCCGGTGTCTGCCTGCTTTGCCTCCTTTCACAGAACATCTGGAAAATGTCCTCCTCGATCGTCCATCTTCCTCCTCCGTACACCTTTTTCAACCTTTCCTTCAATATTTCCCAAGAGGTTTCTTCGTCCGCTTGGATTTGGTTCAGAATACTTCTTCTGACCCTGCCGATGAGGTTCGCTCTTACTGACTCGGCATCGCGCGGATCCAATAAATTTTCGGCTTCTTTCCCAGCTAGCCTTGTTGTAAAACGGTCGCCTCCTTCTAGGAAGTGGTTCAGTTCGCCTAATTCACTAGTGAAATCCCTCAAGCTGGAAACATCCTTCCGCAGCTCCTGAGCTGTCGCCACCTTGACCTTTATCCAGGCCAATGCGTTGTTTCCGTTATCTCCTGACAGATTCAGCGTAGCGGGGTCTCACGATGCTATTACCAACACCGTCCGTCATTCTTATTCAGTATTTGTACAATGCGTAAGCAAAAGCAAAAAAAAAACTAGGCCAAAAAAAAATTCAATCAGGTACTGTTTTATACCGGCCGGTCCCGGGTTTCGGCACCAATTAACGTGTTTGAGACAAAAAAAAAATAAAAAAAATAAAAGGTTTAAAGAAAAGCACACTCAGAGAGATCGGTTGCAACTGACTTTATTGAACAAGTAATCCTCTTTATATAAGATCTAGGAGTTGTTTACACTCATGAGAGGGATTAAGCTCTGTTATTACCCAGCTCTGGCTCTTAACTGATATAATATATCGGTTTTTCAACTCCTGTATATCGATTTATCAATATATCGCGTGTCGATATTCCAACCCTACTAGCCCCAAGTCATTTATTGCCAGGTAGAATAGAGTTAGACTAGGGACTCAACCCTGTAGGACACCACTGATCTGTTCATGGTCCTCCCACAATTCACAGCCTATTCCAACTCTGAAGTGGCGATTGAAGAGGACTTCTGATATACTAGTACATTTGCCATCTAATCCCGTTGGATGATAGCTTACTGAGGATTATTGCGTGATTTAGAATAGAATAGAATAGAAGAAGAACTTTATTCTGGGACTAGATCCCTTAAGAATAACACAAATAAACAAATAAAACAGAAACAATATCTGGCCATAAGACTACAAAATAAAAATCAGTTAATGTTTACAATATTTTAAGTAAAATAAATAAGCAAATAATATAAATTATAATCTCAAAAAATATAATTAATGCGAACAAAATTAAAAAAAAAACACGAAAAAAAATAGAAAATGAAAGAATACAAAAAAAAAAATGAATTGATTAGCAAAGTTGAAGCTTGCATATTAAAAAACTACTATTTACTTCTGATTTATATGTTAATCTAAAATTGAAATTTCGTAATTACAGGGCATCATTTTGGAAAAAAAAGAAGGAGATGGAAAAGGAGGAGCCGTCGAGAAAGGAACGTTCGAATGATTTGTAAAATAAATAAAAAATACGTATTTAATATTTTTCAGCATAGATTAAAATTTCGACCTTTTTTTGAAAAAGAAATATATGGGGTCTCTCAGACCCAGTACAACTTTAAAATTTCAAATAGGAACCTATGCCTTCCGATACATCATTTTAACACATTTTTGAAACTGAAATCAATGGTGAAACCAGATTTTAAATTGGTCAATAAATTACAAAGTTTAAAAAAAAACAATGCATTTGTTAGCTATTTTTAGTTATAAAAAAATTCCATACTAGATGCAACCAGAGGTTGGTGAACCTACATTTCATGTTCAAAATGCCTACCCCCTTCGAGGATTATGCATACCCTCAATCTTTCAGGGTTATGATTGGCATAAACGCTGCTTTTTCCATAACATACAATAAAATATCCAGTTCCATTTCGAAATTGCGCTGCCGGTTTTTTGGTGGACCCGCAACTGATCTGAATCTCCTCATATTGTGAGCAACACGAATAAATGTTTTGTGGTTCACCTGGGGACGATCGGGAAATTTTTGGGTGTACAACATGACTAAACTTTCAATAAAACAATTGCACATATCACCTTTTTGCTGACGGGAAAACTGCACTCTTCGGTTCCTTTTGACTGGTTAATACTGAATATAAGGAAGTACGTATTGTTGTAAAAGTTGTTTATTTTCAGGAATTTATTCACTTTCATAAGACCATTTGGGTAAACAATGACTGTAAATTAATACCAAAACAAACAAAATGTATTGTTTTTTAACTTTGCACCATAACTTTGTAATTTATTGACCAATTTAAAATCTGGTTTCACCATTGATTTCAGTTTCAAAAATCTGTTAAAATGATGTATCGGAAGGCATAGGTTTCTATTTGAAATTTTAAAGTTGTACTGGGTCTGAGAGACCCCTTATATTTTTTTTTTTTCAAAAACAGGTTGAAATTTTAAACTAAACTGAAAAATATTAAATACGTATTTTTTATTTATTTTATAACTTTATCGGTTCAAGAGAAATTCAGCCGGGCCATCTAAAGAGGATATTCATTTAAATTAACATACGTGATTTTTGTATAAATCGGCAAACTGGAAGGCGGTTTCTACTGAAGGCGGCACTTTACTTGAAGGTCATAATAAACTTTCATCAAAAATTGTATTAAAATATAATGTAAAACGTCTCAAATTTGGTAAATAAGACTTTTATATCAATATAAAATACTAGATTTTGGTTAAAATTGGTGAGCCGGAAGGGGTACTTTACTTGAAAGTCATAATTAGATTACATACAAAATTATAATAAAATTAAATACAGAGATCATATGGTTCGGTGATAAAGGTAACTAACGCTAATTTTTTTTTCACTCTAATTAAACAATTTTATTGCTTGTTCTAAGTGTTATAATTGAGTGTAAAATACTCGTTTTCCTCCCCATTTGTGAGCTGAACAAGTCTGCAGCAGGAGAATAAGATATAAGTTAAGCAGTTTCTTCCGCTTAAAATGTAGAAACAATTGATTTCCAATGTTCTATCTAGTGACATAGACAGTTCTAATATTGCCACGGAACCCGAAGAAATCTCTTAGGAACTTTCTTTCAATTTAACCTACTGAAAGAAAACGACACATAATAACGGAATGAGACCTCCAAAAACAAGAGCTTTTGCGTGTGTACAGTCTGTGTGTGTCAATAGATGGACATTGCGACGATGGGTGTCGTTTTTGAGATACTGCTTTCTTCGGAAACTTTTAACCAGATTCAGGATCACTTTTTGAGCCACCTATTTATAATTTAATAGGCGGACAAGGAAGTCATGCGGTGCCTCTTCCCGGGATTTTTTTTTAACTTTTATGTTTTGACAAATCGCCATTTTCAATATTTTCCTGTGATATTCATATTAACAACTTTTAAATTATTATTAAAAATAAGTAATAAATATTTTCATAGAATATCATGGAAATTTCCATCACTTGCTAGAATTTGTTATAATGCTTTGGTTATTATTATAAACGTTGAAATTATTACAAACGCTGTTATAATTATAAACATTGTTATTATATTATTTATTTAAAAAAATAAAATTTGAGTGTCTGTTTGCTTCATAAAGATAAGTGTAAAATGCTTGGGAAAATTGGATTGGTAAACATTTATCCATGTCATATAATTATTTATTAATATATTGAAATTAAAAACAATTATTTTTATTTTTTAGAAAGAGATTGAAAAGCACAAGTAGCAGTCTAATTATTTTTTTCTGAAAAAACAGAAATTAGTTGCAAAGTCCAAATCACTCAATAAGTTATAAGGTATCGAGTCCCAACAAAAATTGCTATGAAATTAGAAATAACCACTTTTAATTTCGTAATTTAATGTGAAAGTTATTTATTTTTTTTATTGACTATTTTTATTCTATTTAATGTAATTTTTGCCGATTTTTTTTTTTTTTTAGAATGTCAGCCTAAAATAACTTTAAATTTATCGCAGTTTAAAAATAATAACCAATTTTAGGTTTAGATACAGATAATGTTAATATTGTTTGGAAAGTTTGGCAATTATACTTCCAAAATGGAAACTTTTATATTTAAATTTAATATTTTTTATTATTTTTATATATATATTACCTACACATTATATTTATAAACATTACTCTTATGTAATAATTACGAAAAATAATTTTTATATTCTTTTTAATTTATAGAGCTTTGTATTATCGTTATAATTAATAAATTATTACTATTAAAATTCTTTAATAATTTATAGAAAGGAACGTTCCTCCCTGAATTAGTATTTTAATTAATTTATTTAAAATTAATAAATTAATTTTATATTTATTAATCACAGTTCCACCTCTCCAACGAGTTTCAGAGGCCGGAAACTATTCAAAGACCGAAAACCACTAAATGAGGTTCTTAGAACACATTTTCACTTTGGGTATTTTTCCACTCCTGGCCCATTGTGCGCCGTTCGGAAGGAAAGAAAAATATCTGGCGTGTCCACTCACACGACTTTCCTTACCGCTTGGGAGGGAGGAGGGGGGCTCGGAAACGCACAGATCGCTTGAAAACTGCACGTCAAAATTTTAATCCGATTACAATACCTACTTTCCTTACCTAGTAGCAGCCGGAAAGTAAATAAATATCTGGTGTGTACACTCACATGACCTCTTTTGTTTCTGTAGGACATTTAATTGCCTTTCGAATGATTATGTAATTATCATTGAGTTATGCGCCAATAAAGATTTCTTTATTTTTTTTCGGAGATGCGCTATATAAGAAAATTAAAAGTGCTTAAGGGGAAGATTTTAGGAAAGTTTCATTAAAATCGTAAGGGCACTACAATCAATAAAAAAAAGAGCTTTTTTTCGGCTATTACGCAGCCACAATTGCTTACATGGTAGCCGATTTGGTACAGACCTTTGGGAGGCAACGCCCTACAAAACAAAACAATAATCAACAAAATCTGTTCCCCCAATTAAGAGATAATCGTGGTACAAAAACGCATACCAATGGCCAAAAATACGTTTTTTGGACCCAGGGGGTCCTGAAACGTATTGACCAGGAAGAATATGCTAAAATCATCTCAAAAGTCATAATGGTAATTAAAATAATTATTTTTTAATAATAAAATATAATCAATCCATGTCCGGTTGGGTTACAATTGAAATAGAAAAAGTTACAATTGAAATGGAAAAAGTTACAATTGAATTGCAAAAGGTGACAATTGACCTGAATAATTCGAAATGCGCGTGATCGACAAAAAATTCAATTCAAAAAATGGAATCAGAACCCTCGCATACATAATAAACGGTCCCTTTATCATAGACAACTTCAACAGCAACGGAAAATAGAAATGCGCATGCGCGATCGGAAATTCGATAGTAAATTCGGAAATAGCGACCTTGAAAACATAGTTAACGATACCAAAACCGAAGAATTTTGAAAACTAATAATTTAGTAGAAATATTCGTGGCCGATAAAAATTTCGGTAGCAATTTGAAATTAGCAACTTCGAAAACCAAATGAACGCTCACCAAACCGATGAAATCCACCGATCAAATAAAAAATATTTAAAAATAAATAATGAACAATTTTAATTCAAAAATTTAAACTACTTTAAATTAGCACTTAACATCAATAATCTAATAAACGAAAAAAATGTCGGACAAATATGCCAAAACTATTTCAAAAGTCATTATTGTAATTAAAATAATTATTTTTCAATAATAAAATAAATAATATAGAGTTTATTCATGTCCGGTAGGGTTACAATTGAACTGGAAAAAGTTACAATTGAAATGGAAAAAGTTACAATTGAAATGGAAAAAGTTACAATTGAAATGGAAAAGGCTACAATTGAATTGGAAAAGGTGACAATTGATTTGGAAAGAGTTAAAATTGAAATGGAAAAGGTTGCAACAGAAATGGAAAGATTACAATTGAAATGGTAAAGGTGACAATTGAATTGAAAAAGGTTACAATTGACTTGGAAATGCTATAGATATTTGGTAAATTTAGTTCTTCGGGGTTAAATTGCCGTGTACTAGGACACCAAAGAACCCGGAATAGGTAGGCAGGTTCCAATGCATCCACATACGATAATTATCCATTTATCACTATTATTGGCACAGACTTCAAAGACACTCAAACACTTCTGACACCATGTTTTGGTTATTTTGTTAAGAATAAAATAATCTAGAATGGCGATTAGAACAATACTACTATCTCAAAAACTCAATACTATCTCGCCCAATTATCTCAAAAACATGACAAATCCAAACAAAGCTTCCTTTAAAAATGGTATTGCATTAATTACATAATCTGATTTACACCATGAATAATTCCAACATACAGAAATGGCAATGGTTAATTTCAATTTATGTGACGTTAAGTTCGTACAGACAACAAAAATCTACCTAAATTTAGCTTCTTTTTTCTCGCTTGGATAAAGTAATGTTTTTGAAAAAAAAATTAAAGAATCTGGTGAATAATTAAATAGCTGCTTACGCGGTATCCTTTTCCATAATGGTGTAGAGTGCGTCTGACCTATGACTGTACACTTTTCTCCGATCAGATATGAATACGATGAACCTTTTGTCCGAAGATATTCTGAAGTCGACAGCGTTGAGCATGCGCTGGAAATTAAAAAAAAATATATATGTGTATGTATTGACTTTAAGGTGAAAAGAGATATAAATAAATTATATAAGGCTGAAATTAAGTCACCAAATGTTTATTTTTCATATAAAACGTTTCGGCTATCCATGCCATCATCAGGTATATATATAATGTAAACTTTTAGTTTATTAAAAAACATAGCCAACTATAATAGGATACAGAATATATAACATTTACCTTATATCACACAAATAATAATATATTATTGTCTAATCCAGACCAGGCCAAATACATCATTGTGGTAATTATGAATTCAATTATTGTTTGAATTTAGATTATTAAGTGTAGGGTTAATATATTTAGCCAATATTTTAGTAATTCCATTTATATTACTAATGATAGGCGTGTGTGGAGCATTATTTATATGTATTTTAGCTATTTCATATATTCTGGGGATGGTATAATTCGGATTTAGTAATTTAATTTTATGTTCTTTCTTAATGTAATTGTTTTTAATTAATATATATATATATATATATATATATATATATATATATATATATATATATATATATATGTATATATATATATATATATATATGTATATATATATATATGTATATATATATATATATATATATATATATATATATATATATATATATATATATATATATATATATACATATATATAAATATATATACATATATAAATATATATATACATATATATATATATATATATATATATATATATATATATATATATACATATATATATATATATATATATATATATATATATATATATATATATATATATATATATATATATACATACATATATATATAAATATATATAGTATTCTGTTGCTTTATATGCTGCTTTTTATGAGTCATACCTAATCTTTCTATACATCTCATTATCATTCAATAATCCTATATGCTTTTTATAATAATCTTCATGTTCAGTTATTACTGTTTGTTTTTTTTTGTCAGATTTAATTATATTAAATTACTATTATTTAAAAATAAGTAACGATATTTTGAAATATCGATATTTCTGAGCCGATATAATTAAGTTATTTTTTTATCAAGTTTATTTCTAGCGGGATTTCAATGTCAAGAAACAGTTTATTTCCCAATCTTCCTCCAAAATCTTCCAAACGGTTGTAGTAACGTTGAATATTGATAAAATCCTGAGAAGTCATGAATGGTTAAGTGAAAGCCGGATATTGGCAGGAAAATAAATTTTCTAGAAAAATCAAGTCAAAAATTTTATATAGCAGTTGCCTGGCGCTTGTACTACACACCACTCATCCCTGATGATCACCTAAAACTTAGGCTGAAACGTCGGCACACATTATAATAAGGTCTTTCTTATTTGTGTGTTTAATTATATACCGCAGCTCCAACCAAGATTCTCCTACGTACATTTTTCACGGTCAACCATTATAAATACAAAAATTTCTATTTTTTGATATCTATGAAATTTCGTATTTACGAGTTTTTAAGGACGCTAAAAGCGAATATGAGTTGATTTTTCCTAAATAATGTTTGTTTTCTTTGGCCTATTTTACTGGAAGCGTGTTTTGGTTTTTATAATTTTTTATACAATTAAGCTCATTTAATACAATCAGCAATATTGTTTTCTTATTTTATACAAAAGAACATATCGATTGGTATGTTAGAACCTTGAAATTCAACCAGAGCAAAGGAAGAAAACAATAATATAAAAAATCGTTTAAATTATATAAAATAACTTTTTTTTCTCGGTTTGGACAGATTGGCAAGAACCCTCGGACACATGTCTAATATTTTTCGAACAAAAACAGTTTTATTGAAATCGGTGATGCCACGACCGTAGTCTTCCCTTGTCAATAATGTTGACCGTTTAAGATGGGTTTAAGGGTGCCTTCGATTATTTAAAAATTTTTTGTTTTCAAAAAATTTGTTTGGTGCATTTCTTTTATCTCCTAGTTTCATGTCTAATTGTTGTTTTACCTTTAAATAATCGTGTAGTAATAATATTGAAGATTCGCAAGTTTACCACCCATTTCCTGTAGTATTAGGTATCATTAAAATATTGGTGTAAGCTTCCAAATAAGTAATTTTTTGGCTTTATTTTTTCATTTAAAAATATGATTATTCGCATATCATAATTAAATCATTTGTTATGACTAGTAAAACTATTATAATTAGTTTCATATAAAAAAAAAAAAAAATTGAAAATCCTTGTAAAGGATCTAAGTCGTGATCAAGTTTTTGGGTAAGGTTTTATGTTTAGATTTTCACCTCAAATTTGTACTAATAAATAAATAAAATCTTTGTTTCAAAATTAAAAAAGATCTATTTCAGAGGTTGTAATACATATACATTTTAAGAAAGCTCTTTTATTGAAGAAAAAAATAATGTAAATATTCTAAGTAACGTTAAACAGATTGTTATGAATATACAAAACGAAAATGTTATTCTTCTGCGTCACACTGACAGACAGACACGAAAACAACTTAAAACGAGAGTGGAAATTTTCAATTCTAAAAATATTTTTTTCACTTCCTGAATGAAAATAAAGCTTCCCTGTTTTCGGTAGTATCAAGATTCCGCTCCGGTGATTTGACATAAATGGTTAAAATTGAATTTATATTAGGTGGAGAGGAATACACGTCCAGCCCACTTATAAACAAAATAAATTTCAGAAATATAAATTAATTCCTAATTTGGGTATTATATCACCACAAACATACCTTCGCACCGAGTCAATGAGGTGTTCTTCAAAACTCACCTAACTTCTTCTAAAATTAGTCGAGGTGCGATAGGTATTCAAACATGCGATATTCATATTTTGAAATAAATCTTCAATGGACGTTCTCAACGTGATAATTAGCAGAAAAATGGTAGAAACAAAGTGTATATGTTTTAGATAAAATCGTTAGGTAGCAACCTGGTGAAAAACATTCATAAACGTGCTGAAAAGCTCCTTTTTTTCACGTTTAAGGTGCGAAAAGCATTTATTTGATAAAAAAAAACACAGAACATAACAGTATTTATAAGACGAAAAATTATAAAGTTCGTCAACAAATTTTCACAAACAAATTAAAAACCGCGAAATATGGCCATTTTTGGACATTGAATTACAAGCCTTGTAATTGTCGTAAGAACATGCTGGAAGAATCAAATTGTGGCTTTCAGTAATGACTAGGAGCAATAAAAATTCCATGGAAAAATAATAATAGTTTTTTGCGGAAAATGCGAAAATGTAAAAACAGGTGTTCTCGAGAAACGGCTAGAATAACTACAAAAATGGTCTGAGAGCAACTTTTCAAATCGCTGTTTGGTCGAAAAGAGTTGCTCTTGTGTATATCGTGTAATATATGTGAGGTTCGATTTAATACCTCAAAAACGCGTTTGAAAATCGGAGTATTTCTTGTTTCGGCCGCTCGGGTGTGCGAGCGAAGGGGTAGTGTTACATAAAATAAAAATTTATTATTATTTTTAAATGAAATTTTTACCGTAGATAGGCACCATTAAACACTACAATTTTAGCCTAAAATTTTAGTATCAATTTGCCTACGATTTTAATGTCCGAAAATGGTTAAACTTCACGAATTTTAATTATTTTTGGAAAAACAAAAATAGTACTTAAGAGGGCTTAAAAAAATAAACTTTGGACAATTGAAATCCGTGGTGAAGCATGAAAAAGCTTAATTTTCATACATGTTTTATTTTCATGAAAATAAGATTGTAGAGCACCCTAGTGCTTTGGAAAATTGCTCTATGAACATTTTGGCCGTTGTTCAAGCCGTTTTTGGAGAACATTATTTGTTTTCACATTTTCGCGTTCCCCGCGAAAAGTTATTATTTTTGCAAGACAATTTTATTGCACGTATACATTAGTAAAATTCACAATTTAATTACCCTAACATGTTCCTCTGACAATCGCAAGACCTGCAATTAAATGGCCATACAAACATCAATTATTTAAACTTCATTTTTTCCTTTTTATCAAATAAAATTATGAACTTCTTTTTTTTTTTTCTTAAACAGATATTTATTACATCTTAAACGTGAAAAAACAACTTTTCGGCACGTTCATGAATTTTTTTCACCAGGTTACTACCGATACCGATTTTATCTGAAACTCTTTTATCTAAAAAGAAACAAATTGTATATTGTTTCTACTATTTTTCTCCTAATTATCACGTTGAGAAAGTACATTGGATCTTGATTCAAAATAAAATAAACTATCGAGCCAGGGCTAAACAGAATATAGAAGAGATGTAGGCCGATTTTCCATAATTTAAACGGGTGATACAGTTTCACAATTAGAATATCTTGAGAAAACTGATGGAGTGAAGGACTTTGAACTAAAATTAAGCACAGTAAGGTATTCTAAGAGCTATACGAAAGGGAATCATGGTCGAAAAATAAGTAATTAGAGAATTTCTCAATTGTAATTCAATATAACATTTTCTCAGAAAGACACTAGTTTCATGAATTAAACTTCTGAATTGGTCTTGTTTGAACATTTTCCCAAATGTAACATAAGAAAATATCATTATTCGTTAATTTGCAGTAGCATTGGAAGTCAAATGAACTGCAAATTTACAAATACTCAGATTCGTTACTTTAACATGGGAGTTTCAGACTTTCAGACGTTTTTCGTAAAAATGCAACTGCAATTTCAGCACTTTCTAATGTTGTAAAGGTTAGTTCAAGACAAGGAAGTCAGCCCATTCATATCTAATCCGTATAGCTGACTGAATTTTAATGTCGAACGGATTCGTAACTTTACTGCAGATTGCATCAACCGAAATACAATCGAAAAATAACATTTTTCGCATTCATAAGTTCAGCATGGGACCGACGATATAATTTATTTGTAAGAAACATTTTTAATTTTTTTTTTCAACGCATTATTTATACACTACGTTTTTACAGTATATTAACTGTTATATACTTTACTAAATTTGTATGCTTGTGATGCACGTCTTGATTGTTTTATGTGATGCTGGACTTATAACCCGTATAATAAAAAAATAAAATAAATATCATAATAGCGTTATTAAGTATTAATCACTTATTCCAAGCCGGTTCTTTTCTCAAAATGTTATTGAACACACCAGATAGAAAACTGGCTATACATTGGATATATCTCCTCAATAAGATAACTGGTGTTATACTTCCGTTTGTGCAGCGATAGGCAGATGAGTATGGGACAATTATCGAATCTGCATGATTTTAGAACCGCCATTTTAAAATTTCTACTCGTATCTTTGGCTCCACATTTAAATTTTTTACTCTCAAAGAAACAATTTTGTATTATTTAGTGGTTAATTTTGGTTAAAAAAAAATAAAAATAAAAAAGATAGAAATGCGATTTACATCTCGAAAACTTACGAAACTGGAATTTGTGATAAACTGGTAAGTTGTGTCGTTCTCTGCGTTGAAAATGCTGATACCACCATGTGCATCTCGGTATGAAATTTCGTAGTCTGAAAATCATCAGAAAATTAGTTTAAAAAAGTTTCTCTTTCAATTAGTTTAAATGTTTTTTGTTTTTTTTTAAATTGACATTGAAGTTAAACTTTTTATAGTTAAGTATTAAAATTTGCCAAATTTAAGGCAGTATGTAATAGAAATGCAAAAATTCATATCATACGTGTATATACATGCAAATATATAATAACGACTTGAAAGAGAAAGAATCTATAATCAAAGAATATATTCGTATGCATTATTAAATAATATATGTATAATTAAAGATTATATGTATAATTCAAGAATATATGTACGGTCATGCTAACAGCTCCAATTTTCATAAATCAAGTACAAAAGTTCTAGGCCACTGCTTCATAAACCTATGACGAAGATTACACAGGCCAACGATGAAAAAACTTTTGTACTGAAATACCTTATTACTATAGTTTTTATGGTGCTGAATCCAAATTTGATATTAAAAAAGCTGTATCACCTACAATTTCTTCACATTTTATAGTTAAATTTATTAAATTAAGCAATTTTTAAAGAACGGAACAGCTTCAAAGTCCAACGATGAAAAAACTTTTGTACTGAAAATGCCTTATTCCTATAGTTTTTAGGGTGCTGAATCCAAATATGATATGAAAAAAGCTGTATCACCCACAATTTTTTCATATTTTATAGTTAAATTTATTAAATTAAGCGATTTTTAAAGAATTGAACAGCTTTCAGTCTTAGGCCTCAATTTCTAAAGACTCTGCCTAAAGATGGACCATTTTTCAAGTATCTCTACCAATAGTTTCCACGCCTTTCAGAAGCTAAACTAAAAGAAGGCGTCTTTGTCGGACCTGACATTAGAAAAATGATGTTTGATGTTAACTTTGAATCCACAATGACCTTAAATGAGAAAGAAGTATCGGTATCATTCAAGCAAGCCGTTACAAAGTTCTTGGGAAATGAAAAAGACCCAGAGTATGTTTCTATTGTAGCTAACATGTTACAGAAGTTTAAATAGTTAGGATGTTTGATGAGCGTGAAACCTACGAAAAACTATGGGTGATACAAAAAAACTAAGGCCAGATTTAGATTCAGCACATAAAAATCTATAAAGATCAGCTTTAAAAAGAATCTATAAAGATCAACAAGTTAAAAAAATTTTTGTTGGCCTGTGTTATAGGGATGAGTGTAACAGGATAAGAATTAAATCATAGGATTTAAAATATTGGACAGGTTCTGATGAAATATTGAAAATTTGGACGGTATAAAGCCTAGGTCATGAGAAATACTGAGGTCATAATGTAGGGTTCTGAGAATTTTGGATAGGAAGGATTGAATACATTGACGTTCGAGTATGTCACTGTCCTCCAAAGTTCCAGTTCATAGACAGATTTGAAAAATTGGTCTTGTAGATGAAATGTTTGAATACGATTGAGAATGTAGTCAATTAAAAGATGATATTAGTCGTATTTTTAATGTTTGTGTTCGATGTAAGACTTTCCAAGAATAAAAGCCAGATGCCGCACTGTGTCGGATACAGGGAATTGGATGGTGAATTCGCATGGACCACAAAAGTCATTTCTGTGCAGATAAATATTGAAATATTGTCCAATACTGAAGGAATGGTTCGAGTTCAAAGAACGTACAATTAGAAATAAGGTTTGTGGTAATGGTGTATGGAGCAAGACAAGTAAATCAATGTTTTTGTCATTTAACAAGGTTGTTGTTAGTGTTATTTCGTATTTCGAAGAATATAGGAGAAACATTTATTTGATAGATGGCATTTAACGATATCTTGGAGAAGGTATAAAATGTGAAGCATGAAGTAATATGAAAAGGTTGGGAAGAGATTTAAGCTCTAATGGGGAAAGCTGTAAGTGAGATCAGTGGTATTAAAGAGAGAAGGGGATACTGAAGATTTTGTGAAGTAGTAACTGTTTTGGTTGAAAAATAAGGGTTTGAATTTCATGAAGTAGAGATAATAGTTGTGGCAGTACCTAAGATTGCAGCTGTGGCAGTATCTGAGATTGTAGATATGAGATTGTAGCTGTGGCAGTATCTCAGATTATAGCTGTGGCAGTGCCTGAGATTGTAGCTGTGGCAGTACCTGAGGTTGTAGTTGCGGCAGTACCTGAGATTTTAGATATGAGATTGTAGCTGTGGCAGTATCTCAGATTATAGCTGTAGCAGTGCCTGAGATTGTAGCAGTGGCAGTATCTGAGATTGTAGTTGCGGCAGTACCTGAGATTGTAGTCACGGCAGTACCTGAGATTGTAGCTGTGGCAGTACCTGAGATAAAGTAGTTTGATCCATGACAGCTAGCATTTCTGCTTAAGACAATCCTCAGTTAATGACTAGGACGGCTTTTTTTTCGGTCAAGGTATTCCTGAATCCTTTCGTTGTCCAGAAAATAGTTGTAAACTCGATTTAAATAAAATACGGATATGTTTGCCATCCCTTGTAATTGGCATGAAGCACGAAATGCAAAAATTGGCAGCACTTACTTCACGAAGTATCTCGCCATACTTTACATGCTCTCATAAATGATGCAATAGTGATTTTCATAAAGATGTGATTTATAAATGGGAAATGTACTATTTCCCGTTTCGGCTATTGTTTTTCTGCTTTGAAATTTGTGCATTCTATATATATATATATATATATATATATATATATATATATATATATATATATATATATATATATATATATATATATAATTTTTGCTCCCTCGATTCGAAACGAAAACAAAAAAAACAAAAGTAATAAAGAAAAAAAAGGACAAGGGAGCTTGAAATAACACACACGGGATCCCAACTAAAATTGATTTATTCCTCTTAATAATCCTCTACATATAGTATTTGCGTTCTATTTACAGTCAGAGATGGTATTCTATATTGTCATCCACCGGACATTTACTTGTTCATATAATTGTTTGTAAGTTTCTGGGGCGAATTTTCGTGCCGCTTATCGGATGAGACACGAGTATTTTCTTGTTATTTTATTTGGCTATTAGTGCGATAATTGAAACCTTTTACGTATATATATATATATATATATATATATATATATATATATATATATATATATATATGTTATTAATTCATATGAGTTATTTGGACTGAAAGTGTGGGCTCTGTTTAACAGGCTGGAAAACACTACCATGAGCGTACGCAGGAGGAGAGGGGTCGTGACCCCCTAAAAACTATTAAAACATATTAAAAAATGATAAAAATACAAGGGAATAAAATAAATTAAAGTCTAAGAAAAAAGGTGGGGTAAGAGACTATTTTTATATCCAAGCACCAACTTAATTTTTAATTTAATTAATCTATAAACTCCTGTCCTGTGCAGCTGCTCTCCAGTTTGTTACTTTTAGGATGGCTTTTGCGTCCTGAGTGACACATTCTTCCCATCTTAGTCTGGGTCGCTCTCTCCCTCTAGTTCGGTTAAGGTTTCCGTCAAGAAAACTTTTTGGAATGTCACCGTTCTTCATTCGGGCAACGTGTCCGGCCCATCGGAGTCGTCCGAGTTTGATCAATTTAACCAAATTCACTTCGCCAAATAGCTCATGCAGTTCTATATTTTTTCTTCTCCTCCACTCGTTACCAGTCTTGATTGGATCTGATATCCTTTGAAGAATTATCCTTTCGAAGATGAGGATCTCATTCGCTCTTGCCTTCGTTAGAGTCCACGTCTCTGAGGCGTACATCAAAACTGGACGAATCAGAGTCTTGTAGAGCATCAGTTTCGTCTTACTTGTTATGTACTGGATGTTAAGGTGCTTCCGTAGTCCGAAATAACTCTTGTTAGCACTAAGAATTCTCCTCCCCACCTCCAGGGAAATATTGTTATCAGAGCTAACTATAGAACCAAGATAAGTGAATTGGTCTACCTTCTGGAACTTAAATCGTCCAAACTCCACGAATTCCCCAGCGGGACGAACTGCATGAGAGCTACCAGTGGAATAGTTTTTAGTCGATTGACATCAATCTGTCGCAGTAACTTATTCGCTATTGGCAATCACGTGACTAAGTATTTATTTTATCTATGATTTGACGTATACGAGACCAGACCACAACAACGATTAAAGACATTATACTACTTTGTTAATAGGTAACTTTCGCGCATTCTGGATCGTTCTAGGTGTTGAATGCAAAAGAGTAGGCGGCACCTACAATCTAGCGGCAGCTACCTCCACTCCTGCAAGCTATAAGCTGTAGCTGATATAGCAGTGTTTGAGACCAGTCAATATTGACATTAAAAAGGGTCCGACCTTGCAAAGGCCAAGCAGTTCTAATTTTTTTAATGTAGTATGGACCCAAGCCAGTAGTAAAAATACAAATTTGCTACAGCTGCGTAGCAGCCAAAAAACACCTAAATTTTGGTACTATTGTCAGTTATACAATAATGTGACACTATCATCAGTTACATTACCAAACCCACTTTGGTAGTAACTTCTCGGTTGTTTTCGATGGTTATCCAGAGGATGCCGTTAATAAGAGCACCAGCATTGATGAATGACTCCGACGCTGTGTTTCTCCTTCTGCAATGATATAATTTTCGAGGAATCCACCATCGATATTGTTTTGGCCCATGAGAACAAGAGCCGCATCATCACGCTTCTATGCGATTCATTTGAGAAGCAATGCATTGAAGTGAAAGTGAAGAAGACGCTGATCGGAACATCATTGACATGGCATTATCAAAAAGCACAGCATTTGACCGTGTGATTGTAGAAGAAGAAAATGTCTACTTCCAGTATAATAGCAGAAGTGTAGCCGGCAATTGCCATTACTCAAACTCTTTCAGTCATTTACCCGCTTAAAACTCACCAGGGATAGTTTTTTTTATTCATGCGTTCAGCGAGTGTGACACTACTTCGGCTACTTTTGGCCATGGTAATAACAAGTTGACTAACATATTAAACAACCGTTAATAATGTATATAATGTTTATTTAATATAATATAATGTTAATATATGTAATAATGTTTAATAAACATATTAAACAAAAATCCCCAAATTGTGGAACTTGTTGTACTCTTCCTGCAATCAGACTCAAGTAAAGAGTTAAGGAGGCCATAGAAAAAAGTTGGGGAGAAGTTTTTTCTAGCTTTGTATGGGAGTGATTTGTTAACAGTCCTAATCTTAACAAAATATCCTCCGCTACCAGCAGCTCATTAAATATGCAGCTAACTCAAAAATTAATCTTTCTCGCTTACCCACAACAGAGAATACAGCACGCCACCATGTTTACAGAACTTACCACCAAGTTGAAAATCGGTTGGGAGTTGCAAAAAGTCATATATATTGTGGGTAGAAGCTTAGATCAGGGGCTTGGGTCAGGGGCTTACTTCCATCACTATCACCCTGGATCTTGCTCCTCAGATCATACTGCGGATGATTTCCTGTAAGTGCAAAAAAGGTTGCAGAAGTGTTTGCAGCTGTAGGAAAGCTGGGCTAAAAAACGGACGAGGAATGTAGTGAAGGTTTCTGCAGCAAAATATTTAGCTCAAATGTTGCACCTTTCAAGAAATTTTTTAAAAATGAAATGAACATTTGGGTGTTTAGTGGAGAGAGAGGGAGGGAGGAAGGGAGATTTTAAGCTGGCAAGTGTGGAAAGGAATCACCATGAAGAGGGAATAATTGAATAAAGAAATATGCCTTGTTTGTAAACCTATGTAGTACTGGGGAAAATTCGATTTATCGGGTCAACTACATTTACAATTATTTTATTTATTTTTTATTTGGCTATTCATCATTTGTTTTAATTTCTATTTACCATTCATCAACTAGTAAATATAAATTAATTTTAATAAATGTGTTTAATTGTCGATGTGCAAAGTATGCGTGAAGCGGTTTTTTCTTGAAATGCCGAAAATTTGAGAGGGTTTGAAATAAATTTCATAGGGGCGTTGTCGTGAGTTTTAGCTCAAAATGTAACTAGACCTTTTTTGTTGGCAATCTTAATCTGAAAATATTTTGTTTGATACTTTGTTGGATAAAATACATATTTACTGAAAAAATTAAAAAAATGTTTTTTGTTTTTTTTATATTTATTTTGAACTGAACCACAATAAATCTGCCAATTTTGATTTCAGGATAACCATATTCGTTATCTACGCACTGACGGAAGAAAATGACTCCCAACTAGAATTTGCCGTGAAAGTGGGCCTATTTAATTAGAAATAAGGTGCTAGCTGGTAAGCCCTGTCCATACTATTTGACTTTCGATGCGACATTCCAGGCGAAATGGAAATGTGACCAGTGTGGACATAGCTTTACCCTGTTTATATGTAGACACGTAGTTTTGCAACAGTATTGTATCCATATGAGTATACTTTAAAACACAGTTATTTAATTTACAATCACGTAGTTTAGACCGGGTTTAAGGCAATTCTGTAATAGGTACATAACTCCATCTTTAGTAGAAAAAAGCGCATAGATATCTGCAGATAGTCCAAACCGTTCGACTTTTAATTCGACTTTCGATCCGACATCGCAGACGACACTCCGAACGTCATGCAAAATCATGCAAAAGTCGAGCATTGTGGATATAGTTATAAGCTACTAGCCTATGCAACTACTTGCAGATACCTACGCGCTTTTTTTCCACTAAAGATGGTACACCAGTACCTATCACAGAATTACCTTAAACCCGGTACAAACTACGTGATTGCAAATTAAATAACTGTATTATAAAGTATACTAATATGACAAAAATACTGTATCAGAGCTACATGTAATATTAAAGATACGAACGAGAAAATTGTTATTGCAGGCTACATTACAGGCTACGAGAGCCATGCCAATCGCTGGAGTGGATGAGAGCGTGTACCCCCCGCACCAAATGAATAAACTAGACAGTTCTGAACACGTAACCTTGTTACTCGTTAATTTAATTTAATTTTCTGGCCTGTCACCATTAAACAAAAATATATATCAACTTGAACAATAAATTTATGAAAAGAAAACTAAGGATCTGTTACCTTTCATCATAGTTTTGGAAAATGTATTTATTTGTTTTGTCAAAAGATTGGTTTCGAGGTGTGTAATAGGAAAAAGAAAAAAACACTTTACCATAGATTGTTTAAATGCCCTATATACAGTAATTTGAGGCTAAGAATTTACCAAGGGATGCAAAATCTTAAGAGGCTCGAAATATTTAAACCGAAAACGATATGAGAAAGATGTATTTTTTTTATACTGGAATTTCAAAGTATAGAGTGTTGGTTGGGTAGACATAATTAAACAATGTCTTTATCTCAATGTAGAATGTTTCATGTATAATAATTTTTGGCTTTGTTTTTGTTTAATTATTTACTTACATAGTTTTAGAAGTATAAGTTTTGGCGTTGCTTGTGATAATTGAGTTTTTAATTTAGTATTTATCCTTCAATGATATAAATTTTAACATGTAACGTTGTGATATCATTTAATTTATGTATGATATAATTTTGGCGTTGTTGTTAATTTTAGCAAATAATGATTTTTTTTTTAATTATGTTACTTATATTGTTTTAGTACGATGACTTTTAGCCTCTTATTTCTAACTATTGTAATTTTAAATTTAATTTTGTAACACAACTTAGTATAAATAATCTTGTATGTTTATTTGTTTATTAGCTATATGCATGCTGTAGTTATTGATTTTAATTGTTATTTCTAGCTTGTGATATATTATTGAATGTTTCACGTCTTGAATTTTTCAATAATGTTAGTTTCAGTTTAGTGTATTATTAATATTTGAATTAAATGGAAAATAAATAAATAATAATAATAATAGTTAATGAAGTGTAATGATAATTGTGCAAGTAGAGCTAGATTCTATTTGTCTAGAGTTCTTCCCTAGAAACAAATATAAATAAATAAATTAAAAAAAAAAAAAATTGGTTTCGAGATACTTACTACGGGTCGATTTTGAATTCCAAGAAAAATTAATAGATTGAATATGTTTATTGACTACGTATGAAGCTCTGACACGGGCTTTTCCTCGAGTTATTAAGGGATTTAAAAAAAAATTAAAGGCTATAGAACATAGCATTCAATTATCAGCAATTCTTTCACGTTCGAAATTCAGTAATTTCAAGGGATTGTAAAAGAAAACTTCAGAGCTAGTACTCAATTTCTTGCAATTTTTCTTGATTCATGTGGATTTAATTTAATTAGGATTTAATTTTCAAAGGATGAATTTCGCGTTCTGCATTTTTTAAGAAACAAGCAAGCTGACAGAGAATGAGATAGTGAAAGAAAATGAGCAATAATGAACTAAAAAGAAATCGATAAACCTCAAAACCGCCACTGCGTAACTGGTGAACGTGAAACAAACAATTGAAAATTAGTTGTAGATATAGTACGTGTAAAGGTGTGACTTTACCAATGAAGTATAAGCACTAGTAGGTAGGTAGGTGGGTAAAAGGTAGGATGTTTATTTTGTATTTTTTGCTGAATGGTTTAATTTTTATTTTACAAAATTTATTTTAACCAGTTTTTCTCGTTATTCTGTATAAAAAAAAAATTTATCGGTCATGAGCGACCGGTTATTGACAACCCTAGAGCATAAGGCTTGTGTTAGGCTCTGTCCCGAAACTGTGGTTTGGTAGGCTACAAAGCTGGTGACTGGAGTCGGAACCCTGGCAATGCAAAGTGTGATGTAAAGTTTGCTATGGACCCCTTCAACGGAAACAGCAAATCTATCTTTCCTTTTGGCATCGAAAACTATAACTCATTTCCAACAGCACCGTAGGTAAGGATACTCCACCTGAATTTGAACAACTTCAAAACTACTTAGTATCTACAAAGTAAGATTAATACCACTTAAAACAAGCAGTTACAGCTGAACATAGCACACAAGCTGATCGAAAAATCTGTTAAGCTGGTATTTGCATGCTCCCGCTCCGCTGTAGAAATAAAACAATTTAAAAATTTCTGTAAAGCGAATGGGACTCCCGAAAGCTTCGTGAGTCATTTTGAGGGTTGCACATGATTGAGTGCTGATAAAAGGACAAGGATAGATCGTTACTCTTCAAGAAAAGAGAGATTGAGACTTATTCTCTTCCATGATTTGTATGCCAGCTCAAGCTGGTATTTTTTAAAGTGAACTCTGGTACCACTATCACCGATTTCACGTAGAAGCAACAAGCATGATGCATAGTAAATACTGAAACAATCATGAGCTGGTTTATAAAATACTTATACTTTTTTACGCTGCAATATACCATACCAATATTTCGGACTTATTTCGATTTTCAAGAATTTTCTTTTATGTTATTTTAATCATATTGTGTTCATACCGTATTTTAACTTTTTTTAAAAATTCTATATAAGATTTTGTAACTTTTTTCAGAACCCTCATAAGTGTATCTCTCTTCATTATTATTTTTGTCTTCTCCATTTATAGTGATAATTATAAATTAATCAGTATTCCGAAATAATAACTGTTGGATGAACGGATTAAAATATATTTCAATGGTACTTCTTTTTGCTACTTCTTTTTATGGTTTTTTATATTCTGATAACAATTATTAGTAAAAGTCATGAGAAAGCTGTTGCCTCAGTTAATTTCTTCTGTACCGTTTAGCCAAAGCCGTTGGGTAGCGATCGATAGTCTCCTTGGATACCGCCGTCTTATTTCTACTTCACTGTTTTCAGGGATCAGCCACAGTATAAATATCAACTCTCAACCTCTTCCCCTCAGTCTTCAAGAAACGGCGTCACATGAAAATCGGCTTACTAATTATCATAGTTCATGGACATACAATGCTTTTCTCAATCAATGAAAGTAAACAAAAGGCATAAACAAAAAATTAAATCGATTTATTAGGATACCCTATTGTTTAAAAAATAAATAACAGATGTGAAAATCATGATTTGGCGTAAAATATGAAATATGCATTCCAGTTGCATGAAGCTATCTTCATTGTAGCCCTAATAAGAAGTGATAGTTTCGGTGGTATTTCCATTTCAAGAAGATCCTGGTACCCCTCATTTCTTTTTATACTATCATAGACAATCAAGCACATTCCCTTTCTTGTAAATCGGGCAGATAACTGCTTTGAACCATTCTGAAGGGATTTCCTCTGTCTTCCAGATATCCATAATAGTATTATAGAGGAATCTGACTAATTCTTCTCCTTCATGCTTGAACAATTCTGCGGGGAATCCGTCCGATCCCGGTGCTTTATTATTTATTTGCTGCTCCAGTGCTTCTTCCAGGTCTTCCATATTAGGCGGTTCCAATTCTTCTGGGGGCATCTCTAAAGGGGGCATTGTGTATATATTTCTACTGACTTAAACTACTGGCTTTAACATAAAATATCGTCCAATATCTCATCGGTGGACGAAGTCGTTCAGGGAAACCTTAATAATATTACAAAACAATACATTATAATTGTATTAGTTGTAATTCTTTTAAATTTTGAAATGATGACTTTTGACACTTCCTCACACCTAAAATTCATTAAAGAAGTAAAGATATCTTTTAAAACTTATGAAAGATTCTACATCTTCTAAATGAGAATCATTATGAAATCAAATTAAAAAAAAAAATGGATAGAAACTGCATTTGATTGACCAAAGTAAAAATCTGCCAAGAACTTGTCGTTCAATGTAAAACAACATCGACTACAATTGATCTGAAAGAGGGGCCTTGAGTAGTTTAGAAATACCGGAAAATAAACGTTTAATGTTGTGAATAATAGAAGATATAATATAAGATATAAGATAACCTGCAATACAAAGAATGGCAATAATTAATTGTTAAAGGTTCTTGTAATCGTTTTTGTAAAAAATATTGTAGTAGAGAATTCAACGAAAGAATAAGAACGATGCCATGGAGCTTTTGCCCACCTGATATCCATGTAGCGTTGTTCTTCCAGAAGAAGGCTCCGGTGGTGATGTTTCTAAGGCTGACTTTAGGCAGAGTAGCCCTAGGTCCCCGGTCAGGAGGGCTTAAAGCTAAGGTCGACACAAGAATTAGTCCCAGGACGAAGAGTATTACGATAAGTGCGATTAGAACGCCTCGCCAATTCCTCTCTACTTCACCCACTGGAACCAGCTCCTGGAACAATATTAGTGGCCAATATTGACATTATTAAATAATTCAATCATCATATTTAACCATCTACATTAAAATCCAATCGAAACTTTGAAAACGATAATAAATTATAAACAAAGCGATAGTTATAAACAAACAATAATGTTTAGAAAAAAACAAAATATTAATATTGCCCATATGCACACCTCAAGTTCACGACGTAACTAGAAATAAAATCATTCGGAAATTAAGTTAAGATAGAATTTTACTCGACAAACCCATCACATTCCATCTTGCATAATGACTGATCTTGTCCTGAAGGTTAAGAAGTTATTATCAAGTCAGTTGACGTATGAATGAGAGTATAGAAGGATCAATCTAATTAGGGATTGATAAATTATTTGCCACTTCTATAATTTTGTATTTATTGAAAACTAGTTTCAAATGTTATACATTCATCTTCAGTACTAAAAACACACAAAAATTCAAGAATAAGCAATTTAAAATACATTTTGGTATTATCGTACATATTAAATTAAATGTAATATTAAATAAACGTAATTAGCATTATAAAATATTTATGAATTATGAATTTAATTAAGACAAGAGATCAAATAGATGTTGGCACTCACTAAGGATTAAGTAGATTATATCAAACAGAAAAGGTTACATTAGCTTGTTCTCGCACTGAACTAGCAATGGAAATGACTGTAATGGAAGAAAGGTGAGGTATTTTTTGGTAAATGGTATGGTTTAGAGGGAAGGATCGGGGTTTTCCCAGTAATTCTGATGAGTAATTGTTTTTTTATTATGGATATCCCTAACAGAAAAAAAAAATTACTCATGGATATCCATAAAAGAAAAAACCATTACTCAACGGAATTACTAGGAAAACCCCGATCCTTCTCTCTAAAACGTACCATTTACCTACAAATATCTCACCTTTCTTCCATAACAGTCATTTCCTATACCAGTTCAGTGCAAGAACAAACCAACGTAACCTATTCTGTTTTTCTATAAATCATGGATTATTCAATTTCTTTTTTTTATAACCTTCTGCTGAACTACAGATCCCACATTTTTAAAAAAAAAACTTCCTTGTCTAATAAGCTTTTAATCCATGTTAATTAGGTTGAGGTCTGTTGCATAATTAACTGAAATCGCCTACCAGAATTGTATAAGAATTATGTGATGTGAAATTGCTTCTTCTCAAGATATATACCAGTGCTTTCAGCAAAAATAATTGTAATTGTGTAATCAATTATTACAAAGCTTTTTATTTTATTTTGTTTTTTGTAACATGGGATGTATTGTAATGAATAAATTACTGAAATAGGTACACTTTTTAATTTTAAAAAATAAGTAAAATAAAACATGTAATGTGGGTATAACAAATGAAAATCCCCTTTAAAAAATAATGAAATTTACAAATTGACTTAAAATAATAAAATTTAATTGAAATTCCTATTCAACAATAATAATTTCTAATCAAGATGTCCTATTCGGGCATCATTTACGTTATTGAACCCAGTATATTGTGTACAGGGTGCCCCCATGACTGAAGGATCCATAGATTAAGGGCGTTCTTCAGATGCCATTTAAAATAAAATAAGTTGACTATACATTTACCCGCAAATGGTTTCTAACATATATAAAAGCATTAAAAGTTGACACGAGTATGTGAAAACAAATTTTCAGCGCGTGTCACTATAGCCATAGTACTAGAACAATTTATATATTTATTTTAATATTAAAATAAAATTTAAGGAAAAACAAACTACTATGATACAGCACAGAGTGCGATCGCACGCCTTAATAATTCTTCCATTATTTTTCATTAAATTCTGGGTCCCCATTAACTCTCTGCCAGGCCTCGGCTCCTCGCAACAACTGTTCCTCGCTCAGCGGTTTCTGCATTTGTCTTCTAAGGCCAACTAAGGATAATTTTTGTTATATTTGTGGTGAAATAACATTTTCGTCGCAGAAACGCAATCTGACGTCCGTTCTTAAGATTTCCAATCAGCATTATTTTGGTATGAAGATGGGTGACCAAGACAAGTCATGGGCTCCACATATATGTAGTAACTCTTGTTCAATTACTTTAAGAGAATGGCTGAAAAATAAATAACGATGTATGCCTTTTGCTGTGCCTATGGTTTGGCAGGAACCTACATATCATATAAATGACTGCTATTTCTGCTTGACTCCACCTATAAAGTCTGGATTGCCAATGAAGAAAAGACGAACAGTTCAATACCCGAATATTCCTTCTGCTATTCGACCAATTCCAGATTCAGATACTTTACCAATACCTACCAGGTATGAACCAAGAAGGAGAAGCCTTTAGATATTTAAGTGACAAATTCTCTACATTAAGTGATGCAAAAGTTAAAGAAGGTGTTTCTGTAGGGCCACAAATTCGACAACTTGTACAAGATCCTGCGTTTGATCGAGCTTTGGAGGGGAAAGAAAAGGTAGCTTGGAATGCCTTCAAGGAAGTTATTTGGGGAAGAAAAGAGATGATAATTATGCTCAGTTGGTCTATGAATACTTCTACGAAAATACCGTCAACTTGGACGCAGCATGTCACTTAAAATCCATTGCTCCACTCCCATCTAGACTTTTTCCCTCCTTGTTGTGGAGCTGTCAGTGATGAACATGGAGAACGATTCCATCAGGATATTTCTCTAATGGAACAAAGATATCAGGGCCGTTGGAATGAAGCAATGCTTGCGGATCACTGTTGGTCTGTGTATAGGGATGCTCCGGAACTCACAAGAGACAGGCCAAAAGACAACGAAGTCATGAAACCACCTCATAATGCTCTTCAGATCCACCCTGCCATGTAATTAATAGAATGTAACCGTCATTTAAAAATTTCAAATGTAATTTCAATGTTGTTAGCCGATGATATGAAAATTGTAATTTTACCTAAATTTGTCAAAATTAAATATTTCTACCTATTCTAGGTATATAACAGGAACTAGAGCCAATAAATTTTTTTCATTGCCATATTCGTTTTTCTCAACCCAAAATTAGTAATATTGGACTCATGAATTGAAGGAAACATTCAAAAAATAGTTTTTTGTTGCCCAGTGTTATTATCTCTATTAATAAAAAATATAATGAATAACTGGTTCGACATAAACGAACTTAAATTTTATTCTGGAAAATGTGATAGCAATAGTGGCGAGTGAACACAGATGAATACTGATTGATATAGTTAGGCAAAAAGTACTCTTGAGTAACGAGGACCGAATATTTTACTTGAGTATTCCCAGTAGCCGAGATTAGATACGATTAGGGATAGATGGGGAAGCCAAGACTGAACTACTAAATAAGCCTTAATCCTTGATATTTACCAATTGCAAAACTACTTAATTTGAATCTACTTTAAATAAAACTTAAAAGTTATAATTCACAAAACTATTTTCTATACTTCTTAACAATAATAAATCCTTTATTTATTTCGGGGCAAGTCCCTTTATAATAACAATTACAAGCAGAGATAGATGTGCTTCAGAGCCTTAGAATAGGTGAAATAGGAGCATATAAGTCAACAGATAATTAAAAAAAAAGTCTATAAATAAATTAAAATGAAAATTACAACACGTCATAATGGAGTAACTTGTAACATAACAAGGCATTGGTGGTCTGAGTGCTTACGACTTTAAATAAAAAAACATACAAATTTCTAATATTAAAAAAAAATTAAAAAATGAAGTTAGAATAATTAAAAAAATACAAATTGCTAGTATTTTATATACAAACTATAATTTATAATTTTTTTATTGGAATTAAAAAAAACTAGATTTAAAATTCTTTTAGAGCTGGATGGACAGCGATTGAATAAAGGTAGCCTTTAATGTAACTTGCCTTGACCATGTGGGGGGTAATTTTGTTCAAGAATTATCAGTGAACAAGCCGCATGATAATTGAGTGAATTCGAATCATATATTCTCGACCAAGCATCGCTTTTCAAGCAAAACTGAACGTGTGCGGCAGTGACGTGCCGGTTTAAATAAGTATGTGTTTCCCTCTAGATTTAGAGATTTTTTACACTTTGGTTTTCTTTTAGAATGAGAAAGTTATTGATTTGTTTATCTACTACTAAATGAATGCATTAAGCATTTTTAATTGATTAGTGAATAATTATCGGTAGAACTTATTTTTTATTGTGCCAACGTTTCGTTTTATATTATAGGCCTTCATCAAGTCGTAAATTCACTTTGTGAAGGTCGGTGTTTTCGATTGGATCTGCATTGGAAAGCTGTTGTTTTGTCAGAACTGTTTTTTCGGGATCTGCTAATTTTCTTTATAGTTCTAGAATTTAATGAAAGATTATCAATAGTGTCTTAACGGAACGAATAATTTAAAAATTATGATATTAGTTTAGGTGTTAATAAAAATCAATTAATAAATAAATAAAAAATATCCCAATCCATTCAATAAATTATTATACGTATGTGTTTTCCTTTTTATCTACCACATATTGCGTTTTTACTTGTGTGTTTTTTTCCTGTGAACAAGACAAAAAGCAGCAAAAGCGAATATATCGTCGTCCGAGCTCAATATTGTTAAAGAACAAACAGGTGCTTGTTCAAGCATGCTTGACCATATGTGGCTGAAGGGGATTTCAAGCATAACTGTACAAATTGGTTGATCGAGCAAGCTTTTTAAGAATGCTTAATCGTGTGTTGCCACCTTAAACGGGATTTGAAGGTGGGAGGGGCAGTATTGGTGTGATGAATAGAAGAAGGAATAGAATTCCAGGAGGATGAGGATCGGATACGAAAAGATCTTTCGAAAGCTGCGGATCGGAGGGCTGCTATATATAAATCTGAAGGCCGGGGGGCGAGTAAAGCGGGAATGGACAGAAGATTTGAATTGAAGGAGGTCAAAGATGTTACTATCGTTTGTGGATACCAAACGTGGCAGCTTACATACAGTGCCTTTATATATTTGAAAATGAAGTCTTGTGTCGAATATTTGGACCGAAGTATTTAACCCAGGAATTTAGGCGGCTACACAGTGCCCAATAGCCTGAACTGGAACCGCTAAGCATAATTGAGGTGATAGCAAGGTTGAAATGTGCAGCAAGCTTGTGGGGCTTAGTAACGAATAAAATCACTGCCAAGTCAATTAGCGCTGAACCATTGGATAAACGTCCGAGGGGCAAACCAAGACTTAACTTGGAGGATACATCAATTCAGACCTAGTAGACTTGGATTTTGATGGAATTTGAGGTGAAGGGAAATATCTATTATTTATGTATTAAATTCACAATTTAATATTTGTATGACCTGGTTTTTATTAAATAGTGAATTTTATTATTTCACATCTCCTAGTGCTTCCTTATACTTTATGAACACCATATTTTGTTACTGTAGTAGTGAATATGGGTTCCTCATAAAATAAAGGAAATGCTATAGGAATGCTTGTAATTAAAAATCAATTAAATAGAAAACATAAGAAAGAAGGAGCTTCCTTCTTAATATTATATTCCTTTATGATAGAAATAAAAATTGTTATATATATATATATATATATATATATATATATATATATATATAATATGTAAAATTCAACAGCTCAATGTAGAAATTTTCTCGACTTTTTATGTTGAGAACGTTTATGTATTAAACATATAAATATGATTAATAACTATTAATAAATATATTAATAAATCAATTATGCTTGTTATCTAAAACCATCTAAGTGCACAGTTACGATTAAAAATCTGACAACTCATAAAAATATTTGATGTTCGACATACTCTGGTCGATACAGGAACTGGCTCATACACCTCCGGGTAAGCGTTCATCACGATGACTAGCAGTATCTTTTCAGGGGTGCCTCTTATAAAAGAAATCCTGTGTAAAGCATAATGCGATTATATCTGTGGCTTCTCAGCAACTATTTTCAACGTGAAGCGGCAAAAGTGTAGACTGACAGAACCGAGAAAAAACATGGAAATAGAAATAAATGGAAAAAAACTAAATGACGAAATTGATATGTGAAAAACAGCGAATCACACTTTACGTCAGAGCACACTGCAGGAAATTAAAAAAAAATCGTTGGTATTATTTCTATTAGGACTACACATGCTTTATCAAATGTCATTATATGCATCGATTGGGCACTCTACATCGGCTCCAAATAGAAAAAACATCTTAGACCTTTTTTTGTTACCAATAGCTAACGAATTAACCATCTGTTAAGAGCTCAGAATATACTTTTATATATATAAATATAAAAGAACAAAAACTCAAAAAGAGACATAAATTAATTGCTAGAAAACAATTGGAAGATTCCAAAACCAAATCCTCAAGTCTCTAAAACACCGACAAATAACTAACCAGTCAACGCTTCGCCAATTCAGGCAACATCAGGACATACACCAAAACAATGAACAGTTGATATGAGATGTGCTGTATTTGATCTTCATGTGATTTTTTGGTGTATGTCCTGATGATGCCTGGATTGTGGAAACGTTGATTGGTTAGTTATTTGCCAGTGCTTTAAAGACTTGAGGCTTTGTGTTTTGGAATACTTCAATTGTTTTCGTTTATTTATAATTAAGTATAATAGTGACTGTTAGAGTGTGGCATCAGACGACTTCTATCTTGGTATCTGTCTTATCTTTAACTAGCATACATATTGAGGGTCTATCTACTCGACTTCACATTAACTTTATAGACGTAGATTATAATAAAAGGCTTAGCGAACCCGAAGGTTAGTTGCCGATACCACCAGTCGCTGTCTACAAACCTCGGTCTACCGACTACCGTCCAAACCCAAATCCATTAGACGTAGATACCATAAGTTATTTACTATCCCATGTTAAAAGATAAATATTTCGATTTTTTATAAATACATATATATATATATATATATATATATATATATATATATATATATATATATATATATATATATAAATATATTACAATTAATTAAATATATAAAGCCATAGGTGCTATCACGTAACTAATGTTGGAACATTGGAACCCGCTAAACAGAAAAGAGTGACCTTGGTGACAGTTACGGTAGAAGTGTTTTTTTAATTCACCTCTTTTCCACTTTCTTAGCAGATGCTTACGCGAAACCGAACATTTGCCTCATCAAAAGTTTCACCGAACCCTGACAGGTGCTCTAGAATGCAGAATGGAAAGTTTTAAAATAAAGTACCCCATCCGTAAAGACAACCTGTTCAACTTGGATTAAAGCAAAAGAAAGATAAAATTAATAATGCTCGGGAGAAGGGGAGGTGAAGGCTCTGTATACAACCATCGATACTTGAGTTGTTAGTATTGGTCTGGAAAGTATGAAATATCAGTTCGTAGGGAATGAGACAATGAATGAAAAACAAACTGATCATTTTTGATAAATTTATTCAAAATAGCTTCCGTTATTTTAAAAAAAATTCTCCCAACACCAATGTTTTTTTATCACTCGTTTGAATAAATTTGTTGTCCCTGAAGAAATAAACTGAAGACATGGAAATTCGGAACTTTTACCACGTTTTCGTTTTGTAATATTTTGTTTTTTGAAAATGTGTCAAGCGCTCTGAAAAAAATGGGAAACAGTCGAAGGCAAGTCAGATAAACGTGGAGGATGAGGTAGAATATTCATTTTAAGATCACGTATTTTTTTAAAAGTTAACTGACAAACGTGTTACATTACGTGATCTGAAAATTGAAGTTCTTCCAGATCCATCATATTCACCGGACTTGACTGAGTGACTACAATTTTGGTTGATTATTTTCAATAATGAATTTTTGTAATCGACCAAGAAAATAAAAATGTAATCGCCTATCTCTCAACATTTGAGATTTTACGTTTCAGGATACGTATAATCCAAAAATTAAAGAGCGATTTTTTTTTTTTTTGTTTTAGATTTGTCACACGCCACCACAGGAGATCTTTGGAACTTGAAATTACCGCTATTTTGTTTAAAAAAGCGGCCGAATAAAGATTTCGTAAGCCCATATCTCGGTAATTTATAAAGATAGAGGAAAGATATAAAGTGCTTTGAATGAGTATAACGAAGCCATTAAAATAAAAAATCAAATTAATTATTAATATTTTTTGGATATATAATTACTTAGTTAATAAACCTTAGCGTTGTAAACCATAGATATAATTTGCAGCGTTTTTCGCATTTTTCCAAGACATAGTCTTCCAAAATGATAAAGAGGTAAAATTTTCCTTTTCTCCAGTTTTCTGGATTGGATGACTCCAATTCAAAGTCATTATTTTTCTCCCAACAAGGGATAAAAAACTAGAAGGGATAGAAAACTAATGGAAGTTAAAGTATGCTTTTCTTTCATTTGCCTCATACCCTATGAACTGAAATTCCCCATATTCCAACCGAATAAAAGGTAATAGTTGGGGACCTAAAACCGAAAATAGGTAGGGTAATGAAATAAAAGAGGAACATAAACCGATTCTGAAAACCATTACTAAATTACTATTTATTATAAATAGCACTTGTCAAAATATTGGTCTTATGCTGCTTATATTCCTATCTCAAAATCTGACGGAAACTAAAAATGAATGAAAAGGTAAATTTAAATAATGAAAATGGTTCTTAAAAGAAAATCGACACCCACACACACCCACACACATATATATCAAAAACTGTTTCCGTAAATTGTCCATTCAAGTAGTTCCTTTCGTGATATCCATTGGTCAGCTGGATGATGGATCAGAGGCTGGGTACGAAAATTCACCTTATTACAGACAACATATGCAAGATATCGTCCTGATACGAAGTTCTGATGAAAATGTTCCTCCATAAGTTTAAACAATAAGAAAATAAAGTCAAAAATAGATGAGATTTTAGAAAAATAGTTGAATTTAATCACTATCCAACCGTACTGTACTATCTTTATCATGTTATAATTTCTGTTTCTAGTTATAAATTTAATTATTTTATTAATATATATGAGGGTCACTTTGTAAAATTCTGTTCAATACTTAAACTTAAAATTCTTTGTAAAACTGCAAGTGGATGATAAAAATAATATATTTAGGTAAACTAAATGAATTTTTAGACATATATGGGCTATTTTTCCATTGGTTGTATTAAAATATAAAAAATAAAATTTCATTCCGAAATAGACCCTGTCCAGGGTAAAACCATAATAGCATTATTACACATCCAACATATTATAACGCAGCAAATCGAACACTATGGTAATAGATATTTGTATTAATGGTCGATAAAGTATATTCGAAAAGTTTCGTAGCATATCTATTTTGTAAAGATTGAAAGTTTTTATTTTCACCGTCTTCCAATGGTTCTCAACAACCCAACATCAATACAGATTACTGATGGAGACATTCTAGCTTGACTAAACTACATCATTAATTCATTATTTAATTACATAACAAATCCATTTAAATAAATATGTACTTCGAAGGCAATCACTGTTAGAAATTCAGCAAGATACATGGACATAAAAAAATGTTTTAGCATGTCTTCTCTCTCCGTAAACACACGTACAAAAAGTGTAGGTGTAACCATCATGGAAGAAATAGATAGGCAATTTAAAATGTTTCTTATTTGAAATAAAACTAACATGCAGCTATACCTTTTATAATTACATGTTTCAAAACTCACACGAACTGTATATTGGTTGAGATAATTGCACTATGTTACAATAGAAAATGGTTTGGTACCTTTTGTAAGGTATGATAACGTACATTAAAATATATATATATATATATATATATATATATTTTGCCACTCACCTCAGTATCTTTGGGACTGATGACGGTGACTTTTTTCTTCTCTTTTGATTTGGCCATTGCGATTGGTCAGTCCTCCCCTTGTACCCTATTTGTGCATTCTCTATTGGTCCTTAGGGGTTGGGTTGCAAAGACCAATCGCGACCTAGCTTTGCCGACCCTTGCTGTCCCACTGAGCTCTTCTCACCCCCACCCGTGGTCGGGTATTTTCGTACGACCAATTCCGAACTGTGGCCTCCCCTTTACGTGGGACATTGTCAGAACAGCTAGAGAAGGGTGGTTCGACAGGCGCCAGTTATTCAATAAAATATCACAATTTCATCTTAGATGATGAAAAAATAATCAGACATGGAAAAATGAGAAACTCTTTTTTCCAATTAATTATTGCAGTCGTAAATGTAATAGCGTGGATATTTTATTTAACAAATTAAGGAAATAATCTTAATATTTGTATAAAATATGTGTATAGATAACAAAACATAAACTATAAGATATTTGTATGCCCCGTAATTCCTCTTTGTGGAGCCTCCTAAATTCCACAGTAGACTCGGGCCAAATATTCTTTATTTTTATATGTATATATATATATATATATATATATATATATATATATAGGGCATAGGAGTGATGACCCTTTCCTGTGTACCAAAATTGTGAATCGCGTTGTGGTCTTCCAGGATGTTAAATAGCCGTTAAATGAGGACATTATCGAAGAGTCGAAGAGTCGAAGCGTGGAATGGACGGTGGATAGGGAGTCAGAAGGGAGCTACCCTAAGGAAGTTCTTCCCCACCGTCCAAAAAAGGCTGAAGGCGAGATGGGTCCTCCCTGATTACTGGGTCTCGCAGATGCTGACAGGGCATGGAGGTTTCCGAGGACCCTCGGTGCCCCACCTGTGGAGTCCCTGAAACTGCAGAGCACGTGATCGTGTACTGCACCGCAGTAGAAGGACACTGAGCCAGGTTGTCGAGAAGTACCGGGATCTTCGCCCTCGCCGAGTCGGACTTCCCCCGTCTGATGGAGGAGGAGGCATACCCCTTCTTCAAGGACTTCATATACGGGTAGGAGGTGGTGGGCCCTGAACACTTCACCCTGGGAAGGGTCAGACCACCCGACGGCGGTGAGCCTCAAGAGGTATGATACCGAACGGATGCAGACTGGAGGAGATGGGATCCGGACGGATGCAGTGGACCAGGAGGGCTGGACCAGTATCCGGACGGATGCGGCTGACCAGGAGGGCTGGACGGCACAGGGCGGATCCGGACTGGAACCGGACGGATGCAGAGCGCCGGAAGGGCTGGCCACGCCGCACGGCAGAGGATAAGGTGCAGCCCTAAGGTGCGCAAGCACGCACCGGGCTGCATTACAGAAGCGGGAAAAAAATTGTCCCCACAATTAAACGTTTCCTCATAAATAAATAATTGTAAAATAAAAACCTTGAAAATAAAGTGTTGATTTATGGGATCAGTGGCATGCGTTATCCCAGCGCACTACCCCACTGCTCCTTAACCCCGTATGCCAGAAATGGCTAGGAAGGGGGAATAAATAAAAAAAAAAAAAAAAAAAAAAAGACCCCCTTCAGGCTGTCTGAGCTCCCGCAAGCGATAAAATGTCTGAAGGAACACTACATCGCTCATCTATAATTGGGTATAAAGTTAATAAATTGGACATACTTATTCCTCTTAAGTTCCGAAATGTAATTATCATGGCTGTTCCAGAAAATGATTTTATATTGCAAGTGCTAGAATGTAGTTAGGAAGTGCGAACCTTAATTAATATTTATTGCTATAATTATATACTTGTTTACGAGAGGGCCTGTATATATATATATATATATATATATATATATATATATATATATGTGTGTGTGTGTGTGTGTGTGTGTGTGTGTGTGTGTGTGTGTGTGTGTGTGTGCGCGTGTGTTACTTGCACTTGAAGTTTTACACTTATATAAGCTCGTTAATTTAGTTAAACTAACTAATGTCCATAAAACTGATAACTACACTCTTTATGAGTACTCATTGAAGCTGTAGAAGGCTTTATATCCCACACACTTTACTGCTAATTAAGTTAATTTTCTAAGGAACCATTTCAAGTATTTTAAAAAGAGGCTATTGTTTTTTAACGAAGAATAAGTGCTCCACAAATTTTAACAGTACATGTTTTCGTTATTGTTGGCCGTTTCATTACAACTCCTCTTGAAATCTCAACTTTCGGGTGAACTACTTGAAAACATTGGCTTTACTGGTGTTATTTAGTGTCTAATCCAACAATATTTCTTTAATATTCTATGTCTTATGGTTCTATGACTATCAAACTTTGTAAAAAAGTCGATTAGGGTGAAATTAACTTAAATATGAATGACAGTGACCAAAAAATTAAATGAAGCCAAATTCGTTATTCCGCCATCTTTGGATACCATTTTGGCAGGGTGCGGACACTTTTTTTTTTCTAGGAACATTGGCTTTTTTTTAATAAATAGACACAAGAAACACAACGATGTGTAATTTACAGGGATGTAGGGAGGAGATGCACAGTGAGGGAGGGGGATCCTGGAAAAACAAAGCTACTCCATCTATTACAGGTGTGATGACCACCTTTAAACATTCGGAACTGGATTGGTAGTAGGTAAGAGGGTGATTCACCAAGCCCTAGACTATGCATGCTTCATTTAAAAGGAAAATATTATAACTTCAGTTTAATTTATTCACATGCCCCGAAGTGCCATAGGATTAAGAGAAGGATTCCTTCTATGAGGCACTGGAAAATTGCCTGGATAAATGCCGGAGCTTTGGTGAGGCCATTCCCACGTACATTGATCATGCGCTTGTTAGTTTACGGTTCATCTTCATAAATGGCTGCGAGATCATGAAGAGGAGATAATGTGGACTCCGACCATTTTCTGGTCCAATGCTAAAATTGGGGTTCGAATTTCAAAAGCCATAAGACAACGTACCACATCCTATACTAAGATTTAATATCTCAAAACTCCAAGACGATGCAGTTCGCACTTCATTGATTGAATCCATAGATGCTTAAATCATGAGTATGGACCAAAATGGAACACTTGGCAAATGGTGGAATGCATGTAAAATAGAAATACCTAAAACTGCAAAGATGATCATTGGACTAAAGATATTAAACCAAAGAAAATATCAAGCTTACATTAGGATAAGAAGAAGAAAAACATCCGCGGACGTAAGAAGGCATGGTAACGGGAATGTAAAATTCTTACTGGAATAGGGAATGCCTACACATTCAAAAATATCAGGGACCTTTTTGATATAATCAATGAACATCGTCGGATATTAAACTTCGAAATCATGTCAATAGGAATAAAGATGGTTCTTTAATTACAGATGGAATTAATGGAAGAATCGAAACTGTTAACAGTTACAAATATTTGTGAATCACAGTCTCATCAAATTTTTCCTTGAATAAATATTTTAAAGAACAGATTCCAAAAGCAAAAGCTGGATTAAATTGCTGTACAAATTAATACAAAACACATTTCTTTTGAGGCTTTATTGAATATTTACCGTACTGTGAGGAGAGTTATTGTATGCCATCGAGTGCAGTGGTCTTGTAGTCAATGCTACAATCAGGGCCTATTTCATAATGAAGTACAAAAGTAAAAGTGAAAGTAGATCTATGACTTACTACGCATATGACACACTGTGAAATGTTGAAACACAATAAAATTTAAAATATATAGTAACTATTTTAAATTTTATCGTGTTTCAACATTTCAGATGGAGTCATTTGCGTCGTAAATCCTAGGTCTACTTGCACGAGTACTTTTGTACTTTATTATGAAATAGAACCCTGGTTGCATTTATACTGCCTACCTTTCTTTGTATAGTAAAATTGCAGGTAATACATGTATAGAAATGTCTTTCATTGCCACAGCACACACATCCAAATATATTAATTAATGAAATAATAAAAAAGAAAATATTTATTTCAAAGATTGGGAAATTTTATTTAGCTTCTACAACATATCATTAGGTAATTTTGATAAGGTTAATTTTAATATAAATGAGATTATCGATACAACAAAAATAACTTTGGCGAACAAATATAAAACTGCAGCACAGAATAGCCAATAAATATCACTTATTGTATAAGCAGCTAATGTTTTAACCAACTTATTAATGATCCTGAATTGTACTCTAACTCGATCAGTTGGATATTCAAAGGGGGAGAACTGTTTTACTTATTGCACAATCAGAATAAATTATGCTTGCTATGTAATATTACAAATAAATACGAGGATATTTTCTCATTTAAAGCAGTTTGTTCCATTCTTGGTTGATTTAGAATAAAATATTTTAGTAAAAATACATTAGATAAGTTTAAAAATTACCCGAATGGTAAAAACTGGAGCAGCCTTGTTAGCTATTGCAGTGCAGACTAGCATTACAGGTATGAATTAATAAAAGAATTTCATTCAAACCACATAGGATGCCTTTCACACTAACAGAGAAAGTAAAAAAAAACTTAAAAAACTTATTACTGTAGATAATCTAGAGTCTGTCACTGTTAGTTGGGCGGTAGATTAGAGCGTGCGATAACTTTTAGTTAACAGACAATCCGCATTTAATTATCAAATGGCAATCAGTGCCTAGTAAAGAAGAGGTTTTAGTAAATTGCAGATATATAGAAAATGGTCCCAGATAGACCTAGAAATGCATTTATGCAATTTAGTGTAGATGAAAGTCATTCCTAAATAGTCTATAAGCTTTGCTCCTCCATTTTGGAAAAGAAGTTCAGAGCAATTGTTGAAGGCGAGTTGGAAGAGAAGCAAGCTACATTCAGACCCCACCGCCAGACACAAGACCACATCTTCTCGCTCAGTCAATTATTAAGAAGTCATGGGACAGAGAGAAGAGCATTTACCTCGCCTTTCTCGATCATTGCTGATTCCCATGAAAATCTCCAGCAAGCAGTCATTGAATGGGAAGCCGAGTTAGAAATAAATGGTATTCCACTGAATGCAAAGAAAAGTAAGATAATGCACATTGATCGTGAGGAAGAATTGATTGTTCGCTAAAAGGAGGAGGTATTGGAAACAGTATATAAGAGGACTACACTTATCTTGGAACATTGCTCAGTAGAAATGGAAAAATAAACAAATAATATATATTATCAGCTTTGAAGTCCAGTAGTGGGGAAAAGGGAGATATAAAACAGTGTCAAACTACTTATATTCAAGGCCATCTAACTACCAACCTTTCTTTATGGAAGTGAAAGCTGGGTCCCGCTAGACATACACTAGAGCCGCTGAAATGAAGTACCTACGGAGAGTGACATGCCGAACAGGGAGAGATCAGGTCAGAAATGAGCGGATACGTGGGGAATAAGTGTCAGAGGCAGCTGCAGATGAAGTCTGGGTGAGGAAAAGTGGATAGCAGCCAGGAAGGATCAGCAGAAAAACTGAGGAACTGAGATACGAGATAGATGTTGGGGGTCTGGTGAAGTAGCGCTTCGGCTGTCAATGAAGAAGGATCTACGTCTGGCCGCTCTGTGGGATTATCCCCACCTATTGTAGTCTTCTTCAGAGCTCAGTCTGCTCCCAGGCACCGGTGAGGTAAGGTGTGTTTTTTTAGTTGTCCGTCATTATCGGTGTGCTGGCGCTAGTGAGCGCGTTTGGGTGAGTTCCGAGGGACACTAAGTGGCGAATCGGGACGCCCAGAGGACAGGAGGGTAAAAAAAAAAAAAAAAAAAATTATAATTTTTTTTTTATCCGGTGTTATTTTTATTTTAGTGTTTCCGTTTTTATTTATTTTTGACTTAGAGTGAGTGCTGGACAGGAGGTCATTTGACTGAAATTTGTTATTGGACATTAGTAGTGCGGTGAAGTTAAATTCGCGCACGAAAAGTGCAAATTAAAAAACTTTTTAAAAAAAAACCCCAATTTACGTAATTTATTACGCAAATGGGGGATTCCGGAACTCCAGTCGAGGGATCGAAAAATCTGGAAGTTTCTTCTATTGACCATGAAGAAGAGTCACCAAAACCCCAAAGGGTGGTGAAAATGGCCGCTAATGTGGAGCCCAAATGCAAAATGGCGGCGGGAAAATTTACTAGTACCTATGCTGGCGCGGTCAGAATTTGCACGTCGACGGACGTAGAATCCTACAAGGACACGGACGAGGAGACGGGGGCCGAGGAAAACCTGGGTCCAAAGTTCACCCCTCTGAATCTAAGGAGGTCCAAAAGGGCCAGGAAGGAGACCCCTCCATCACGAGAGGAAGAGGAGGATAAGCCTTCGTCGAAGGCCTATAAAACAGCGGAGGGCATCAGAGAGTACCTCCGCAAAAGAACAAAGTGCAGCCTTGAGCAGCAGGCTTGCGTGAATGAGAGGGTCACGGAGATGAGAGACCTGATCGTGGCCCTGGAAGAAAAGTGGAGAGGGGTACCACAATTGGTTAACCACGTGGTTAGAGAGGCCCTAGCCACAGATTACCTCCATGAGGTTGTAGCCCTGAAGGTCTCGTCGGTCATTGCCCCGATGGTGGCCAACTCGATTAGCGATGCCGTCGGAGCTACGTACGACGAGGAGATGAAGAAGTGGGTCTCCCCAACTGTGCATAGGGTTGACAAGATGATCGACACCCTAAAGTTGTCAAAAGAGGAGACCCAGATATTGAAGCATACAGCTCAGACCCGGGCAGAAGAGAGGAAGGGGAAAGGAAAGGACCCTGGAGGCGTGGCGGGTCCATCTAGGAATCAAGTGGCACAGGCTCCTAGGGCCCAGACAGGAGAACGTGAAACGGTCAAACGCGTGACCTTGGTCACGGAAACGACCGAAGACGATGAGGAGGGGCCGTGGATAGAGGCAAGGAAGAAAAAAAGGCCGAGATCCAGGGGTAGAGCCGAGGAGGAGAAGAAGAAGCAGAAGGCACCTTGAAAGAAGACTTTTGCGGACGTGCTGGCGAAAGTGGCTCTTAAGTCGGTCCCCAAACCCCAGGAAGAGATAATCACCTACATCACGGTGAAGGGGAAGGGGACCGACGGTAACTGGTCCCCCAGTAAGATTTTTGAACAACTCCCATCCAAGGAGGACCTTGAGGCCATTGGGGCAAAGGCCAAAATAGAAAAAGTAACAAGGTCTGGTGCTGTCCTGGTAAAGACGGAAGGGGCCGACCAGGCCAGGAAGATTTTAAGCTGGGGCAAAATGGCGGAAAAGGGACTCGAGGTGAGCCTTGCCAAGACGAGGTGGCCCCGAATAGAGGTCAGAAGGGTCCTCAAACACTGGGGAGAAGAGACGCTGGAGAGATACCTTTGGGGGAAGATCCCACAGGTAAAGTGTGAGGAGAAAGAGAGGAGGGGGTGGATGACACCCTGCTTCTCCACCCCAGTGAGAAGTGGACTCACGAAGAGTTGGGTGATGGAGACCCACCCATCCATCAGACTAGCGTTAATGGAGCTGTCTGAGAATGACGTCAGCGGAGGATGGTGGAGCCTCTCCATGAGAGACTACCTCGACCCCCCGCTCTGCCTAAAGTGCCAAGACTATGGCCACCCGGCGAAGTCCTGCAGCAAGGAGACTGCGTGCAGATGGTGCACAGATACCGGGCACAAGGCAAGTGAGTGCCCAGGGAGGGTCAGAGGAGCCGTCCCTTGCTGCAGGAACTGCAAGGCGAAGGGCAGAGAGGGGAAGGATCTCCAGCATTGTGCGGGCAGCAGGGAGTGCCCGATACACCTGGAGATGATGGAGGGGCTGGCGAAGCGGACACGGTATGCGTAGGCTGCAGATCCTGCAGGTCAACATGGGCCGAAGACGAATTGTCGCGGATGAGTTACGTACTCTCGCCCGGAACGTTGACATCATGGCGATCCAGGAGCCATGGTGTCAGAAAAACGTGGTCGCCGGATTTGGTGTAGCGTCGAGGGTGGTCGCTCTGAGCAGTGGAGGGAGGAGGCCCAGAGCGGCAATAGTGATTGTCAATCCTGCCCTCGACGTGATGGAACTGAAAAATTTCACCACGGCAGATCAGGCGGCATGTTATGTAAGATGGGGCGGCATCACGTTCGCCCTCGTGTCCACGTACATGCCTCCGAGACCAGCTAACGCCGAGGATAGTATAGCTGCCGTGGAGGCTGTCGCGCAAAGGTATAGAAACGTATTAGTCTGTTCCGACACCAACTCGTGGAGCACGGCCTGGGGTTCAGTGCGCACAGATGCCAGAGGAAGAGCCGTAGAAGAGAGCCTGGCGAGGTGTCAACTCGTGGTCATCAACGAGCCTTCTGGCCCCACATTTGTTGGAGCGAGGGGCCAGAGTTGGATCGGCGTGACACTCGCCACGGCTACCATGGCGCGGCGCATTGCGGACTGGACCCTACGGTCCGACACGAGCTCCGACCACCGGGTCATCGCCTTCAGTGTGGTGCAGGAGGAAGGTGGGAACGCCCTAGAAGTGGACAAGGGCTTTGTGACCCGATCGGCGGACTGGAGGGCCTTCTCCAGGGAACTGGAGGGTGTGCTCGCGGATAGAGAATGGGAGGAGATGGCGCCGATAGAGGAGGAGTCAGAGATTGACCACAGGGTGGCAATGCTGACGGGCGCCATCACAGAAGCGGCGAGTATATCCCTCCGACGCCGAAGAGCGAGAGTACGTCCGGTCCCATGGTGGATGCCGGCCCTAACCCAACTGAAGAGGGAATATTATAGGGCCAGGCGTAGGTACCAGGAGTGCAGAGACGACGAGAGGAGATCTGCACTCCGCGAAGAAACCAAGCGTAGGTATAGGGTGTACCGAAACGGCGTGCGTCACCAGAAGAAGAGGTCCTGGGACGAATTTATTGTCGAAGAAACGGACAAGAACCCCTGGGGAATACCGTACAGGGTGGCGATGGGCAAGGTGAAGCCCCTCACGATGGTGGTTTCCCTCAGAGTAGGTGGAGCCCTGGCAACCACCCTGGAGGATGCGGCTACGATGTACATAGATTTTACGTACCCCAGGGACGACCCGTCCCAGGACAGCGAAGTGGACGCCATGGTGAGACGCACCACGGAGTACCCGCCTGGTACCGACCTATGCCCACCATGGGATATATGGGACATTCGTATTGCCGTGGAGAAGCAGAGGATCGGAAGAGCTCCAGGTCTGGACGGAGTAGACGCTGCGGTCCTCAGGAATAGTGCCCCGTACGTGGAGGAGGAGCTCCTCCGGATTTTCAATGATTGTTTGGAGAGGGGGTACTTTCCAAGCAAGTGGAGGATCGCAGACTTGAGACTGCTCTACAAGGGAGGAGGGAGAGACAAAGAATCGCCTAAGGCATACAGGCCGATATGCCTCCTCCCTGTCGTCAGCAAAGTCCTGGAGCATCTGATCGTAACGCGTCTTCGCCCGATCCTCAGTGCAGCTAGTCATCCACGGCAATTCGGCTCGACCCGTGGCAAGGGAACCACAGATGCGCTGCTGAGAGTGCGTAGGGACGTGGAGGAGAGGGCGGAGAAATATGTCATGTTGGTGCTCTTCGACATATCCTCCGCCTTCGACAGTGTGTGGTGGCCCTACGTACTCCAACGGCTGCAGGAGATTGACACCCCCAGCAATTTGTACTCGCTCGTTAGTAGTTACCTCAGTAACAGGAGCGTTAAGATCAGAGGTAGCTACTACGAGGTAGAGCGAAGGATTGAAAGAGGTTGTCCGCAGGGCTCTGTCCTGGGTCCGGTCCTGTGGAAGCTTGTCTTCGACCAGCTGCTGGGGGAATTAGAGGAGAGAGGGTTCCTTGCCACGGCCTACGTCGACGACCTGGCGGTCATAGTGGCCGAGAACAGCAGAGCCAGATTGAAGACACAGGCAGAGAGGTGCGCCAGTCTCGTGTCGGAATGGTGCGTGAGGAGGAAGCTGAGCATGACCGCATCCAAGACCCAGGCCATGCTCGTAAGAGGCTCTACAGACAGGGCTCACCCTATCATACTGGACATAGATGGCCAGAGAGTGAGGATGGGTGAGGAGGTGACCTACTTAGGAGTGAAGATGAGGAGAAGATTCGACGTCACCCCTCACCTAGACTACCTGAAGGATAGGGTGACCCGGTCTATCAATGGCTTATACAGGATTGGGGGTGCGTTCTGGGGCATCAGGTATCCCGCCACGATGACCATTTACAAAGGCGTGGTCATGGGTATCCTGAGATACGCATCCCCAGCGTGGAGCCAACACCTCACGCAGCTGCAGAAAAGGAGATTGGCCACAATTCAGAGACTGGCTCTGCTTAGGGTCACTAAGGCCTATAGAACGGTGTCGCATGAGGCGGTGCAGGTGCTAGCTGGAGCGATGCCCCTGGACCTCGTCCTCAAGGAGGACAGGATAAAGTACGATGTGAAGAGGCAGGGGCTTGACGCGCTACCGGGGGGACTCCGGGACAGAGTTCGCGAGACCCCTAATGAATGGAAGAGGATATTGAGGGAGGACATTATCGAAGAGTGGAATGGACGGTGGATAGGGAGTCAGAAGGGAGCTACCCTAAGGAAGTTCTTCCCCACCGTCCAAGAAAGACTGAAGGCGAGATGGATCCTCCCTGATTACTGGGTCTCGCAGATGCTGACAGGGCATGGAGGTTTCCGAGGGAAACTACAGGAACACGGAAAGGACATAGACCCTCGGTGCCCCACCTGTGGAGTCCCCGAAACTGCAGAGCACGTGATCGTGTACTGCACCGCAGTAGAAGGACACCGAGCCAGGTTGTCGAGAAGTACCGGGATCTTCGCCCTCGCCGAGTCGGACTTCCCCCGTCTGATGGAGGAGGAGGCATACCCCTCCTTCAAGGACTTCATATACGGGTGGAAGGAGGTGGTCGGCCCTGAGCACTTCACCCTGGGAAGGGTCAGACCACCCGACGGCGGTGAGCCTCAAGAGGTATGATACCGAACGGATGCAGACTGGAGGAGATGGGATCCGGACGGATGCAGACTGGAGGAGATGGGATCCGGACGGATGCAGTGGACCAGGAGGGCTGGACCAGTATCCGGACGGATGCGGCTGACCAGGAGGGCTGGACGGCACCGGGCGGATCCGGACTGGAACCGGACGGATGCAGAGCGCCGGAAGGGCTGGCCACGCCGCACGGCAGAGGATAAGGTGCAGCCCTAAGGTGCGCAAGCACGCACCGGGCTGCATCACAGTAGCAGGAAAAAAACAAAAAAAAATTGTCTCCACAATTAAAAGTTTTCACAATTGTAAATAAGAACTTTTAAAATAAAGTGTTGATTTATGGGAGCAGTGGCATGCGCTATCCCAGCGCACTACCCCACTGCTCCTGAACCCCGTATGCCAGAAATGGCTAGGAAGGGGGAATAATAAAAAAAAAAAAAAAAAAAAAAAAAAAAAAAAAAAAAAAAAAAAAAAAAAAAAAAAAAAAAAAAAAAAAAAAAAAGGTCTGGTGAAAAGGAAGCAAGGAGATGGTTAGAAGAGCAGTAGGTTAGAGCAATACAGTTTATAACAAAGATTTTGTAATGCGTTTCCATCATTAACTAATCCTTTAGCCAACAACTTCATTATTACACGATCTTGTATTAATATTTCTTGGTGCTGTAATCGAGAGGGATTTCGAAAGGGATGTGTACAGTCTGGATTCCCGCCTTTCGTCGTGCTTGTGGACTTCATTAAGCCCTAGATAAGGTCCTTGGGGTTAACGTGTGATTCAGCTTCAAGTCATCCTTCATATTGCATCCATGTCAGATTTGTCCTTAAAGTTTCCAAAACAAGTATTAGTAATTAAAATTGTTAAGGCTACTGAATCCATTTCTGTACTCTCTTTGAGAACCGAACTAAAATAGAATAGTGATCAAAAAGAAAATCCTAAATAATAATACTGCTGGAAAATTCATAACTGGAAAGTATAGAATTCTGAAAATTTGGTAGAAAGTCTTTGAAGAAGATTCCTTCTGGTACATTTCAGGTGAAGATAAATAAAAAATAGTGAACATTTGAATTAGGAATTGAAACGGATAAAATGCTATTTCCCAGGAAGGTCCATTCGATACTAAATGCCCTCCTCCGCTCCTATATGATTTGTAGTTTATACAATTTTCCAAAAAAAAAAATAACAATAACAACAACATTATATTACTCTTTAGAGCCTGCCAAGGCTGCCATTTGATTCACAACCGAACTTCAAAACTTTGGCACTACCACGTACTCGTATGTGTGACTGGGTGACTCGAAGGTTTTAAACAACAATTAACTATATGAAGGGAAATTGTTTAACTAAACAAAAAATAAAGTAACCTTAAAATTGAAGAAAACAATTAAACGATTTCTCTTCATATAGGAAATTGCTTAATTAAACTTAAAATTGAAGAAAACATTTAAACAATTTCTCTTCATATCGGAAATTGTTCATTTTTTTCTTAAAAACGGTGCAAGTGAAAGTAGAATTATAAAAATTGAAATTTATTTAACTCGCTGCGGTCTGTTCCATGTTTTGTTTTTATTTTTCTCTGGTACGAAAGTTCTTCCAAATTGAAACCCTTCAAAAATTCATAACCATGTAAAAATGTGCTCCCACCAAAAAACTGCTTCTCCTCTTCTAGGCACTCTGGTTATTACCTATTGAAAATAGAATCTTACAGATACACTAGAAAAGGATTTGCCATCTCAATAAAATATTAAAAAATAGAAAATCATTACCTCCAGCTGGTGATCCTTTTTGACTTGTGACTGATGATGATGGCCTCCGGATGACTGAACTGTGTTCATTTCTTCTGGTTCTTCGCTTTATTGCAAAATTGAAATCTGAACAATTAAGTTTTATTTGAGTATTTTTTCTCTTATTTTTTTTTTCTAAAATTCCGACTAAAGACATAGCCTTTCGTCAGTAAAGATAATTCAAAAATTTCATTTATATTAGGAAGGCGTCCAGTAGATCTTGATTCATGATTTAATCAGCTGATTTTTGTTTGAGTTATTACCACAGTTTACGTCGTTCGTTAATTATTACTTTCATTTCTATTCAAGTTATAAATTACTTAAAAAAAAAAATATATATATATATATATATATATATATATATATATTAAAAATATAGTAGTAAAAATAAATAAAATAAACGTTTAAGACAAATTTTGTCAAAACACTTATATCCATAACAAGATCCTTTCAGATAATGGCATAAACTTGGCTGATCAATACCTCGTTAACACTGTCAGTAATTGTATAATCTTTGAATAAAACTAATAACTTAGTAAAGACGTAAGATTTATTAGAAAATATTTCGGCATAATGCCGGGTATAATAAAAAAAAAAAAGAAGATAATATTAACTCAAAATAAATGGAGGTTAAGCTAAATTAAGGTAACTGAAAATTTGAGTTGTTATAGTCAATTAAAGAGCTAAAGTATATTAAATGTTATTAAATATTATGTTAGGAATACTTGTTAAGAATAAGTCTATAATATTATTTATGCAACATACAATGTTTCTGTTTTATTTGTCCATTCATGTTATTCTTAAGAGACCTAGTCCCAGAATAAAGTTCTTTTATCTATCATTATATCTATCTATTAATATTAATAACGCGGAAAATCTATAAAATATTTAAAATTCAGGTTGGTTTTATAAAATTATAATTTTATAAATGTATAATTTTATAAGACTCACCTGAATTTTAAATTTTTTATAGATTTTCCTCGTTACTGATATTGTATGTTACATAAACAATATTATAGTCTTATTCTTATCAAGTATTCCTAACATAATATTTAATAACATTTAATACATTTTAGCTCTTTAATTGACTATAGCAACTAAATTTCTCAGTTAGTTACCTTCAATGTAAAAAATAAAAAAATAAAATTCAGGTGAGTCTTATAAAATTAGAAATTTATGACTATTCCTCTTGAGAATAGAGTAAGAAACAGTCGTTTGACTGAAAGAAGTACCTCTCAAAGAGAAAATTACATCGGCAGCATGTCAAATATTGGACAATGTTTTGAAAATAACTATTCCAACAAACCTAGGTAGTCTATCAGAGTTCTACCTTAAAATTAAAAATATTACTCTTGATTCGATACAGGACATATATTCATTATTAATGGCAGTTGTAGATATTATGAAATATACTTTCATTAAATCCTAGTCTCAATCCAGGATGCAAACAACAAACAATAGTAGATGCATGTAAAAAATCAGTTAATCATTTTATGAATTTCATAGAAGGCAAATAAATTAAAGAGTTTGTACGCCAACTCAGAAAAATTGCTCAATGTTGTAAATTAAGCGCTTCTTCAAATAAGCTATTCATAGATTAAAGGCTGTGAGACCGTTTTGTTGCAGGAATTGATGAACTTGATGAACTTGAGCGGTATTTCTGCAGGAGACATAAGAAGGTTTTGGAAATACCATAGCTTCAGGTGTGAAGTGTGGTGGGGCCAAGTGATCTAAGTACCAACAATTAGAAAAACGATTTTTCACACTATAATAATCTATGTTCCATTACCAATGTCTTGCCGACAGATTTAACACTAAAAATGACCATTATTCGGTTGAAACAAGTGCCATAAGGTGGAGCTGTCTGTGTGTGTATTCCAGTCCTTTCTATCTAAATGGTCAAAATTTTCCATGTCCCACAACACCTCAACTAAGGAACACTGATTCTATTCATAAAGTTCAAAATCCATTACAAAAATTACAGAAAAGGGAAAATAACAGACCATTTAGCAACTGCTTTTAGAAATAACTTAAAACTCTAGCTAAATGAAAATCAAAATTATCAATCAAACACTGCACATAGTTGAAGATGAAGATGAATATATATTCGATTTCACAGCCAATAGTAAACTCGGTATTGATCAATCAACAATTGTTCAAATAAAAAATAGAACGGTAAAAATAGACCAAATCTCAATTAAGAACTAATCAAGAGATTTGTTTAAGCCTTTGGCAATTAGTGTAAAAGAAATAAAATCAAGAGTCCTGTAGCATATTGCTCTCACGTGCTTATGAAATATGAAAACACAGAGGGATATTTTCAGCTATGCTGTAAAGCCATTGCATTGGTTCATGCTGCTAAAAATTATCACTTATATCTTCTGGAACAAAAATCCAAACAATATACATAGCCATTATTGGTAATTTTTCGTCCTAAGAGTATACATGAATTTGCCTCTATGAACCATAAATGCAAGCGATGAAATTATCAACCGCATAAAGGCTGGCAACAGGATCTTCTAAGCAAATATTCAGCTTTTTGCTTCACTACCGCTCCCCAGAGGTACAAAAATGAAACTGTATAAAACCTTGGTAAGATCAGAATAATGCTATGGTTCTGAAACGTTGTGTTTATCAGCAACAGATGCGAATCGCCTCAAAGTTTTTGAGAGAAAAGTTATAAGGTGAATCTACAGGGGCGTATATGAAGCAGGTAGAAAGCGGAAAAGTAACAACACTAAAGTTAGAACTATTATTGGCAAATAGGATATTATCAACTATATCCACACTGGAACAAAGCGATATTCGGGACATATCCAGAGGATGTCTGAAGAGAGAGTCTCTCGGATGGAAATAGAAGCGAGTATAGAAGGCTCGAGAGAAAAGGAACCCGAGGAACCGATGAGGCGACGAGGTGGACAGGGACGCTCGTCGATTGGGGAGTGAGGAATTGGCGAGATGCAGCACAAAATCGAAATCATTGGAAGGAAATGATTCGTCAATTGGCCTGTAACGCTGGAGATTGAGTGATTGTGAACCAGAAATGCTTTCTTCACAACTCTGAATACTTAGGAATACTATTTGCAGCACATTCCGCTTTTCCAAAAAGTAGTGTGCAACTAACTTCATTGAAACAAAACACTTTAGAGAGACATAAAAAAAATGCCGCGCCAGTGTAATGATAATAGACAAGATAATGATAAAAGACAAGAATAACATAAAAAAATCATCTGCAGAAAAAGGTCATAGATTGGATGAAGAAAATTTTACCAACTAAGGATCCAGCTGAAATTCACCACTTTCAATTGAAAAGAAATAAACATATGGTACATAAATACGAAATCTTGCCATCCCTTCAAGTCTAAGAAAAAATTAAAAAAATACTTCAAGCAAATCACTCGTCTGAGCTGTTATATATAATTTATAGTATTGAATTTATATCCTATCTTCTCCATCTGAGCCATCACAGTGCATTTCGTTCCAGTTTTTTCCTAAGTTAATCAGAGAGTGTCCACAATTTCTCTGGCCGTAGTTTTATTTTTAATCAAAATTAATATATTATCGTACATATATCCAATTAAAATGGATCGGGTCTTTATCACGGACCATCAGCAGTCATGAATGTTTTTAGCTCAGAATCCTCTATTGAGGGTCAATAGGACTTCATTTTGATCGAAACCAACTTAATTCTAAAGTAGCAGATAGCAAAATGTTCTCCATCAAAAGGTTTAACACCAAACATAACTAATGGTAAAACATTAGTGCTAGTTGAAACCATAATTGCACACCCGATCTAATAACCGGGTCACACACTCTAACACGTGGCGCATTCGCCGAATTTCGTTAATAATTGGTAGATATTACACTTACTGGGCCCATAAACTGTTGAAATAGAAATAGTGAAATAAGTTACATTAAAACTACAGATTGCTGCAAGAGATTGTTACAGTACTATATTGTACAACCTCCTATATCAGGGAGAGGGAGATGTTGAGTGTTACCCAAGTAGAATTGAACATAAAATAACACTCAGTCACATTCGAATTTTAAAAAAATCTGGTGCGGTGCGCGCATTACACAATTTTCCCTCAGTACTGTAATAATAATCTTTTTAATATAATTTTTAGAGTTCATGTGAACACAATTTGAAATAAGCTCAGCAGAATGCATTTCTTCAAGTCTTCTCTCACAGAAGTACAATTAATCATTTTTTTAAGCAACCATAGTACGATAATTCTGTATACTATATATTTATTTTTGGTAGGTCAAAAGAAAAATAGATTTTTAAAGTTGATGTTTAATTTCCATGGAAATGCCATCTATTTCCATGGAAAATTTTTGTTTCCACTAAACAATATTAAAGTAGAAATTATTGCTTGCCATTTTGGGCATTGTCCTTTTAAGATACGCTGTATCTTTGCTAATACTGGTCCGATTAATGTAATTTTTTTTTAAATTTAATTTCATTCATATGATTTCATCTCATATGATTTCAAACATAATTTACCACAAAATGCATACTTTTTGAGTTATGTGCAAATAAAATTTATTTTGGTATGATTTTTTACCTGCATTTCTTCTTTGATATAGTACAATACATGAAAAGTTAAAGGGCTTTATAGTTAGTTAAAGGGCTTAGACGTTTATAGCCCTTTGAGAGAACATTCTAAAAATCGATGATATAATTAGCACTTTCGGTTAGTCTGATAAGCTTTATCTTTACTAATACTTCGATGATTCCTTTTTTGTTTTTTAGACACCTTAATTACCTTTCATATGATCATATACTTAATCTACCATAAACTGCATAATTTTACAATTTATGATAATTTAAAATTGTGTTTTACTGCAATATTGAGTTTGAGCACAAATAAAATATTCTTTTCATCATAACTTTTTTCCCAGCATTTCCACGGTGATATACTACACAAATAAAAAGTTTAAGAGCTTTAAGAAGACTTTAGTCAGGTTTCATGAAAATCGTTAGAGCCGTTTTCGAGAAAATTGTAAAAAAAAAAAAGAAAGTTGTAAAATCGATGATATAAAGTGTTACTTCCGGTAAATCAATTTTGATGAAAAAGTTGCTGTAACATCCCAATAATATACCTACCTTAAATACGTAATTTCAGTTTCTACGAATTTTCGTTTTTGAGTTAGACTATTCACACACACACACACAGAGATCTTTTTGCGACACTTGGCTTTTGGATTCAGGAGACCTTGAAACGTGTATTACCGTTGAAAACACGAGTTCGAATTTTTTCACGATCGCTATACTTTCCCTTACTAGAGGTGTGCTAAAAGTAATCTGAGTAACGAGTACCGAGTATTTTACCCGAATACTCTCACTAGGATTAGATACGGCTAGGGATGGAAGGGGTAGCGAAGACTGGCCTACCCCATCCATCCCCAGTCGTACCTAATCTCGATTAGAGAGGAGTCGAGTAAAATAATCGGTACTCGTTACTCAAGAGTGCCTTTCTCTACCACTTAATATATATTTCATATATAGGTTAGGAAAAGTAAAAATTGATTGTATGATCCATTGTAGTACAGTACCTTTAACTCGTTTAATGGCAAGATTAAAGCTCTGAGTTCGGATTTTGCTTTTTACCTACTGGCATCATATTTGGGTACATATGTACACCAGGTAGGTTTTAAAATCATATAGGACATTCAGCTTAAACTGAATTGGACCTTGTGGATATAGTATTAAATTTTAAGAAATCTGTGAGTTGTTGATTGTTAAACAGGAAATCGATAACTTATCGAATGAAACAAAAAAAGTTCCAAAAAGATTGAGGTTTAGCACTATAAAAGTTTGTCTTAAGAAAAGTAAAAAGTTGAAGCACATTTTCATGATCACAGAAATAAATATTAGTAGTTTATAATATATAAAATGGATACTTACTGATCGCTTTAACCTAACAGATTTCCGCTGTGTTCCATTATTTTTCAAATCTTAGCAATTGTTAATTCATCCAGTTTGGGTATATTAACAGAGCCTTTATCCAATTATTTCAATTTTTTTTTCAAAAAAGAAAAAAACACAATTCATCCATTAATTCATCAAGTTTGGGTATATTAACAGAACTTGCCCGTACATAGCCTTTATCCAATTATTTCAATTTTTTTTTCAAAAATAAAGAAAACACACGGATATACAATCCAAAATGTTTAGAAAGTGGATCTAAGGGAGGTGGAAGGTTTCGGGTCCCTCTCCACGTCTGGGGCAGAGCGGGGCGCTCACCCTATCCATACCTCCCGGACAATCTGTTATTTCAAGTTTTGAACTAAATTCGAGTGTTTTTTTATGATTAAAAACACGCAGTCTCAATCTTTTGTACGTTCTTTAACACTTGAATTCTAATACGTCTAAAATGTTCGCAATTTATTTTCCATGCAAGTACCCCATTTCCTATGCTTAAACCAGTTTTGCTTATAGAATCAGTGTTTCTTGTGACTATAGCAGCGGTCGTCAGCTTTGGTCACAGTTCATGCTTTAATGTATAGAAAAGGTCCTGGTTGTATACCCAATCAAAAGCTTAGTGGCATCGAAAAATGCCTGAAAAACATAATACTATTATCATTAGTTCAAGGGCCAGGTTTTCTCTTCTATTTAAAGTTAAACACAACATAAAAGTAAGGACATTTACCCCTCTCTCCTATTGTAAGGAATGAGATATAGATCAAATAATTTGTCTCCAAAATATCAACGGAATTTTCCTTATGCTGATAGGAAAAGCATAGCGCCCGACGGAGAATTAAGAAACTAAAAACAATCACATAAACATTGACAATGAGAACACACGTAATCAGTATGTTGTCAGCAGCTGTTTTTTAGAAATGTTATTAGACCTTTTTTTTTTTTTTATAAATTTTATTTTATACAATTATATGACCTATGAGCTACAAGCTGGTATAATTTTTGAGGAAGGCCAGGTCGAGAAGAGTTAGGCGAATGATTAGACTTCTAGAAACCATCTACAAGATTTATAAACAAAATACAAGATTTATAAACTAAACATTTTATTATAATTTACAAGATTACAAGATCCAAGATTTATAAACTAAACATTTTTATTATAATTTCTTTCAGATAAAAAAAAACACAATATACAAATTTCAGGTATAATTTTCATTGTTTTTTTTTTTTGTTTTTTTATATTATAATGTAAAGAAAAACTGTGGACTCAATTATTTTCATTTAAATAGTTTTTCGTTGAAACATTCTTCTGTACTTTTAATTACGACTTTTCCAACTCTGGCCATCCTTTCAATGAGTTTGTTTCATTTGTTGAAACTTATACTGCCCTAACATATTTTCAGAATCTCCATAAGATGTTTTTGAAAAGTTGTAACATGCTCTCGTACTTGCCAATTGAGTTCCTCCCACAGCAACTCGATTGGGTTGATATCGGGAGACTGCGTTGACCACTTCATCTTGTTTTTATTTTAAAAAACCTGTATACAACTTGGAATTGTGTTTGAGATGGTTGTCTTGCGGCATGAAGAAATTTAAACCAGTTAATTCCACTCTAGGAGCAATAGCATGGTTCGTTAAAATTCTCAAATATTTTTCGTTGTTTAGAGTACAGTTGATTTGGACGATTTCTCCTTGTCCGTAACCTGAAAAACAGTCCCAGACGAGGGCAGACCCTCCTCCTTGCTTAAAGGTAGGCACAATGCACAGACGATCGAATCGCTCTTAAGGCGAGTGACGAACCATTATTCTGCGATTTGAACCAAATTGTCCCCTTCCCCAGTCGTGTATTGTGAATTCTTTATGAGATAAGGTCTATGGGTACCTTTTTTTTCTTTTTAGTGATTATTTAAAGTGGATTTAAGGTTACAACACGACCCAAAAAACTGCAGTTTGGTTCTCGGAGCCGCCTTGCAGCAGTTGAAACTGAAACAGGATTTTTAAATGATCCATTGACATACGCCTGAATTTCGGAGGCCATGAATCGAATATTTCTCTCAATTTTTAAAATAAGGAGTTGGTCTTGTTTTTGATCGTCCGGATCGAGTTCTGTCTTGATGTTGATGAGTACCTTCTAAGAGAGTGATGGCTCCATGAACCCCCTGTTGGAAATTTACAACTTAGCTGCTATTTGATGCTCCGATTTATTTACCTTGTGGAGACTATGAATAGCAGTTCTCAATTAAATTAGAAATTCTTTCATTTTACCCACGTTTTATTGACTATTATCAAAATGTTTAAAATATATTAAGTAGTAATGCAAATTAATTGAATTTTCAATGGACTGAACTTTATTAACACTCATGCCAGAAATAAGAGTAAAGTAAAGCATTTGAAAAACTAAACGAGTGTACATATTAGTCAAAGCTAATCCAACTGAATAAACAAAAACAATTTGTTTATATTGTGTTCCTAAGAGATAGTTTAAGACGGGTATTTATCAAGTTTCTTATTAATTTTGGTTTTGCCACTTTTAATTTAGTTTAAAAAAAAATGTGTTTTATTAAATCATACCGTTATAACCACATATTATGAATTAGAAACGGATAAAATCATTCTACAATCAAATTGAAGAATATTATTGCAATTAGCCTACAAAGGATTACAATACTTATTTAGGGTTGTTTTAAAATGTTGATAGGCAGTGTATATCCTTGCTATATAACATCACATTTCTGTATATGTTATAATATATTGCAGCTTATAAGAAATTACAAAAATAAAAGCAATACCTCAGTGATCATTAATAAAACCATGCATGAAAAAATAAATCTTGTAATTGCTTGTTTCAAACGATCGTTGAAATTAATTTTATACTTAATTTGCTTTTCGCAAATAAAACGAAAAGTTGTAAAAATAAAGACTGAACTTAATTATAGTTTAAATTATTTCATGGACAAGTTGCCTCGAGCTAAAGGTCCCCCGATTATCCAGCTACGATTTTTTTTCCTTGGAAATATTTTTTAGAATTAAAATATTACTATAAATAAAAATTATTGTATGATAAAAAAAGGAAGAAACAAGAACTTGGAGATTTTAGGACTGATATATTATCATATAGGGAAACATTTGGAAGTGAAGTGACGTAAGACGAGCATTCAGCTTCTAGTCCGGGAGCTGAGGCCAAAAGAAGTGATCTCAAGAAAATGTTTGATCATCTAGGCCGAAAGTAATCTCATAATAGCCTGGAAATATGAACGTCTGCCACCCTATAACGAGTGCAATAAAATTTTATAGGTCAACGAAATTGTCATTTTCATCACTTTTTTTCGAATTTTCCTCAGTAACTTGCTTCCAGTGCATTTTAGGTAAAACTTTGATGCCAGTTCTAAAGAATGTAAATTTTCTGTCAGTTTAATCTGTGATATTTTATAAAATTCAGAACATCCACTGAGTAATGAGGTCATACAAATATGTAAAATGTCAAAAAACACAAAAAGTTAGGTATTCTGTGGTTTCGTCTTAATAACTAATTTTAGTGCAATTTAGTACAAAATGCATAATAGACTATATCTTGTAGAAGATTAAATTTCCTACAAGATTCATACAAAGTATCTGTAATTAGTCCCAACAGACGTGAAGAAATATTATAATAACAATTTTAGATAAAGTGAAACTTTTTCAGGGTTTCCCAGTAACTCGCTTCCAATGCATTAAAGGTAAATCTTTGAAATAACTTAAAGAACGTTAAATTTCCTGCATGTTTTATGCATACCATTTCCTTTGATAATAAAAATTAATCTTAAAGTCTTTATTTACTGTTGTGAGTTCGTAAATTCGCACATGATCCCAATGTAAGCGACTCACGACTTAATACATGAATAGTTCGGGAGCTGAGGCCAAAAAGACGTGTCTGATTTCAAGAAAATTTTTGAACATCCAGGCCGAAAGTACTCTCATAATAGACTGGAAATATATACGTCTGCCTCCTTAGATCGGTTACAGTTAAAATTTATAGGTCAACGAATTCGTCATTTTCAGATTTTCCTCAGTAACTCGCTTCCCTTGCATTTTAGTTAAAAATTGTATATTGCCAATCTTAGAGAACGTTAAATTTAATGTAAGTTTTACCTTTAGTATTTTAACAACTGCTGAGATACGGCCGTACAGATCTCTAAAATATCAAAAAACGCAAAAACTAAGATATTCAGCGGTTTCGCCTTAATAATTATTTTTAATGCAAAATGCATAATAACCAGTCTTGTTGAATATTAAATTTCCTACAATATCCATACAGTATATTTGTAATTACTCCCAACAGACTCGAAGAAATATTGAAATAACAATTTCCCTTTCTCTAATATTGTTATTTTAATATATCTTCACGTCTGTTGAGAGTAATTACAAATATACTGTATGGATATGGTAGGAAATTTAATATTCTACAAGACTGGTTATTATGCATTTTGCATTAAAAATAATTATTAAGGCGAAACCGCTGAATATCTTAGTTTTTGCGTTTTTTGATATTTTAGAGATCTGTACGGCCGTATCTCAGCAGTTGTTAAAATACTAAAGGTAAAACTTACATTAAATTTAACGTTCTTTAAGATTGGCAATATACAATTTTTAACTAAAATGCAAGGGAAGCGAGTTACTGAGGAAAATCTGAAAATGACGAATTCGTTGACCTATAAATTTTGACTGTAACCGATCTAAGGAGGCAGACGTATATATTTCCAGTCTATTATGAGAGTACTTTCGGCCTCGTTTGTTCAAAAATTTTCTTGAAATCAGACACGTCTTTTTGGCCTCAGCTCCCGAACTATTCATGTATTAAGTCGTGAGTCGCTTACATTGGGATCATGTGCGAATTTACGAACTCACAACAGTAAATAAAGACTTTAAGATTAATTTTTATTATCAAAGTAAGTGTTAGATTGACGTTTAAATATACTTCTTACAGATTAAGTTTCAGTATAAATGTTACATGATTGTGGTATGATATGGAATGTCTTTTTGTAAAAAGGCTTCAACGATTGGAAGTATACAGGAGCGAATTTGGCCTATTATTGCAGGAATTGCTTGTAAGGAAAAAGGGGGTTATTTCCTACCTTTCTCCCACGAGCCAAAAGGAATTTATCAATGTATTCGGTGAGGAAGTCACAAAGAAGAATCTAAATTTTTCTTCAACAACGAGCACTACTCAAGATTTTTTTAAACATGTCCAGTTGAGGTATCTTGTAAGATTTATCAAAATGCAACATGACGATGAAACACCAAGAGCTGCAGTTTTAATTGTACACGAAGATTTTCAGGTATTGAGACATTAGAAGATGAAACCTCTAAACTCTAGCAAAATATTCGTAATTTTCTTCACCAAAATAATATTGACTTAAAAAAATTCAAGGCATGGGATTTGTTGGAGCATACAATATGAGGGCTTATAATGGCCTATAAAAAAAAAAAATAAAAGGCCATCGACCTTTAGCAGAATATGTACACTGTGCTGCACATGCCTTGAATTTGGAGATCAATGACTATAAAATCAGAAAGGGAACTTTCTAATTTTTTTTTTTTTTTTTTACAATGATTGGGAATTTGTATTTTTTTTCTCGGAGTATAATAAGGTGGTCGGTCGAAAATTAAAGGCTGCTGTGAACAATCCTTAAAGAAGTTGAATCCGACTCGATGGGCGTCCAGAGAAGTCAGTTTATGTGACCTGTGTCAATACATATCTGGATGTAATGAAAGTACTTTCAAATATAGAAATGCAGGTAAAAGATTCGTACTGCTTCTGGTTTCAGACATAACTTTCAGCAATTTGAAACTGTTGTGCTTATTGTTTTAAAGAAGAAAATTCTTCAAGCGACCAATGCTTGCAAAAATTATCCAGATAAGAGGCTTTGATTAATCCAAAGCGCCACAGGTCGTTAAAAGAACCTTTTACATGAAAAATTAAAAAATATTATAATCAATTTCTAAATAAAAAATATTACCTTATTGTACTGTTCATGTTGATTTGGAATAGTTACTAATGTTGCTTAGTAATTTACTTTGGTAAGACAAATTATTTCTATCTCTTTAGTAGTTCATATGTACAGTTTTGAAGTTTTTTTTTTTTCTAAAAAGTTTTTATTTTTAGTGATTCTTGTGTACCGATCGATGTATTTTTTGTTTCACAATCATTAGTGGGTAAACTTAGGATACCTAAGGCAGGGCTAAGGTCTACTAAACACCCTTCTTCTATGAGACAGAAAAGATTAACTTATTAATTTATTTAGAATAAATAAAAGACTGTTGAATTCATTTTTTTTTCAAAGTACCTACCTACGTTTATTAATTGCCCATTGTGTGTCCCACTGTTTTGAAAATGACTGTTTTATTTATTTGAAAAAAAAAGAAACAAATAGGTTCAGAAATGTACCTGTAAACTAAACTATTATAACTGTCGCGAGTGATTGACTATTGTCCATCGAGTAGTTCGTCTCTCTATCTCCAACAGTATTGAAAAAATAATTTATAATGTTTAAGTATTTTCGACTTTTTTTGCTGTTTCATATTATATCATATACAATGAAATTTAAATTGCAAATACTTGAAAAATTAAAAAATACATACTCTTTTTCTAAAAGTTTTCGTTAGATCCTGGAGGAATTTATACGGAACCATCCCCAAGGTGTATCCTTTTGATTAAAAAAGAATCATTGAAATCAGTTCAGGAACAGCGAAGTTATGAGTGGAAATATTTAGAACATAAAATTAAATTAATAACCTCCTTTTTTGAAGTCGGTTAAAAATATCATATTTTTAACTTGTTCATTGTGGTTTGTTAATTTATTTTATTTTGATTGTTTTTATATCGTGTTTACATTAAAAATGATCAATTTAACTTGTTTGCACATTACATTTTATATTAATTTTAATCTTTATAAGTTGTAAATTGTGGTTTATTATATATTTTTACATTGAGGGTTTATTGGATAGCATTTAACTGAAAGTAATAAATTTATAAAATTTTAGAAATTCAAAAAATGATTGTTCTACGATTAGCTACATCTTGTGTTGTTTCCTACACAATCACCACTAAAGCAGTCATTAGATCTTGTAAATATAAATGTATAGGTTCAGCTGGCCAGCTCAAGGTCCTAACTTAAATTCATGGTCGACATGTTAGAGGTATTGATAATTTACAAGAGCTAAAATGAATGTGAGAAAATCAAGCAACATGTTCTAGCGAACCTTATTGTGAAATGAAGCTTAGAAGGCTTGATATCAAGCAAGAGGAGGTAAAATCGATTATTGAAAGTTTATTTAGTGTATACAAATATATTTTTTTAAGATATATATTTTTACGGAAAAAATATATATATTTTTTTTTATTTATATATATTTTTTTAATCAAAACTTTGTCTCAATCTTACCCCCTCTAAACAAAAATATATACTGATCATATGTAATACATCGATTAGTTTTTTCAAAGTGCTCCAATTATTTTTTTATTTTTTTTTTTTTGGAGATGTTGAAATCATCATAATCTTTTCGCCATGGAAATTGGTTTTACTTTACGTCGTATTATTTAAAAAGAGAAATCATAACAAGAAGGTAATGACAAGTAAACATCATAATAAGCTTAATATTAATATAAAAACATCAAAAAGTGTTGATTAAATAGAAAAATGTGAAGGCTCAAATGAGAATTTCCTAGGCGGTCACTCCATGCGATCCTCTGATGTAACGTTCACCCTCATCTTTGTGAGTGTAAAGGGTTACACAGAATATAATAATAATAACGATATAATGTTTTAAGTTGTGTATATGCTTGGATCCTTGTTTCAATTTCTTCTACTAATCATCATTACTCTTTATAATTGTATTAAGCTGTAACAAAAGCTGCTATTGACTAAATAAAAAATAACAAACTATACATTGAACAGTAACTCCACAACCGATGAAGAGTGTGCGATATAAGATGATCATCAAAGAAAAGTAATCCTTCCCCATTAGTTATACAGGGTGTAATCTTGACATCACACTCAACCACTTGTTTTTTCTCCCAACCACAGAGCTTGTCGACATAGGCAACCTAGGCGGTCGCCGAGGGTGGAAAAGAACAGGGGCAGAAAAATCTTTAATTTTAAATTTTTTTGAAACTAGAAAGTTACTAATCAGGTAAGTTTTATTAAATTTAACGCTTAAACAAATAGTAACAATGGGATGGTGTGGCGACAATGGCAGGGGTGACCTTAGTTTGATTTAGCGGAGGACCTGTGGGAAGGGGGGGAGGGTTAAATTATGGGGCGCAAAATTTTTTTTCGCTTAGGGCGCCAGAAAACCTAGAGCCGACCCTGTCTAACCCACACAAAACATTTGGCCATTATACATATATATAAATGCTAGGTGTGCTCCAAGAGTCTCCCAAATCCAAATTCGATCCACGTCTGATAGAGCACAAAACTTTATAATCCATATTTTTTCTAAAAGAAACTTTCAGGTCAGATATATTTGATCTCGATCAAATTATTAATTCCATTCGAAGTGGGGAAAAAATTTATTTATCACTATCTATAATCGGGGATCGAACCTGGTCCAGTGAGGTTCCGGTGACTTAGCAACTGGGCCATCCCTCCTTTAAATATCGATTATATTAAAAAAAAAATTATATTAGCTATCTCTACAGATCGCCTTACGAACTAGGGGGAGAGGTAATTTTATAGATCGACTTAAGTTCTAAAAATATAATTAATATGTAGTACTATAAAATATATATTAAAACTATATATGAAGCCATAAGTGTAAGGCATGCCGTTAGTAAGTTGTTGACAATATTTTATTGCAAAAATCAAAATACATGGAATGGAATATGTGTTCAAAATGTTAAAATCAGTTTCTAATTAGCAGCAAAAATACTTTATTTGAATAATATATAAGATGAAGCTTTAAATAGTGATTGTTTTTTACTTGGTTTAGTTATTGACGGCTAAACATTTTTAATAATCTTTTCCGCATAGATACAGGCGCATGCGCAAATGATGCTGACAAAGATTGTCAACTGATTATCTTATTGGAAATCAGTCAAAGATTACTAAACTACAAGGTAGGCAATGCAGGGCAAACTACAGTAGAATCCGGATCCTCTGTTCACCATCCACTATACCAATTTAATGAGTTACAAAACTCGCTACGTCAAAAGTCATGACCAGGAATACGAATTCGTCCTGTCTCATCTGCAATAAATTTGTCAAGTTTTGCTATAGGCAATGTATTTGAAAAATCAGATAGATGTCAGAGGGCGGCAATCATACACTCTAATCGGCGTAGCGGCTTAATGTCAATAAATACATATCAAATTATACTTTGGACTAGACAATAAGATGGAAACACATGTGCATAAGCATATATTAAAAAATTGTGCTGTTGATATATCATGCGGCAAGTTCAGACCTCATTTAATAATAATAAATTAATAATAAAAAATTGAAGCCATGTCAGAAAGGATCTCGTGTTAAAAAAAAAATGTGTAAAGTCGACAGAATAGAGCTAAAAAAAAAAGGAAAAAAAAAGTGGAACAGTAATATAGCTTTAAAGTTGAAACAGAAAGACAAGCACGTTGATGAATTGCTCACGACGTCCTGATAGATGAGCAATGGACGCCTTCCATAATTATTTATAGCAAATAAAATTTACCTAATGATCTCCCTATCCCATTATTCCCATCGCAAAAGACACAGCAGACAACTCATTCATTAGTAAGCTAACTAGAATATAAATAAAAAAATAAAAAAAGAGACCAAAACAATATGAGAATATAGATATAAGAAAAGAAATTGAAGATGAAGCGACAGAAAAGAAAATACTCTAAGATAGAGATAGTAGAGGCTGGCTATAGGACGAAAGCTGAGTGAGGACTGAGATGCTGGAGGCGGACTGCACTGCGTCCTGCGCAGCCGCTCTCATTCTCATGCTCATATTATTATTCCTACCAACATTACAACGATCTCTCCTCAATCATTCTAAAGATTTGGGGAAAAAAATTACTAATAAAAAACTTTAATATTTAAGGCTCATCGAATCAAAATAAATACAGAAAGAGATGGTCCGGAAGCGGTCAAGAATAAAATAAAATAATAGCAACTAATTATTAGTCGTAACTATTTATTTTTCGTAACTATTTATAGTCGGCATTCAATAAATAGTTAGTACGATTTTATTTTATTCTTGAGCGCCGTACCATCTCCTACTTGATTTACAATCAAGAAACAAACATAAATATACATCCTCCCGTCATATTGAATTTAAAAAACAAAACAAAAAAAAACATTGCTAGTAAACAAAACATGATACATTGTATTTAGTTCTTTTTTTTACATTATTTTTTTATAATTACGAGATGAAACTATTTGGCTGCTTAACTTTTATTAAAAATATTTAGTCCAAAATGTTGTTTAAACAGATATTATAAATTAAGAATTCATATCATAAAAGTAAATTGTTTAAAATAGGTCCTCATTCATCATAATTCCACTTTTCACTTGTCTCTGTGTTGGATGATGTTTGAAGCAATAACAACTGAAATGTTCTTTAATATTGAAAAGGGTTTCACAATTTCCGTTGAGGATGGAATTCTTTCTTCCCTCTCCCCGGGTTGTATCACATCGATTCCTTTAGTGAGTTGTCAGATAATTTTAATAAATGGGACCTAAATATGTTTTGGCTGGTGCAGAAAAAAATATTGTAAAAGTGTCTCTAGCCATGGGCCTATCCACGAGAGGGAAGGTGGTACAGCTGTACCTCCTCCCTCCCCTTCTAACGTGGAAAAAGCTTAAAATTTTCTTGCTAATCCTCACAAGCTATTGTTTAAGAATTATTTAAAAAAAATATATATTGTGTTCTTTTGAATGAAAATTTAAATTATTCCATGACACCAAGGATTCCTACACCCATGTATGAAAACAATTAAATTTAGAAAACTGCCCTCTCCCTACTGTTTTGAGCTGGATATCTCATGGCCCATAATAATCAGGATCTAATCGAAATGTGACAGGGAAAAAGTCATAGAGTTCCTTTTATAGTTTCACTAACCGCTAACTTTTTTTTAACATCGATGGGATTGCTGCGGTTGACGCGCGAAGAAAACTTAGAGTTTACTAACAAAACCTACGTTTTAATACGCTCATTTGTAGTCATTAAAAAGTTATTAAAGACCCCTCAAATCACATTTCGATGTCTTCAAAATTGAAGGATTTACACCATTTTAGAGTCTTGTATTCTAAACGTCATTATTATTTTTCAGACAATTCATAAACTGGTATCTTGTAGACATGTCACATATCGTGAGAAGCATTTGAGCCGATTTATAATGGAAACCCTATCCCATACGTCACTAGAAATATTTAAACAGGTAATAGTAGACCTCAGGAGCAACAAAAAAGTACGAATGGATCATCATGGTCTGATTCCACACAGAAAATATAGGTTTTGTGTTTTTTAAGTGTCACATTTTTTGTTGAATAGGAAGCAACCACTCAGAAACTATTCAATGAAATTAAGTTTCAATTGCACCGTTGTAAATATAACAAATTTAATTTAAGAGAGCTTCCGGTGGACCAATAGTGAAAAGTTATATTTATTTTTAATCGCACTTGGCTTGTGAATGTTTTTTTCAGCCCTATGCTGGGCTAAATATACCCCACTTAAAAGGTTTTTTTTCTTCTAATTTTATTAAGCTTTAATTTTGTATAAATGGAGTCGAGATTACTTTTGGGATTGGTCTAGAATTTGCTCCGAATTTGCCAAAAAGTGAGGAGTGGAATCAGGTTTCCGTGACAAAGCAGCGCTTTGAGAATAATATATATATATATATATATATATATATATATATATATATATATATATATATATATATATATATATATAAAAAATTCACTTCGCTTCAAGTCCATATAACACGCAAATACAAAACGCAAAGCTTCATTTTGAAATAAAACTAAACTTTACCTAAAAAAAATATCTATAAATTAAACAAAACAATTCTGAAATGAAATTGTACCTGGTAATAGAAATAAAATGAACATTACAAATTAAAATGAACAATGACTAATTTAAAAGAAGAAAATAATTTTACTGCAGCACCATAAAAAAAAAAAAAAAAATCCATTTCACTTCGTCCAGGTCATAAAACGAATGTCTTCATGTTTTAATTCTATTTTGATGTTTTTTTTCTATTCGTTTCATTTCCCATCCTCATTGGCCATGAGAAATTTTTACTTGAAATCTTCACTACTTCCTGAAATATTAATTTTCCGAAATTTATGAGAAAAGACGTTTTTGCACTACCGAAAACTGTAGTGGTAAAGATATAGTTTAAGGAAAAACTTCATAAGTGGTAATTTTCAACTTAACACAATGATTTTTTCACCAAAATGTTCAGAGCAGTCTACAGTATAAGCTAAAGATGCTTTTAGCAATATATCTTGTTAATTGTGCAGTCATTCTTAGATCAAACTTGGACTTCGTAAATATTTTAAGAAAAAACGTAAATTTTTAAATAAGAATTAAGACGCTCCTAAACGCGCCCCAGTAACCAGAGTATTTATTTATTTTTAAAATAATTCTTAAAGTATGAACTAAAAGGATCTGGAACAAAATTGGTGTCTTTTTGACTGCCAGTGTTTATTTTTTTTCTACCAAGAACTGTAGCGGTAGAAATAAAAAAGTATTTGAAACCTTAATAATCTAGCATAAAATGATTGCCAACATCAACAATTAAAAATTATTGTGATTAAATAATTAAAAATCTAATTAGAAAGTTTTTTTTAGTAGCAGTTTTCAAATATAAATAATTTATAGCATTAAAGAAATAATTGAATTTTGACTTCTTCAATGCCAAAAACCTATTTGAACACTTTGATATCCTACATTTTGTTTACAAATGAAACAAAACAATGCTATTTTAATCCTATAATACTACCTCCCAAACTAATCTTTCATTAGTACACAGGGTAATTATTAAAATACTGATTGTTTTGAATGGATATTAGTTAGGATGTTAGTCTCTACCGCTACGGTTCTTGGTAATGCTGAAATAAACACACTGGCAGTCACAAAAATACTAATTTTATTCCAGATCCTATCAGTTCATACTTAAACGATTATTTAAAAAAATAAATAAATATTTTGGTTACTAGAGCGCCTTTTGTCTTAAATATTATTTTGAAATTGTACCTTTTTTCTTCCAAATATTTACGATGTCCAAGTTTTATCTGATAATGAGCTTACCATTTAATATATATCTTGCTAAATGCATTTCTAGCTTTTTTTGTTGGCTATTCTGAACATTTTAGAGAAAAATTCATTGTGGTATAATAAAAATTATATCCAAAGTTATGAATTCTTTCCTTAAACTATGTCTCTACTGCTACAATTCTCGGTAATGGAAATACGTCTTTTCTCATGCATTTTAGAAAATTAATATCTCAAAAACTATTCATCTTCTTTATCTTACTCCTTTTTTCCAACCTACTGCTGGCTGGAGATTTTCATTAGTATCTGCTATGAGGACAATATCGTCTGCGAAAACCATAACTTGAGCTAGTATTGTCCTCCTATTCCACATCCCCACGACTGTCCGTGTCGTCCTTCGCTTATATATTTTTAAACTCTCGTCCATGAATATAATGAAAAGAAGAGGACCAAGACTGTTCCCCTGTTTAACCCCCTTACTCATGTCTAAAGTCTCAGATTCTGTTAATGGTATCCTAATTATAATTTTAGAATCCTGGTAAGTAGTTTTTACCGCAGATATTAATTCAGTTGGCACATTTTTAGCGGATGGAGCTGCCCATATTTCTTGTCTTAGAGCTGAATCAAAGGCTGCCTTTATATCCAGGAATGCGAGGTAAATGCTCTTCCCTCTGACCCATGATTTCTCAATAATACTGCTGAGCGAGAAAATGTGGTCTTGTGTCTGGCGATGGAGTCCGACTCACCTTCAACAAATGCCCTCGGTTCTTTTTCAAAATAGAGTAGTAAAGCTTATGGACTCCTTGAGAGAGACATATAGGCCTATAGTTTCCACAGTCGCTTGATCACCCTTTCTTGTGGATTGGTATGATGATATTGTATTCCCATTCCTTGGGTATAATTTTAGGAGCAAAAATATTCTGGAAAAGACCCTGTAGAGCATTCTGTAGACCCGGGCCTTAAAATTTTACACGTTCTGGCGCAATACCATCTATTCCTGCTGCTTTGCCGACTCTCATATTTTCTCTACAGCCTATGAGACATCCTCCTCCCAGAAAAAATCATCGTATTCTTCTGCGCCAGTTCCTTGCCTGTCTTTCACCCTCTTTTCAACACCACCAGAGAATATTTCAACTCAATGGCTTAAAAAAATATTCAAGACATCAAAATAAAATTTCAAATGGTTGAGTATGCCAAATGGAAAAAAATAAAAATAAATCATAAAAATCTGAGACCATGTATTTCATTCTAATTTTGGCTGGATTATTAAAAATGGAATGACCCTTAAATAAAAATTTCATTTCAAAACCGATTCCCAAAAAACTTACAGGCCAGAAATATGTAATTTCAATCAAATTACTAATTTCATTTGATGCGTAAGTTAAAATATCCAGCAATTTTTAATTATCAGCAATCCATTGAAGTGGTGATTTTTTTATTCCAAGAGAACTTGATGTTTGTAGAGCATAAATAATCATTGAAGTCGGTAATGAAAGTAACGTAACGCTAGGAGTGAATAGTGCTTTTTTTAAAAACATTTTAATGAGTAGGTTTCATCCTCAAATGGTCGGGTAAATATCCACCCCACCGTCTATTCCACAAAAGTTATGCAAGCAAGTAATCCAAAACTTTCTCACTAATTAACATAACCTGGTAACACCATTTTGTATGCTTGATTGAAAATCGATGAAATTGGAACCACTAAAACCATCATCTATTTCGATTTTATATCATACTTGTGTTATAAGCTGTCGATAATGATGAGGCAAAATTTTGACTGGGTAATGATGAAACATGAGGATTGCCTTGCGTCATTCATCAAGTGCTCCTGGCTCCTAGCTTCCACGGGTCGAGGACAGCCCTTAAGACGAGAGCTATCGTCCCAGCAACCCCATTTCCACCTTACAACTTCATTTCAGTACACTGTCACTCAAAAATTAGTATGAATATAAGTTTAATAAAATATTAGGGAAATACATCCATATATCAAAACTTATAAAGTATAGTGTCTAATAGTGAAAACATTTATAACAAGTATATTTTGATTTAAAAATCACCATTGCTTTAAGCACCACCTTCAGGGATGTATAAAGAAAAAAAAAATGTTTTTTATTATATAAATCAGTTTTGCAAATTATTATTTTATGATTAAATCATAGAAAGAACTTAGATGATCATAGATCGTATAAATATTTAATAACAATGTTATAAATTAGATTTATTAGAATTATTGTTTGTTACGATTAGATTACCTTGGAATCGGTAGGGACTAGACAGGAGGATACACCTCTGTGAAGTTGGTTTGATTTTTTTTTAAGTTCTGATAGCCCCCATAAGAGTACTACAGACCTCAATATGTTTTTTAAATAGTTCTGTTGTTTAAACAATAAAAAATAACGATTAAAGATACGGGGGGCCAACTTCACACTTCTCGCAATTTTGAAGGGCTATAAATTGTTAGCTATCGACTATAGAACTTTGGTTAGTTACGATAATTATTAACTTAAGCTCTAATGTTGATAGCAGAGGAGTTATAAGGCTACAAGCTTACCAAAAATATTTTGATAATTCGAAACGCCATAACTATTTGGTTTTACTTCCTTGGCAAAAATGTGTTAATGATTATGGAAAGAACCCTTAGGGGGACTACCAGGGCTCTCATAAAAACAATCTTTTTCTCTGAAAAATTTTCACCCCTCTGGATTATTAATATTTTCAATTTTCCTTGGTAACACCTGTTTTTCTTTAGAGTTCAGTTGGCCTCCCTAAGAATTTAAAAAATTACCCTTATTAACTTAAGCTCTAATGTTGATAGTAGAGGAGTTATAAGGCTACAAGCTTGCCAAAAATATTTTGATAATTCGAAACGCATAACTATTTGGTTTCGCTTCCTTGGCAAAAATGTGTTAATGATTATGGAAAGAACCCTTAGGGGGACTTCCAGAACTCTCATAAAAACAACCATTTACTCTGAAAAATTGTCACCCCTCTGGACTAATAATATTTTAAATTTTCCTTGGTAACACCTGTTTTTCTTGAGAGTTGCGTTGGCCTCTCTAAGAGTTCAATAAATTACACTTGATAACATAAGCTCTAATGTTGGTAGTAAAGGAGTTATTGTTTATAGAATTATTGTTACAAAGTTGCGTAGGCTACAAAGTTGCGAGAAGTATGAAGTTGGCCTCTCGTATCTTTTGCTGCTATTTTGTTTTGTTTCATCAACAGATTTATTTATAAAAATTATAGAGAACTTTAGAATTCTTTGGGGAAATCAGAACTCTAAGAATTTTTTTAAAAATTTGACTTTGGGGGCCCAACCTATTTTTTTTGTCATAATTTTTGTTCTTTTTTTTTTTTTTTTTTTTAAGAGTTACGGTAGCCCCCCTAAGCTTTCGATCTATTATCCTTATTAACCAAAGTGCTACAGTTGATGGTAAGCAAGTTGTAGGGCTTCAAAGTTGCTAGAAGTGTGAAGTTGGCCCCCGTATATTTAGCCGTTATTTTTTGTGGTTTTATCAACAGATCTATTTCTAAAAATTATAGAGAACTTTAGAACTCTTTGGAGGCTATCAGAACTCTAAGATAAATTTTAAAAAATTGACTTTGGGGGGGCCAACCTTATTTTTTGGATAATCGAGTGTCGGTAGCCCCTCTAAGAGTTCTATCAATTATCCTTACTAACCAAAGTGCTACAGTTGATAGTAAGAAAGTTATAGGGCATCAAAGTTGCTAGAAGTGTGAAGTTGGCCCCCGTATATTTAGCCGTTATTTTTTGTGGTTTAATCAAGAGAACCATTTCTAAAAAAACTTGAAAACTCAAGAACTCTTAGGGTAGCTTGCAGAAATCTAAAAAAAACTTTGAAAATTGATTTTGGGGGGGCCAACCTTATTTTTTGGTTAAGAATTTTTCGTTTCCGGTTTGTTTTTTAGAGTTCTGGTTGCCCCCCCCCCCCCCCCCCCCCGAAGAGTTCTATCAATTATCCTGATTAAACAAAGTGCTAAAGTTGATAGCAAAAAAGTTATAGGGCTTCAAAGTTGTGAGAAGTGCGAAGTAGGCCTCCGTATCTTTAGTCGTTATTTTTTATTGTTTAAACAACAGAACTATTTCTAAAACTTATTGAGAACTGTAGAGCTCTAGCCCTAGGAGGGCTATCAGAACTAGAAAAAAAAAATTTTCCTAGGAGAGACCAACTTCACAGAGGTGGAGAGAACTGCAAATAAATACTAATGGATCGAAGAGGTCGCTCGAGCAGTGGAGGAAAAGAAATGTACTTCTAAGAATTTTTTAAAAAATTATTATTTGAAAAATAATACAAGCTGCCACATTCAAAGGCAATAGGTATTAGGGCTATAAGAATCCATTCATACCATATATACACGATAAACGAAAAAAACATAAGGAAATAAAATAAAAATAATAAACATCATATAAAAAGAAAAAAAAATGTACATTACTAGTAAAACTGAACAGATAGATAATTTAAATAAGAGCAAAATAAGTAAACAACCAATAAGCAATAGGTACTAGGGTTGTAAAAATCCTTTCATACCATATATACAAGGTGAAATAAAAACTGAAAATAAATAGATAGACAAATTAAATAGTAGCAAAATAAATAGACAACTAAGATAAAGAAAAAATAAGTTAAGTAAAAAAAATAAATAATTCATAATTCATACAATATTTACATAATAATTCATTTCTGTATACAATATTTACAATCTACCCAGGGAACTCCGAACCAAGCTCTGCGCCCCACATGTTAATGGCAAAGCCGTGCTCAAGGAGATCCCAGCGCTTCTAATCCAGTCGCGTCACTAGTATTAAAACCAGTGGAGACTGAGTGAGGGAACTAGAGCCACAGACGCTCAGGACGTGAGTGGAGAAGTTGGCCATTGCTAGAGCTCCAATAGCACATTTACAAAAGGTCTCGAGGCCACTGCCGTTTCAACCTTCGAGTAGGGTTATAGGGATGGTTGGTGCTGGAAAGGGATTGTGCTAAGGGATTAGGATGATGAGTAAGGTTTTGATGAAATATGGAGAAGTTGTTTAGTATTACGTCAAGACCATACGGGATGTTAAGGTCATGGTGTAAGGTCTTGTTTGAAACATAATATGGGACTTTAGACAGGAAGGATTGAATACGTTGGGTGTTCGAAAGTTTAGCCGTCCCCCAAAATCCTAGTCCGTAGGTACAGATAGATTTCAAAATGATCTTGTAGATTAACAATTTGTTGGCTATTAAAAGATGAGATGTTCTGTTTAGTAGCCTGGATAAGTGGCCAAATCGTTAATTAAGCTCTTGTCTTTTAAGTCTAGTATGAGGGTTCCATGTTAGTCTTTTGTCGAGAATGAAGACAACATACCGGACTGTGTTTGAAATGGGAAGTGGTGTAGAATTAAAATGGACTGGCGGACAGAATCTGCGTCGGAGAGTGAATGTGACATGCTTACAATTTGATCCATTGACCTTGATGCGCCAATTGTAGCACCACTGATCAATCAGGGAGAGATACCTTTGCAGGCTTAAGAATGCCATTTCAGGATCGGAATGGGGTGATAGGATAGCGGTATCATTGGCAAATGTTGCCAGAAAATTATCGGTATTTATAGGAAGGTCAACGGTAAATAAAATGTAGAGGACTGGACCTAAGAAGCTGCCTTGAACAGTGGAATGTCCTAATTGAAATCCAAACTGGTGTGAAGGGATTTCTTGGGTTCAAGTATTGGGAGGATGAGTTTTAGAAGGATTTTTTCAAAATGTTTTGAAAGAATCAGGAGCAAGTTTATTGGCTTATAGGATGAGGTATTATTGACAGGTTTACCTGGTTTATGGAAAAGGATAATTGTGGAGTGTTTCCACATCAGAGGAAAGTGGGTTCTGCGAAGGATACAATTGTACAGGTAGTTAAGGGTTATAACCGTTTTTGGGGGAAATTGAGGAAGGATCTGGGAAGTGAGGAGATTTTAACCAGGAGATTTTCGGGGTTTGAGGTTATTTATAAGGAATTTGACCTCAGAGGGGCATCTAAGAAATGGCTATAACAAATAACTCTTTTTTACAAAATAGCTAAAGGGAAGCCAGAAAAGTCTGTTAAAAAGAAAAAGAGAAAAGTTAAAAGAAATGTTTCGGATCGAAACTGCGAATTGATCGACCCAGCGACAAAAAGTGAAAGTGAAACTCATTTTATGCAATGGACGAACTATTTCTGATAAACCGGGGAATTTTACTTTCATCTCAAAACTCGGAAGGAGTACAATAATCTAGATGAAAAGACTTTAGGCAACAACAAAGAACTGAGTATGATTTCTATTTCCGAGATTCTCGACCATTTCGTTTATATAACCACTGTGCGCATTCCATCTGTAACTGGTGTCATCCCTAATTCACGCCCAGCCCCAACTAGTCACACTTATACGTACGCTAAGTGGGATGAGAGTAATATTACGGACTTCAAAGTGCATATGTAGCTGCCAGAGAGGATTTATCTACACTCAGAAAACTCAGATATTCTGTAGAAGAATTTATGTGTGGTGCTTCATGAAGGCATGACCGGATCTGGAGTTATAATGAGAAAGACAGTTTCGATATCAATACTGAAACCTAAACAGCCTTGGTATGACTGGAATAGTAAAAAAGGACTAAATAAAAAGTATAAAAGATTATATAAATTTAAATCATCTACAGGCATGCTGAAATATATTTTGTCAACAAATCACTACAGGAAATTAGTAAAGAATAGAAAGGAAGAGTTTCGCTGTTTGACATTGAAGAAACGAGGTGATGTGAGGAATAATGAGGAATTCTGGTCAATAATAAATTCATTAAAGCAAACCTCAATAATAAAAGATGAAACAGGACTAGAAGAATGGCGCTCATTCTACAAACTGCACTGCGGAGATAGACTTATCCTTCTTCTTCTTTTCTTAGCTCAGCAGGCGCATACAGGAGCCGCTGGGTTTTTCAACCTCTGCCTTCCATTTCTCTCCCTTACATGCATTCTATTTGCTTTCATCTGCCGTACGTCTTGGAGTACACGATCTCTCCAGCGGCCCTTAGGTCCTCCTACTTCTCTTTCCGTCTGGTGTGCTCTCTTTGGCATCCTGCTCACTTCCATCCTCATTAAATAGCCAAACCATTTCAGCCTCTGTATTCGGATGGTAACGGTAAAACGCAGTTTGTATAATGACTTTTAGCAATGTAAGTTTAATTTTTTTAAATATGACATATTCAGTGTATCTCCATTTCAATCTGAAAAAACAAATTGGCATAAAAATAAAGGGTTTTATTTATTTATGATATAATCCTCAAAAACCCCATCTTGAAATTTTGATCATACATTCTTATAACATGTATCTGTAACATTTTTTTTTCTAGCAAAAATTCAGAATTTCGTTTTTGTGTTAAAAAAAAAAAAATAAATTTTTCAAACATTTTAACATTGGTTTGCTAAAGAAATATGTCAATATATAGCTCTTATAATTTCGAAGAAAATGAAACTATTTTGAGCTTTCTGGGGCAAATAGTTTTGGAGCTTTTATTCAAAACGTACCAAAAAACAGTCGATTTTTGTTTGTTTTTTTATTTATAACTCAACAACTAAAAATCGGAAAAATCTTAAGAGAAACTAAAAATGAAACTCTGAATTTTCAACTGTATTTATAAAATCACGGAGAGGTGGAGAGAATATTTTCAAGAATCACTGGAAGGGAGTAGTCAAGTATCTGAAGAAAGAGAAGAGAGGGAGGAAAGCCTCTTGAAGAAGCGCTGCTAAGCTCAAAGCTGGGGAAATGTGCAAGTATCGACGAAATAAGCCCCAAAATGTTAAAATTCATGGGACACAAAGGAAGGGAGATTATGCTGCTATACCTGGCGTGGAAGCCAAAGAAAATTTTGAAGGATTGTCACAATTTTCAAGAAAGGACTAAAGAGAAGATACTGTAATAATCACCGAGGTATATCCATATTAAGCCTCCCTTCTAAGATTTATTCTAAGATACTTGAAAAGTGAATAAGCAGAAGGGCAGAAGGATTACTACGACTTTCGGTAAAAAAAGACACACAAGATCTTTGCAATGAGATAGGTCTTCAAAAAAGTAATAAAGGAATAAAAGGAATTATCAATATTTGTTGTTTACCAATCAAAAGCCTTGGACCGAATTAAGAAGAAAGACATCACAGAAACCTTAAGGGAAAAAAAATAGATGGATATATCTTGGGCGTGGAAAGTCTGTAAGAGAACGAAAAATCTAGTAAGATTTGCTAATGACACCTCACGGGAATTTGGAACTACCGTAGAAACTCGGAAGGGCTGCAGCTTTAGTTCCCTACTGTTTATCTTAGTTCTGGATACTACCATTAGAAAGATCAAAGAGAAAGTTAGGAAGTATCACCTAGGATACGCCAGCCAGAGACCGGTAAGTCTCTTATTACTTGCTTTTGCCGGTGACGTTATTTTTGAGGAAGAAGACAGAAATCTCCAGTCCAATCTCAACAGATTAAAATAAGAGTTACTACAGATAAACATGAGCAAAAACAAAAGTGATGTGGGTCGGAAAGAAAATAATGATTGTACGCGTAATTAAAGTTGACGACAAATCCTTTGAACAATTAAAAAAGTCAAATACCTAGGAGCACACCTACATGAAAACGGGTTTGTAAATATGGACGTTACTGAAAGAATCGAATGGGAGAAGGATGTTCGCAACTGTTAAAAGAGGCTTCTTGAAGAGGAGATAAGTAGAAAAGAAGACGAAAGTGGCATTATTAAACTACGTTTCTTCCAATCCTGACGCTCTCTTAAAAATCAAGGACTCTGGCGAAGAGGAATCCATCAAGAATCCAAGCATCAGAAATGTAATTCCTCCGAAATGCTGAAGGAAAGACGAGAAGAGACAGAGTCTATAGCACCACTATTGGTGAATTAAAAAAAAACATCGATGAATATAAATTCATACTTTTTATCAGCCTCCTCCAACACTTCTCCAACCGCTTCCTGCTTTTCCTTAGTACCATAATTCAATTCCAATAATTTTTATTTTTCCTACATCTCTCCTACCGACCTTATTTCCTCCATAATGAAATCCCACACTAATTCCACAGGGTCTGATGGAATACACGTTAAATTGTTAAAATCATGTCTCCCTGAAATTCTACCAGTTCTTTTTTCATTTATAATTTCTCCCTCCAAAATTCAGCATTTCCTACCTCGTGGAAAAAAGCATTAGTCCATCCTATTAACAAAGCCCTGCACCCCTACTTCTCCTAAAGACTATCGCCGAATTTCCATCCTCTCTAACCTTTCCAAACCCCTAGAAAGAATAGTCCAATCACAAATATCAAATTTCAATGAAAAGTCCAAACTTCTAGATCCTCTCCAATCTGGTTTCCGTCCCAGTTCCTCCACACAATCCGCTCTAGTCAAAATCACCAGTGACATACATACCGCTATGGACGAAAAAAAATTAACGGTATTAATACTCCTTGACTTCTCCAAAGCTTTTGATTCCCTGGACCACTCTATCCTTTTTGCCAAATTAAAATCACTATCCTTTTCCAACAGCTCTATTCAGTGGTTGCAATCTTTCGTTTCCGATCGGACTCAAGCAGTTACCATTCCTAATTAATTCCTATCTTCCTTCCTTACCCTGTCCACAGGAGTAGCCCAGGGCTAGAGTATTTCCCCACTCCTTTTCAATTCCTATATCAATGATCTTCCTAATTCAATCCACCACTGTTCCCACCACCTAAAAAACTCTAGTCAAAATCATCAGTGACATACAATGTCCAAAGCCACCTTCCCTACTTCAATCCTAAATGATCACCCCAGCACTTTCAGCTCCTCAATTAAAAACTTGGATATTATCATCGACCAAATCTTTTCCTGGAAACCCCATATCGCCCAAATTTCGCGAGGGTCAATAACTACCCTTAAGTTATTCCTTCATTCACGACATCTTCTTCCAAAACCGGTAAACTCCTCGTATCCACCCTTATCCTTCCCCACTTTGAGTATGGCTGAGTGGTATAAGGGGGCATTTCGAATATGCTCAAGGACAGATTTGTCCTCGGTACATCGAGACAGGCTCATGTGTCCCACCTTTACGGCGAGTTAAAGTCGCTCTTTCCCTCCAACCGTAGAAAATATTTCCTCAGATCTTTCCTATATCAAACTATCACCACCCAACACCTTTCTTACATCTACAGCCTCCTACAATTCAAATCCTCGGTCCACACACAGGAAACAAGATCGCGCCTTTCTGACTTCCATACCCCTTCCCACAGAAACAAAACATTCGAACGTGCCTTTCTCGCCCGCTCGTCTACCCTCTGGAATTTCTTTCTTTCTAATATCCGCCATGCTTGTTTTTCAAGCTTCATTCAAATCCCTCCTTTTCCAGCATCTTATTTCTTTCCAAACTGAAGCTCGATAATTACGAAATAGCAATCTAAGATTAACATCTAGATCAGAAGTAAATAATAGTTTCTAATGCATTAGCTTCAACTTCGCTAATCAGCCCATTATTTTTGTATTTTTCTTTTTAATTTTTGGTTATTATTAATTATTCTTTTCAAGACAAGAATTTATATTGTTTGCTTATTATTTTATTGAAAATATTAATTGATTTTTATTTTGTAATCATATGGCCAGTTATGGTTTCTGTTTTATTTGTTCCATTGCGTTATTCTTAAGGGACATAGTCCCAGAATAAAATTCTTCTATTTTATTCTATTAGGTCGAATCTCAATTTCAAACCAGCCAACGATGCGATAGAAGAAAATTGGCTGTGATAGTCTGGACACCTTATAACAATAGAACCTGGAAGAATAGCTAGTCAGGGCTATTAGGCTAAGCATGGTGGGAAGCGATAAAAAGGAAGACCTAGGACTAAGTGGGAGGACAAGGTGAAAAGAGACCTTTTCACCATGAAGAGAGGACTAGAGTGGAATAAGGCTTCCTCCCCACACAACATAAAGCGGTAGAGAGAATGGTCTGTGATGAAGATGACTATATTAATTATACAGTACAACGTAAATACCAAATTTCACTCATTTTGAAAAAGCTCGAGTCTAAATTTATTTTTTTATTGGTTTATTAGGTTTGGAATGACCCAAGTATCAGTGAACGATGATCAGAAAGGTTTACAGGAACGTTACAAAGCACTTTTGGTCTTAATATTGGTGTAAGAAGCCCATTAAAAGTGTACATTGTTTTCATAGAAATTACGATATATCCCGAAATTAATGAATCTATGCTGTAGCAGTGTTTTATACATAAATAGTACCATTAAATTTTTTTTTTACTAAGTAGATATAACGCAAACACCAACGTCACCATCCCCTCCCCAATAATTTGAAAACTCGAAAAGTTGGGAAATTTGTGATTTGAGGAAATTTAGCTCATTTTACTGAATGAGCTACTAAAATTTAAAACCGATACTAATACCCCTCTTATAAGATACAATGTTGTGATTGAATAGAAAAGATGAAAAATTCCAACATTCGCAACAGTTCAGTGATAATTTGAAATCAAGAAGAGTTTGAAAAATTAAAATATTACATAATATAGTTGGGAAAATTGAAATCTTTAATACAGTTGGGAAAATTTTAGATTTTGTCACATTCAAATCGATTGTTGTTGCAACGTCCCTATGCACACTAGTCCATCTTCTTTTTTTGGTTTAAAGCATTTATTTATTATTTATGATTCAAAGCATCCGCTAGAGGGATTTATCCTACTAGTTACCAACTTCAACATTTTTAAAATATTAATTTTTGTTTTTTATAAATTAAAATAATTTCATTTTTTTCTTTCAGGGATTATTTACTCGTATATACTATCAGAAATTATTATTTATATCATTTTTTATCAATCTTTTTAGAGTTTTTAAAAATCAGTTAATATTAATAATTCACTATGATGTCAACCAAAACGATTTTCAGAATGTCTCAAAGCCGTCCAGCTCCATCTAGTTTGTGGGACAAAGGGTTTACGATCAAAGAGCTTGAATTATCTTTGTAAACACCAAAAATTATTTCGATAGAAATTACGCAATAAATTGAAAAAATTAAGTTTATTTAAACGATCGGACACGATATCCGTCAAATGATTTTTGTTGGACCAGCACGTAGTGATTTTATAATTAATTCTCATAATTATCAAAAATATATATGAGGTTCAAAATAATTAATCATACTATCATTTTGTATAATTTAATACAAATGTATAAAGGTGAATATATGTGTTTTAAAAATAGTCTATTCTTGTAGATGACAGTATGATGGAGCTCTCCAAAACATTTTAGCTTGATTAATTTGATTATTAAGTCAACCTTTTACAGGGCGGTTTCTGGACTAGAAAACGATGTATTTCTTTTATAGGAGCCTTTTTAAGGGTAATGTAAAAGCCAATCAACAATTGCCAAATTTTATTGTTATAAACGAAAAAATTATTATTCCGCAATGCTAGGGTATTGGAATAAATTAATTAATCACCAACCTGGATAGTACAATGCAGTAGAGATGGGCAAAAAGTATTCTTGAGTAAGGAGTACTGTTTTTCCATCTCTACAATGCAGTATTCTTCTACTAAAAGATAATTTCTCGTTTGGGAGGACTGCTAAGTTCAAATATTTATTTTACATCTAAATCATATATATAATTTTTTTTTTTTTTTATCAATACTATGTATATCTTTAGGTAAACGCAAGGTATATATCATCTTTTAAGGCAGTTTTATCTACCCCTTTAGTAACTCTCAAAATGGATAAATTAATACAAAAATGATATTGTCAACGACAAAAGAAATAGTTTGAGAAAGGAAGACTGTTTATGGTGACTACAAACGGCAGTGGTCGCCGCTCACTGGGCACGTGGAAGCATATCGATTTGGCCCAGCTGCAGGTCAAAATAGTCAGTCATTCCATTACCTAAACGAGCCAACTTAAAGCGAATATCATTCATAGAACCTCTACCTCTTACAATCCACTCCCCAACCTCCCTCCCCCCCAAGGGTTTTAGCTTCAGTACTTCGTAAGGTCGTACTCTTTCTCGAGCAGCGCACAGTTGGCTTTCTTAGCAATCTAGGGGAACTTGAGTCAAAATATTGATAGTGAATATGTTTGTGGAAAACGATATAAAAAGAGTGTTTATGAGTTGGTGAAGTCAAGAAAAGAAGAATTAGTTTAAACAAAAAAAACAAAAAACATGAGTTAACATAATAGTAAACATAGAGAGTTGAAAGCCAAATTTCTAGTCAAACGTAAGATTAAACGTTAAACTATTATTTGTATATATAGGATTAATACTCAATATTTACGGGAGTGGTTGTTTGAAGAAGAAAAAAAATTATATAAGTAGTAGTCCAGTCAAACGAGGATAGAAAAGAGCAAAAAGGAGGAAGTTTTTTGTAGATGTTTTTTGAAAAACTTTATTTTGGTTGCTATTAAACGTTATAATTAAAATGCATTTACTACAAGTTGATCTGTAATAGAGCTCTGTATGTTTAATAGTAACCGAGATCTAAAAACGAATTTTATTTCGATAAACGAGAAATCCCCATTTTTTGTGTCTTTATTTTGATTAATCATGGAAACTGCTATCCCTACGAAGAAGACCGATGTAAACTACTTTAAAGTGAATTTAACTAGCTTCATTTTGAGCACTAATAGAGCTCTATATGTCTAATAGTTCCAGAGATATCAAACCTTTCTCAAGATGGATAACATTTTCGACGATTGTAGCATAATGTTAAAATCGTGTACAAATATTTTGTATGCTGCTCTGGAATAATAAAAATGTCTGATATTAATCATAATTCACAAACTGATTTGATATCAACTGTAAATAATTAAATCATACTGAAACAGACCAACTTGATACATCAAAACGACAAAAGTTGTGAAATTATTTACCTCCCCACTGTACATTTTCCTGTTTTATTAATATTATATAGATTTAATACGAATGTAATGCTTCGTTTATTATTAATTTTTTTTTTTAATACAATGTTTTGTTTTTTAACACAGCCATCTTATTAACTACCCATTTTATTAAGCATCTGACTTAGTTACTAAATATGATTAATTTAATTAATAATTAATTATGGTTTAATTTATAACAGTTAATTATGAATTTAGATAGTGAAAAGTTAGCTTAGACAGCCCACTGTACAGCAGTTGTACAGGAATTTGATATCTTTATATGTATAGGGATATAAGGAATTTCTTTGGTATTGATATTATTTTGGATAAAACCCAGTTCAAGCATGAAATATTTTTAATATTTGCATACGCACTAACATTTTATTTAATAACTGTTTTTATGATACTGGCGTATTTTAAGTATCTTTGAAAATACCCTGTTGTTATTCGATTCGATAATCTCGATTTTTACTCTTTCTCATACTACTTATAATAATGTAGGCTTATTTTTCAAATCTTATTTTTAGATATCCCAATGTGTTAATAATAATAATCTGGGCATCCACTAAGACGACTTCCATTCTTCCTTATAGTTTCATACAAATTTCACACGAGTTATCCATTTTCACCTATTCTTTAACATATAACTATACTACAACATATAAAAAAAACTTTAATAACTGTTCCTATTCTAATTTTTCCTATTCTATCATTGATTATTTTGGAGCAGCAGTGTTTTCTTGAGAAAGTGATACCATCCCGTGATTTAGCGTTGAAAAATACATAAATAATAAGTGCCACACGTTGTTATTCACAGGTAGCGGTAGGAAAGTAAAAAATGTTAATTTCAAACTGTTTGATAAATTATCATCTGCACATGGTAAGAAAATATTCATGAAATAGCTTGAAAGTCTTAAACAGTACAATAATTATTTTACATAAATTACAATTACTAGCAATTTGTAGTTAGAATGCCGGAATTACTTTTCCAATTACATCAAAAGTAATTGCAACTAACAATTACAATTACTGTAATTGAAAAAATTAATTGCATTTAACATACCAATAATTGTAATTGGAATTGGAAGTTGCAAATACTTTTGACGTAGTCATAGAGTTTAAAAAGTCCAGTTTATATTTTGTCTAACTACAAGTAAGCAGTCAAATTTTTCTCATGTAATTCCTGCCCAACTCAGCATAATGTTTGTGGATGAAGTTTAGAAATTTCCCGAACTTCATAATTTTAATTTACCTAATAATACAAGGAAGGACATCTTGGAGAAGACGTTGGAGAAAAAAATAAACATGTTAGTGCAATAACTTTATATCAATTTTTTTACATGAAAATTTGCACAGATTTTTGAACAATTTCTACTTTTCTAAATTTTGAACTTTTTTTTTTTGTTTTTATTAATATATATATATTTCAATATGAAAATAAGTTTTAATAAGAATTATAATCATAATTCTCTCATAAAAAAGGTACATATTAATTCACAAAATAATAAATAATACCAAAGGCACAAAGCTTAAATTCAAATTATTGGACAGCTTCAAGTTTTCTAAGTTTTGAAACTTTTTTTTTTTAAAGAAAATTGTATTAAATTTATATTTAAATTATAATTATAATCATAATGTCTTCATAAAAAAGCCACATATTCAGGCACAAATTAATACTACTAAAGGCACAAAATTTAAAATCAAATTTTTGAACAGCTTTAACTTTTCTAAATTTTTCTTTTGTTTTTTAAAGAAAAAACTATGATTGAAATTTAAATTTATCAATTTAAATTTCAATTATAATTATGTTCATAATTTCTTAATAAAAAAGGCACAGAACTATAAACAATACTGAAGGGATAAAGGCAAGACAAAACAATATTGCCGAACACAATACAATTTAGGCATTGCCAAATGTTGATGTAAGTTTTCTTAGAATTCGTGATTCTATCCCTTATCTCTTATTATTTTCTATTCCAACCAGCACTAGAATCAGACTTTCCAGTCCATTCAGTTACAAAAGAATTGTAATTAGGTTTTCCTTATCTTCAATTAAAATATGTACCGACTTATGTATTAATACAACTCCAAAACATTTGCACTTTTTAATAATTATTATTATTAAATTCTCTTTTAACTATATTTACTTTAAATTTATCAATATTTGAAAATTATTTATGTATAAAGGCTTAAAGGTTACATTATTATGATTTTGTATAACTTCATTGTGGTTTTTTTCTTTGTTCTTTTCATAATTTATTAATTCTCTTTTATTCTCTAAAAGCGAATTAATTCTCTTTTAGACTCAAAAGCTCAACTAATATTTTTGTAATGTTATTCTAAAGGAACGTGTTCTGGAATAAATTATGAATTTATTATTATTTAATCACTTCCTGTCAATCCATTCCAAATGAATTTGAATACAAAGATCTCTCTTTAGATATTCCTTGTTTTCTATTTAAAATTATAATTATATGTATTAATGCATCATTTGTACTTTTTTTATGATTATTACTTCCTTCTTTTTAAAACATTTTTTTTAAGTATGTTCTTGTTTAAATGCTTAAGAGTTACTTCATTATGATTCATTATAAATTCATCTTTTTTTATAAGGTTTTTAAAAAAAAAGTAATTATTATTTGTTAATTCTTTCGTTCTTTTTTATTTTACTCTAAGATTATAAAGGTCACCTAATATGTTATGTTATTCTAAAGGGATGCGTCCTGGATTAAATAAAGAATTAATTATTATTCTTATATTTTTGTTTGTGATAGATATCTAATTCTTTCTTTTTTTTTTTGTTAATGTGTTGACGTGTACCAAAATCATACAGATACAAGGGCATTGTCGAGGTTTTCAATACTACGGGGAGATAGTCTGTGGGACCCTACTACCATGCACTCTCTACCTCCCCCCACCTCCCTATAAATTGTACTACGTGGTTTTCCTTCTAACTAATGATTGAAAAAAAAGCCAATTTTCTCAGAAAAAAAAAGGTCGCACCTTGCCAAAATGGACTACCGAATTTGGCTTGATTTAGTTTTGGTCACTGTCATTCAGCATTTGGCTTAATTTCGCCATTTATTGAATTTGTTTCAAAGCAGAATAGTCGGAGACTCGTAAGACATAGAATAATAAAAAACAAAAAATAATTGGCTTGGACAGTAAAAAACACTGGTAAAGTCAATTTTTTCAAGACGTTCACACGAAAGTTAAAATTTCAAGAGTAGCGGCAATTAAACGGTAAACAATAACGAAAAAGTCTTCACATAAAACAGGTGGAGCACCTATTCTTCTTTAAAAGCCAATAGTCACTTTTTAAAACATTCGAAATGGTTCAATAAAAAATGCACTTGATTAGCGATGAAGCGGTAGGGAAGTAAACGCTTTCAAACTTCTTCCAAATCAATGAGCATTCATAAATGCAATAGTTATAAGCTTGGTCGACATCAACATCGTTATTGCCCCGGAGTCTGGGCCGAATTTGGGTATTAATTTTAGGAGAAGGTTTGAATGTTAATTAAAAAAGTATAGATCATTCTAAATAAAATAAACTTTGTCTGCCATTCCAATGATAGACCAATTCCGCTACCTTCAAAAATGGCGGCATTTAGTTTAAGAAAAAACGTTAACTTTTCATTCCATGCTCAATACCTTGAAAACTACTAGCCACCCCAAAAATATTATCATTACCTTTTTTAAAGAACATTAAAGTTGCTAAATTTTTAGCCCGAATAGAGCTCTTTACGTTAACTAGTTCTCAATATAATGTGCTTTTTTTTAAAAACACATTTTTTTTTTTAAACGGGAAATTACCATTTTGTTAATTTATTTTGGAAAATATCATACTGACTGCTCTTCCTGAGAAGATAATCATTATAAACCACATTATGGTGAGTTTAAAAATCTCTAATTTGAGTGGTAATAGACATCTATACGTCTAATAGTTCTTGAGATGTTACTCAAAAAATAATATTTTTTTATCCGAAAAACGAGAAATCACCATTTCATGAACATATTTTGGCAAATATCATCGAAACTGTCCTTCCTACGAAGATAATTATTAAAAACACTTCACGGTGCTTTTAAGTGGTAATTGACGTTTGTACACTTAAAAGTTCCTGAAATGAAGACATTAAAAAAATAATTGTTTTTTTCCGAAAAACAAGAAATCACCATTTGTGAGTTTATTTTGGCAAATATCATGGGAACTGTTCTGCCTACGAAGGTAATTATATTATAGCATAACGTATAGATGCTAATTACCACTCAAATCAAAGCTAGTTAAATGCACCATAAAGTTAGTAGTTCATAATAATTATCTTCGTAGGCAGAATAGTTTTCATGATATTTATCATAATAAATGCTCAAAATGGTGATTTTAGGTTTTTCGAAAAATAAATTTATTTTTTGAGACACTATCTCTCGAATTATCAGACCTACAGATGCCAATTACCACTCATATTAGAGCTAGTTAAATGCGCTATAAAGCAATATATCACCGTTATCTTCGCAGGAAGTACGATTTCCATGATATCCCGATAAAATGGTGATTTCTTGTTTTTCGGAAAAAAATAATTATTTTTTAAAGTTTACACCTCAGGAACTATTAGGCGTATAGATACTAATTACCACTCAAAATCGAAGGTAGTTAAATGCACCATTAAGTAGTTTATTTAGTTTAATCTTTGTTGGAAGCACAGTTTCCATGACATTTAGCAAAATAAATTCACAAATTTGTGACTTCTCGTTTTTCGAAAAAGAAATTTATTTTTTGAATGTCTTTATATCGGGAACTATCAGACGTAAAGATGTCTATTACCACTTAAATCAAATGCACCATAAAGTAGTATATAATAATTATCTTCGTAGGAGGATCCATGATACCTGCCAAAATAAATTCACAAAATGGTGACCAATCGTGTTTTTGCCGCTTTTTGGAAATTTACACTTCTTCAGCGCGCTCTAGCGGCTTAACGGTTGATCGTAAAGAAAAAAAATTACGGGTATGAAATTTTGTTTATTTCAATTTGTATAGATTTGTCTTCTCGAAAAAAAACCAATATTTTCAGAGATATAGGAGAAATAAAAGCGCCTACACTTTGACTTTGTTTTATTTTTAAAAAGCAAGGTTCTGGGCAAACATTTATTAGCAAACCTCACAATTGAGTTCAGCGAAACAAAAAAATATGTTCACCAATATTTGCGACTAAAACAAAACTTTGGAAAGGTGAAAAATGCTGCTGGTAGTGAACGGCCGACAATATTAATGTTGTCAGCATAAGCCATAATCCGGTAGAGGTGGTTATATATTGTTCCTCTTGTCTGAAGACCAGAGTCTATGGCTTTTTCAAAGGCCAAATGAAAGTGTACACAAGCAAAGGCATCTTTGGCCTTTCCCAGTGCCAAATTTGATCCATTCAGTTGGTCATTCGTACTAAACATAAAATATTCTTTATTGTAAGCTAGGTGAGCCTAACGAATTTGGCAGGTATTCTAAAGCTATCTAAGACTTTGTAAAACTCATCTCTATTAATGATGTGATAAGCTGTCGTAATTTCAATGAAAAGGTGATGTGTTTTGATATCGAATTTATGTCATCTCTCCAGAATAGTGCGAAGGCTGAAGATCTGATCGATAACTGATTTTTCCTTCCTGACGCACATTGGTAGTGAAATAGAATTTTCTCTTAGGACACCATTTCCTTATATGTGCAGACTTAAATGCAAAACACCAGCAATGGGGAGCCAGAACCACAAATTCTAGTGGTGGATCATTGCTGCCTGTGCACAGTATTCACATCGTTGGAACATCTTCTCCCGATTCTCCTACATACAAAGGTCATTCACAAAGGCCTAGGGCCACTAAAGTATTCCGTTTTCCGGCTCTAGACTAAGGATGGATCGTTCCGATTAACACTCGTAACGGAACGGCTCGTTCTGTCTAACACTCGTAACGGAATGGCTCGTTCCGTTCCACTACTGGAACTGGTTCCCGTTTTCGTTCCGTTCCGCCTTCGTTCCGACCTCATGTTTAGGGATGGGCCATTCCGGCTGGCATCTGAGATGGTTCTATTTTTCGTTTCGTTCCGACCTCACAATGGGATATCTTGGCCAACGATTTTCGTTCTAACCAATGCAAACTTTATTTTGACTAACAAATAATAGATAATCGATAATTTTTTGACAAACGAATTACGGACATTTTGTTTATTTGTTATTCTAAATAACAAATAAGAAAAATTAGTGTACAAGTTTTCTGACTTTTCATTCACTATTTCTCTTATATCTCACGAGCGGGTGAATGGATTTTAGCAGTTCAAATGATTTTCCGACAGTATAGACGCATGCTAAAAGGAAAACGAGTGAAAATTTTCCGAATTTTCATTCGATTTTCCTCTTACATCTCGAGAACGAGAATGGATTTTTGCTGCTCAAAGGATTTTCCGTTCAAAATAAAATATAAAGTGGAATCTCTTAGGAATTCTAATTCGTAATAATTTTGTCTGTGATATGTGAAACTTTCAATGATATGAAATCTCATTGAATTTTATCAGAGTGGTGCAACAGAACCTCATTTTTTATTTAGTCAATCTGAAGTTATTTGATTTAATTATGTTTGTTGTCATGTATTTGATTATTATAATTTTAATTAATGTTTTTATAATTTGCAAATTACGATCATACATACTGCAAAAAGTAAAATAATTAGAACAAACGGACGCTAGAATGAAATCTCTGATTGGAACAAAAACGGATTGGAACAGAATCAAAAAACTTTGGAACGAAAATACATTCCCTAGAACGTAATCGCTTACGAACTCGTTACGTTCTGATGTTAGAACCAGTACCTCAAATCGTTGCGCCCGGAACCGGCCATCCCTACTCTCGACCATTCTGAAACCTAATTGAATCTACGGACTTGAACTGTAGAGGACAGCTAAACTGGGACATCAAACATATCTAACTCTTTTAGTCCAAAGTCCTCCGTACAATAGTCACTGCCCCATATTATGTTGAAAACAAGACCATACGCCATGACCTTAATATCCCATATCTTCTTGACATTATTCCATAAAAATTCTCCAGAAATAGTAGTGGCCCTGAGACCTTTTGTAAATATGCTGTTGGAGTTCTGGTAATGGCCAGCTTCTCCACTCACGTCCTGAGCGTCGGTGGCTCCACTCAGTCTCCACTGGCTTTCAATACCTACCAATGACGCGGCTGGGTGAGAAGCTCTGGGATATCCTGGAGCCTGGCTTTGCCTTCCACGAGTGGGGGGTAAAGCTAGGTCCGGAGTTCTCTGGGCAGTTTGAAAATATTGTATATAGGTATGAATGTGCTCAATATGATTTATTTTATTTTAACTTAACTTAATTTTTCTTTATCTTAGTTGTGTACCTATTTTGCTATTATTTAATTTGTCTATCTATTTATTTTTATTTTTTCTTTCACCTTGTATATATGGTATGAAAGATTTTTTACAATCCTAATACCTATTTCCTTTGAATATGGCAGCTTGTATTATTTTTTCAATAAAAAATTTTTCTCTCTCTCAAAAAAAAAAAAAGATTTTCCAGCGTAGAGCAACATCCCTTGTAGAGAATATTGGAGTAGACCTTTTATGAAGACGTTAGGCAGTAAGGAGATACTTCGATAGTTCTTGATGATACTTCGATATCATCGTCAAATGGATGGGATAACTACTCCATTTTTCCAGGTCAATGGCAGCTCCACTTTTTTCCAGATTGCGGATAGGATATCTTGACATTAATGAGCTCACAGCCTCCATATTTGATATAATATTATTACGGCTGCAATATCAGATATAGTTGATATTGCTCACTTATAAACATAAAATAGATAACAAAGACCTCATCGAATTTCATTTTTTGTTATTTTATTTTGTCAAAAACCTTCTAGTTTTTAGCAGCTTAAATATAGATATATTTCCATTAATTTTAAATATCAATCATATATTTTTTAATATCATGTAATTTTTTTATTATATTGGATGCTCCGCATTTCAGTAAATATACTTGGTTTAAACAAAAAAAAAAAAAAATACGCAATTATTTTTGTAGAAAAAAATATTATTATTAAGGAAAAATGTGTTGGAGAACGGCAGTCGGTTCCTGAGATGTGAATGACACTTAGACTTTGACACTTGGTGAAGTCACCATTGTGTCATTGGTATCTAAAACCCAAGTTATCACTCCCAATCCTTTTCTATCCAGTGAACTTAAATATTTTTCAGTATCAAGTACACCTAAGTAAACCGATAAGTGTAAACGTTAAAAAACTTTAATGTATCGATATCCATTAGTAGGTGTATTATGACTATTCCAATCGTTCATAAGGTTCAATTTCCTTGCACATCAAAGTAACAGAGATCAAATAAAATGAATGCTAATTGTGCATGAATCTCTATAGCACACTAGAATAGTGAAAATTTACTCTTCTATTGAGCAATTGTTTCAATTCGCCAGGCTGATAAACGTTGCCCTATGAAATAAGAAAATAATGAAGCTATGTTTAAATTCAAATTTATGGAGTACTATTATTATTATATTTATTAATAAAACTTGTAAGGATGTAGGAGTGTAAATGAAGGATTCCAATATTTGTCAAATAAGCTAAAGGACGGCTGGTTTAGATTGATGAGGGTACTTGCCCACCTCCCGAGATCCAGTGTCTCTTCCCTGCACTGTTTTTCTTTTTCTTATACCCGCTGTGTGGTAGTTATTCACCTATTTCTGAAAGGATTTAGTTCTCTTATAAGAAAACGGAATCCCCATTATATTAATTGTCCACATCTTAACTCAAATTACGTTTAACGTGAAGACAATTAAGGCTTATACGTAATAATAATCCTTCAATGTACTTTCGGTAGTGCTTTTTACTGTAAGAAAAAATATTCATTGGAAAATATTATGAAATACATTGCGTCCTACTACTATAATGCTTTAAGTAAACCAATTATTCAATTGGGTATTTCTTGATCGGATATACATGTATTTTCTATTTACATTACTTATCAGAGGACGATTTGAAAAAAAATGTTTAAATATTTACATCAGTGAGACTATAAGAGGATATGAGATGGCAAAAAATCAGATTTTATCTTTCTTTAAATAAGATTGAAGTGATTAATTTACTTGTCGGCAAAAGATATTAGGATTAGGCCAATGTAAACCTTTTACAGACTATCCAAAAAGTACCGACGGTCCACAGTACAATCATTACTCTATTGTTTATTTTGCCTACAAGTGGAAAAGGGGATTGGGTGGTTGGTTACCTTTGTTCTGCCTAGAAGAAGATCGTCCATCGCAGTAGAAGGTGCTGTCTTGACTTTCTTATCCATTTTATTTAATTATTTGGGTCCCGAAATGGAATTCGTTTTGGTCAAATGAGGCTAAATTACTACTTATTCCCGACGGTTCGATAAATTTACAAAAATAATATCAGTGAAGAAGTAGATATAGATCTGGATTAAAACTAGTTATCACTAAAAGGATATGGGTAAAGTTAATATTAATAGTCGTGTTGGAGGCGATTGGTCCGGCGGCCGAGGGTCAAACCCAGCCGAAAGGGCCCCTACGACTGAAGGACTCGTCGACTGAGGGGCGTGGCAGTGTTACCAACCGAGCGCCTTTCGGCTCCCCTCAACCACCCCTTCCTTAATGCCGCCTAGCCATCCGTCTTCATATCCGATTCCTCTATCTTCTTATATTACTTTTCTTTTTAGCTCTACTCTAGTTCTTCTCAGCACCCAATACCTCACCCAACAATCCGTCTTGACCTCATTCCAATAAATTACATCTTTGCTGACGGAAATATAACATATACAACGTGGTTATTGTAACATTTTTATTGGATTACGATAAACAATAAAATAATAGTGTAAGAGGTATTTGTAGATTGTACAGTGCTGCTGGTTCGTATTTAATGGTGAATTTGAACCTGAATTTTATACTTTTTTTCAACATTGCGACAATTATTACTTGTATTGTGGACTATTGTTGTTGCTCCAAAAGATGTCATTTGAAACAAAAATTATGTTTTCGAACATTTTTCAAAAAAATTTTGATTTCATATGAAATCTATCAATGGATCATGTGGGGGATTCAATGTAGGCAATACAACTTTTCCTGCTGCCCAGTACATTCCATCTCTTTCATTTTCAAATTTAAATACATGGCAATATTCAAATTCTTTATCCATTTCGCCAACAATAATTTTAAAATGTGATGAATATTCTCATATCTGGTCCGTATTCAAATATAAGAGGTTCGAACAATGGAGTCTTTCTAGATTCCTCTGCCCTCATTTCGGTTTGCCATACAATTGATCAAATCATCAAGAGTAATGGCTTCATCAATATCCCTGAGAATAATTTTAGATTTTCCTTCTTGTTTCTTTAATAAAAAGGTTCTTTTCTTGTATTGATTATTCCTGAATTGTGTTTTTCCCGGTTTCTTTCGACCAGAAGGGTTCTTTTCTTACAGCAAACCCTATTTTTAAATTGGTTTGTTTAATCATAGATTTAAATTCTTTCTTAATTTTTTGCTACGTTATTATTAGACGACTTACTTTTCAAAATAAGCTTGAATGATTTTGAATAATTTTTTTTTTGTAAGTCGGAACTGTGATATCAGAGTTCGAAGATTGAAGGTAAGAACGGTTTTGAATGTTAAAGTTTGGATTAGGGATTGATAAATTATTTGCCACTTCTATAATTTTATTTTTATTGAAAACTAGTTTCGAATGTTATACATTCATCTTCAGTTCTAAAAACACACAAATTCAAAAATAAGCAATTCAAAATACAGTTTGGTATTATTATACATATTATATTAAATGTAATATAAATTAGTATTATAAAACATTTATGAATTATGAATTTAATTAAGACAAGAAATCAAATACAATTTATGTCTTAATATAATTCATAAATGTTTTATATTTACATTATTATTTTACATGTTTATGTATCATGATTATTATATTATATTATATTTGTTATACATAATTATTATTATTCAAAAACTCCTCTACGCCATACCTGTTTTAGAATCAGCGGCAATTAAACTATATAACCTGAAAAAGCTACAACGTGTTGAGAGATTGATTGGGAATATGATTAGTAGGGCCTTCTGTACAATTTCTTACGACGCTGCCTATGTTCTTGCAGGGCTGAAAAATTAGCTGTAGTCAAGGTCACATAATACATCCTGAGGAAAACGGAACCTCGACCGTTCTCATACAGCATTTGCATGGATAATAGCACTTTAATTGACTCAGTAATAAATTCAAAAGCACACAACTCACTGACTACACAATTTAAGAACAACCCGATGGAAATAATGAACAGAGTTATAAAAACTAGACTGACGTGGAACAAAGGCCACAGCGGTATTGTAGGCAATGAGCGAGCAGATTAGTTGGCGAAAGAAGATGATTCGTAATTACCAATCGATTACAACAGAGCACCTCTCCCATTTATTAAGAAAAGTATCAAGGCTGACTTACTGACTCATTGGGACAAAGAATGGCAAAAATCTATTTAAGGAAGACCTTTGCACAAGTACATTCCAAACATACACTACAAAACTACGATAAAGGAAAAAGTACGCATTACAAATTAACACAATTGCTGATGGAACATGGACAAACTAAACATTACCTGAAACGCTTTCACCTAAGAAACACAGACAATTGCGACTGTGACAGACAGACTCCACAAACAATCCAACACATCATATTCTAATGTAACTTACAAGAAAAGAACAGAGAAAGCTTAGTTAAGACTATCATGATGCAGGGGGACACTTGACCTGCTACTGAAAAAAATCTGTTAAGCAAATACCGTAAGAAGCTGCTTAAATTAACCACTTCAATCAACCTGCAATAATAATCGTTACTCAAAATTTAACTCCCACCATTTTTAGTTGGTGGTGGTTTAGATTGTCCATCTTTATTCTATTTACATTTTATTTAATTACCTTCTGATTTACTGTTTACCTAAGTACCACTATTTTTATTTCAGTTGTATGGTTTATAACATGTATTTATTGCGTGTATATTATATAATTTTATATTTTGCATATTAATTAGATCAATTGTAAAATTATTGCATCTGTATATTATCTAATTGTATATTTAGTTTAATTGCAAAATTATAGTATTTTGTATATTTTGTTTAATTGTCAATGTTTAGTTTAAGATTCAATATTTATTTTTACTTTTATCTTTTTTTTTGTTTTATGTTTATTTTGTTTTGTTTTCTTATTTTTTCTTCTTACTGTATACTTATGTGTACTGCTATCTTTATATATCTTCAACAATCAATGTTATTATTATATAATCTAACTAAAACACTACGATACAGGTAGTATGCCTTTTGAAGTATGGAACCTATACGTTTTATAAATGCACGACCCTCCTCCCCCCCTCCCATAGGGCTACTTTTTTCCCATTATTAAGTTTTGTTTCTCGCGGCTAGCAATTTACGTACTGAAAGATGTAAAACAGCACTTTTGATTTCCTCGTTCTTCATTTGACAGTTATCTGTGCTTTCCTGGATTCATGCGAAAATTCGACTGTCATTTGGCAGGACCACAAAAAATGTGATGTGGCCTAAATCTTTTAAACTGATTTTAATGCTGAAACGTCTCATATTTTGGCATGATAATGATAGTGCTATTGGCAAGTTTTCTAATGTCTACTCACTAATTTCGCAACAAAAAATCGATGTAGGAAAAGCAATTTTCATTTTATTTATATTTTTATTGTATATCTTGCAATGATTTATAAGAAATAAATTGTTATATAATTATAATACAAACAATATTTCATTTGCCTGCATTCCCAATTTTCATTGCATATTGTATAAGTTTTATATGAAATACAGGATTTTGTTAAATACAATTTTTTTTTAAATATTCACGAAGATTGAATGTACCTACTAGTTGTACATCAATATTTAAATATGCATTGGATTTAGTTATTAAAATTATTAGGTATGTATGTATTTCTAATTATTTTTTTAAGGTTTAAAATTAATTGGGGTACCACTAATAGGATTTTAAAAAAATTATAAAAGTTTATACAATTTTTCAAAATTTTGTATTCTAGCTGTTTTTCTTTTTCTGTTTTTGTACAAAAAATTTCAAGTTAAACAAGACATTGGATCACCAAAAAACTAACTCTGCTGATGTTAACTGTGCCAACTTCTAAATCGGCAACTTCTAAATCGCATTAGTTAACCAAGTTATCCCAGTTTCCAAATTAATTTATTAATCAAAATCGAATTGCAGGTAAAGTTTATTAAATTTCCTTCCAATACTTGTCTTTTAAAAAGTCAATGTAACTTCTTGAAGTATATAACCGTATAACTTAACCGTTTCGTCTCATTTATTAAGTATGTACGTTAAATACATTCTTTATTTATTTATTATTAAAATAACCACTTGATTAAATAATTTAAAATGTTATTTCTAATTAATGAATTATTACAACAGATATTTTATTTCGCTTGTTTTGGCCAGGTTTCTTCAAACACAGACCATTGTCTCACCACTGCTTCAGCCGTGCATCCTCTCCAGTCGGTACTCCAGGTAGACAGAAGAGCTCACTTACTGATTTCGCGGCAAATCACCTTTATTTAACTTTTTAGGATATGTAAACGATCAAAAATTGAAACTTTTTTTGTTGTATCCTTAATAAATAGATGATTTGCCATGGCTGTATAAGATGCTTTTTTTCAAAAAAGGTATAGTTTGCGAAATTAAAATTAAAAATCCAATTAATCAATTCAATTTTGTCATCCAATGTAGTAATTGGATATTCTATTATAGTGAAATTATTGAATCAGAAAAAAAGATTTTCATTCAGCCGATTTCAAATAAACAAACTAATAAATTTCATCGCATGAATTTTGTCGCCCTATGTTGAAAAAAAATCTTACTAAAAGTCGGTGTGGATTAGCCTTAAGAATTCATCAAATAATGAAAAAAATCAGCTAAAGTTTCACCCCCATTCGGCTCCCTCGCTGCATATCCTCCTTTCTGCTTTCCCCTTGAATCTCGTATTCGCGTTCTAAATTTGCAAGAGTTGTCGCCGAGTCTCTCCGATTTAATAAGAATGTGAGATTCCCTTCTGTTCAGTTTCCAGAATCGCTGTCTTCCAGAGAACTGCCTTTAGTCTCATGACTATTGTACTTCAAATGCAGAACGCACTTGTAGTCTAAGTGATCTAGGTGGAGTTGGGCAGTAATTGATTACTTTTTCAATTTTGATTAAAAATTATTTGAATTCGGAGCACTAAGTGTTAGCAAGCATACACGCACTTAACAATTATGAATACTTTTGTAATGAATTCCATAAAACTCTGAAATGATTGAGTACTTTTTTATTTGATTACATCATTGCAATTGCAAACATTGCGATTGATCTTGTAATAAATTACCTCTTGTACTTTAAAACTATGTAACTGAAAATGTTGAGTGATTTCGTAATCAATTTTTTTTGTATTCAAATACGATTTATTTAAAAACTTTGAGTAAAGGTTTAATTATTATGATAATTATGGGACAGCAATTAATCACTTACAACAATGTTGCGTGTTCTAAACTGCCTGATTCATTTAAAAGTAGACTGACTTTATAATGCATTCCTGACAAGTCACATGACCAAGAGTTGTCCGTATCATAGCTAGGTTCATGGACGTATTTTTATCGTTACATCAATGGGTTTTACATAAAAATATAGTTCAACTGGTGTAGTATAAGTATGATTAACAAATACAGTAAAAATTCGTTTATCCGACCCTCGTTTATTTGGATCTCCGAATTATTTAGATCAGATTTTCAGATAATTTTTTTTTTAATCTAATAATCACATTAGATTTTTATTTATGATTGCAATAACCTAAATATGTATAAATACATCAAATATTCATTAGTCCGGAAAAACGACATGTATGGCTGTATGACTATTTGATTAACGTGCTATTGTTTAAACCAGGCTTACAGATACTTTATAGATATTACAGGAGTAACATGTATTTGGCAGGTAAATTAAAATTAGATAGGTAGATTGGTGCGAAATAAAGTGCAATAAGGAGATCTGGAATCCAAGTCGGAGGCTCAATTTTCAATAGGACTGCAATGATTCTTAGCTTTGCGGATGATATAGACGTGATCGGAAGAACCTTTGAGGCCATGAAAGATGCATTCCAGGAGCTCCAAAGGGCTGCTAAAAGGAAGGGGCTGCTAAAAGACTGAAACGAAACATATGAGCACTCCCCCCCCCCCTCCCCTCATGGAGGAGACCCCTACGTACATATTGAGCCGTATTCCTTTGAGAGATTGGAGGAATTGATCTACTTAGGATCACAGTTCAATATCCAGAATGACATTGCCCAGAAAATTCAGCGCAGGATAGTCTCCAATAGTATATGCTTTTATGGACTCCGTGGGCACTTCAAGAATAGAATAGTATCCTGAGCTACAAAGATCCGCATATATAAAACTCTAGTAAGGCAAGTTCTCACGTTTGCTGCAGAATGCTGGACTATTACCAGGAGCCAGGAACTGGCTCTCATAAGATTTGAGAGGTGGATTCTGAGGAGAATCTCCTGGGCCATCGGCCCTGTACCCTCACGTGGGACGTAGTGCCATATGTGAAGAAGAGGTATTGGTCCTGAAAGGTTCATTATCTAATAAATAAAATACAATATCAAACTATGTGAAGTAATGCAATTAAATTTTGAGTAAGAAGCTTAGGGGACCTCAGACCTCAAAACTCAAGGCTGCCACGGGCCTCCAAAATCATACTCACGCCATTGATGTGAATTGAAATTTAGTGCAATATTGTAGGTGCAACTTTTTTTTCAGATTCCATTTAAAAAATAAATAAATATATAAATTGATCTAAAACGCAGCTATTTTAAAAGGTCAATGTCTTGACAAGAAACACATGGTTCCTGAATCATATTTTAAATTATTTTATCCACGCAGCTGGAAAACTATAATAATTAGTGATAATTCTAAAAATTTTCTTTGAATAACATATTATTATTTTGGTGTGAATTAATGGTTTCTTAGATTAGATTAATTACACAAATTAAAGAAAATTATGCCTGGAAAGGATAGTAAGACCTCCTTTTTTGTATATTTAGAAATAGCATCCAACTTTTTTCAAATACAACTATTTTTTTCTGTGTTCATTTTTGTTGCTTCGAGCCACCCATCTACATAAAACATGCAAATTTTACAAATATGATAAAGTTGATAATATTTTTCTCATTATTGACACAAAACAATAACTATTCCAATCTTTATTATACTTAACTAAACAAAATGTCTTGTAATTATTAACGACTTAAATTAAAATATAGTTAAAAGATTAAACGATATTCAATACATTAAACGAAGTTCTATAATTTTGTAAATATTAAAAAAGATAATTAATAATTAATTGACCTCTGATTTTATTCAGTTTCTATTGATACATGTTCTCTTATGGTTACTGGACTTTATTAAGTGCAATAGTTCCAAACTGCAGAAGTTGCAGACCACTCAGAAATTGAGCAATGTGCGGACCCTGTTATATTTTGAAATTTGATGAGTACGAATGATATGAATAATGTAAAATACGAAATGTTAGTGTTTTTTTTTTTTTTACCAAACAACCAAGGTCGATTATTTACTACGATTAGTTATGTTGCAAAAAAAATTTAACAAAATCATAATATAATAAGTAAGTATCCAAAGACCAAATATACAATATACATTATTTGTATATATTTATATTTATCAATACTAAATTTTGGACTTAACATCGGTATTATACAATTTTCAATTATATTATTTAAACTGAATCAAAATAGCGTTACTGCTCCTTTCAGCATCTATATCAATAATGGGACGATGAAAGCTCCTATGTTTTTTCAATGAACTTTATCATCTCTCCATCTACTTTGATTTTTTCGCTAGTCACATTTCGATGTATAGATGAAATGGGCGGTTCATGCGTTATGAACAACATTCTATGCAGATCAGTTTTGGAACCGACTCCTAAGAAGTTACGGGTCTGATGTAATCGGTGTTTCATGTCGAATGTATCTTCAGGCAATAGCCCGTTTGATAAAGAAAATGAAGTTATTATTAAATTAATATAGTCTGAGAAAGCAATCCATTTACCACTGACCTTAGCATTTTGTTTGTATTTCCTTTCTCATAAATCCAAGTCTAAGTATAAACCTAGTGCTATTTTTCAGGGCTGAAAAAAAAAATGATTAAAATATAAAAAATATACCAAAACTAAACGCGCAAACTTGCGCAGATGATTGCTACAGATCTGTATAGTACAATTATTAGAAAATAAATAGTCAAAAAATTGTCGGGGTATTTTAGGGTATTATTGAGAAATTTACTTTTAAAATAGATTATAACTCCACCGAGGAAAAATTCTCGTATGAACTTATCCGTACCAGATTCTCCAAGCAGATATACTATTACTTCGACTTGACTATCACAGAAATTTGTCTGAGTGAAGAAACCGACAGACCGGATTTCTTACATTCCATATTCACCTCTGTATTAAAATCTCTATCCGATAAACATGAGCGCATTTCTTTACATTTAGTAACCAAAGCATAAATTAATACTTGTAAAAACTATAATTCATATTAATTGACATATCTAGATAAATTTCAAATGAGGTTTAAAAAAAAAATAAAGATATGATATTTCGGTTTTTGTCCATTCTCAAAGCACTATGCGACTTGGGATAAAATAATCATGATTTTGATTTCACTAAATTAAAATAATTAGTAGGAGCATGTCATTATGTTGCAATGTTAAATTTTAATTAATAATTAATTATTTTAATTTAGTGAAAACAAAATAATGATTATTTTATAATTAGAGAAAATAACAGTGGCTATGGATTGATTATGGACATTGTAGGAGTACACTTTGTTATAGTCTTGAAGATGGGGCAATACCCCGAAATGTTGAAGCTGAAATGATGTAGAAGAGGATCAGTAGAGTTGTAAGGAAAGATAAAGGAAATAAAAATGTTCACAAGTTTATTAATTAATAATTTAAAAGTCTTCCAGTTTATAATTTCTTTCTATTCTGTATTAACGAATAGTGAGCGAGAGAAGGCTCAACTCTATTACATAGTCTTTAGAGCATATGTCGGTAAATGTTCTTCTTTCGGTACCATCACCCGTTGGGACCAAGGGGAATGAAGCGGCTCATCATTCATTCAAGGAACAAGCATTATCATCAGTAGAAATAATTTGTATCCACACCTCATAACAGGGCCAGAACTAGGGGAGAGGAAGCAAAGGGAGCACTTGCCCCGGGTGGCGGAATTTAGAGGGCGTCAAATTTCGAGCATAATTTTATATTTAGGTTAACTAAAAAGTATTTGTTTCTGCTTCTTTAATTCAGTCAACGAAATGAGTTTATGTTATGAGATGATGATATTTATTTCGAAATATATTACCTAAAATAATGTCATAAAACTGTTGATCTTTATAGAAGGGGTAATGTGTGAAATAAGGGGCGGCAAAATTAAGTTTGCAGCTCCCTGGCAAAAATCTTAGTTCCGACCCAACCTATTCCCTACAATATTTGTATGATTAAATAATTATAATTTAAAATTAATGAAGTAAAATTATATGGATGTAAGGACACGGGGACATTTCGCTACCTTGGAAGTAGACTGGCACAACTCAAAAAATTCATCATAACTCTATCAGTTAAGATGACATTCGATAAAATGGCGTTTGAAGTTTTCATCATATTTCAAATGATTATAATAGGCTGCCTTACAGTTGTATTAATGATCGTTGAACCCGTTGGCAAGGAAGTGCTTATAGGTAACTTGTGTAAGGTATTTGTTTTATTTCAAACATAATTTTAAGCTTAATTTTTTTGACTTGTGACAGTTTTGTTGAAATTTTTTTTTTAATTTTATGTCACATGCCGCTAGTATGAAGAAAACTACCTTAACTCCGAAAGTTGTAATTTTGAGAAAATATTGCTTGTAGATTTTATTCGATTTCTACTGATTATTGTAGATAGATTTCCTTACAAAACTATTAATAATTCCTTGAACCCTTTTTTAAATAAATGCTTGAAGGTAACTGGTCTTAGGGATTTTTTTCTATTCCAAGCGTTATTTCAGGTTATGTAAATCGTTGAGAAAAATACAAGGGAAACCAGCAGCAAACAATAGTTGCATAAATATAATGAAATACTTACAAGGATAATAAAGATAATAACAACCCGTTTTTTAAAGGCGATTACATCCAAAAAAATAGAATAATAAATGAAATTATAAACTTTTCCCCTTACCTCTTCCCCATAATGAGAAATGAGAATCAAGAAGTAATGAACATTAACCTAAGGAACTACCTACCTGCCTATGTATCCGAGCTTTTTACAATATAATATAGATATTTTTAAATCAGGGTAGGAAACAGTTATTGAACTGCTTCAAAAAGTTTCCGTTTAACTGTTTTTCAAGAACTTTTATCAAAAGAACCTTTCAATACAAAGTTCCTTAAGCAGTTATATCAAAAGAACTTTTTAATAAAAGTTTTATTATTATAGAATCTCGCCCGAACTGTTTTATAAAAGTGATGATATTAAAAATGCCTACTAAAACATTTTAAATATAGTACCTCAGATGCTTATCAGGGCACATCTTTTTATTTATTTATTTATTTATTTATTTTTTTTTAAGCTTGGTTTTAGAAGAAATCATTTTGATAAATGCTGAGATGACTACAACTGAAAATGTGACGCTCTTCTCCAAAACATCGAGGGAGGTTTCATTAGTTCTAGACTGATACAACTGCTGTAAAAACGGTTATACGATAAAAAATTGTTGTTCCTCTCTTCATTGTAATAAAATAAACATCTTGTTGAGTATGAATACACAAAACTCTGAAAATGGAAAATTTTTGAGTTGTGCCGGTCTTCTTCCAAGTTAGCGATATATATATATATATATATATATATATATATATATATATATATATATATATATATATATATATATATATATATACACATATAGTGTTACTGGCAAAATATAAAATCAGGCATTGCATAGAATGCTTCCCGTGTTATTTGCAAAGTATATTCTATTCTAGGCATTTTATACAATGCCTAAATCCAGCCGGCAAAGTATGAAATAAACCATATTTAACACTTTGACTAAGCATTATTAGCGGTATTTCATACTTTCCAAGTATTTGCCATGTGCTCACACCTTCAGATGTACAGTACAGTATAAGTGCGTGCAGTTGTCTTTTATGCTTATTACTCAGATCAAATAAAATCTATGAACATATGTTCATTTATTTATTTTCCCCCTTCGACAATTTGAGAAATGCTATCTATTGAGGGTAATGATGTGGAAAGGAAATATATTTTGATGAAAACTAATAATTAAATAAAGTTAATTCAATTGACTATATACCTAAATAAATATTGTCAACTTGAAAAATGGAATTTGGGAATAGAACACTGGAAAAGCCTTGGGGATAACCAAAGGATCAGGAAGCCCCAGGCCTTAGGTTGTTCCTCGGCGGTAAGCGTAGAACCGAAATTATTCTTTGGCGAGTATATAAACAATGGTATATCTGCTACTGGGTACAATTGGCTCACTTCTGTGGTAATGTCCACAATGGTGTCATTTTTACGAATATCATAATCCGGAAATCGAAATCGGTAGCTTTATTATTATTTCAGCCAAAACAAACTGTAATAAAGCATTACCTATAAAGAACGTTTTTTATAGGTACTCTCAAGTTGAAAAGCTTTTTTTGATAAATTTTTTTCTATAAACAAGAAAGCCCACTTACAGCATGTTTTTTCTTGAAATATCGAAAATGTCACAGGTTTTACGCTCCGTTATCATGAGTTTTAGCTTAAAAAGTAACAGGACTTGTTTTCATTTTTTTTAAGGGAAACAATTATTTTTTCCAACTTTTTTAGATAAATTGCTTTTTTTACAGTTTATTTTAGCTAAAATCATAGTAAAGCTACCGATTTCGATTCCCGGATTATGAAAAAAAAAGAAAAGTAATAAAAACACAATTGGTCTCTCTAATTTTTAATATTACTTTTTCTTATTTTTATATTGTACGATGATGTTTATAGCGGTGTTATTAAAGTGTAATATTTACTATTTCTTGATCACAAATAATGTTTTTTATATTATAATATGTACAGGGATAAGAACCTAGCCATTATGGTCGTACTTATGTGTAACATAAAATAATTATTCGTGATCCAGTAATAGTAAATTTTAGAGTTATCATAGTGGTATTATATATATATATATATATATATATATATATATATATATATATATATATATATATATATATATATATAACAAAAACGAAATTATTGAATTTTAGAGCGATGTGAAGGAAATATTGACTTATATGTAATGCAAACGGTGTTCTTCTGTGGAGTGAAGTTTGTTAACAGACTTTTTTTATTCAAAACTGTTGTCGAATTTGGTTTTAGCACTTTGAAAAACTCCTACATTCAAATTTTCGGGCGAATCTAAAAATAAAAATTTTAGGGCTAAAAATTTTGACCAAGGAATCTTGAAATTTTTTTAAAGATTCAAAGAATCGCTGATAAATGATAAATCCTTCCAACGGTTCAAACCAAGTTCAAGGCATCGGTAAAGACCCTTAGACTACCCGATTTGCTTTAACCGTGGTGTTTCTATGTGTTTTAGAACTTACGTTACTGGTAAAAACTACAATTTTGTTTTTATATGGTAATCACCTTTTTTTTACACAGACCGTCTAAGATAATGCAATAGGTTTTTATTTTGTGTCTAAAATATGAACATTTGATTAATTTTTAAGTAGTTTATTTTATTAGTTATTTGTTTTTTTTATTTATAAAAAAAAGCGTTATTTCAAGTAATAGTTGAGGTTCGCTGGAAAAGAGAAGTAAGGGGTAGATTACAGAGTGATAGAAGGTTTACATCAAACAAAAGAGGGGAGGGAAGAATAGATATAATGTGATAATGTAGCGATGAGAATAATGTATTTACAGTTGAATTGAAAGAAAAAAAAATTGTTTTATATATATATATATATATATATATATATATATATATATATATATATATATATATATATATATATATATATATATATATATTATGTCTAGCATAGGATTGATGAGTATGCTGTGTGTGTAGCAACCCAAGGCATTTGGGCAACACTGCTGTTAATAAAGCATTTCTCTCTGGAAAGAAGAAACTTCCCTCTTTTTAACGAGTTCAATAACGTCGATATCGCGTAAACTGAAGACAAGATTCAGAGCTTAAACTCAAACACAATTTTGTGTCTTTCAAAATTTTGAGCACCTCAGAACTGAAATTTTTTTTGTTTTTGATGATTTTTTAAACATTTAGGTTTTTTGATGTGCTGAAACCAAATCTGACATCATTTTTGGTGTGAAAAAATCTATAAGGCTAGTTTAATTCATAATTTTAATACTTTTTAAAAATTTATTTGACAAAAATCAATTATTTTTTAATGTTTATATTTTTCTGTAATATACTCTTAAAAACAAATGTTGAGCTGAAATGTCGATATCATTTTTCAAACACGAGATATAAAATAAACCTAATATAGGTCGACTTTTTTTCAATGTAGAATCTCCCAAAATATTTTGATCAAAATCGGCGGAAGACATCGTGCACTCCCCTTGCATATGTAAAACTAAAATGCATAGATGTGTAAAAGATTAAAGAATGTGCAAATCAGAGTATCAAAAATCTATATCTTTCTGTAACAAGTAGTTTTAAGTTTGTCAATCTTAAAAGTAACATTCTTAAAGAGTTCTTATGACATTAAATAAATAACTTTTTATTCATTAAAAACAACTATAAATGAAAAACTATTTATTCAAACCCCTTTCATTTCTTACTTTGCCAGATGAAAAAATGTACACATAAGCAAAGTATATAATGAAAATGGTTTGAATAAATATCTAGATTGTAGAATATCTAGATTTTGCCGTAAATGCCCTAGCATTTTATAGAATATCTGGATTTTATACTTTGCCGGCAACATATATATGAATATATATATATATATATATATATACTTATACATATGTATATTTATTTACACACACACACATATAAATATATAAGGTACAGAGTGGAACAATATGTAACTTAATCCTAATTATATATATATATATATATATATATATATATATATATATATATATATATATATATATATATATATATATATATATATATAATTAGGATTAAGTTACATATTGTTCCACTCTGTACCTTATATATTTATATGTGTGTGTGTGTAAATAAATATACTAATATAATAAATCTCTCTCTCTCTCTCTCTCTCTCTATATATATATATATATATATATATATATATATATATATATATATATATATAGAGAGAGAGAGAGAGAGAGAGAGAGAATTAATAAACAGAATCAAGTAAGTCTTTGCTCAGCACTCGTTCGTATCATTTCGCTCCTTTATTTCCTTTTCTCTATTTTAAGTTAACGGAACGAACATGAGTGATGCCGAAACCTGGGACGTTCAAACGAGATATCAGGGAGCAGAGAGCTGGTTATTTTTTTCTTTTAGCCGTTCGTGTCTGTTTTTGTGGCTTGGCCGGGATAACTGAGAACTTAAAAAAATCCAGAAGAGACACTGCGACCAGCAACATTGACACTGCTACCAACAGAGACCTTTGCGACGGTGCACGCAAATTTAGCAGCATCACACGCGAACGCCCTGGAATGGCTAAAGATTAATACAGCGACTTCAGAGGATCTGAGAAAAGCTTATATATGAATATGAGTGTGAATATGTACGCATTTGCATTTATTAGTGTGAATATAGATGTGGATATGTTCGTATTCGCATTTATAATTGTGGATATAAGAGTCAATATGAAAATATTCATATTCACACGAACTTATATGTATGAATACGAGTGTGATAATATTTGTATTCAAAGTTGTGAATATGAATATATTCGTATTCATATTCATAGAAAATTTATTGTGTGAATATATTCGTATTCATATTTGTGAATACGAATATGCCCATCCCTGCCTTGGGACGCAGCTGAGGTGGAGGCCATAATGGCGTTTTCGTCAGCTATTCTGAAAGCATAGTTAGCGAGAGACAGGAGGAAGAAGGAGGTGCTGCCGAGAGACAAAACCTTCATAAAATGTGACCAAGAGATGGTAGACGCCAGTGCCAGGGACGAAGAGGCTAGGTAAGAAGAGGATGCAGAACTGGGATGTAGTAGGATAGCCTACAAGAGGGCCGAGGTAGGTAAGAACAAGCCTAGGCTACATATAGGGAGAAGGAGAGAGACAGGATTTGGTGGATGGGAGAGGACGATAGCAGGAGAAAGGAGACAAGGAATGGAGAGGAAGCGTTGTAAGAGGGAAGACACGAAGTGTCATGGATCCGGGAAGGTGGACATCTGGTAGCACAGTGTCCCCGCACTAGATGTTTCGAATGTGGCACCGAAGTGCACATTGCCAGATAGGATCCCTACATGAGCAGACTCAGTGAAACGAATCGGGTGGAATCTATGGAGGTTAACGCGCAAAGAATGTGGAAGAAGAGCAGACCATCCTCAGAGTCGGCAGGGTCATCGGAAGCCTCGGAGACAGAAGAAGAGGGGAGCGAACCAGGAGCCAGAGGAGTTGCAGGAGGAAGGAGCGGAAGACGAAGAGCAACGGAGGAGAGGATAATGAGAGACGACGAATGAGGAAGGTGCCAGCAGAAGAGAGGCAACATTGCTGTAGTAAATAATATAGAGAGTGAGTGTGGTGGGTTGCCTATTATCAGAATCGCGAGTGTAGTGCAATGCTTGGTCGATACAGGTAGTTCAAACACAATAATGTCTCGTAGTGTGATAGAGGCGTTGTGTAAAGGAGAGAGGATACCCCAGATACAGGTATGTGGATGTACGTTAATCACCTTGAATGGTCCATGTAAGGTGGAAGGGGAAGTGGGGATAGAGCTGAGTTGATGGGGTACTGAGAGGGGAAGATTGAGGGTGCACGTAGTGGAAATTATGTCTCGGGAATATGAGGGGGGATAATAAGATGTGACCTGTTGGGGAAAATGGGGGCTAAGATAAGGAATAAGAGCGGGCAATGGATTATTAGAATAGGAGGAAAGAAGTATAGGTACAAAAGGGCTCAGAAAGAGGACAAAGTTAGAGTCAGGGCGATGAAACAAAAGGAAGATTGGAGGCAGGCGCTTAAAAGGGAATACTCGGATATCTTTTTTAGAGAGGGAGAGATACTGAGTGTAACGGGGGAAACGGTGCACGAAATCCCGTCGAAACTGGATAGGGTAACGTATGTCAAGGAGAGAAGATACCCGCAAGCTCTACGACAACATACCCGGGAAGAGCTGGAGAGTTTGAAGAAGCGGGGGATCATTACTGACAGCACATCGCCATACTATGGGCAGTAAAGAAAAAGAGTGCGGAGAACGGGAAGCAGGAGAAGTACATAGTCGTAATAGATTTTAGAAAGCTGAGCGAGAACAGTCTGGATGAGAAATACCCAATGCCAAGGTTCGAGGATATTTTGGATAGACTAGGAGGAGCGACCGTCTTTTGAAGGCAGCTTACCACCAGATAAAGATGTACCGCAGGGATCAGCACAAGACAGTGTTTACATTTGAGAGGGGCCATTTCGAATTACTAGGATGCCGTTTGGGTTGAAGAATAAGCCCATAACGTTCCAGAGGCTCATGGATACGTTTATGTGAAGACTGGATGAATCGGTTTGCCAAATATATATGGATGACCTATTGATTTTAAGTGAGAATGAAGCGTAGCATGTAGAAGATTTACGATACGTTTTCGACCGGTTGAGGCAATTTGAACTAAAATTGTTAGGAGAAAAATCGATTCTAGGGCAAAACCAGATAAACTTCTCGGGGCATACGATATCTAAGGAAGGGATACAGCCCGATTCACGGAAAGTTGAAGCGATACGGAAGATGGCAATTCTGACATACCTGAAGGGAATACGGAGGTTGCTGGGAACGCTGAACTATTATGGGCGGTTCGTCCCGGAGATAACTTAGTGCCCCTTTTTAACCATCTGAAAAAATGTCGTAAAGTGGTGCCCTTAGTGTCCCTTCTTAACCTTCTGAAAAAATGTCGTAAAGTGGTGATGACCCTCGGGATGGAGGAAAATATTCGGAGGTGTATGTTGCGACTACAGGACGAACCAGTGCTTGCGTTCCCCAATTTCATGAAACCATTTACCATCACCACGGATGCGAGTGAGTACGCATTGGGGGTGGTACCGTCACAAGACGGAAAAAAGGGGGAATAGCCCGTGGCGTATGCCAGCAGACAACTCACGAAGACGAAGCGCGCTATAGCGCGTTAGGACGTGAACTGTTGGGTATTGTGTGGACAGCCGAGCACTTTATATATATAGTTCATAAGTTTAGACATGAGATTTTTTTTTTTTTATTATTATTTTATTTATTCTTCTCAGTGTTCTGGATTAATATTTTCTTTGTGGAAAACAATTCAAGGGAATGTAGATGATAAAATGGTATTTATTTGATTAAAATTTACAATCCTGCAAGTTTCAAGCTTGACTGCTTTTTGAGCTACTTTCAAGCTCTGAAAGTCAAGGCCAAGTTGTTCTGTACCTTCTCTAGTGCTTTTTAATATGAGACCGTTTGAGAATATAATTATTGGAGTTATTGTTACTTTATCTAAGTGATAAAGTGTTTTCGGTTCTAAGGCAAGCTCCTGGTACTTTCTTAATTTTTCGGCCCTTGTAGTGATTAAGTTGGAGTCATTTGGGACAGCTATGTCTATTATTCTGGCCATTTCATGTTTATTGTGTATAATAAGAATATCTGGTCAGTTATGCATTAGTCTGTTGTCCGTTATAATTTGCTCATCCCAGTATATATCCATTTTAACTAGTTTTTCTGGAGTATAGCGATAGTATGAGACCACATCATTCATTGTCCAATAACCCAAATTTACTGCAGATGTTTTGTTGAAATATTTTTGGCACATCATTGTGCTTCATCAAATAGTCTGACCCAGCCAGAGATTCACATCCATTTGTAACATGCTGAATACAGTCGTGAGACTTCAAGCAAAGGCGACATTTATCTGTAACGAGGTTGTCCTTTAGGATATGTCGCCAATAAGCCCTAATTGCTATTAACCGTCTTCAACCAATCAACTAAGAATTCGTTAGCGATTTCAGGCTCATGCAGCTGATGATAGAACCTACCATGTAGTTCCTTTTCCTTCGATATAGTTTTATCATTTTTATTATTGTTATACTTATTATTTTCCATTGTATTATTTTTCATTTTTTTTTTGTTCCTATCATGATAAGCGTTATTTTTTCTGCTTCTTTTTACGTTCAAATTATATTATACGAGTGAAGTTTACGAAAAGTGTTCATAAACTGGCAAGGGGGGAGTTAATGTACAGAGTGGAACAATCCTAGTTGTAAGATATAAGCACACTCTAAGTCTATATATGGAGGATTAATAAAGAGCATAAAGTTAGTCTTTGCTCAGTACTCGTGCGTGTGTTATATTTATATATATATATATATATATATATATATATATATATATATATATATATATATATATATATTTAGACTAAAATTATTATTATACAGCTAATAAATATTTCTTATTAGTATAGCATTGGCACTCAGGAGTTCTTCATCTCTATGCAATACAGTGTAAATATTATTCAATTATATGCTTAGCCTGAAATACCTGGATTTTATACTTTGCCGGTAACATATATATATATATATATATATATATATATATATATATATATATATATATATATATATATATAATAAGATAATAAGATAATAATACTGTTTTATTGGTTCCTTCATGTTATTCTTAAGGGACCTAGTCCCAGAATAAAGTTCTTTTATCTATCTATCTATCTATCTATATATATATATATATATATATATATATATATATATATATATATATATATATATATATGTGTGTGTGTGTGTGTGTGTGTGTGTGTGTGTGTGTGTGTGTGTATGCGTATATCCAATTATGACTAATTTTTTGAAATTTCATTAAACTATTTTATTAAAACATGATTTTCATTATTTTATTTACAATCTATTCTTGGTATACATCCAATTCAGATATATTTAGCCTAAAATTTACAACTAATGAAAATTGCTAACTAGTATAACATTGGTACTACTGGTACTGGGAGGAGACACCAAAATCAAGATACTTGGACAAGAAGAAAAATAAACAAGAATCCTATGGATGTTTACTAAAGTAGATTAAGAAAATATTTGAGTCTATCGCGAAGGAAAATGTCTGTGCTTATGGAAACTTGGCATATACGATGACCAACAAAAAAAAATAAATATTAATTATATTTAAGATGAAAATGTAGTAGGAATTGATATAAGAGTGGATGAAATAAAAATCCTATTTTCGACCTCGACAGATCACAGGAAGGCCATTTTATTTATGAAAATAAAAATTGTCGTTCATTCTTTATTTAGTGATCACTATCTTGTAAAATACCTGCCGCACAAAAAATTATGATTGTCTTTTTAATGTATAATAAATTTGTATCCTTATGGAGCTTCGTAATTTGTAAGTTCTCGAGATACAGTTTTTTTTTAAAATACGTTTTTTTAATTTTTTTCCTGGAGCTTTTCCAACCTTCATTTTCTTGATGGGATCTCACCTCCTTCGATTGTCTCCTTCTACCATTACCAATGATTTGCGGGATTACTTAGGTACTTTTCATTCTTCAAGAGCTCTTCAAAGTGGGCTTTCCATCTATCGATTCCTTCAGTCTCCCAAATTATGTTCCCATTCTTGTCTTTTATATTTCTAATAGATTTCTTATGTTTTCCTTTCAGGAGCTTAACTTTTCGCCAGAACCTCAGAATGATTCCCATCAAGACTCTTGTAAAATTCTTCCTATGTTCTTCTTTTGGCCGCTTGCACTACTACCTTGCAGTCATTCGATATTCAGTCAGTTCTTCCCTGGACTTATCATGGAGATATGATTTACAGGCTTGCTTCATCGCTTTCCTATTCTCGCCACCCTGTGCATGCCACATACTTCTTTGGCTGTTCCTAAAATGTCTCGTTTTTTTTAGCCATCGTATACTTCAAGTTTCCATAAGTACAGACTTCTTCCTTTCCTGGACAGTCAATTATTTCAATGCTATTCAAGTTAGCATTATTTATTAGTAATTTTAGGCTAAATATATCTGTAATGGATGTATCTCATGAATTGATTGTAAATGAAATAATGAAAATCACGTTTCAATAAAATAGCTTATTAAAGATCATAAAATGTTATGAAGTCATAATTGGATATTGTGCCGAGCGGCTATTCACCAAGCATGCCACTGCCCTCACACAATAGCCGTTGACAAATGGATAGGCTACAGGAAATCAGCCTTTAGCATCAGTGTCCACCAAAAACCTAAACTCATTATTACTGCCATTTACCCTAATTTGGAACCATTTACCATTTACACTAAAGATGGAAGCTACGTCTGTAACTTATACTTATTAAATTACACCTATATTTAGTTCAAACCATGTTTGAAACGAAATAGCCATCATTGTAAATTTATACTAAACTAGTAGAATTGCACTACTGTATTAAAATTATGTGCGTATCTATTGAGATAAACCCGAGAAAATTTGGTATGATTTAACTATTTGTCATTCTCATTTTATTGCATTGAGCAATGAGGCAATCTCGTTATAATTGTCTTGAATGACCCATAGTCATGAAGAAAAGTGCATGAAAAAGGTTTGTATGCTGGCTGCATACAAAGAATGATGGAAAGTATCTCAAAAAGGCATAGAAATAATGAGAATAATAGCAACCTATTTTTTTTTTTTTTTGTGGGAGGGAATGGGAATAGATGTGAATGTCAAATGCCATCTCTATTTTCTGTCACCCATTTTTAATTTTATTTACACAAATAAACCATGAATCGTTTAATAGGGACGTGGAGATGAAAGATAGGGTAAATCCATTTTTGTCATTTTTGATATTTTTAATGTTTTACACACTGTTCAGCGTCCTTTAATGTTTTACACACTGTTCAGCGTCCTTTAATGTTTTACACACTGTTCAGCGTCCTCTTAAAGGTGGTACATGCCTTCTGAACGTACTAAATCCAATCTAATTTTACGTTCAAAGTTTGGGTGAGTTTCAGAAGGATATTTATCACTGAACTATGCATAGTTTTTGGCTTCCTGAACATTTTTAAATTTTGATTTATCCCCTTTTGTAACTTCACGGCCCAATCAATGTATGGTGTTTAGTAGCTGAAGTGAAATTCATTTTCAAACCTAACAAAGATGGGGACAACTTTACAAAGCAATTAAATTTATGCTGGATGCATTATTGGTGTAGTTTTTTCAGCTTATGTATTATTATCGAGAGCTAATTAGTTTCTTATTGCAATTATCATCTTGACTACGTGTATTTCCTTACTTTACTTTGCTGGGGTATAAATAATTCTGTTATTTTAACACATCATCCAAGACATCCGAACTGGAAATATCAATTGCTTTTTGTATTTATTGTACATTGAAAAATATATTTTGCTCCCTTTTTAATAGGCAGGGACAACTTTTCTTGCTAACCTTTAAGATTAGCAAGAAAAGTTGCAAATATTTTTGAGAAGTGGATCTATTTATTAATTTATTTTAGTGTTTCCACAACTAGGCTCATTTTAACTTACTAAACAAATTATTAAAAATTGATTATGGATTGTGGCAATATGTCACGTGTGTCAATTACCAGCTGTTTCTTATCATTAAGAAACTTCTTACAAATATAATTTTTTTCTATATTTTATTACAATTTTATAGTTTTTTAAAATTTGTTTATGTCCAGCTATTGTTTTGGGTTTTTCCATTGACATGTCCTTAAAATCTATTGAGAATCAATCCGGCTCATGGGCTTTACATTCAGTGAGTATGTGCATCACTGTTAAGTCATTCCCATAGTAACGACACGGTGGTTTATCTACTTCTATCATAAGGTATCTATGGGTGAGAACTAGACCTAATTGATTGATAGATTTGTTATAACTTTATCCACTAGTGGAGGGGTGTTATCGAGGGTACCCATTGGAGGGGGAAATGAGTATTGGGGATCGGTATATCGGAGTGTATGAAATAAATAAAAGGAGTTACATACCTCATGCCTCACTTTGACCCTAGTATAGGCGGCAGTTGGCTTCTGTATCTGGACGTTGGTCTGCATAGCAACTCCAGGAGAGGACTGGTTTGGCCCAGCATCCACCGTTCGGTCTCCATGGTGACCTACCAGATCGATTGTGTCTTGGCGCCTTTGGTCTCCAGCGACAATTCCCTTCATCTGGAGTTAAGTGGCCATCTTGTACCGATCGACTGTTGCCAACGGTCGATTGGATCTTATAGCTTTTCCTACGCCAGGCAGCAGTCGGTTGTCGGGGCTTGTTTCTCTCATTTGATTTAATTTTTGAAACTACTTTTAAACTTGTTAATACCCTCTGTAGATTTATAGACGCATCAAACCTTTATTAAAAAAAAATATCGCTAAAATTCTTTGAAAAACCGCAATACCTACAATACTACTTCTATTCCTGAAAATCGACTTTAAAAACGAATTGAAGATAAAATAAAATTACGTTATTCACTATATACAACCTTAGAGCATTGAATGCATTACATTATTTTGTTTCAAGAAAAATAGCCTCAAACCAGCGTTTTACTCGTTATACACTACATTGAATCAGCTAATTTTCTTGAATTATTCGAAACTGTGAAAATGAGATTTTTTTGGTGAATAATATTGTTAAAATCATTTCAGTCTTGGGAAACTAAGCATGCCTGAATAAATAAAGGTAAAACATTAACTTTTTAATGTGTTTCCAATTTTTCTATTTGGCTTTAATGTCCTTACTAACCCCAATTATGGCAGATAGGACTTGTTATTCTACAGGTTATCAATCTACTCCAATCAAAGTGGAAAGATTGAGATTCATTCAGTGGGTCCTCCACGAATAAAAAAATTGCTATCCGCACTGGCTGAATTCGAATCCATGCCGCTTCAGACTCGAGATTGCTTAGGTGACGCACAGTGAGTCAGGAAAAAAATTCAAATTTGGATATTTAATATTGAAATGGAAATTGTTCGTATTCAAACTAGACTAGTTAGTGACAATGGACCCGAGAAATAAGCCTCGATTGTTTACAGTAATGATTTAATAAGACAAGTCAAAACAAAAACAATAAATCATTGCATTTTATCCCATTATGTGTTTATTTATTAGTGAGTAAAAATTTTCTGCTAAAGTGGAAGCTACTGAAGTTATATAACTATGCAAAAACAAATTGTGATTGATTGTGTATTAAAGCAAAATACAGCGCAAAATTGAACTCGAAACCGACATTTTTGCATCAGTTTTTCAGTAAATTTTAGAGTTTGCAAACATGTGCTGTTTTCTAAATTACTCTACTAATACTGGATTATTCTGGGCTTTTCATATAAACTGGATTGTGCTCAGTACATTCTAGCCTGCAAATCAAAACCCTTTATACCCAGCAAACATACTTCTGTTTATATACAGTATGTTGCCAAAGTTATCAAATGAGAATGAACAAAATTCGATTTTCACAGGATGATTTCTTAAAGAAGGAACAATTTCTCACCCTCAGATTTTATAGTGCTTATAAAAATATTAGTGCTTACTTTATGTACAATATTAGTCATGCGTAACATACCGTTTAAAAGTTAGGCCCTGTTAAAAATTGTTCTTATTATTATATAATTTCTACTCATTTGGCAACATATTGTACATGAACAAAAACATTTTAGCCTAGCAAAAAGGGCTATGATTTGTAGGCTACAATATACTGTTCAACAATTCTGTTTATTAGAAAGGCCTAGGGCAATCCAGTGTTGAGTAATTTAGAAAGCATCACATGTTTGCGAAATCTAAAAACGACTGAAATAAAAATGGCTGCCATTTGCAAACTGATTACAATGAAAATGTTTAAAACTTATTTTTGATCTACCAAATCATTAAGGGATGGGCCCAATGCTGGACCACTAGAAATGGATTGACCTCTTTGTCAGCATTAGTAATTATGATAACGTCATGGGATTTTAAGTAGCATCGGGTGAAGGAATCGTCTTTGAAAAAGGAATAAGAATCGTCTTTGGGGGAGGGAATAAGAAAAATATGGAGGTTGAAGGAGGTATTTAGAAATATTGCTGCTAATGGAAATAAGAGACCACTCCTTATCTTCATCTGAACGGCGAAAAAGGACATCTCTATAAATATAGAAATCTAAATCAGTAAGAAGCTGTGGAATTATTTTGACAGAAGAATTAGGGGTCGAAAGATTTGATTCTAAACTTAAAATACTTAAGACTTTAGAGGAGATAGCAATTGATGAAATATTATGCACCCATTTTTCGTCACCTTTGGTGTAAATTGTATGGTTAAGTGTCTGTTGATAGAGCTCATTGAATTTATTAATGAGTAAAGGTTTCCTCTCTGATCTAGCAACGGTAAAAATTGTGGAAATACATGCAGAAAGATTCTTCATATTTTCATCACTAATGATAGCACTTAATAGGTTGGTAGGGGGGGGGGGGAATTTCGATTGAGGAAATAGTCGTGTTGAACATCACGGATTTTTAAATTTAATTTGTATGTTTCGAACTTAAAGGAAAAGAGAGAATCAAATGAAAATCATTGCAGGTGACTTTAACGCCAAAGTTGGACAGGAAGATATTTATATCCCTAGTATTTACTAAACACAGCTTACATGAAGTAAGCAATGATAATGACCGGACTTATCAACTTAGCTGCATCCAAAAGTCTTAAAATTGCAAGCACATTATTTGCGCATAAAATATTACACAAGGGCACCTGGAGATCACATGACGGACTCATAGTCAATCAAATTGACCAATGCACTCGTCAGTGACAGTCACGTTAGAAGCATCCTAACATGTCCTAGTGTTTAAAGCGACTAATGTTGACTTAACATACTGAGTATTGCCCATGTTGCAATAAAGATTGCTATTAATCTACCCAGACCACGGTACATAACAAAGAAATTTAATTTCGCCAAGCTTAAGGACCTCCAGATCAAGAAGACATATGCAGCAACTTCGGACTCACGGTTAACATCCATGCCTACCACGGAGGATAGGATAGGGGATATTTGGAGCAGCTGCAGGAAGCCTATTGAACAAACTACTGAAATCGTCCTGGGACTAGCGGAAAAAGAGACCAGGAATTCTTGTTTTGATGAAGATTGTCAGACTGCCACAAATGTCAAAGATGCAGCCTATAAGCTGAAATTAGCAGATGTAAAGGTAGAACGGTGGAAGAATATAGGAGGAAAAGAAGAGAAGAAAAGCGCTTGCTTTTTTTGAAGATTTGAAGGAGTTAAAGGAATCTAAGGCCATTGAGGACACCAGGAAGTTCTATCGAAAGGTTATTAGAAGCAGGAAGCCATTAGGAAAAATTCCTCGATATGTATGAATGAACAGAGAGCTCTCCCATCTGATGAAGAAGATATTTCGTGGGACTTTTGAATGGTCAAAACGTAGAAAGCCACAACTCCCACACAGTGAAACAGATGACATGGAACCGCCAGATGAAGACGAGAGTAGAGGGAAAAGACCGGTTCTGCCACAGGGCTTAGAAACCGCCTTCCGGGTTATGCTTCCCCCCACAAAAGTAGAGGGACTTTGGGGGAGCTGGTTTGAGCAGACAATGAGAAGCCAGTATTTGATCACGTGATCATGGTGGGAAATGTTAGTTTGAATTTAAACCTTGACCTAACCTTAACTATTAGGCCACGCCCAGTTTTAGTCACGTGACCCATGGCACCAAATTCAAATAGCATATTTGAATTTAAACCTCTACCTAATCTTATCTCTCACTTGGCCTTACCTCGATCTAGACTTAACAGTGCTTGGCCACACCCACCCTGAGTGGCCATTTTGTTTTTCTGCTGTTTGAGAGACAATTTAAGATTTTGTAGTGGCTGAGAGTACCCGGCCGGCATTTTTTTTTACTGCAGTTTGAGAGACTTGTAGTTTTGTATAGGCTAATTTTCCCGAACGCGAGGTCAAAGATGCCTTCAACAGACTAAAAAACAACAAAGTCCGAGGGATTGTCTTATTGTCCAACTAATCAAGCAAGGTGGAAGAGAACGTCTCAAGCTCCTTTACATGTTGCTAATAAGCATATGGAATAAGAAGATCCTTCCAACTGACTGAGAGAAGACTGTTATCTGCCCAATACATAAAAAGGGCGACCCATAGAAGTGCTCTTACTATCGTGGTGTTGCTCTATTTCCTTGCGCATAGAAAATACTATTTAACATTTTGTTACGTTGGCTTTTACCATTTCCAGGAACTGGGCCAATACCAACGTGGATTTAGACGTGGAAGATCAACAATAGTTCAAATTTTCTGTCTGAAGACCATTATAGAAAGAGGACGTGAGTATCAGATTAAAACACGCTACCTCATCGTCGAATTTAAATCAGCTTACGACACAGTTGACCACGCAAAGCTCTATGAAGTATTGATTCAGATTAACATCCCCACCAAGCTTGTTAGCCTGATAAGGTTAAACATGAAGAAGTTGATTTGTTTTGTGAAAATTCGGGGCAGCACCTCTTCTTATCAAAAAGAGGAGTGAGACAGGGTGATGCTTAAGCTCATCATTTTGCCTTATAGCTCTGAAAAGAGCGGTCTGAGATACCCACATTCAAATGTCTGGCACAGTATTTAACAAGATGGGGCAGCTGCTCGCATTTACAGACGACATCGATATATTTATTCGCTCTCGGCAGGTGGTCATTCAATCTTTTCTGGAACTTGAGGTTACAGACAAAATATATGACAACCCAGGAGATCGCAAGACAAGACGGTGTCAAAGTATAGTTCGGACGCTTCACAAATTTGAACAGGCCTCGCAATTAGCATATCTAGGTTCACAAATAACCATTGATTAATCGAATGGATGAAGAAATGACCAAGATGATCATGGCTACCATCCGTTGCTACTATGGACTTACTCTTTTAGTGCCAACAGAAAGTATCGTTTTATTTTTAATTTATTTATATTAATTTATTTTGTGGTGAAATTCTCTGACAATGCAAATATTAAGCATCACATACTCCATATATACCATATGTAATATAATAAAATAGTATAATATATTTTCCCAAATGATACGAACAACGATATATCGTCGTTGCCACTTAAAGAGTTAAAACTGTACTTGAGGAGCCACTGCCACAGCCACTTAGTTACCCAACGTTGTAAAATCATCCTCTACAAAACGCTTATTCGACCGGTTTTGACCAATGGATCCGAGACCTGGACAACAACTAAGGCGGTAGAATAGGACCTCTTGATACTAAAACGCAAGATTCTAAGAACAATTAACAGTCCAGTACTTGAAAATGGAGAATTGCGACGATGAAAAAATCAAGAGGTCTATGATAGATTTAACGAGCCGGATGTTGTCAAGTTCATAAAAGCGGGGAGACTTAGATGGCCTGGATGTAATGTAGCCAGGATGGAAGATGATATGGTCCCAAAAAAGCTCCTGACTGAGCTCCTGCATGGAGGGTGACGTTGGCAAGATTTAAGCTGCGATGGAGGGACTGTGTGGACAATGATGCCAAAAAAACTTGGAGTGAGAAATTGGATGGTGGCAGGACAAGACAGGGACGCCTGGCGGTTGCAATTGACGGAGGCTATGATTCGTTAGCGGGTTGTAGAGCAAAATTAGACTGCCTTAAAAAATATAAAATGAAGGATACAGAAAAATAATCTTTATATTTTATACAAGAAACCATTAAGGTGGTAGAAAAATACATATAAATGCTAAAAACAATTAATACAAAGAACAAAATTAAATTACCCGTTAAAAAGACAATAATAATAAAATAATTCTAAGACTAATCCTTCTCATCGTAATCGTCCGGGATATCAGTTATGTGATTTCCCATTTTGGGGTGTTAGGGTGGAACATAGTATATCTGAATAATTATACTGTCAACATTATTCCTAAAGCTCTTCCATATTTCCATAATCACGGTTGGTAGGACTGATTTGAATTTTCAATGGTCCGATGGAGTTTTGAACCGTTGGAATTCCAGTCGCTCTCATCATTCCGAAAAATCCACCAAGGTTTTCACATTTGTGGTAATTCCACTATGGATAGTTGGCAATGGACAATGAAACGACCGTGAGAGGCTAGCCTCAGACATGAATATAATTCCAAGATGATTATGGAATGTATCTAAAACTTGTTGGAATTATTTTTTTACTATTGATGATTTTACACTCTACTCCCAATTTTCTAATTTTATTAAAAATCAGATTTAATTTAACGGTATATTATAAAATTGATTGTATTAATAACATTCTCTTTGTCTATATATTTAAAGAATGTTTCATGGATTGGTATATGATTCTTAGTGATTAAGTTTCATCTTTTTTTTTTTTTTTATTATAAATAAAGATTGTACTTTGTTGAATAGTGATGAAAAAAAAGAAGATCTTTCTCAATTGAATTAATATTATTATGATAATACGTTAACGATAAGGGAAGGTGGCCAAACATCGCCCCTCTAAGCCGAATTCGAAATTTCAAATTTTAAACTAAGTTTAAAATTCCAAAAATGACTGATACTAAGAGCAATATTCTATGCCAACGAATGTTGATTTCGTTATTGGGCAGAACTATATAATCTTTCCTTCGCGCAAACAAAAATACTACATACTTAAATGTTAGGATAAAATGATAATTTAATAATACTAGTTGATTCACATATTTTTAGATTACAGTTATAATATTAGATTACAGAAAAGCTTCTGGACATATTCTCATCACATCCTATATCCTAAAACGGCTTACTCGAAAAGCGATCCTATTCCTCACCTACATGGGTTATAGGTTATAGGTCATATAGGATATGCTTCGAACCACATATTTTACCGATTCTTGGAAATTATCATTAATAAAAATCATACCTGAACCCAAAGAAGTATCTAAATGCCCAGTCTTTTACTGTACTATTTCTTTTGTCCATCAAAGGCAAAATCCTAGAAAAATTCATTCTAAAATGCCTGAATCATATCCTAGAATAAATGGCATAATTCCTGAGCAGTTATGATTCAGAAAGGATCCTGACTCTCTGAAAAAACCTTCAAACTAAATCATTGCCATTTATCACACTAAATTTTGCATATTTATCCATCTTTTGGAATAAATTTAGTCTATCCGCGTCCCTCAAGGTCATTTCCTAAGCCTTATTATCCACGATGGCTTATATAGGTATATAATGTATACAAATTATACACGATGATTTATGAAATCATAACCCATCCAAGCGCTGTCCTCACCACAAACGTTGTCCTCACCACAAACACTGATAGCACATTTATGTAAACTGACAATAATAAATCATCTGTTGCATCCCGACTCTGTAATCTCGCATTACATCTATTGAAAAATAGAGAATAGAAATAAATTCCATCAAATAACTTTTAACATTCATTAAGCCCACGTCCTGTTTAACAGTAGACTTTAGTAATGTTTCACTTACCTCTGTCGACAGGGGCGTACGAAGAAGTTTTTTTGGGAGTGGATTTAAAAACTTTTCGGAGGGATTAAATGAAAAGAAGGCAAATAATTACCGAATGTCTATAATCGCCAAATTTGGCGTAGTTTAAGGATAAACATGAAAATTGGATCAAAAGCTACTGTTAAAATTACTAAAAATATTACTCAAAATACAAATTCTATGTTGGTGGTTATGAAAACTATATTGTTCCATACATTTCGGAAGGGGAGGGGGAATATATTCTCCTGTTCCCCTCTCTGCGTACGCCAATGCCTGTCGAACAGATCTGCTAGGACTCCATCTTGTTAAAATTTAATGTAAGCGCCTCACATTAAATCCAATTACAAATTTGAAACGAACTGCTCGTAGATTCAGACTATTTCAACATTTAATTGACAAAGGCTCCAAACTTCCAATTGATTTTAAAGCTCAACTACACTACCATTATTCGACCAACTAGGACATGCCTATTAAAGTTGAAGCCTTGGGATTCCGCGAAACCATTGAATTCCTCCCGAATCCAATCGTTACCACCGAAAATACTAGTTAATGCCCCTTATTATGTCACAAATAAAATCATCAATAAAGACCTTACTATTCCAGATGTTTCAGATTTGGCATGAAATAGATCTATGCACTTCTTTTAACTATTAATTCCTTGCTTTTGCAGGAATTATTACAGGAAGTTTCTTTGCACAAACCTACTAGTTTACAGCCTGTCATGCCTATCTGTTCCAGATAACTCTGTGACTCGTTTCAAAGGAACAGCCAGGAGACATTCTAACGCAGAATAGTCTGTGTAGAGCGACCAATGGATAGTTTCTAGCCACTTCCGTGTAGTAATAGTCAACAGCAAATTTACTTATTGCATCTTTTGTTGGAGTTGTAGAAATCAATAAATAAATATTAAAAAAAAAAAAAAAAAAAAAAAAAAGTGACGGAAAATTTCTACTGAATCAGAAAGTACGTATTCAAAGCCCTTTCTTGAAAAGGCTTATCGATTTCGAAGGCAACCAGTTCATAACTGAAGAACTTATTATGTAAGTTATTTATTTAATTAATACCTCTTTTGTCGTAAAAGATAAAGATGACAAAGATTTTTTTTTTTTCACCATTCTAGATATTTTAGGAAATATGTTTTTGCTTCACTGAAGAGGAGGGGGCCTTTAAGATATCCTAGGTACATCTAATATCTAATTGCTCAAGCCCAGCATTATATTTCTCAGTTTTATGATTTTGATATGGCATTGACAGCACACGAGATTCATGTATTTTAAATTCATTAGAATTCTTAGCATGCAATAATTGTTTAATTTCTTTATGTTATTTATATTTTATACAAATCCTGGAATATAAATATTTCTTAGAAAAGGGAAGCTGGATGTTCTCTTATTCTAGAAAATATCGTATAGGTATGTGAATGGAAAGGCTCTTCTTTGCTAAAATTTCACAAAAACTCTATTTATTTATTTTTTTCATTTTACTATTGCCTTTTATTTACTTATTTTACTATCTTACCTAGTTTGTTAATATTATACGACAAAAAAAAAGAAGAACTAAAAATAGAACAAAAATTAGAAATGTTGAGTAGATCGAAAAATTAGCTGCTAGTCCTGAAACTTCAGGAGTTGTGTTGATAAGACTTCGGCCGATACAGGCTTAATTATGATTGCTGATTTCTGATTATATGTTATTTTTTATGGTAAGCATTGGCATTTTTCATCGTTTATTTCTAGCATTGCCTGTTTTCAACATTTATATTTTTATTATTGAAAATTCCATTTTGGATAATTTCGCGCCATAAGCTAAAAGCCCCAACTACAAATTATTTTTCAAATGACAATTTTTCATTGAGCCCGAAATTGTCTAAAAAATATACCTTTTTGGAGTTTTGGGAGTTTCAAAAGTCATAAAAAGCTGTAATTTTTAAAACAATACGTGTACACTACAAACGCTTATTTATAAAAACGATTTGGAGTTTAGGGCCTTTTAGCTCATCACGGAAGTAATAGGAGTAAGCATTAGTAATTAGTAGTAAGCAGAAAAAACAAGATTGGCCATAGAATTTTTGCGCTAATTAGATTTTACTTTATTTTCTTTTAATTGCTCAGTTAATTTATTTGCGATTGAAATTGATCGGTTAGGAAAAGAAAATGTGTTGCAACAAGTCTCATGAATTCATGTTTTGATTGAGGTGGTACAAATCATTTAGTTATTTCAAACTATTTCAAAACTACAAACTATATAACTATATAACTATATTCTCTAAAATTTGGCCTTATCATAGTTGAACTGCTTTTTTTTGGCAGTAATTAAAAACAGAAAAATTTTAAAAATCGTTTTGATGAATTGGAGCTAGTAGAGAGCTCAAGCGGAAAATAAAGGCAACAGCGGCTTCAGGGACCAGCCACCAGAGGGGTTAGCAGTCTACGCATCGTCTCCTTCTAAATTTTCTCCCCTAATTATTAGTTCATGGTTGAATTTTACTTCAAAACTAGTACCAGGGTTCCTGATTATTGTATAATATAATATCCCTTAATAATTTCTAATGTAACAGATTAATGTAATTGAAAATCGGATCATCACTTACCGCCATCAACCCTTATTAATCTACAGTTAGTTAGATTCTTATTTCATTTAAGTATTATCTGCAAGCATTATATTATTATTTATTTGGTTATGTTTACAGAAGTTCTGCAATATCTATGATTTTTACATAATTCTTACAACTCGCTTTTCTCGGAGAGAAAATTAATTTATACCTGAACTAGGTACTGGTATCCAGTGATGATTGCTAAGAGATGCAAAACAAAAAAATAACGTACATAGACGAGATCGAATCATTTTACATATAAATACTAGGAAGTAAAACAGAGAATCTCAAAGGCGTGTAATAATTATGCTAAACCTGTTAGGTGCCATAAATAGGTGCTTCAATTCAGTACCGAAACTACGATTTTTGCCTGAAGGCAAGCTTAATTTTGCCGTCCCTTCTTTCACCCCCTCCCCCACCTTCCCTCAATTAACGTCAAAAACAGTATTTTAGATCATATATTTCTAAATTAATATCATCATCTCATAGCATTAACTCATTTTATTAAATGATTAAAAACAATAAAAAAACAGAAACAAATATGTATTTGCTTAACCTCAAAATAAAATTTAGAACTTCGCCCCATATATTTATAAATATATATAAATATACATATATTTATTTGGCTAGAAGACTTTATTATTTTACTTATTTTTCACCCTTGCCTGCCAGCAACATTAGCATACTAGGAAAAAGTCATTTGCCAATAAATACCAAACACAACTTTAAAGTATTTATTTTTTTCCCATCTTATTAGCTTGAATCTTCTTCTACAAGGCGGTCTCCGTTTTCATCTTTACCGGTCTCCTTGAAACCGGTTTATTTATTTCGAAATGGGTAGGACCTACTACGGTTTTCACCCGGATCCAAAAGTTACATAGTACGGGTAGTTCTCTCTAATCACTAGCTGAGGAAACTCATTCTCCTTGAGGACATTGAGTCCGATTAACCCTAAGGGCCTGGAAGTCAGTAAAGTTGAAATTTATATGCTCAACCATTTCTGAAACTCCGCATCTGGGGTATAGGGGAACTATGTAATTTCCAAAACAATGCAGCTTAGCGCGGAAGCCACCATGCCCAGTTAGGAATTACAATAACCCAATATTGTTAAAAACATTAACAACAAGCAAGGTTCAACCAAGTGAGGCGTTTATTAATTTCAATTAAATACTTTTTCCTATTGAAAATTATTCGGCTAAATAGTTATGTCTACTTTTCTATGTACAATGTTCTATGTACAATGTAACACTCATCACATGTGATAATCATCCATAGGTATAACTATTTTAAATCAAAAATAAATATATCAACTGATAATATAGATTTTTTTTTTCAAACAGAGAGATTAAGATTTAATAGTGGTTGAGTCTTAAAGTATATTCATACAAAACGCTAAATACGTTGTATCAGGCTCATACAAAGAACTGGTATTATTATAATTGTATTAAGGTTAGATTAGAAACTTTATACAAATCGCACTCGTCTTGAAATAAAGTTAGACAACTCTGTAAACTTTGATTTAGCAGCAGTATTCAATTGAGAAAGTATCACGTTTTGTAATTAAAATTTAAGGTAATCTTTCGTCGGTTCCCCCGTCACCCAAGTATTACGAATGTTGAGTGTGTTTTAATGAGTAGGTATTCAGTACTCCAGGTATAAGTGTAGAGCAAAACCTTTAAATATGATTTCTCAAGAATTTCAGCTTTCGAGTTGTAGCTTTAATCAGCGTCGTTCGCGATATATATCTGCAATTCACATATAAATTAATTTCATGAATTTATGTTTATTTTGTTATATTTAGCACTATTTAATGTTAATACATTAATTCATTAGTTAATAGCATTAGTTAATACATTAATTTACCGCCTGTAATGGGGCTTAGGCCTGTTGGTGGATCTTGCTTATAAATAAATAAATATAAATATTATTGATATCATCAGGCTGACCAAGATGTCAGCCTGGGGACTATATAAACAAAATATACAATCGTTCACCGGCGGAACTATGTCTTGTATATCTCGTGAGTCAAAAGATATACCTACATTACCTTTGCGATGTTTGTCATAAAATAAGAACGACAAATCTCCTTGGCGTTCCTCTTAGGCATTCTCTCATATCCGTTGATACTAGTATTGAACTCATCTGTATTTGACCAGTTCTTTATAAAATAATAGGTAGAGTAGGCTACTCATCAACTCTTTCGGCAATAAATAACATCCGTCATTAATGAGCATCTTCTAATTTATATTTTAGTGATAGTGTTGTTAGGATAGCTAACATGCTTATGATCATGGTCAATTCATAGGCAGGGTAATTTCAAATTTATGTAAACAGTTTGGATATATTTTATTTGATCAATACATTACAAACATTCATAATTAATTTTAAAATTTTATTCATTATATTTAGGAATAACATGAGAATATAACATTTAAAAGGATTTCTAAACACATTGTTGAAATGCATACATGATATGATAATAATCTAAATGTTCACGATATTCTTCGATATTTTGTTTATAGATTGATAAAAATAGGCTTAATTACTACACACTTATCTATATATTTTTATTTACTAATATTAAATTAATTAAAGACAATAATTTTAAAAATATCCGCATTAAATGCATAGATCACATATTTATACTTGAGTAAATCGCTGGATATTAATTTTACCTCTTTTTATAAGGTCCTGATGTTAAAAACAACTCTACAGAATTTACAGCCTCCAAAATGGGTTGTGTTTTGACCTTATCCTAATAAGGATCATTTGGCTGTGGAAATTGTAGAAAAAATTGAAGTAATTAATTTGAAAATATGTGTGTGTGTGTGTGTGTGTGTGTGTGTGTGTGTGTGTGTGTGTGTGTGTGTGTGTTTGTGTGTGTGTATTTATAATGCAATGTAGATCGATCCACAGAAACTGACAGTTTTGGGATCATATCAAATAATTCAAATACAATGTAAATATTAAATGTTATACTGATTTTCTTTTCGTGACTAAAAATAATATAAATTTCACCTCCGTGATGTTTACTGGGCACTATTTTTCTATTGAAAGTTAATGGAACACATTTCATAATTATTATTTAAAAAAACAAAAATAAATTCTTGGTATTTTTTTTTAAGAGACCGCGACAAACTAAAATTTTCTCAGTTCTACACAAAACCAAGAAATTATTTTATAAACATCTTTCATAAATTAACGTCAACCCCTTGGACCTAGTTTCTAAAATTGAATATACCCTTGGGAGTGAGGAAGAAGGAAAGAGAGGAAGGGAGAGAGGGAGTTTCTAAGGACGAGGTTTATTGCTTGGTGTCCATGTTCCTCAGTCCAAGTCTCCAGTTATCTCTAACAAGAATTTATTTGATACCATCCAATTCGTCCACGGTTGAATTTCTCAACTCTCTATAACACAAACTTGATAAATGATAGTCTATTTTCTATTATTTTGTTTATCCGTGGTAATATTTATTTAAGAACGGGATCAAATAATGAAACATGAGTAGAACATAATTTCCTATTACTTAAAAAAGTTATATTTTTCCATTTAGCGGCTCGGCTAACAGAGGCAAGAAATTTCCAATATAAATCGATAATACTCTTTTCCTTATTAATAAAAACGTTCGAAACACAAATATAGTTTTAAATTGCTTTTCATAATTAAAATAAACATCTAATCTAATTTTTAAACTCAAATAATTAAAATTCAAGTTATCGGTAGGCTTCTGAGTTGCCACCAAGCTTTTTTGTTTCGCTCGGTATTTTGAATTGTCAACTTTTTATCTTTAATTTTCCAAACAGTGTTACCTATCGGACCCGTCTCTATAACTTTTTTTCTTATTAGAGGATATTGAAATTGTTCAGCCAGTTTCAAAATGATGTTGATATTTTCTGGCAGTTTAAACTCCGCTTTCTATGACTATTCTGTACGTCTTTTCTTCATTGCCACCGTGAGACCCCCAATGTGATTAAAAAATCAGTTAGGTGATTTTGATTTTATTAGACAAAAATTTTATCTCCCATATCCTGGTGAAAAGCATTCACATGTTAAAACATCGTAACATGATTTAAATTTAGCAAAAAAAATTCTCTTATGTGTTTGTGCTTCCGCATGCGCACAGTTACTAATAGAACTGATAGAAAGGATTATCACCCATTTATGAAATTTTACCCTTTTTATTTTAGCAGAAAGAATGCGGATAGGAACAGAGAAGAAAATCATCTGTCCGAAAAAGATTAAAATGTATTGAAAAAAGATAAATTATAAAGCATAATTATTAATAATAAAAATATTTAGGTAAAAATAGTAATAAGCAGTAGTAACTATTTATTAAATGTCGAGGTTTCGACCCACATTGTAGGTCTTCATCAGGGCTAAAAAGAAAGATACAAAGGAGTAATGAAGGGGCATAAAATAGACATATATAAAAACAAACCTAAATATGAATACATAGACTAATAGAAATAATAAGTAATGAAATCAATATGGACTGATATAATAGTTGGTATCGTAATGAGTTAAAAACAAATTAATAATATATTGAAAAATAATAACTGATAAAGTAAAAATGGTAAATAATAACAGTAGTAACGTTAAACAACTGCTTAACCAATTTTACTGAAAAAATAACGGTTGACAAATGAATTACAAATAATTAGAGTAATAAAAAATATAGAAAAACAAGATAATTTAAGAAATAATGTAGATACTAAAAAGATATACATCAATTTTAGACAAGTAGAAAGAGACAAATCCTAAAGGGAAGGGGGGGGGGGGGGAAGGACGTCGCACAGTGGGCTGAAACGCCGGAAACGTAGTCGAAATTAATCCTGATCACATGTCGAAATTTACAGCCTAAGGAATAGTGTTTTTTTCATAAATTGTTAACACATTGAGCTATTTAAAAAAAATAATAATGTTTTCCATTATCGGCCCAAAACTGTTGGTAAAAATGTTACCTAAAAAAAAAAACTTAATTAATTAAGTAGAAAGACTATAAATTTGTTGGAACCTTTCATAAAAATGTGCGTATTTCTCTCAGAAAAAAAAAATGCTGAAAATTATTGTTAAACAATTTTTTTTTTAATTAAAAAAATAGTACAAACATAGGAATATTATAAACATGTAAATTTGTTTTTTGCTGCTACAAAAAAATTATTAAAATAATTACAAAATTATTTTGAACATATTATATCATTATGAAAACTAAAATTGCCTACGCTAGCATACTATTTTTCCACCGATGATCAATCAGATGACAGACTACAAAGAGTTTCGGCGGGGAAGGAAATGCCTTGGGACAGCCATTAGGCGTTATTCACCATAAACAAAGCATTAGTGCGATTGCATTCTTTACAAATTCTAAAATAAGAAGCTAAGAAATGCGGCCGTAGAAATATTAATAAGTGAGGAATAATACCTTCATTACAACCAAGATTTCCCATATAGCAAAAAAAGGCTCCTCAGACGAACACCCTCTTAACATAAAATTATGAACCTCCTTTCCTGTTACCTGGAATTGTAAGTAATCGTTCATGGTCTAGTCACACTGAAATCACTATTACTACTAACGTCCACAAGGGAAGATAAAAAGAAAATAATATAATAATCAAAACAGGTCGAAGCAGGCAAGGCGCCAGTCATTAATTGTTTAGATGGTGATAAGAACAACAGGGTTAAATAAAAATGCATCATGCAATTTTTCGTTACGGTTTAATCAGCAAATTAGAATTGATTTCAAAAGTTCCTCGGTTCCTATATTCTGAAACACTCACACAAATCAAATGATATATTATTTTATTGAGTCCATATGAACCAATGAAGTATACATAGATAGTTTGAGTCGATTGAGAATCAAGTCCAGTAATGATACGATATTACAGGATTTTCATAAGACACAGGAAAAATTATAATTATTTTCCAAGCTTCCTAATACTAAAAGAAATGTAATTAAAATAACTCAATAACCATCACCCGGACCACCTCCTTCCTAAATTATTTTTCATCCGATCTTATTATCTTCCTCTTCTTAAGTGTGTTTTATTTAAAAATTAGCATTGGAGAAACCTCTTATGTTCATTATCGTAACTATACTAAACCACCTCAGATTGTGTTGTTTTGTGTGCATTGAATCGCCCAATTTTTTTTTTGAGGGGGGGATTTTAGAAAAAATTGCATATGAATAAATTTTTTGTTTGTGATGTGAAGTCATGTTTTTGACACACAGGTTTCACGGCTCACAGGTTCATGTTTTGTGTTAGACTGTCCTGCGAGCAACAAGTTCAGTTAATGTCTTACCATTTATTTTAACTGATTACTGATTTGAAATAGTCTTCGTTGAAATCAAAGAGCATTTTCTATTTCATTAAGTTGGATGAAACATATAATTCCTCAAACGACCGCTTACATAAGAAACCTTACGGAAGCAGCAGATTTATTAATATTAATATTTCTCTAGACATCTTTCTGCTAACTGAGGCTCGATATCTTGCTGGGTACTTTGTTATTATACGGTCATCCACGAGGTCTGTTGTCCCTCATAACCCGACACTGATAACGCCCATTTTCTCCTTATATGTATAGAAATTTATGTTACGGTGTTAAAAAATTAAATATTAATTTCGTTACTAAAATTAATTAAAAAAAAAAAAAAACTGAGTAATCCCAAAACATTGAATTTATGCAGCGCGATTAAAAATGTAAAATGCTGAAAAATGTGGCGCCGTCTTTAGAAGGTAATTCACAATTTGTTATCATTTTCCGTTTAAAAGAAGGGAAAAGCAAAAGTCTCAAAAGAAACAACACTTATAAACAAGTAACTTTTATAAAAAAAATTTTACAAAAAAAAAATATTTATTTACAAATAATGCTACTAAAAACAACATAACTGATAAAAATAAAAATCTTAAAAGAAACAGAAGTTATCAGTATTTGGCAAATAATGTCAATAAACAAATCAGAAGTGATAAGAAAGTCACAGTGTTGGTTATAAGGGAGACCAACGGGCCGCGAGGTCGACCATATAAGACTAGGTTGGCATAAAAGTTTTGTTGTTGTTTTGTACAGTACAATAAAATTGTATTTGAAAAATAACAACTTACAGCCCAATCCTCAAAGTATAACCCCTCCTGTTGGACTGTCTTGAGCCACCTATTAGCCAACTCTTGAAGAGCTCTGCTTGAAAGCAGATACCAGTCTTTATCTTTTGATCCGAAGAACTCGTGAACACCGTTTTCCTCCGACTTTCTTCTGATTATTGAACTATCTCCCCCGAAGAAAATGAGACATTGAGCGAAACTTGCAATAATCAGAGGGGGCTAGGACAGGACTGTATTGATGGTGTGATAAAAGTTCTAAGCCATCAAGTTCTCCAGATTTATTCTAGCGGTATGAGGACGAGCATTATCTTGTTGCAGGAGAACTTTCTTCCGATTGACCAGGGCAGGATATTCCTGAACCCTAACAATAGTCGACAGCTGGCGGGCACTAGTTGACGGATTTTCATTAACTGCCCTTTCTGTGGCCTCAATGTTCCTAATCAGATGGGCGCCCAGAACGTGGTTCATCTTCAAGAGTGGATTCGCTGCTGTTGAAACGCCCGACGTTGCGCAATCCTTCCATTCACAACACTCTCCCCCTCCACTTCACATATTTTTCGAGCAGCAACCGCTCCAGTAATTCTTTGTTTCCAATAATGCCGCAAAAGAACACGAATTTTAATTTTTTCTGAATTCATTTTAAAAGATACTGGTTTGAAAGAGATACGATAACTGAGTGAAAAATTGTTGCTTGAAAGGTTCTCTTTCTGAAAAACATGGCTAGTTAAGGATTAAATACTGATACGAAACAGGACAGATAACAAAATAATTCTATTCAAGAACAGACAAAACTTTTGTGTCATCCTAGTACGTAAGTACCTCTTCTTGCCAACCTGCCATAAAACAACCCAATTCCGATTACATTTCGCTATACTACCTGCTTAAATGAAAAACATTTGAAAAGTAAACTTATTTGAATTGAAGTGACAAAAGTCGTGTTTTCTCATACCATGGCAATATATATATATATATATATATATATATATATATATATATATATATATATATATATATATATATATATATATATATATATATATAATCATTGGCAACAGCATCCATAAAATAAAATCTTTATATAATATATCCCTTATATAACATATATACATATATTATTTTAGGAATGGACAAATAAAAAAATAATGATATAACATTGAATATAACAAAGGTAAATATAATGATGCTTATTTTATTAATTATGAAGCAAGGCGTTTCCAGTCAGATGATCTTTTGTGAATATATGGCGTATCCCAAAAAATACATAAACAATTATAGAATAATTATTAAATGATCAACAGTTAACAGACAAATAATTGAAGTTAATCTGATTAATCAAGCTAAATTTAGAAAGCTGACTGTTTTGAGATTGTTCGCCAAGCCCTTTTGGTAACGTCAGCCGATGAAATTATAAACTTCGACAAGCTGTTCTGGGGTATCCTCTCCTTCGGTTCCTCCCAACTATCAGATATATATATATATATATATATATATATATATATATATATATATATATATATATATATATATATATATATAACCTGGCATGAGTGTATATTAATGAGATATGATTAGGTCTTGTGTCATAAGAATTATCTCATAATTTTGGAAATATTATATATATATATATATATATATATATATATATATATATATATATATATATATATAGAGAGAGAGAGAGAGAGAGAGAGAGGGAGATGTGAATATTAAGGTGATAATTGTTAAATTAAGAAAGTTTACTGGGAAAAAACATATGAGAAAAACTCCGTTTGGCCCTCATGGAGCCGTGAATGAATTTGCTTTTGTTTGGATTCGGGGGCAAAAAAGTGCTGTTGGTTATTATTGCCCTCACAACTATACAAAAGCGATTTATTGATTAATTTTTTAATAACTTTAAAAAAAATATAGAGAAAAAAATTATGTAAGTTATGCAAACAGAAATTAAATCAGAATATAGGCCAAAAGTAATGAAATACAAAATAAAAATTAAGTAAAAATATAACTGAACAAAATATAACTGAATAAATACAAAATAGAAATTAATTTGAAAAAAAGGCGAAAAGTTATGAAATATTGAGCAAAAATTATTTCAAAATATAGCTGAATTCAATTTAGCATAAATACCGCAATATTTTTAATGAGTGCAATTAATGCCGATGGAATATGTAAATACCTTACTACCTACATAGTTTGGCAGGATTGATAGGGGTACGGGAGGGAGGGAAAGGAACATAGCGAACCCCAGAACTGCCTCCAAGCATATCTAAAAAATAAACATTAAAAAATCAGGCCCATAAATAGGTAAATTAAATGGAATCCTGATTTATTTATTAAAATTATTTCAATGATTTGATTGATTCATAAAAATATAAATTTATTCAAATTAAGTTTTCCATGATAACAGTATTAGAGAATCAAATTATAATTTTGCTACTGATAAATAATTTGATCATTTTTTCGAGTCACTGTATGTACAACCCAAAGGAGCTAAATGCTTTTGAACATTTTTATTATTTACACTTCCGATGAAGGTAATTTATTTAAAAGTGAAAACTGTACACTGTAAAATAGAAATGACTCTATCTTGTCGATTAAAATGTTTCCCTCTCTTTAGAACAATTTCTATAACTTTAAATAACTACATATTGACAGTTAGAAAATTTATTTCGGCGTGAGAATTAGATAATACAGTTAATTATAATTATATAATATAGTTTATAGAACTCTCGGATAGGTTTTGACTTTTAAAACTGTAGCTTATCCCTTTAATCGTCTATAAGACCTTTCATTCAGGATAAAAAAAATTTTGAGATAATGTATTGGAAATTGGTCCTAGCAATCAGGAATGACACTTGAAAATTGTTGAAAATATTCCTCCCTTCAAAAAACTGGGTGGGACATTATGGCCAGTGCCCAGTTAGACCAATCAAATTTCATTTAAGTTTTTTTCATATGTTCTCTTTTATTAAATATAACGTGTAACACTTAGGAATAATTATATAGTCTAAAAACTTCAAAATATAAAAGTAATAAAAAATAAAAGTTTCGTCAAGCTGGGAAAATTTTAGCAGTTTAGATATATGATAAATAAAAATAAGGTTATATCTGAAAAATCCATTTTTTTTTCTCAATTCAATTCATGTAATTATGAATATTATATTAAAATATAATAGCAAATTTATACAGCAGAATAAAAGGAATAACTAACATTTTTTTCTTCTTTTCTGCAAGGCCCTTTCATTGTTCACAAAATTACTAATATCTTAGCGAGAACGTTAAATGAAATAATAATTGTATTAATATCATATTAAAAAGATGTTTCCGTTCTTCCTTTGAAAAATCTGCCAATAAATGGAAAAACTGAATACAATTTTCAACTGCATTGTACGTTCATAACAGATGTCGGTACCACAAAAACGAAATTTAGTCGATAGTAGTTTTCTGTGTAATCTATCATTTGCCAAAAATCTATCCTGAAATGACCAGCATCATTCTTTTGCAGATGACCAGGGCGAGCTTGTCCACATAGGCAACCTAGGCGGCCGCCTGTGGCTGAAAAGTTCAGGGGTGGAAAATCTTTAGGGCGGAATAATGGAATGGTAGGCGATATATATATATATATATATATATATATATATATATATATATATATATATATATATATATATATATATATATATATATGAGAAGTGAGTCTGAACGATACCGCTTCGTCTTTATTGTTAATTTTCCTTTTCCATTTAATGCATTGATTGTAAGAGAAGAGGAAGTTTTAAAATTTCAAGTTTGACAGGTGAGTACGCTAATTATTAACTATATTATTAGCAGTAGAACATCGCAAATACAACCTCGATGGGACTAGGGAGTAGGTCGGAACTATCAGAAGTGTGAATTAATTGGAGATGGAAAAAGACATGTTTTAGGTACTTATTGAAATTATTATATGTACTGAATGGCTCTACCTTTTAAGTCAGAGGTGACCTTAGTTTGGTTTGGGTTTAGGAGGGTGAGATAATCGGGTGCAGGCATTTTTTTCACCTAGGGCGCCAGAGAAATTAAACCTGGGAAAAAATCAAACAAAGTATGTGTCGCCTGTTCCTCTGAGGTTATCATGATGGAAATAAAAGGTGAACATATATCTTTGATGAATGCTCATGTTCAGGTTGTTATGTCCCTAGTAATCTACATTCATTTGGTATTAAAATAAAATTAGTCGATTTTTCCCCTGCCTTAAATACATATATTTGAAAGGTGCATTGTTTTTACTGAAGTAAACCAACAAAAAATAACTCATAAATAGATACATACGAAACATAAAAATGTACATTATATGTAAATATCAATAGAGTTTTTAATTTTACAAAGTTAATACAAATAGATCACTGGCTAAATGCTATTTCTTCTCCTTCCCTTTACCAACAAATAAAATTTCCCGATTCAGAGTAGAAAATATCTGGTCACGCTACGTATTAACAACTGTAAACAATCGCTAGACACTGTCACCGAGCACCGACACAGCAGAGAGAATCATGCAATCCACCCGACTTTCGGTTAGTCGGGTTTTGGATAATCGGGACTTTAGTGTGTATATATATATATATATATATATTTATATTTTAAGAAAAAAAAGAAAAGTTTTTTAGGTTTCACACTACCCTTTAGATAACGAAAAAATAATTTATCTAACGCCAACACTGTAAAAAGATGTTTTCTTTTGCTTTACGGTCATATAAACTAAATATTTATGAAAAGGCTTGGACCATATTACTTGTGTACTTTTACAGTCGTTATAGAGTGAAAAATGGACTGTGGAATCCTACAAACTAATAACAAGATTTGAAGTATTTTAAATAATTGTTGTGAGCTTGTGAATACTACATATTGCCTCTTTCTTGCCAAAAGTCATGTCAGTGGGTAAGGCCACTAATTTGGCAAGGGTATAGGTGTTTGATGTTATACACAGGCGAAGTAGGTCTTTTATGTTTTTTACATATGTACAGTATAAGGAAGATGACGATAATGTGGAATGGATTAGTCGACCTTGAAGATAGTAGAGCTGAGGGGTACCGCCTCTGTTTTGGGAGCGATGACGCTAAGTCTGCAAGAACGCCCGGGTCTACTGGAACGGAAGCAGGGGCTGAAGCTCCTTCGAAACTCTTTACGGAACTTACCTGCAACACATTCACACTCTTAGGCTACTTTTAATTCTCATAAAATATATTATCAATAAATTAATCTATTAAGATTTAAATTACTGTTTAACCATTAAATGGTGTCTTGTTAATTATCTCCGTCTTATTGAGATTCATTCAATCAAGTTAGATAGAAAAGGTAAAAAAAAGAAAAAAAAAATTATATGTTTTTTTTTTTAAAACACCGTCTATCCAAATAATATTGTGTAAAACAGGTAAAAAAGATATAATAAGAAATGCTTGTTACTATTTGGAAAAGTAATTTAAAAGCAGTGTTCTAGCGTGTTTTGGATGTTTCAATTAACAAAATATAAAAAAACGAACAATTTCAAAAGAAAGGTGGATGAATCGTGTAAATAGAAATAAATAAACACATGAATGGAAAAATATGTTTAGAATTTAAGTAGGGTTGCCGATAGATCGATTGTACTATTGATAGACCGATACTATTGATAGCTATCGATTAGGGTTGGAATATCGACACGCGATATATCGATATATCGGAGTTGAAAACCCGATATATTATATCGATATATTAACATCCGATAAATCGATATTTTACAACGATATATCGATCACACCATATGCTAAACTATATTACAGTAGAATCTCGGCAATTCATACCCCAGTAATTCATATAGATTTTCTGGTCTCTTGAAAGTCTCCCTTTATTTCGTATAAAAACACTGCAATCCGGTTCCCCCGATAATTCGTATTTATTTTCGTCTTCCAAGTAATGTAAACACTTTATAATTCGAATTTCCAAATAAAAAATCTGGTTAACTCTTCAAGGGATACAGGGAACAGCGAATATAGGGAAACAGCGAAAATTTTCAACTGTTTATTGATAATTGTACGGCCCACAACAGTACCATACATCACTCAGCGATGTTTATCTTCTGTTTTTGCCTCCCAGCGCAACCTCTAAGCTGCAATATATAAACTTGGCCATAAGTAAACGATTTAAGACATTTATCGCAAGGAAGTAGTGTTGCAACTCTTAGAAAGCATCAAGGATGGGAATCACCTACCTCAAAATTAAGAACTCCCATGAATTTTCGAGATTTCGCCTATTTTGATGAAGGTTTAGCAGAAGCTTGGTTCCTACCGACAAGGAAATTTTGACTCCGTAAAGAAAGGATATGAAGAAGAAATTGATGTGCCGATGATTAGTTCTAAAATGGCGAAATAATGCATCTACATGTATCATTTCTTAGCAAAATCGGATGTTTGTGTAAACGTATTTTCTGCTCTGAACATGCTTAACGAAGCCATCGATGAGATCCGTCTTCAAGGATTGCACCATAAGAAAATAACCGAATTTATTTGTTGATCTAAATATATCGTTTGTATTTTCATTCATATTAATATGATTTTGTAATTTCCTATTTTTTACCGCCAATTATTGGAAATCTTTATAATTTGGATATCTCGATAATTCATATTTACCTTTCGAACCCTTGACCATACGAATTATCGAGATTCTACTGTATTTTATTTTAACAATTTCCTTTATTCGGTAAAACTCCAGAATCGTAACCCCAAAATAGCAGAGGTCTAGATTTTTTAGATCAGCCAGGTCCAAAAAATCTAGATGTCCTCCATGTTGGGGTTACAATTCTGGAGCTTTACCAGTAAATATAACAATAAACAATATTTAATTACCAACCAATAATTACTAGATAAGATTTACATACAAATAATGTTGATTAATTCTATATAAAGAAAAATTGATGATTTATATAAATGATGATGGTACTGAGATATATATCAAATAAATTACATGCTTTTAGATCAATGTTTTGAGAATGCACAATATAGTTGGAAGAGTTATAACATAAATAAAAATTTGAGAAGTTTAAAGGTTTTATTATTGAAAAAATTCTAGAAGACTATAATATATCAAATATGGCTAAAAGTCTTCAAAATAAAAATATGTTATAACATTTTTTTTTTTTGAAGTATAATTCTTTTCTATCTTTTTTTATAATGATTCATGGCTAATAAAAATATTGTTTTATAAGTAATAATCATTATATTATTTCATAACCTTCTTCACAGTTTAACATTATACTTATTTGATGCACTTTCTTTGCTTTTTCATCCATTTCCTTTCGATATATCGATATTTTTCTAGCGATTAACGGTGGATATCGATATTTGGTTTTGCGATATATAAAAATATCGAATATCGATATTTTCCTTTCGATGTTCCAACCCTACTATCGATAGTACTTGAAATGTGTTTCTAGGACTTTGACCATACTATGGAGTCCATTATATTTTCTCGGGAGTTCAAGAAAATCTCTAAAAAAAAACGTTTAAAGATTTAAAAATAAAATTATATTTAATATTATATTGCTTGAAGATTTTATTTAAAAATACTATATATTTTAATATGATTCTATTTAATATGATTTGGTTTAGATTAACAAAATTATACTGGAATTTACATGGCATAATTTAAATAACATACAATACAAGGGCGTTGGATTAAGTTATGCTTCTTAGAATTATTGTAAGCGACTATGAAGATAGAAATGTTGTGGTGGAGATTCCACGAGCTTCATTTTTTCCCTAAAATTTAATTAGTAGTAAATAAATAATACGGAGTTTCAAGTTTCCATTTTAATTATAATTAATAGGGTTCATTATGGTCTAATACTAATATTACTATGGTTTAATATGGTTCAGTTCTGTTCTAAGCTTCAAAATCGTTTTCTGGCAGGTATTTGTGCAGTTTTTATGTTTCACTTTCCAAAATTCCACCAAAATCTGACGTATGGGAATATTTTAAGAAGGATCTGGAAGATGAACCTATCGTGACATGTTTGTAAAATGGCGCTTAAATTTTCCTCCAACACATCAAACCTCTGAGGCCATCTTGTCAGACGACACACAGATGTTTATTTCCCAAAATGTACTCAGGATGAAGCTCAACAAGACTGGCCTTCTACTTCAATCGCTGTCAATTCAAGTAAGCCTAAGCAGAGTAAATTGTCAAAAATTTTAGTGGATAAGAGTGTAGGAGAAACATACCCATTACCTTGCCATCGCAGGAATTTGATTTATTCGGCTACAATGAAGACGATTTCTCTGGATTTATAATCGTTTCATGCCGTCAACAGGCTCGGATTTAGATATCTAATGAACGTAATGGGTCCTCGCTATCCGATAATAGAACGTAATCGGCTATCAAATAATATGCTCCCGGAAATGTACCACTCGATTCGTAATGTCGCCCATGAAGTTCTGAAAGAAGAACAACAGAAAGCGTCGAAGGAGGTGTAGAATTTAATCCAAGATGCTCCCACACGCTGGAACAGCACGTATTTAATGATTGAAAGAATATTGGAAATCGGAGACCCCCTCCCATACTGAAAAAACTTTCGCCGAATTTGAAACCGTTTGGTTCAATTGACAAAAAGTACCTTTGCAAACCTGGCTCATCAGTACCTTCCTAAAGAGTTTTTTCCAGGCTGGCGAAAGAGTATGCAAGCGTAGGAGTAGGCTGTCTCCGCTTAAAGCAAATATTCAAATTTTTATAAAATCGAATTTGTGGGTGCTGGAAGAATAATTTGTTCATTTATTTTTAGCTTTTATTGGTGCAAATCGTTTGATGTAAATATGCGCTAGATAACATTACATTTTTGTTGTTATCAAATGTATAATTTTTGTTTGTTTTGATAATTTTTCTTAGATGCAAACAATTTCTGTAATTTTCGAGATTTGAATTATCTTTTCTCTTTTCCCATTTCATGTTGGTAGCTAACAATCGGCAATTGAGATATTAAACTTCAAGTTACTGTACTATCGATAACATCGATAGTATCGAAACTATCGATAGCTTCAACTATCGAAGTATCGGCAACCCTAATTTTAATTCTGAAATTTGTTTGAGAATCATTTTAAAGAAAATCGTACAAGTAATTTAAAATAAATGTTTTATTATATTTTTAAATTTAAACTTTTATTTAAAAGCTAGTGTTCTTGATAGGAATGGCAAAAGCTTCCCAATAAATAGGATGATTATGATGGAAAATACCTGACATGAAGTTGTAGATTAGAGGATTGACTGCGCTGTTTGCATAGCAGAGCCAATGGCTAAGCATCGAAATGGCTGCCGTCAGGTCATTCTGGGGTATGTTGACTGTATATCTGTAATTATTTACAATGAGTATCAAATATATCTATTAATAAGTCTATTATTCTTTCTATGTAACATTATTTATTTTCTTTACTCAATTCTAATTTGGAATGCATGTTTTCGCATTAGATGTACTCTGGGTCTATCAAAACAACCAATATTGACCGAAGCCTTGCCTTTTTTTTCGAAAAGTTTTTTGAACTTTTTGATCGGTTAGTTGTTTTTCATGCTCCGTCCATTTATAACTCAGAATCGCTACAATTAAACATTTCAGAATTATAAGAAATACATTTAATGAGTAAAACAAGAAGAGAAAAAATCAGCATTTTAAATTTAATAAATAATAAAAACACGAATTACCAAATTTTAATCTCGCTGGAATTTTAATTTTAATCATAATGGAAAAGAGAATAATATGTGACTAAGAATGAAAACATTGCTTGGCGAATTCTGTAGAAGAAAGAAAAAACTAAAGAAAAATTTACTAATCAAGCTGAAAAACAAACTTCCGTAAACCACTCTACTATGGAAGCTCAGACGGCACTGAAAACTTTGTAATAAATAGCTATAGGGTAGGATGTCACATGTGAGAAGGTGGCATTCCAGAGCACCTAGTGGTACTAGCGAATTCAAGGGGTTGGCTTTTGGGCTGAAGCTAACCCGCTCTCCAAAAAAAAATAAAAATTATATTGGTTCATTTTGCTACCTCACTACCGAAGGTAGGAAAGCCTTGTGTTCATGCAGGAATCGAAAAAAACAAAACAAATGATATTCTCAGAATCGAAAATGTTCATTAGCGATTTACGTTTAAGAAGATATCAAGGAACAAATTTTGTCTCGTGTCAGTTTGTCCGTTTGTCTTTCTGTCGGTAGTCGAATCAATATGACGGGCATAAAATCTACTACGGTTAATCCGATTTTGATGGCATTTTCAAAGATAGTTCGGGTTGGCACCTAGATGATCCCATATCAATTTTATCGAATTCCATCATTAACTTTCTCTAACGTAATTGGAAACTTATTTTTCTTGACACGCCTATATTCCAAAAATGGCTCGCACGATTTTACCCAAAGTTAAAGGGAAAATAAGGATAAGTGGATAACGATTCATTATCAATTTTATCATATTCCATCCACTACTTTCGTTTAAGTTAGCGGAAACGTATTTTCCTTGGCACACCTATATTTCGGAAATGGCTCTTTAGATTTTGACCAAAGTTTGAGGAAAATTGAGGATAAGAATGAATATGGTTCATCGGCAATTTTATCGAATTTCATCCACTACTTTTGCTTACACATGCACAAGTAAGATTTCTCTAGACTGTAGCGCCAAAACGGCTCTAACAGTTTTGATAAAACATTCCTGAAATATTTCCCTGATATATTTATATATCATATATATTTATTGTCTGCAAAACTTGAAAAAAAAAAACTTAATCGGACTAATATAAGCGGTGGTTTAGCAAACGTTTTTGTATTGGACTTTAATCCAAAGGGGTAGCGAAAGTCGTATGAGTAAACAAACGAGATATTTACTTTCCTTAGCGTATAGGTAAGGAAGGTACTTTAATCGGGTCAAATTTTCGATGTGCACTTTTCAACGGATCTATGGGTTTCAGAGTCCCCTGAGACCAAGAAACGTATTCTTGGCCATTGGTCTTAGTCTCTGTGTCTAGTGCCTGACGATTATCTCTTGGATTGACCGATTTTTTTTTCTTGTTGATTGCGCATGTACATTTTTAACTATAATTTTTGCGAAATATGTGGATAGAAACAATTAAAACATTAAATTTGTGTTCCCTTGCACATTTGTTTTCTCTTATATATCCCTTAGAAATTTTGAGGAAGCTATACTGACCTACTTGGAAGACGTTTTGCTTTTATGAATGATCTGGGCCAAATAATTACATAACTACATAGAGTAAACACGTGCTATGTCCGTTCTTTAATACTTTAAGAAAACTTCAAAAGTATAGTTAAAAACTTAAAAAGTATAGTTTTGATATGTGCACTATTCCAGTAATGCAGCTCAATGTCTTTTGATATTTATTATGTTTAAGGTCTGTAATTAATAAATATCAAAAGACATTGAGCTGCAGTACTTGAGTAATGCACATATCAAAACTCAACTTTGAGTTTTGGAAAGCATAATGAACGGACATTGCGCATGTGTGGATTAAGGTATTTTTATGTCCTCTTTTTAAATCGTAACGCATAACAAATAAAAAAGTAGTTTTGGCCAGCACTCCATTTTCCTATGAGGTACCTCGATCCTCATACCATATATATATATTCTCATTCTACATGTAAAATTTAGAACCTCTTCCCTTTTGAATAAATGTATATTCAGAGTTTTGAGCCCGTTTCTTAATCTATGTAAACATACTAAATATACTGTGTTTTCCAGCGATTCATTGTTGTAATTTATTCATTAGGTTTTGACAAAGGAAAACTTTATAAGGGTTTCGGTGTCTTTGTCTCAGGGAGCTAGTTCAGTTTAGATCGGAGTGGCTATGTATTCAGACTATTTTTTTCTATAATTACTTTTCTGTCTGTTTTGGGTTATAAATTTTCTTTTTATAATTCTTGGATTTTAATTCTGTTTAAAAAAGGATGACAACCTCTTGATATTTTTACAAAAAGCTCAATGTAGTCCCTTCGTCGTGCATACTAGCTATAAACCATGTTATTCTTGGGCCTCGTGGGAAATTAAAATGGAATGGGGACCTGAGGCAGGTTAAAGTTGTAGTACTTTCAGCCGATCTTTTGTGTTAACCTAAAGGTACCTGTCCACTTAAGAGTGAATCGTGCCAAAAATCTCGAGAGTAACTCTCAAGTTTCTATCCTTTTGAGAGATGAATTTTGCTATCTCGACTCTTGAGATTCTCTCATGAGCTCTTCAGCACTACATTGTTCGCGAGAACTCTCGGCAACATGTCCACACAAAAAATATGGAGAGAAGAGAGTTCAGTCGATCCCCAGGAGTCATCAAGATAGCCGAATAAAAAAAGAAAATTAGCGGTATTAATAATTTCGAGTGTTCTGTGAAAAAATAGAATGAAAACTCCTAACAAAAAAGGTTCTGGGTTAAGCCATGGATCTCAAAGAAAAAAAAATTGGTTCTAGCCATGCATTGATTAAAGAACCACATCTTGAAATATTTCAGATTTGACATCAGTAAAGCTGAATATATAATACAATCCGTTGGGCCAGTAACCATAAAAAAACAAAGAAACAACCTGAAAATGAGAGAAACAATAGCAGTATCTACTTTTAGACCTTTTGCAACTGGTAAGTTTTTCACCATTTAATTTAATTTACTTAACTATAATTACGCTGGGTTAACCTATGCCTTTATATAAAAATTTTTATATGAAGTTATAAACACGTACTCGTATATTTTATTTATATTATGTATTTTGTATGACTTAGATGGATAATAAATTGGAGTGCGTTGAAAAAAGGTCAGGTGGTACGTTAATCCTGGCTCCAATTTAGCTTTTAATATTTGTTATTATTTTCAGTTCTTGAGATACCTAAGAAAATTCATAGGGATATTTAAATGAAATCGATTTGTAATAAAATACTTTGTGTGTACTGTTTAAAAAATTATGTTTGATTATATTTATTACCTGATTTCTCAAACTGTGTACTTTTTCTGAATTTCATCCTCATTACGCCCAAGCCACTACCTATCTCTTCATAAATTTATTTATTTATATTTTTGTGTCTATCTTTATATTATAGAAAATTTGCATCACATAATGCGGAATTGATTTCATTCAACTCAATGAGTAAAATCATTTCACAATTTTTCAGCATTATAAAATGAAAAAAATATATAAAAAAGGTGTGTGATCATTGGCGAGTGAGTACCTGGAGAAACTTCTCAGAAGAACATATCGGTTAATATTTTAGGAGCTGCAAGAGAGAAGCGGGGGTGTATCGACAAGACATTACGACCAAGCCTGAAAATTCTTCAATAGTAGACCATCTGTTTCTGGCGAGTACTCTCAGAGAATTATCCGCCATTGAATACCAAAACCTAACCATCCTCATCTTTTTCAATTTCTCGAAAGCTTTTGACACACTTGACCATAACATCCTCCTTAAAAAGCTATAAAGTCTTCCTTTATCTAAGAGCGTTATACGCTAGTTCCAATTCTTCCTCTCAGATCGGTCACAGTGTGTTGTCGTTCCAGGTCAACCTCCATCCAAGACACTGTCCCTCTCCTCTGGTGTCCCTCAGGGTTCGTCTTTGTGTCCTACTGTTTTTTATATTAATGACCTTCCCCTTCTTATCCATCACTCTCGATACAGAAGTAAAAATAAAACATTTGATAAATTGCTTTGTACGATTCCTCTTCGGTATCGATTTCGGTCCAAGGGACGCCTCTGTCTCCCGATATTACGAAGAATTGAAGTGGCTTTACGTCGTATCTACATCCTGTCATCCTTTCTCTACCAAGTTATCCAATCCCCCCGTCCATCGTACATCTTCGACCTTCTTCAATTCAAATCCTCTGTTCATTCTCTTCATACCCGTTTTCGGCCTTCAGATTTATTTACAGCGGCCCACCGATCCGCAACTTTCGACAGATCGTTTCTTGTCCGATCCTCATCCTTATGGAATTCCATTCCTCCTTCCATCCGTCACTCCAATACTTTTCCCATCTTCAAATCCCGCTTATTAAATCACTTCCTTTCCTTCCAATTCCAAAAAAATTGTAAATAGAATTTCTTTTATTTAAATCAACATTTGCAAATGTGTTACTTCATTTCTAATTTTTGTTTTATCTTATTAATACAAAATTTTCGTGTGTTTTTCATTTTAAGACGTGAACAATTAGACCAGCAATACCTGTTTCTTATAGTAAAAGTTACTGCATTATGACTTGTTATAATTTTCATTTATATTTATTTATTGACTTTTCTCTTTTTTTTCTTTTTATTATCTGTTAACTCATATGTTCCTATTTCATCTACAAATAGAAGTAAACTTGTGAGTCTTTATGATGTGTCGACAGATCATTTATGACTATTTGTTCCGTATACTATTTACTATATTAAGTACAGCTTAATACTATTGAAAATGGAAAAAGTGTTGAATATATGATGGTAGGTAGTCTATTGATCTGTCTTGCTTGACTGGCACATATCTTGGTTTGGGTACCAGGCACAACATAGTAAAGTCATGACGGAAATGGTCGAGTACCTTTCCTAGGACCGACTTTAAAATGACTCCATGCGAGAGGTAATGAAGGACCTATTTTCCACGGAGAAACTGGGTACATGTCAAAGAAGTTAGAGTGACCAGGGTAGGGGCAGACGATTTTTATTAAAGTGGCAAACGATACCACCTCGAGGGTATTCCAGAGGAGCATGGTGGTGCATATTGGAGAGAGCAACCGAGATCCGGGCATCAAAGTGAGTGTCAGATAATTCAAAAATATTATAAACTGGTCGCCACAATCGAAACATAATTAATTATTACTTCATTGTTGAATATCTTGGAAGAACGAAACATCGACTTAATACCGCACATTTTAATGGATCAGAGAAATTAAAAATGTGTTTGGAAAACGAAAAATGGTTCCAGAGTGTAACAATAAAAAGCTATATCCAGAAATTATGTCGATTAAAAAAGAAAAGTCCGACTAAGATGAATTAGAAAAAAATAAAAATTAATTGCTATATTGCTCAGATACAAAATAATTGCTCAGATACAAAATGCTATATTGCTTACTATAGGTCAACAAAATTTCAAAGAAGTCACGACGAAAATGGTCGAGTACCTTCCCAAGGATCAACTTGAAAATGCTTTTATGAAAGAGGTAATGGAAGACCTGTTGGTTCGGATGCCAGATGATAAAAAAAATGTAAATACATAAACCTCTCGTCATAAAACTCCCGTTTATAACAATTTACTCTAGACAGACGCAAACTCGGGATTATATTTAATTTAAATGGCGATATTTGAATGAGTTCACCCAGAGAAAAGATCCTTTGGGGAGCTGTAATATTGCAATCGGTATATGGCAACGGTAAAGCGGGATACCGAATACGGTAGGCAGACCGCTGAATAATCGCATCAGGACTCAGGAGGTGTCTGGTGTCAGGAGGTGTCTGGATATATGATTCGCCTGAAACATGAATTCACACAAAGACTTGGTACTTTAAGCGCTCACTATGGATGAGGATGAACCGGAGGAAAACCAGTAAATTTTAAAATACTTAATTACTTCTATTATTATATTTTCAGGAAGATAAACCCTTTTAAACTTCATTTCTTTAATTTTTTATTTATTAAATTACATTAGGCAAAGTTTCGGGACATTTTGCCAATTTTCAAGCCTGTTATCTATTGACAAAAATTATTTCACATTAATTTTATCTCTTTCACAAACAGTCAAAAACCCATACAAATATTATTTAATAAAATCATACCACAAACCTATACAACATATAAATGGTATAAACATAGTTATTATATAAAAAAAAAATTAAAAATGGCAAAATTAACAATTAGAAAGACTCACTATCTACATTAATTATTTTCATTTGGTGGTATATAATAATCACTACAGTCATTAATTCAAAACCATTTTTGATTAAAACTATTTAATTTTTGCATAAGAAGTTCTTGTCATTTGATTAAGTCTAAAAAATAACTACAGATTATTTATCAATTTCATTCATTACTATTAATGAATTTCGACCAAATATATTTAACATTATAGTAATATATAATTACCTATCTTAATTACAATACATATAAAAATGTATTGCGCCCACCGCTGTTTTGCTCACTGGGGTTTCTCTAATGCATGCTGATTAATCAAAATACTGCTTAAATTTACTATTTAAATTATTTTATTAATTTTCTATTAGTTTTTGTTTCTATTAATCATTACATATTTAAAAGTTTAATTTATTTGAAATATAAACATATAGTCCAGGCGGGATAGCTTATTTTTTTTAATAAATTGCAAAGGTACTTTCTCAGCGTGATAATTAGGAGAAAAATTGTAGAAACAAATTTTATATATTTTGGATAATATCGGTATGTAGCAACATGATGAAAAAAAATCATAAAGGTGCCGAAAAGTAGTTTTTTCACGTTTAAGATACGACAAAAATTTGTTTAAGAAAAGTAAAAAATAGTACGTAATAGCGTTTAAAAATGAGTTTTAAACAATTGAAGTCGGTCAACAACTTTTGCAAAAAAAAAAAAAATAATTAAAAACCGTGAAATATGGCCATTTTAGGTCATTTTATTACAGGGCTTTTAATTATTGCAGGAACTTGTTTTGGGGCTTAAATTTTGGCTTTTGTTAGCATCTATAATACAAATTTAATGCAAATATAATAATAACTTTTTCCGGAAATTGAGAGAATGTAAAAACAGTTGATCTTGAAAAAAGATTTTAACAAGGAACAAAATGGTCCTAGAGCCATTTTTCAAAGCGCTATTTGTTGCCGAGGAGTTACTCTACAACCCTATTTTCATGAATATTATGTGAGATTAAGTAAATACTTAAGGAACGTCTATGAACATAGGACTGTTTATCGGAACGGCCCAATAAAGCTAAGGCAGCGGAGGGGAAGTGAAGAGTGCAGGGGAACGCTCTCTGACGGCCGGGGATCCAACACTGTAAAGTGACAAAGAGAGTCTTCTGCTCTCTTCACTTTTAAAACATACTATAATATTACATTCTAATAATATTATTATATTATAAAAATACTACATAATATAATATTTATTATATTTTTAGTTATATCAATTGATTCTAGGTATTATACAATTTTATTATTTTCAGTATTTGTATTTCATTGAAGTTGAATTGATAATTATTTATTATACTATGTACCGCTAAAATAAGTTTTGTGGAAGCTCATTCACCAACTAATGGTTCTCGAATCATGTCGGATATGATAAATAATTTAAAAACACAGTTTTTATAATGACATTTATCAAAGTAAATTTGATTGGCTAAAATATGCCATATGCAGTGTATATCCATTTCAGTTTGGCTTAAAAATACAAGGCTTTTATACCATACATTTTTTTCAAAAATATTTAAAATTTCGTTTTGGTGTTTTACAAAAAAGAATATGTTTTCGGATTTTTTTAAACATTTTAAGACTGGTTTTGTAAATAAAAAAATAAAAAATATAAAACTAAAGCCCAAGTCATTATGTAAAGAATGACACTATTTTGAACTTTCTAGGACAAATAGTTGTGGAGCTATTAGCAGTCGGGACTCTGTGCCATCTCGGCTTCCCGTGTACCGCGTCTGCCTGGGGGAGCCTTAATGCTCTTTTCCCCTTTCCAGTTGGTGGTTTTCCTGTGAAACATTATTCGTTATAATGATTCCATTTCCCGGTAATAACGCTCGTAATGATTTTATTCATTAATATTTTTTACATTTGTAAAGTTTTCTTTTGTTAACATGATTGAATTTGTTAATACAATACCGGAAGGAAATAGTAAAGCGGTAAGAAACAACAGTCTAATTGATTCTAGGAACATACTTCCTAGCCATATTTACTTTTTGCTTGAATGAGATTTTTCCATGAATTCAAAGGTTGTTTGTTTGACAGAAAATATGTCGCGAACATACTTTTTATTTATTAAAGAAAAAATAATTTAATCAAAGAGTTCGACAAATCTAATTTGAATCCAAACGATTTTACCTCCTATAAAAAAAATGAAACAAGAAGAGAACTGTATCAGTAAAAAGAACAAATGAATAGAAGGGGTTACAGATGATTCACGCATATTTTTCGGGTTCTTCTCAAGTACAAGACCTACTTTTTGAAGAATTAAATAAATCAGAAAATGCTGTTTTTAATAATACTTCATGTTTCATTAAGAAAAGAAATACAAATAAAAATAGATGAATGCATTAAACCAGGAACATCAAAAATATTTAAACATTTTTTATTTTTATTTGTAGATTAAATAAATTAATCTGAATCCTTAGTGGCTCGTACGTGGTTCAACAAAAAAAAATTAAGACAAAATTTTTTTTTATTTGTTTTTTAAGACCTACCGGTTATAGCGTTTTGCCAGTTGTAGCGCTATTTTTCTCTGGGCCCTAGGAATTATAACGAAGTTTTATTGGAAATATTTTTAAAAAATGACCTTAAGATGCTGAGGAGATGAACAGGAAGATAGCAGAGTGCAAACATAACAACAACGGCGACTAACATCTTAGCTGCCTTTCTTCTTGATCTTAGCTGACCTTCAGCGCTTGCGTTGGCAAACGTACCACCTCTTCTGCAATCTGCAAAAAAACAAAAAAAGCATTTATTATATAAAAACTTTATCTTTATCATTTCGCATTATATTTAAAAGTAAATTCTTAATATGCGAAATTATTTAAAAGTGTCATCGAAATTGAAGTTTGCCACTTGAATAGGTGCTTGTCCTCCACCCAAAGTTAGATTACCTATTAGGCCCTCCTTTTGTCCTCCAGGGGCTAAACTGAATTTTCTCCGCTTCCTGCTTCTTTTACCTCCTTTCATTGAAAATTATCTTTTGTTTCGCTCCCTTTCGAGGAAAATTCAATTGAGCTTTAGAAAAGTTTTAGTGTCCGACAACGGAAGTGGAGTAGGAAATTACAGGGGCCGATACCTCCACTTGACAGCACTTTAACAATTCTTATCAAATTGGCTCAAGATTAGATTATTGCCCTTTCGAATTCTTTTTCAATTAATTTTGTTCGGTTATTTATTCACGATTGGAGGACAATCGCTACGTATTTGCTTTTAGCAAATAGGGTATTTTGACTAGATGAAACCATGTATATAAATATACAATTATTGTGGGTAATATTTTCATATCTAATATTACTTGATTCTTAAATTGATAAATAAAAGCGTCTGAATGATGAGAGTATATAATATTTTTTTGTAATAATAACAAACAAATGTATTTAACAATAAGAGCCCTTATAATAGGCAGAAGAGAAAACCTGTTATCAAATATTCAAATAGGATATAGAAAAAATATGGGCTGTAGTGATAATGTCTTTATTTTATCAGCTCTTGTTAATTTAGTCTTGAAGCTCGTAAAAAGAAAAATAATAGCCAAATTCGTTGATTATAAGTGAGACATTGACAGCGAAACGTTAGATGAATTATTCATGTTTGAAAAAAGGCAGTGGCTCTATGAGACAGAAATTAGAGAAAAAAGTCTGAAACTCATCATAGATCAGTATAAAACTGCAACTATTCATTATCATCAGCGGCAATGATTCATCTAAAGGCATTCCTATCTTTGAGTTGGTTCTTCATGGTAATATTTTGAGCCCGCTACTATTCCTCCTCTATTTAGCAGATATTATAGATTTCTTTATTGAAATGGAAGCATTGAAATCTTCGATTTAATAACACTAATTCTGCTACAGTACACAGACGATTTACTGATCCTGATTGACTATTGGATGTATGCTTAACACAACCTTATTTAGTTTGTCTGTCTGTTTGTTACGCGATTACGACCAAACACGTCGTTCGATTTTCTCCAAATTTGGTACAAATGTTTCTTTAAGTCTGGAAAAACGACGCCTGTGTATGAATATTTAAATTCCGATCCGAGATCATCTAAATGGCCCCGTATAATCAAAAATCAGTTCGTTTCGCAGAGACGACAAAAGTACGTTGTTGGATTTTCTTCAAATTTGACATGAATATTCCTTATAGGCATTTGATCCATTTTTTCTTATTTATAAATTATATATCTTAGATAATTACAATAATTGTGAGGGGATTAAATTATTTATTGATTAAAAAAAGTTGATAAATTCTGTAATGGGTTCTGTGATTTAGACGAATGCGAACTAAAATAAAAATCCCATAATTGGTTCACGAGGTTTACTCTTCACAGAAAAACTAACAATTCAGTTTTCAAAATACTTTCGAAATGCAAATCAGACTCATGGCAAGCAAAAATAAAATTATTGACCGTGCTAAACCAAGGTCCTGTTTCAATCCAACCATTTAGGCATTTAGGCATTTCGTCTGTCCTCCTGTTTATCTGTTTGTTATGCGCTTACGACAAATTTTTCAAATTTGGCACAAATGTTCCTCGAAGTCATGAAAAACGACGTATCCGCTGAGTTTTTGATTTTTTAATTCTGATCTAAGATGGTGTTTGTTTTAATGGCCCCGTATCATGAAAAATCTGTTTGTTTCGCAGTCACGACCAATGAGCAGGTCGATTTTCTTCATATTTCACTTCAATATTCTTAGAAGAAATTTAAAATGACGTGTATAAGAAATTGTATTCCTTGTGTGCTTTTTTTATATTATTTTTTTTTATGCGCCTCTTATAATTTTTGGAATTTCATCTAGTTGGATTCTGGCGATATTTTGACATTGAGATTTTCAATCGAAGAAAAAATATTAACACTAACAAATTACACAGGTGTTTATTTGGTATTCACATTTTTTTACACAAATCTTCTTAGATAATGCCATGCTGTTTAGATGCGTGGAAAGAAGAAACTGTTTCTAACTTGCCCAATAACGTCAATACCGGGTACACTGAAGACGAGATAGAGAGGCGCATATCGCATATTTCATGGCTTTTAAAAATTTTGGGAACCTCGGAAATGAAAAAAAATATTTTTTTTGCTTTCGATGATATTTTCAACATTAAGGTTTTTCGGTGTGCTGAGTTCAAATCTGCCGTCATTTTTAGTGTGAAAAATCTTTAAGGCTAGTTTACTTAATTATTTAATTTTTTTTTTGTTTATTTAATCAAAAACATTCATAACTAGCATTAATTTGTAAGTGTTGATATTTTTCCTTCAATATACTCCGAAAAACAAATCTTCAGCCGAAAAAAAACATGTCGATATTATTTTTCAAACTCTAAGTGTTTTATTTTTTTTTTCAGCCACAAGGCCCATTGGACGGAACGATCGGACAATTATCGACTTTTTTTCAATATAGAATCACTCAAAAAATTTTGAACGAAATCGGTGACGGACCTGTAAGAGTATGGTTTACCATTTAAATATTAATCCTTAGCGTAAATTACTCTTTGAAACAATGTGTTATATCTTATTTATATTTCTATGGATCGATTATTTTACATATGTTTTCATTTAAAATCTGAAAAAAAGAATAAGCCTATTTGTTAGTCAATAATTATTTTCTAAGTACTTCTGCCGCGGAAGGAAATGTTAAAAGCGTGGTCCATGAGGAAAATCCTGAAATTGGTGCATTTTGAACCCTAAACTTGCAATTTTGTAATTTGAGTCTTCCAATGGATATCGACGGCTTTGAAATTGCAGATTTCTCAAAACCGGCATCTTTTAGTATAAAGATTCTTCTATTGAAGTTTCATTCATCCTGGAATCACAGCCATTTTTGGAAATTTCGGACTTCTCTACAAGGTATTTTTGAAGGTAGCGAGCGACTTTGGAATGTAAGATAAGGTTTATTTGCTTAGAATGTCATATACTTTCAAAATTCACATTCAAACCTTCTCCTAAAATAAGTATTCTATATTGGCTCTGGTCTCGGGTCTATTCCTATATGTTACGAAAATGATTTAGAAACAAATTCCATCAGAGTTATATACACCAAACGTCACTTTAGTTTTACAAATGTTTTGAACTTGAGCTATACATGTATTTTTTTTTTAAATTGTATAAAATTTATTAAAAAAATATGATTACATAGTACAAACATAGTAAATGTGATAAAATCTTATTTGGACATATTATTTAAATTTGTCTACTCACTTCCACTACTTGCCATCTGACCAGGAATGTTGTCAGATGACCAGAGTACCTTGACGATCTGGAAGTAGGCGACTGACATGAAGAGTAAAGGTAGGACGTAGAGGAACCCTATCTTCACAGCAGAAAATGTCTGCTCCAACGACTGGTCCCAGCTCGCCTCGCATTGGGTAAACAGAATGGTTTCTATTCGAAGATCGTCTCTGCTGAATGTTGTCAGTGTCATCATCTCAGGTAAGTCTGCAACAATCTTTAGCTACAACATAGTATCTTTAATAGTTAACCCTGTGTAATACTACTCTTATATTATAGATATCTTCCTCAGTCTAGGTATTCAACCCAAAATTACCCAGAGAGAAATGATTTCTTGAACATCAATGCTGCCCAATTACATTGGTTTGCTACAATACACAGCCTACTAATCAATCCTTAGTTGGACATAATATATATATATATATATATATATATATATATATATATATATATATATATATATATATTTTTTTTTTTTTTTTTCTATTTTTTTTTTCTTTTGGCGCTATAGACCATGCAGATCTTTGGTCGCGCAAAGTGGTCTTCTTTCAGACATTTTATCACTTACGGGAGCTCAGACAGCCTGGGGGGGAGATCACCCAACCTCACGTTGCTGCTAACCATGGTTTCCATTTGGGGCCAATTGCGCAGTGTCCTTCCCACCGTAACTCTCGGTCAGTGACGAATTGGTCTAGGCCCACGGATTATGGCTGTTCGATGTCAGCAGGCACATGAGGACCTATATTTCTTTCCTCGAAGCAGGCCGTCCATGGATCAAACCTCCGGGCGGCTATTTAACATTCTGAAAGACCACAACGCGATTCATAATTTAGGTACACGGGATAGGGTCATTCCTCCAGTAGGTTGACGAGCCTAACATACCCGGGTGAGGGGGATAGTCTCAGGCTGCGCGGATTTTCCCCGGTAGGCGGTCACCCATCCAAGTACTAAACACTCTCAACGTTGCTTAACTTTGATTACCTACCGCTCGGCCACTCTGGCCCCCAATATATATATATATATATATATATATATATATATATATATATATATATATATATATATATATACACATACAAATTTCCCTTTTTTTTTTTCTTCCTTTTCCCTGTTATCATTAAATCATGCATCGACATAATTCATAGTATTTTCATTTTCATTCGATTACATTAATTTTTTTTTCTATAGTTCTTGTTCTTTAATATTCCATTGTTTATGTTAATATATCCGACTACCTTCTCATTTCTCCAAAATTTTCTTTTCCAGTTATTAATCAACTATTTCCTAATCTAGTACATAACTTCTAGATAATTGGAAAACGTATGGAACTAATCCCTCATCAAAAGTTCGACGCACAAATACACAGAACAAAAGCGCAGGAAAAAAAAAAAAAAAATATATATATATATATATATATATATATATATATATATATATATATATATATATATATATATATACATAAATTATGAGTGTAAAGAAGCCTAAGACTACTGTAAATAGTAATGCTAGTCTAGATTAAGCTGTTGTTATGTTTAGCTGATAAGCAGATAACTTCCCTATATATATACCCATGGAATACAAATAAAGTCAGTTGTTCTCTTGATGCAGGTGCGTGTCTATATCCCCCAAATCTCCTTTTTTTTTAAGTAATCGTTTCAGCCCGATTATAACTGGTGCCGAAACCTGGGAGTCAGTTGCGCCAGCGTTTAAGTTAGTTAACGGCTTTAACAGTTTAACTCGGTTACCGTTTACCTTCGAATCATGGTTGATGAAGATGAACGGGCAAAGTACGAGTACCGGCTGGCTCAAGCGCAAGTTGAGAAAAGCAAACTAGAGTCACAATTAGCAAAGGCTTCAGAAACCATGCAGTTGGAGTTATTGAAGGTAAGGACACAAAATTCCGCCTTTATCCACGAGGTGATCGGACAGTTAGAACCCTTCACTGGAGTAGTCAGTGATTTGGAGCACTTCCTAAAGGGGGTGGGGGGCCAAATTAAAGATTTAATATTGTCCAGAAAAACGTCGGGAGCTCTATTGGAGGCCGACGTTGTTCTGTTAGAGGCATCTTTAGTAATTTCGAGGAGGATCTTGAATTCAATACAAGGGGATACCACGCACTCATGGGACACCCTTAAGGGACGATTGAAGAAACTGTACGGCGGAGGAAGATGGACTCCGGAGGAAGACACCTTTTATTTATTGAAGGAACGAAGGATCCCCGGACAATCAGAGGGCGAATTCGCCGAGAAGCAGTTGGTCTCATATAACCGGTTAGTAGAAAAAACAGTGGAAACACTGGGACAAGCAGAAGGTGCACAACGGATGGAGTTCGTGAGGAGCATTCTCAAGGTACAGCTGAATCATTATGCTGACCGGCCAGGCTCAATTTCACGAGACAAGGACTTCTTGGAGTGTGCGCACGAACTCATTGATGCTGGTGAGAGAAAAGGGACGAGGTTGGCAAATCAGGAGGAAGAATGGACAGAGGTCAAATCTCCAAGAAGAAAATTCCGAGGCTCACCCAGACGCAGCGGAGGAGACAGAGGCTTCGAGAAAAGACCGAGCAGAGGCCCAGAAGACAGGCGGAAGAGACAAAAAATACGCTGCTACGAGTGTAATCAACCTGGACACGTTGCAGTACAGTGTCATCTTACGAGATGTTACGAGTGTGGCAGACAGGGATACGTTGCGAGAGAATGCCCTAGGCGCAAACCAAGAGATAGCAGGAGAGGCCCCCAACCGGAACCGATGGAGGTCAACGCCCAGGAGTGGACCAGGAGGCGGACACATGGGAGGAGAGAGGAGTACTACTCCAGCGGAGAGTCTTCAGGAGAGGAGAGCGCGCGTTCGGGACACAGCACGCCGACGCCGAGGAGACATGAGGTAAGGAGTGGGAATTTCCGGAGGAGGGATTCTTCTGGTTCTGTAGTAGTGCCGCGGCAACAAAGATCAGAGTGAGAGTACGATAATGGGCGGGGCAACTTCTCGAGTAATTTGATAATTAATAATAATAGAGAGCAGGGAGAACAGACGAGGTTGCCCGTGGTGAAGTTGAGAGGGGTAAACGTGAGGGTTTTAATCGATACTGGCAGCACCAATTCTATAATTAGTATAGAAGGGGCGGAACAGCTGGGTATGTGGGGGTCACATCAGCGGTGCGAATGCGAGATAGTCACGGTTAACGGGCGGTGCAAAACCCTGGGCGAGGGTTATTTTAATTGCCGAAATCTGGTGGGAAGGGACCTACCGGTGAAATTACATATAACGGAAGTCGTAATGCCGGGATACGAACTCATAGCAGGGTGTGATATTTTGCAGCAAGCGGGGTTAAAGTTGCGAGTTGCTCAGGGAAGGTGGCGGATTCGGTTAGGTGATTTAGAATACCACACTACTACCACGCGAAGAGGCCGCGGTATCGAGATCGGAGCGGTTAAGTATAGTCGGGAGGCCGTTCAAAGCGTCGTCAATAGGCATCGGGATCTATTCAATAAGGAGAACGGAATTTTGCCGACCACGGGACGAACGGTGCATAGGATAGTCCTGAAATCAAATAACCCGATATACGTGAAGAACCGTAGATACCTCCAGGCCATGAGGGGTATAATCGGGAAACAATTGAACGAACTATTACAACAGGGTATTATCAGGCCTAGTAATTCCCCGTTCAATAGCCCGCTGTGGGTTGTAGAGAAACGGCAGAGTTCTTCGAATGGCGGAGAAAAATGATTGTAGTTGACTATCGGAAGCTAAACGAGGCCACGTTATCCACTTCCGCGTGTGGAAGACATCCTGGATCGATTAGCGGGAGCAACGATGTTTAGCACGCACTACCTGAAGAGCGGATATCATCAGGTGCGAATGGCGGAAGAAGACGTAGGGAAGACCGCGTTCTCTTGGGAGCGGGGTCATTACGAGTTCGTGAGGATGCCTTTTGGGTTGAAGGGTGCCCCGCTCACGTTCCAGAGACTTATGGACGAGTTCCAGAGGGGGCTAGGTGAGGAGTTCGCCCAGGTTTATATGGACGACCTGATAGTCTTCAGTCGGTCAGAAGATGAACATATAAAACACTTGCACGCGGTGTTCGAGCGAATTAGAGAATTCGGTCTTAAACTGTCCCAAGAGAAATCCAGATTTGGATTAAGCGAGATTAAATTTCTAGGCCACGTTGTCTCGCAATCGGGGGTACGGCCGGATGAGGAACGAGTAACGGCGATTCAGGAGGCCCCATTACCGGTTAACGTTCGGGGAGTTAGGCGCTTTCTGGGGATGGTTAACTATTATCGGCGGTTCATCCCGGGCATTGCTGAACTAAAGCGTCCATTGACAGAAATATTGAAGAAAGGAAGGGGTTTTTCTCTCGGTCCAACACAGATGGAAAGCATTCGGAAGTGTCGGGAGATTTTTACCTCGCAGCCAGTGTTGGCGTTCCCCGACTTTCGCCTAACGTTCCGGATCACTACGGACGCGAGCGCAGTCGCGATCGGGGCAGTTCTTTCCCAGAACTTTGCAGAAGGCGAAAAACCTATCGCGTACGCCAGCCGTCAGCTGAACGCCGCGGAGGCCAGGTACAGCGCGATCGAACGCGAACTTCTAGCGGTCGTCTGGGCAGTGGAACATTTTAGACCCTACGTCTACGGGAGGAAATTTGAGCTTTTCACAGACCATAAACCCCTGGTTTACCTGAACACCCTTAAAGAATCGTCAGCGCGCGTATCGCGATGGAAAGAGCGGTTGGCGGCTTACACCTTCCAGGTCGTGCACAAGAAGGTATAGATAATGCAGTGGCGGACTGGCTATCCAGGGAGTTGATAGTGAACGCGATTGACGAGGAAGGACCTTCCACGGTGCCATTCGCGTTGCGATATTTACGGGACTGGGCGGAGAGCGGACCCGAGATACCACTAGTGCGTCAAGTGTCAGAGGAGAGCTCGGTGCCGTCAGAACGGCTTGGCGAATTACCAGAAGTGGACGACATCATTAACGATAAGCGAAACCAGATCATTATCCGTTCGAAGCAGGGTCAGGGGATGGAAACCCAAACGCATACGTACGAAAGGTTATCAGCGGTAGTTGTGCGCACCCCAGTTACGGTAGACGATAGTGAACTGGAGCGCATTTTTACGGAATTCAGTGGCCCGGGTCGTTGCTGTTATGTCTTCGTTGGAAACAAAATAATCGCCGAGAAAGTACGTAGATTATGGAGACAGGAACGGATCGGAGTAGGATATCAAATAATTAGGTGTTTACGGCAGGTCGAGACAATTACCGATCAAACGAGGCAGCGCCAGATTGTCAAGGATCACCACGAGGGTAAGTCGAACCACCGCGGGGTCGAGGAGACGTTACGCGCACTGAAACGAATGTACTTTTTCTATGGGAAGTCTATGGGGCGTATCGTACGGGAATGCATCGAAGGGTGTGCGATATGTCAGTGCGCGAAATACGATAGGCGGCCCCCAGTGGCGGAACAAGTGGTCTCGGCCACGGCTTTGGAACCCCTTCGGTTAGTTCAGATCGACATCTATTCGAACGAGGGTCAATCCTGGCTCACTGCCGTCGACTCGTTTAGTAAGCTCGCCATGGCTTACCCCATAGAAGAGAAAACTCCAGGAGCAGTGTGGGACGGAGTCTTACAATGGTGCGCAACATATGGGGTACCCGACGAAATCATTTCAGACTGCGGTCGCGAATTCCATAATGCCTTAATTAGGGACAAGAGTAACTAGGAGCTTACTAGAGCTGAGAGTAAGCTCCTAGGGGTTACTTGGAAATTTAATACTCCTCATCACGTTACGGGTAGAGGCGCGGTCGAACGGCTCCACAACACCCTAGGTGAGCACCTGCGTCTTCTTAAGTTGGGACGAGATCTAGATCCATATGAGGCGATGCCGCGGGCAGTGATAGCCTATAATCACACCATCCACTCCGCGACGGGGCTTTCGCCGGTAGAAATCGTGTTCGGACAGAGCCGTAGGGATCGCGGAGACCTCCTCACGGTCAATAACGAAGAACTACGTGCCCATCTTTCTCGGACGCGGGAAGACCAGCAATCCTCATGGCGTAAGATGCGGGAGAAGATTCTTCGAGAAAAGTCCGTTAGAGTGGCCAAAGCCAACGAGAAGATGGGGATCTGTCAAAACGGGTCGCTTCCCCTGGGGACCGTAGTCTATCGGTGGCTGCGAACAGCGCGAAATAAAACGGCGGCGCGGTACGAGGGACCGTACAAAATCATAACAATACGAGAACACAATGTGTACACCATCAGGGACGTGCGTCAGCCCTCTAGGGTCCGTACGGCCCATCTGGAAGAACTCCGAGTGCCTCGTAAAATGTCCCACCTCGAGCTGGAGGCTGTGGCCCGCAACAGTATACGTAGAGTATAAGTACGTGAAAGATGTGTATTTACTTATAAGATATTTTTCATTTTTTTTTTTTTTTGTTGTTTACGTTATGTATCTTTAAGTGCTGTATGTAGTTAGTTAAGTTTCTACATTTAGTTTTAAGAAGTGTTGTTTTGTCGTTTTAGGGTTCTGTCAGTGCCATTTTTGTTTTGTTTTTCTTAATTTCAGAAGTTCCTCCTGGAGAAGGAACTGGAAGGGGGGAGTTATGAGTGTAAATAAGCCTAAGACTACTGTAAATAATAATGCTAGTCTAGATTAAGCTGTTGTTATGTTTAGCTGATAAGCAGATAACTTCCCTATAATATACCCATGGAATACAAATAAAGTCAGTTGTTCTCTTGATGCAGGTGCGTGTCTATATCCCCCAAACCTCCTTTTTTTTAAGTAATCGTTTCAGTCCGATTATAACTCATATATATATATATATATATATATATATATATATATATATATATATATATATATATATATTTATATTTATGCATATATAAATAAGCTAAACAAAAAAAAATTAAAACTAATAAAAATTCAAAATTATAAATAGACCAATCTAATTACCATGCAGGTGATGGTGGAAAATTTCCGCTTCGTAATTAAATGTGGATTGAAACAGGGCATCCGGCACATTAGACAGTCACTGGGCAACGGACCAATGCTGTAAAGGAGCCTCCTATTGACAGCGTATCAGTCCTAATCCTCTACACTTCCTCGGTGCGTATAGCATCGCCGTAGAGGTGCTAGCGGGGAATCCGATGATGTCCTTAATTCTCCTGCGGATATTTACATCAATTCCCTCTAATACAACAGGGCATATTTTTGTGAGGGGTGCAGTCTGGAGAGGATATTTAAGTCCCAAGAACAGATATTGGTTGACAACGTTGATTTTCTGCTCCGGTTTGAGCAGGCAAGAGCTTACTAATTTATCCAGGTTACTATTTAATTTTGTCACTGCGTCCTCGTTAAATATCAGCTCTCCCAATAATGTACATCCTAAATACTTTATGGTACCATCCACTTGCGCAGTTTGGATGGCATCCCCGTTCTCAAGGGATAGCATCGTCGATTGCAGCTCTCGTTTATTCATCACTATTCCCAAACTTTTTTGTGGATTTATAGCCAGACCAATTTCCACGAGTATCCTTTGACTGCTATTAATAATTCTCTCTGCAGCACCCTCGTCCACGAACCCCGTGAGGACCACACCTTCTTGGTCGTTTCTTAGGTATAACCATATCGCCTGAAGAAATCTCGTTCACACAGATCGTGGTACATATGATCTATGGCAGGTTGAATAGCGAAGGCGACAAGGGTACACCTTGGGGTAATCTTCGCAGCACATTGATCTGGCCAGTAGAGTTGGCTCTTTAACTGATTTTAATTTTGTTCGTGCCTAGAAGAGCAGCAATCACTTTTTCAGGTCGGGTGACACTCTCTTGCCTCGAGTGAGCTAACAATGTGCTCGTGTCCAACTTTATCAAAAGCTCTTAATCACGTCAAAAAAATACCAACGCGCAATCATTTTTCTTTTGTTTGGCATCTATTATGATTGCGTCGACGATTCTAGCGCTGACGTGTGTTCCCGGTAGGTCATTGATGAAGCCTATTTGATTTTTGCTGAAGGTTATCTGCTTTCTTAATTCATGGTCCAGAACCTTCTTTATGATTCGGCGCACAATGCATTATATGGTGATAGGTCTCCAGGAAGATATATTTTTTGTATCTCCTTTACACTTATAAACTAGGTTTGTGCGCCCCTGGTTCTGGTACATAAGCCACCTTCAACATAATCTCTGCAATCACTTTAATGGTGTGAAACACATCCGAGTATTTGATCCATTGTGCGGATTAGTACTCCGTCCGGCCTCGGCGATGTGTCCAGTGATGTTGACTTGATCGGTTTTTTCACTGATGTGACATACATGGACATTAGATTTGGTAACGGGCGCATTTTTCGTAATCCGTACGTTTGCAGAGAATCTTATTTTCAAAGAGACTCCTAAAATGAGTCTCGATATTGGCTACATTCAGAGGGCATTGCTTAGGAGTGTCGGAATTCATAATATTTTACACCACATTCTTTCGTCTATTATAATAATTATATTGAGCGAGCTCGTATAGCTACTGCTCCTGCCGGTAGCTGCTATCTGCCTTGTTAAGGCGCTGCAGATTTGACATTTTACCTATACCCAGGCTTGCCAGATCGGTTTTATTCTATTTCCTTATTCTGTAGAATTTAATGGCAGGGTTCTGTGGGCCAGGTAACTCGGTATTAATATTTTTAAGGAAATTTAAAAACTCTCCCACCGCTTTGTAGAAGTCCGCATAACTAAAATTATTATCACTAAGCAAATTCTGAAAGGCAGCCGACCATCTTGAAATTCCTTCTTTAACGCTATTAGCCTCCCCATCTTGTTTTTCCTTTCGTTATTTAGCAAGCCTCTTGATTTGTTGGTGTTTGCCTCCCTGGAATGTTTCTTTGTTATATGGGCTATGAGACCTCTATCGCCTTTAAATGTTAGACCACCGATGGTGCAAACTTTATCCTCGGTTCCAGAGGAAGTATCTTATTTCTTTTCTATGGGAACTTGGACAAACGTGGAAATACGTCGTCAATAAATACTCTTTTGCCCAATACTTGGTCTTTATCGTCTTTCCACTCCACCTTGACGAAGTTTTTTTTGCCGCCTCCCGCGGCAGCCAAAGACATCACAGTGGCCACTACTGCTTCTTGAACCGGCACACCAGATCTCAGAACCCATACTGTCTGACCTATTTCTACCCCTCTGGAAATATGTCGGTTTAGGTCCATATCTTTCTGTTATAACAATGATATGAGTACTAATACTTAGTGAGGCTAACATACCTGCATGGCATAGTAATAAGTATTTGAAACATTTCAAAATTCAAAACAAATACTAATCAGATAAAAATATATATATATATATATATATATATATATATATATATATATATATATATATATATATATATATATAAAAATATAGTACATTTGAAGAATATTAAGTACGCAAAGATAAGAAGAAAAAAAAATTGTATACACATTTTTCATTGATTTTTTTCAATTGATTTGCCTAAAAAGCAATATTTTTTTTAAGTTTGTATTTTTCCTCTATATACACTGAAAAAAAATATTTTAGTGGAAAAACACGTGGAAAACAAGCGGAAAAATCGCGTCGATATCTATTTCCAAACTCGAGATAAAAAATAAAACAGTTTCAGTATGTTTTATTTTTTTTTCTCGGCTCCTATGGCCCATTGGAACGAACGCCGACACAAGTGTCCAATATTTTTGGATGTACAATCACCACATAACATTTTGTTGAAATCGATGAAACATTGCCTGTGCCCTCCCTTTATCAGTTTGGAGCATTTAAAAAAGTGATCCACCTAATTTAATAAACTAATCTACCTCCGGGAATTCAGACCGAACAACTTCAGAAACACGATGGAACGCGTGCACTAGACATACGGCATGAAGCATTTTAGGATAAAATGGTTTTATGGACTTTCCAGTTTTAATCATGTACGAAGCCCCGTACAGTGGGTCAAATAGCGACGTTAGTACAAAAAAATTCAAATTTTAAATATTAAATATTTACATAGGCTAGTTAGTGACATTGGATTAGCCTCGATTGTTTACGCTAATGAATCAATAAGAAAAGTCAAAACTAAAACAATAAATACAATAGTTTCTCTCATTATGTGTTTAATTATCAGTGAGTACAAATTTTCTGCTAGAATGGAAGCTACTGAAGTTATGCAATTATGAAAAAATAAATTATGGTTTATTGTGTATTAAAGTAAATTATAGCGCAAAATCGATTTTAAAAAAAGGTACAAAAATTGTTGGACACGATTAGATGTCTTGTGGCGGTTATATTTATATTCTAAATGTATTGACTAATGTTTCATACAAAAATTATCCGCGAAAACAAACACAGCGTTATTTTTTGTACTAGGTTTTTATGTACTACAGACCCATACGAATATAATACCTTCCTGAAGTAGTTGCTTTCAACATCAGGAGTGAGAACATATCCATAAGAACGGAGTGCATTCTGGCATTCCTTCAAACGATGGCAAATCCAATACTCAAGTTTAGACGAGTCTTTAGATACGTGACATTATTTTCAATTATATCAAACTGAATTTAAATTCCTCCATTAAAAATGCCTCGGCTTGCTATCTGTCCAATATAACAAAGAATAGTTTTTGCTTTTTTCTTCAATATGTTTCACCATGAATAAGAATCACCACAAGAAATTACTAATTAAGCCTAAATAAAAAAAAATCTAAAATATTTCTTCTAGAATGATATGCTTCGAGGATAAAATAAGAAGTGTCACCTTGAAAAATAGACAATCCTTTCTGCTAAGCATACCCAGAAAAGCATTTCCGCAATTTCCAACTTCTTCAGCTAATACTGGCTTCTTCTATTTTTTTTCCCTTCTTCTCATCATTTTTCGGTAATAGCTCACCGATCCATAAGCATCTCCTTATTATTTTAGTCAATAAAAAAATCTTTTTCATAAATGTTTCTGTCTCCTTATGTATATAGAACTAATTAACGTATTTATGATGTTCAGTCTGCGGAAGAAGTTGATAATTACATTAAAATAGCTATAATCTTCTACTCAACATTATTGGTTAATGAAAAACTCTTTTAAAATTGATATTGCATCTCTTTCTTCTAACAAGCAAGCTCCGATGAAAAAATCGAGTTCCGATAAAGTGTATAAACTGCGAGAAATGAAACGTGGCGGTCGGTTTTTTTTTTCTTTATAGCTCATTTTTCTTTATAATTAAATTGAATCACCTTCATTATTTAAAACAATGAAACAAAGAATGGCACAACAAACCTTGCTAAATTAAAAACGTAAATGAATCCTTTTATTCTTCATTGGTAAATATTTTTCACGTCGAAAGGAGGGAACGGGAGTAGGTATGGAGAGGGGGGATAGGTTGGGAAAGGGGATAGGTGGGGAGAAATGGGCAGATGGGGAGAGAGAGTGGGTTTTATGGACTATATAGCAAGATTTTTCACCAAATCGCCATCTGCATAATTTATATAATGGTGGGGTCACTGCTAAATAATACCGCCCCATAAATAAGCTCATCTCCATATAAATATTCTTCTCGTTTCATTATGCTATAAAAAACCGAAATATTTTAGAATCCTTTTGTTTAATCGTGAACGTTGATTAGTGACGTCATCTCTACCGATCATATGGTGTGATTGATTAATCTTACGCTGTTGTGTTACATGTGCCCGTTTCAAGCGTTTTTTGTTAATTTATTCTCTTGTTGATGATTTTGATAAGTGTCTTCTTTTTCTAAACTGGAAAATTCACCGATCATTCATCCTTTGATCTGCTACCATTCGTCTGCCCTGGAAGTCTATTGTAAACAGGGAATTCCATCAACTTTCATCTTTCTCCTTATTTTCTCTTTTCTTTTAGAAGACTTTTTCCGTTTTTCTTATCATTAAATCTCAACTATCGACTAATTATCGACGTTATTAACGAAACAGTCCAAGAAACGAAGCAAAAAAAAGATTGGGTGGTTCTGATTTTGTTATATGTTGTTTGGGTATGAATAGACATTCCAGATCTACATTTGCGACTTCGGCAGACGACCAGAAGTTTAAATTTTTCAAGAAAAACGCTGAAATGTCCGTTACGTTTTCATTCAAAGTTCAATATCTTGGAAACTATCTACTGAACGAAAAATATTATACATACCATTTTTAAAGAAAAGTAAATTTTCTAAGATTTTAGAAAGAGTAATCCTAATAAAGTTCTGTACGTTTAATAGTATCTGAGATACAGATTATCAAATATCAGTATTTTTTTCGAAAAACGAGAAATCACCATACTGTGACTTTTTTTTTCGGCTATTAACATGGAAATTGTTATTCCTAGAAAGAAAATTAAAATAAAATACTTTCAACTATAACTACTATTTAAATAGCTTCATTTTTAGCACTAATAGACGTTCGTATGCCACATTATTCCACAGATATCGAACTTTTCTCAAAATGTATAACATTTTTGACGATTGTAGTATGTTGTTCAAATCTTGAAAATATATTTTCCATGCTGTTCTGGAGTGATAAAAATACCGAAAATTAATCAAACTTCACTAACTGAATTGATAATCAACAGTAAATAATTAAATTTGACTGAGATAGACCCCCCTGGTACATCGAAACGACAAAATTTGTGAAATTGTTCACCTCTCAACTGTACATTTTTCTGTTTTATTTTTTATTATATAGATTTAATAATAATAAAATATGTTGAATATTATTAATATGCTTTTTAAATACAATGTTTTGTTCTTTAACACAGTTATCTTCTTAGCTACTTACCTATTTTATTAAACATATGAGTAATTATTAACTATGATTAATTTAAATAATAATAAATCATGATTTAATTAATAACAGTTTATTATCAATTCAGATAGTAAAATAGAATGAATATTAGGTATTTTTATCACTCCAGAGGAGCATAAACAATATTTTTACACGATTTTGATATTATACTTCATTCGTCGAGAATATTATAAATCTTGAGAAAAGTTCCATATCTCTGGAACTACTTGGCATACTGACGTCTATTAGCGCTCAAAATGAAGTTAGTCAAATTCACTTGTAATTTATAATGATTTTCTTCGTGGGAATATTAGTTTCCATGATATTAGGCAAAATAAGGTCACAAAATGGTGATTTATCTCGGGCACTGTTGATCATAAAGAACTCTATTAGGACTCCAATTTTAGCAAATTTACTCTTCTTTCTAAAGTATGCATAATGTTTTTCGTACTGTTATTTTATCGTGAATAAATGGAAGAAATATATTATACGTCAAGTATGGCTATTGCTACGGTCCCAATTCATATTAAAACCATGAAGAAAAAGATATATTTGATTGCGCGATAATTTATATTACAGTAAGCTAAGATCGCATACATTGAAATACTTTATCTGACCATCTAGCAATCAGATGTCGTTTGTCTTTGAGAATCTAGTTCTCTCCTGATATAAAATTGTTGTACGATACAAAATAATGTATTCTGTAAAAGATTTAGCAATATCCCATAGGTACATCTCCGAATGTTTCAGTGTAGGCCCTGTCAGTTAGAACAGTGTCACTGGAGCTGCCTTGATTTATTTGACAGGAAAGCTCTACCATTGAAATAAATCTCGGTGAGAAATAAAAGTGGAGAAAGTACAGATTGGCAACATTGATTGTTTATGTATGGAGATCGCTCGGCCATCGTCTTTTCAGATAGCCTTGAGAAAATGTAGAGAGGTGAGGAGTTCAAAATTATTCTGAAAGGACAAATATATGTAGTATTAGTATAAATATTTTTAATTTAGTTGAGGATAAGTTGATTTGTGACATAATAAACAATATTATTAAGAATTTTGTACTTCAATCAATAAACAATTTTGATTATGATTTATCTATTGTAATTTAGGTAGTATATTTCGAAATATTTATCATATCATAGCATTAATGCATTTTATTTTCTGAATTGAGGTCTAAACAAAAAAAAAACAATCATACAAACAAAAATACAAAAAATAAAATATTAAAATGATGATCATGTACAAATAATATTATTAAAATTTCACTTTCTGATCTGTTTTGAAGTAAAAATGCAAAACTGTGATTTCCTCAGAGTTTATGGAAGCAGCTCGTTTTCGCTCTGTGGAGATTACACTCAGATTTGTTAACCTTTTTTGAGCAATCGTGATCCTCAAATAACTTTTAATCAGTTTCAGCATACTGAAACTCCTTTCCCAGAAGAAACAGATACTGGGATGGTAAGGAATATTCTTAAGGTTAAGGAATATTCTTAAGGTTATTTGCCAATTCGGCTGCTTTGGCCTTTAAGTCAACTTCCATTTATGAATTTAGGCACCACTCAAAAAACTAAACGTATAGCTCATGTATACTAGCTGCAACAGTAATCGGGATCGTTGGGAGAAATAATAACATATTCAGGAATGAAAATCGCTGCAATGTATTCCTTTGAATCAATGTAAAGTGCGGACACCTACCAGTTTTTTGGTAACAGGAAAAATAACAGTTTGAACTTCTCTTATAAAAGTTTTAAAGAATCAATAAAACAACCTGACCTGCACAGCACCTCTACTTAGCTATATATTGAGACAGATACTGTGAACTCATTATCACTTACCGCCAAGGTATTAAGGGATTCCATATTATCACCACTTCCCACTAATAATTAACTATGTTTTCAACGTTTAAGGTGATAGGTTTTTCGGATAAATTTTGGAATTTTTTCAAGAGATCTTACGCTTTTTCCTATAATTAAATCATAGAACTGATCCTCCTAATTCAGTTCACCTGAAAAAAAATCTTTTTCATAAACGGAAAAAAAAAATTAAAACGTTCGAGTATAAAAAATCAATATTTTTTTACGATTAAAATTGGTTCAATAATGGATTTTAATGTGAGACGCATGAATCTGTTATCGGTTATCAAAAACAAAATAAATAAATAAAAATTTGTTATCACTATAAGTTGGTATATATGGCTGATCTCATTGGGATTGCTTTGCGCAGTTTTAATTATGGGTTGAAAAGAATCGAAATAGGCGTTGTATACGTAACATATTTTGGAAGGGTCCTTGTTACTGTTGCCGTTATACTATAACTACGAACACTTTATATTTTTGGACCAGCCCTTCGATAAATTTTTTTTTTTGTACGATTTTATATTCGGGATTAGTCACTTTTCACAAAAAAAGGTGTTATGTGAAAATCTACAATGAATAATAATACTTTCTTTGTAAGTCACTCCATGATAATACAGCAAAAATAAATCGGGTGGTGGAAGCTCAAAGAGAATAACTGGAGACCTCGCCTTCTGTGACCTCCACACTATGAAGCAATGCTCAATATTGTCTACCAATTGTCTCATTGTCTGGTGTCTTCGACTTTAAACAAGGAATATTGAATTATATGGCTTTTTGGCTTTTTGATTGCACTTGCTTTACGTGTATTTAGATCTATAACAATTATTATTATTATTAAAATTTAAAGGATAAAATTGGAAGATTCCAAACATAAATATAAAGTCGTGAGTTTGTACGCTTGAGCTTTGTTCTTTTGCATTAATTAAAATTGTGCATAAACTAAAACAAAAAATGATTAAAAAAAAAAATCTCGCTCGAAATGCCGCACCCTAAATTCTGCCGCCCGGGGCAAGTGCCTCCTTTGCCGCCTCCACCCCCCTAGATCCGGCTTTGCTCCCAAGACCAATCTGAAACACAATTCGTATCTTCTCCTGGCGGCTTCAGGCATTCCATATTCAAGTACCCTTTGACTAGCAATCCCAAACTACAAATTGAATTACGTTTTCCATAATAAAATCTCAAAGTGAGATGGGTCACATTTCAAGACCAATGAGGAAATAACTGAACAACTTGTTATCTCAAACAGAGTGGATAAAAGCTTTGAGAATATACGTAATAACCTACTTTGAGCATATATAAAACGGTTTCTAGAGATTATCTTACTATATACACCCCGTTTTGGGCCTACAACCTGTAAGACAGAAGTAGATACCAGACAGTATTAAGGCAGATTCACACGAAACAAATTACCTAATTTCCAATGCACAGGAAAAAAGTTACATGTGGACGGGAAAACTGTACAAGTTATAAAATTGAATGAGACCTAAGTACTGAACTGTAGAACCTATGGACCGCATTAGATTTGGATTGACTTCTGAATCTTACATGTAAACAGGTACGTGTAGATGCTCCTCGTCATACCTTGTTCAGTTTTGTTTTGTTCTTCAACATTAGAGTTCTCATATAAGCTCTAGAGCCTTATAATTATATTTAATATTAGATACATCTTATACTTCATGACCAACATTTTTATTTATTTCACGGTCTTCTGATCGAAATAGTCGAGAATAGCTTATTTCAGTTCTTATGAAGCCGGCGTTGGCGTCAGCTTGATTCAGTTCCATTGACCTGGATTGGAAACGAGGTATATATCGTGCCCGCGGACCGAGGCCGCTCTCACGTTCTCTTCTTTCTCACCACAGTGTGAGCACCCAGCTCCCTCTTCTTGTACATCTCTGCAAGGGGGGGCGATGCTGCACCACCATTCCTCCTTCAACAGGACCTCATGGGCACCAACACCGGGGGCACTCCAGGATTCTAGCTAGTCCTTCACATCGCAAGGACGTTGCACGGGAGCGCAATGCTCCATCTCGGTCTCAGGAGGCCATACATCCATGTAAAAAATTTTAATTTTTACAATCATAAACGATTCAATTATCGTAAATTCATTAATTCTGCTTTACTATATTTATTTTATTAGGTCAATATATTGTTATTAGATATTTTTATAATTTTCCCCCCGAATATTACTAGTTTGTTAAATAAATATAGTTGATGTATTACATCTTGTTTCCTGAATAAACTTTAATTTTGCGAACAGCGTTTTTCAACTTTTAGACGTCACCAGTAGTAGTCTCTCAATTTTGAAGGACCTACGTTGTCACAAGTATCATTAAATTGTTTTTAAACTCCTCGTTCCAGAAGCAATTACATCGATTACATCTATTTGCACTAGTAGTGTTGTTTGTGGAGTATCGATTTATAACAAACAAAACTCTCTGATCATGAAGGCGGACAATCGCACACTATCGAAGTGGTGTGCTTGCATAGGCTCGGTAGCCTTCACAGTAGATGTTTTCCATCATCAGAATTTCAATGGTATCATTGGATTCCTCTTGAGATCTTCTTTCCAATCGTGTCCGATTTTTTATTCAAATTGGGTTAATTACGAATACCAACCGACATTGTGTTCAGCTGTTCGTTTTTGACTTTAGCTCAATTTAAATTCACTGCAATCACTTCACTAGAGCTTTTATAAACGCAATCGATAGGTCTCGACAAGAGCTGTCGATTAAAACTTAAACAAACTTAGCTTCACCATGTAAAAGTTATATCCCTGCTTAGCGTAATGAACTCATTGATCATTGAGCAGTTTTGTTGAAATTTGGATGTAGACTATAGATTCGGAGCTGCAATGCCAACTGTATCGCCCGATTTTGTTATTATTGGATTTTTGGATTATCTACAGTAGCAAATTTATATACATATTCACATCAAAAACTTCCAAACTTTTCTCTCTACTTTCAATTCCAGAAACGCATAATTAGCACAACAGAAATGAAATATAAATATTGGTGTTAGTAATTTAACAGAACCTCAACTCCTATTCGAAATTTTAATGTGTTTTGATGAAAAGAATATGAATATTACCTAGCTAAAAGAAGCCCTTATTAATATGAACTGTTAGAAAGGTCATTAATTTTTCGATAAAGCCCGTAGCGATGAAGCGTAGTGGTAGGGGGAGGAAGGATGTACTGTAGAGGGTTTACATTACCATTATAATAATAGTTTTAATAAGTCATTACTAACAGTCAATCCAAGGCATTGTAGGGAAGGGCCAAGACTATTCAATTAAATAGACAATGACTATAATAGAGATTAATATTGACCAAGACAATTCACTGATGCCAGGCTTATATGGCCCTTTGAATCGAAATTATAAGATAAATTTAAACGAATTAAATGCCATCGAATGATTGTATTCATTAAATTTACAAAGGTTGTGTGAATTGATAATTAAACTATACAGACTACAGCCTTGACTCTCATTTTTACGCCAAGTATAAATGGTATGTCTTATTTTTATAGGTAAATGAATAGTTATTTTATTGAAACTTGTTAGTTACCAACATATATTACGTTATTAACATTTATGAAGAAAACCATCCTTTTTTTCTGTTTGATACGTTGTGAAATTAATTTTAATTATTCACCGAGTTAATTTCCAGTACTTTTATTAAACATTGTTCCTAAAAATAAATTGTTCCTAAAATTGTTTAAGTTATTTAAATCTTCTGTTTATATTATTTACCATATATCTTTTCTTTCTTCAGTTACATGCACAAACTTCTTCATTCGGTTTTACCAAGTTCTTTTAATAAATTTATGCCAGAATCCAAACCCTCAACAAATGAAAAAAACATGCACAAATGTTGCTTAAAAAATTGACTGTTTAGATTTGATAATATTTCTTTGGAACTGGTTAAACCTTGTGAGGAAGAATTAGGAAAGTATGTTCAAATCTATTTTATGGTAAAGGCTGATAACAGAGAAAACAAAATTAGCTAACCCATTAGAAGACCCTTACGAACCCTTATGAATGGGTTATTCATGAAAAGTGTTAGAAGTTCAACAAAAAGTTGACGAGTTACAATTGTCTTATTTAATTATAAAAGTTTCGTTAGCGAATAGCCCTGATGCCCCAATTAGCGATAGGCCTCTTCCAAAACGGTTTTTTATTTTAATAAAGTTATAAAGGGAATAGTCGTTTACCCACCTCCAAATTCTCCTGACATATACAGCTCAGTACTAGCCACGTTACCAGCACCTTTAAATATAGAGTTGAAAATATTGAAAATACAAAACTCTAGTGAATCCATAAACCTCTTAAATGTTTGGGGTTTAGGTCTCTATGGAAGTTAAATACAGAAAAATCAAGAAAATGGAAGATGCAAACATCAGCAAAATTCAATACTATATAGGAGGGGATACCAGAAGCCACTTTTCAAGTCAGCTACTCCTTCGGCCACATAAGTTTATCAATTCGTCTATTTGTTAATATATTTTATGTTCAATTATTGTTATAAATTGTTTGTAATTGCAAATAAATCTTTTTAAAAACGGATTCCCCGTTGTTGATAACATAACTGGCGCCCTTCACCCGGGACTACGACGCACGCATCCTGAACCGTTGTCATTTGACCCAGCAGCATTCGTACCCAGATCCTGCCTTCAAGACTTCAAGAACAGTGAGTAGTTCAATCCTCAGACCTTCAAAACTTTCCAGTATTGTAAAAATGCCTGAAACCATTAAATATATTATACAATTTCTAGGATTGTCTATGATCATATCCCATCATTTGAAGGAAATCCCAACGAACTTGCATTTTTCTATGAAATGGTCGAGAATGCTTATAAGACCATTTGTGCCAGCAATATTGTTGAACGTGATTATAATCACAATGTCTTGTTTATGAATGTAAAACCTAAATTATCTGGACCAGCCAGAAACGTTTTTGCTGACGCAAGGTCATTTGAAATCTTAAAAGACGAAATTTACCAAACAAAATTTCATTATAAAGAATCCCCAGTGGAATTTATTAATAAAGTACATAATTGACAAATTTAGTTTATATTAGATTAAAATTAGATGGATTAGAACAGGATACAGTACCTCAAATAATGCTAAGAACGGATAAAGAAATTATCTATCATATTTACAACAGTTTCCCCCAAACTCTCAGTAATCATATCATGGTATGTACTCCTATGTTCATTAGATGAGGTTAGAACAACCATTTATTGCTAATGTTCAATTATTATCATCAATATGAATAAAAGAAAAAGTTCACAATAAGAAAAAAAAATAATAACAAGAATCATAAACATCAAAAACAACATCGTAATCATAACACACCACACAATTCATTTCAACATCATAATAACAATCCCTCTCATTCATTCCAGTATCGAAATAAGAATCAACACTAAACACAATCGAGACCACAAAATTTAAACCACCCTAACAATCCTAATTTTCCCTTTAATAGTAGATCAAATAATAATCAAAAACCGCAATGTTTTTATAACTCATTGTCAGTATCTATGAGGATAGGCAGTAACTTAGAAAGACCGAGACCCCAAAATTTCATCTCTCCCTATATTCTATTGCGAGGAAGAACCTCAACAATTTAATGGCGAATCAAATCAGGACTAATTGCATTAGAAAATACATTAAAATCCTTTAGAGAAAAGTTTGACCATTTTTTAGAGCCAAGCTTCAACTCTCTGAACTAAGTTTAAATTTAATTACTAAAACTTTACCATACTTTGAAAATTACGATAAAGCAACATGGCTAATAAATACAGGAGCGAATGAAAACTATATTCACCCTAAAGTAATACTTCCAAATACTAAATTAAGTGATGATCCTTTTATTTTAACTACACCCACAGGAAAAAAGACCGGAACTAACAGTTTTTATTTAAATTTAGAGAAAACTTTTGGAACTAAAGAATCATTAAAAGTTTTCATACCTTCTTTTTCGGAAAAGTATGATATCCTTTTAGGATATGACACCATGAAGAAATTAAAAATAAGCGTACAATCAGAAAACAATACTCTCATATATCCCTTAGGCATTATACCTCTAAAAGTAAGCATGGATGATAAAATAAAAATAGAAGAACGAGGAAATTTAATTGAGTTTCCGATAAAAAAAAAAAAATAATGATATCAAATATATAAAATACATAAAGGCATAGAATATATAAAAATATATAAAATAAATAAAGACATAGAATTAAATAATGAATGTACCCCCGAGAAGGAGTTTATAATATAAAGAATGACAAAATATTATGTTATGTTGACTCCCCTGAAGCAATGACCATAAGTCCCGGTGGAAATCGAGGAATTGTTGAGTATAAGCAATGAAATCCCCGATGAGCGTGGTCAATTGTCCCGAGACATCTGGTGATCCTCATTCTTCGGAAATAGTAAAAGAAATACCCAATTTAATCCGAACGGAACATATGAATTCAGAAGAAAAGAATAAAATAATAAATTTATTAAAAGATTACCCACGGGTTATAAAAACGGATATTGATAAACCAACTAGTACAAACTTATTGAAACATACTATTAAAACAATAAATGAGGAACCAGTCCATACAAAAAACTACCGTTACCCAGAAATATTTAAAAAGACATCCAACAGGAAATAATACAACTTACTTTGGTTGTCCCCAAAAAAATGGTCGCTTCAGGTAAACGTAAAATACGAATGGTTATGGACTATAGAAAACTCAACAACAAAACAATAGAAGACAAATACCCCTTACCAAACATTCAAGACTTATTCGGTAAAATTGGTAGAGCAACTTACTTTTCAGCAATAGATTTAGCTTCAGGATTTCCCAAAATCGAGATGGACCCAAATCCGATTCCTAAAACGGTTTTTTCAAATGACAACGGACACTACGAATACCCTTCAGATTAAAAAACTCTCCCCCCACTTTTCAGAGAGCCATGAATAATCTTTTCACGCATACCAAACGTACTCGTAACATGGACGACTTTATCATTTTTGCTGAAAATTTATAAGAGCACATTAAACATTTAAAATCAGTATTTGGAAAACTGAAAACTCACAACTTAAAAATTTAATTAGACAAAACGGAACTTTGTAAAAAAGAATTATTGTATTTAGGACATATAGTTTCAGATAAAGGAATACAACCTAACCCAACTTAATTAAAAGCTATCACGGAATCCCCTATTCCCAAAACAAATAAAATACTTTCTAGGACTTACGGGATACTACCGCGAAATAATCAAAACTTACGCCAAAATTGCAAAACCTTTAACTTCAGCTTTAAGAAAAGACGAGGAAATAAAACTAATGGACGAATATAAAAACGCTTTTGAAAAACAGTCCCATTTTCCAATTATCTGATTTTGAAAAATCATTTACACTAACGACAGACGCATCTAATTATGCCGTCGGAGCAGTATTATCATAGACAACCAATAATAAAGATTTAGCCATATCTTTTGCATCTAGAACCTTAAATAAACAATAGGAAAATTACTCTACCATAGAAAAGGAATTATTAGCAATAGTTTGGGCATGTAAGCAATTCAGACCTTGTTTATAAGGACGGAAATTTAAAATACTAACAGGCCATAAACCGCTACAATTATTATATTATCTAAAGGGATCTAACTCCAAATTAATTAGATGGAAGTTACAGCTAGCGGATTTCGACTTTGATGTAAAGTATTTAGATGGCTAAATTAATTACGTAGCAGACGCATTATCAAGAAACCCAGTAACCGAAACGAACTTACATTCCATAGATACAGACCCTTGTCCCAGTGACGTAACGTACTTGATGAATTTCTAACCGCACCTACTCCAGAACACAATGATGAGACAATTAATGATTTAGCCAGATCTTTTAACATTCCATTAGAGGAAGACTTAGAAAGCTTACAGACACAGCACTCACAAGAATCTTCTAACGACCAAATTAACCTTGTAGATAATAAAAACAAATTTATAAAACATTGAAAATTTTCAAATTGTAATTACTAGAGAAAATCCAGAAACGAAAAAAACATAGAAAAAATATTTGATAAAACTAGATTTAATTGGTATACACGTTATCCCTTTTCGAAGGACATTGGAGAAAATTGCATTGAATATTTACAACCAAATAAAACCTACGGTATACTATGTTCTCCTGAAATTGAAAATAATATAGACGAACAAATTTAATAATAACCATAAATAAACTCTTTATTTATTCCGGGACGAGTCCCTTTAGAATAACAATTAAAGGAAATAATAGGCGGGCTTCAGAGCCTTAAAGTAGATGAAGTAGGAGCATATGAGTTAACAGATAATGAATTGAAGAAGGTTTAAAAATGTATGATGGACGGCGGCGTTGGATAACTTGATAGAGGAAGGATGCCAGGATGTACTTACTACGGTGAGAAGGGTAAAGCCACTTCAACTCTTCGTGATATCGGGAGACAGAGGCTGACCTCGGTATCCCGAATATGAATCGTACAGAGCAATTTATCAAACGTTTCATTTTTGCCTCGAGGTCTCCAGAGACGCCACCGGACAACTGTAATGAAAGTGGGGGAATATTAAGGAGGTAACTAGGAGTCTACGGGTCTCGAGTGGAAATAGGTGTCGGAGGTAATTTAGTCGCTTTAAAGTGGAAAAGGTACGACGGGAGAAACAGAAAAGATGTTTTTTCCAGGAAATAGTTTGGTCAAAGATGATTCTAAGTTTTTTTATGGTTAGATGGAACTGCATGAAATTATTATTCAGGAACAAATTTGGGATATGAGGAACCGTTTTAAGGAGGTGATAGGATCCTATTACAATTGCCTTTGTCTTCTCTGCATTCAACTTCAGCTTGTTAGTAACAGCCCAGTGACTTATTCGATTCAAGTCCTCTTGGAGTCTTTTTTCGGAAGGCGGGAAGGACAGGTATATTTGGAAATCGTCAGCATAGATATGGTATTGGAGTGATGGATAAGAAGGAGAAGGTCATTATTATAAATAGCAAATAGAGTAGGAGACAAAAAGGAACCCCGAGTGACACCAGAGGAGAGGGATATTGTCTTGGATGGAGGTTGGCCGGGAACGACTACATGTTGCGACCGATCTGAGAGGAACGATTGGAACTAGCGCATAACTCTCTTGGATAAAGGAAGACATTATAGTTTGTGAAGGAGGATGTTATGGTCAACTGTGTCAAAAGTTTTGGAGAAATGATGAGAAAGGATGAGGATAGTAAGGTTTTGGAGTTCAATGTTGATTTGGAGATCGTGGGTTATTTTCAGGAGAGCGGATTGTGTTGTGTAGCAAGGTCGAAGGCCAGATTGGAGAGGGTTAATGAGGGGGCGTTCTTCTAGGAAGTTTGATAGCTGAATTTGCACAAGGCGTTACAGTTATTTTGAGAGGTTAGAGAGGAGAGAATAGGACGGAAGACATGGTGTGAGGAAGGAATTGTAATTGTATTTAATGGTCGGATTAGGGCAGTTTTGCAAGAAGATGGGAATATGGAATATTGTTGAGAAAAGTTGTAAATATGATAGAGAAGGGACAGAAGGGTTGGGTGACAGGATTTTATTAGCATTACTAGGATATTGTCAGGACCATAATCATTGGTGTGGGATTTTAGGATAGTGGAAAGTAATTCGTTATACAACACGAGGGAGAAAAAGGAGCTGAAAAACGAGTGCGACGATATTTGCGTCTTGCTGCTTCTTTTCTTCTTATCGTTTCTTTTATTTCGGAGGTTAGCTAAGGGGCAGTGGGACGGCGTAAGTTTCGGGTTTTAAGAGGAGTATGAATGTCTAATACAGATTGTATGTTACAGGTAAGGGTGGAAACCATGGGATCTATAGAATTATAAGAGTAAAGGATTTGATGGGTAGGTCGTATGAAATCTGGATAAGGTTGTGTGATTAAAGAAAAGGAACAGGGTGCTGGGAAGAAGAGAGGATTTTCATAGGAGAATCAGAAATGTGAAGGTCTAACCACGTATCAGAAAATGTGTGTGGTGGGTAGGAGAATATGGAACGAGATGAGGATTGAAGGAAAACACTAGATCCGTAAGAAAAGATTTATCACTGGATTCAGACAGCATGTTAATGTTAAAATTACCAGAGATAATATGTGGAATTGGTAGAAACCAGTTGGACAAGAGAGGATTCGAAGGTATAATTTACGATAAAATATTTAACCACTTTGCAGAAATTATTAAAACTAACTATCCCACGATAAAAATCACACGGAGCACCGTGTGAGTAGTAATTCAATCTGTGAGTAGTAATTCAAACCGTGTGAGTAGTAATAGTAATTCAAAAAGACTTGACATAACAGCTACAGAAGAACAGGAAGAAGGTATATTTAATAACAACATTGGAAAAACTATGCATCGCGAAACACTTGAGTCTTATCAAACCCTAAATAAAAAATATTATTGGCCCTTGATTGGTTAGAATCAATCACAAAAATAATAAACAATTGTTCTTTATGTAAAACGATTACATACGACAGAAACCCAATTAAACAACTTTATGAAATAACACCCACACCTCTCAAACATTTTGAAAAATTACAAGCAGATGTACTAAATTACGACGGAAAATATATTTTTAGGAATTATACGTCAACATTATCAGAACCATTTCAGCAAAAGAAATTATGAATTACTTAGAAATATATTTAAGTATCTTCCCTTGTCCTAAAATTATTAAATTTGATAACGGACCTGAATTTAAAAACGGACTTATCGCAAATTTTCTCAAATATAACAATATAGAAACACATTTTACAACACCTAATCATTCAGACTCTAACGGACTAATTAGCAAAACATATTTAAATCTAGTAGAAATCATAAACATTATTAAAACAGAGAAAGAACACTAAATTTATAAATTATTACGAATCGGACTGATACCCTATAATAATGCCATACTAAATAATTTAGAAACTAACTCTTAATGTGATAACTTTCGGTGTTCAAACAAACCAACAGACTCAGGATTTAATATTTGGACAAAAGGTAAAGGAATATCATGACGAAAAAGAATTAATTCATAAAGCCATCGGTGAAATAATAGAAAAGGAAAAAGGAGACAGAACTAACAAACTAAATAAAACTAGAGAAAATATAGATATACCCGATGATAAAATTTACGTAAAATACGTATAATACAGAAAAGCAAAACCAAAATATAAAAAAGGAAATTATTCAAAACAAACTAAATTAGTAACTATAAATAAAACATCTTTCAAACTTCATCCCAATCTTATCAAACAACCTAGAAGGTAAATTCGTAAGTTCGTAAATATAGATCGACCTTCTGTTTCAGATGACACGTCAACCAATTTCTATATTACTGACTTAAATAATCGCCTTACTGACGAAGCAAATTGACACTGCAAAAATAATCGACCTAACTCAAGGCCCTGGAATTCTTCCGATAAAACTAAATGACTCGTATATACTCAATAATTATTATACTTTTGTACACAACATTAATGTAGAAACATTAGACCTAGAATTAAACAACATTTTTTCCATAATCAACAACACATATTCTACAACAAAACTAACTATACAAAATCATTGTTTAAATATCACAACTATATTAGGAATTAATTAGATCATATTTTAATTACTGAGCAGCTTAGATAAAAAAGAGGATTGATCAATATTTCAGGCAATGCCATTTCCTGGTTGACTGGTATTCCACATGCTGACGACAAAGAATACTATGATAATCCTTTAGCTCAAAATTCATTTAAATTAGAATCGGGCATTAAGAATCAGTTTGTAGTAAATAAAAAATTGATAGAGGATTTCAATCACGACTTACACATTATTCAGAGTAACAATTACAAAATTAGACAATTTCTATCCAAACCTTTAGTCACTCAAATAGAACTAAATCAACAATATAACATTATTTTTCTTATTTTTTTTTTAATCACGTACCGGCCATTAAGGACCACGCGACGTTAGGTTTCTTTGGGAGTCTGGATTTTCTTTCTTCCCATCGCAGTTTCATGATTTTCGACTGCATTTCTTTTCTTTCTTCGGACCACTTTGAGTCCCCCTCCTCTTTTCTCTTCCAATATTGGTGAGATTTTTCAGTGTTTTCCAGTATGTGTCTCTAGCTAGACAGTCGGCATCCGAAATTTTAAGGTTATTTAATTCTTCTCTTATTTGCTTCGTGTATCCTCCCATGCTTTTGTAGCTAAAAATGTTGTCAAAGATCTTTTTGTTCAATCTTTCCTCCTTTATCCTTTTCATGTGTCCATAGAACATCAGCCTTCTGATTCTTATCTCGATTTCCTGGTCCTTGACTCCTCTGTAGATCTCTTCGTTAGATCTTCGCCTGTAACCTTCCTGTGTTTTCCTGGGCCCATAGATTTTTCTTAAGATCCTCCTTTCTATTCTTAGCAGCTTCTCCAAATTGGGTAGGCATGTGGTCTCCATCCCATACAGGCTTTATCACACCGTTGTAATGCCTTAATTTTGCATTGAAGGAGAGGTTATTTTTATTGTAAATGTTGCCTGTTTGAAAGCTTAAATTTTCTAATTTTGTGATTTTCTCTCGGATACTCTTTTTTTTCAGAACCGTTGTAACATATTATTTCCCCCAAATACTTAAATTTCCAGGTTACTTTTATTTTTCCATATTTGGTGTTTACTGATTTTGAAATTTATTTCAGTAGTCATGAGCTCTGTTTTTTTTATTTGATATTTATTTGTAGGCCTGCTTTTTCTGCTATTAATAGTAGGGTATTTATTTGACTAATAGCCTTTTCTTCTGATTCTGCCAAAAGTGCGAGATCGTCTGCAAACGCCAAACAATTCAATTTTATATGCTTTTCTTAATTTAGTATATATAAATAATAAAATTAATGACATTGAGAATTCTTTAGAATTTTGTAAATTAAATATTATTCACTCCAATATTTTAGAATTTAAAGAGTTAAATTCTTTACAAAAACATTATAATGTAACTTCTATTACTAAAGATATAGAAGCACTTTGGTAATTGAGCCAAGTTCATTGTTCAATAAATAACAACATTATCTTTTATTTCATCAAAATACCTATGAAACATCCTATTATCTTATCCTGTAAATAAGCCTAATGAACTAAGGACCTTTCATGTAAACCCCCCCCCCCCCCATTAATATTAAAAATGACGGAACTACTCACTGCAACATGTAAAGAAGTTAAGAAAACCTTGTATTACAGAAATAGTACGTATCCTGTATACCTGTAGTACTAATACTTGTAATAGTCAAATAATTTCTAATATTAAATCTTTTAGATTGTAAGACTATTTTAACAACTAATAAACCTTTTATAGATTATATCCCTTTAATAGATTATTAATTAACCTTCAATATTAATAAAGTTACAATAAAAAATAACAAACATAATGAAACAATATTCTTAACCAACAGTAGTTTGATTAAATTAAAAAGAATTAAAACATTATTATATAAAAGGGCAATCCCTGTGTATAAAGAATCAACAGCCCTAAATATTCAAAATTAATTAATTGTACAACACAATAACCTTAGTATAAGTTTTGAAGAACTACATGATATTAATGTAAACATGTCACCTTCCTACCCTTTGTATAACTTACCTACTAACAATAAACATAATATATCCAATCATATAATATTAGGTATTATCATTGTAATAATTTTTATTATTATACTCTACATACTATATTATTTTAAACTATATCATTTTAAACAATTTTGCACATGCTATAAGAAATCAGAACAGGTAGAACAACCATCAAGACCCGAAGTCAGTTAACATGCACCAGAACTTTACATTGGCCTGCCTTACATGTTTTCGCAGGAGCTCCAAACTTAAGGAGGAAGGAGTAAAATACAGAAAAAACTAGAAAATGGAAGATGCTAACGCCAGCAAAACTCAACACTATATAGGAAGGGATACCAGAAGCCACTCTTCAAGTCAGTTACACCTTCGGCCACATCAGTTTATCAATTCGTCTACTTTTTAATATATTTTATGTTCAATTATTGTTATAAATTATTTGTCATTCCAAATAAATCTTTTACGGATTTCCCGTTGATACCGTAACTTGGATAGTGCAAACATGAACTGGACTAAAACTTTCATTTCATGGATAGGACTGAGACAAAAAAATCCTCTCATATTGTTTTTTCAACATGGTACTTTAAAATGTAAGGTACATTGGAATTCCGATGAATCGTTAATTGGATCGGTTAGCGCTTACTGCTATGGATACCAATATTCTTCCAAACCCTGGAAAGAACCTTTCTTATCTCTGTTGAATAAGTAAAAATAATTTTGACGTGAATTTGATTTGTTAGTCACAATAAATATAAATCAGGAAACAAAAATTTGAAAGGTCAGAAAAAATTACAAACGAAGGCTGATTAGAATCAGCCCGACTGATTATAACGAGCCCGTTGCTAGAGGAAAAGATTGATAATTATCAATCTTTTCCTCTAGCAACGGGATCGTTTACAAGATATTAATTTTCACTAAGGGCCCGGACTTGTGGCCAAATTACAAATCCGTAATCTTGAACTTATCAAAACAAATATTTCATGCTCTATAAGCTCGGAAATAGTATTTATAATTTATTATGAATGGTGGAGAAGGAAAAACAAATTGCTTTACGCATTGTCCTTAAACGTATCGGAAGGAGAGATTTCTAGGGGCTGAAAAATACACTATACTACAATATGCCCAATACCTGAATAAGATACATCGCAAAAAAACTGCTTCAATCAAAAAACCCCTGGAGAATCCTGGGAATCGTTAGACTCCTTTTGGTGCAAATATTTATTTATATATTTATCATATATTTGGTGCAAATATTTTATTTTAATATTTATTTAAGCTCTTTTTTTTCTTTACGAAAGTAATTAGAAATCTTCAGAAAGTATACCTAAGCTGAAACCACCTCCATACACCAATTTTTCACACTCTACGGCACCAACTTTATTTATTACATCATGAAGGGGGAGTGGCTGTGTGCCGCCTCATTGTGTTAGGCTACCTCCTGGCTCGTCTTTCCTTTTCCTCCTTCCTCAATTGCTCGAAGATCTTTGCTGCTAGACACCTTGGCTCGCCATATACTCCTGGGAGAGTAGCATTAGGCTGACTGAATTTATTATGTAGTCGGTTCTGATTCCTGGAAGCGAGGGAAGGAGAAAATTCCATGCTCCAAGCCAGAGATGGTTCCTGGATAGTGGCAACGGAGGTTTACACAAATATTCTTTAAAGTAACCAATTCAAAAATACGACATAAAATACCCGTCTCTGGTAAAGACGCCTTCAGTTTTAGTGATTTTACTACTCCGGCTAAGTCAGTGTAAAGCAGGCAGTTTCCAAACAATTAGAAGGCTTTAGAAGGGCTAATTGTATACAGTCATTTTTATTTGAGAAATAATGAGTGATTTATTTCTTTTTAACAGTGAAAATAAATAAATTATACATGAATGGTATAATTTATATACATGAATTGTATACACAATATGCACATACGATATACAATATACATGAATTGTATGCTAAATTAGCTGTTGTAAAAAGACCTTGATCCAGAGCGACGAGTATGTTCAAAAGAAAAGTGTGCTCAAGTTAGGAAGATAGGCAGGCTGTACTCCCACCAACGCGAACCAAGCCCCATCTGTAGTTTTTGGCATAGATAACCCCTAATCACTGATCAAGCCGTGCGGGTTGCGTCTGTTACAATGAAGGCTTTCCGTTTTTGCAGATTTACTCAATCTCAAATAAATATTTTCTATTTCTTTTTACTACTATAAATAATTGTTTTTTTCTTTAATAAAGCAAGGAGGGTTACGTGCTCACGTGCACAAATGGAATAACCGCCACAGTTCTACACTCTCTCATTGCTGGGCAGACTGGTCATACTACTGTATTATCCAGCTTAAATAGATGTTTGTGTGTGTGTGAGGGGAATTATATCTTTAAACCGGACATATATCATTTCTTTTTTTTTGTGTGTCTGAGTGTGATTATAAATAACATGAAAACGATGTAATATTGCAATGTAGATTGTGTAAATTGTTGATCGACTTTCCAAAGATTTCTTCCTCTTTTTTTTTTGTTTCTACTTTTGGAGCTGTTAGCTAACATCCCATGTGCACACTTAAAAAAAAAAATAGTACAGCTACAGATAATATATATAAATACATTAATCAACACAATATATAACTTAATTGATGGTAGAATAGGGGAATTAAAAATATATTTTGTATTTAATGAATAAAAGCATAATTGCAACTAGCATATATTTTTTTCTTTTCCTTTTCTTCTTACATCTCCATAACTGGTTTTTATGTGTACAGGCGTTCATCTGCTGGCATAGAAAAAACTTCAGCTCATAGCATTCAAATTTTATACTTGCATAGGCCATCAGACTATTTTTTGTGCAGACACCAAAAAATATATAATAATCAAAAAGATTGAAAGTTTTTCGTAATTACTCGCAACCCAATATATACTTAATCTAATTACCTAGCAGATGAAAGAGAAAAAATGGTCGAGATGTTAGTGAAAAAGACGGAATTTGAGAGTCACCCGTTCACTTGATCATTGCAATAGCAAAGTATCATTGAAAAATTTGAAACCTTCCCACCTCAATGCTAAATAGGAGGTATAAGATTTCATAAACATTAAGTGAACAACTACTGCTTAAAGCCATGATGATAACAAAATGTATAATTGTACCATTAAGGGGTAAAAGTAATACATACATATATATTTAAAGTGTATTTATTCCAATTTTAATTATATTTGAGATGCTAGCTCACCCAGGACCAATGCGATGACCCATATCACGATAATAGCACTCACAGCTCTAGAAGTTGTTGAGATGAACTTGAGTGGAAAGCAGATGGCGTACCAGCGGTCAACCGAAATGAAGGTCAAAGTCAGGACAGACACAGTCACCGAGACAGTCTGCAACAGATTCAAAATATTTTTAGCTTCAAATCAATAAAATTCACTATATTTTATTTCTATTATTTGTATCACTATATTTATTTCCACATCACCAAATGATATTAACAAATTCTCAGATTTGCCAACTTTACAAATACTCACAGAGTGTTTGTGAAAAATTTGGTGCGGTATTTGTAAAACATCTCACAATTTTCACTTACAACGCTACTTGAAATAAATTTTAAAGTTTTCTATTTAATTTCCATGAAATCATTGATTTTTCATCAAATAATATAAAAGTATAAACTATTAACTACAACAATCACTTAAATTAAGGCGTTTTTCTTAACATTACATTGTCTTATACGGCTTTATATCTTAGGTATTATTGTTTCTAAAATCTTTAGCTTTTCAACGGATACTCAACATCGGGGGTGTCAAACACGCGGCCCCCGATTTAATTTTTTGAGGCCCACAATGTTCTGAAACTGAAAGTGAAAAAAATGTGATTGTAAAGCAATGCTATCGATTATTGCCATAAATTAATTTAATTATACAATATTGTTTTGATACCCTGCCCATATACCTGAATCCTAACTTTAAAATACCATTTTATGAAAATTTGTAAATGTGACGCGGCCCGCGGTTTTAATTAAGTTTGACACGCCCCGCCCTTCATCTAAATTACTACTCTTATTTACTGGAATCTGATTTCAATGTGGGAAAATATTCTTCCTGTATTAAACAATTTCTACTATATTATATACTTTCTCCTTTAGTTAATCATCAAATTCCCTCATATTTTATATTAATCCATTATTTATTACAACTAACAATGATAGATGGTTAATTATTTCAAATGAATAAAATTAAAGGTAACTTAGATGGAGCCATTTTGAAAATTCGGCATTTAAGCCCTCTCTGACAATTTCAACGAGGATAAGATCTAGTTGCCCTTAAAGAGCATTTTATTTTACATTGATATAACGAGTTTGCTCAAAATCGTTAGAGCCCTTTTTTAATGGTACTTCCAGTGAGTCGATTTTGGCGAAATATTTGCTGTAACATCACTGGCCTATAACTAACTTTCTCACAAATTTTTGAGCTAGATTTACTAAATGTACACGCACGCACACGCGCGCGCACACACACACATATCCGTGAGGAGTTGCAAGTCTCCCATTGGGCGCCGCCCCTAGTGGCTGATAGCGGGATTCTCCCCAGATATGGTGGGTACCGGGGAAATAAAACACCCGAGGTGGACCAAAACTAGATCCACAAATCCAGGCGTGACGGTTCCTAGAATAGGCAACGTCCTGGTCAGCGTTCGTTCCTCAGGTTAGAGGCGGCTGTATTACACCTGGCATGAGGTATAAAATTCACTTCGAAGGAAGATGTGATGGAAGAATTTAGTAATTGTCTTACAGTGCAGGGGCCCGGAACCTCAGTACTGGCGTCGGAAGAGGTTGCGAAAGCGGGATCCCAGCGTCGCACAGTGGTCCAGAATGGCCGGATTCGGCAAAATAATTAAATTCTACAGTACCTTTTTAATGAATCAAGAATAAATAAATTCTCAATAGTATTTACAAGCGTTATTTACAATTAATGTAAGATTTATGCATGATTATCATACATTTATTTATTTTTTGCTTTTAAATTCAAGTATTAATTTAAATTTGTAAAATATATATATATATATATATATATATATATATATATATATATATATATATATATATATATATATATATATATATAAGTTAAGTTGGGACTTACATTAGTATAGCCACTAATTCCAAACCAGCATTATAAACATTGTAAATTGTATATATAGAGGATTAGAATCTGAATAAAGTTAGTGTTTAACCAGCCTTCCTGTGAGTACTTTATCTCCCCATTTCCTCTTTTTTTTTATGTTTCGTGCGTCGAAGCTCTTAAGTGGTGCCGAAACCCGGGATCTTTTTTAGCAGTTCGCAGTGAGAATTTTTTTTCTTTTCTTTTTTTTTACGGAAGAATATTTTGATTTTGTTACTTATCAATTTTTGTTTCTATTTTTTCTCACTTTTTTTTAAAACATGAATGAACAAGGACAAAGAGAGATCCTTAGGCCAGCAACGTTAACGCTGGAGCCTTCACAGCCAGAATCGGTGAATCCCGAATTCCCGCCATTGTCATCAGCAACTCTAACAATGGCGCGGGCGGACTTAGCTGCGCAGGAGGCGAATAGAATCGCACAGGAGACGAACGAACTAGAAAAAATGAAGCTGAAAAAGGCAAACGCACAAGATATCAGAAGAGAAATTTCCGACTTAGAGAAATTTAACGGAGATGTGGGGGAGTTAAATCATTTTCTCAAAGGCGGGGACGGGATTATGAACAGCATACAATCCCAGGTAGCAGTAGATCTTCTAGAAGAATCAGATGCCAAAAGGTTACGAGTGGCCCTAGCACGGCGGGTCAGAAGGAGCGTCCTAAACCTGATTCAAGCGGATGAGGATACCGCGTGGCAGGTAATTAAGGAAAGACTGAAGAAAGCCTATGGAGGGGGGCGATGGGCCCCAGAAGAAGATATGCTTCAAATGTTCCGCGACATGAAGAGAACGAACCAGACAAACGGTCAGTACGCTGCAGGTCTCCTCGTGAAGCTAAATAGGATAAATGAGAAGTTGCGAGAGGTAATGGACACAAGTGCAGTCGAGGCATGGATGATATTTATGACCACGGTACTGAAGGTACAGTTAGCCAGAGATACGGGGAGGAAGGACGGTCTACCCAGAGATAAATCATTTATAGAATGTGCACAGGAAATGGTAGACGCGAGCGCACGTGACGAGGAAGAGAGAGAGGAGGTTGAACCAGGGTGGAGTAGGGTGTCTTACCGAAGAAACGAGGCAGGAAGGAATAGAGTAAGACAGGATCTGGGAAGAAGGAGAGAGGGAGAGTTTGGGAGAAAAGAGAAATTACCGAGAGAGAGAAGGCAATTTGTGGACAGGAAGAATGGCAGAAGAGATGAAAGGAAGTGCCATGAATGTGGCAAGACAGGGCACTTGGTAGCTCAGTGCCCGCGTACGCGGTGTTTTGAATGCCATAACGAGGGACATATGGCCAGACAATGCCCATATATACGGCGCAGGGAACACGACCGAGGAGAACCAATGGAGATCAACGCTCAACGAATGTGGCGGAGGAGCAGGATACCGTCGGAATCGGCCAGATCTTCAGAGACTTCAGGGTCCGAGACGGAGAGCAGCGAACCCGGCGGCAGGGGAACCCCCGGAGGAAGGAGCAAGCAACGGAGTGCAGGGCGGCGAACAGAGCAGGTAAAGAGAGAATGAGGATCGTGTGAACGGAGGGGCAACCTTCTTTGTGTGAACAGTGTTGTAAAGAAGTGTGATCGGTTGCCTGTTATAGAGTTTTGTAAAGGGTGGAAGTGTTTGGTAGACACAGGAAGTTCCTGTACATTAGTGGGTAGGGATAACTTGGAGTTGTTATTTAAAGGAAAGAGTAAGCCAGATGTGAGACCATGTCAATGTAAAGTGGTCACTTTGAGTGGGCCCTGTACGATAGAGGGGGAAGTTGACTTACCCTTAGAGAAGTGGGGAATGAAGGAAGGGGTAATGACGCTGCATGTTGTGGAAATCATGCCGCGTGAGTATGGGGGAATTTTGGGATGCGATTTGTTTAGCAAATTAGGGGCGAAGATCCGTAGTTCAGGAGGTCAATGGGTAATTAGGATCGGGAAAAAGAGGTACGAAACGTCGCAGGACGCGAAGGGGAGTGTTAGGTGTGTTGGGGTAATCACCAAAGGTGCAGATTGGAGACAAAGCGTGAGGGAGGAATTCACGGATATTTTTTTTCGCGAGGGAGACCCACTGAGCGCGACGGGAGAGACTCTCCACGAAATCAATTTGAAATCCGACAAGGTTACCTACGTGAAGGAGCGGAGGTACCCACAAGCATTGAGGGGACACATTCGTGAGGAAATCGAGGAGCTAAAGCGTCAGAGGATCATCGTGGATAGTACTTCGCCCTTTAATAGTCCACTATGGGCAGTCAAGAAGAAACCCGTCGACGGGGAAACAAAGGAGCGCTATAGGGTAGTTGTAGACTTCCGGCAATTAAATGAAAACACGTTAGATGAGAAGTACCCCATTCCTAGGTTGGAGGACATCTTGGACAGACTGGGAGGAGCATCGGTGTTTAGCACACTTGATCTGAAATCAGGATATCATCAAATTCGCATGCACCCCAGAGATCAAGTCAAAACAGCGTTTACTTTCGAAAGGGGGCATTATGAATTTACCCGTATGCCGTTTGGCTTAAAGAATGCACCCATAACGTTCCAAAGACTGATGGACGAATTTTTGCGTGGTCTGGATGAAAATATGTGCCAAGTGTACATGGATGATCTCTTGGTTTTTAGTAAGACTGAGGCAAACCATATAGAGGATCTGCGACAGGTATTCACTAGAATACGACAGTTTGGGCTGAAACTATCGAAAGAAAAATCGATATTGGGTCAAACGCAGATTAATTTTCTTGGACACGTGATTTCGGCGGATGGGGTACGGCCAGATGGAAAGAAAGTAGAAGCAATCGGGAAAATGGCAATGCCGAGTGATGTGAAGGGGATCAGGAGATTGTTAGGAACGCTCAATTACTACCGGCGATTTGTTCCGGAGATGGCTGACAACCTGGTACCTTTGAACGAACTTTTGAGGAAGGGACGCACGGTTAAGATTACGCCAGAGATCGAGGCGAATATCAGGAAGTGTATGTTGCGGTTACAAACGGAACCAGTCCTCGCATTCCCAGATTTTTCCAGACCATTTTCAATCACTACGGATGCCAGTGAATATGCACTGGGGGCGGTTTTATCGCAGGAAGGCGAGAGGGAGGAAAGGCCCGTGGCATATGCGAGCAGGAGGCTTACGGACGCGGAGTCCCGGTATAGCGCACTTGAACGAGAATTGTTAGGGGTTGTATGGGCAGTGCAACACTTTCGGCCGTATGTATTCGGAAGAAGGTTTAAAGTGCACACAGATCATCGTCCTCTGTTGTGGGTGGGCAATTTGAAAGAGTCCTCGGCGAGAGTCACACGGTGGAAGGAGATTCTGAGTCAGTACAATCTCGAAGTAGTGTACAAACCGGGAAAGGAGAATGTCGTAGCTGACTGGTTATCTCGCGCGTTACAGGTAAACATGATGGAGACAGAGGTGGGTGAAGCATCGGGGGACCTACAAAGGTTCGTGCGGGAATGGACGCCAGACGGGGAAGGAGAACGCGGGGCTGACCGCCAAAGCAATGGGGACCCCTCGGATGACGAGTCAGGGGACGAGAGACCAGCAGAGATGGAGGAACTTGACGAGATAGTTAACGACAAGACTCGACAGGTCATCTGGAAAACAAGGACTACGGGGCTGGTAAAAATGGACTTCTCCAAATATGATAGGCATAACATCGTTTGGTCCCAACCGGGAGTCAAGGAGGAGCAAATCTGCCGAGTATTAAAGGACGCATCCAAGGTAGGCGCGACCCATTATTTATATGTCGGCAACGCGGCGGTGTGGGAAAAGATCCGTGTCTTATGGAGGACTGAAAAAATAGGGATAGACAGGACTTTTATTCGTTGTCGCTCTATCGTGGAGACTATTCGCGATCACGAACAGCAAAAAGAGGTAACGATTGCATACCATCAAGGGAAGACAAACCACCGAGGAATCAACGAGACGTTGGCGGCCTTGAAAAGAAGGTATTATTGGGTAGGGATGCGGAAAACGGTAGAAGAGGTAATGAGGAGCTGCCACATTTGCCACACGGCTAAGTATGACCGGCACCCCCCCGTAGGACTACAAACAGAGACGAGGACACCTACGGTACCGTTAACGGACCTCCAAGTTGATACCTTTACGTGGAGAGGGTTTAAATGGGTGACAGTAGTGGACACCTTTAGCAAGATAGCGATGGCCCACCCCGTGAAGGAAAAATCGGCGGCAGCGGTTTGCAGCGCCCTCCAAACATGGTTCCAGTTTTATGGGGTGCCAGATACGATCTCCTCGGACGGGGGCAGGGAATTCGACAACGCCCAGTTACGACAAGAGACGAAAAGGCTAGGAATTTCGTGGCACTGGAATACGGCCGGACATCCCAAAAGTAGGGGGGGGATCGAACGGCTCCATAATACCCTGGGTGAACATCTCCGAGTATTCCACGCAGACAAGGGGTTGGAAGCTGACGAGGCGATGCCCCGAGCCATAGCAGCGTATAACCATTCTATACATATGGCTACTGGGTTTTCCCCTTTCGAGGCCCTTTTTGGTTTACGAGCACGAAGGAGGGACGAGCGAGATACGACCGTGGATGAGGACATGGCGGAAAAACTAGCCGTGAATAGAGTAGAAATCGAGAGAATGTGGGGGAAAGCGCATGGGCGAATGGTAGCGGAAAAGAGTAAGAGAGTAGCGCGGGAGAACGAGGGTGTAAAGGATATTATGGGTAATATGAAAATAGGCACTATCGTTTACAGGAAAATTATGTCGAATCGCGCAAAGGAAGTTCTGAGGTATGAGGGCCCATTCAAAGTGATTACGATTAGGGAGCACAATCTCGTCACTATTCAGAGTCTGGAGGAGCCTAGGAAACGGAGGACTGTACATATCGAGCAACTTAAGGTTCCAGTGGGGGAACCCAGACCATAAAAGTGTATTTATTTGTATTATACGTTTTCTGGAAGAAAAACATGTATTTTAGTTTTTGTATATAGAGTTTTGAGGAAGTGCCTTAGGTTATATTTTGTATACTATGTGAAGTAGATTAAGTTAGTATTATGTTAATTTTTATATATAGGTTAAGTTGTAATTTTTGGTTATTTACTTTTGTTTGCAGTTTGTTTTTTTGTTTTTGTTATTGTTTGTTTTGTTTTGAGTTTACGAGGACGTTCGTAAACTGGCAGGGGGGAGTTAAGTTGGGACTTACATTAGTATAGCCACTAATTCCAAACCAGCATTATAAACATTGTAAATTGTATATATAGAGGATTAGAATCTGAATAAAGTTAGTGTTTAACCAGCCTTCCTGTGAGTACTTTATCTCCCCATTTCCTCTTTTTTTTTATGTTTCGTGCGTCGAAGCTCTTAAGTTATATATATATATATATATATATATATATATATATATATATATATATATATATATATTTAGAAAATAGCTATGCTTATTTTAATTAGATTTGCATATAATTTGTTGATAAATTCATTTATTTACAAAATTAATTTTTTTTTTTTTACAGTTTTGAGAGAATCCAATTCTAATTGATTCATATAAGGATCTGACGTAACAAGGAGCATTGACATCTTCGTTGGTCGAAATTCGGTTGCATTTTCTTGCTGAGGCAGTGGTTATAATGGTTGTGGCTGGTGGATCTTGAAAAAATCGTCGGGAGGTATTACCGTCATTGTTGTCTCCATACCTTGCGGCCCTTATTTCGACAGGATTCATGGTTTCCATAGTGCAGTGGCATGCTACCCATAGCTCCATAACCGGTCCCTTTGGGTCCAACTCGGCAGTGTCCTTCCCGCCTACTCACTCGGGTTCAAAGACAGTGACAAATCAGTCTATATCCACACATTATGACTGTTCGTGGTCAGCAGGTATACGAGGACCTATATTTCTTTCCTCGAAGCAGTCAGTCCAAGGACTAAACCTCCAGGCGGCTATTTAGCATCCTGGAAAACCTCAACGAGATTCGCAATTATAGGTACACGGGGCAGGGTCATCACTCCTACGCCCGGTCTGTGTGAATAGTCTCCAATAAGCTGCCGTGCCTCACATACCCGGGGAAAGAGGATAATCGCGGGCTGCGAGGCTTTCCTCGGTGGGTGATCACTCAAGTAATTGAGTGAAAATATCTTCAGGAAAATTCTAAATACCCCTTACATACTTCATCACTTTATTCACAATATATCACAACGTTTCGGGCTTATCCTTGCCGATTTTCAAGTGACCTACAAAAATATTGCACATCAACTATACAATATTTATAACAACAAAATGAACTAACCAAAAATTAAATATGCATATGTAATCAATAATAAAAAAAAAATTATTTTAATAATTTTAAAAGTCGTATAAACCCTTTTAAAAAAATACTGTGAGGTTTTGAACTGTTTTGCAGTAATTTCTCAAAACATTTTTATGTGCGGATAATAACGGGGTTTATTGTTTTTTGAAGACGAATTAGAGGAAAAAAAGTACTAACTGCGCTCGATTTTGGTTAACTTTGAATACCAATTGCAAGCGCCTTAGCCCGCTCGGCCAGCCCGGTCCCTTCATATTAAAGAACATTAAATTCTACGTCGGATGAGTATCTAACATTATATATTTTATTCAGGAATATGATTGAAATAGACGGTCAAAAAACAACAATTTTTACCAACTTTGCCAAGAAATTCTGGCTTTTAAACGACTGTACCAAGGAAACGGCTATTCTAAATTAAAAAACTTGTAGAGCATCCAGTTTTGTATACAGAGAGTACCATATACATATTTAGAATCTAAATACTATACAACCTCTTGTAGGACTTAGTCAGTGAGTCAGATAGTATCCCTCACTCACTCAACTGTACAAATTCTAGCCTACTTACTAGATGAGCTACGAGAATAAACTTGAAAATTGGCAAACTTGTACTTACACTACATATCGTCACTCAAAAACTCGAATCAAAAACTGAACGACATGCATCAATCAACAGTCTTGTGAAATACATACATATATTTCAAATATTATAGATAACTTGCAGTAGGGTAAATTCTTAACGACGTTTTCTAAAGCTCATGATTAGGTATGGAAACTCGATGTCGATGAATTAGTGATCAAACAATGGGCCCTGCTATAATTAAATACACCCTACGCTAGCCTTGCAGATTCAATGTTAAAGTAAACACTATAATAAGATCTTGAAACTATAGAAACACTGCTCTCGAGAGAGAGATCAAACGCTAGGATGATCAGAGATGGTTAAAACAATTTTCTATTATATAAAATTCTATATATCGCATAATTCTTTAATCATAACCTCCATCACCTCGATCAATCATTTTGTTGTAATTTATTTCCTTTTTTTTAATGGCGAACATCAAAGAGGCTACTAAATTTACCAAGATGCTATTACAGATAAAATATTTCCTAAAATCTTTTTGTAGTTAATTATAATATGATAAGAGCTTATTCTACGATAGTAATCGTAATCGATACTAAAACAAATATATTTATATACTTAACTTTCAACTTGAGAAAATGGATTTACTATTATGCGACGAAAAGATAATCGGAAGAGATATTTGCAATCTTCTGATATTAACATAGCCTTATCTAGATTGAATGGGAAAAAAATACTAAGAGCTACATTTCTGCCTATACCTTCGTTTAAACAGGTTCTAAATAAAAACAGCTAAAGTCTCTAAATAATGTCTTTTCATTATATATTCATTTTATTTTACGATTTAATTAATTTTTGAAGAACAACTTCCCATTGAAATTCAACTTTATATTTAAAAAAAAACAGTTTTACAATTTTTTTGTCGACGTTTCGAAGTCCTTCTTCGTCTTAAAGATCCTGAAGATCTTTCAGGATATTTATTTTGTTTAAAATACACAATGCCCTCCCTATGTCTTTATTTGTTTTATTTTCATCGAAGCTACATTTTAATGGATTATTAACGTCCTTTTTAAGTTGTTCAACCCCTCCTTGTATATTTTGCTTATCTCGTTCTCGTGTTTTTGTAAGCCAGTTAGTAGGTGAGGAAAGATAAATGCTAAGATATCAGTCATCTACTGAGGCGAAAAATGTCAATCAAGTGGAACATGTAAAAGAGTTATTTCATTCTAATGAGTCATGTCATGAGTCGTGAGCCATGAAAAAAAAATAACTCTCAATCATCAATTTTTTTTTAATCGAAACCTTATTTAAAATTCTATTACGCATGTTAAATCACTGGAAAACCGTGCCTCCTTCGTTTAAAGGTTTCACCGTCCCAGCTGAAATTGGATGGTTCTATTATATATTATTCGTTATATTAGGTTATATCCATGAATCAAATATAAACATTAAACATGAAATTTTTATTATTAAATTACACAAATATTATTGTATTATACAAATACCATTATATTAAACAAATATTATCAGTATATGCTTATATTATTATATATAGAAAGAAAGTACCAGGTCATCGATGGAACTAACTAGTCACTCAACACTTCAGAAGCTTCTTTTTCGTGACCTTCTTGAATATATCTTGGAAAAGTCCCTTTCTAAATTCTAGCAATAATCTGCCATCATGTGCGTATCCCATCTTCCTTGATAGCGGTCCTCCATAATTTTAATATCATGATGAAATCTTTCATCTTGCTCCTCACTGCTGTCTCCTAAATTTTCAGGAAAATGGTCTAGGAGGCTGTGTAAATAGTGCACCTTAATACTCATTATACACCCAAGGGATTTGAAATTTTTAAGCATATCGTTTACCACCTTAACATAGTTTTCTACTTATCGTTTACCAGTTCAACGATTGACTTTTCGTTGGCCCAGAAAATTTCCAGCAACTGCAACAAATGAAGTCCAGGATTTTCGCTCAGCCTCATTCATGGAATTTAAGAAGGCTTGGTTCTTAACGAATTTTCTTATTTCTGGGCCGTTTTATTCCAGCTATAATTTTTTCCTTACTCAAGTGGGGCATTTTTTTCCCTATAAATGCAAAGCATGATCCGTCCTTATGAATAGTCTTTACAAACTGCTTCATAAGGCCCAGCTTGATATGCAGTGGAGGATAGAAGATTTTCTGTGGATCAACTAAGGGTTTGTTAGTAACACTATTTTCTCCAACGACCATGTCTTCTCTCTTAGGCCACTCCTGTCTAACCCAGTAGTGTGTTTGCCCCTGCTATACCAGAGGCACAAGAACAAGGACATTTGGTGTGGCCACTTTGCTGTCCGAGGAGAAAGTTTTAAGTCCACACAAATCACCCATTGTTGTTGACGATACATTATCTGCTCCAAGACCAAAGATATGGTGCTATATGTTTCTTTATTGTGGTTGAGTGAGCAATTGGTATTGAACCATATTTGTTCCCATCGCGTAGAAGAACAACACATTTCAAGCTTCGCTTTGAGCTATCAATCATCTGGAAAATATTCAGGAAGACTCATTTTATCCAGGAGTTACATAATAGCGTGACAAAATACAAGATTTCCTTCTTGAGAGAAGAATGGTAGCAGACCCTTTTGTCTTGTACGGTAAAAAGTAATTTTTGTTCCTTGTTCCAGTAAATTTTTGTCGTTCAACCTGGGAGCCACTGATTCCGAAGCTTTTTTCGACAGTTTAAGATCTCTGACGAGGTCATTTAACAACCCATCTTGCTTGAAAAGTTGTTGAAAACTCAACAAGTTGTTGAAGAATTGTTGAAAACCCCTCATAATCACTGTCACCTTCATTAGTATCAGTAGGGTGATTATAGGGACAACATTCGTCCTTAGAAAGCAGAGACTAAATCTGGATAAGCCCACTTGCTACGGTTGTTTTGATTGATTATAGTAATATTTACTAGACAGAAATAACAGTCATCGATGTGGTTTTTAGATTCTCTCCAAACCATCGGCACGCCGAATTTCAAACATTTCTTTTTCCGCTAGTCCACTGGCGTAAATGTTCTGTACAAGTTTTATAAACTTGATGCAGTGCCCAGGATTTATCCTGATCACCGAGCTTAGCATCAAAGTATCCAAAGTATGACCAGCTCTCTTTACAAGGTCACTAGCAGTCTTTCTGTTATCTTTTAATGTGTATTCTCCGCATATCTAACAAAACTCATCAGTATGATTAACACAACTTCTTCTACTTGAACTCATGTTTTTATCAACTTCGATCTATCCTGCACGGCTAAAACTCACAAACTGACCTCAAATTTAGTTGAAGCGTTGAAATGAAGGATGGGATTCCCAGTCTGGTCAAGCAGGAAGTAAGTGGCTTGAGTCAAGCAGGCGGTTTTACTTCTTTTTTCATTCTAGTAGAAATGTTCTCAAACACATTTCTGAGTGAGTAGAAAACACATCAATAAATGAAACATATCTATTAGGAGATATAAATCACGAAAACAGGCCTCTCATGGTGGAATTCAAAACGACAAGTGGTGTTAAAAATATTCTGCATAACACAAAAAAAAATTAAAAATACAGGGATTGATGTTGGTAGAGATTTTAGTTCAAGCACAAGATTTAAACAATCTAATCTTCTTATAATAAGAAGGGAAATAATTAATGAGGTGAAAGCTAAGGACAATAAAGTTCAGGTAAGAGAAAAAAAATTAAAATTAAAAACAAAATCTTCAGTTGGTCCAAAACGGACGGTTCATTGTACGGAGAGAAGGCGGACGCAATGACAGGACTGAAGGCTCTCGCTGGCCTGGGCCTCTCGAAGCTTCTATATCGGCTGCTAGAGCCACCGGGAGTCATCCAATTCTATTTATGATACTTCCAAGAATATAATATTAAAAGAAATATAAAATAATGTTGCCATTTTTTCATTTATTTATTATATTTTTTTCTTTTTTACAATAGATCATACTGCTATTTTAAAATTCCATTATCCAGCTATATATGTGATAATAGTTCTGTATTTTTTTAATTGATATTGCTTATTTATAAATCAAAGCTCAGAGTATTCTTTGAGTAGATAGATTGGCTATTATAACTTTTACTAATATATAATTTACTTCAATCTATATTTCTAAATCTAAATTTTTTTTTGGATAGATTTATAAAATTCATAATTTTCTGTAAGAATTTTTCAATGTATCTAAAACGTATTACAATTTTTTTACTGTTGATGATTTCAAACTCTACCCCCTAGCTGTGTTCTAATTTTGTAAAAATTATATTTAATTTAATTGCCGGTATAAACTAAAATTAAAAACATTATATTTGTATTTTCATTGCAAATTTGTTTTATGAATTGGTTTATGATTCATGTTTTGTTTTCTGTGTTGTTTTTTGAAGTAACATTGTTATTATAATACGTTTATGGTATAATGTTATGTTATTCTATTTTTATGTATTCAAATTAATGTATTTATAAGAAACCTCGACAGACGAACATTTTTCATTGTCTAATATGCGTTATACATAAAAAACATTAATATTACAAAATATTTGTAAACGTATTTATCTATCTATCTCTCTATTAACAAATTTTCTGGTTTCAAAAAGCTAAATGTTTCCGTAAGATATGCCATGCTTTTAAATCTTCAGTTTATCTATATAAAATATCAATTTCTTGTCTGTCTGTTAGTTATGCGATTACGACCTTCCGCGTCGTTCGGTTTTCTTCAAATGTTTCTTGGGGTCAGGAAAAATGACATATTTTTATTTTTTAATTCCGATCGAAGATGGCGGTCGTTTCATTGGACCCGTATAATCAAAAATGTGTTTGTTACACAGTCACGACCAAATGCGTTGTTCGATATTCTTCAAATTTTACATGAATATTTCTTGAAGACATTTGATCTTCTTTTTTTTTTTTTTTTAAACTACAAATGCGATTCGATAACTGTTGACTTGCTGAGAGGAATCATTTTCCCTGAAGTTTATTGACCAAGTGTAAGTCTATTGCTTATGTCGATTACAAGAGGACAATGTGAGCAGAGGCGACAGAGGTTCATGCATAGTCACGTTCGATTTTAGCAGATTTACGTTGTGATTGGAATAGACGGATGCTAAATCAAATAAAAATGCCTAAATTAGTTTATGAGATCTACTGTTCTCAGAACTACTAGTTTTGTATTGCTGGATTGATATATTTTATTTTACTTTCCTTATTCTTAAGGTAGCTCTTAAGAATCTGATCGTACAGCGATAGCAGTTCAATGATGTTTAAGAAATTGCCTGTTAGCTAATTGCAAATTCTATTCTATCAGCGGCTCAACAACTAATTTCTGAGTCAAGGCCTCCTAAATCAGCCTAAGCCATGTGTCCTGGTCCTGTGCTGCCACCATCCATTCCGTACTCCAAGCAATGTCCGGGCATCGGGGGCAATTCCATCTCTCCATCGCATCCGAGGCCTTCCTCTACGACTGGTCCCATTGATTTCTTCCAGAAAAGTCCTTTTTGGGATGGAATCTTCATCCAGCCTCGCCATATTTCCGGCCCAACTTAAACTTCTGAGTCGAATGAACCTGGCTTTATTGGGTTCCTTGAAGAGGGCATATAATTTATTATTGGTCCTTCGTCACCATTCTTGGCCCTCCATGATTCCACCATAGATCGATCGGAGGATCTTCTATTCATGAATTAATAAAGCCGATTCATCCGAGTTGCTCAGTGTCCATGTCTCAAAACCGTAGCTCAGGGCTGGGCGGACTAAGGTTTTATTGAGAAGTATTTTTGTTGCTTCCGGAAGCAGGTAGCTACGGAAATGATTACACAAGCCATAAAAGCATCTACTGGACTTGCCGATACGAGACCTCATTTCCCTAGAGAGGTCTTTCTCCATATCAATTGAAAACCACGGTATAAGAATTCGTTACGTTTCTCGAATTTGTAGTCCCCAATTCGAACTTCCTCCCTATGTACTGTTTGTTTTCCTGATACCATGCACTTTGTTTTATTTTGTCATTTATTACTAAACCCGTTATCCTAGTGGCCTCAGCAAGGACAATGAATGCGCCAGAGACAGCCTGAAACGATCATCCAATGATGTCAATATCATCGGTATATACGAGCACCTGTACTGATCGATTAAACATCGTTCAACCCATTTGAATTTTTAAGCTCCTGATGACTTTCTCAAGACCGATGTTAAAGAGAAGGCAGACTAACGCGTCTCCTTGGCGGATATAGATATATATATTTTTCTGATCGATACTATCATAGACACTTTTAAAGTCTGTGAATCCGTAATTTCTTCTTCGTCGGGAGGATGTAAATCTTCAATTGGAGCTGGACGAGGTGGTGATTCTTCAGGCGGAAGTTTCTTCGCTAAGGTTTTGGAATTGTTGGTGCCATCTAATCAGGATTCTACTTTCGTCATTCAATAGAGATCTGTCCTATGCTCTAAATGCATTTAATATGCTCAAAACATATTTTTTTAATTCGATAATTTTAAAATTAAAATATATTACTTCTTGATCACAAATAATGTTTTTATGTTTTAATATCTACATGGTTAAGAACGCAGCCTTAACTTATTAACAACAAATTATCGAAGTAAAAACATATGTTTTTGTCCTATAGTAGTATAGTTCTGATTACATATAATTCAATAGATCTATAAAAACGCTGCATAATTTAATTATATCATCTCCAAAAATTTGGTCACTCTAATATTTGATATTAATTTTTTTTTTAAACTATCATAATGTTTATAGCGGTGGGGTAAAAGTGTAATATTCACTATTTCTTGATCACAAACAATGCTTTTATATTATAATATGTACATGGCTAAGAGCGCAGCCTTGCGTTGGGATGCCATAGTATAATAAATGTAATTTTAATATTTAAGACCGTGTTCAAAGTGTGAAAGGTAATATAAAAACATTATTCGTCATCCAGAAATAGTAAATTTTAGAGTGATACAATTTTTAAAACGAAATAATTGAATTTTACAGCTATCTGAAGGGTCCATTGAATTATATGTAATGAAAACAGTATTCTTATTTGGAATTAAGTATATTATCAGAATTGTTGTATTAAAAACTAACGTCAGATTTGGTTTTAGCCCTCCGAAACATCTTTATATTAAAAATTTCGAGCAAATCTAAAAATAAAAAATTCTTGATTCAAAATTTCGCACTAGTCGAAAAATCTTTATTTTTTTTTTAAATTCATAAAATCGCTGATAAATCAGGGACTCTTTGAACGATTCAAACCAAATTTGGGGCATTGGTAAAGGTTCACAAACTACGCGGTTTGCTTTAACCTGGTGTTCCTGCCTGTTTTAGTACCAATGCTATCAGCAAAAAAAATACTCAATTTTGTTTTTATTTGGTAATCATATTTTTTTACGCAGACCTTCTTAGATAATGCAACATTTGTTTACATGTATGGAAAGAAGACGTCCCTCTTTTTAACGATTCAAAGAACTTGATATTGGATACACTGAAGACGAGATACAGAGCTTCAACCTCAAAGGTAATTTTGTGGCTTTACAAATTTTGAGTACCCTCGGAACTGAAAAAAAAGAATAGGGTATCCCACTGTCGACACAACTACATTGAGCAGTAGAGTAATTACTCTAAGGGCAAACTATTAATGACATAGTAGCGTCTGGAACACGTGGTAAAGTTAATCGTATCGGGTGGAGTTCACCATGTTGACGACTCCAGCGCAAATTTTCTTGGTTGAGCTTATACCCTAGCTATTGCTGAATCTGGTAATAAGATATGAACGAATGATGTAATGCTCTAGCAAAAGTTGTCTGCAACGCTTCTAATTTTGCTGTCATCTTCTTCAGAGATTTTAAAAAAGTGCAAATCGGTGCTAGTCAAAATTGATTTTGCTGGTGATTATACTACTTATTATTATTATTATTATTATACTCATTACTTATTATATATGTACTTATATTATAATTTTGTTAGCTTTAATACAGTTAAGCCGCAAAATGTGATTTATCTGTGTTTTTCACTTAAAATCAATAATAGCTTTTAAACTATTGACTGTATCGTCGTGGGAATGGTCTCATTCGATTCAGAGATAAAATAAATAAACTGTAAGACGATACCATACACGACTTACTTAATGCAAATCTTTTTGAGAATATACCCCCCCCTACTTCGACCTTTCCTGGGAAGATTTTCTCTCCAAAAGTTGGGTGGACTCAGCAGATCTAGATTCCTACTCTCAGATGAAGTTATGTCCTAAGTATCCTGAATGAACAAATTTTGTTTTTTGTTTTATATATTCTTCCAGTACGATAAGTACTGGCTTCCACTTCCAGGTCTCAGAACTCCTTGCCTCAAATGTGCTACCTTTATTGGTCTCTGCTCTGGGCCGAACCCACCGTCTTTCCCAGGAATCAAAATTAAATTAAAGCAGTGAATATTTTGGATAAACCAACTATAAATTGAACGACTCACCATGATCTCGCATTAATCGCTTATAACTCTTTTTCAATTAAAAAAAAATTAACAGCTAAGGGCAAAAAAGGTTTTTGTTAAACTTACACTTAAATTCTTTTTATAAAAATGTTTGGAATAAACCTAGAAGGTTTTGGAGGAAAATGTTTAATATATAATAAACTATTATTATAAAATATTTATTCGAAAAAACTTCCTTATACAATGTTCTTAAAAAACATAAAAGATATTCAAAAATTTTTAGGACTTTCGAATCTATATTAGTAGTCGTACTTTCAATTCACCCAGTTTTTTTACTATAATGACCCTAGAATTCCACTGTGGACAAGAGGAACAGATGTGTTCAAATCACTAACAGGTAGAGAGCTGAGCTGTAAACTGCTTTAGTGGATTAGATCCTTACTCTCGAGATAGAATAAGCTCTGAAAAACAGAATTGAGAGACCTGAAAGAATAGCTTCACTCATGATAAAGGCTAATACTTGGGATCATGGCTTAATGGGTTTTTTTAGGAGATGGGCAAATTTGAAACTATTTTAGAATAATGGCCAGTCCCTATTTGACGATATAGAAACGAGGGGGTTATGATATATGATACGTGTAGCTCCGAACAATCCAATTATTATTATCCTCTCAACAAATCATAAATGTTACAGTAGTTGCAAAGAAACATCTGGGTTTTACCATTGGAAGACAAAAACAAAGGAAAAGGCTTAATCAAAGAAGAAACTTGTTAGTTCTTAGTGTTGTGAAGTACGATGTAAAGAAATTGCCCAAGATAGACCGGTAGAGTTAGCTTTAAAATATAGTATTTAATATAGCAAATTTAATTTCTCATCAATTACAACACAAATGATATTTCAAATTTTTTATTTTCAGCGGTGACGCCCGGGTACGAAGTGCAACATTTTCGTAGTTTTAAATGGTTTGTTTTTACATGTAAAGCGGCCTACACACATGGGAACATCGGTTCGCCAACAACGGTTCGCCGAACCGATGTTCCCATGTGTGTAGGCCACTTAAAGGCTGAATGCTCTAAGCAGTTCCTGTTTAATAGCTCCACCCTTCCTAATGCTGATAAAAAAATTTATTAAAAATTTAATAAAAAAAGGAATCTTCTATTTCTTTCCTTGGAATATTATTAACTAATAATATATATATATATATATATATATATATATATATATATATATATATATATATATATACAGAGTGAGTCGGGAGGAACGGGCCAAACTCCAGGAGTGGGTTACACACAGGAAAATAATTTTAAAAACTAATATATTATCATCCGATTTTCATTTGTTTAAATTTTATTAAACACAATTTTTATACAAATAAAAAATATTTCATGCATGTATTAGCATTTCGGTTATCGAAATCTTATTTTAATAAATGTTCAAAAATATCACCATTGACTTCTAAACGTTTTCGGCTTCGTCTTCGAAAGGAGACAGTTGCCCTCCTGATTGTTTCATATCTTCCTTCAATGACGCCTGCAGTATTTTTAATACGTTGAATTGGTGCATCCCGAGTGTCATCTTTTACTTTGTATACATCATCTTTGAACCACCCCCATAAACAATAATCCATTACTGTGAGGTCTGGAGATCTTGGAGGCCAACTAATTCGGACTACCGCGACCAATCCAACGATCTAGAAAACCTTTCATCCAAATGTTACCTCACCTAACAAGCGAAATGAGCGAGAGCTCCGCGTCATGCTGAAAGTGCATTTTCATTCTGATGTTTAGAGGAACATGCTCTAATAGTCCTATTAATTCAAATAGTAAAAAAGTAAGTAATAGTCTTCTGTGAAGTTATTGTCTGAAATGAAAGGGCCAATTAAATAACAGTCGACAATACCACACCACACATTTACCGAAAACTTATGATGAAAATTGCTTTCGAATTTTGGATGGGGATTTTCGTCGGCCCACACATAGAAGTTGTGTTATTAATGCCGTTAGGGTTAAATGTTGCTTCATCCGTGAATAGTATGCGCGATACAACATGAGGATTGTTATTTATCCATTGACAAAATTCCATTCGTTTAGAATAATTTTCCGGTTGCAGATATTGCACTCTCATGTTCATGTTATGAATACAAGACTTGCTCGTGGAGTGTGTTTATTACTCTTGTTTGTGGAATGTCCAATTGATCAGCTATTCTTCGTGAGCTGATCGTTTGATCTTCTTCTACTAGATCAAGAATATTTTCTACTTCTTCTGAGCCTTGGCGAGTAGCTCGTTCTGATGTTGTATCACTGGGAAGTGTTCCTTAAGAAGTTTGTTAAAAAATCTGATAAATATCTTTTTATCAGAATGTCTGTGATGAGGAAACCGATGCCGATATTCCTCAGCATTAGCTGTAGCACTCCCATTGAAAAAACCATAAACAGACAACATATTTGCATATTCTCTATGTGAATATGTGATTGGTATTTTGCAAGACTTTAATAATACAAATAAAAATAATAATGAAATTACTGTGATGATCACTGGCACAATTAATATATGCTCTAATCTGATAGTAACTTGTTTACAATCTGTTGTAAACCAAATCATAATGCTAATACCGAAATGCTAATGCATGTATGAAATATTGTTTATTTGTAATGAGCTAATAAAATTTAAGCAAACGAAAATCGAATAAGAACATTTTTTATCATTTTTCTGTGTGTAACCCACTCCCGGAGTTTGGCCCGTTCCTTCCGACTCACCCAGTATATATATATATATATATATATATATATATATATATATATATATATATATATATATAGTGCCTATAGTAGTAGTATTTTTCCTGTTGTGTTTAGTTATATATTCTTAATATTCAATGGTACTTAAAATCAGACATTATTTACCTTTTAAAAATAAATTTTAATTTAAAAAGAAAATATGTTCTTATTTATTTTTTGCCTCTATTTGTAAATAAATTTCAATATTATCAACATTTCATACCTTCTAATGAAAAGCAGAATTATTATTTTCAATTTTAAAAAAATTATAATTATTACAAAAAGAATAATTAAGATCGAAAGATACGTTGCGCCTTGTCCCACACGAGCACGCTGGTGTTTAAAAAAAATGGTGCGCTTGTTGAAAAGTTAAATAATAAATAAAAATATAGAAATTTTTGTCTTTATTTGCCGATGGTGTTGCTAGGATTTCAACTAAATAGAATGGAAGACTAAAGGAGAGAGGCAAACATGGCAGCCCTGAGACTAGTTATCCTCCCTCTGCTAACTCTGTAACTGAGAAAGATGTCTTCCTCTTGAGACCCCCATCTACCTCAGAGAACTAACTATATACACAACCAGACTACTCTTGAGACCCTATCTACCTCAGAGAAGTAACTATATACACCACCAGCTCAAAACGCATTACTATTAGAACCCACTTGTATATTACTTTAATCTAATTCTTATTAGAAACATTTTAAAATCATCTATATTCCGTCCAAGCAATCGTCGCAATTTTGAAATTTGTCTAAACCATCTATCTATAGTAACTCAACGTATAAATTTACCCAAAAACTTTTGTTTTATTCTATCAGAGTTCGTGTTGTGTCTATCAGAATTATATTTGCTGAGATTTTATGTTTAATTTTATTCAGTTTTACATTCAATGTAAATAAAATATATGCAACTAACACCGGGCTAACGGTCTTGAGACCACGTCCTAATAATGCATTCATTAATTTGTGTTGATGGAAACATACATAAACATTTTTTTTATTTTATTCTTGGGAGATAGACCATTTTATAGTTAATGTGTTAAAGTTGATCTAGCTCCCGCTATCCGAAGATAAAAAAAATATATATCAATATTATAAATTATTTTGATCACTTTTTCTACATAAAAGTTTTTATTGAGTAACAATACAAACTGCCACAATTAAGGACAGTAAGTATTACGGTTGTAATATTCCATTCATTCAATTTATTCAAAAGGAAAAAGGAATATATATATATATATATATATATATATATATATATATATATATATATATATATATATATATATATATATATATATATATACATAAAAATAAAAAATATGTCCATGACAAATGAAAATAAATTCCATGGAGGAGGGTTATAGGGAAGGTTGAAACTAGAAAGGGATTAGGATGATGAGTGAAGTTCTTGTGAAAGGTTGATAATTCGTTTGGAATAAGATCAAGAGTAAATGGGATATTGAGGTCATGATGTAAGCTCTTGTTTGAAACATAATATGGAGCATTGGCAATAGTTCAGAGGACTTTAGACTGAGAGGATGGGGGACATTTGATGTTGGAATGTTTAGTAGACCGTAGGTCCAAATAGGTTTCAGAATGGTCTTATAGATCAATAATTGACAGTTGAAAGATGAGATGGTCTGTATAACTGGTCTTTTCGTTGATTAAGCTCCTGTCTTTTAAGTATAGTAAGTAAATGAATTTTGAACGTGAAAGCAAGCCATCGTCCCATAAGATTCAAATAAATTGTGGTAATTTGTAATGTAAAGGATAATCAAAATCACTATTATACCGTTAATGTGACTTTTCGTTTTGAGACAGCGCACTACATTTGTACTATACTTCAACACCGACGCGCACAGTAGTCAAAAACTGGCCTATATGCGAAACAAAACTAATCTCTCATCTATTTATTCTCATCGGAATAACAATACAAAATAGTTGTTTTAATGTATTTTCTAACGCTGAATCGAATGCAGCAAACCCCGATTCAATAGGAGTTAAACATTTCAAGATATAATTCAAAAGAAGTAAAAAAATAACTGGCTAAATAAAAGGAATAGTTGACAAAAAATGATATGAACATTAATAAAATATAATTTTACTGTAAAATAATAATTTTAAAACTTGTAGCTTTATTTATATATCTTTTTATATTTTATATAAATTAAATATAAAACATAATGTAATATAAATAAAATATAAATTTAAAAAAGTTTGCCTAACTATATTAATTACTTCTCGGAGATCGAGAATTCGCCGTTTTCGGTTTGTTAATTTATTAACAAAAACATTGGATGTCGCTTGAAGCATGTTAACATCCTAATTGGTAGCGAGCCTGCTGAAATTTCGAGAATGTTCAATTACGATACTCAATATTTTTATCCTAGCTTCCGTTTTTTTTTCCGTGAGCATCCCTTCTTCTTCTTCTTTATCTTCCTCCTTTAGTGCCTTTCAGCGTGGAGGTGCCCCGATCCAAGACTGCCAAGCTTCTCGATCTCCAGCCAGCGCTTTCATTACATTTATTGACCTTCCCTTCCTTTCACCAATCCCTCAGATCTGGTCTATCCATTGCAATCTTGGTCTTCCTCGAGGGCGGCGTCCGATAGGCCTGGCTTCAAAGAATTTCTTTGGGTCCCGGTCCTTATCCATTCTGCACAGATGACCAAACCATCCCAGCTGTCGTCTCTCCACTGTTTCCTTCAGTGCAGTCACTCCCAGGTCTCCCCTTATTCTCTCATTCCTAACTCTGTCCCTCCTTGTTTTGCCTGCCATTTTCCGGAGGTATTTCATCTCTGCCGCAGTAGCCCTACTCCAGTGCTTGTCCAACGGGACCCAGCTCTCACTTCCATAGATGAGGGTAGGTAGGTATATGGACTTGAAGATATGTAATTTTACATTATTTTCCAATTCCCTTTTCCCCACCACTGTGTTGCATAGCTGGTAGTATATGCTATTTGCTTTTTTAATCCTGTTTGAGAGCTCTTGGTCCATTTTCCCATTTCTGGTGAGCACTACTCCTAAATAAGTATACTCCTGCACTGTCTCCAAGGTTTCTCCCCTGCAGTGAACCAAAACCTCCTCTTCTTCACGTCCGATGTGCATCACCTTGCTTTTTCCAACATTCAATATCATACCCTTCCTTTCTAGCTCAGCCTCCCACTCCGTAACAGCCTGCTGTAGATTTTCCTTGGAATCGGCAATGAGGACAATATCATCTGCAAAAACCATTACTTGCGCTAGGATTGTCCTCATGTTCCACTTTCCAACGACCATCCGTGTTGTCCTCCGCTTGCAGATTTTCAATATCTCGTCCATAAAAGTGATGAAAAGAAGAGGACTAAGACTGTCCCCCTGTCTAACACCCCTTCTCATGGCGAAAGCCTCTGACATTCTTCCATTAATTCTAACCATGCCTTTGGAGTCATGATAAGTGCTTTTTATGGCATTTATTAATGCTGCGGGCACATTTTTAGCGGCTAGAGCTGTCCAAATTTCTTCTCTAGGGACTGAATCGAATGCTGCTTTTATGTCCAGAAACGCTAGGTACAAGTTCTTTCCTCTATCCCATGCCTTCTCAATAATCGTCTTCAGCGAGAAGATGTGATCCTGCGTTTGTCGGTGTGGTCTAAAAGCTGCTTGTTCCTCTTCCAATTTGTCTTCAACGATTGATCGGAGTTTTCTTTCCAGTATAGAGGAATAAAGTTTATAGACTACAGGGGAGAGACATATAGGTCTATAGTTTTGGCATTCACTAGAGCTACCCTTCTTGTGGATCGGCATGATGATATTGCATCCCCATTCCTCAGGCATGGATTTGGAAGAGAAAATATTTTGAAACAGGTCCTGCAAAGCTTTATATAATTGTAGACCTCCAAATTTTATAAGTTCTGGAGCAATACCATCTTTGCCTGCTGCTTTGCCACTCCTCATTTTCTCTATAGCCCAAGTGACATCTTCCTCCCATATCACGTCATCATATTCTTCTGTTTCCCGCCTGTCCTCCACTCTCTCCTCCGAGACACCAGAAAACAATGCAGAATAATGGCGTCGCCATCTCTCCAATATTTCCCCATCTTCAGTAATCATTTGCCCTGATTCGTCCTTAACATTTCTCACGGGTTTGCACGCCTTTCCCTTCATTGATTTTATTCTCTTCCAAAAAATCTTGGTATTTTCCCTGTAATCATTTTGCAGACTTCTGCCAAATTTTTCCCAGCTTTTCATCTTTGCCACTCGAACAACCATTTTCGCTTCCCCTCTTCTTCTGACGTAGAGCTCCCAGTTGGCGGCAGACCTAATTTTACAGTACTCCTTCCAGGCTGTCTTCTTCCTACCCACCGCAGCTTTCACTACATCACTCCACCACTCAGACCTTTTACCTTTAGTACAGACTACCTTCATTCCGCATACACTTTCAGCAGTCTCTAGAATTGCATGTTTCAATGCTACCCATGTATTGTTAATATTCCCTTCCAAATTGACATTTCTAAGTTTTAGATCCAGAAGTTCTGCATATTCCTTTTTCTTTTCTGGATCCTGCAGTTTTGCAATGTCAATCCTCTTGTATGCTATGGGTCTTTTCTTTCTGGGTCGTAGGATCTGGGTGTCTCCAGTCAATAGAAGATGGTCCGAACCAATTTCAGCACCTCTTATAACTTTTATATCGGTGAAGTATTTCCTTATTCTCCTACTGTATACAATGTAATCTATAATACTGTTAACACTCCTTTCTTCAGCTGAGAATGTTATTTTGTGCACCGTCTTATGTGGGAAGAAAGAGTTTCCAATAAGGAGGTCGTAATCAATACAGAAGTCGATGAGCCTTTGACCATTTCCATTTTTGATGTGTTCCCCTCCATGTAGGCCCATAACATCATGAGCGCTTGCATGATCTCTTCCCGTCCTTGCGTTGAAATCTCCCATCAGGATAATCCCCCTGTTACCATTTTGACCTCGGATGACTTCTCTCTCTAGATCAGCATAGAACTGTTCTTTGTCGAGAACGTTTGCATCCTCCGTTGGGGCATATATTTGTATGAGAGCGATCTTTCCTATTGACAGATCCATATACACTGTTATAATTCTTGAGGATATGGGCCGCCAATCCTCTACTTTAGCGAATAGGCTTTCTTTCATGATAATGGCCACACCTTCCTTGGCTCTGAGCCCAGCGGGCACTCCTGAGTAGATGAGCACATAGTCCTTGTTTAGGCGTACTTCCCCGTGCCCTTTTTTCCTCACTTCACAAATTCCTAGGAGGTCCACCCTGAAGGTCTCCATCTCTTCCACCAGCTCAACCTCTTTGCCAGTCAGAGTCCTGATGTTCCATGTTCCAAGTCTAATATCCTTTTGAGCGCCGCGTCGTAACCGCTTAGACTGTCCAAATCCGAGGCTATTCAATGTTCTCTGAATCAGATGAACTCTACTGCGGGTGATTGGCCCAGCAGAAGAGGCCCCGTATCCTCGGGACAACTGGCCTCCTGAATATTTATGTCCCCTCAGTAGGAAGGGTGGCCGGGCTATACCCCCCAGCACTGGGTACCTGTTGGTCCACGGGTCTTTATTCAGTATATTCAGACCACCCCTCCTAAGAGGGATCCCCCATCCGCCACCCGGGGGACGCGCTCCCTAGTGGACAGGCTCCACCGAGAGCCGTGAGCATCCCGATAGGTTAAATAGCGGCTGAAATCATGATGTTACCAAGCAGAAGAATCTTTTGAATATTATTAGGTGTGTTATAACATCTATGATGTTCTACGTGTAGTTTAGCAGTTTCATGACTGGACTACATTGTCTCTCCTAATTTTTCACTTCAGAACGGAGCGGACAAACAAAAAAAAAAATGGTTTTTTGCTCAAATTTGCTCATGTTAGAATATTAGAAAATATTTAAATTAAAGGTTTCAAGTAATGAGAAAAAAAGAAAACTTTTTTTTTTTTTATACATCTAGAAAAATTTTAGGTAGAAAAGTTGAAATTCGTAATTAGCACCATAATAAACACAAAATCAAAATTTTCTACCGAGATCCCTTCCTGGACAAGTTCAGTCAGAACAATGTTTTTACGAATTAAAATCAAAATATCAACAAAGCTCGCATATTTGCCAAGCTTGATCCCATTTCTTCACGCGATTAGAAGCCTAATAGGTTAAGAGAAACAAGTTAGAACACTGCGCTCGCCTGCGTTCAAAAGATGAACACTTTAGAAAAAAAGCTAATTGAACAATTAAAAAAAAAAGTACAAAAAAATACGTATAAAAAAGTCCTTCAATCACCCACAAGTATCATTTATGCAAAATAGACGTGTCAACAGTATCATTGCATATTCATAGATAAATTGGTAGAAATGAAGTGGCTCAGAATTTTGACATCAAATTCCATACTTTTGAGTATGATTTATGATAGATAGGAGTTTGAGATAAGCTAATACAACTGTAAAATTCTATTTTCCTCCGTAATTCTGAAAATGGGTACGTGAACTGTTAAAAATGATGGGATACACTTAAATTGGCATTTTGAGATGGTTGTGATTCAGGATTTTTTTCACATTTTGACCACTGTGCGGCACTGGATTAGCGAAGGGCGGATTAACGAAACTTTACTGTACATTAGGTAATTATGTAAAGAAAATTTTCCCATTATCATTTTATTGGTATTGATTATAAGAGTATTATCAAAGTATGATTTTCAAGAGTGCGGCGTGACATAATTATAGAAGTTACAATAATGTTCTGTATAGTAGGAAATTATCCTGAAGCATCCTGAAACTTTGATAATGGTCTTATAATCATTACTAATAAAATGATAATGGAAAGATTTGCTTCACACAATTATATAACCATAGATAATATTTATCTAACAAAAATTATGTAACCATATTTTTTTTTGGTTTATATGCTTTGTTAGGTTATCCTTATTATTGAAACTTGGCATCTTGAGTCTTAAGAGTCCTTCTTCAATCCATTTTTAACATTTTTCATTTAATTTTTTTAATAGTAATTACAAAGGTCAACAATTTTAAACTTTTTTGAAGTGACATTGGTGAAAATAGGTATTTTGTAGCCTTTAATCCGAAAATGATCAACTAATCACTGTAAAACGTATAGTTTTTTTTTACGGGGGGTAGTGGTGGGGGGGGGGGAGGGGAAGGAGACGACATATTTTACATTCTAATATTTATTTTACCTACAAATGTAAACGTGTTAAATCTATACAAAGGCATTACTGAGGATTATGTGAATATTAAATAACAAACTAAAAGAAGGCATATTTATTGGACCTCAATTAAGGAAACTTCTAAGTGATTTCCGTTTTCATGAAAAATTAAATGTAAAGGAATTGGCTGCTTGGAACTATTTTGTAAGCATAGTGAATGGATTTCTGGGCAATTTGAAAGTTGAAAACTACAAAAAAAACTCATAATTGAACTCTAGAAAGCCAAAAAATTGCTAAGGAGTCACATGTCGTAAGAAATATATTTTATATATTCCCATTTAGATTTTTTCTGGAAAAATTGGGAGCAGTGAGTGACAAGCGAGGAGAGATATTTTACCAGGACCATCAGGACGATGGAAACCAGATATCAGAGACGCTGGAAACCCCATCCATGTTGGGAGACAACAGCTGGTTTTTAATAAGAGATGATGCTTCAGAACAAAAGAGGAAAAAGTGAAACTTTTTATCGCTGTTTGACATCTCATATTTATAAATATATGTATATATTTTGTTGCTTTGGTTTTAATAAATACTATAATTTATAGTTGTTTTTTTTTAAATTATTAATAATACTATTGACAGGTTGTATTCTCAAAGGAAGAATGATATATTTACAAAATTTGAAGGTTCTAGGCCGCACCTTTTAGAAGTTAAAGAATTATGACCGGTTTTTGTCATTTTCGTCCCTCTATGCGACGGTTCGGATGGAAGAGAAAGCCAATTGTGCAGGGCTACCTTAATATTTCCAAGCTGCCAATTCATTTTCATTTATTTCAACGAAAATCAAATAGTTGTGATGTAGCGTGCAGTCTCCTTCTATGCGGTATATTGTCATTACTAATTTTTCTTACAAACATTTTTAATTCGATACGGAACATGATCATAAACCCGAATGAAATAACAAGTACTTTATGTAGAAATTGAAGAGGAATTCATATTCTGTCAGTAACGATAGGTAATACAGAAAGACTAATTTTGGTGTGGTTGAGAGTGACAAATGTCTTGAAACAATTATCTAATATAACACTCAGGGGAACTGAAAAACGAGAAAAAGGAATACGCTATTTTTCCGGGGGAGGGAGCTGGCGTCATTCAATTTCCTTTTCCGGGAGTAAGCTATTTTCTTCATAACGGGAACTCCTTCCTATATTTGCTGTTTTCCACTCGTCACATTCTATTTCGGGAAAATGAATCCTTCAATCTGACAACAACTTACAGAGTAATAACCAAATATACTTGTCAATCATCACCGTTTTTATTATTGTAAAAACACTCTATAAGAATGTTATTAGTCAAGTTTTGTTTGTTTAATAACTTGTTTCAACAGGGTAAGTCCCTATGTCACTTTCATTCTTAACCACGATAAAAATCCGGTGAGAATAGTAGTGTCAAGTTTTATAATTTTAAATAAATTAATGTTTGAAAATTTTCTTTCCAAGCACAACCCAACTGAGGTAAAATGGAATAATGTCTCTATTCCAACCACTAAAGCTCTAAATTTTAATAAAATTAATTCTGCAAGTTTAATTGTTAGCAATTTTTTCGAGTTTCGAGTTCAGCAATTTCAAATAATTTTTTTTAAGGCTGCAGAGCTATAATAAAATTTTCAGCAATTTTTTCATGTTTCAAAATCGGTTTTTCCGGGGTTAAAACAGAAACTTAAAGGCTATAAAAACCTAGCATTCAATTATCAGCAATTCTTTCACTTAACGAGTTCAGTAACGCCAAGGAATTGTAAAGAATACAACAGAGCTAGTATTCAATTTTCAGCACTTTTTCTTGTCGCAAGTGCAGTTATTTTAAGGCCACAGAGCTAGGGATTTTTTTTTTCAAAAGATGAATTTCGTGTCCTATAATATATATATATATATATATATATATATATATATATATATATATATATATATATAGGGGTCGGGGTGGCCGAGCGGGTTAGCGCGCTTGCAAAAGTGCACCTACTCACAAACCCAAAGGTTGTGAGTTCGGATCCCGGCACCGGCACTACTTTAATTTAATTAAAATAATAATTCAAGAAATTTATCACCCCTCCCCCTGGGCACATTGGGTATGTGAGGCCCGTCAGCCTACTGGAGGCTACTCACACAGACCGGGCATAGGAGTGATGACCCTGCCCCGTGTACCTTAATTGTGAATCGCGTTGTGGTTTTCCAAGACATAAAATAGCCGCCCGGAAGTTTGGTCCATGGACGGTCTGTCTCGGGGAAAGAAATATAAGTCCTCGTGCGCCTGCTGACTCCGAACAGCCATAATTCGTGGATCTAGACCGATTTATCACTGTCCTTGAACCCGAGTGAGTCGGTGGGAAGGACACTGCTGAATTGGCCCCAATGGGACCGGTTATGGAACAATGGGCAGCCTGCCGCTGTACCATGGAAACCATGGTTCGCAGCAACGTGAGGTTGGGTGACCACCTCCAGGCTGTCTGTGCTCCCGCAAGCAATAAATGTCTGTAGGAACACCACATCGCGCGGCCAAAGATCTACAAGGTCTATAGAGCCAACCGGAAAAATAAATAAAAAAATATATGTATATTTATTTATTTATTTTTAGAACTTGTTTTTTAAGAAACTAAAACTTGAGAAGACAGGCTTGAGAAATAATTGAGAATGACACAGAGCAAGAAAAGGAGTAATAATAAACTAAAAATAAACCTGTAAACCACGAAAACCGCTACTGCATTACTGGTGAACCTTAAATAAACAATGGAAATTTAGTTAGAGTTGTAGTCCGTGTAACGGTGTGGCATTACCAAGGAGGTAGGCTTGGAATATCGGAACGCGATATATCGATATATCGGATTTGAAAAACCGATATATTATATTGTTATCCTAACACCCGATATATCGAGATATCGATATTTTGCACCGATATATCGGTGATATTGATATTTTAAATTTTATTATTTTATTTTAATTAGAAATTTCCTTTATTCTTTATCATATTTTTAATTTTATCCGTGAGTTGTACTTAACATAACAGCTTAATTATTTAATCAATCTAAGACTCTGTCTCTGAGCTGTCAGTTGATGAACTAACGGTCAGTTGCTTGTTGTTCATTGTTGTTGTTGTTGTTAGTGTGGTGATACAAGTGAAAATAGAAACTAAAATGTCGCCGCCAAAAAGTGAAGTATGGAAACATTTTAAATCGAGAGGCAGTAAAAGTCCGGAGTGTAAATATTGTCACAAAATGTTTCGGACTTCGGGAAACACATCAACCTATGGTCACACCTCAAAGCTTTCCATGCACAATTTTTTTTGTCTCCATCAGGGTCTGGTGTTTCTGCAACACCATCTACTTCTAAATCAGAAGCAAATAAAACAAAATCTTACTATTAGTAAGAATCAACTGTCTATTTATTTATTCAATTACTATTATTCTGAACATCGCTTGGCATATGAACTACGCTAGGTATAATTTCGTTATGCTTGGCGCCAATCGCCTTTAAGGTATGCCTTTTCAGGTGAATTTTCATGAAAGTTCGTGAATTTTCATACATCGTTTCATAATTATTTTCATAAGTTGTACCATAACGAATTATTTCAAGTAGGAATCAATTACTAATTGTGTTTAGTATATTTATTTCTTATTTACAAAATAATTTATTTATAAATTCAAATCACGAATGCACATTAATTTGTAACTAAAATTTGAAAACCAGTTTCCTAAACGAACAGACAAAGTAGTCCTATAAATATTTGTTCTACAATTAAATGTGGATAAAACATTTTTTTTTTGTTACACAATGTCATATCCTGATTCAATGGTTTTGGAAATACTTGTTGTTGAACTGCATAATCGAACTTTGTATATTTGAAAAATATTTGGTGAATAATGAAATATGAAAAAAAAATTACCAAAATGTCACACAACAAGAATGGATATAATTTGGATCGATTTTTTAAAATTAAAAATATGTGTAAAATATTTTTGAATTTTGATTAATCAACATATCCAAGCAAAATGTTAATGTGAATAGATAATTAATGTGAATAGATAATTGAACTGAATCAATAAATAGAATGTAATTTACAAAATAAAATGGAAATAATACAATGAAAAGTATTATAGAGGGGAAATGTCCCAAAATTTGAAAACAAGATTAAAGTAGCATAAGACAAATTCCAAATATCCTAATAGTAATAAAGAAGTGCTCAATTTCAAAATCGATATGAAATTGAAGATACAGGCCAGAATATTCAAGAATAGGAATCGAGGCACATTAGGTAGATGCTAACAACTAGTTTTAAATTTTATTGTGTTTCAACATTTCACAGTGTGTCATATGCATAGTAAATCATAGGTCTACTCGCAATTGTACTTGATAATGAAATAGGGTCCAGGCTTTTCCTCCTTATCCTTCAAATAAACTTAAGAGTTTAAGGTTACCAAAGCAAAAAATAATCTCGATCAATCATCCACCAAATTGAAATAAAATAGACAATACTATAAATGTAAATAAATTGTTGCATATAATCATTGGTTAAAATGTAGCACATGTTAATTTATAAATATAATGGGGTAAATATGAGAATAAACAATATTTAGTTGCCAAACAATAATTAGTAGATAAGATTGAAACACATATACTGTTATTTAATCCTATGTAAAGACAAACAGGTAATAATATAAATGGTGATTGTACTGAAATATATATCAGATGAATTACATGTTTTTAGATAAATGTTTTGAGAATGCTCAATGCATGCATGGAAACTTTATAAAATACAATTATTTTTTATTACAATTATTATAATACTTATTTTTTTTACCAAAATATTATTCTTTTTTATCTTTTTTTATAATGATTCATGAATAATAAAAAATATTGTTCTATAAATAATAATTATATTATTTCATAACCTTCTCATAAATTTCATAACATTATACTCATTTAATGCACGCCTTCTTTGCTTTTTCCTCCATTTCCTTTCGATATATCGATATTTTTCTAGCGATTATCGGTGGATATCGATATTTGGTTTTGCGATATATCGATATATCGAATATCGATATTTTTCTTTCGATATTCCAACCCTACAAGGAGGTATAAGCACTAGGAGGTAGGCAGGTGGGGAAAGGTAGGATGTATATTTTGTATATTTTGCTGAATAGGATTGTTTTATTTTTTTACGATATTTATTTTCAATGGGGTCTTTTTCCGGTTTTTAGAAAAAATAACCGATTATAACCGATCGGGTAAATAAAACTGGAAAAAAAAACCGGTTAACAGTTATAACCGACTGGTTATTAACATATCAAATCTGTACTATTTTACAATTTACGAGGGGTTAAATTGACTCTGAGTGAAAGTGCAGATTTAGTAGTTAGTGAATGATTCATTTTCTGGAAAAAAGTAAGGATCCCAACAAAGGCAACTTATGCCAAATTGTGTTAAAAAATGATCAACTTATATTCCGATTGGCGAGCTCTTTAAAAAAATGCTCTTCGGCTATCATGCTTCTTAAAGAATGTTAATATATATTTAAATAATTTATTTGATATTGCCCATGCATTGGAAATCATGAAAACATAAATTGTAAACATTTCTCGTTAGGTCAAAGAGATTTCGAAGAGGCTTCCTTGAAGGAGTTAACGTTAAGTGGAAACGTACGAAGAAAGGGCTTTATTGAGGGGAATGAAGGAGAAAGAAAAATGTGCTAAAGCCAGAGGCAGTTTCCAAATGGTTGTAGCGCGCATTGACGTATTATCTGAGAGCACACCAGCGTCTCCATAATAAAACTCCAGAAAGCCGGTAAATGATTCATGAGAGGTCCTTGGTGGGCTTATAGTTACTCAAAAGAGCGGAAACAAAAGACTTTGAAAATCAAAAAACTTTTTAAAGAAAATGAACCATAGTTTTTGACTGTTTATTGGGACAGCTACAGTCAATTTAGGTAAGAGATTTAGGAAGTGAAAATATTCCAATCATTGTATCTTACGAAGGCAAGAAGGAATTGCTTGGAGTGTCTTGATTAATAGGGAAACGAGCAACCTTTAGTAATGTGGAATATGCTTAGAGACTGGGGTTTAGAAAGTAAAGTCCTACTCTGCCAATTGTGGTACACGGGGTGGAGGAGGAATTTCTCTCTCCCAAAATAACCACTGAGACATTCGTATGGTGAGCCTCATCTTATAGTATTAGAGCTAGTAACATCGCAAAAACAATAATTTTAGGTGGGCTGGTCTTTTGATTAAAAAAAAAAAAGAAATACCTGTACCGCTACCGCTGAGAGCGGTTGCGTTTACTACTGCGCATCCCATTTGTACACGTAGGAATGTGTTATTTCGAAGTCATTTTGGGTGGAATGATTTCTTTTTCATAATTTTCTATATCCTTTTAGGAATATAAAATTTAAATTTCCAGACAGTTATGTCGTTGCTAAATCCGCACCAGACACTATTTTAGTAATTAAAAAAATAAAATTTCAAACCATTTTAGTATAGCTGAAATTTTAATATGATATAGTTATGATATCGAGGCGCGGGGTAATTCAGCGGGTAGGGCTCTATGCTACTAATCTTAAGGTTCCGGGTTCGATAGCGGCTGTGACAGATTACTATTTATTCTGTTTTCAGCCGTGGATCGGTCTTGTGAGATCAGGAGACACTCCTGGAGCTCACCCAGCCTCTATAAAGTGGGTGCCCTTAATTGGGAAAAAACCTTGCGGGTGAGTGTGATCTCGGCCGATTCACCTCCTTGCACAACCGCTGGCTTAGAAACAGTGCGGTCTTTTTCAAGTACTTAAACCAAGGTGAATCACGGGTTGTAGCGGTACAGTTTTTTTTTTTTTTTTTTTTTATAGTCATGCTATCAAAGAACCTAAAATTAATTTGCCAGGCAGAAATTCAGTTCTTTAATAACAGTCAGACCAATTTATAACACCGCGCATTCCATTTGTACAGATACAAATGTGTTATTTTCAAGTCATTTTAGTTCAAACCATTTCTTTTTCATAATTTTCTATATCCTTTTCGAAATATAAAATTTAAATTGCCAGACTTTATCGTCGTTGCTAAATCCGTACCAGACGCTATTTTAGTAATTTAAAAAAATATCAAACCATTTTAGTATAGCTGAAATTTTAATATGATATGTTTATGTTATCAAAAAACCTAAAATTAATTTGCCATAGAGAAATTCAGTTATTTAATATATCTTTTTAATTTTAAATATCATGGAAACTGATTTTGCAATGAAGATAATCATCATGAACTTTATTATGGTGCATTTAACTAGCTCCAATTTAAGATAGTTCCAGAGATATCTAACCTTCCTCAAGATGTTGCTCAGTTGCATAATGTCAAATTCATGTTCAATGTGTTTTTTTTTTTGGACAACTTTATCTCGGGAACTATTTAATGTACAGATGTCTATCACCAATAAAATTAGAGCTAGTTAAATGCACCATAAAGTAGTTTATGATGATTATCTTCTTAGGAGCTTTGCCAAAATATTTCTGATATTTGATAAAATAAATTTGCCATAATAAAGATATTTCCATGTATGATATTTGATTCCATGATATTTGTCAAAATAAAGTGATTTTTTTTTTTTTTGGATTTTTTTAAGAAACATCATCTCGGGACTATTAGACGTACCGATTTCTAAACATTCAAATTGGAGCTAGTTAAATGCTTTTCGTATAATGCACATAAATGTAACAATAAATATTTATATTGTTACAATTATGAATTTAATTCGATTTATAGTTGAATCAGTTTATTTTAACTTTTATTTGTCATTGGTAAAAAAAAAAAAAAATTAGTAGTTGGTTAAGAGCTAGCGAATAATAGTTGGTTAAAATACAGAACCTTCAAGGGTGAACAAAATTTTTGAAGTGAACCAGAGCTTTTTGTTTTAAATCTTAACGATTTATTGATATACCGTGGGTACGCATAAATTGAAACGGGGTTTGGCTGAGGTAGCGATTAATGATTTAGTAGTCCACTTGGATTTTTTTTTTTCTCTCCCTGTAACTCATACCCACATCAATACCAAAAATAAATAAAAACCGAAAATCGGTGAATAATCATTTGAGGGTCAGAGAAGGGAGATTCGTATTGAGTGTTTTAATTTAAGACCAGACCTTGGCCAGATGTACTTTGTTTCCGCAGTTATAACATTGGGCGATACCTCGGATATTATTCAACTGAATATCAAGTTGGTTGAATATTGAACTGGAAATAAGAGATACTATTCGCGCACAAGATGTCAACGTAACAGGAGGCTCAAATGTGACCATATCTGGTAAACTTTTCTTCCATTTTGTGTAATCTTTCCTATCATCCCGTCTATTATAGGTTTCATCTGTATCACATTTTATGCATTATTTAAGGCATACCTGGTATCCTTGTATAATCTCTGTATACTGTCCGTATAACTGATTATGTTGAGAATGCCTATTTTCTCATATTATCATTAAAGGTAATCTCTCGGCTATCGAACTTTCTTACCTCCTGTATCAAACTCCATTAGGAATTTTGCTTCTACTAAAGATTCGCAGTAAATTCCCAAAGATTTCCTCTCATCATTAGAAACCTAATTATTCGACTTCAACCCTCCGACGTATTTGGGGTATCTATTATCTTCTTGACCGATTTTTGGTCCACCTATTTACTTCTGCATCCTCTATGACAATAAATATATTTCAAAAACTCACTAATATTCAAAACGCTGTAGCTAGTTAGTTGCTAAATCGATAAATTATTTATAGATAATTGAATTGTGGAGTTTTGACTTCTATTCTCGCCTTGGAAATTTACAGGATTTATGTTATATTATGTATCTAGTTATACGTAGTCGAGATACTGTAACCACTACACTGATAATGAGTGAGAAATGAGTAATGTGGGATGTTGGTGGTTAGGGGCGCGCTCAACTCCTCTTCCTCAAAATAACGAAACCATCATAGGATGACTATTCATCAAGAATAATATATATTTTGTTGTTTTAACCAATTTCTAGATTCCTTTAAATTAATATTAACACGGTGACTACCAAAGAATCCATTTTTTAATACAAATACTACTAATATTTTCAAAATTATAAATGGAAGTCTTCACGCCGTAAATATTGTACATACCTAGTGTTAAGTTTTACTGCGTTAATTTTTCCTGTTTCATAAAACTTATTGATTATACTCGGCTGAATCTACATCGTGGCTCTCAACCAAAGAAGTTACACCAACATTATTATTCTTATATATATAAATGTATATATATATATATATATATATATATATATATATATATATATATTTATATATAAATCGAAACGACTGTATCACGTTGACCATAGGGGTTATCCTTAGATCCAAAGAAGACAAACTTTGCAATAGTTATTTATTTGCAAACGAGTCGATATTAATAATTTCTCCCAGCTCCGAACGCGACGCAGTCAATTTTAATTAATGGATATTAATTAATCCTTGATTAACACTAATCATTAATCAGCAATGATCCTAATTTATATTTTTTAAAACAGGTTTGACCTGTCCGAACCTGTCTCAACTTTTCTCAACCAATGTATATTGCTAAATCACACACGCACACACACATAAATATGTATATATATATATATATATATATATATATATATATATATATATGTGTGTGTGTGTGTGTGTGTGTGTGTGTGTGTGTGTGTGTGTATTGAATTCGGAAATAGCGCCCTCGAAAATATAGTAAACGGTACGGTTTTTTTTTTAAAACTAATAATTAAGTATAAATGCTCCTCGCCGAACAAAATTTCGGTAGTAAATTTGACATTAACAACTTCGAGAACCAAATGAACCATCACCAAATCAATGAAATCCACCCTTCCCCCCACTAAGTAAATAAAAAATAATAAATATTTAAAAATAAATAAACTACAATTTTATTTAAAAAAATTAAACTACTTGAAACTAGTACTTAATATAAATTATCTAATAAACGAAAAAAAAAAATCGGAAGAATATGCCGAAATTATTTCAAAAGTCATTATATAATTAAAATAATAATTTTTCAATAATAAAATAAATAATATTGAATGAATTCATGTCCGGATGAGTTACAATTGAAATTGAAAAAGTTACAATTGAAATGGAAAATGTTATATTTTAAATGGAAAAAGTTACAACTGAAATGGAAAAGGTGACAATTGATTTAGAAAAGGTTACAATTGACGTGGAAATGCTATATATGGCACTACGGGAGTTCCATGTGGAAATACTTTATCATTGTCGGGCCTGCTGATCATTGACGAAGAGCGACATCCGTTGCCTAGCTCGTTGGCATGCTCCCTCTTATATCTAACAATTTATAGCTACCATATTCTTGGTCAAGTGTCAATTGTTTAATTTAACTAAACTCTAAGGACATCAATCCCAGGAAGTTCAGTCAAGTTTTCCTAGAATTTCTTCCAAGCTAGGGATTACGCTCTCAATGCCGCTACGAATTCATCCCCTTCCCTTTTCTAGCCCTATAAAGGACCCCCATATATTTACAGAAATTCATTCCATATCAGTGCAGACATGATGTAAAATAGCTAAGATATTGCAACTTAGTTTGTAAGAAGTATATTTAAATGTCGATGTAACAGTTTTTTTTATAGTAAAACTTGATCTTAAAATCTTTACTGTTGTTCCCGTATTAGGTCAAAGTTAAAAAGCAATAGCGGTTGATGAAACTATAGAAGTAGGCCTACGACTTTTTGCTCTTGCTTTGATTAGATCGTGCATTTGGCCGTAAGAAGTATTTGAGCCGATTTATATCGGACACTCAGTTTCTTTAACAACGAAATACCTGAAAATTTAACACAGGTTATAGACAACATTTTTATGAATTTACATACAATAGTTATTTAAAACTTTACAAATGTTTATAGAAACTACAAAAACCTATCCCTATGGGTTCATAATTAAACAGAAATAAATTACAATAAAATCAAAAACAACTAATTTATTGCTTCACAGTTCTCAATAGACAATAACTAACTTTAACAGACATATCCATATAACCTTCCCATCTATATCTCGATTGGATATATGTTTTGCTAAACTAACCGCACAATTTCTTATTGTTCAATGTGACAGTATGTTTCGATCATTCCTGACTGACATGATATTTAAGATGTGTACAATAACCCTTTACTACTGGGAACAAAGGACTGTGCAAACCAATTTACTAACTGGACAAGATAAAGGATCCCTTTAATTTAAAGGCAATCCATTATTGTGAAACATTATTGAGTTTAGAGAAAGTTAGCTGTTGTGATTTAATAAGGAGCAGTTAGGTGGACGGTTTCATTACACCCGACACCCCCTTTTTCTAAATAAACTTGCCTTTACCTTTACCCATTCTTTTTATATTCATCACCGTTACTAAATACAATTTTATTTACAATAAGTTTTCATATATTCATTTCATTGCTTTAGCACACTCATCTACCTATATTTACCGCCTGCATACTATTGTTGTTAACATTTGTATTTTCCTTTATTATATACTAACTTTATAAAAGGAAAGTAATAACTGAGGTTCACAACTTGGATATCCCTATAGGCGTTATACTACGCAATGTGTTTGTTCAGTCCTATACTTTCTCTTGAGTAGGAAAATGAAAAATTTAAAACATATGATTGAATACCTATGGTTCTATAAGCAATAAAATCACACTTAAAATAGCACTTAGGCCTGTAATCTGCCAAAAAAAAAAAAAGAATTGATTTCAACATTGCTAAAGGCACTTACAAGGGGAGGCCACAGTCAATGGGTCACCGATTTTAACCAGATTTTTTGCGGTGATTCTACATCCAAAAATATTATACATGTGTGTCGGCGTTCGTTCCAATGAGCCCTAGGTTCCCAGAAAAAAGAAAGAAAAAAACACGTTGAAACTGCTTTATTTTTTATCTCGAGTTTGGAAAATGATAGCGATGTGGGTTTTCACCAAAACATTTGTTTTTCAGTATATATTAAAGGAAAAATACAAGCTTCAAAAAATGATTGCTTATTGATCAAATAAATTGAAACAAATGTATAAATTACCGGGTAAACCAGCCTTATTGATTTCATCACACCAAAAATCATGACAGATTTTGATTGAGCGCACTAAAAACCTTAATGTTGAAAATATCCTCAAAAACAAAAATTTATTTATTTTTCAGTTTCGAAGGGGTTAAAATTTGGAAGCCATGAAATTACGTTTAGATTTAAAGCTCTGTATCTCTTCTGCAGTTTATTCGATTTCGATTTGCTTGGAATCGTTGGAAAGAGGGAAGTTTCTTTTTTCCATAAATATAAACAGCTGCTAGTACATTATCTAGAAGATCATGTGAAAAAAATTTGATTACTAAATAAAAACAAAATTGAGTGTTTTTGCTGACGTGTTCTAAAACACGTAGGAAGACCACAGTTAAACTGAACCTCTTAGATTAAGAACCTTTACCTACGACCCAGATTTGGTTTGAATCGTTCAAAGGGCTTATGGGCTATTTTACAAATCTTTAAGCAAATTTGAAGGGTAAACCCTTGGCGAAAGTTTTAGTCAAACATTTTTTATTTTTAGATTCGCCTGAGAATTTAAATATAGCGGTTTTTCAGAGTGCTAAAATCAAATCTGACGCCAGTTTTGAATATAATAATTCTGTTAATATACTTCACTCCGTTGAGGAATAGCGTTTTTAGTACATGCAATTCAATAGAACATTGAAATTACAATAAAATTTAATTATTTCATTAAAAAAATTGTAAAAATCTCTAAAATTTACTATTTCTGGATCAAAAATGATGTTTCTGTAGTACTTATAACACTAAGCCCGACCTTAAATTTTGAAATTGAATTTCAATTTACTATGACATCCTGAGTCCGTTTACATATAACAAGAATAGACCGTATAATGATAATACATATAATGATAATCGACGAGAATCAGATCTGATAAGAACCGAAAGTTGTCATACTACCTTTGGTGACTACCCCTCAATCACCCCATCATTCGAGTAGGCGTGAGCACATGGGCACCGCCTGTTCTTAAGACAACTCGAGGTAGAAGGTGACGACTCATTACCAGGGCTGTATCCAGAGGTTCTTTTTAGGTGGGGAACTATCAGGGCAGGGCAGAACTAGAATTTTTTTTGCCAGGGAAACAACCTCACTTTTGTCGCCCCTTCTTTTACACCCCTTCCCTCCCCCATCTCCAATAAAAGTCAACAGTTTTATATCAGCATTGTTGGTAGTATATTTCGAAGTAAATTACATCATCTCCTAGCATTAGCAGTGACGGAATTAAGTTCAATAAAATAAAAATTCAGAAACAAATGTTTTTTACTTAACCTAGAAATAAAATTTCGCTCGATATTCCCTGCCCTCTAAATTCTGCCACCAGTGGCAAGTGTCCCCTTTGTGGCCTGCCCCCTTTATCAGTGTAACCTCGGAACTGGTGATACTCGTACAGCAGACCGGGTTTATATCATACATTTTTTAATTATTTTTAACGTTTGTATATATTCTTCCTTTGAGGTGACAACCATTTTTAATTTGCAATGCATATTTATAAGGGAACATGGGAGGGATGATACGTAGAATTATGAATTCGTTGTCTTATACTATGTCAGGAGGGAATGATAGGATATATCAGTTAGTAATAACCCAATGGCAAATGATACAGTTTGAACCAATTTAGAACAATTTTGACTTTGACTAGGAATCCATTTATACAAGTCCAGCAACTGAACCACAGGGCCATTTAAATAAGCTTTGAATTTTCATCAGGTTTAAAAAAATAATAAAACGATAATACAATTTTTTTTTATAAATTAATAAAAAATGAAATTACAATTGACAATTATATGATTGAATTTGACAATTTCTACGATCGTTTTTTTACTAGCTGAACGAGATTTCTTACAAGGTTAATTTCCCTTCTACCAAATGAATGATAATTTATCACAGTCAAGACAGGATTTAAAGTTTTAGTGGCCCTAGGTCCAAGGGTTTTTGCCGCGGGAGGAGAGGGGGCAGTGTGGTCCGACAATTTTCTTGTAGGAAATAATCTTTATGATAACAATTTTAATTTTATCGCATAATAACATCACTTATGAAAATAATTTGAGAATCATTTTTTTTCTATTTGTATAAAGTAAATTAAGTAACCTTACAATATATTAGAAATAAGTTTAATCTCTTGGATAGTTATGAAATCAAAATATGTGAATGGATTATACATAATTGGTATATTAAGATTAAACTGATAATAAAACTAAATATAGAAGTTACCTTGAATTTCAGAAAGTTTGTAAAATTAGATTGAAATTAAGTTTACTCGCGTAACAAGATTGACAAGAAATGTACTAGTAAAAAAATAAAAAACGAACTATTTACGGATCAAACTATAAAAAAAAATTAAGAAATACTTAATAAAAATTAGTTCTATTTTTTATTTGTAGGCACTATTCTCCTTCAAAGGCAATTTACCAAACCCTCTTTCTTCGAGCGGATGTATATATGATTCCATCGTAGGGCATGTCTTGAGTCAGCCTTCCCTCGATGGTGATCAGGGCTAATGTTGTCAATCTGTTGTGACTGGTTAGAGATCTTAAATTGTACTTCCCATGGCGAAGAGTGGAGAAGGATCTCTCCTATGCATTTTATGGCAGGAATACTAAGAACCATTCCTAATGCAATTTTAGTGAATGGATGATAACAGCATCAAAATGACGCAAAACCTTGCTAATGTTATTTAGGGATATGCAGGATTTTCCTTTGCCAGTATTTTGAACCAAAAAGGGTTTCAAATGTATATACTCATCTACAACAATAGTCTCAAGATGTTCCGGATAAAAATTAAATAATTGTCTTGGGACCACGTGTCAACGCCAACTACTTAGGGATGTTGAGAAAATATCGATAAATCGATATTTTTTTTAAATACATCGATGTTATTGATCGATTTTTTTGTTCGATATATTATAATATCCATAATGGAATTTGAGTATCGAAAACCGATATTACCGAGAAAAAAATATAAAATAAAAAAATTCCACAAGGACGGCGGGTTCGACAAACAAAGAACTATAAAAACTTGTAGTGTGGAGTGTTCATGTTACTATCTATAGTGACTGTGCTCAAGGAAGGAGATATAGAAAGCAAAATATAATTTGATATTATCAGCATAAAAATATCAATATTTAAAAACATCTGTAATATTTTTGTAAAATTTAAATAAAAGTCAAAACGAACTGGAGTTAGATTAGGAGATAATCTGTCTCTTGATATTTAAATGCTACTGGAAATGAACTTAATAAAACAATATCTTAACGGCAGCGAATTATCGATATTATAAAAAAAAATCTTAATCAAATCGGTACAGAAATATCGATATGATAAAAACAGTATCTAAATTATATCGTCCTTCATATATATATATATATATATATATATATATATATATATATATATATATATATATATATATATGTAAAAAAAAAAAAAAAAAAATACTCCATACTCATTTACTAATGTTAAAATCATGCTGTGAGTATTAATTATAAGGATATTAGAATGAAAACAAAACCCTTTATTTTAGTACGTTTTATCATAAATTTCCACAATTTGTTAAGCTTATATTTGGAATACCGGCGTTGGTGAGGGATATATTGTTTTAAAAATTTAGAACAATTTGTCTTGAACATATATGTATTTAGTTGTAAATATTAAAATAGTATAGAAAAGGGGATTTTGACCGTCTTTTTGCGGTATCGTCCTGCTATGCGCCGTGTGCCTTAGTACATTAATTAATGTATCTAAATTCTCACACAATACCATTGGCGCAAGAAAAAGTTATTTGTTTGTTCCCCAGTGTAATGTTACTAATTTTTAGTATCATTTTTAATAGGTTTTCTTGTTGTTATTATTCTTGACCTTCATCACTTTCCATTAATATAATTTATTAACCAAATTATAAGAAATACAATTGTTATATCATGGAATCCTTCTAAATTATTTAGGTTTGAAATATTAAGTGTTGAAATAATCAAGGTATAAACTTTCAAGAAATAGTAGATTGGAAACATGATATGATTGAGGTTTGCATTGTATTGTATTGATTGTTATTAAGCGAGTAAAATTCTCTCAATGGGAGGGGATTAGTATCGATAAAATTCTCGGTATTGTTAAAACATCATCAAGAATTTAATTAATCCTGCGATGTATAGTAGAGATAATTGAAAACAACAATCATGTAATTTGTTAATGTTGTGCAGCCCTCCAGCATAATATTTGATTTTATCGCATAAAGGGCTAAGAGTAAAACAATATTTCTATTTTTACATTTCGTTCGCAAAAAATAAATAAATTGATTCTTTTTGTTTCTAATATTTTCTCATTAGAAACAATGGATGGATTCTCATGGTTTAATACATATTTTTCAGTTCTGTTTGATTTTTTTTGTAGATTGTTATATATCATAATTTGATTTATAAAGTGCATTTTTTAAATGTTTTTCCCCTATTAATTAAACCTAGAATACCTAGAATTAAAGATTAATACCTAGAATTTCTAGAAACCTAGAATTAATTAACCCTATAAAATTAAAACCTAGAATGTTCGGGTTCAAATTCCGTTTAACTCTGGACAATTTTCTCAATTTTCTTAGCAGTTTTTTCTTGACATCGTTGGCGGTGGTTTGGATTCCATGCAGGACAATAGTGAGATTACTGTCTTCTGGGTCCGCTCCTGTATTTACCGGATGTAGGTCACGCTAATTCACGTTGTGCTGTCGTATTCTCCAGTATCTCATTCATCTTGTGAACTCTTAGGCCTCGTCCACAATGGAGCACCGACCAGTGCACCACCCCTAATGCCTCCCACCAAGAAAAAAATAAACACATTGTTTCCTATGGGACTGGCCATAACGAAGCCTCGCCCCGCGCACCGATCCTCGACCCTAGCCTAGCACCAAACCAAGCAATTGTTTCGTCAATTCTTTTACTCTCGACCCTCGCACCACAGAACGTCGAAATTTATTAAAATATTTTTATATTATCTCATTTTCACAATCATAATTGAATTTCTTTAATTGTTCATATAATGATGTACTTTACAAATATTATAATTTTCATAATTTTTCCTAATAAAATTGCAAATAATATTCGCTAAAATATTCAATTTTTTTGCTACAATTATTTTATTTTGATGCTCAAGATGTCATTTTAGTCATTTTTATCCTACTGAAGCAAATATATTATTCATGTATATATATATATATATATATATATTTAAAATATAGAATGTTTTTATTGTGATTCGATTTGTTCAACTAAAAAATGGAATAATTGAATTATAATTATTCGGACCAACTTTTCATTCGCTTTTCTACTCATGTCTCGTGAACGGATGAATTATTTAAGGGTGAATTGTATTAATTTATTATTTAAAATGGAATGAGATAATTAATTTAAATAAGGAAGATTAGATAACGGATGATTCGGATTATCTGTTGAATAACGAATAAATCAATTATAAACAACTAACGAATATCGGATAAAAATCTATTATTTATTCATTAGTTAGATACAAAATTAATTGAATAAATTCCTACAAACAGGTGCAATACAAACATCAATTTATTATATTTTAATTCAACAAAACTAACTGGAAGCAATAAGACAAGTGAAGAGACGAGGTTGTTTTCTGATTAAATTATTTTGAATCTTGTACGATTTTGTTTTTGTAATTTGTTTTCCAATTCTGTGAAAGTAATTCAAACAGAAACTGGTAAATTAAATAAGTAGCTCATAGAAAATTATGATCTCCAACCATATTATCTCCATAATCCATATTGGATAACCCCAATTCCTTATATTTCTCAGTAAATCAAATGAACTATATATATATATATATATATATATATATATATATATATATATATATATATATATATATATATATATATATGTACGTATATATACTTATATTTATATATATTTATATTTAGGATATCCTAAAAATCTTTCAGAATCTCGTCTCAAATCCTCGTACAGATAAATTCACCATACTGATAGCGCCCCCTATGTAAAAATGAACTCAGATCCTTTTTCTTTTTTCGGTGAAAATGATAATAATTGGCTGAGATTGAATCCAGCGCAATATCTTCTTCAGAAGATGTTCCGTCCAACATGATGTCTAAAATTCACCTAAAGGGACAGAGAGATACCGTCTTTGGTGGTGCTGCGATGTGGACAGACCGGGGGGTAGGGGCGAGGGTACTTGGGTCGGTACGAGAGATTATCACTGGTTCCGTTGCGAAGGGGTGTGCTCCATTGTGGACGAGGCCTTAAGCTTAGTCTACACTGGTAGAAATGTTGCACGATATGGCAATAGGCGGTCTATAGATTGTGTTGAGACATTGTCTGTAGATCGCCTTCCGAGACATTATATTGTCTCGGTCAAGCGTCCACTCCTAAATTTTTTTATTCAAATTATTCTTGTCTCTTTATCATGGCCGACGTTGCTATATGTGGGATAAGCGTCTGCATGGTCGTAGTGAAAATGCACAAAAACGTAAAGATTGGTGGACGCGCGAGTTGTTCGCAGAAGAACCTAATTTGGGATATCGATTATTATAGGCATTAAAATTGGAAATGGTCAATAAATTCGAATTTTCTTCTTATAAAAAAAACACATCAAGCTAATATTAATTTATTAATCATTGGCACTTTAATGGCTACTTTCTCAGTATCCAATTTGCTGTTAGAAACTTGATGCATCTTTTAATGAAAAACTAGGTGATATATTCTTAAAAACTCAAATGCCATTCCTTATTCAATAGTAATTCTGTTTTCATTTTCAAGCAAGACCTCATCAATAATTCAGAAAGAAGGAAAAATATCAGAGAAAGGTTTTTAGATATCCCTTGGTCTACGTTGATTTTGGGGATGGGCTAGGTTCAGTTTTCGTCATACTACTATGAAGGCTTCTCAAAGAAAATCTTGTCTACAATTTTCTAAAAAAAGGGAATTCATTGAATCGAATGATTAGCATCATGCCTCTGCTCATCCATATAACTAAGATTTTGTTAAAGGCAACAAAAATGGTTAATTAAACCTCATCTCCATTTGATTATTTCATAAAGACTTGTAGTAGGTTTCATAATCCCTATCCTACAAAAGCATAATCAATTATTAATAGATCGGGTTATTCATTAGTTAGGAAATAGATGAAAACACGCAATATCTAAAGAATAAAGCAGAGAATGAGGCATCTCTTCCGTCCCTCCAACCTAGACTCTTTATGGCTGTCGGGAAATTGATATTATTTGTGAATCAGGTTATTTATACTATTTTATTGCAAAATAACTTCTAATCCAGCATTGAATTTCAAAAATATTTTTTTTAGTGCTTACTTTTTAAAATATTTATGAAGTAATGTGTAAGAGGATTGGAGGGAGAAGTTGGTATAAGAAAAGCCTCAAGATGAAAGGTGGTGATGGATGATGGTACGTTGATGGTATGTTGAAAGGCCCATCAGCTGTCTAATATCAATCAGTCGAGTAATTGGCAACATTACACCGCTCCTTCCTTCATAATCCCTCTCTATTTGCATTTTAATCGTTGAGACTGAGATGGCAGTGGCTATTAGACAAGTGATTTGCACCCACTAAATTATCACTACTTTATTTCTAGATCTTATTATTTTTAACATGGGAACCTACCTTGTCATTTTATTGTTCATCATGTCGTATTGCGGTTAACTAGTCTTTAAATTTATAATATTTGTTTCTGAGATAAATATTATAAAAAATAAATATAACTGTGCATGTCGTAAACTTCACATCGTTTTCAGAAAGGCCAAGGATACTAGTCCCCACCTCAAGCTAAACAATATTTTGATAGAATATAGAATATTCAATTAATCGGCCAACGTATTAGGATGTACATGTAAGAAACATTAATTGTATAATTGTCTTTGAATTGGTTATTGTCATGACATTTTTAGGCTGTTGAGAGATTTATAGAGGTTTTTCCTTTCTTTAGTTTTCTTTAATACGTCATTAGGAAGGTAATTAATGCGGGAAAAAGTCTGGACGGTTAGCTAAATGATGATTTACCCTTGTTTGATGAAGATGGGAAAGTTATTAAATTCAATACTAATTTTATGGATGCTGGTGAAGAATAAGGTTTAGAAATAAATACGGTTCAAATAAACTCTATGGTTCACAGTAGAAACGGAGGGACAGAAATATCTACCCCAGGGCCTACAAATCAAAAAAATAAAATTATACAGGGAATTTTAACCACTAACCTGAATGTAAAAGGCCTAGTCCACACTACTTGACAAGCTGAACGAATTTGGTCTCAGAGACATCGCCAATATATATATATACACACAGAAATAGAAATAGAAAAATAATGTTTATTCTGGAACTAGATCCCTTAAGAATAACAAGTATGAGCAAGTAAAAAAGAAAGCAGAAAAAAAATGTCTGGCCTAAGACGACATTAATAAAAGTCAATTGATATTTACAATAATCTCAATCATAACACATGAGTAACGAAAAAAAAGAACATCCTTCTGGTAAAAAAATAAATATAATTGTACTGACAAAAAAAAAATTAAAACAAAAAAAGAAAGAAAAAACGAGGAAAATTAAAATATAAAAATAGTGAAACAAACCAGAGTTAAAACAGCGTCAAAAATAATTACTCACAACTAAACAGAATTTCATGATTGGAGGATATAAAAATAATGAAATGATTCACAGAGTTGATACTTTGTATGATAATTGAAACAAATATTTCCAACTAATCAAGATATTAATCTTGAATTAAAGTTTCATAATTGGACAGCGTCACTTTGGGATGTGAGGAGATTTTGAAAAAGTTGGGATTTGAAAGAGGAGAGGGAAGAAGAATGGCGGATATTAGAAGGGCGGGAATTTCAAAGGATAGTGGAGCGGGCAAGAAAGGAACGCTCGAATGTATTGGATCTGTGGAAGGGAGTATAGAGATCAGAAAGGCGTGATCTTAATTCCTGTTATATATATATATATATATATAAAATTTTCATATACGTATGTATATATATATATATATATATATATATATATATATATATATATATATATATATATATATATATATATATATTTATTTTTGTTAATATTTTAGTCTAATTTTATACACTTGTGTATATTTATATGTTATATACAACTACAGGTTTTTATTTATTTATCAGTATTTTAGCATATGTAAGTAGACATGCTTTAATTTATATTTATTCATTAAGGATATCTTAATGCAATGATTATAGAAGTCTATGGAGCGAATGTATTTAGGTTAAATAGAGAGAATGCATTTAATTAAAAAAAAAAAAAAGAATAAAGAAAAAAAAAGAAATTAAAAAAAATAATTAAAAAAACATATATTTCTGTTATGTATTATACTGTATTATTATTATAAATGCTAAAATTTGTCTATTAAGATATAAGGCATTATGATGTGCATTTAGTGACCCAATACAGTGCATGTTCCCAAAACCGGTACACCCGTTCAAGAGATCCAACAGACAGACCAACGGCCAAAAATGCGTTTTTTGGACTTAGGGGGCTCTGAAACGCATATATTCGCTGAAAACTTCACATTCAAATTTTGACACGATTACAGTATCATTCTAGGTGATAACCAAAGTAAAAGCATGTGCCGAATGTCCAATACAGTGTACCTTTGCTAATGATGGCTCCAGTTCGATGATTTTTTTTATTTTGTAGGGAATTTCATTTATCGTCATATCTGGTGCGACGACCCATCACTGGGTCTGGGCCGACTCCAAAAGCCTCCAAAAGCGGTCTCGTGATGCAGCTGTTTAGTTCCGGATTCGTATGAGGTTTTTCGAGCCGACAGCCAATCCGTCCAGCCATCTTGCCTTAAGTCTTCCCACTCTTCTTGTCTTGTGCAGTTTCTCTGACATGAGAATTTTGGGAATCATAAAATCATTCATTCGTGAGACATGGCCTGCGCATTGTAGCCTTCTCATTTTAATGAAATTAACCACGTCCGTTTCGTTAAAGAGCGCGTAAAGTTCCCGATTCTCTCTTCAGCACTAGACAGTCCCGTCTTATACAGCTCCAATAATTCCCCTAAGAATCGTCCGCACAAATGCCAGAAGTTTTACTTCGTCTGCCATGGTGGTATCCCATGCTTCAGAGCCGTACGTCAACAACGGGTGTATTAGCGTCTTGTAAAGCAGAAATATAGTTTTGTTACACAGTGACCTAATTTGTAAATGTTTTGATAGGCCGAAGAAACATCTGTTAGCAGCCGTTATTCTTCTTCCAATTTCTAAGCTGAGGTCATTCCTAGGACTAAGTTATGTGCCTAGATAGGTAAACGATTCAACCTGCTGGAACTTATGGGTTCTATTTCAAGGAATGGTTCCTGAATCTCCTCCCGCCAACACGCTTATGTTTCGTTTCATGCCCGTTGATAGCAAGTCCAAGCGCCTTTGCAGCCTTCTCCAAAACAATAAAGGCCTCCTTTAGGACGTTAACTGTTCTGGCCATGAAATCGAAATAATCTGTATAACCTAAAAGTTGGACCAAGCTGGAAAATATAGTCTTGGTTGTTTGAATCCCTGAGGAACAGGGATACAACTTTCCACCTGTCAAGTTGAAGGGAAGACAGGCAAGGGCATCCCCTTGCCTATACCACTGTGTGCGCTAAAAGATTCGAAGAGGTGTGTTGCAACACTTACTATATACTTGGAGTTCTCCATAGTCATCCTGACAAGACGTATTAGTTTCCTTGGAATCTTTAGGTCTTCTTATACGATTCCATCCTATCCACACCATCATAAGCCGCCTTAAAACCTATGAAAAGATGGTGCGTAACCATCTTATATTTCAGGCTCTTCTCAAGGATAATTCCAGTAGAAAATAGGTGATCAGTAGTTGACCGTCCTTTTCTAAATCCCGCTTGGTAATCGCCCAATTATCTATCTGCAAATGGGTCTAGCTTCTCAAAAATTACTTGGAGAGCACTTCATATGCACTAGAAAGAAGGACCATCTATAATTTTCACATTTCGTTTGTTCTAATTTTTTATGAAGAGAGCAAATTATTGATTGACTCCAATCGTAAAGTATCTATTCCTCTTCCCATATATGGAGAATAACGATATATATTTTCCTTTTTGGTCCTTCCCCACCATATTTGAAAAACTCGTCTTCAAATCCATATATACCGGAGGCCTTATTGTTCTTCAACTTAATGATGGTAACTTCAATAGCCTCTTCATCAGGTGGCTTTATGTCTTCTATATCGTCCCTACTCGGTCTGACATCATTTTGAGGGATGCTCGCTGGTTCTCAATTAAGAAAGAGTCTAAAGTGCTCCACCCATCTTTTAGTTCATCAATCTTCTGGGAGAAGAGAGTTCCGTCTCCTACTGTGCAGGATGTGGTTTGAGGTTTATAGGTAGCTTCCTTCATTGACTCTTTTGTGGAATATCCTCGATTCGTTTGCCTGTCTAGGACTTTCAATTTCCTCAAGTTTTCTATTTTCCCAAGCTCTTTTCTTTCTTCGGTTGCGTCATTTTACCTCCCGTTTTCTCTCTTGGTACTCTCCGGCAGTTTGCCTAGTTAATCGCTGGGCCGTCTTCCTGTATGCCTAATTTTTGTTAGTCGTAGCCTCAAGGAAGTCTTCACCGTATCATGGAGTCCCGGAGGATTTGCTAGAATATCCAATTGATTCTTGGGCTGCTGTGTCTATGGCTGATGATATGGCCTTCCACTGATCCTCAACACTTTGTCCACCGTACCTCATGTATTCATCAAGCTATTCAACAACTTTTTGCTGGCAGATTGCACGATTGTCATTTTTATTAAGCTTGCCATTATCACGTCCTCACTCTGTTGATTGGTGTCCTACTCATCTTTTGTAGAATATCCTAGCCCTAATTTTAGCAACGCTCATATTGCGTTCGGTATCCATATTTGTCCCTCTACATGTCCTAACAAATAGGAGGTTTGATTTATGGCGTGTGCTTATCAGCGTATGATCAATCTGGTTAGTTGTCCGTCCATTAGGAGGTCTCCCAGTTGCTTTATATGTATTTTTCAGGGAAAGAAAGTGCAACCAATAATGAGAACATGTGAAGTACCGAATATGATCAGTCTTCGGCCATTTTCATTCCTACCTTCGTGAAGGATACGGGCACCAGTAGTTGATTGATAGCATGCTTCATTAAATTATCCAAGCAGAATGAATGTACTACAAGAAGAAAATTTGTTAACGTTTCATCAAAATCGTAAAGCTGTTTGCGCTAAAGTCTATAGAAAAAAAGTTTTTCGACTATTGCACAGCCGCTATTTGGCAAAGGATGCAGAATTGGTACAAAGGCATCGTAGGACAAAGGCTACAAATAAAAAAAAGCAACAAAATCCCGTTCAAGAGATAATAGTGGTCCATACACATAGGCCAATAGCTCAAAATGTGTTTTTTGGACTCAGGGGTTTCTGAAACGAATAGATCTGTGGAAAACTGCACATTTTTGTATCTGTGTAAAATTTGGCCCAGTTACAATTCCTTAGCTAGGTGGTAAGGAAAGCAAGAAGAAATTAGCCTTATCGGGAATTTTTAATTGTGTGATCAAGATTGGTTGTTATTTCCCTGATATTCAAAAAATAATCTTGTAATTGAAGAGATGTGACAGGCGACAGTAACGATTTAACTGCAAGTAAATCTTAAAAATAAAGTGCATATAATTTAAGAATATTGGTATAAAATTCAGTTAATCCATTTGAAGCTCTTTCAAAATGGGAATTCAAAGATAGAATCGATTTTATGAAGTCAAACACCCTATAAGTATGTGAAATTTCTCTTTTTCAGGTATCACGGGGCCTTCTTATATATGTGGTTTAAAGGTTGATTTAAATAAAGGCCGATAAAATTTTCATTAAATGTCGGAGATTTTAATGGAGATAATGGAACTGGTCGATTAATGACTGATCCCGCGAAGTAAAGACTGGGCTGTAAGAAGGCTACTTTAGTTTTTCCACATAGATAGCGCTTTCGTCAACTTATCTTATAACCCTTGAATGCATTCCATCATGAGTTTGTGTCATCATCAGTTTCATCATGAGCGTGAAACTGATTAGTGTTATTTAGTGAATTTTATGCTATCAATTTAAATAAATGAACTACGGAGAGATCCTTACTAGTGTGCATCGCTGAATAACAGGCATCTCTTATCACTTTTAAAGCATCTGTTAACGATAGTAACGGTATTCTATAAAAGGTAAAGAATCTCTACTAATTATGTAGATGCGTGCGAAGAATTATCTCTATTTGCTAAAGTCTTACTTAATTTAGTCATACTTAATATAACAGAGAGGCCGAAATATATAGAGTTGTAATTTATTACTAGCGAAAAAATCTTTCATCGTAAAGGATTGTTTCAAAAAATGTAAATTATTCGATCATAAAATCGGAGAAAAAAACGAACTGGAAGATAATTTTGTTTTGATAAAAAAATATTAATGTCAACGAATTATTAATCGTTATTATTAACGAAAAGATTTTTTTTTTTAAATTCAAAATGCGAAAGTAAACATAAGAGTGAAACTTAATTTTGTTGTTGTTGAAAGCATTATCAAGAAGAATGTAGCGCACAATAATAATTGAAGTAATTTAGTGAATTGAAAAAAGCAATTTATTATGTTGATTAAAAGTTTTAATATAATATAACGTGTATTGAGCATAACGTGGTAATGTAAACTGAACACGAGTTGAAGATAGAATAATGAAAAAACGCTCGTAGAACAAATACGCAGGGCAGGATTTAGCATTAGACCAACTATATCCAGGCCTAAGGGCGTACAATGGGAGAGACACACTCTAAAAAAAAAGAAAACTGTCTAAATAACAAAGAAAACGTTTGTGATGAGTTTAGAAAAGTCTTCATTTTCATAAACGATGCCATTATGCGTTGGAATAACGAAAATTAAATGGGTTGAGCGATGAGGCTCAGCCAAAATTATTATAAGAATGGAATTATTTAACTTTCAAATGAACTGGAGATGATAAAATGTCCTTTGAGTTACGAGTAGATTATTCTAATACTATTTTAAAACAGTCAAACTATTTGAGTACCACCTACCTACTGGCAAGGGGAGTGCACGGAGTCAATATCGCTAATTTCGATCTATTTTTTTTTTGGTGATTCTACATTTAAAAAAAAAAATTAAATATGGATCAATCCATTTGAAACCACCCAATTTGAATAAATTTTTTTGCTCGATATTTTTGATTTTTATAATTTTTTCACCAGTGATTCTCTATAATTTGATGAGCTCAAAACTATGGCTAATACATTTTTCGGGGCCATACTTTTTTTCCGGTCATTTTAAATATGCTTTGGAGCTGAAAACAGGTTTTCGGAAAACGTCTCTAACACTAGTAATTTTGCAGATATAAAAAAAAAAAAATTATGAAAATGATGTCTACATTTTTTGTCCTCACAACACATAAGCTAAGAAAATTAACGAAAATATAAAGAAAACGAGACGGTTACCGCTGTAAAATCGTATCAGGGTGATTATCTGAAGATAGGCAGATTTCACTTCCTAAAATCTCAATAATAAATAGTCATAATTTCGAGCTACAAAAATGCATTCCTATTTAGCGGCATAGTACCTTCACTTTTTACGTAGTGGCCCGGCAGGAGTATCTTTAATTATGAAGAAAAAAAACTTAAAATGAGGGAGTGAAGGCTGAGTGAGGGAATAAGGGAGCATTTCGAGGATCTCGTTTCATAATTTCGCGGCGAAGTTTATCATTTAAGTTTATAATATTGTTTCTTTTTTTCTTGTTTATCTATTTTTTTCTTAGGCTTGGGAACCATTGTTGCCGTTGCAAATATCTCGTATTGTAGCTGACCCTGTCAAATACAAGAATCAGCTTAATTTAGGGAATGTTGTGTACAAATAGCTAGCTAATACATGTATGTAACTAACGTTTTAAATCCACAAAATCTTGTTGTTTTTTTAAAACTATTTCCCCAATAGTAAGGCAAGACTTTAGCAAGCCCTGGTAAGAATTAGAAAACATGACCCCAATCTTTAAAAGACCTTTGAAATCCCAAGGCTTGGAACTACAAGGCTTCTAAGACTGGTCAAGCTCAATTATACTGAATGGTAACTACTTTTCGTCACACTTTCAATGTAGTCTGTACCTTTGAACGTAGGTAGGCACCTAAGTAACAAAGACTTCTGGCATCTGATCTTTCACTTTTTTTCGGCCCAATTTTTTAGGAAAAATACACCAGCGGTAGGTACATACGTATCTTTCATTCCAACGATATGAATTTAAAAACAATCTCTATTCATTAAAAACGAAGGGCCAAATTCTTTTCATACATCAAAGAATAGAGTTATTCATTCTCTCATTATTGAACAGTTTGGAAAAAATGAGGTAGTGAAACATGAGGAAGTGAAATTTTCAAGGTTTTTATTTTTTTTTAATACTATAATTCGTTTGCAAATGAAAATGAGCATTAAAGCAAAATCCTTTAGCATTTCCCATCAAAAAATAAGAGTAGAGTGAAAGAATTACTTTAAAACTTTTTAGAAGTGGGAGAGTGAAGCTGCAATAGACCAGAACCTTGATTCTCCACAAGTACCTCTTCGGAACCGAAGCAAGCTAGGGTTGGAATATCAAAACGCGATATATCGATATATCGGATTTGAAAAACCTATATATTATATCGATATCCTAACACCCGATATATCGATGATATCGATATTTTACACCGATATTTCGGTGATATTGATATTTTAAACTTTATTATTTTATTTTAATTAGAAATTTCCTTTATTCTTTATCATATTTTTAATTATTTAATCAATCTAGGACGCTGTCTTTGAACTGGTGTAACTTCCTTAATGTTATGACTCATAGGCGTCACTAATAGTCAGTTAGCTGTTGTTCATTGTTGTTGTTGTTAGTGTGGTGAAAATAGTAAAGTGAAGATAACTGAAAATAGAAACTAAAATGTTGCCGCCAAAAAGTGAAGTATAAAAACATTTTAAATCGAGAGACAGTAAAAGTGCGTAGTGCAAATATTGTTACAAAATATTTCGGACATCGGGAATCACAACAAACCTACGGTCGCACCTCAAAGCTTCCTATTCATACGTTTTTTTCGTCTACATCAGGATCAGGTGTTTCCGCAACACCATCTACTTCTAAATCAGAAGCAAATGAAACAGCTCCTCCGTCAAAAGCTTCTGATATAAGAAGTAGTTTCCAAAATATCGCATCATTTGAAGAGGGAGGCGAACGACGAAGAAAAATTAATGATGCTATTTTATATTTTATCTGTAAGAATACTCCGCCTTTCTACACTGGAAAGAATACAATGAAAAGTATTATATAGGAGAAATATCCCAAAATTTGAAAACAAGATTAAAGCAGCATAAGACAAATTCCAAAAATCCTAATAGTAATAAAGAAGTATAAAAGAAGTGCTCAATTTCAAAATCGATATGAAATTGAAAATCATTACATAGACATAATAAATAAAATAGATATATAATGAAAGAACAAATAAGTGTAATGAAAATAGTAAATTTAAAATTAAAATAAGATCTAAAAGAATTACAAAAAGAAAATAGAACACTACCATAAGTATTGCTAGATAGTAAAGAATATTCAAGAATAGGAATCGAGGAACATTAGGTAGATGCTAACAACTAGTTTCGATCCGGTCAAAGTTGGTGGAAGAATGCAAAGTTAATCTTAACAAACTGTCTGAAACCAACAGGGTAAGGGTTGAATGGGTCCATAGACACTCGGGAATTCTGGGGAATGAAAAGGCTGATCACCTTGCAAGGAGAGGCTCTGAGATGAAACCTTGTACACCAGAGCCCACACGTGGCATAAGCCTTAGCTATGCCAAAAGGCGTATTAGAGTGGCTGTAGGCAATAAAGTTAAGAACTACTGGGAAAATACTAGGAAATAGATACACTCCAAACTGTTTTTAGATGGACGTTGCCCCAAAAGAAGTGAGATTCTTCTGTTTATGGATAGGTATGACCTTAGGAGTGTGATGGGACTATATACAGGACACTGTCAATTGAATAAGCACCTCCACAACATGGGACTAACTGAGTCACCGACATGTAGACTATGTGGGATGGAGGACGAAACGGCTTTCCACATAATCTGTGGATGCGATGCTTTGACAAGGGTGCGGTACCTCCACTTTGGTTGTGACCGGATCACTGACCCTAAGCTCTGAGAGATGATGGACCCGATGAGTCTACTCAGATATGCAAAGGCTACTGGCCTGTTTTAAACGGTTTAGGTCAGCGCACAATAGGCCTTAACAGGCCGGGGTGCATATATGCTGGGGAAAAAAAACAACTAGTTTTAAATGTTATTGTGTTTCAACAGTTCACAGTGTCATATGCATAATAAATCATAGGTCTACTCATAATTGTACTTTCGTACTTTATTATGAAATAGGGTCCAGGTTTTTCCTCCTTACCCTTCAAATAAACTTAAGATTTTAAGATTACCAAAACAAAAAATAATATGGATCGATCATTCACCAAATTGAAATAAAATAGACAATACTATAAATGTAAATAAATTGTTCCATATAATCATTGGTTAAAATATAGCACATGTTAATTTATAAATATAATGGGGTAAATATGAGAATAAACAATATTTAGTTGCCAAAGAATAATTAGTAAAAACACATATAGTATTAATTAATCCAATGTAAAGACAAACAGGTAATAATATAAATGGCGATTGTACTGAAATATATATCAGATGAATTATATGTTTTTAGATAAATGTTCTGAGAATCCTCAATGTATGCATGCAAACTTTATAAATTACAATTTTGTTTTAGAAAAATAAAACAAGGTTTTGTTTTTGAATTTTTTTTAGAATAATATAATATATAAAATATGGCAAGAAACCTTCAAGATAAATATGTATTATAATACATATTTTTTTTACCAAAGTATTATTCTTTTCTATTTTTTTTTTATAATGATTCATGGATAGTTAAAATATTGTTCTATAAATAATAATTATATTATTTCATAACCTTCTCATAAATTTCATAACGTTATACCCATTTAATGCACGGTTTCTTTGCTTTTTCGTCCATTTCCTTTCGATATATCGATATTTTTCTACTGATTATCGGTGGATATCGATATTTGGTTTCGCGATATATCAAAATATCGAATATCGATATATTTTTTTTTCGATGTTTCAACTGAGACTAAGTGTCTGGCTAGCCAACTTCCAAGGGACTCCCAACTACCCTCCTTTCTCATCCCCAGTCATTGAACTATGTTTCTCTCCAAGCTACCCCTCCAAACATTTTCTTTGAGGGAGTAAAGAAAAAAAGTCTTGAATGTAGCCTCCATATTAGAACAAAAGGAGCTGAAGAGTTCTGATTTTTTTCCAATGCACGCTATGCACGTTTCAGGTAGAAAAGTGACCGGACGTATGATTTATGCATTTTCAGATAATCACCTATCAAGGAAAACAGACTCACCATTTTATGTTATTGTATCATTGCACTACTTGCTGAAGTAATTTCAATCATAAATACATCGTCCTTTTTTTTTTTTTTTTTTTTTTTTTAATGAATTTTAAAATATGGCCCAAAGTCATTTTTTACAATTTTTAAAACGGAATATCTCAAAAGGGATTGATTGAAAAATGATTAAACTGATACAGTTCTCCTATTGATGAAAAAACTTTCCTTGGATGATTATCTGAAAATGCATGAATCGTACGTCCGGTCACTTTTCAACCTGAAATGTGTATGGCAGTCATTGGAAAAAAATCAGAACTATTCAGCTCCTTTTGTTCTAATATGGAGGCTACATTCTACCTCCAAAATAGATTTATAAGTTGTAAGTAAAAAATTTAAAAAGGCCGTTATTTCACTCCCTCACCGTGTCCGACCCCCTAGGTAAGGCACTATAAAAATTCGTATTTGATTACATTAATTTATTGTTTCAATTCACTAGCTGATTTAGTCAGTTATTATATCAGGATTTCATAAAAAAAAAAAAAAATACGCCTCATTATTTATTGTTGCTGGAATGAAGACGAGAAGGTAAAATTTTATTTTTTCATTTAATAAATTTAATTTAAGAAAGTTATTTTTACAAAACACAGAAATTGTTTTCGTTCCGACTTCTTCTGCGGCGGCTGTCTTTATAACAAAGCTTTCTTTATTTCTTTTAACGTCTGGAGGTACGATGTCTGGTCTGATATGATTTTTCCAAGATCCCGTGTCGATGAGCCATTTCCGATTAGCGTGATCTATAACGTATGGTGATCGTTTTGAATTATTCATTATGTATTTTGGTCGCCTGGCGGTCGTTGGTCCAAAAAGAATCATTTCCGGAACTATTCTTTGCTAGTCTTTCTAACTATTCTTCTAATTCTCGGATTTCTCTCTTTCGGATTTTCTGGTTCTACCTGAAAGTTGGATGGTTTTGGTTTACTACCAAACGCGTTGGCAATTCGCATAGAGACTGTCTGATCTTTATCGTTATTGCCATAATTAGTTTTATTTTGATTCCTGTACCGTCCCAAACCGTTGAAGTATCTCTGTTGATCTCTTCGGGGCCATTCTTTATTGTGTGAATCGTTATTGTGATTATTTTTGTTTGTTATTATAATTATTATGGTTTTGATAATTTTTTTTTTTTTTTTTTGGGGGGTGTGGGCGGGGTTTGTTGCCTTTGTTACCAATCCAAACTACACAACCAATCTTTAGCAAATTTTTAAGTATATCATCTTCTTGGTTCCTAGGTGGCTTTGCAATAATAAAATCTACCGGTATCGATATAGCGGATGTGCAATATCCGAAAAACCGCATCTTCTGCCGGAAAGAATATTTTATTTGGACATAACTCGAAAAGTATACATTTTTCGCTGATTATTCGAATACTCATTTGAATGATAATTAAATTTCCTACAAAACAAAAACAAATTAGCAAACTCGGACCATTATTAGCAAAGATACATATACATACTCAAATCAAGCAATGCTGGGTCCGCTAGTGTTTAAATATTACATTCAAGCCTTCGTTTCAGCCTCGTTCATTTTCATGAGATTGATAATTTAATTGAATAGTACTTAGTACATGCTTACCCCTTAAGGTAGGGTTAGGTGAGTACAAGGTATCTGGAAGACTCATTATTCAGGCAGGAGCGGTTTTGGAGCAAGTGCAAAATAGGTTTCCGGAGGATTATTATGCTGCTGTATTCATTGAAAAAGGTTAAAGCTTGTCGGAGGTTCTCATTTTGCAATCTTCATTGAGTATGAAAGTGGGATGTATATATATAGGTAATTGAATAAATGTATTGAAAAAAAAAAATTGCTTTCATTCGCTATACCGTAGTTGTTTCGATAAAATATGATAGTAAAGGGTAAGTGCACATCATGCAACAAAGGTCTGCACTTGCCTGTACTATCATGTTTTGCTACAAGCGCTTAAAAAACAGAAATTGTCATGGAGAAACGTAAATCACAAAGTATTTTTTGTGCACAGCTTCTGCAGGTTCCGCTTACGGCAAAAAAAAGTACAGCCTACAGCTGTACTACAAAACTTGTAGGTAGGCACAACTTTACCAAGAGGTTGGAACTAATATTTTTACAACTTGCAATACTTCACCGTAGCGAACATTCGTGGCTGGTTTATGATACATCAGTATTCTCATAAATTTTGATGCATGCCCCCACAGAAGTTTCAAAAAATGAAAAAAAGAGAGAAAAAGAAGCCTTTTATTACCTCTTAGAGAGAACTGTAGATGCCTGTTCATAATACGATTTGAAAATATCTTTAATCCAAAACTGGGAAAGGAATCAATATTTCACCCTACCTACTGCTTGAATGAAGACGGAAAGATCCTCACAAACATGGAAGATGTACTTGGAGAATGGAAGAGACACTTCTTTCAGCTTCTTAACATCTTAACAAAGATCTACCGGAGGAAGTTGAGAACGACAATCATGTAGATTTTCCAAGTTATCAGTCTATGGAACCCACGGATGAAGAGGAGATTCTGGACTCTCTGACAAGGCTTAAAAAACATAAGGCGCCAGGTGCTAACGAACTGTCCGCAGAATTACTTAAGTGTGGGGGAAGTGAACTTGTAAAAATCATCCAGAATATTATAATTCGGATCTGGACTGATGAAGCAATGCCGGAATCTTGCAATAAGTCTATAATCTGTTCAATACACAGAAAGGGTAACCGGCTGGTCATAAGATGTTTTTCTTTTTTTAAGGAATAATTCACACTATTCATTAATAGCAACCTCAGTAAACTAATGATTGGCTAATATACAATAAATCTGAAAAATTTTACAAAATGCTCTATTTCATAATATCTGTACAAACTGTGAATAAGTGATCAACTTTGTGACAAAAATGAGCTAACAGGAGAAGAGCACAGTCACCGATTTTAACCACATTTTTTTTGCTGATTCTTCATTCAAAAATATTGGACGTGTCCCGGTGTTCGTTCCAATGGGCTCTAGGAGCCGAGAAAAATAAAACACGTTTAAACTGTTTTATTTTATATCTCGAGTTTCGAACCCGGCCATAAATTTCAAATTCATATCACATCCTGAGCAAGGCTGAGTACATATAACAGTAGGCCCGTTCTGATGGGTTTTTGGTTGTTCTAAAATTTAATTATTTCACTTTGTTTTTAAAAATGATCATTGCAATATTTAAGTGTCATTTCTTAATCATAAGTAATGATTAAATATTCTAATGGCTACATGATTTAGAGCCCGAGATCTCATAGCAAATTGACATTAAATTTGAAAATTTAAGGCCAGGTTCGAAGCGTTATATGTAGTACAAAAACACTATTTGTGAACCAGTAATAGTAAATTTTAGAGTGATTCAATTTGAAAAAAATGAAATAATTGAATTTTAGAGCGATCTGAAGGGTGCATTGATAATATGTAATGAAAACAGTGTTCTTCTATGGAGTGAAGTGCTTATACTAACAGATTTTTTTATTTAAAACTGGATTTGATTTTAGATCTCTGAAAAGCCTTATATTAAAATTTTCCGGCGAATCTAAAAATAAAAAATTTCACCTAAGTATTATTATAAATTAGCATAAAAGATTTTTAAAAACGCCTACAATTCAGAATCCCTTTGACAAATTCAACAAAAATTTGGAGGGTCGGTAAAGGTTTTTTACCTTTACAAACTATGCGATATGCTTTAAACGGGGTGTTCTTACATGTTATAGAATCAGCGTTATCCATAAAAAACCTCAATTTTTATTTTATTTTCTAATCACATTTTTTTCTAGATAATGTAATAGCTGTTTATATGTATGGGAAGAAGAAACATCGCTCTTTTCAACAAGTCCAAGAACATCAAAATCGGGTCAACTGAAAACGAGATACAGAGTTTCAAATCGAAACGCAATTTCGTGGGTAAAAAATTTTGAGCCAATCTCGGATCTGAAAAAAAAAATTATTTTTTGTATTCAATGATATTTTCAACATGAAGGTTTTTTGTGCGCCGAATAAAAATACAAGTATGCTTTAATTTTTGGAGTTTAAATATCTGTAAGGCTAGTTTATCCAAAAATCTAAACATTTTTTACCAAAAAGCAATTGTTTCTAAAGTAGGTATTTTTTCATCAATATACTTTGAAAAAAAAATATTTTAGTTGTTAAACCACATCTATTTTATTTTTCAAACTTAAGATATAAAATAAAGCAGTTTAAGCGTACTTTATTTCTTTCTCGGCTACTAGGACCCATTGAAATGAACGCTGGGATACGCATCATGGTGGATCATCAAAAAAAAAAATTGGTTAAAATCGGGGACCCATTGAGTGTGCCCTCCCCCTGTCAGTCCATCACTGAGTTTAAAAGTTCACTTCTACATATTGTACAAATGGCTAAATCATAAACGAAAGTGGTAGGAAGATATCGCTATTTGAAATTACAAGATTCCTTTAATGTCTCATGTTAATTTAAATTTGAAACCGCCGTTTTGAAAAGTTATAATTTTCAACATAACCGCTTATTCGCCGTAGCTACAGATATAATAGTTGAACTATGGAAAATAATTGTGCGTTTGGCTCATTTTCCAATCAAATAAAAATTTCTTCTGAGCTAGGAGATCTAGTTGTATTTGACTAACCATGTCGATTAGGCAATTTTAAGCCAAATTGATGATTTGGATGTTTGAAAGGTTAAATATTCGTCAATATGCCTTTTCATGGATGAAGTTTATAAAATGGAAACATGTACCACTGTAGAAAATTCACTTTAGGTGCATTCCAAGGGCTGGAGTAACCCAAATCGATATTAGTTTGCTAAATAATTAGAGAGTTTTCCACGATTAGGTTCTTATTGAATCACAGTGAGTTTTTTAATACCCTGTAAAATTTACTTCACAGGTTTGACTGATTAAATGTATTATTGTCGTTCTAAACTATTATGTTGCTCATCAAAATATTTTAGGATTTGTAAATTATACCAAAATAACGTAAAAAGGTTGTTAACATAATAATTGTGATATAAATCATAACCTCTTATAACAACATATGGTTGGAAAAAGAAATATTAATTCTCTGGATGAAAGTTGCTTATTTGAACAGATTTGAAGAGTGGTTCTCAGTTGTTGAGCTGTTGTGTGAAGCAGTCAGTTGGCTCCGGTTGGAGGACTTTTATTCAATCACCATCAACGAACTGGATTTCCCTGCCTTCAGAATGTTTTCCCCAGCACCTCTCTCTTGTCTGTTTAATTTGTTTTTTCAATTTCCCTTTTCCCCGTCAGGATAAATGGTTTTTAATTTTTTTTTTTTCTCGACCCTGGAACTTAATCTTCTAAGAAAATCGAATTATTCAAAAATCAAATTCTCGAGAAGATTATTTGGAACTTTACCGGCAAATGTTGGCGTGCGTTGGTTCTTAAAAAAAAGTGAGGATTACAAACAAAATATGAAGGTGGAAGTTAAATTAAACATAAATGGACAAATTCGTTTTTATATACTTTCCATTCAATTTATTACACAGTGGTTCTGTTACCGGAATATTCGGTGCTGATTTAATACGAATTTGATGCCCTGAATTCGAATATGGCATTAGTATTGACATAGAAGCTCGATTTTTTGAGGTATAAGATTTATGTTTAATATACGTGGCACTATTTTCAATGAAATCCATTGTTCAAACGAAAAAAACTAAACACGGATTTATTAATTATTATTATATTTTTAAAAAAATGTTAAAGAAACGTAAACATCATAGAGAATATTGCTTATCTAATAACAGAGACCAAAGAAAGTGTAAGAAGTCATGGATAAACCCAGCTAGTCACTGAACACTTTGCAAGAAAAAAAAAGTAATGAGGAACCAGAACATTAAATTAAGCCATGATTGCAAACGGCGTCCTCAGGGGTCTTTAACATTATCTTAGGTTGACAGCTGGGAGGCTATCTTTGAACATTTCTTATATATAATGTGGATTCTCCATATTTAGTAAAACTATTATACTTCTATAGTAAAGACTAAATGATAAATCAGATAATGCATCATTTAAATTATAATTTTTTTAAACTATTTTAAAATGTTATGCTGAATTTTGTTGTATTAATTACCAAATTTGTAAGGGACTCTCACTATTGTATTTCTTTTCACGAGTACAGCACAACTAATGAAATGCATAATAATGATTTATTTATTTTTTTTAGATTGGAGCAATGGAAGTCTAAGGGTGAACGTGATCGCCATGGTTTCTCGTGAAGTTGTTAGCGCAGGTTGCAACTGTTGGTTCCGCACACAGCGTGCCTCTCTCTTCAACTACTACACCAGAACTCGCCGTCTTGGCAGTTGTTGTTGAGCTAGATAAAGTGTTCTTCTGTTGTTTGTGTAAGCAAAGCCAAAGTAGAGATCACAATTAATCACCTGTTTCACTACTTCTACTTCCGTACTAATCATTACACAGAATCATGATAATACTTACTTTTGTAACAAATGGTTGTTTAAAAGAATTTTTAACGCAGTTCTCTTTTTTTTTTCTTTTTTTTTACTTGTTGAATAAAATCATGCGAACGGGGTAATGGCTGTAACCATGATCGGTTAATGTTGACTATGTTTATGGGCGCCATATCTATGTTTTTTGATGTTTCAGATGATTAGAAAAAATTATGAGGAAGCCAGACAAAGCTAAATGCTATCTAACTGTAGAAAATTTGAAAAAAAAACAAACAAACCAAGCTGTTGCTGAAGGTTTATCGACGAGAAAGCCAACAAGAAAGAGTGTAACATACACAAAAATATCAGGTTACATCATTAAAAAAACGCTCATATTTCTTGTGTATAATCAATAAATAATGACATATATCACCGACTCCTATTACCCTAGGACCGGGGTAATACCGATCAGGACTGATATTTTACTTTTTTCGTCATTAAACAAAAATGTTTAGTTTTTACGCAATATTTAGTGATTAGTGTGTAGGTAGAGTATAAGTGTCTTATTTGTTGCAGTGTTTTAAACATTAAAAAGTATAAATTTTATAATTGTATCCATTGGGTGACTGCCATTACGCCGGTTTTCCCTATTCGTAATTTTTTTTTTTTTTTTACTTTGACCATGTTAATGTGGGTCATCCTGTAAACTGGTGTAATCTATACAATAAAAAGGTTGTGTATGTCAGAGTTAAGGAGCAGAGTAGTTCAGTGGTAAGGCACTGTGTTACTATGCTCCATATCCCGGGTTCGAGACCGGCTGTGGCAGATAATTATTTATTCTGTTATCAGCCGTGGATCGACCCTGTGGGATCGGGAGACCTTCCTGGGGCTCACTCAGCCTCTATAAAGTGGGTACCCTTAATTGGGGGAAAAACCTGGTGGTTGAGCGTGATCTCGGCCAAATCACCTCCTTACACAACCGTTGGCCTAGAAACAGTACGGTCCTAACCAAGTACTGAACCCAAGACCCTTCATGGGTTGTAGTGGATTTTTTTTTATGTATGTAACTAATAATTCACCGCAACTAATAACTAAACCGTTGTGAAAGTTTTCCTGTTCTCTTATTCATGTCCCATAGTGAAAACAGATTTTTTTAGAAGAACTATATTCTAACAACCTGAAAAACAAAATTCTAAAAAAACCTGTTTTTCACTATAGGGAATATGATAACAGTAAAAATATAGTTCTATATCTGTTGACTGAGCCTCAAGATTAGAGCTCGGATCTCCGTGCAATTGGACCATTTTATCAGCTACTCGTTGATTGATAAAAGCGATCCGAACCACGTTGAATTGGTCGTTTTAACGCAATTTTATGCTGCACGAAATTGCGCGTTTTGGAATATTTTCCACGATATTGCACATTTTGGAATTTTTGCACGATTTAAAAATTGTTTGCACAAAATTGCACGTTAAATGATCAAAGATGGAAAAATTGAAAATAATAAAATTTTAATGCGTTGAAGAGTTCCCTGGACGAATAAAACGATTAATTGAACGAAGAGTTGTGAGCTTTCCAATATTTAACATTATACTAAAAACGAGTAAATATATACGAATTACTAAGTTGTGGGTACTAATACGAGAGCTGGGAGGACTGGTTGACTTATAGATTTGGCAACGTTGGTCTCCCACTCGTCTCTTGCCAGACGCCATCTGAAATCTCTCGGACTGTAGTTCTCGGTGAATTGAAATTGATAGCTATCCACTGGTTACTGACTGATTGGAACAGTATTTTGCACGGCCTGTGAAAAAACAATTGGATGCAATAGAAAATTATAAATTGATATTCACTGTGCTACAAGTATCCCTACTTTAAATTTGACTTAAATAACTATGTATTTATTTATTTTTACTTCTCGTTAGAGTTACTTTAACAATTGGTCCACAAAAAAACGAAGAACCGCAAACAGCAATTATTCCAGAAGAAAGCACTTTGCGGAAAAATTATTTACCAATTAGTTTTAAAAATATCTACAATGGTTAAAACAAAAACGAAGATATCGGATAATTTCTTTTATAATATGGTGGATAGAACCTACTGATGTCCGGAGCTTATACACTTTTCTTTATTCATTGGCATTCTTCATCCACAAACACCACCAACGCACTATCTGATATCCTGCAGCATATTTATAACGGGAAATAGTGGGCCTGTGTCCTTATCAATGATTGTTTATCAATATTTTTTTTTCAAATTTAACTTTTCAGGATAAAATTTTGCTTTTTGTAATCGATGCAGCTCCATACATGATTAAACAGGTCTGCCGTCATTAGCCCTGACTGGTCTTGTCAGGAGGCTAGGACTTTTCAACCGCCAACATGGATTGATCTGAGAAATTAAGCTCGCTCATGACTGGCAAATCCGCGAAAGCAAGGTTTTTTAAAAATAAAAAGATTACCGATAGCCAATCGTGCAAGCACAAAAGCATGTACCACAAGCGAAATTTTCAACGAATGGGCACAGATATGAAATAAAAAACAGCGAAAATTGCCAAATGTTTATTGATAATTGTACGGCCCACAACAGTACCACATCACTCAGCGAGCGATGTCAATGTCCTGTTTTTGTCTCCTAACACAATCTCTAAGCTGCAGTCTCTAGACTTGGCCATAATTAAACGATTTAAGACATTTACAAAATGAAGAAACTCCCATAACTTTTCGTCTTAAAGATTTCGTCTATTTTGACGAAGGTTTAACGGTAGCTAGGATTGTAACTGAAAAGGAAATTTTGACTCCATATGAAAAGGAGATGAAGAAGAAATTAATGTGCCGATGATTAATTCTAAAATGGCGAAATAATACATCTACAACGTGTGCCATTTCTTACCAAAATCGGAGGCTTGTATAAACGTATTTTCTGCTCTGAACATGCTTAACGAAACCATCGATCAACGAAGCCGTCTTCAAGGATTGCACCATTAGAAAATTATCGAATTTTTTTCAAATGTGCTATTTTAAGGTTTTGTTGATCTAACTATATCATTTGTTTGTCCATTTATATTAATACAGTTTTTTTATTAATTTTGTTACTTCCTATTTTGTACTTCCGATTATTGGAAATCTCGATAATTCATATTTAACTTTCGAACCCTTGATCATACGAATTATCGATATTCTACTGTATTTTATTTTAAGTAACAATTTACTTTATTCGGTAAAACTCCAGATCGTAACCCCAACATGGCGGAAGTCTAGTTTTTAAGATCAATCAAGTACTAAAAATTTAGACGTCCGCCGCGTTGGAATCACGATTCTGTAGTTTTACCGGTATATATCAGAATAAACAATCTAGTAATCTAACCAAACAATAATTAGTAGATGGAATTTATATACAAATAACGTTGATTAATCCTATGTAAAGATAAATTGACAATTATATAAATGATAATTGTACTGAGATGTATATAAAATCAATTACATGCTTTTAGATGAATGTTTTAAGAATGCACAATATAGCCGGAAGCGTTATAAGATAAATAAATTTTTTAGAAGTTTGAAGGTTTTATTATTGAAAAACTTCTAGAAGACTGTAATATATGACATATGGCTAAAAGTCTTCAAAATAACAATATTTTATAACATTTTTTTTTTTAAAAGTATAATTCTTTTCTATATTTTTTTATAATGATTCATGGCAAATATTGTTTTATAAATAATAATAATTATATTATTTCTTAAACTTTTTCACAGTTTAACATTATACTCATATGATGCACTTTTCTTTACTTTTTCATCCATTTCCTTTCGATCAGTGGATATCGATATTTGGTTTTGCGATATCGCAAAATATCGAATATCGATATTTTCTTTCGATGTTTCAACCCTAGAGCACACCATCGTATTACACTCCATGATTATAACAAGGTGGTGACATGGTTTGAAGGAACTTAGTTTTATGACCACAATTTTCTCAGATTTAAAGATTTAATATTGAACTTACAGAGGATACGCAATTCGTATTGAAAGTTGAAAACATCGTAAATGAGCCATACGATTGTGCCAGATCTTGCGTTTTTAAAAGCTCATTTTGGGTTAATTCCTGTTTCTATTAAAAAGCATGATTAAACAATTTACGATTGGATGAACAAATTAAGATAAGAAATGAAGATGATGAAATGAAATGAAGGGCGAGTGTTGTCCCTATAATCACCCTTCTGATACTAATGAAGATGACAGTGATTATGAGGGGATATCAGCAATCCCTCAACGGTTCTACCAGGATGAGTTAAATGACCTTGTCAGAGATCTTAACCTGTCGAAGGAAGCTTCTGAATTACTGACTTCCAGACTGAAGAAAAAAATTGAGCATGAAAAAGGCAAAGTAATTTGCGATGAATATAAGATTGTTTTTCAAAAAACTCCAGGCTTCTAAATTATAAAATATAAATATAAAATTATAATAATAAAATCCTTAATTATTAAGCGGTTAATGTGTCCGATAATAGTGGAACCGGTGGAAGTCCAACGACCTTTTTCTCAATTAAAGCAAATTATAAGCGACAAGAGGTACGCATTTACTCAATTATATCTATAAATGTATGTAGTTGTATGTATTATATACTATATATGTTAAATTTTGTATGATTTTTATTTTTTCAAATAAATTGCGTTTTTTCTTGCTTAATTTATTTTGTCCTTGCTTAATTTATTTTAATGTTAGTACATCAATTTTAAAGATCTTAAACACATGAAGGTATGTTTAAAGCATATTTTCAAATATTGCATATTTTATATTGCATGTTTTTGCACATTTCAACATTTCGATTGAACGTTTTCAGATTCTTTCTGCACAAAAATCCGGACTCTACTCAAGATCCACAAACAGCTTATATTTTTAACAGTCGAGAAAAACAATCAATACATAAATTCAAATCAATATATACAAAATTTTAATTGGTTTTATTTTTATTTATTAACATATCAACTACTATCATTTTGTTTTTATAAAAATATATCAATTTTGCATTGTTTTAACCTAACTATACTTTAACTATTAAAAAATAGCCTATGAAATTACCCTCTATCTGATATTACTAATGTAAAAAATACCAAAACGATAATATGTCAGCAAACCTTGGTCGCGAATTGCTGTAATATCAATTTTATTTTTTTTTTTACAAACATCTTAATTTAAATTAATAAGTTAATAATGGAGTTTTTTGTATTCATCCTCATCGTTAATTTTTTAAGTGCATAGTTTTCTTTTGAAAATAAAATATAAATTAGCAACCTCATTCCTTCGCTGAAAAGCGAATTATAAGCTTTAATCTTAAAGCTTTAATCAAGTTTTTATACCATTATTTATTCTTCAACCTAGGCTAGTAATTACTTTGTATGAGATGACGTTTCAGTTACTCTGCTAGCATCTCAACATCATTGCCATCACCAGTAGAAAGGAAATGCAGCCAGGATATTTGTCTTTTGATTTCAGTTCACTTCCTTCTTTGACTCACTTCTCTTCCTTTTTATGGTTATATTTTTCTGAGAGAAGTATTAAACAGCTATTTTCCATTATTTCCTATTTAAATATCGTTCATTAAGAAGTATTAATAACTATTAATAAGTATTAACATTCCAAGCATCATTTTTTTTTTGTTTTAGTATGCTAATTATTGTTAGTTGGGTCCCACTACATAGGTTGTTAGCTATGCAGGTGAATCACCATTTCAATGTTGTCATGATTCCATCTCTTATCGCAAACAATCTTTTCAATGGGCAAGAAAAAAAGAAAAAAAATGTCGAATCTAAACTACAACTGTGAGTGGGGTGGAAATGGCTAACAGAAGCCACCAATGACAATTCTATACTACAAATCAAAACTGCTCAATAAACATTTTTCTTAAATCAAATGAATATTTTTTTCGTTCATATTCAGAAAAATACTTCCGTACCGATTCACGAACTTTTAATTTCCAAATTATTACTTCAATTAGTATTTCGAGCTAGTATGGTCAAAATTTATAAAACTTAAAATTTGACCTGAAAAAATAAATAAAATAAAACTAATAAAGATGATATAAAATTAACTGTTCTTTTCTTCCTTAACTGCTCCAAACCCTTTGACTCATTAAACCATTCCACCCTTTAATCCAAGCTAAAATCATTACCCTTTTCCAACAGTTCTATCTTCAAACAGTTTCAATCTTTCCTTTCTTAAGGTACCCAAGCAATTACAGTTCCTAATCAACCTTTATCTTCCTATCTTACACTTACCTCAGGAGTCGCCCAGGATTCGAGCATATATCCTTTTCTTTTCTGCTCCTACAATAATGACCTTTATAAATCGATTCTTCATTGTTCCCATCATCTTTATGATGATGATTCCCAAATCATCAGCAATTGTTCCTAAAAAACAAGCATATTGTTTTTTTTTATTATCCTTTTCTCTCCGAATTATTTGCAATGTTTATCAACATTCAATACCTAGATCAAATCAGCGCATGGGGAAACTTAAATGTATTAAGGTTAAACGCTGCTAAAACTCAGGCCATTGTCATTGGTTCCTCTTCTCAGATCCAGTTCCAAATTCCTTACCCTATACCTAAATGACCATCCCATCACTTTTTGCTCCTCCTTTAAACATTCAGGCATTATCATTGATCAAACCCTCGCCTGAAACCAGCATATGGCCCAGATCTCCCGACTATCAATTGCTACCTTCAAATTATTTCATCGATTCCGCCGTCTCCTACCTAGATATACTCGTATTGGCCTTCTATTATCTTCTCTCATCTTCTCCCACTTTGATTGCGGCTGCGTAGTGTACAGTGGCCTCTCGGTGGATCTCAGGGTTTGATTATTACGAATAGCTTCATTAAATTTGTTATGAGACCCCGAAACGTCCCCGTGTTTCTCACCATAATGCAGAGTTAGCGTGCCTCTTCCTCTCCTTCCGTAGACAATATTTTCTAGACACGTTCCTTTACCAAATAATCAACAACCATTTTCTATGTCTACAATCTCCACCAATTCATGTCATCTATGCATTCCCTTCCACAAGATCTCGGCCTTTTGCCCTTTATACTCCTTTTATCAGATCTACCTTATTTCTCTTATTATTAGATTCTCCCTTCTTAAAATCCGATAAGCTCTCTCCTTATGTACATTTAAAGGCCTCCTATTCCAGTTCTTCTTCCCAATCCAGCCAAACACTGGCTAATGATGTATTACGTAATTAGAATTTGGTACCATTAATGACGTTTTTATGATATGATCATATATTTCATTTCACTTTTCAAGCATATTGTTTTTGTTTTTTTCTTGTGAATATTAGAAGAGTTCTTTTTTTTTTTTTATGTTACTCTATTTTTTCATTTACGAGATCATTCTCACAAACTTATAATGTACTTTTTATGCTGTTTATTTCCCATTTACTTATTTCTGTATAGAATACTTATACTTTCGTATTTTTTATGGAACAAGGTGTTCTTATTAAGTAAAATACAAGTTGTTTTAGTTGTTATATATTGTTAAAACACTACTATAATGTTGAGACACGACAATCTTTAAAATAGATTAAAAAACAGTAAATTAAAAAAAAATAACGTTATTATAATCTAATGACGATAAGTAACGCTTAACCTCTAAAAACGAACCTTTCCACTTGTACTTGTACTTTAATATGAAATAGTTGTTGTAAACAAATTAACTAACGGCAAGTTTGATGGCACAGACCTACAAGAAAAAAACAATTTTTTGGTGCCTAGGATTTTGGAACTGATTTTAGCTATATTTGGGCCGCTGAAACTAAATATGAAATTAGTTTTTTCTATTAGCTCTACTTTTTGAGATAAGTGTGAAAAATGAAGTAAAACTGCCTGCTTGACTCGAGCTACTTCCTTCCTTCTTGACCAGTCTGGGAATCCCCACTTCGTCACTGGGAATCCTATCCTTCATTTAAACGCTTCAACTAAATTTGAGGTCGGTTTGTCAGTTTTAACCATGCAGTATAGATCGAACTTGATAAAAATGAGTTCAAGTAGAAGAAGTTGTGTAAATCATCCTGATGTGTTTTGCTACATATGCGGAGAATACACATTAAAAGATAACATACAGACTATAAGTGACCTTGTAAAGAGAGCTTATCATGGATACTTTGGTGTTAAGATAGTTGATCAGGATAAATCCTGGGCACAGCATCAGATTTGTAAAACTTGTACACAACATTTACGTCAGTGGACTAACGGGAAAAGAATAAGTTTGAAATTCGGCGTACTGATGGTTTGGAGTATACAAAAACCACATCGATGACTGTTATTTTTGTAGTAAATATTACTGGAATCAATCGATACAACTGTAGCAAGTGGACTTATCCTGATTTAGCCTTTGCAAGACACCCGGTCCCTCACTCAGAGGAAGTACCAATCCCAGCATTTCACCAGCTTCCAGAGCTTTCTGAGGGCGAGTGTTGTCCCTATAATCACCCTTCTGATACTAATGAAGATGACAGTGATTATGAGGGGATATCAGCAATCCCTCAACGGTTCTACCAGGATGAGTTAAATGACCTCGTCAGAGATCTTAACCTGTCGAAGGAAGCTTCTGAATTACTGACTTCCAGATTGAACGACAAAAATTTACTGGAAAAAGGAACCAAAATTACTTTTTACCGTACAAGAGAAAAGGGTCAGCTACCATTCTTCTCTTAAGAAGAAAATTTTATATTTTGTCACGATATTAGAGGACTCCTGGAAAAATGAGTCTTCCTGAATATTTTCCAGATGATTGGCGCCTATTTATCGATCGCTCAAAGCGAAGCTTGAAATGTGTTCTTCTACACAATGGGAACAAATACGGTTCAATAACAACTGCTCACTCAACGACAATGAAAGAAACATATAGCACCATAGCTTTGGTATTGGAGGATATAAGGTATCGTGAACATCAATCGCTGATTTGTGTGGACTTAAAAATGGCAAACTTTCTCCTCGGACAACGTACATTTCACTAAAACGTTATATCTTAGAAATTTGACCGTCAAGCCAAAAACTAATGTCATATTTGAATTCAGGGCATCAAATTCATAAGAAATCAGCTCTTCTCAACTTCTATCGCTCCTCCCACCCTCCCCCTCCACCGATGTGAAATACCCATCACAAGCAAAGACACCTTCGGTTTTAGTGATTTTACTACACCGGGTAAATCAGTGTAAAGCAGTCGGTTACAAAGTCCAACACCATGTATCTTTGCTAATAAAACACGTTTTCGGATATTGTGCACAGGGTGCCCAATTTGGTACACAACTATTAGGGACAAAAAACCCTAAAAAAATCAAAAGTAAAAAAATCGGTACACTCGTTTAAGAAATATTCGTGGTAAAGACGTGCTATGGTTCAAAATGCGTTTTTTGGGCTCAGGAGGTCCTGAAACGAACAGATCCGCTGAAAACCGCTGAAAATTACACATCCAAAATTTGGCCCGATTACAATACCTTCCAAAATAGTCTTATGTTTTCTTTGTGGTCTGAATCGAGAGTTTATCTAAAATTCTTCTAGAACAGGAGGGAGAGGGAGAGTTAATAATTTAAAGAGCAGACTTTAGGCAAGTTCCATCAAAATATTTAGAGCCATTTTGGCTTTAAAATCTTTCGTAAAACAGTTTTTTTGAATATTGTGCAGAGGGTACAAAATTTGGTGCAGAAGCATCGGGGGACAAACCCCTGTAAAACAAAAAAATCAACAAAATCGGTCCACCCGTTCAATAGATACTCGTGGTACAAACACACAGAAAGACCAGTGGTTAAAAATGCATTTTGTTTTTTTTCTCAGAGGGTTCTGAAATGCTTAGATTAGTTGAAAACTGAACATCGAAAATTTGACCCGATTACATAAAATACATTTTAATCTAAGAAATCGGGATTTTGAATTTTGTGTTTGAATAGAAAAGAAAATTATTGTTAGGAAATCCGATCAAAATTGTTGAGAAATTTAAGAATCCCCCTCCTCAATAAATTGTTGTAACGACGTTTCTGGATGAACTGGGGGTGGAGTGGCTTGTTGAAGTTGTAAAAATACTGTGTTCGCAGCCAACGTGCATTTATCTACCTTCTTAATTATCCTTTTTACTTTGTATTTTAGTTATACTCTAGAGACTGTCTCATTTTCAGTTCCCTTGAGTCTTCTAAGAGCCGACTTTTCATGAACAAATGAGAATCACTTGTTTACACGCAGGAACCGTCTCTCTCCATTCCCTCCTCTCTTCAAATTATAAAATGAAATGTCCTTAGATGCGACTTTCGTTAGGTACAGCGCTCTCACCTACCCTTATAAAACTTCTCCATGAAATAATAAATGCATTAATGTAAGCCCATCTCATTATACAGAGAAAAAGTTGTCCACATTTTTTTTCTAAACAAGTTCATCACCGGCCTCGCTGGTAATTTGAGGAATGTAAAAATAAATATGAGGTGATTCCTTTATTATAGAATAAATTATCAACTGAAACGTCATTTATGCACTTTTGGCAATACTGATTTGCAGTGCACCCTTTTTTAAAAACTGTAATGCAGGGTCTGTCCTATTATATTTTGTCGGAAGTTATGTTCTTGTATCTTTTGTAATTTATAAACTTATTGAAGGGAAGTTATTTCATTCTTATTCTCCCTAAAATCGAATAGGAGTGGAAGGATAAAATAGTGGCGACGAGGATGGGATTTGGAATGATCCAACAATCGTAAGTTTCAACATAATCAATTAGCTCTTTCTTAGTAGGAAAATAAAATAATAGCATAGCAAAGTTAGAGGAGTTATTCAAATAATTTTTAGAACAACAAAAATTATTATTATCAAGTCAACAACAAGAGGGAACTTCAACCAAAACAAAATTAATTGCCCGAATTGCTTCGGAACTACAATTTGAAACATTTAGCGAAACAAAAGAGGAATCTACGTATTATAAACAAAAGTTAGAAAATTTCTTTGTCATGAAATAAATAGTGGATACAACACGGAAGCAGAACAAGCAAAACAAAGAATTCTTATAGACAGCATAGGTTGAAAAACATTTCATTTGGTATCTAATCCTTTGGCACCTGAACGTTAAATCATATTTTGAGCTTGTAAAGTTAATATAAAATCACCTTTGTCCTAAACCAAATAAGTATGTAGAACAACAAAATTATTTTTTTTTATATCAAGAACGTAGCTTCAAATGTGATGTATTCAATACTACTTTGTTCCTCTCAGGAAAATGATTAGTTCTTGTGACTTTAAGTGTGATTCAAGCAGCAAATCCATAAGTGAAGTTTTTTTGAGGTCTCAATTCATCAGGAGCCTAGCGGATGCATCTTTAAGTGAAAAACTGTAAGAAAATAGTTTAACATTTGAGAAGGCCTCTGAGCTGGCCCTAACACTACATGCAACTTTTCAAGGAAATAAAGCCTTACACAACAAGATCGAGACAGTAAATAAACTTGTTCCTCGCAAACCTTATGAACCGGCGTCGTATAAAGATACTTATAGGTAATTCTAGATGGATTCATTACAAACAGCTCGGAATCAATGGATTGTACTTGTTCTGTGAATTGGGTAACCACAAATAAACTGAATGTAGACGGGAAAAACGTAGCCTGCACTGTGCATACTGTAATAGGTACGTACGTAACTAAAAGTTTGTAACGCTACCCTGTCGGCAGCCAAACGTGCCCCAGTGAATTATGTCAATACGATTCGTACTGAGCCCGCCATTGAAGAAGACCAACTTACTGATTCAGTTGACAAAATATTTTTTATAAATAACACCACAACTAAAACAAATGAAAAGAAATTTGTCTTGAAATTTGAAAAGAAAGTACACAATAGATCACAATCATTTGAAATAGATACTGGAAGTCTATTAAGTCTAATGAATGAGCGGGATTCTGAAATCTTATTTCCAAATTTCAATATGCTCAATTGCATCGATTTAGAACAGTAACACGGGAATATTTTCATCCCCCGGGGAATAGCTAAGATTCCAGTTAAATAAACATCAATAAAACAATAAATCCATTGATGGCCTATACATAATTTCGTCCAGATCAACTCCGTTATTGGGCCGAGCAAGGATACGCAGCCTGCAAATTCAAATTCACGATTCAAATAATTATGAAAACAATGATGAAAACAACATCAACAGTACAATACACGGTAAAGAAGAGACGAATAAGCTTAAACAAATTGTTCTGACAAAATATGCAAACATTTTCGAAAGCAAAATCGGTAACGTTCCTGCAAAATATAAGTGTTCTTTAACAATGAGGGAGAACGTAAAACCAGTTTTTCTAAAACATCTACTAGTTCCGTGTTCCCAACAAGACAGAGTCAACAAGGAGTTGGACGACCTGGAGGAAGAGGGAATAGTGGAAAACGTAGAATACTCTCATACGCCGTAGAATACACCCCGTACTAGTGGTCCCAAAAACTGATTGCAACGTGAGGCTCTCCGTAGACTACTAGGTAACCGTGAACCTACAACTTGTACAACTTGAAGATCCAAGATACCTTATCCACAATATACGAATGGCCAAGCTGTTTTGTGTTCTGGACATGCACAAAGCCTACTTATAAGTTCCAATAGATATGGAAAATCAAAAGGTACAAGCAATATCAATGCACAGGGGCATATACTAAATGAAACGCCTATCTTTTGAGATAAATACAGCCCCTAGTGAATTTAGCAAATTTGTTGATCTATTACTTCGAGGGTTGGAAGGTAAGGCTTCTTACTTTAACGACATAATGATATGGGTAACAGTAGAAGAATGTTATCAGCGTCTGGACAAATGTTTGTCCCGACTTCAGTGTTTTGATCTACACATAAACAAACAAAAGAATAAATTGTTTGAGAGGGGAATAAGCTTCCTGGGGTATTTTTTCAACGATGTTGGATTAAATAAGTGTCCAGACAAGGCCAAAGCCATCCTGGAAGCTCCCTCACAGAAGACGTCCGCACACTAATGTACATCATAATTTCTCCAAGTTTACACTTATAACGTTACTTACTTGTAACATTACATAAATTCTGCATCCATTATATGAACTCAAAACAAATAAAAAAATTGAGTTGACAGAGTGATGTGGGGATTCCTTCAAGAGCATAAAAGAAGCTTTAACAAGTGACAGAGTTCCAGTAAGATACGATCCATCACTCCCTTTAGTTCTTTCGACAGATGCTAGCCCAGTAGGATTATCAGCCTTTCTTTTCCACATAATCGATTGTACGGAAAGGCCTATAAGTTTTGCATCACGGCCGTATATTCACACTAGTAATAAGGATGTGAATATCGATATATATCGCATCGATAGTCTTCGAATATATCGAAATAATAGTTCGATGTATCTAGAAAAATATCGATATTTCGATAGATCAAGCCTATATATATATATATACTTTACCTTTAAAAGAAGGGACTTAAGGATGTGGGAAAAATAACGAAATATACATATTTTAAAAATAATATAGCGATATTTTTGTCCAATAGTTTTAACTCGATATATCGTAATATAGATATTGAAATTTGAGTATCGAAAACCGATATTTTTTCCAAAAAAGAATGAAATAAATTTTTAAAAAATAATGTCTATAAGTTTTATAGTTTTCAGTCATTATTAATTCAATCGAGATTTTCTTTCTTATTTTTTTTTATTTTTTTCATGTGAAGCAATTTAATTACTTTTTCTCTAACTCTTAATTATGAATCTTTTTAATATGTACTTAGATAGGTTTTTAGAAATTCGTTCAATATTAATTTTATTCCATCATTTTAATTTTTAAGTTGAAGCGATTTAATTAATGTTTTATCTAGTTCCTAGTATGTAAATAAATAGTATATACGCTGTATATGATCTATTTATTAATAATTAATTGTTGCTATTAAAGCTATTACAAATCAAAGACTGTCAATTTATAATTCCCTTTCCTTCAATTTAATGCGAAAATCCTCTTCTTCTTCTGCTTTCAAAGATTATAAATATCCATGCCCGATATATCGAAATATAGATATTTTTCATTGATATAAATAACTACTATTTCGATAGATTTGGAAACTCTCGTTATGATATATTTCGATATTTTAATTCGATATTTACTTCCCTAACCAGAATCCGTATAGAAGATTGCATTAACACAACAAATCTAGATAGTAACACGAACACCACACAAGTCTTTTTTTTTGTACTTTGTCAAACCCGCCGCGGCGGATTCGACAAAAAAAAAAAATTAAAAAAAAATGTAAAAATATCGGTTTTCGATACTCAAATTTGAATATCGATATTACGATATATCAGATTAAAAAAAATTATATATTTTTAAAAAATATCGATATATCGATATTTTTCAAGCATCCCTAATTAGTAGCAGCCATTATTATGCATAATTATTCTCACTGAAAACTTCCAGTTGTTGCGGTGTCTAGGTTACTCAGAAATCCGACGTTCCTTTCAGAATTCGACTACATCATCAAACTTCGACGCTCCAGAGAACATTCAAATGCAGACTATATTTCACGCTCTCCGCTAATCACAAAGGAAAAGTTAACTGACGAAGACTATGAGGTATTTAATGCAATAATGTCAAACGTATCATTAGAGATAGTAACAAAATGAGCTATTCTCAGGGAAACAGGAAAAGACCCAGAATTATGCGCAATTAAAAAGGCGCTGTTCGATATTAGACATAAGTCAACCAAATATAGTTTACATGAGCGAGTCATATTTTGAGGAGAACGGATTATATAGCCAAAAGCGCTTGAACAACACATCTTGGACGAACTCCATGTGACTCATCAGGGAGTAGTACGGATGAAATCCCTTGCTCCTAGATACTGCTATTGGAAGAACATAGATAAAGATCAGGAAATGCGCAGAATCAGTGAGTGTGCAGAATTAAAAAACTATCAAATAAAGGCTCCAAAACACTCCTGGGAGACACCCTCAGCAAACTGAGAAATAATAAATATTGATTATGCTGGCCCCTTCCAGGGTAGGCACTTTCTAGTCGATGATAGTAGTAGATGCCTTATCTGAATGGCCGGAAGTGACGATCCAACAATATGCTCCTACAACTGTCTCAACTATCAGGGATCTATGAGAGAGATTCAGAAGGAATGGGATGCACATCTTAGTGAAAGACAACGCTTCAATTTTCAAATCTGAAGAAGTTCAATCATTCCTCCATAGAAATGGAATTCTGCGTAAAACTATAGATCCAGAGCATCTTGCCACAAATGGCCTAGTAGAAAGATTCGTCAAAGCCATCAAAAATAGATTGAACTCTTTGGTTGGCGATCCTGGAACGGTGCACGAATAAATCCATCAAATATTGTTTTACTGCAGAGCCGCTATTGAACGAGATAAAGTCTTCGGCCGAAACATTTCTAAACAGAAGACTTCGTACAAAACTGGACCTATTGACATACCAAAATCAAAAGGCTTAGGAAAGCAACATTCTGCCTGAACATTTAATTTACATTGGAGGCAGGATGCAAGAACGAGTTTACAGCAAAGGATCTATGTGGAAATTTGGAAACATCTCTATGGTTCTCGGTCAAGTACATTACTTAGTAAAACTCGATGAAGGTATGGTGGTAAAGCAACACATAGAACAGACCCGAAGAACATAAGTACAGTCGTGTTCGACAACCATGACCGTTCCTCGGCCACAATCCAACTCTTGTAACAATGAGGCTAAAATTATAATCTCGAAATAAATAAATAAAGTAAATATGATATGAAAAATAAATAAATGAAATATAAAAAATAAATAAAACATCGAAATAATCTTGTCGATTTTAGTGACCACCAGGAGAACAACGATGGCCTCTTAACCGAGACTGAGCTGTCTTCGCCACATACGAATCCAGATCTCCATACGACCCCCAACTTCAATAACTCCCCAAAGGCGATCAATTGAGGCAAAAGGAGACCAGCCAGATATATATATTCATATCTGGCTGTATGGAATAAACGAATGCCACCCACATAGGAAAAAAACCCCAGGAATATGCGTCCGGTGATTAAACTGTACTTGTGAGTGTGAGAATGAACTTTATTAAATTCTTTAGACCTTAAGCTATATCAATAGGAGAAACTCAGTTCAATTTAAGAGGGAGGAGAATCTGTCATTTATGCACTTTTGACAACACTGATTTGCTGTGTAACGTTTTGCTCCAAGGTAAACTGTAATGCAAGGTCTGTCCTGTTATCTTTCATGTGAAGTTACGTACTTGTATCTTCTGTGTGATTAATAAACACATTGAAAGGAAGTGATTTCATTCTTATTCTCCCTAATCCAATAGTGAGGAATGATAAAATGAGAAAAGAGACCGAAGTATTCTTAAAATGGGAAAGTTGTGATTTAGGATTTTGTCTACAATAGGTTTAACTATAACTGGGGATTAATTAAATATAACCATTTCCACTTTCTTGAAATATGTTTTGTCCAACCTGACAGTGACATCTATTGGTAGGTTCCAAAAAATACAGATTATACAATTAAATAGAAAAAACAATAAACTAAAAAAGGCGCTTTAAGTTTTTTTGTTTTTTCTTCCAATAATTTAAGTAGGCAGAGGACCAAAAGGAAAGGACTTGAAGAAAAGAATACAGATTTATTGTTAGGTTCTAACTTACTGCAATAGCAAATAGACAAAGAGACAATACCGCCGGAGAACCATTGAAATCACCTTAATAGCTTTTCCATAATATAAAAGGAAATTCATTATTACATTAACTATTTTGTTAAAAAGATTATTGATGAAAATCGATATGCTAGGACAAAGTCTTTTCTCAATATTTAACTAGGTTTTTTTTTATTTATTATCAAAGAAAATGTCGGTTTAACAATAAGTAATGGCCAGTGCCCATATATAATTATTAACATTTAGTGTTCTAAAAATATATAATTTACATTATGTTATGGAGCCAGCTTCAAAAAAACTGAAAGTCATGATCAATTATTATTAATTAGCTATATCACCCTTATAAATAATGGATTAAGGGTAAACCATAATTTCAATAAAATCAGAATAAAAATGACGAATCCATTGCTCAAGTGAGCTAAATTAAAGATATTTTTGAGTGGAAAAAAATAACAGAATATTCGAATATTATTTAATTCGGTATGTTTTACTGACAGTCTAAAGAAGACGCAACCTATGAATTCACCATAAGCGGTGTAGATTTTTAAAAACACTAATGAGATTGAGTTTTTATTATACAGCAATTTTGAAAATTTAATAATCTGCTCATGTTCCCTGTGAGTTATTGCATTCTTGTGTGGTTAAGGAAGTAATCCCTCTTATTTATGAATTTAAATTAACATAATTCTTGTTTATATATATATATATATATATATATATATATATATATATATATATATATATATATATATATATATATATATATATATATTAACATAATTCTTGTTTATATATATATATATATATATATATATATATATATATATATATATATATATATATACTCCGTTTATAATATACTATTACATTGTAAGAATGGTTTATTCGTTTTGAATTATTGGGAGGGGGAGAGGAATTGGCCTATCAATAATAGAGATGAAAAGATGAGAGCAGGTTATTCGCTCATCTAATTAAGGCCCATGTCCCCATGTGAGATAAGCCCTTTTTCTCCCAGGCATAGAGTAACAAACACTGGCAATAAATATTCATGGCAACGACACAATAAGCCTGTAATATATTCACCTGTCCGTTTATCAACATCCTCTATCGATTTTGCCATCGGAAAAATTGAACATGTAAAATAATCCAGAGGTGGTTAATTATGAATTCCTCGTTGGAGAAAAAAAGAAAAAAATCTATTATACCAATGGAAAACATATCTCAAACTAAAACTATGATTATGCATTTAAAATAGAACAGTCTGTTATAGCTTTCATCTAGGGTATACAATGTTGACAAAATATAGAGTGTACAGTCAGCGTAAAATGATGCATCGAGTGGAGTCCGTTTCAGCTGAAAATAACTTGGCTGGGTTACAGTTTTTACAAATATAGACTTAACTAAAAACATTGAATGGCTCCTTGGAAATATCCCTTACCAGAAAGAGTTTAATGTTTTTACTTTCTTGTACGCAGTATAGGAAGTATTGTAATCGCTAAAATTTTCGATTTTCAGATTTCAACGGAAATATCAATTTTGACTATCCCTGAATCTATTTTGACTAGTTTCGTCGTGGCATCTGTACGTACGTTCGATCGTATCTCGCATAACTCAAAAACGGTTAACCGTAGAAAGTTTAAATTTTGTATTTAGGATTGTTGTAACATCTAGTTGTGTACCTATCTTTTTTGGATCACTACATGATCACCAGAAGTGGTACTTTACTTGAAGGTCATAATAGATTATCATAAAAAATTATATTTAAATATTGATGCAAAACTTCTTAATTTTGATATATAAAACTTAGATATTAATACAAATAACATACTAGATTTCGGTTAAAATTAGCAAACCGGAGGTGGTACTTTACATGAAGGTCATAATAGGCATTCATAAAAATTATATTAAAATATAATACAAAACATCTCAAATTTGGTATATGAAGCTTTTATGAATTGTTAATTTTTTTAACAGAAGTAGGTGCCTCAACATAGAGATTAAAAGTAAGTTTTACTTCCTATTGTTGCGTCTGGGATTGATTTCGCTCCACTTTAAAGTAGCCAGAAGTGCAATTTTGAAATCAGAAAAATGTTTGGAAGAAAATAAGACCAGTTCCAGGTGTATGTTCGATTAATGAATTTTGAGGAAGTCAGATCGAACTCTGGGCACGTCTGGTGAGCACTTCGCTTTAGTTACAACAGCCAGACGCGCTGTTTTGTGTTAAGACATCACTTATCTATTTTTTAAAATTACTTCCCCATGTATGTTCGATGGGTGACCTAAATCTGCCTCTTACTCCTAGACTATTTACTACGGAGCTCGCTCTGCGCATCGCACTTCACACAGTACAACAAATACTTAACTCCCTTGTTATTTTTATATACAGCAGTACCTTGGTATGCCGATGAGTGGAGTTGCTGTCGGCCATGCTTACTGGTCTGGAGTATCGTGCAATCCATTCTGAAATGCAGTGATTGAAGGAAAAATATCTTGTGCGGTGCCCGCATCTTTACCATCTTTGTTTTTTTTTTTTGTGTTTACGGTTTATCAACATTAAACAAAACGTATGTGTGCCTGCGCCCCAAATGTTTTTGGAAGACTAAGTTGTAACGTTAAAAACGTGAGAACGATACCGCTATTGTTGTTTTTTTTTTCATTTTTATTCAGTGCTTTGAGTACAAGAAGAAGAGGAAGTTTTAAGGCTGCTGAATATGTTAATTATGAATTATTAATAGTAGAACCTCGGTAATCCGAGTTCGATGGGACTAGCGGATAGATCCCATTTATAATGTTATAGTTAAATCATTATAAGTCATTATAAATACAAGTTATTTTTTAAATATCTTCATTATGTGAGATTCGTTTACTGTTTCGTATCGACTGCATGAACCCTTACTGCATCGAGCTTGAAGCAGCACATCCGAGCAACTCGGTCCGCAAATGCAGGCCCCTCCAATATGGTGGGGAGGGGGTTCTTTCTAACCGCCTACAATTCATTCTAGCCCTCAGTTTTTCTCTATTCACTGTCTGTATACATTGTGAGTGCCAAAATTCCCTATAATTTGAGTAGTTGTGACCCAAATATTTATTTAATAGGCTGTTCGAGTCACCAAATCACAGGAAGCAAATTGCCGTCTAACCAAAATGCATTATCGGTACCATTTTACAATTTACATCAGGTTAAATTGACACTGAGTGAAGGTTAATATTTAGTACTTCGTGAATGAGTAATTTTCTGGGAAAAGGCAAGAATCACAACAAAGGCAATATCATACTGTGTTGGAAAAATTATGAATTATGAAGAATAAGAAAGAATGTCCTTGAGGTGATGGTGGAAAGGAGACTGAGATGCATGGACACGTTAAAAGGATGGATGATGAACGAATCCCCAAAATGGCATTGGAGTGGAAAGCCGAAGGTAGAAGAAAAAGAGGTAGACCGCATGTCAGATGGAAAGATACTGTGACTGAAAGTATGGCGGGACGGAAGAGGAAGTGATAAACAGAGATGAGTAAAAGAACAGACTGAAGGAGGAATTTGGCTGAGGGAAACTTCGATGTGCGAAGAAAATCACTAAGAAGAAAAAGATGAATTATGAAGAATTGATTGGCATGATCTTCATAAAATGTCTCATCGGTCATCAGGTTTGCATTAGGAACGCCAATATAACTTTATTTCAAGTTTAAATAATTTATTTGTTATCACCCATGCCAATGTATTGGAAATTGTGAAAACAGAAGAAGATGGAATATAAAAATTTCATAAATAGGTAAAACAGAGCCAGGTCGAAGAGTTGGAAAAGAACGAAGAAAGGAGGCGCATGAGGCGTATAAACGAGGAAGAAATACAAGCTAAACCAATAGCAGGTCTTAAATGATTACTGGGCCCATTGACTCATCATTCGAGGAATATTGGATACTCACAAGCGCGAAGTCATTGAAATGTTTTTTTTAAATAGTTCTATGAGAGAAAAGTTCCACTATGTCTGTAGAGGACCAAATAAAGACTGGTAGTGAAGAAATCTCCTGAGCTAGCTTTGACATAATAGTGACTTAGAGAATTTAGCGGAGATAATAAGATAAACCAGTGATTATTCATATTCTGAATGAACCACTCTGTCACTACCTTCCATGATCTACCAGTGAATTTTTGAAATGCATTAGATGGTCATAAACTGAAACACGATTATAAAGAGCTCATCGAATCGTCCATTATATTCATTGGATGGAATCCAGACAACAAAATTAAAATCAAACCCTATGGTGCACTACACAATGCTTGATGGATGGTATAGGCGATTAATTTATTGATATTTTTTTGTGAGCTATTGGGTTTGGGAATGCCGGAAGTAAACAGATTAAAAAACTTATGTCTTTTTTTCTTGTAAAATTATACTGGGAAGCCTGGATACATTGTTCATCGGCAGTCTGAGCTCATATCAATGATCTAATTTTTTTAAAAGAGGCAATTACGATATGAAGAAATTAAGCAAATTTTTATATCGAGGTATTATTTGCTGCATTGCAGAAATTTTCTGATAACTAGTTGAAATAGATGGCTGTTGAGAGACCGTCACAAAGACGTTAAAACAAAGAGGAAAGAATCAAAAGTATTTATATATAAAATAAGTATTTATAATATAAAATACAGAAACAAAAAGAAAATAGTATATATAAAAATAAAATTACTATTTTATTTTAACAGTTTTATGGTTAGCTGTAAAACAAAAATTGTACTTTACAAAACACTGATTCGGCCTGTAGTGACGTACATCTGTGAGTCTTGGACACTAACAAAAAACGATTCACAGTTATTCGAAAGGTTTGAAAAACGCATCCACAGAAACATCATAGGGCCAGTAAAGAAAACGTCGTATTGCAAAGAAGAAAGAATGCTGAATAATACGAACCTTATGGTGATATGAGCATCTCTTCTTTTGCTAGGATACAGAGGTTGAAGTGGCTGGGTCAATTGCTTAGAATGGATGAAGGAGGGATGGCAAGAAGAGAGTAGGAAAACTGTCCTGATGGATTTAGGCCTAGAGCAAGACGAAAGGGCAGATGGAGAGATAATGTCCTGGGTCCTATTTCATAATAAAGTGCAAGTGCAAGTAGACCTACGACTTACTACACATATGGCACACTGTGAAATATTGAAACAAGATACAATTTAAAATACTATTTTAAATTGTACCGTGTTCATCATTTCACAGTGTGGTATCTGCGTAGTAAATCATAGGTCTACTTGCACTTTTACTTTTGTATTTAATAATAATGAAATAGGCCCTGGTCTAACAATACTGGTCTAACGATACCCCCCTTCTTTATACCTTTTTCGAGGCAAATGAAAATTTACACCTAAATACATATATGCTCAAAGCCAATTATTCCAAATTTATAAAACAACATATCCAAAACCAAAGCCGGTATTACGAATACGTATAAGTTTAACAAATTGTGGAAATTAATGAGAAATCGCATTAGCATAAAGTGTTTTGTTTTCATTCTATAATCCTTAAAATTAATACATATGTATTCATACATACGGTATGTGTTTCAGCATTAATGAATGAATATACATTATTTTTTTCACATTTTATACTGCCACTTAAGTGCCAGATCGATATCAGAAAATTTAAAAATAATTTAAATTATGACTTTGTGTTCTTTTACAGTCATTGTGTCCCAACATGTCCCTTTTAAATAAATAAGAATATGTCAGTAAGGATGTATATAAGCACTCAAAACGATTCTAGCCGCGTGAATCTACGAACTTTGGAACAAGCAAAATATGATACTATAAAATATGCTTGTAAATATTTTCCTACTCAGTCCAGTGGAAATATCATTTTATATTGTAAAAGGTGGAGTAATTTCGATTTTCAGGTACGTTGTATAATACATACATAAATACTCCCCTCCCATAAAAAATCCAAGTATTCAACCTTCCATACCTTGCGCGTTTTCTTCAATAATGCTTCGCCTTCTCCAAATAATGCTGTTTTTTTTATTTTTTATTTTGCACATTAAAATCAGCAATTTATTTAGTGTTACATATTTATTTAATATAAATAAGTTTATATTATTAAATATATAATATATTTGTATTACATAAACATATAATATATTTATATTATTAAACATATAATATATTTGTATTACATAAACAAATAATATATTTATATTATTAAATATATAATATATTTATATTATTAAATATATAATATATTTATATTATTAAATATATAATATATTTGTATTACATAAACATATAATATATTTATATTATTAAATATGTAATATATTTATATTATAATATTTATTCAAATGTATAAAATGGGAATTTTTTCACCTCGCTTGTGTAATATAGACAGACATTATTATTATTTATTTCATTATTTTGGTTATAATGCTTTCTATAATTAATTTTTTTTTTTAATTATTAATATTACTATTGACAGGTCGACTTCACAAAGGAAGGCTGGTTTATATTAAAAATGTGAAGATTTTAGGATGTTCTGTTTGAAAGTTAAAGAATTATGACAGGTTTTTATCATTTTCGTACTGCCGTGCGGTGGGTCTGAGAGCCGCTGTTGCAAAAACGTAGCGACTCATCGGTGGGTCGCTCCGTACTGTACGTGTTAAATGAGGAGCAAAGTGTTTTGGCAATTTTGCATGCTAATGAAAATACGCAAGATTAAGAATATTAAACGAGAGAATCTCGGAGACGGAAAGAAGAAACAAACAGGTATGATTTTTGTTTTCTAAATCATAAATTTCCTTTCTAATCACGATTTAAAGCCTATTTTACTAATGGTGTTGAACATTAACTAAAATTGCTATTATGTCCATACAAGTTAACATGGGTGTTTTTTCTTGATTTTTTTTTCCATAAAAAAATAGAGAAGACTTCATATCTATATAAATATTTGATACTTATACTATATTACTTATAGAAATAAGGAATAAAAGTGGACTTATTAAATATTAATCCAAACTAAATGACAGTGAGGTATCTTATTTAAAATTTATTGAAACTAAAAAGCATCTACTAGTTCTCAACAACACAGTTGAAAGAAGAATAAAATGAATGCAGGACTTGAATGGATTATTGACTGTTGAAAATATAAGTAAATTAGGTAAAATACTTACATACTTCCGTCGGAATATTATTTGAACATTTTACAGAAAAATAAAGCAATAATTATAGTTTACAAAATAAATATAAATGATCAACTATTTATTTTTCTTTCGGCTTCCAATTTCAGGCTCAATGCGGCAAGGGTTAATGTTTATGCATTGGAATAATATTTTAAACAAATTTACACGATATCAAAACGAAAAAATAGAAGGGGTGCGCGTTCAAAAAATGAAAAAAATATTTTTAACCTAAAGGCCTCCCTAATTACTACTCTTATTTTCGGAAATTGGTTTATAACTTAGAAAAATATTTCTTCTTTTTCTCCTTTAGTTAATTATCAAATCCTTTCATAGTTTATATTTATCCATTTTTATTAATACTAATAATGAGAGATGTTTAATTATTTCAAATAAACAAAATTGAAAATATTTTAGAGGAAGGTATTTTGAAAATTAGGCAATTAAGCTCTGTCAGACTATTTCAGTGGGGATAAGACCTAGCTGATATTGAAGACCATTTTGTTATATATTGATATAACGAATTTGATCAAATTCGTTTAAGATGTTTTCGAGGATATTGTAATGTAGTGTAAAATCAATGGTATAATAAAGTGGCACTTTCGGAAAGTCGATTTTATTCAAAAGGTTGCAGCAACATTCTACTTACCTTAAATACGTGATTTCAGGTTCGTACAACTTTTCGTTTTTGAGCAAGACTTACCACATGCACATAGAGATCATTTTGCAATAATGGAGAGGATTAGAAATTTTTCACGATCCCAATAGGTTCACTTACAATATATTATTAATACTACTATAAACTATATATTGACAAGTCAAAGTAAAAGAAATATTAGAGGAAGAACCATTTGGATTTTTAACATCTTTATGAACTAGTTACCTAATCAAGTAAAAAAACTACCACATTTATACAAGTGCATGGTGTATCGCAAATTGTGTCAGAAACTTATAGAGGTGATGGTAGGCCTCAAATGCAACAGAAAAGTATATTTGGGCTATTCTCCAATTTCGATCAGGAAAGGAGTAAATTTAAATTTTATTTATTTTAGTGTTTATTTTTTTAAGTGGTCATGTTTTTTGTTGAACATGAAGCGATAATTAAATAGATATTTAACTTAGATAATTCCAAATTGCATTATATTAAACTAGACATGCTTTCCTCCCAAAAATAAGTAGACTTTGTCTACTTTAAAACTATTCCAAAGGAGCTTTGTAGTTGCTAAATTACGGAAAGTTCTGCTTTTCATAAAACCAAGGAATATTCTCAGTTTTTTTACCAGCTTCCTGCTGGACTCCAAATTCCCCATGAAGTAGATATATTTACTAGATAACTTTTTAAAACTTTGTAATCTTCAACTTAGTAGATAAAAAAAAACACATGTTAATTAATAGAGTATAATATTAGAAGTTAGTATTATTGTGTTAATGTTTGGTTTGCTAATTAGTTTCATTTCAGAATTAAAACGCTGCAGTAATTTCAATATCACCACCAGAGGTATAGTATCTCATTTATCTATTAAAATACTACCCTTTTGGAAGTCAGATTTTACTTTTAGGAGTAAGCGACATGGAAGCTATAATCTTTAGTTACCCTACAATACTTAGATTCTTCAGTTATCTTAAACAGGGAGGGGATTAGGTCTTAATTTTTCACCGCCATCCAGTGTCACATTAGGACAAACATTTTTTCTCATGGACTGAGAGAAAAATGATAAAGGAAAAAATTGTAAGGTGTAATGTTCTTCCACTCATATGAAAAACTCCACTCATAGAGTGTAATGCGCTCGTTACATGAAACTTTGACACCATTTACGCGCCTGACCCGCGTCCATACTGTGAGCTTCGCAGATGACCCTTTAATGAATACCATTTTAAATAAAAATAAAAATTAAAACGAATTATGCAAACGCAATTTTGATATAATTATTTTCAATTAATTAATTTGCATTTATTAGAAAAAAATACTATCCTTACTGGCTCAATAACGTTTTCATTAAAAAATGGGTATAAAAATACGTCGGAATCATGTATCATGTTCTTGAAACCGGCATAGATTTGTACGAGCGCCTTACGCCAAAGTGTTAAATAATGGGCATATTCTGGAAGAAAACGTTACGCTCTATAATTTTTTCCTTTGGCATTTTTCTCTCAGACCAACACTTTTTCCGTAAAATTAGAAAACTGTTTGTTTGCCTCTGGGTGGTGGGGTAAAATTAAGACCGAAACAATTTCCTCCCTCTCCCGCCCTGTTAAAGATATCTGGAAAATCCGAGTATTGTAAGGTAACTAAATTCAAAACTTTTCTGAACAGGATGATACAAGAAAATATTTATAAAATATGTTCAAATATTGCCCCGGTTTACGGTACATGGTATAATTTATTAGAGTACTTTTAGTATTTTATTGCATATATTTATTCAAAAAATCTTTTGACTAACTATTTTTTTAGATAACTCCACAGGGATTTTTCTCCCACCCAACCCCTTCCTTACGGTAAGCCTGGAACGATGTTGTTAAATTAATCAATTTAGAGGCACCTAACATTACTACTATTATCATTCTACAGAAATGTTGAAAGATGAAAGATACTAATGAAAAACCTGTATTTTTCGCAGTTTTTCGATATTTTGACAAAAAAATTGAAAAATTGATAAGCTATATATTGATAGCTATATCTATTTCTAGGTTTTGGTTCAGTAAATTGTTTAACCAGTGCAAATCGTAGAGAATTTGTATGCTTTTTAACTTTTGTAAAAAACTGTTTCGGCTGGAACTTGCTGTCTAGGAGTTATAAGCAAGAAACTGAACTTGGAAAATGTTGAGGTTTTTCGGGAGCCCAGAAGTTTCCACAGCGTTCTCTAATTGGAAAACTTTGATTCTACACCACAGAATACCCATATACAACATATTAAAACATGATTAACTTCGAAATTATGTCCAGGCAACTCCAATTTTGTACAGGGTGACTGGCCATATAAGCGAAAAAAATAAAAGTGAGAAAATTCGCTTTTTTTTTTTTTTTTTTGCGAATATCTCGATAGGTACTTGGAAATTCTGTTAAATAACTTCAAATCCGAATTCAGAAAATACTTTCTAGTAATTTATCTTTTCTAATCAGGGTGATGCAAGAAAGTATATGCAAAATATGTCCTAACGTTACCTCGGTTTAGGAAACGTGACACAATTTATTATGGATTGAAGTACATTTATTATTTTATTGCATATATAAAAAAACTCAAAAAACCTTTTGACTGTATATTTTTTTTAGACAGCTCTTACACCTTACACCCAGGTTCCGGGGATTTTGAAACTAAAACAATTTAGAAACACCTTACCTTACCACAGAATACTATTATTATGCCAACAAAAATGTTGAAAGATGAAGTTACCAGTTAACAAACTGCATTTTTCGCAGTTTTTTTGATAATTTGAAGATGAGTCGAAACATTAGAAGCCTGCCCATTCGGGTACCCTAGGGCAACAAAAATATGTAAACATGAGACAGGGTTATATAGGCTACTTCTGTATCAAATACACAATAGTATGAACTAAATATTTCAAGTCATAACAAAAAAAAAAAAAAAAGCTTTAGATTTAAATTTATTTTGAGATAGGATAGTTCTACCTCTGAAGTGACGAAATATCCAATCTAAGAAAAACGATTTTCATTGTTTAATTCATATATTTGTGTATGTAAATTTGTTTAATTTTTATGAGAAATAAATTGCTATATTATTAAAAATAAGCAAATAATATTTCATTATCCTGTGGATAAAGGCAATTTTCATATCAAATTGAATACGTTTTGTATGAAATACAGGATTTGTTAAATTCAATTTTTTTGAAATATTCACTGGAATTGAATATACTTACTTGTTGCGAATAAATTATATCAATATTTAAATATTAATAAATATCAATATTTAAGGATTTAATTATTAAAATAATCAGTAATACATACCTAATGATTTTACATTTTTTTTAAGGTTTCAAACAAAATGGAGATAGTACTAAAAGATTTTTTTTTATATAACGTTTTAATTATTTATCATTTCAGGACAAAATTAATTTTAAGAAGTGATTTCAAAACACTTCTCATGTGAATTTCGGCGAAGAATTTGGACATTTGTGTTTTTTAAATAATTATATCCATCACTTTTAACTCCTTTATCGATCACTCCTAATAAAAGACTGAGGTTTGAAATGCAAAAGGAATATAAATCAAATTAATATATTATTGAAAATATTTGTTGTAATGGTATTAACAGATAATCAGCGCTAGTCAACTCTGAATACTGTTTACATATTATTATCCCCGCCATTTCAATTTTCACAGTAAATTGTACGATATTATTGGTGAAAACGCTGAATACTTTTTTCCAAATTTTGAATTCTCGCTGTTTTTCTATTCCTCTTATTGCATAACAAATTTTAAGTTAAACAAGACACTGGATCGTCAAAAAACTTACTCTGCTGAGGTTAACAGTGCCACAGCCTACAGCAACTCCTAAATCGAATAAGTTAACGTCACAGTTTACAAACTAATTTATTTTTATTAATATAATTGCTTGATTAATTAATACAAAATATTAATTAACGAAATAAGTCGTGCTCTCCCCTCCACTCTATTGCCTTCGGCACTCCCAGGAGTCAAGGTTCCCCTACTGATTACGCGGCAAATTTTGAATCAACTTTATTTTATTTTTTAGGGTATGGAAACGATTAAAAATTGAACTTTTTTGTTGCATTCATAACAGGTGATTTGCCATCGCTGTATGAGACTTTTTTTTTTAAAGTTATAGTTAATAAAAATAAATATAAAATAAAAATTAAAAATCCAATTAATCTATTTAATTTTGTCATAAAAAATAGTTACTGCATATTCTAGTATAGTGTAATTATTTAATCATCAAAAAGTATTTAATTTCATTCAGCCATTTTCACATAAGCCAGGGAATAAATTTCGCACGAATTTAAATAAATTTGTCCCCATCTATTGAAAAAAATCCTACTTAAAGTCGATGAGGTTTAGCCTAAAATGTTTGTATCTGTCCCAGTCAATCATCAAAACAAAAAACAAATCCCCAAGTTAACAGTGAAAATACATTAACCTCTATTACAAAAATCATCAAAGATGCTACAAAAACCATATTTATCACAAAATATATCCCAATTAAGTTCGCTAGTAGCCTCCTACTTTACGAATGGGCTCTGGTCTAAACAATAGCCTATCTAATGTTAATAATGCCTGCCCAATCTGTCATGGCGTTAAGTTTATTTCCATTTGTTATGTCATTTCATCAATGTTACAATCGTTAATCATCTCTTATGGATTAATTAAGGAAATTAAAACTTTTAAACTGGAATACTTACGGTATTTCTTCACAAAAGGCTAAATTTAAAATTTTCATTGAAACAAATTCCATGGAAATAGCCTATATATCAGAAACTCATCTCTCAACAAATAATAAATTTAATATGCCAGGACACATAATACAGAGAAACGATAGAAATAGTTCAGCTTCTGGAGGGGTGACTCTTATTATTAAAAATAATATCAGCTCCTCAGAAAATAATATTCTCGATGTATCTGACATCGAGGTCACATCAATTCGTTTAAATTCTTCTCTCAGCACAGTTACCACAGTCGCATATAAACTATCTAACAAGAAGCTTCGAGAAGAAGAAATTCTTAAATTATTACCTGGGATAGAACATACTCACGTGCTAGGTGACATAAGCTGTAAAAATATCTACTGTGTGTGTCGTGAGTCAAAACCAAATGGGAATAAGTTGAAATACATCAGTATACATCAGTTCATAGTATACACCTGACATTTTAAATATTGTGTAAACCAAATATTTCACTCTACCAATATCGGAACACACAATACCTGCTTTGAATTCAGACCACATCCCCGTTTTAATTTATTTTTCAACTGACATTCAAGAAATTCCCTCTAGAAAGTCTCTGATAAAAGGAGTATTCAATCACTCCTTTTATCAGAGACTTTGAAACCAGTTTAAAAGCTTTAATTTCCTTAATTCAAAATCCGTAAGAGATAATTAACGATTGTAGCATTGATGAAAAAGCATTACAAATGGAAATAAACTGAACGCCATAACAGGTTAGGAAGGAATTATTAACATTAGATAGGCTATTGTTTACACCAGGGCCCATTTGTAAAATAGGAGGTTACTAGCGAACTTAATTGGGACATTATTTGTGATAAATATGCTTTTGTAGCATCTATAATGATTTTTGTAATAGAGGTTAATATATTTTCACTGTTAACTTGGGGATTTGTTTTTTGTTGTGATAAGGCTGAGGAGTAGGTAAAATTTGGTGTGGCTCTCCTCGTCTTTTTTCGATTCAATGCGGTTTTTTCATCTTTATTATTTGTCCTATTTGGCACAGTAGATGAGTTCATTTTGTTTTTGGTAGCTTGGTAGTAGGGGCTACCTCTATAGCTAGCTGCATGTGCTTGCGTACAGCTAATAAAATACGGCTCATCTGTAAAATTTGAAGGGCATTTTGAAAAAAGGTGATTTTATTTACAGCTTACCTGAGTTAAAGGTGGTAATATTTTTTTGTGTGACCGTAAATTTGACAGTTGGTACGCATCGATATATTATTGTTTTTATACTTAGGTTCAACAGAAAATAGATTGCTGAGTTAAAAAACATCTTTGGCCTTTTTGTTATTTACTAGAGAGACTGAACAGAGAGAGGTAGGTTTTTTTTTCTTATTTAAAATTCGTGAGACATGGAGAACTTCGTAATTTTTAGAATTTAATTCGACCTTCAGTCCCTCTTCAGTAATATAATACGGCACCTTTATTATAACAACATCAAGTTTTATTTTTTTTATAGAAAAAATACGGTATTGTATTTTTTCTTCATCGTAACATTTTATTATCTTTCTAAAATCTTCTTTTGTCGAGAGCATTATTTTGGTGTCGTTGCAGAATAATTTAGTGGTGAATGAACTTAGACATAATGCTTTTAACTCATTTAACTGGAGTTGATAATTATTTTCATTATGCAGAAATATCGACGATATTTTTTTTTGTGATTTGTTTATCATTGCTATTGTTGCTGTCTTTGACAATGTTTTGGCTACATGTTGAAGGATTATTAGCGGTGAGGTCATGTTCGCTTCGTAACTGAAATCTATTGCTTAGCTATATTGGTGAAATTTCTTCGAAATATTAGCCCATTTTTTTAACCAAGGATTGGTTCTGTGGATAGCCTTCGTAATTCCTTTCTTGAAAAACTGGACCCTTCTATAAATTCTTCATATGTTTTAGTGGAACTGAATTTTGGGGAAGAATTGGCGTAACACCTACCTCAACGCCCTTCTTCATTAATTAATTTAGTTTAAAGAAAAATTAAAAAAATCAAAGAAAAAAAATAAAAAAGTTAATTTTTCACTGAACAACCAGGTAAAACCAGGGATCTAGGATTTTTTCCAGGGGGGGCAAGCTTAATTTTGCCGCCCCCTACAAATAAAGAAAAATGTATTGTCCCCTAGGGTAATCACTAGATTTATATATTAGTCAGACACAACCAATTTCCAATTTGCGCTCCTCCTAGCAACTAATGAGCAAAATTCACAATTATCTAAAAAGCCAAATTGGTGCCTCTGAGGAGCGGGAAATATATAATCCCTCAGTGTTTTTTTTTTTCAAATACTTCAATCAAGATAGAACAATGGTTTAAAGTCAAAAATGAATTTTGTTTTATGAGACCTGCTTCATTTCCTTTGTCATAAACGGAATAAAAATTAAAACGTTCGGGAATAAAATATCAATATTTTTTTTCGATTTAGATTAGTTTTATAATGTGAGAAACTTGAATCAGTTTTGCAAAAAAAATTTGTTATAACTATAAATTCCTGTATATGGCAAACCTTGCGCAGTTTTAATTATGAGCTGAGAAGAGACGATGGTTGATGCGGGAAATTTTTGCGAATAGTCCTTGTAACGGTTGCAGTTATATTATAACTATGACCACTTTATATTTTTGGGCCAGCTCTTTGACAAATATTTTTTTCTTGATACGATTTTATATTAGCGATTAGTCACTTCCCACAAAAAAAAGGTGCCAAGTGAAAATCTCAAATAATAATAAAACTTTCTCTGTAGATCAAGGTTTATGATTATAAAAAATAATTCGGGTGGAGGAAGTTCAAAGAGAGCAACTGGAGACATCTCCTTGATTAAGACCTCCGCACTATGAAACAATGCCCAACATTATCTAACAATTGCCTCATTTCCTCGTGTCTTCCATTTCAAATGGGAAATATTGAATTGTATCGCTTTTTTATTGCACTTTTTTTACATTTTGTATTTAGATCAATGATAATTATTATTAATAATTGGGAGGATACAATTGGAAAATACCAAACTCAAAGCCGTAAATTTGAGATTTGTTCTTTTGCATTAATTTAAATTGTGCATAAACAAATATAAAAATAAATAAATAAAATTTCTCTTGAAATGCCGCCCCCTAAAATCTGCCGCCCGGGTGGCAAGTGTCCCCTTTGCCCCTCCGCCCTCCCCCTCGATCCGATCCTGGGTATAACCGCTCTTTATGAAAGCTAGAGACCAACTGTAAATAACCCAAATTTACGTTCAGTGTTCGTAATGAAGTTGTTCAGCATCTCTTTCTTACAGAACCAATATTTCAACAGCCATAGATATCTAATGTAGTGCTTGATAATCTCCACAATCAGGTTACTCTAATAGCTCGTATTCAATGATCTCAGATTTGATACAGCCTAAATCCCTAGAACATACAATAATGATAATTATATATTGCTTTAAAGTGGACTGATATTTAAATTTTATTCGGCAGGTTGGACACTAATAAGGTGAAACGAATAAGTTCTTTCTTTTTTTTTTAAACCTATCATACAAACCTATAAGGTTTTGGAAATCACACATCATAATAATGATCAACTTAACTGTTTATACAAAACATAATTACCAAGTAAGTAAAGTGTTAGAGATCGGTGAGAGATGTTGTAGAATTGGCAACTGCATTAGAAGATAAATCTATCTCAGCTTACGGGAACTTGAGCCCCCAAACTGAGTACGCCTACGTGCTTGATAAACCTGGATGACAAATCTCACTTGCTATCCTTAAGCCAATCAGCTTCAGTCATCAATCTATGGCATTCATTAAAATTAATAATTTAATCACTTCAGCACAGAACTCGGATACTTGTTTGCGGTTAATTTTTTTTTTATTTTTAACTTTTCTATATGCCGACTAAATGCTCTCACGATAACTTGCCTTGATTTTCGTAGCCATGATATAACATTTACATCTCTTGAACAGTTTAGTGTCGGAAAACTTAGAAGATATAATGGCATGATATCGAACATAAATTAAAATTTATTAAAATGTACCATTTGTAATTAAGCTTAAGCTTAAGCTTATCAAAACCATTTCTCTCTTATCTGTTGTTCATGGCGCCATTTTTTTTTAATAGAAACAGGAAATTCTCATGATTCATGGGACGGACCGTATATTCACAAATTATCTGGCGAAATAATTCAATCTCTTCAAAGTTATTTGAAGACCAACAGTAGTCGGATTATTTTCAATCTTTTCATAACTTTTTTTGTTTACCAAACTAAAAAAATTAAAAGTCCTGTTGTGATTAAAATAATATATACCTATATATGGAGAACTTTGTGGCCGAACACGTTGGGGCCTCACAGTGCCTGGTTTGGAACGTTGTGGGTTCGATTCCAACCTGGGACAGTTAATGTTTATTTCGCGATGGTCTCGAGAAATGAATCTTGGCGGTTAGTACCCGCGGTTGGTACGCGGTGGCAACCAGAATGTAGCCGCTTGTGGTTGGCAAAAAGGACCACTAGGAACACTTGCTGGACTAGTTCCCCCACCAGTACCATTGCCAGTACCTAAATATGTATATATATATATATATATATATATATATATATATATTTACTCCGCCTGTAGAAGTAGCTATGCTAGGAATGCAGCCGGTCGCAAGCCCGGATAAAGGAGAAGGGTTGATGGGTAGGGTTGACTAACCACCCATTGTTAAAAAAACATCCAAGGTACTAATACTCGGTCTTTCCTCGGAAATCGGACTACAAACGGCATCGACCTGAAACTCGTAAAAGGCTACTTATTTTTGGAACATGGAATGTACGGACATTAAACCGACCTGCTGCATTGAGAGAACTGTCGGAGCAACTATCAAAGTGCAGAATGGATATAGTTGCGCTGCAAGAAGTTCGCTGGACTGGTAAGGGCCACATTAAAGGAAAGAATTATGACATTCTCTACAGTGGAAGTGTAGACAAGTATGCATTTGGAACGGGGTTTATGGCTGCTCAACAAATGTTTAGTTCAATAATCGACTTCCAACCTATTGGTGATAAGATGTGCAAATTAAGGATTAGGATTAGGTCAAGAAACATTACTATAGTCAATCTACAGGCACCAACCGAAGACAAATATGAAGAGACTAAAGATGACTTCTGTAACACTTTGGAAGGAATAATGACCCAATATCCCAGACACGATATAAAAATTGTATATTTGAAATAATTATTTCATGAAAAACTATAAATCACGCTAGAATCAAAATTTTCAATAAAAGGAACAAATGATAGGCATGACATTATAGCTGTTTACCTGGTTTTCCGTGTGAATTAAATTTGTGAATAATTATGATTTTTTTTTCATAAGTAATTTTCTTTTAATACTCTGAATGCCTAATTTAAGGAAACTGTCAAGTTTAGAATAATGGAGGTATAGTATTAACTACTCGGTTCCTAGAACACGCAACTGAATTTACGGCGTACATCCTGGTACTGACAAGGAGAGGATCCCATATGAGTCCTCTATTTTTTTATGAAACTTTTTTAGGTTAATATAGGCTCTAAAATATTGGGTTGTGTAGAACATTTGGGGCCAACGCGTATTTGGGCCAGGAGCGCCAGAAAAAATCGGAATGGATGTTCCGGAAACATGGGGAGGTTAACTATTGCCTCACCCAATTGCTTATTGGGCATAGTTGCTTCAGTGCCTATTGAGCCAGCCTCAAGTAAAATGGCGAATCTTCGTGCCTTACTTGCGCCTCTGTTTACGAAACACCGGACCACGCATTCTCCTGTTGCCAATGTTATTCTCGAGAAAAGAAAGAGCAATACAGGATCCTAGGTAATCAAGCCGCTTTGATGATGCCTAAACAAGAGAGCTGCAATGATGTTTCAGGCTATGCAGCGCAAATTGCAATGCACAGGAGCGAGAAAGGAGAGGCCAGGCAGTGGCTTGCTAAGGAATCCAGAGAAGAAGTAGATGCAAAGCCATCCTACCCCCCCTCCCCCCGCGATAGCAGTTCCTTGGAGTGGTAACGATGAATAGGAAAGTGGTTTCTTCGAGAGTAGGAATCTCATACTGCTGTGGACGTTGTCACACTTCGCCTGATGTAATATTTTTCCCCTACTCTTTCTTAAGATTAATAAATAAACAATTAATACACATACACGCACACACTCACACGCACATTAACGCACAGAAATGTACTATTAATTTAGAAAATATTTGTTTGATCTAGATACCATATGGGCATCCAACATTTTGCATATCATGCGCCAATTTGTTCGCAGACCAGTTCAGATGCGCCATATAACTCTAGTACTATTTATACGTTTAAGTACTATAATTATCACGTAATTAAGTTAATAAATGTAGGCTAGTTTCTTAAAGAACCATTCTACAATAACAGAAATGATCTGTTGTACTAGAGGGTGATCGCTTCGTGATGGTTTTACAGCTGCCCGAGAGTCTTGTTTGGTTAAGATCACTCTGCGCCTCAATAATTGACTGTTTGTTTTCTTTGGTTGCAATCAGTCTTGGTCCTGGCATACATTTAATATTTTTTTTAATAGAAGTATACTTGTAGACATGGCATCCAAAGAATATAGATTTGACTCAAAGTCCACGATTTAAAAATATATATAGGTGCAAAGATGCAATGCGCCAAAATTGGCGCATGCGCCGCACTTTGGCCACCCCTGTGGTATAGTATGCATAAAACAATATTGTACATTATTGTATAATTAATAATCACCCCCTCCTCACCTCCTCCCCTTACAAAGATAATGTAATAAACGAAATCCATTAAAGCTTCTTTTAGATCTTAAGGTTCTTCATCCGATAAGATGTATTTTTTTACTATCATTTAGCATAAATACAATAAAAAAAAAAGGATTGAAAACCGTCACAGGCAAAACCGTGGATTAATTATTCCATTTATAAATAGAACTTCATATAATTAAGTAAACAATATTAAACATGATCACTTGTAAAACTAACGAATACGAATAATTACATCGGTCATAGGAAGCTGGTTTGACGATCATTTGAGAATTGAGTTGCCGACACACTTTCGAGGACAGAGCAATAATAGATCCAATGAAAGGATGATAGGAAGAGATTGTTGAAGAAAACTGGATATAGCCGTCTTCATAAATAAAAGATGGTATGAGAGCTTCATATTGAATCAATTACGAGACATGATCAATGAGAAGGTAGGCCTCACATTCAACTTTTATCTGATCAAACTACACGATAACGATCGCATTTGTTGCTAGCCATAAAACAGGGATAATTCCCTTCATTGGGAATTCTCCGAGTATTAAGATATGATAATTTGACACCAGTATTAATTTCATTGGATTATTAGTCATTTTTACCAATAGCAATAGATCAATATTCAATAGCGAATTCGGCAAGAAAAATCATAAAACTAATTAATAGAGCATATACACAAATTAAGGGAAATTTGTTAACAAAGCTATTGTTAATTTTTTTTTAAATTAAAAACTTCAAGAAATGGTATCCTTTTGTTTTTTCAATGCATCTGAAAAAACCTGTAAGCAAATCAGAAACTGATAAAGTTATGGTAATAAACAGTTAAACAAATGACTTAAATGTCAATTGCTTTGCATTAAAGAAAATGTGAAGGAGTGGTAATCTACAAAGGTATAATGTATAACCACTTTTCCTTCTTGTGAAATAAGATTCAACTTTCGTTTCAGAGTCACATTGCAATTGACGAAGCTAAGAAAGATTCCAATATCAAAACACAGCATGACAGAGTTCTACATTCACTTTTACGATTTCAACAGCCTTCTTTAAACAGAGGGGAGAAGCTGCGGATAAAACTGTTTCTTTGAGATCGGAAGACCGGAGGTGAAAGTAGTGGATTATCTGTACTTGAATTTGCAAGCCTTCTTAAAATGGCCAGTTTTCCCGCAACCCTTGCAAGTGACCTCTCTGACGGACCTGGAGTGGAGTTGGGTACCACCAAACATTTTCCAATGACTGGCTTAGAAAGAGATGCTGTTGGAGGAGGTTGCTGGAGCTGGGACCGGGAATAGATGACATCACTACATTCAAGTCGGGAGTAAGAAAGTCACAGTTTTTGAAATGTTTCTGCGCCATTTCAAGTGATAATGCCTGTTATTATGGGTCAACTAATGAATGAACGTTATTTTGAAGAAGGTCTTTGGAGTGTGGTAGATGAAGTCAGACCGCTAATGAAGGAATTACGGACTCGGTGTTCACGATTCTGTTCGCAGCTTACTGGCAGTCTTTGCTCAGTAGATTAAGAACCTGAAGAAGGTAAGTGTCGACAACCTTGTTGAACTTTGTTGACTTGTCGATAGAGAAACCTAGCATATATAACATTTTTCGGCTTAAAGATTTTGTGGTGTAGCGACGGCCACATCAAAAGTAAGACGCAATGAAGTACGGGTAGACAGTTGGAGAAACGAAATTGCTGAATAAATTGACGCTTCTTTGTAATCAGCTGTTAGAAATGAGTAAAATTCGCATACCAATGGTAGCCATTGGCAGCTATGATATTATTGGGAGCGTTTTGGTGCGAACTTACATTTTTTCTGTAATTACTCCTTTGTATCTTTATTTTTAGCCCTAATGAAGAACTACAATGTGGAGCGAACCATCGGCATATAAATAGTTACAACTATTTTGATTTATTCTTGACCGTCACACGCATCATCTCCTTCCTGATATACCATAGGTCAACAATCAATTACTCTTCTCTTCTGCAACACAACACCTGTTAAGATTACCGTACTCGAAATAATAATTAATTCTCTTTTCATTTTGGGAACGTTTAATAGCTTATGTATATGTAAATCAGAATCCATTACTAATATTTGTAAATGTTATAGGCGAAAATTAAAAAGTAAAGTTTACTAATATACTTGCCCTATATTATAGTACGCCCATATTTTGTGATTATTTATGGATTAGTGATTATTTGTGAATATTTTGTGACGTTTAAAAATCAAATTTAAATTTATAGCCAAAATTCCTTTATTAAAAAAAAACGGAATAATCCCAAAAATTTGTATTTATATAGCGGCGTTAATACTTTTTTCTTTTTAATTTAACATATAATCAAAGTCTTATTACCTTAGCTGTGATGTAATTAAATCAGTAATAAATTAACGCCGCTATATAAATTTACAGTTTTGAGATCATTCATTTTTTTTTTTAATAAAGGTATTTTGGTAATGAAATGGAATTTAAATTTAATTTTTTAACATCGTAAAATAAATACTCCTATTTTTTTTTTTATTCCGGGGCATCATTTAGGAGCATCTGCTCTTAGTCCAATTGGGACCAGATCGTCAACAGGGACTTCTTTGGAAAGCTTTGGAGTTCTAAAATTTGTTTACATATGTTTTTTAGGGCGCTGATTACGAATTTCAACTTTGCCACCTCGAATGATTACCGGTTGTATGAAATAAATGAAAAAAAGGAACTTTTGTTTTCCTTTTTTGCTCATAACTTGAAAATCATGTATTATTGGAATAACCTCTGATATTAATTTTGTCATAAATTGAACTAGATTATATTACCTACACTATTGATTCTAAAGATTTCTCTTTGTTTACCCGCTCCGTTTTAAAGCGAGCACGAGTCGAAATGGCGAGACGGAATTTCGAAATTAATTTTTTGAGCTTTTTTTTTTATATTTCCAGTGAAAATTTGAGGTGGAAAAGCTAAAATTCGAAATAAGCACCCCAAAAAACACAAACGAGTAAATGTTCAGAACTTCTCCATAACTTTCTAACGATACCCCTTTCTGGTCCCCATTGGACTGGATCATAGTAAAATAATTACTTATTAATTTAAAGCTATTTTTGTGAACAGTTCAACATACTTCATTTTCATATCCACGCAAGTAATATATTTCATTTGTACAATTCGAATTATTATTTTTTTTTTCTATTTTGTGACTAAATAAGCACTTAAGTGTTCACTGAGGGAATTTTGTGCTAAACGACACGAATCTAATACTGAATAACACATCAAAATCGGCCGCTTTGTTGCCGAGAAAAGTAAAAAACATGTATTAAATTTCGGGAAAATGGTCTTATAGAAAAACGATATTAGTCACTAAAACTCTGTTCACATGGAATGTGAATACTGTTCTATTAACTTATTTCCTTTTTCTTAGAGATAAAGTTCATTATAATGAACAAAATATAGCAAGTCATTGTCGCAAAAGATTGAATTATACCACTTTATCGAAACACCACAGATTTCATATTTAAGTAAAATTAAACTCGCTCAGTTCACAAAGGGGTTCTGCGGAGCCCTTTGGACTATCAAATCAGATAAACTATTTATATCAGGCAAAATCTGTAGGCTGTGTCATCACATGTACATGATTATAGTGATTGTGATTATGTGATTTTGATTACACGATTACTCGATTACAATCATAATCATGGCCGTGATTACGATTATAATCGTGTAATCAAGTAATCTCGTTCTTTTCTTTCTTATAATTTTAATCATTAATATTGAGCTCTTTCTTCAATTGGAGCAGCAAAGCAATTATTTCCTAATAAGCTGATTTCACGAAGATGTGACATTATCTGTCCACCAAACAGCCTATACCTGATCCCTATGGACTATGTCTTGTGGGGATACCTTGAAGAGGAGATGTACAAAAATGAGCTGAGGACATTTACTCAATTAAAGGAAAATATTACAGCAGAAATGGCATAAAAATCTGAAGCCATGTGTTTTCGTCTTCTTGAAAATCTCTGCTTAAGATTAGAAGAATGTCGTGAGCATAGCGGATGCCATTTATTTGTAATATTATAAAAATATTATTTATATTAACATTTTTGATATTACTTTTAATAAATGATTTTCCATCATGCCCTGATTGTTAATAAATTAATTATTCTCCACGGAAAGTTTTGTTTTCGTAATTATTTAACTTTTAAATAGTCCTCAACCTTTTTGGACACCCTGCTTGAAGTCCTCAATATAACTTTCGTAATCAACCGTATACTGTCCGCTATTTCAAAATTTCCTCTAAAATTTTCCTACCGTCCCAATCCTTTGGCTTACTCACTAACCCGCTTCACTCATTAAAATATTCTTTCTCAAATATCAAATCGACAGTGACACCAGAATATTTTGTAAAATTTGACAATGGAGTTTTGGTAATGGCTGGTATTGGTAATTGGTAATTGGTTAAGGCAATTCCACTGAAAGCCTGAGCTTTTGTGGCTTATGCTTTCTATTAATGCGCTTAGATGATGGCTTTTAATGCGGCTTAGATGGGGCACTGGGAACCCTTTTCATCCTGCTTAGCCACCATACGAGGAGGAGGTGGGTCTCCAGGCTGAGTATAGATTTTGTAAATATGTATGGTTGGGATTAAAAGTTTATATTTATTTTTATTACTTATGTTACTTTTTATTTTGCATGTATAGTTTGAATGCAAACTAGTTAATACAATATCTTTTTATTTTTCCACAATTTATTTATCGGCTCAACAGGGGCCTGAAGCAGCCCTTTAATCTCTCAACAGCCTTTTCCCCAGTCATTGCGGTCAATATAAAGTCTGCTGGACACTCCAACCATCCTCAAGCCCTCAGCCACCGAGTCTTTCCATCTTTCCTTCGGTCTACCGCGCGGTCTGACTCCATCCGGGGTTCCATAATATAATTGCCTGGCTGCTCTACCACCATCCATCCTGATTACGTGTCCCAGCCATTTGAAGCGCTGAATTCGCAGAAAATGGGAAGCTCGGAGATCGTTGTAGATCTATTTGTTCTTTCTCAAGCGGTACGAACCATTTTCCCTAATAGGCCCCATGATGCGCCTCAACACTTTTCTCTCAAACCTGTCATTCTCATCCTTTATTGTAATAGATGTCTGATTAATTAGATTTTTATTTGTCATTTGTATTTTAGCTTAGCATTCACTATCTTTCTCTTGTAATAATTTCAGTTTATCCTCAGTATTGATTATTAACAGTTATTCATTATAAATCATAAGTAAAAAGGGAACGTTTATCCTCTACGATAGCTTCTTAATAATACGTGGTCCAACTTAAATAAGTCATCCTTAAAACGGAATTTTTTCTTGATTGTCCCAATTTAGCTAAATACGCTTCTAGAGGTATGCTAGAATGAAGGATATTCATCAATCCAGATATCATTGTAAAGCTTTTACGAAATCGAAGACGATTCCGGAAAATTGACAAGATTTAGGCAGACACAGAAGGATGGGGTGAGAGAGGTGGGCAATTTACTCCGGTTAATTAGCCTCTAGAAGGGAAGACGGATTGCCTCGATCCACACTCACACACAGGACAAAATTAATGAGGCCGACCCAGAAACAGGAGTATGACATACGGTCCTCCTACTCGGCAAAGGTGAGAGCACCGGCGGCTGACAACACCACTATACCCTTCCCCCTCCCCTCCCCTACCTCGAAACAAATCCTAATTTACCAAAGGATCATAACAAAAAGTTTATTTAATCAATTATTGTTGAAAATAATAACAACTGGAAATTTATTATCAGTTCAAAGTACCTGAAAGCTTATTAGTGACAAAAAGCCATTGAATATTTAGGGATAGTAGGCATTGTATCACAAGCTGCTAAAAAGACAGTGTTCTATTGAATGAAAATATTTTATTAATGTATTACTTAATGAAACATACGAGTGTACTATTCCGAACAGTCATTGATTCACGTTTTACTTTGAGCTGAGAAATATCCCGTATAACATAGGTAATATGATGACCTCACTAAATAGAACAGATACATTTATTAGTCGGTTAATGCCAAGAAAAACATTACGAGACTGTGGTCCTTTATTAGAAAAAAAAAATCATCGAATATATGTATGCAACGTGTCCTACATATTGGGACCAGAATTGAAATTTCTTGAAAACCGTTGTAGATATAGAAAAATTACCACAGTTGTATTTCTCAATAAGGTCTTTCCGATGCATACTTTACTAATTTAAAACATCTGGTGTTAAGGCTTAAACGTTTACTCAAGTGTTGGTATTTACTCTTTACCCCATATGTTTAAAATATTTTTTTTTTTTTTAAATATTTAAAGAATAAAGAAACATGTTTTCCTTTCGCCTAATATTTTGCCATAAAATATTTCAGTCCAATGTCAAAACTATAATATAGCTTCTGCGAACGTAATACACGACTTTTTTAAGTACATTTTTCCACAGATTTCATTAAAAATAGCTTCCAAGTGATCAGAGCATTCTAGAAATTATTTTCTGAAACATTTTTCAGAGATAATATGTATTGATATTGGACAATATTATCGTTATATAATTTAAACAGACCAGGTGCGAACAAAAGAAATAAGGGACGAGCAGGTAGAAAGAAGGGTAACTGACAGACGATGACAGATGTCACCACATAAGAGATAAGAGATAAGTTAATTTAAAAACCCTACCGAGAAGTTAACACTGTAACAATGCCAAAAGCTGGGACACCTAATCAATTTTAAGAACTGTTCCTCTTAGGCTTTGACTGGCCTCGAGGAAAAAGTGGAGACTGCCTGGAAAAGGTATGATTAAATTATACGAGTTGGATAATGGTTCGGAGATACCGGCTGTCAGGACAAGGGGTGGAGCCATCCGCTGAAATCCCAGAATTTCCTCCCTCTATAAAACTAGTCGGCCAATGAACAACGTTTTCGACCCCCTCTTAGGCAGAATAAGAGAGAAAGGGGGATAGAAGCAAGGAGGTGAAAAAGAAGGACTTCTGAACTGATCGAGCTGAAGCAAGACTTGGAGACTGATAGGGGCTGATGCAAGACTGCGACTCTGAAGATGAGAAATGCGCTCTGGCTCCATGACTGAACATATGCAGGAGAACCCGAGGGAGAGATGCTGAGGAACCATCAACAACAACTAGTACAGATAAGAGATTTATGTTAAAACAATTAAGGGCTAAGTCTAGGCTGAATCATTCCATGGTTAACTTTTTATTGTAATAGTTTGTTATTTTAATTTTGAATAATAAAGATAAATGTTAGCAAGGAGGTAGTTCTTTAGTAACCATGCCCATATTTAATTTGAATATATTTCATTAAGATAGCAGTAACTTTGATTAACATTAGTATTAAACTTAAAAGTAGGAACATTATCTTGGTTAATCATTAAATAATGGTAACCACAAGCCAGGCCCTTGGAAAGGTATCCAATTTAGAGGACAAGGTAAGGAAGTATTCATAAACTTACTTAATTTTGGGATAATCATCCTCAATGATTGCCCAATGGCATCCCTATATATATATATATATATATATATATATAGACAAATGTATTAGAGCTAAATACGTATCAAGCTCAACTCAACCTAGAAAACAGCAGAGATATCCCCGATGGATAGAAATATGTAGATTTTTCGAGTAATTCATTGTGTTACGTTTTAAAAAGAAAAGAAAGAAACAAATATTTATTTGAAATTTCTACAAATGGCTTTTGGCATATGTTGTAAGTGTGTTCATCATTGGGAAACCTCCTCTTAGGGATTGGCATGAGAACATGGATGGAGAAACCTCCCAGTGAAGGCACTCCCAGCGTGGCTGATCTTTTTTAATGTAGTAGATCTCTGATCCAGAGACGTTTCAATCTCCTTGCCGGATTCTGTGGTAGTGTGTCTATCAGTAATATTTGTACCAGTAAGTTTGGATGTGAGTCGTGAAATTTTTTGTAGTGTTGCTTAATTTTGTCAGTCACGAGTGGTATGTCAAGGTCTTTGTTTAATGATTTGTTAGTGACGTAGAAGGGACAATGAGTTATATAGCGGAGAAATATTGACTGAAAGATTTGAATTGTCTGTAAGTGTGATTTTTTGAACGAGCCCCACACCTGAATGGCGTAAGTCCATAAGGGTTTAAGCAGCATGTTGTATATAATAATTTTGTTATTAAGTGATAGTTTGTTTTTATGGTGTAGCAGTCGACTTAGCAGTGAGAATCGATGATTTAATCTTTTTTTCAAAGTAGTCACGTGTGATTTCCAGGTGAGTCGCCTGCCCATTCTGAATCCCAAGTATTTGGTCTCTGTTTGTTTTGGTAATGGAATATTGTAAAGTGTTAGTGTAGAGCAGTCTGAACCTCGAAGCGTAAATGTTACATGGTTAGATTTTGGGATGTTAATTTTTGTTCGCCATTTATCAAGCCAATTTTGTAGTAAGTTTAAATGATTCTGTGCGTTGGGGGAAGCAGTGGTCGGGTTAGTACTGGTCGAAAGGATTACTTTATCGTCCGCATATGTTGCAAATAGTTTGTCTGGTGTCTGTGGAATATCGGAAGTATATATAGATTACAGAACTGGACCTAAAATGCTGCCCTACGGCACACCTGCCCTGATTCGACAATAGTCAGAATGTTTACCATCCTCGTTAACAACAAAAAAACTATTTTCAAGATACGACCTTATGATTAGATAATACGTATGCAGTAAAATGAATTTGAGTTTACAAAGCAGCTCCTTTTTAAAAATGGAGAAAAAAAAATGAAAGTTTTCATGTTTCATTCTTTAAATAATAATTAACTACATAGGTTGAAATGATTTCTTTATCTAGAGTTTTTTGGCCAGAGAGGAGGAATTATGAGAATTGGAATTATCCAATTCCAATGTGATAAGGAAGAAAGTAGATGTAACTTCGAGTTGTTGAAGACACGCTCTGGGCCCTATTTCATAATAAAGTACAACAGTGCAAATACAAGTGGTAAAAGTACAAGTGGAAATGTTCGTTTTTACAGGATACAGGTTACTTATCGTCATTAGATAATAATTGTATTCAATTATTTATTTTTTTTTAAATAAAACTTTTTTAAATGTTATCGTATTTCAACTTTTTACGATGTAAGTCGTTAGGCATAGTAAGTGATTGGCTCACTTGTACTTGTACTTATGTAGTAGGGTGTATTAAAAAAATAAAAAATGACCGTTTTATCAAATTAAAGATTTCAAAAAACTGTAAATATTTTAATCCTCTTTAATGTTTACCAATAATTAATAATCCCTTCCAATAATTAATAATCCCTTTAGAGCATTCTCTAAGCTTGTTTATAACCATTCGACTGCTTCAAAAAAAGCCTTACTTTAGTTATTTCTTTCAAAGAAGAAAGATGACGGTGTCCAACAAAATTCTCGTAATTTTAAGGTATTACTGGAAAATAAATTCACAGCCTATGAAGCAGCTCGTGAAATTATAAAATACTAGCTATTTCCCGCGGCTTCGCACGCGAATATTTCATTTGTGCCATTTCGTTATAATTTATATACGTTTATGGTAAGGATAACTATAAACTCGAGATATAAAATAAAGCAGTTTTATTATTTTCTTCTCTCGACTCCTTGGGCCCACAAGAGATGTTTTGTTTTTTTTTTGTAGGGAATTTAACTATCTTGCAAATGAGGAATTGTATAATCGAAGAAAAATGGATTCTTTTCGAGTTATGGGCAAATTAATTATTCTTTCCGTCATAACTTTTACCCATCTTTTTCTTGGAGATGTAGTACGTGTATGGATAGTTAAAGAGCTTTTAGGAGAAAACTTGAGGCATGTTTCATCAAAATTTTCTAAACCGTCTTAGCGCTACGCTCAATCCATGAAATGTTTTTTCGGCTATTGCACAACCGATTTTGAGTAATCGATTTTGGTAAATAGTCACAAAGGGCCCAAAATCTGCCAAAAAAATAGAAAATTAACAAAATCGGTCCACTTGTTCAAGAGATGTGCATAGAAAAGTCAGAAAGAAAGAAACAGAGTTTTAACTACCTTAACGGAAAAATATGTGAATTTTTATATTGTGCACATCTGCACGACAATACCTATCCAATGATATATCTATTTCCCTACTACTATGCATACAGGCGGAATATTTGGTGCGATTTTGTAATTGTTGAACCACACATACTTTTTGTTTTTGTGCAGCTTTCGCGTCACGAAAAAGACGCTGATTTGTTGCTGTTAAACGATTATTTATAAATGCTTTGGAAGAGTCTCCTTATATTCAGTCGATATCCCTGGTAGATAAAATATGCTTTTTTTTACCATGGAGTACTACATTTTCTTTATCAATGCGACGTGCACATCCTGCCACGATTACGCCAGGGAAATCAGTGTTCGGTATAGTTAGTTCTGTAGCAATAATCTATTGCCTTCTCATCGATATTTACCTCAATTGATTGGCAGATATCTTGAATTAAGGTCAAAACATTTTCATTAGGCTTGAAAGGAATTCCTCTCATTCCAACATCATTTGACAGTCGTTCCTGTTCCAAGTGTCGCTCCTCTTCTATCAATATATTAATTTATTTTTTAATCTCTTTTAAATTTTCATTAAAAGGATCGAGCTTCTCGTTAATTACTTTGATCTCATTTGTTATGCTTTTAATTTCAATTTTATATTCATCAATGTAATCTGGGAAAATGTTGAGTTGAGCTTTGAACTGTTCATTAATCTCTCTGATTTCATCACTTAATTTTCTGAATTCATTTAAAATTAATTCAATGTTTCTAGTTACCTGTGTAGCTTGTAAAGCATTTTCCATCCTAAGTGATTTTCGTTTTTCTTCAGTACAAGTTCGGCAAAGCCATTCCATTTTTTCTTGTCTAAAGTACAGAAGTTTGACCTTTGTAGGATCAACACATGTTATCTGATTCCAAGATTGACAGAGTATTGAATCTTAAGAACATTATGTGCAAAGCCTTTCAAACCAACAATGCACTTACTAATGTTCGAAAATCATTTATAAATAACAGTTTATGACCCAAAAATAATAGGTTAATACAGAGCAACGGAAAACGTCTGCAATGGTTGGCTGCCTGAGAGACAGAGACACTAATTTAAATTTTATCGTGTTTCTACGTTATAATAATGTTTTAACAATATATATAAACTATATAACATTGTACTTTACTTTATAGGCATACCCTATTTCATAATAAAGTAATGGGCTTCATAAAAAAAAAAAAATGACCGTTTTTCAACCAAATATTTGTATTATTATTTCTTTAATATAAAATACAATTAATTATCAAAGTTTAGTCCATTTTTATCTACCGTCATTAGCCATCTGCTAGACAATTCCTCGATCCCACGTTGATACCAGTCCTTGGGATGGTTGTCGAAGATTATCAAATTTTTTCCCTTGAAGAAAATGGGCCTTGGATCGAAACAAGAAGTAATCCGATGGTGCTAGATCTGGACTATATGGTGGATGTGGTGGGTGAGGCAGGAGTTCGATCCCATAAAGTTCTTCAAACTTTACTTTGGTTCGACGGGAAGTTCGTTGACGAGCTTTATCTAGCTGGAATAGAACTCCTTTTCGGTTAATCAAAGCCGGAAAACGCTCTGACAATTTCATATCGTACATTCTTTCCAGTTGTTCGCAGTTGAGTTCAGAGTTCATAGAGCATCCATTAGGAACAAATTCGTGATGAATAACTCCTTCTAAATTCCAAAAAACAAAAAAGCTTTGATTTTTTTTCAAACTGCCTCCTTGTAGCAACCGGAAAAACCGTTTGACCACGATTTAGCCTTAATAACTCATGGGTATTAGGATTTCGCCAGTAAACCCAATTTTCATCACAGGTGACAATCCTTCGGTAAAATCTAATTCTTCTCATATAGTCTTAAACACGCTTCACCTTTCACTGCTGTATATCCTCCCTTTTTTTTCCGCATTTCTAAAATCATGTCGTAGTCCAATACAGATAAACGTTTATTTGCTTACAGATAAGTTTGGTATGATGAACCGTCAACCAATGAAAAGAAAAGTTAAGACCTCAGGGGAGATCAATTTTTTCAGCACATTTCATGTTTTTCACTGGATAATTAATTTATCTTTCAGTTAATCGTATATTTATTAAAAAAAATTTTATCTTCATTCAAAATGAATCGAATCGTTTTGTGTGTTCATTTTGAATGAAAAAACCGCCTTTAAAAAAATAAAGGATTAATTGAAAGAGAAGTTAATTTCCCACTGAAAAACATGAAATGTGCTGAGAGAATTGACCTTCCCTAGGGTATCAATCTTGTTTACATTGGTAAACAGCTTATCATACCTAACTTATCTGCAAGCAAATAAAAGTTTATCTGTTTTGGACTGTGACATGATTTTAGAGATAGAAACATAAGTGATGGAATACTTTGTCCTGCAGATTACAGCGGAGTGTCAGAAGGAGATTTAAAAAGGCCATCATGGGCGAACAATTAGACATCTCCACTAGTTCGATTTACCCCGTCATGACGAAAGAGGGAATAGCTGGGAATGGACTCTGATGGAGTTGGGATATTAGGTTTAAGCCAAGTTTCTCAGCCGGAAATAACGTAAAAGAGTTTTTTTGAGGAAATAATAACGTCTGCATGACAGGACATTAGGAGATTAGTCATGTGAAAAAAAAGGGAGGGTATACAGCAGTGAAAAGTAGAGCGGGTTTAAGACTATATGAGCAGCAATATTTTTTTATTTAAAAACTCTGGTGCCGTACATGCATCACACTTACCATCTTATAATAATTATTCATTATTTTTAAATAATTTTAAAGACTTCACCAAAGCACTACTTGAAATATTCTTAGCATTATGCACTACTTCACGTCTTCACTCAAAAAAGTGCAATAAAATAGTTTTTAAACAGTTGTATTATGATAATTCTGTGCACCATATATTTTTGGTTTGTCAAGTTGAAAATACATTTTTTAAGTTTCCATGCAAATTAAATATACTTTCCATAGAAACATTTAGTTTCCATTAAATAAAATAAAAGTAGAACTTATTAACTACAACAATCATTTACGTTTATACGTTTTTCTTCACTCTCCATTACCTTCTACGACTTCATATGTTAGATACTAATATTTCTAACATATTAAGCTTTCCAACGGTATGCTATAAATCTACATTACTACTCTTATGCCCGGAAATTTGTTTTCAACCTGGGACAATATTTCTTATTTATTCTCTTTTAGTTAACTATCAAATCCTTTCATAGTTTATATTTATCTATTTTTATTACTACTAACAGTGAGAGATGTTTAATTATTTCAAATAAACAAAATTAAAGATATTTTAGGGGAAGCCATTTTGACAATTCCTTTAAATTAAGACCTTGAGACTATTTCAATGAGGATAAGACCTAGCTGATATTGTTGACCATTTCATTATATATTGATATAACGATTCAATCAAATTGGTTAAAGCCTTTCTTCTTAAGAAAGTAGAAAGAGGTTTTTCTACTAGGTACATAGGCCGGAAAAACCATGGGAGGATTTATATAAAGGAAGAAATAGCCGGGAAATTGTATGAAAGGAGGGTTCCATGTCGACGAGGCGATGGCCTTCCCGTTCTAATTATAACCAAATAAGATGATCTTGAAGCCCTTGACTGAAATAGGTTTCGCCGTTGCAACCAAACTTCGCATTGTATTTTATTTGTATTTTTAATACACTTTTATGGTATATCTCTATTATTCCAAAGGTCATTAGTCTTTTTTTGATTTTGAAATCAATTTTCTTTTTCTTACTTATTATTTTTATTTAACCAAACATTAATTATAAAAATACGTACTCCTTTTTTCTACAAAATTTAGTTTACATTTGAAAATTTTAACTTATTTATATTTTTTATTTTAATTTCATTCATACGACAGTAAAAACAAAACTTGGGCTCACATTCTGACACTGAATGCCCTCTACATAGGCAGTTTCGGCAATATCTCAAGCATTGGATGAATGCAAGTCTCTCATGGTTGGGTAAGTTGCTAAACTTGAAACAGTGAGGCAACAGATGGACGGTCTAGCAAAATGGACAAACTTGTGATTTATGCGTTTTAGCCGTCTCATTGGCAGCGATTGCAACGGAAGAGAAAGAATCGTTGGCGCCTGAAGATGGCATTATTCTTCCTTGTGTTATCTTCACTAAGCTGTTGGATGTGTGCAGAGATCTGTACTTAGGAGAACCTCTAGAATTTAGGTTGCAGAAATCTACGCGGTGGCTCTTCGGTTGAGCTGAAAGGCAATGAAACCAGGTTTCTAGATGTTGTGCCGTAGAATTTAGCGCTGCCTGATAAATTTGTTCACCTCGTCCGCACTTGGAAAGGTGCTGCTGGAAGTGAGAACTATTTCAAAGTTCCTGGGAGTGTTTGTATCGAGCGATCTTAAAGCAAGGAAGGAGAACATAAATTCTGCAGGGTCATCAAGTGGTCAAAGCCTTGAACCCTTTGATGCTATCAGCTACTTCAGCCAAGAGTATATCGCATCGCTGGGGCTCATTCTTGGTTCTCTTGAAATCTCAATCGATCACCTTCTGAATGAACAATGAAACTAGTACCCTCGGATTGTCATACTTTTTCAACAGCTTCCTCCACGCTTGGGTATAATTGTGCTGCATGCAGAACGGAGACGAAACTGCAGCTTCTCCATGTAACGCAGTTTGGAGTCGAAGCCAATAGCGAAATTTTTCAGCATTTGTTAATGTAGACTCGTCGATAACCATCCATAGCAAGGTTTCCTTGAAGTGAGACCACTTCAGTAGATCGCCGGAGAATTTTGGTAAAGGAATCTGGGGCAGGTGTGCCCTGGGGAGAGCAGTGGTTATGTAATGGGTGCTAATGTGCATTTTTTAAAAATAAGTTTATTATATTAGTAATCGCGCATTGTGTAATTTTTTTTTTCAAGTGTGGGTTTGATTTCTCAAGTGATTTACTGTTTAAGTAGTAACAGGAAAAAAGAAATAAATAATAAAAAAAAAAGTCTACTGGTAGATAAACCGATACAGCTGTACTGTAAAAGTTGAAACAACTTTATCAACAGCTTGGAACTAATATTTTTACAACTTGTTATATTTCACCTTATCGAACTTTCATGGCTAATATCTGATACATCAGTGTCTGGACTGCATGCTCCGTAAAGAGCCCACAGCTCTTACCAGTTGAAGGTTTTTATTTAACGAGACAATTGCGCAGTTACGCCACATCATCCTATGTAGATTCTAACCTCTGAAATGCTTAGTAATTTCATTTGACCACTCAGAAATGTCTTATTTTTTAAAAAAAGTTTTGTACTTTCTAATTGAATATATAAATATTTGTTTAAATGGGTTCTGGCATTATTTTGTTGAATTGTGTAGTGTTTGTTGGCATACACTGAATGGCTTCGGGAATATTTTATTTATTTTTAGATGTAGCCGATGAAGATGATCACAAGTTAGAAAAATTTAAAGAAATAAAAAATAAGAAAACAATTTGCTAGAACTTTTGTCGTTTATTCCTCCGAATTACCACTCATTTTATAAAATTTTGCCTTCAGCAAACCAAGAAACACTTGTATCCTCCTCAGAAACAACTGAAATCAACAATCCGCTGAGAGTGGCATCGGCAGTTCACACATTCATACATAGATTAAATTCGTTAGGAAGTTTATTGAACAGTTCCATAAGTCAAAGATTTTGTGTTAAATCAAAGTTATTTTTTAAACTATAAGTTCATTTTTTCTATATCATCAAAAAAAGTAGGTTGATGTATTAATTTTTAATAAAAAGAAATATTGTAATGTTTAAAATCACCTGTATTTTTCTGTGTTACACTTTTAAAACATCTAATTATTTCGTTTTTATGGTTTACTTACTTTGGCTTCTGAACTCTCCATATATATGTGCATGGAGGTAGAGATTTTCAAGACTCCGCAGGTAGGATGTCGAAGACTCTCTGACGTTAGGGTCAGGGAAGGAGCTCCGAATGTTAAGGCATGTAATAATTTATCAAATTATCGAAAAAATCAACAAAAATTTGAAAATTTTTAATCGTAAGAATAGTTAACCCTCCCAACACCTGGTGAAGAAAATATTAATAAATATTGGATGAGGAACTTATGCACCCAGCCTAGTTTGTGTTTTTTTTGTCTAATAGTCTTGTTTTGTGTCCAGAGGTATGTTTTTTTCAAGAGAGAAAAATCGCCATAAATCGTATGCTTCAAATTTTCTCAAATCGAAAACGGGAATTCATCACAGATAGTTAAGGATAAAATATAACGTAAGTTCATAAATTTATTTTTGTTTTTATGATTTATTTTGCAGATTTTATTTTCATTGGCCCAGGATATTATTTTTCCTGACCTTCCTGGTGTGGAAGGTAGGAAGGATTGAAATAAATGGAAAGACAAAAGTTCTGGCAAATTGCTTTTCCGTTTATTGAGTAATCAATATACACCGTTTATAACATAATGTGAAAGCGAGAGTTGGCCAGAGCCTGAGCCTTCATTGCTACTTATTAACATTTTATGAATAATATTTATATTTAGTTCGGTATATACCATGCACAATTAGTTTTATACTTCTTGATATTTAGCGTGCGCCGGTGGCGAAATGTGGCGATTCAAATGCTATTAGTAAAACTATTGAGATTAATTTTTTATAGTTATTTTTTTCCGATTTAGTTTCGAAAATAACACATAAATTATACTTTGAAGTATACAAACATTTTTTAATACAAATTCCCATACTCCCGGTTTCGGATGAACACGTCCCAAACCCATTGGCGTGGACCATTTTCCTTTTAATCAGAGAGAAGGTAAGCGGAGATTCTTGTTCCAACAGGCAGTTTATGAATTTATAATGTTATGTTACTTATTGTTATAAGATTTGTGAAGTTAATCTTCCATGTATTTTATTATACATCTTATATCTTTAATTTATATTGATGATGTTTCAAGGCAAATACCCCATCTTCACATCATTGCATTGCATCTATATATTAAAAACAGAAATATTATATAATTTAACAATTATTATGTTCTTATATAAAAACGAAATATACATAATTATACGTATTACCATAATATATGTCATTTGTAGATTAAAATTAACACTTTCACAGTAACACTTTTACTTAAATTTTTTGAGTCCGTTTTGAAATTAACTGTTTGTTTTATGTTTTTATTTATGTAAATAGCTTCCTTAGTTCTTCTATTTTTAGTTGTTTTTTTTAACCAAATCTATTATCTTAGGATTATTGAAGTCAAATTGATGTTTCATTGTAATGCTGTGTTGGGCAAATGCTATGGTATTAATGTTCTTATTATTTTTGCAGTTACTGATAAGCTGATTTATTCTGATTTTTAATTTCTTGGATGATTCCCATATGCACATTCCTTCACAGTCATGACATTGCAGTTCGCAAATAATATTTTGCTTATCATTATTTGCTATAGTGTCTTTCACATTATTTAGGCAATTCTTCAATTTATTATCATTATATAATTCCAATTTGAAAAAATTGAGATCATATGTTGTGGAGGTATTCTTTATGTTATCTGTCTAGCCGGGCACATAATTCATCTTGAAATATTGTTTAATTTTGTTACTATTGGAGTTTTGTTCTGTACTATTTGGTACATCTGTTGTTTCTGGAATCTTTATATTTTTATATATGTAAAATTAGGGTTTTGTTTTGGTTTTGACAATTTTGGTGTTATTTTTATTAATAGTTATATTATGAATGTTTGAGCTAGTGTGGGCTATAGGTTTATCGGGATGGTTTTTATTTTTGTCAATTTCTAATGAATATATACTTATTCTATTGTACCATATCTTATTTATTAATCTTTTCGTATAGAAATTTTCCAACAAAATATTGTATACCTTCTGTTTAAAATATTTTATGTATTCATTATTGGTTAAGATTGTTATTGATTTATTACGTTGGTAACAATATTGATCTTTTGATAGGGTGATTCGAACAGAAGTTAAAAAATCTATTGCTTGTTATATCTTTTTTGGTTCATTTTGTTTCAATTTTGCTATTGTTGTCTATAATAATAATAATAATGATAATAAAAATAATAATTATTATTTCAATACCTAAAAATCTCAATTTGTTATTTACTGGTTTCTCTATTGAAAATATGATTGTTTTGTGATAGCTGTTCAAAAGATTTAATATATCATCATTTTTATTTTTATTTGTAATTAATCCTAGGTTATCTATGTATTTTTTTTATGAATTATAGGTTTTATCCTTAGTTTATCTATATTTTTATTTAATTCATCGTTCAAGTATGTACCACTGAGATTAAATGATAGTACGCCTCCCATGGGCAATCCATGTGTCTGCTTGTAGAATTCATCATTGTATTTAAAATAGTTCTATTTTATACATAGGTTTATTCCTTCGATTAAAGTATTTTTATCTTTAATAGTCGTTTTATTACTATTGTTTTGTTTTTTTATTGTTTACAATTATCTTCTAATATCTTAATACATTTTTCTGCAGGGATGTTCGTGAATAATGATTTCACATCAAGACTAATTATTTTTAAGTTTTTGTCTGTTCCTATTGTTTTGTCCAATATTTTTTTCAGTTTATATGAGTTAGTGATGTCATATTTATTTTTCCTATTAAGTACATTTAAAGATGGATTTAAATATTTAGAAAGGGCCTCTGTAGGTCCATTTATGTTATTAATAATAGGCCTCAAATCATTACTTTCTTTATGTGGTTTTAATAGACCATGGATCCTGGGTACTATACAATCGGTAATTTCTATTCTGTTTTTAGTTTTTTTATCAATATATCCTTTCTTATTTAAATTTTTTGTATATATATATATATATATATATATATATATATATATATAAGTTATGCGACGGCGAACAAATTGAATTAAAAAAAAGGAAAAGGGCTGAGAAATCTATCACGACTTCTGAAACAAGACTGTTTATTCATAGAAGTAATCCTCCTTATATACAATCGGAATGTTGTTTACATTCCAGGATGGTATTAAGGTTGATACTGCCACACTCCGGTCTTTAACTTTTATATATATATATATATATATATATATATATATATATATATATATATATATATATATATATATATATATTGATTTTATTGATTAATTCTTTAAAGGGCTCAGTTCTTATTTTCCTGCATGTATTTTTATCATTCAGTATATCTTCCATTTTATTTTTATAACCTCTTAAATATATGATTTTTTTTAGTTTAAAAAATAATCCCAATGAATAAAATAAACTCCCTCCTCATATTTATTATAAAATTCAAGATCTTGATAACCTATTTAGCAATAAATTTTTAATAAATAGTAATAATAATGACTGTTTTAAGATAGTTACATAATTGTAACCACTCGGGGAGATTTTGATTTTAATGTAGCATTAGGGATTGGCATTAAAACCCGGTACACACACGGGAAAAACGGTTCTCCTACAAGGGTTTGGTGGACCAAGTTCGTAAACGTGGCTCTCAGCACCCAGTAAAAGTGGTCCGCTGAGCGGTTGTTGGCGAACCGCTGTTCTCATGTTTGTACCGGGCTTAAGCCTCTTGTATCTTCTAGTTTCCACTTCAAAGGTTTTGTTCAATGGATTATAATTCTGGGCAAGTATCCCAATTAGGGATACTTTGAGTGGATTCATTTAAGTAAGTGTATCTAGGCAATGGTTTTGACTCTTGTAAAGAACTTTTGGAAGCTGGGGATATTTATAGGATATTTATCCTGCGTCGTCGGCAGCTCAGTCAACGTTTCCCGTTTTTGAATAGAAATGGTTTTTATCGAGCTTTCATTCGTACAGCTGATATTGAGACTGAAGCTGCAGACTGTTAACCTATTGGTTATACCATATTCAATAAAATATCTCACATAACGTCGTTGTCGTTGTCAAGGACCTCTCGCTCTGCAACTGAACCATTTTCAATAAAATATATATACCTACTATAATGAAAAAAGCAAGAGATTTCGAGAAAAAAATCCATCGTATAAATGATAACTAGAGTTGAGTTATAATCAGATTACGGCCAAACTCAATATACTTAACCAAATAATGCAATAAATAAGACTTATGTAAGAAAAATTTGTTGTAATAGCACATATGTAACTGGAAACATACATCCGAGGAAGTTGGTGCATTGCAATAAGATCTCAGGTGTCTAATATACTGAGTGAATTTGCTTTGTCCCTTTTAATCTTAATCAAATAAGTAGTTCTGTAGGGGTAAAATAGTAATAGTCTGTATTATTTACTGGCTCATACCATAACATATCTACATATTAAAAAAATACGTGGAAACATTTACGAATACACAGGGCAGCCCACAGAAATGCCGGGCCCTTCGACAGGTTTTAACTCGGGCCTATAAGTACCAATAATAAAGCCGAGTATAGACTTTGCTTATATCAAAAGTTGTAAATATCGATATTATCATCAAATTATTACTTTAAATAATCAATCAAATAAAGATACACGAAATTATGAAGAGCCCTCTCCCGGGCACCCAGGTCTCGCTAAAGGTCTCCTCTTCTCCCCATACTTCTGGGGCACCCGAAAGTCGGAAATTCAGGCCTATATATAGTGTGTGCCCTGCGAGCACCTCTCATTATAAGACGGAATATCAGTCAGTATCCAGACTGATCATGGTAACCAGCTCTCACATAGTATTTTTAAGAACATAAAGTAACACTTTAATAACTAAAAATAAAAAGTAGGATCAATGGGAGGAATGGAATGACTACGCCTGAGCAACCTATTGGAATTTATGGAACAGAGGGAGAGTAGCAGGACCATGATAAATGTTTCTGTTCATCCGCCTCTTCCTTGTTAATGAATATATGAACGGAGCTTTGCGCCAGAATTTTCCTTTTTCACTTCAAACAGTTATCATATACATCCAGGTCATGTAGTGATGAATATAATGTTGCATTAATTTTTATAAATCTAATATGATGTTGATGTATCATAAATCGAAACGATAGGTAACTGCATTGAGAAACCAAATTATTTCCATATTGAAACCTATTATTTTGAAATATTCAGAACACGCAGTAACAATGAGGAATATTTATTTCAGTCTGTTATTACGAGGTGGGGTAATTTTAACTTAATGTAAAACCATTTTAACTAAAATAAAATAATTTAACTATAATTTATAGAGAAAATAGGACTGAATATAGAGAAACATAAAATGATACATCGTTCAACTGACATACTAAGGCTAAAATATAAATATACTGAGATGTTGATTTCCAGTGGAAAAAATAGATATACAGAAAATAGTTCAGATAAGCCCCCAAATGAAATAATTGAAATCTGTCCACTGGTGGTTGGCTCTGTCTACTGGTGATAGGTTCTGTCTACTGGTGGTAGGTTATGTCTACTGGTGGTAGGTTCTGCCTACTGGAGGTAGGTTCTGTCTACTGGTGGTAGTTTCTGTCTACTGGAAGTAGGTTTTTATCTACTGGTGGAAGGTTCTGTCTGATGGATGGTGGTAGGTTGATTCTACGGCGATAGGTTTTATCTGCTGGTGGAAGGTTCTGTCTACTGGTGGTAGGTTATGTCTACTGGTGGTAGGTTCTGCCTACTGGTGGTAGGTTCTGTCTACTGGTGGTAGTTTCTGTCTACTGGAAGTAGGTTTTTATCTACTGGTGGAAGGTTCTGTCTGATGGATGGTGGTAGGTTGATTCTACGGCGATAGGTTTTATCTGCTGGTGGAAGGTTCTGTCCACTGGTGGTAGGTTCTGTCTGCTGATGGTAGGTTCTTTCTACTGGTGGTTGTTTCTGTCTACAGTTGGTAGGCTTAGTTTACCAGTAGTAGGTTCTGTCTACTGGTGGCAGGTTATGTCTACTGGTGGAAGGTTCTATCTTCTAGTGGTCTAATCTATCTTATTAAAAAATAATCATTATAAAAAAAATAGGCAAACCAAGTTTTTTCGGAAAATCATTGAAAAAGTCCGGTCTGAGACGAAGAAAAAAAATCCTCTTTTAGACATATTTTGACCAATGAAGCTCAAAGTAAAACAAATATACCTACTAATTAATTGATAATTATCTCCAATAGAAAAAAAATTTTCGTCAAGGAAGAACTGCTGAAAACATGAGCCTTAGGCAATTCCTTAAAGTGGAAACAATGAGCCATATAACCTTTGTCATGTAATTTAACATTAATTAACAGGATTTTTGGAAATGTTAAATGTTTACCGTTAACTTATTTCTTTGGCAGCGAAAACATTAATTTAATAATTAATTGTAATCCAAAAGTGAACAAGGACGAGAGAAAATGGATGGAAATCCTTGGATGTGATTTAATAATAACTTACTCATTTAGCCGACCCTCTTAAAAGCAATATTATTAGCAGATGATTATGATTATAAAAATTAGCTATTCAACAAAAAAATAACAATTGGATTTTTTACCCTTATATTTGCTTTTTTTATGTTTATTATAAATGGCATTGGATTGCTTTATACAGCCAGTTTAGGCCGTATATATTATGTAAAAGCTTACCTGCTGTGTGAAGTGATTGATTAGAATGAAAGAAAACCAGCCGCCTTGCGTCGCGACGTAATGTAGTCTCATTTACGGTAACCAAGCATGTTTGAACTGGCTCATTTAGTTGCCTCCTCCATTCTCTGAGCCTGTGATGACATGTCAAATCATGTAATTACTCCACACATTTCAAGCTACTGAAGTATTAACATCTCCCATCCTAGTTAGGAATTTTCGTTCGTTTATTTCTCCATGGAGGTGTTAAATGAAAACATGTAGTATATTTCTATAAGGAATATTTTAATAAAAACATTATAATAACAATTTAGTTTAGGGAAGTTTGAATTAATTTTTCAACTTTCCATAATTCATTGTATCTCTAGTTCACTTCTACTCATTTCTACGCATCCTTAAATGCATCATATTATAGAAAAAAGCATCTATAAAGGATATGTAAAAACAATTATCACCATCAAACACCATAAAAAATAAATAGTTTTATTTTAAAGAGAAAATATTCAGTATGCCCAACAGTACAGTAAAATTAGGTGAAAAGCACGCGTAACCCTAACATCCAAAGAAAAAGATGAAACTTGTCATAAATTGTTCATCTTCCTTCCCGTAATAACTGGTAAAAAGTCCAAGAGTTTTGATGGGGGGACCTTGTATTTCATGTCAATGTATATTTATTAATTCGTTTTAAACTCAGTAACAGTTTCTGTTATCTTTTTTTCTCATCAGTTTTTTTTAGTTATCTTTTTACTTGTACATACTTGTTATTCTTAAGGGACCTGGTTCCAGAATAAAGTTTATTTTTCTATTCTATTCTAACAGCATGAAAACTATTAAAAACATATCAAAAATGTGTTATAAGATTGGTACCCAGAAAAACCATGAAAATTGAGCAAATTATAATTTTGTTCCTTCAGATTGTTGTTTTGGACCACTGGGTGTCTGTCCCTTAGCAGCCACGATCCAACTCTAATTCAAGGACTATTAATTGTCATGTAAATAGAAAACATTCCATTCCCTTTTTTATTAAAATATTACACGCATAATCCTTTGGCTACGACGTGTAAAAATCCAACATCTCCACCAGTTGAGGAGCACGAATTCAATTCCAGCAGCAATTCCTCAAGATCCTCCTTGTCATCGACAGATCACCGTCCATCTTTTCCAATTCCTCATTCCACTAATTTGTAATCTAACATTAAGTTTAAATAAATTTATTAACAGAATTAAAATAATTCGTAACCACCATTATTTCATTTGGATTAGTCAAAGTTAGAATTTCTTTATTAGAGTTGTTTTATGGACTTTGTTTTATACTATCGTTTTATGGGCTTTAATAAAACAAAGATTCGATACGATTAATTGCTTTAGTTTATTACGGTGTGTAAAGTATTATTATATGTTAAGGCTCCCTCAGACTGAACCCGATACTGAATTCTGAGTAATTCGGTACTATATGTAATTTAATGTCGATGGGTGATCACAATCGGTATATTGGATCGATAAATCGGAATACCGAATTCGATCGGTAGACCGCCGAAATATCTAGCAGGACTAACTTTAAATTTAAAATGTATCTTGTTTAAATCGCCCCGCAGGGTTGAGTATAAGAAAATGTTTACAGTGGTATATTCTCTGACACTTATGGTATAATGGACAGCTGTTAGATGTGTCTTCTCTTGTTGTCAAAGATACTTGTTTGGCCTTTTTAGATAACATAGGATTTGTATGATTTTGGTGGTTAGAGTTTAGGGTAAGGTTCGTGGCTTGCAATTGTAAAAATAGACGGTATACGAATTCCGAAAAAAAATTGAAACCAGGTGTGTCTGTCATACCAGGTGTGTCTGTCATACCAGCACATTCAGCTTCGAAACGCCCACGGGTTCGAGGATCAAGCAATCGCAAATCATAAGTGTAGAGATTAATCAACCGCACTTTCTAGTGCGATTTCCGAAAATTGTTCCAGACTATTGAAAGTTATCTCTTGCATGGGGTTGAAATTAAAATTTTTTACAAGATAATTGGACGCATGTAGGAGTTTATTGTCTTATAGTTTACAAAGAGTTTCCCACGCTTGTACTTAGCCCGCTGCCGAAAAACCTATCGCTGCTACTAATTGTGCGGCTTAATCATTTAAAGAAGATTTCAAATAATGAAATTTTTGAATTTCAACTAACGTCAAAATTTCTATGAATCAATTACATGAATGTATCTCGGTAGGGAATCCGTTAGCTAAATCCCCATTAAACGTCGGAATATTAATAGATGACAATTTTATAGCGCGGCTTGAAGGTTCCATAATGGTATGATTTAAGAAGGTCGAATGGGTGCCCGATTTTCGTTCCTTAATTTCCACAGCAAGAGTTTTATAGAACTAATCAAGGCATTCCTTCTAGAGAACCTTCAAAGTCTCAATTTTATCAGTATATGAAAAGGACTGTCCTACCAGCTTAAGTGTCATTAGCCGTTTTTCTAAATTAAAGGTGAAATCTAACAGAGACCTTGGAGCTTTAAAGAGTCTGACTCTGGTTTTTGCTTTCGAAAGGCTTAACTGCTCTGTCTCTTTTAAGTCTTCAGATAAATTATTAATTTCAGCAACGAGGTCATCAGGACGTTGTTCCTGTTCAGTGGTGGGGTGTCATTTTAGAAAAAGAATAAATTTTAAAACTCAAAACTAAAAGGGAGTATAATTAAAATGAACTAACGAAAAGATCGGCTTCTTTAAAATTGAAAAAAAAATAATAATTTAAAATTAATTGTAAAAAAAAATGATATTACTTGCTAAAACTTAAATTAAAAAGAAAACATAAAAAAAAAATAAAAAAAATAGTGTAAAACAATGATATCCGATCGCGGGGAGGACAAGAATTTAGGAAAAAGGGTTGCTTATATATCAGCCTCGATCCTTCTTCTCTAAAATTGGCTGATTCGTTTGGCGTTGGTAACTCAAGAAAAATATAAAATAATTGTTGCGAATTTTAATGTTATACCTCTGTTTCTTTTTTTTACAATTTAAATTTATACAAAGGAAAATAATTTTAATAAATCCTGATGAAAAAAAAAATTACCTTTTGATTAATAAATATAAGCATTTATAACAATAAAATAAAAATTAATGATCGTAAAAATTACTAAAAATAAACATTTTCTATTAGCATAAAAGAAAATCCTTGAATAAAAAAAAAAATAATAAATATAGGTTAAAATTGACCACAAATAAATCCTTTATGTTTTCAAGAGTTAATGCTTATGTTATTTACAATTCCTTATATGCCACAATTTTAAATGAAACCTACTTGTATTAATTAGTCAAAAATATGTATGTAAAAAATATTTTATATAATTTATCAATCCCTAATTAGATTGATCCATCTATACCATCATGCAGATATCAACTGAGTATGTAAAAAAGTATTAACAAAGTTTATTTGCCGTTCAAATTGGAAGTAGTTTTTTGCTGGATGGTCGCCGTAGTGATGTGTGTAAACCGGGGCCGGCTGTGTTAGCGCTGTCGAAAAAACAATATTAAAAAAAAACTATACACCGCAAAATAACGATTGAGGACAATATAGGCAATAGTCTGCCTCATGGTTGTGTACATAGTGTAATACCATACGCCGGCAAAAATAAGCAAACTTGCTTAAAATAAAAACAATCCAATCTTAAAGTAGATCAACATTCATTCTCGTATTTATATTAATTTTAAATATTATTTCATACTGAATACATAACAGTTTTTAAGTAAAAACATGATGAAAAATATTTATTCATTAAAATAAAAAAACTACACAATTAAATTTAATGCGGAATAAAAGTTAACCATAACAAAATTCTTGCTAAAAAAATAGCTCGCTACCCAAGACCACAATGCAAATAAAAGCTTTCCTGGGATTACATGATTATTCAGTTGGCATCCGCATGATGGTATAGAAGGATCAATCTAATTAGGGATTGATAAATTATTTGCCACTTCTATAATTTTGTTTTTATTGAAAACTAGTTTCGAATGTTATACATTCATCCTCAGTTCTAAAAACACACACAAATTCAATAATAAAATCCTTCAAATCCAATCAAGATTTTTGCTTAAATGACCAAAAAATATCTTCAATAGTCCAATCTTAAATTTATTCCCGTCTATACCAGAAAAAACAATTACTCACCGGAATTACTGGAAAACCCCGACCCTTAAACCGTTTACCTATAAACAACCTACCTTTCTTTCATTGCTAGTTCAGTGCGAGGACAAACCAGTACAAACTTTTATGTTTGATATAATCTACCTAAACCTTGGTGAGTACCAACATGTACTTGATTTCTCGTCTTAATTAAATTCATAGTTCATAAATGTTTTATAATACTAATTTATATTGAATTTAATGTAATATGTATAATAATACCAAACTGTATTTTGAATTTCTTATTTTTGAATTATTGTTTTTTGAATTATTGTTTTTAGAACTGAAGATGAATGTATAACATTCGAAACTAGTTTTCAATAAAAACAAAATTATAGAAGTGGCAAATAATTTATCAATCCCTACTTACATGATTATTATCTCCGTTTTGTACCAAATTTAATACCATCAATTCAATGTTTAAAGAAATGAGAAAAGAATAATACCGTGGATAAATATTATTTAGACAGCTTCGATGCATGTAAAAACATTTTAATTAACACCCTACAATATCTAGATTTTAATAAAGCATGTTGTTTTACCACCGATGCATCAAACGTAGCATTAGGCTTGGCGCCCACCAGGCCTCAGTCCTTTCTCAGCTTCTGTGTATGTCGCCCATTAAGACCGCCCCATTTCGCTCCGGCCCGCGCTTCCGGCTAGGTCGGTCCAAGGAGGGACAGAAGAAAAGGCCGGGCGGGTGATGATAGCGGGAGAAGTTCTCTTGCATATATAAATGCATGACTAAATAAAAATTCAATGTTTCAATAATTTTGTTTGCCTACTATCCTTTAAAGCTGAGGTCAGTTTGCAACCAATATCTTCTTTTCCTGCTAAATACCTACCTACATAATTTCTTCTTGTAATTAATTAATCGTTTCTAGTTTAATTTCTGAAATTAATATTAGCTAATGTTTATATCAGTTTCAAAAGTTATTTTATTATAGAAAAATAATTATTTTAATTAAAATAATGAATTATGAAATAATTTCGGCATATCCTTCCGACATTTTTTCGTTTATTAGATAATTGACATTAAATGTTAATTTCAACTAATTAAATTTTTAAAAAATTCCTGATTATTTATTTTTAAATATTCATTATTTTTTTCGAGGTGGAGGAGTTATGAATTTCACGATTTGGTGAACATTCATTAGGTTTTAGAAGTTGCTAATACCGAAATTTTGTTCGGCAGCGAGCATTTCTAATTAATTATTAGTTTGCCAAATTCTTCGGTTTAGGTATCGTTCATTAGGTTTTCAAGAGTTCTAATTCCATGTTTTGAATTAGATTTTTGTTAGCGCATGCGCATTTCGATTTAATGTCTCTGTTAAAAAAATTTATGATATAGGGATCGTTAATTAGGTTCTCTATATAGAAATAGGATCTCTATTTCTAGGAGTGTTCCGATTAAATTTTTTGAAATATATTTTTGATTGCGCATTCGCATTTTGATTTACTGTTACAGTTGAAGTATTGCTCAGTATAGGGATAGTTTATAAGGGTTTTGAGGGTTCTGATTCCTTTTATGAATCAGATTATTAATTGCGCATGCGCATTTCGATTTACTGTTACTCCTGAAGTTTTCTGTGGCGGAGGAATCGTTTATTAGGTTCCTCAGGGTTCTGATTCCGTTTTTTTAATTGGATTTTTATTAAGCATACGCATTTCGAATTATCGTTACAGTTGACACTTTTTCGGTATAAGTTTCGTTTATTTGGTTTTCAAGCCCGATATTTTAAAATTTCCAATCGTATTTTCAATCTGGCATGCACATTGCGCTTTTTCGTTACTATTGAACTTTTATTAGATATACGGATCGTTTATTAGGGTTTCATTTCACATTTTGAATTATCATTATAGTTTTTTTTTTTTTTTTTAGTTTTTTTGGTGTAGGCATCTTTTTGTCGGTTTTCTGGGACAAAAACAAAACAAAAACGGAATCAAAACCTTCGAATTCTTAAAAAAAAACAGTAATAGTAAATCGAAAATGCCTGCGCTATCAATAATTCCATGTTGCATTCGAAAAAATAGTCCTTGAAAACTAAATAAACGATACTTATACCATAAAAATTTCACCTGAAATGTTGATTCGAAGCGCGCAGGCTCCATGAAAACCCATTCAAACAATGGAATCAGAACCCTCGAAAGCCTAATGAACGATTCCTATACTGAAGAAAACTTCAACAGTAACAGTAAGTCAAAATACGTATGCGCGATCAAAAATCAAATTAAAACAATAGAATTAGAACCTTCTAAAACCTAATAAACGATCCCTACGTCATTGAAAACTTCAACAGTAACAGTAAGTCAAAATACATATGCGCGATCGAAAATCAAATTAAAACAATAGAATTAGAACCTTCTAAAACCTAATAAACGATCCCTACGTCATTGAAAACTTCAACAGTAACAGTAAGTCAAAATGCGCATGCGCAATAAAAAATCAAATTTAGAAAATGGAATCAGAACCCTCGAAAAACTAATAAACAATCCCTATGTCATTAAAACCTTCAACAGCAATAGTAAATCGAAATGCGCATGCGCGATCAAAAACCTAATTCAAAAAGTAGAATCAGAACCCTCGAAAACCTAATGAACGATTCCTAAGTCACATAAACCTTTTAACACTAGTAGTACATCGAAATGCGCGATCTGAAATCCGGAAATTGCACCTTTGAAAACCTAATGAACGATACCTATATCGAAGAATTTGGCAAACTAATAATTAATTAGATATTTTCGTTATCGAACAAAATTTCTATAGTAATTTCGAAATTGGCAACTTCGGAAACCTAATGAACTGGTAATCGTTCATTAGGCTTCCGAAACATCTATTCCACAGCCCCCTCTCCCTCCAAAAAATAAAATGATATACAAAAATAAATAAACAATTTTTTTTTTTAATTTTTACTCATTATTTCATAAGTCATTATTTTAATTAAACTAATTATTTTTAATAATAAATGCAATGTTGACACTGATTTAAACATTACCTAATATTAATTCCACAAATTAAAGTAGAAACAACTTTTATTTTTAACAAAGTGATTCATCACGTTTTGTAAATTTTATACGTCTTGTAATTTTTTGATTCATTAATTTTTAATAACTCCATTCATAGTTTTAATAAAAATAAACTGTTCACTGAAAGATTGCTTTGCGTTTTTCTCTCATAATTGAGTATAGAACACTATTTGTAAAGATTTTTAATGCACAAGAAATTATGTAAGTAGGTATTTAGCAAGAAAAGAAGATATTGGTGGTTAGCAACTTATTTCAAAGGAAAGGGTAGAGCTAAGCAAAGTTATTGAAATATGGAATTTGTATTTATTCTTTTATATATATGAAAGAGCTTCTCCCGCTATCATCACCCAAACAGCCTTTTCGTCTGTTCCTTTTTCCATATTCAATTTCGTGATCAAATATAAGATCACGAAAACAAAGATGCTGACACACTATCGCGAGTTGAAATAAGTTAACAGAATTCGAAAACTTTGACGCGATTACTAATAATTTATCTGAAATATTTTACCACGAAAACGTAACATCAGAGATTTTTAAATTTGACGGAACAACAGAAGAATCGTAATCAAAATTATTATTACTTATTAGGAAACTTTGTCATTGAAATATCAATAGCCGGATACTTTAGGACAACAGACAATTATTTTCAAATTAGTTGATATTAATCCCGCCAATCCATACACTAAAAAATGGTCAAGCAGCGAAAGTTGTAAAAAAATTAATATGGCATATTCTCATTGCGGTTTACCAAAAAAAAATTATAACCGATAACAGTTTAGCATTGAGAATTCCTTAATTCCTAATTAACTAAAATTACATAAAATTAAATTACACTCAAAATTGAATCGAGTGAATTCATAGAACATTCATGAACATAATATATGATACATGTGCTACAAATTTTTTTGCGGCTAATTTCTCTCATGAGGCAAGTCGATTTGCTACACAGCTAAACTAGTTATTACTTTTATTCTATTGCGATCGGTTTTGTTTACGTTTAGATTTGTGTTATAAACGTGTGCAGCTGATTTCATCCAATGACAACCGGCAAAGTCTTAGAATAAAATTGTAAGTCGACTTGCTCCTGCTCTTTGGTTGTCATACTTTGAATGAACATACGATAGGATAATTCACAATTTCGATAACGTCGAACTATATAATTTATTATTCCTTCCATAACCCGTTTATGACCAAACTTTAATCATGCTTTTATGAAAACAGAGAAATATAAAACAATAAAAAACGAAGAAGAAATATGAAGCTTGTAATAAACCAACAGTTGTACTTGTCTATGTTATAGCGTTAACCAACAAGTTTTCGGCTTGGTAGTTTACAATGTTTCCTGTAATTGTTAAACGTTATAGAACAGATCTGAAACAGCTAGCGATACATGAATCGATCTGACGAATTCCTTTTATGATTGAAGTAAGAATCTTGATAATCTATACAGACCGCAAACCGCTAATTAATCGCTTTCAACCAGAAAAACGGTTAAGAATTGCCTCATCAAATTAGGCAAATTTATTTTGTCAGCCACTTTAGATATTCAGCATATTTTTGATAGGCCAGTACTGTTTCTGCTGACATTTATAGGATAGGTGCTGTGAGTAGAATATTATCTAACATTAATACATTTCGAACAGCTGACTGATTAGATTTCAAAATTTAAAATAAAAAACTAATCGAAAATTTATGTCGATTCTGATAATCAAAAAGCTTGTGCAATAATTTATTCTAGTTCCCTTTATAAGGCTAATGTACTATTTTATTCTAGGTACGACTTAGCAGACCCTGACTCTATAAGGATTTGGGCATATTGAATATTGAGGCTTTAATGTAATTATTGTTGGAAATGATATAATATGAAGCATTAACAAAAGTTTTTAGGGCATCATATTAGGTGAATTATATGCGCTTGATATTTATAACTGTGTCTTACAATTTCTATCATTCCGTCGATCAAAATGAGTTTGAACTTGGTCTTTTATAACAGAAGTTTGTTGTAAATTGAAAGATGAAGGGTTTTACTTTCAAGTATAAATATATGACTTCTAGTCTTTTGAGTCCCGTGTGAGAATTCCATCTAAATATTTCGTCATGAGGAAAACAAGATACCTTACTGTATCGGATTTAGGTAAAAGTACATCATTGAATCAGAATGAAAGGCATGATGCCTTGAATGGTAAAAGTTCTTGTATTTCAAATTGTCAACTCTTCATAATTTCAATCCTCTCTCCTAACTTCAATATGAAAAATGTGTATCTTTGGAGCTTAAAGGAGCTGTTTTAGCAGTTGGATAATGAGGTGGCTTTACTACAATTAGACATTGTCAGAAAGGTATAAGTAGTAGTAGGGATGTCAGGAATAGTAATTCAGAAGTAAAGGTCTACGAGATAGGATTGAAGGTTTAGGTATAATGGCTTATAGGTATCGAAGGATGTAATAAATGGGTTTTAATTTTGAAAAGTATATTGGCTGACCATAGCCGACTTGAAGCCTAGAAACACTGTGCTGCGTTGAGAAATGGTTACCGCAATGTTGTTAGCTTTCAATTAAGCAATTGGTTATATTCTTCAATCAGAGAATATAAGGAGCCAATAACTCGTAGATAGGATAAAATTTTGAGCAGAATCTTTACTCATTAGAATGAATTTTCGGAATCCAATTATAGGGCATTTGTTAGAATATGAGGATCTTGTACGGCAAGGAACTAACCAAGTTTCAATATTTAATCATTTAGCTGGTAGCTGATCTTACCTTACATCAAAAAAACTAAGTATCTTAATGATTGCTGCATGGTTTATAATATAACTAAGCTGATTTATGTAGGGAGTCAACTTATTGTTTGTAAATTCCTTCTAGTGATGAACAATTCTCGTTAATAAGCCATAGTTGTAGCAGAACTCAGTCTAGAAGTGGTAGGAATATTAGTCCAAGTTTCATTTTGTTAATGAGCTTTCAAAAGCTTATCTCTGCCCTGGCGAATTTCCTCAACTCTTGTTCCAAGCGAATTACATGTCCCTGAATTGAAGGGTCATTATTATTATAAATTATAACCATTATCAATGTTACTGCAATATATGTAATATTCTAGAGGAAACCAAACATATTCATTTTTTTAACTTGTAAATAAAATATTATCGGTTAGGTGGCAAAAGTGATGAACTGTATTTTTGTGAAATTAAATGTTTGTTGCTATTTAGATGTGCGTTACCCAAATTTACGCTTTATTATTGACAAAATTGTGAAATTATCAATTTATTAATGAATTATTGATAATTTCATAATTTTTTCAGTAATAAAGAATAAATTTAGTTCAGGCACAAACAGGTAAGCAGCAACTACTTTTAATTTTCACAAAAATGCATTTCATCACTTTTATCTCTAAACCGACGATAAATGCAATAAAAGTTGGAAACTGCAAGGAAGTACATACTGAAAAATATACATAAAGTTTTATTTTACTCTAAATTTGAACGAGCTACACGTATAACATAAATTATTAATCTAATTGAAACTCAAATTTATATTTAAGCTATATTAAATGAGAGACAGTTCGGCGAAGGTTCTAGCACCCTATTCAATAGAAATTAGGACGATATTAGAAAAAGGAATGAATTTTTAATAATAATAATAGAATTGCTGAAAAGGGTTTGCGGCCTGCTATTAAAAAAAATAATGGTTCTATAGCGGTAATATAACAAAAAAAAATCTTATGGGATGATAATATAATAAGAATTCATTATAGGTAAAAGAAATTAGGGTCTTTACTAGGAAAAAGATAGCAATATAATATCTCTGTGTAAACAAGTAGAAGGTAAACAGGCAGGGACGTTTGGGTAAACTGTTCCCTGGCCTAGCTAGTGTTACCACTTCATAGTATTACTATAAATACCTTATATATATATATATATATATATATATATATATATATATATATATATATATATATACATATGTATATATTGAAAAGATAAATTTCATTTAATATAAAAGTAGTGGTTTAGAGTGGAAATTTTCCTAGTTGGTTTTGTTAATGGAAATGTGATTGAAGCATTTTTAGTGTAATTGGTGTTCGGGGTACGATGTACACTAAATAATTGATAATAATTTAAATCAGTACTTTTATTTCCCAAAACAATTGGTACATAAGAGGTGTACTATAGCAGAATAAGAAAATAGCAGAATAATAAATTATCGGACAACAATACACACACATGAGAGAACTCTCGAGAACCACTTTTTCAGGGAGGTAATTAATAGGCTTGCCAATGAACACGCAAGAAATTTTGACTATTGAAATCTGCAATAAGAAAATTAGTTAATTGATAATGTTTAGCGGAAAAACGAAAAATGAAATAATTAATTTTATATACATTGGCAAACCCATTTTACAACCATAACCTCCCTGGCGCTGATATCACTATCACTGCCCAGTCGCCACAGCACAATTATTTAGTGTACATCGTACCCCGAACACCAATTACACTAAACATTCATTATAATTAAAATTAGAACATATTCATATTTTGTTTGTGAATAAATATAATATTAATTTCGTGTATATAAATGTGTATATGAATTAACTTTTAAGAAACTTTTTTTTTAATTTCCTGTTTAAGAACAATTAACGGAGTCAACGAAGCAGTGAACCAATGAATGTGTTTAATGTCAGAAGTTATCCAAAAGTGGACAACTTTTTGTGCATACTAATTTTAAATTCATTAATAAATGCAAAATCCAACATAAATTAAAATGTATCAGAGTTTAGATGTATAAAAAATTTTGAAAATAAATAAACAAAAACCCATGGATTGGGAAAATAATAAATAATAACGGACTATTATTATTTTTTTGTAGTTAACGGTCACTTAACGTACTCACATTATGAAACGTGGGTTTCATAATTAGGCAAGCGTCTGGTGCAGACCTATTTAGACTTCAAATATTTTTCAAGTTTTTCATATACCATTTTTACTAGTGTAGTTTTCTTCAATATAATGAAGATTATGAAGAACATTAGGAAAAAAAATCCGTAATTTTACATTGAAATTTCAAATAATTTTTAATTTTATTACAAAAAAGGTTCCAAAAATAATAAAAGCAGGCATTATTCAATATTTATCGCAAATCTCTATCCTTTGAATGCTGAAGTTGGTAAAATGAGCCATGGCCTATGATTTTCCTGAATATTTCCAGTGAACAAGAGATAGGGAACATTGGTTCGAGTTCTCTTAATTACAAGTCACATCTATGATGAAATATTATCATTAATTATACATGACCCTCAACACCTCTTTACCTTTGGGCACCAAATCGTTCTCCAATTGTTTTGAAGCTAAGTAGAAACTTATAAATTGGTGAAAATAAAGACTTACCTGAAGGTATAGGATCAATTTGCAAAGTGTTTTTCCTAAAAACCATGTCTCTGTAACGTCCCAGATGACTGTAGGAGGAAGGCAAGCAAGAATGACCATGAAGTCCGCCGCAGCTAAGTTGACGATAAAAAAATTGGTGACAGTTCTCATTCCAGTATTCCTATAACAATCATTGTCAATAGCTTTTTTCTCATATACTTAAATAAAGTTATTATAATTTTACCATTATATGTACAATAGAAATGATACGCTGAAATCATGTTTTCGAAACGTTAACTTTCCTCTGTAGACATCCGCATGATGGTATAGAAGGATCAATATAATTAGAGATTGTAACCAAACTGTATTTTGAATTGCTTATTTTTGAATTTTTGTGTGTTTTTAGAACTGAAGATGAATGTATAACATTCAAAACTAGTTTTCAATAAAAACAAAATTATTGAAGTACCAAAAATTTATCAATCCCTTATTAAGTTTCCTTTAATTAAGATATCACTTCACTGTTCTACATTTATCTAAATGTCTTTACTACACATATGCAGTTTCGTCGATTTTCCCAAAATACTTTTCTGCACAATCCATCTATAAAATTGTTGCCCTCTTTTCTAAATTAGAGAGACTGTAAACATTTAGAAAATTAACACAATTGACGGTCGCAATAATTGAACAAAACGAAAAATAAACGAATAAAAGTATAATACAAAAATATCATGGGCGTTAATTTATTTACTTTTTTGCGCCTGTAACGCATTCCATTGTAAAATATCTGGTCACTTTAGACAAACTCCAGTAGAGTCCTGTTTGAATTTGGTACATTTAGCAGATGTCTTCTGTACTTCACAGTGGACACATCCTGGTAAGCAGTGGCAGTGCCGTTTAGTGCAGTCATAATTTGCCAGGCGTATTATAGACGATTTGCTTCTTGGATTATGGCTTTTCAACTTTTACACTAGCGTAATGTACATTACTTTTTTTACCCCAGGCAATGATTTGTAGTGTTTTATGGCTGCACTCTATTTTCCATTATAACGTTCATTATTTGCCGCATTTAAAACTCTAAGCCCTTCATCTCTTCTTAAATGGCTTCAGATGGTGTTAAGGGGTGTAAGTTTCTTCCTATTAACTTTTTCATATTGTTTTTTTTTGTGTAGATTTGGAAGATGCCATTTGACAATCCTTAAATAGATGTCCCTGGTTAAGGTTTAGATTTCTCTAATAATCTATTTAGGGTCGCTGGTGAAGTTTGTTGCGACATGGTTTTTGTTTAACAAGTGAGGCACGAGGCACAGTATTGAAAGAAAATCCAGCTGACGGAAACAACTATTGCCCATATTTCAAGATATATCTACCTTAATAATATGTTTTCTTATATATTTTTTAATGCAGAATACGAACGATGATGTAGTCATAATAATGAAGCAATGAGATGTAACGTACTACTTAACGTTACATAAATTATATATTTATATATATATGTAGCTCAGTGAAAGGGGAATGAGTTTATCTTCACTTACCTAAATGGTACTACTATCTGTGATATATTAACTGGTAAAATAATTGTTGCACGGTCTCTTCACAAATTCTTTATTTTAGTTTCCATTAAACTAAACATAACAAAGAACCTGAAAAGCTAACATAACATAATATGAACATTTTTGATAAACCAATCATTTATATCTTCGCATAATTCATAATTTTCTACCGTGGTAGTGGTGGAAGGATAGAGCTCTTGTTTGAATACTACCCAGTTTATGTCTAGAATTTTGATCGCCTCACTCTCACTTCATCTTTTTTTAGTAACTCATTATTTGTTGTTTACAAGTATTTTGATACGAATTTCCCAACAGCCATTTTTATACTAAATTTGGATTTTGCAACACTGTGTGGCATGTCCTACCGTTATATTAAAATTTAATCAACAATATTTTTTCCAAATTTCTGATGTATTTCAGACGGCAAGTACCTCTCTACTGAATGAAACTACCAGGAATGGACCATCAAACTTGGGAAAGAGTTTTATTTGGAAAAATTTACTATAGCTATATCATGTACGGGACATCCAAATAAAATATACGTTAGAGAAAACGTTTATGAAACGTTGGGGATTTTAATGTTGAATTAGAGAGCAAATTCTGCGAGTGTTGTATATTTTCTAAACTCCATCGACTGTAGTTTGGTATACATTCAGATGCCCATAGGCCTTTCTGTAATTATATTTCACGATATAGATATTTCGTCTAATTCAAAGTGCACGATTTCAGTAGGTTCGCCAAATCTATTTCAAGAAGCTAAAATTAAGTTGAATTGAAAAATGAAAATTTCCCAATAGAAGATTGGGTCGGAAGAGAATTCAGTCCTGGAAATTATTGAAGAAGAATGAGAACACGGATTTGAAGAGATAGAGCCTACTGGGAAGGCCGAAGGAGAAGAAACCGAGGAATCAGTCAACTGGGTGGTGAAGTGTCTGCTCGAGATGCCCTCTACGTAATCAAAAAGAACAACACAAGGTTCGCCTTTAACCCGCTGACTATTTCAAGATGGCTTGAGAGAACCTTCTACAAACCAGCTCTTCTTAGAGCTCTGAAAAGCTAATATCCTTAATATCCTCTATTGGAATACAGGAAATTTTCATAATTCAAACGAAATGCCTACCATCTAGACGTAGATTTACTTCATATTGTCGAGCTGCCATAGAAACTGAGTTTTATCCAGGTAACGTCCCTTGTAAATGCAGCATTTGAAACATCAATCCAGTCTAACAGCATTCTCGTTGGAAATTTCAAGTCTTTCACCAAGATGGGACTTTCCAAGACCCACCGTACCAGGAAAAACTCTAGAAGAAATGATTGATAAAAAATCAATTGGTAGTTTTAGAAACACCTCTTACATTTTTGTAATTTCCGGACCAAACATCGAGGCCAGATCTAGTAATCACTCACCCTCGCATCTCTGGCAAAACAAAAGTCAAACTTCTGGATGATGGCCGCGGGTGAGGTCATAAAATCATCCTCGCCACATCACTAACAGAAAAGACACCTTACCGGTTAAGGCGGACCTGGAATTTCAAGAAGGCTGATTGAGACAATTTCGAACATCCACCGATGTACCTCTCTCTGAGGTATTGATATCAGATCTCCTAAAAAAACTATCGAAGCAATAGTTTACTATTGTTACTATTACTTTCAATAGTATCGAAGCCTTACTGGACTGTGCACTACAGTGCACACCCCGAGGCCAGTCAAAAAACTTCAAGCCGTTCTGGAATTCCACACTGTCCAACCTGCAGAAAATACAAGATTGTAGCCGCCCCACAACCGAAAACACCAAAGCACTCTAAGACCTCATAAGGAACCATCAAGCTGAACTCCAAGCTGAGATTATAAATTCCAAACGTTCTGCTTTCAAGACTTTTATTACTGCATTAAATTTTAGGAAGATAGACACCCAAGCTAACAAATATCTCTCCCGGCATAACTATGACAACCCTCCAATGCCGCAACAATTCTTGTAGTCTGACAATCAATCAAAATTGCCATTTCAGTATCTTATAATTAAAAAGAGATTCTGGGTGAATTACCCATTGTGTTAGCCGGACACGACGCGTTACTTGGGCGACAATGGATTCGGAATCAAGGCATCCAACTTCAACAACTGGACACAGAGCAGGGACTAAAATCTCCAGTTTCCAATATTCATGCTGTCCAATCACTCGAAGACTTTTTTTTAGAAGAATTTGTTTCTAATTTCACATCAATTTCCAACAATTTCAGGCCTTGCCATTCAGCTGGTAGTTTCCCTTTATCTATGGCTTCAATTGATGACTTTGTTTACAAACTACGATATGAATTGATAAAACGGATCACTACAAACATCTGCGGCACTGTTACCTGTCACTACAAGCAAAAGTTTATACAATTTATAGTGATACAGTACAATTTATAGTGATACAGCCAGAGTATACAAGCATATAGAGATATATATCTCATTATACATATACTCAGGAGATAATGGTAGCTAAAATGGGACTGAAGTAGCGACAATTTAATACTCACCTGTATACAGCCAAACAAACAAGGGCGTTTCCAACAAGACCAACTAGGAAGACAATCCCATGAAGGACTATCAGTAGCCATTCGTAGTGCTTGGGCATGATGTGCGATTGAATGAGTCCCCAATAGTCGTCGTCGGATATACAATAATCATTAGAACATTTTTCTAATGTCTCATTTAATTCTTGGCTCTTGTTCATCTGCAAACAGTTAGAAATTTTACAAAACAAATAGAAATAATATTAATTTTATTCAGTAACTTATTCTTTTTAATTATATTATTTATTCTATCCACCAAAAGGTTTTTCAATCTAGATTTTAGTACCATATACACTGCTGTAACAAGTTAGTATTAGATCTTTTTTTTTTTTTTTTTTTTTTTGACAATCATAATCACTGGTATTATAGATAAGAAAAACTAGTATAAATTATATTGCTTAAAATATCTAAAGGTTTGGATTCTGACTAAGACATGTTCTCTCTTACATCATACAGTACGTCAGTTAACTTCTTCTTTGCGCCATTTTGGAAAAGTTACTATATAAAAGACTTCTTACCATACTAATAGCCCAACAAATTTTACCGGAACATCAATTTGAATTTCGTTATAGTACTACATAACAGTTATAAAAAGTGACAGACTGTAAATCAACAGCTTTATAGAAAAAGATACAGACCACTCCAAAATATAGCAGAGGCATTTGATACGGTCTGGCACAAGGGCGCAACTAGCAGGTGGCAAATGCCACGGAGGTCTCGAATTGGCCTTTATAGCAATAAAATATAATATCAAATTGTATTTATTTGTTGTAATACAATATTATATTATTGTATAATACCGGTGAAAACTACTTCTGCCTATGCAAGGCAGATATGAAACAATCAACTCTTATCGTAATCCAATGAAGAGACTTCATGATGGAAGGCGAAACAAAAGAGTTCTCTCACTACCTCCTAATTCATCCTTTTCCAAACTCACCATGTGAATATCCCCATCCGATATCTTCACAAAACTCCATTTTGCTACAGATTTACCTTTCCAACGGTATCAGTGACGTATTTTAATTACGATTTATTTCAATTATATAATAAAAATCTGTACCACTAAAACCCATGAAGGGTCTTGGGTTCAGTGCTTGGTAAGGACTGTACTGTTTCTAAGCCAACGGTTGTGCAAGGAGGTGATTTGGCCGAGATCACGCTCAACCGCCAGATTTTCCCCCAATTATAGAGGCTGGATGAGCCCCAGGAGGGTGTCCCGACCCCACAGGGTCGATCCACGACTGATAAAAGAATAAATAATTATCTGCCACAACCAGTTTCGAACCCGGCACCGGGAGCATGGTAACTAAGTGCCTTACCACTGAGCTACTCCGCTCCCTACGATTCTATAATACACAGTTTTATGTTTGATACATATTTATTTATTTTTTTCTTTCTCTTTCCCTCATATAATGACTTTTATTTATTTTATGCTATTTTAGTTTCTGTTTTAATTTACTTTTTTTTCTATTTTCTATATTCTTTGACATTCTTTATTAATGTCTTACAAATTTATCTTATTGTAAAAATAAATGTAATAGTAAGTTCTAAATATTTGAAATTATTTGTTATGCTGTATGCATGGGGCATGTACACATAAATAAATTTATAAATATATTAGTAGTGGTCAAAGGTAGTTTTTGATCAGTGATTCCCAAAGGTATTATCTATAATATTGCGCATGCCACCTGAGGTTTTTAATCTATTTGTGGTTCCCAACAGTGGTTCTAAACCTGTAGAGGTCTACGGCCCACTAAACCAGAAATTTAACCATGTGCGGATCACACCCACAACGACTTGTGGATTAAGATGCTTAAAAGTGTATTTTGGGGCACTTTTATAGTTGATCCTATGATGTTAATTCTTTTCTACTAATCCGTAAACATCAGGAAAGGTAAACTATAAAAAAGTTCTAATAATAAGTCCTCATAAAAAAAAGATACAGCTAGGTGCTGTCTGACCCTCCCGCGGACCACTTCGAGGCTCTGGCGGACCACCGGTTGGGAATCGCTGCTCTAAAACGATCTTTGACCACTACTAATATATTTATTAATTTATTTTTGTTTATATGATCCATGCATACAGCATACTTTTTTTATGAGGACTTATTTACTTAGTCAATTTTTATATCATTCACTGTATATATCATTATTTCATTTGTATATCTTGTTTATTTAGTCCTGATGAAGACCTGCAAAGTGGGTCGAAACGTCGGTTTCTAATAAATAGTTTTTTACTATTTGTGATCCATTTTTTTGACCACCTACCGGACCATCTCATTCCTTAAGATCAGAAAAATAATTCATAATGGTTGTCCATAAAACATGATTCCAGGGCATGTTTTCCGGGGATCGGACGCAGTAAATAACATGCATACTTCAGTATGTTGATTTATTAACCGTAACGGTAACCCTAGAACATGTAACACATACACAAAAAAAGTGGAATAGCCTGACTTAGTCAAGTGATGAGTGTAATGTATGAATTCTTAGTTAAATATTTAATCGATCGGCAATAACGACCGACTAGTGGAGAATAGAAGGAAGGTAACTGTTGTGTATTATTGTTCTGATTATAATGTTTCAAAGTTCTCTTAAATTTTGTGATGTTATTAATTAAGTGTTGTATTTCATTAAAGTGATGTTGTCTGTTACTAACCAAACAACACACATTAAAATGAGAAAATACTTTTCAATTTATAAAATAGACTATTTTACATTAAGTTGACCGACTCGAGTGAGGTTGTTTAAAGGTTATACAAGGCTAAAGCCAATAAAAGGCCTCCATTGATTGGCCTTTGGCAAATAGTTAGTCCTTTATATGTAAATAAGGTTTCTCTTGCCCCATCCACCATGATCCTAAGTAGATTTCCAACCCTAAATTCAAACACCACAACAGATCTCTTGACTTATTTACTCTTAATCCATTTAATACATAGGATTCTTATTGTTGGATGTGGACGAACTATGCCTATAGTAGCTTAGCACCCTCAATATTTGTGAAAATTAACTAGATTATTAATAAATTATTATAAAAAACTGAGGTTTTAATATTTTTTCAACGTTCACACTGATAATGGAAAAAAAATCTATGAAATAAAATCTTTCAAAACTTGAACAATATTCATTCTTATCTACCTTTCAGTATATAAGTGGGAACTGCCCTCAGTCTCCCGTTTCTTTACAACTTATCTCCACTTGACTTTCATTTCTCGTGCGTTTATTTTTCCGTAATTGTATAATATATTAAGTTAAAAAAATTCTATGTAAAAAAAAAACTTAAAAGGATGTATAAAGTATTACATTATTATAATTTCTAGAGCATTTATAATTTTAAGAACATTTTCAGATGTTCTTTGGCTAAGGTAGATTAAATGTAATATTAAATAAAAATTTTGTTATGCAAAAATTAAACATTTTTTATTTTTAAACTATGACTTCTGGAATAGGGAAATAATTAAATACTACCGAAATAAGAAAATTACAGGCTTGAAAATAGGTGAAATGGGCCTGAAACGTTGTCAAATGTGACAAATGAAAGAAAGAAGTTTAAATGGGTTAAAATTTCCTGGAAATTATATGGTTCATGTTTATTATTTCCAGAAAGAAATATATCAATGGTGTCATTTCAAAAAGCTGTAACTTATGTGGTACCGCTGTACACCTCAATATTGTACTAATTATAAATATAAATATAAATTCAGCATAGAATATATTTTATATATTTCATAATTTTGGACCCTTTTTTTCGACTTTGGAAATTAATAACTATTAAATATTTTAGATGGAAAATTTTAGTGTATAGAAGCATCCTTTTTAATCATTTAAATGATGTAATAATGTAATAATAATATGTAAAATGTAATAATAATGAGTATAAAAGATTGTCAAATCATTTTACATGCGTTTTTAGCACATTTACACAAAGTTCAGGATATTTTAGAAAATTCTAAAGATGAAATTCATCAAAATTTGGATTCCTTTCTCAAAATTTTAAAACATCAACGGGTACGAAGCAATTATTATTATATTCGACCAAGTATGCAAATTGGTTGGAACAAAATATTGAAATGTCTACTGTTGATTCTCCAAGTTGCAGTATATAATCTCCTGGCGAAGCTTTTGCTTTAATTATGAATTTGAAACTTACAAAAGCTCATCAAGTATGCATTACACTACATCAAGAAACATAGAGAAACTTTCTTAAGTATTTATTCCTCTTACTACTAGGTAGCAAAAGCCAACAACGCGCCCTATCTCTCAATTATCAATTACAGATAGGTTACTTTATATATATATATATATATATATATATATATATATATATATATATATATATATATATATATATATATACATCTAAAACATAACTGAATTTCATAGGAATGAAATTTAGGAGATCCCACTGGGGTAACCTGGGGTTAGTATGAGGCGTAAGAACGGCGTTGTAACGTAGCGGAGTATTCGTTGAGTGACTCTAACTGTCAAATTTCCAATGGGATGGAGTAATTTTTTATGGATTCTGATATGAAATGAAATTTTATTATTATTTTCCTCTTTCTTGGCATTTACTGAAAATAGCACCTACCCGGACCTAGGTCAAGAGTGAGGCTAGACAAATTTGATTATGATATTCATACATTTTCTAACGATGCTCGCAGTCCCGAGCAACACTGCTTTCTGCATCTGTTTAAAACGTTAAAGGAATGGTGTTCACCATTATCTCCGGGATCAAGCCATTTGTCGAGATGATCAAAAGCAAAACCTTTGCTTTATCAAGTTTATATAATTGCTTGAGTTTCTCACTCAGATCCTGATATACTCGTAGCCACATTAAAGAAGCAACCTTATCTACCACCACTGCCGACAAACTGTGGTCAATTCTTACTTGGAGCTCTTTAGATTTCCACTAATCAAGCAGGCATATCTTAATATATAGGTAGAGGAAACTGTTCACTACGAAGATTTAATGCAGTGTAGTTGATGTCCATTGCCGCGATTATTGAGATGCCCCTCGATGTCTCAGTGGTTCTAAAATAGTTTCTTATTCATCGCGGACTTTAGCAGGCTTAAGAGGCCTCGCCTTCCCTCTTTACGTTGAAGACATTCAAAGCACGGACGATTTTATATGAGGTTTTTTTGCATTTTCCAGCTGCACTTTCAGATAAGCATCTATAGTACCCAGGTCTGTATTGTTCCATTTTAAAATGGAATACGATAATCATGGAATTTCCCACGTCTTTGAAGCTTTTATAATATTCTTTCCTGAAAGACATGTTCCGAGGATAATCTTCACATGTTTTTTTTAATTTATCCTCGAATTGCTTTTTTATGTCCTTAAAATACAAAAGCTGATGAATGCCTAGGTATTTGTACGAATCATTAATGTTCAGACTCTTAATTACTGCATCATTAGATAGCTTTTTATTATTTAGATCTTTAAGATTTCCTTTTTTGATATGCAAAACAAATGATTTATCCACAGAATCCCATCTTCATACGAATATCTTTACTGAAGACCGCACTATCAAGAAGGCTTTGCAGATCATTCTCATTCCTGGCATACAACTTGATCTCGTCCGTATAAAAGGAATGGGAAACGATGGTTTCCACGCCAAGATGATAAACTTTACCTGGCGAGTTTAACAAGACGCTTAAAGGGTTGACCGCCGAACAGAATCAAAGTGAGCTCAGCGAGTCACCTTGGAAGATTCCTCTGTTGATAAGTATTTTTTTTCATTGGATAGCGGTGCTTTACTCAGAGACACTTTCCACATAGACATACTCAAAGACACATTCCACAGCCTCATAAGACGGCGCTCTAACAGAGCAATTATGGTTTTGTCTATCTTATAGATACTTCAATTTTCCAGAAGCCAATCATGGGCCACTGAATCATACATCTTCTGGTAGTCAATCCATGAAATTGATATGTTACGCTTCTTCTTGGCATTCTCTCTCTTGCCTAATTGCTCATCAGCAATTAACTTATGCTCATTTGTATGAGCGTTTAGCTTGTTATTAATAACTGATATTAACAATGTGCATCTTCTATTCTGGCTCTTAATTGGTTGAAATCCTTAGGCTCAAATTTCTGTTTTTCCTGTTATGGTAAGACCGGCACAGAATTTTCAGTTATTTATCCACGGTATATTTTCAGTTAAGATCCACGGATTATGGATGTTCGGAGTCAGCAGGAGCACGAGGGCCTATATTTCTTTCCCCGAAGCAGACCGTCCATGGACCAAACCTCCGCTACTTTACGTCCTAGGGAACCACACCGCGATTCCCAATTTAAGTGCATGGGGTAGGGTCATCACTCCTACGCCCCGCCTATGCGAGTTGTCTCCAGTAGACTGATGGGCCTTACATAGCCGGGGAGGAGTGGTAATAAATTGTTTGGATTATTAATTAAATTAAATTAAGTCATGCCGGTACCGGGATTCGAACTCACAACCTTTGGGTTTATGAGTAGGTGCACTTATGCAAGCGCGTTAACCCGCATGGTCACTCCGGCCCCCTTTTATATATATATATATATATATATATATATATATATATATATATATATATATATATATATATATATATACTTGGAATTTGATGAAATAAATACTGGACCATTTGTACACTGGTGTTCAACTATAATAATTATAATGTCGAAAATATTTTTCTTAAAAATCCATCATTATTCCATGATTGGATTTAGAGGCTCGTTACAACTGTTGTGAGTACTGCACGACGTAGTTTATTGAGTAACACCTTCTTCTTCTGATTATCTTTGCTGTAATTGTGTAATTTATAATCTAACATACGATTTAACTTAAAAATGTTTGTGGTCACAATTTTTTCATTCCGTTGAGTTCTTAATAAAAAAAATTTCGGGTTGCGTGAAATTTTTTAAAATTATTTAATCATTTGTTCTTTTTTATTAGGTTGTATTTATATTATGAGTATACTAAAATTAATTTTTAAAGTTAGATATATTTGATTTAATTATTAACTAATATCCTTATTATTATTTCAGCCTGTTTTTTCAAAAATTTTTTCATAATAAGATTTTAATTTTATACTTTGTTTACAGGTTGTAAAACAGTTATTGAATCATTTTTATCGTTTTTTGTTCATGAAATTACCCATGACAACATTAATTAGTCTAGAGATCGAGTAAAAATTGTTGTCACTCAGCGAACAGTGGAACAAATTGGTCCCTCGTCATTTCTTAGGGACATAATTTTTTTTATAAACAAATCATGATTTTTTCATATTCACAATCAGTATAAGTCCCTGAAACTAAAATATATTTTTTTAATTTGAGCATAAGCAGTTCTGTTCTATAAAGGATCAAGTCCTCGTTATTTTGGATCTCTGACTTCTGTCATAAACACGTCCATGATTCCCCACGAGTTTTCAATGGATTTAAAGTCTAGACTAAGTGCCGGCCAATCCAAGTAGATCATGCAGTGTGAACCGGGGCGTTATCTTGTTGAAAAATGATTTCTTCTTCTAATGATGCAATGAACGGTATAAGAAATTCTTCCAACACATTTTGATAACTAACAGCATTCATTTTTCCAGCAATGAACGCGATTTGAGAATTTCCCTATTTAATTAAAGCACCCCAAACTATTACTCCGCCACTTTTGTGACTTTTTTTTTCCAATTAGTGATAATTGAACCCGTCTAACCCATCAAGATTAAACTTTTTTTCATCACGAAAAATAACCCTAGACCAAATTAGGTTTTCCTGGATATTTTTTTTTGGCTAACTTATATCTCCGTTTTAAGCGATGTTTTTTGAGCAGCGGTTTTCTTATAATTTTACGCTATATCGAATGCCTGGCTTCAGGTATCCATTTCCGTACTAAGGCATTACACCCCAGTTTGATTCACTTCACAATCTGGGCAGAAGAAGCAGCGGAGGGAGGAGATTGGGTGGGAGGATAATGATGTGGATCAAAAATTTGTTGTTTTCTACTACAAAACATGTTTTTTAGACTCCAATGCAATAAACGAATTTTCACGACAGAAATTCATCTACTTTAGCGTTAAAAAAAAATTAAGATACAGAACAATAAATAAATTTTAAAAAAATTACTTGCATCAAATAAATATTTGTTATTTATATATAGCAATACAGGATCTACAGATGCCGTATTAACCACAAAACTATTTTTCTGGCAGTTCGGGCTCATTTTTAAATTATTTTTCGGATAGAATTTTTTTTTTTAGGAATAATTTTTTCATAAAATTCCAAGCAAGAATACGTGGAATTCGCTGTAATATTTAAAAGTTCCGTCATCACGGAAACCAACAACCTCAACCAACGGAGACGAACACTCGGCAGTCCAAGTTGTTCCTATCAAAGAAAAAATGGCGAACTTCACGATCTTAAAAATATAGGGAGCCCAACATTTGTCATTGAAGAGAGAAATAGATTTTTGACTTTTTCTCATAGGCAAATATTGGTCAATGTAATTAACATATCATAGTTAATAAAGATAATATTTAGAACTCATAGGGGAGCTACCACAACATTCAGGAAAACAAGTGACCCCTTTGGATTTGAAATATTTTCAGTCTCAATTTTTTTCGGTAACCTGGTATTTTGTTGAGAAATATTGTATTTTGTTGAGAAATTTTGTGTGGTAGTCCCTCCTGATTTTAAAATATTATCCTTATTAACTAACGCGCTACAGTTGATATCAATAAAGTTATAGGGATTCAAAGTGCAAAAAAATTTATTTTGAAAATTCGAGGCGCGAGAGCTTTTTTGTTTCGCTTTTTAACCAAAAACGTGTTAATGATTGTCGACAGAACACCTCGGAGAACCAACTGAAACCTCAAGAAAACAGCCGGTCACTGAGAAAAATTGTCATCCCTTTGAATTTGGAATAATTTCAATCACACGTTTTAGCCAAAATGTTCATCAGTAACTGGGTGTTTTGTGGAGAGTTCTAGTGGTCTCCCAAAGTTCTAAAAATTATCCTCACCGACTGAAACGCTACTGTTGATAGTAATAATGTTACTGGGCTTCAAAGTTGCAAGAAGTGTGAAGTTGGCCCTCCGTATCTTTAGTTGCTATTTTTTGTGGTTTGAACAACAGAACTATTTCTAAAAATTATAGAGAACTCTATAACTCTTAGGAAACTATCAGAACACTACAAAACATTTCGACTTAGTGGGGCCAACTTCACAGAGGTCGCTTTGACAATGTAGACCTCCACTCTCCGCCTTACATATATAATTGTCCAACATTATTAGTCGTTGTCGCAAGTTTCACAGTTTTTTCACAATCACTGGACGCTATCCAGATGTGAGTGCTTACGAATATTGCGGCATTGTACATAAATGTGTATTGTAGTGGTGTCAGTGAATCAAGAATGCACCGAAAATTAAAATATGTATGGTTTTGCTATGAACCGATTAAAGCATTACAAATGCCTAACCATTTAAGGTCCTAAAGGTTTAAGGTCTTGCCAATGACCAGTTATTTGAAACAACTAGTATCTATGATTTTCTGAATGAAGAAGATGATATTGTACAGGACAGTTTTCCAGCAAGTACTGAAGAAGAAGAAGGAATTGACCCTCCAGAATACGAAGACGTCATAGAGGCTATCCTGAAACTCAGGAATAACAAAGCCCCGGGTGAAGATGGAATCCCGGCAGAGCTCTTAAAGCATGGAAGTGAGTAACTCCATAAGGCTATTTATGATATAATATTGGATATATGGATTGAGGAACAAATGCCAGACCAGTGGATGAAGGGATTAATTTGTCCCCTTCACAAGAAAGGAAATATCTTAGAATGTTCAAACTACCGGCGCATTACCCTACTCCAATGTGCATATAAAGTAATTTCGATTATATTGTGCTCAAAGTTACTTCCTTTTGCAGAAAGAGAAATAGGAGAGTATCAGACGGGATTCAAAAGAGGAAAGTCGACGATAGATCAAATATTCAGCATAAGGATAATACTCCAGAAGTCAACTGAATTGATTTCAAGAGCGCGTAAGACAGTATTAAGAGGCCCAAACTCTACGAAATATTGTGTGAGTTCAGAATCCCACTAAAATTGATACGACTCATAAAAATGACTATGGAAAATGTGAGGTGCAAAGTCAAAGTGCAGTCAAACTTGTCACCAGAATTTGACTCGAAAAGAGGACTGATACAAGGAGATGCCCTAACCTGTTTGTTATTTAACTTTGCCCTTGAAAAAGTAGTAAGAAGCTCGGGTATTCAAACGACAGGGACCATCTACGACAGACTCGTCCAACTGCTTGCCTTTGCGGATGATATAGATATAGTCGCTCGCTCAACGCACTTAAGGACGCATTCCTGAATCTCATAGAAGCCGCTGCAGACATGGGCCTGACTATAAATGAAGAAAAGACTAAGTACATGAGAGTTAGCCAGAATGACAGAAATGCGTCAAAAGAACCCTTCGTTATTGGTTCGTTCAGCTTCCAGAGCGTAGACCAGTTCAAGTACTTAGGATCAGTTGTTTGCTCTACAAATAAGATTATGATGGAAACAAGCCAGAGACTGATGATGGCCAACAGATGCTATTTTGGCTTAAGGAATCATCTCGGTAAGCCCATAATCTCTCGACGAACCAAGTGCCTAATTTACAAAACGCTCATCAGGCCGGTCCTGACTTATGGATCCGAAACATGGACTTTGACAGCCAAAGAAGAAAAAGAAATCCTTATTTTCGAAAGAAAAATATTACGGAGGATTTTTGGGCCTATTAGACAAGGGGACCAGTGGAGAAGACGGCATATTAATGAATTATACGAGCTCTACGGTGAAGCAAACGTCCTACGGACCATCAAGTTAGGAAGATTGAGGTGGGCCGGCCATGTCGCCAGAATGAGGGATGTCCAGATTCCCAAGAAGTTATTGGAGGGGAGGCTGGACTGCTCCAGAGGTAGAGGCAGACCAAGACTCAGATGGGAGGACGCTGTTGCTAAGGACGCTTTGACCCTACTGAATGTACGAAACTGGAAAACAGCCGCACAAGATCGAGCCAGCTGGCGAAGACTCATTGAGGAGGACAGGGACCACACCGGTCTGTAGCGCCACGGAAGAAGAAGTATCTATGACGTCACAAAAAATATTTTGATGGGAAGTTATTTCATTTAAAATAAGCACATTCTCCCGGTTTTTCTAAAAACCGGTTATTTGCAACCGGTTAAAACCGACCAGTTTTAATTGAATGTAAAATAACCGAAATAACCGATAGCTGTTTTCACAAAAACTGACACCCCTAACATGGACTACTTCTCACTCACTCGCACTCGACAACTCTGGAACAACTATATGTAAAACTAATAAATAAACTAGAACTAACAGCAGGCGTACCATGTTTTATAGCCATATCTCGAACTGTTGGATTTGTTTTGTCATTAGACGGAATTCTATGAACATCAGATGCTTTTCGTGCATCAGTCCATGCATGCTCATGGAGGAACGCTTTCAATCCCTTGTCATTAGCCCAAGCCATTAGACTTGAAAGAATTTGGTTATGAAAAACATAGCAATGAACGTCTACCAAAGTATGTTACTATATCAAGAAATGCCTGATTACATAGTATTACCGTGCATGACATTTAGTCATAGGCCGTAAAAATAAGCCAATGAGCTGCATTCCATTAGGAGAGTGTGTATTAATGAGGACTTAAAAAATTAATTCACTTTTTAAAAATGAATACAAAATATAGGCACATAATAGAAATGTATATTATAAACTCAAAATGTTATTATATTTTTAATTTACTTTTATTTAAAAAAATAACAGAAATAATGGACCAGGGATAACCAAGATGATAGGGTCAATAAGACGAGGAAGGTATTCTATAGGCCCATTTGCTGGGCTAGTTCCCCCACCATTGCCAGTACTAGTACACTCCAAACCCCCATAGCCAACAGGGGGACCAGGAATATCGTATCACCCGGGGCCACAAGAAGTTGAGATCCGTCACTATATATAACCTGCCGGCACGTGTGACCTGTGAGATCTCCCTAGATTGTACATCTTACCTCCTCTACTAAGGACGTTTGATTTGCTGAAAGCAGGAAATACACCGATGCCTTCACCCTTCAACATCACTCACCCTTAGTCTATATTTAGCATTTGTTTTGGTAATCCACGTGGCACACAGCCACAAAGACCTGTTAGAACTTTTCCTAGCCAATTAGCGTTTCCAGGTCATTGTCCTTATTTTAGTTTATTCATAAGTTATTTGTTGCTACTAGATTTAATTTGGAATATATATTCTCTCGGTGAATACTAATGCCGTGCGAGTCCTGTAAAAACTGTGAGATTATTGTGAGTCTTAAAGTAGTTTCGTACATAGACCTCTTGCCTGTTCCCAATTAATTATCCTTATGTTTGTTTATTCATAAGTTATTTGTTGGTACTAAATTTAATTTAGTAATTGTGCCATTTATAATAATCAGTTTTATAATTCTGTATAAATTGATTTGATTATGTATCGTACTGTTATTATTGTTAAGTAGATTTTTTTTTTTTCATATTAAAAATAAACTTTAAATAATTCGAATATACTTTCTTTATTTCAAATTTATTGAAAATCCTCATTACTTTACTCTCCCGAAAATATTTTAGTTTATTGGATATGTTAGTTAGTTGGATTTAGTCTCATGCCCGCACAGGAAATAAATCCAAAGATCGTTTAATCAAGGGACTCGATATCTTTACCTAAGGAATCATTCCACTAACCTAGCAATGAATACAAGGATTGATCATTCAGAATTGATTCTCGTATGGGCATGTAAGAAATAATAACAAAAAAAGGGTTTGTTTTACATTCTAGTAGATATGAGACCTCTTTGGTCATTGCGTTGTTTTTTTTTAGTTCTTAGTTATGACACTTTGGAGTAGGGTTCTGTGAAGAAATATAAACTTCTTTGTGTATATATATATATATATATATATATATATATATATATATATATATATATATATAAATTATTTTATCAAATTGAAATATTTTTCAAATCTGTAAGCAAGTAAGTAGCCAAATAATTATTTTTGACTATATTTCAAATTATTAAATTGGAAGGAAGGATTTAAAGGTTTGTATTTGATAACCTAACAATAGGGTTACAATCCGTCCGGTAATTTACCCGTAGAGTTTGGGATTGAGCACCGCCTCTGGAACGGTGTCCGGGACAGGAAAATTGTTCGGGATTCTCTACTGAGTGGCGGTGAATGGATGATTTTTCCAGGAACCACAGAGATTGAGTGGGGAAATTTCGCAGATGCCGGTCGCCTGAAAGACTGACAGCAATGATGTGTAAACCAGAGATGAGGAGCCCGCTGCCCGCCTCACTTTTGAAGTATTTAGATTTTTTTTAAATCGTTCTTAGTTTAACTTTTTTCTACACCATTTAATACAGACGTAGCAACAGTTTCGGATGTTAGAATTAATAGATCTAAAAAACGACAAGGATTTAATTTATAAATTTCAAAATGTTGACATGCATATTTGCTATCAATATTCCATGAATTTAGAATAAATCCCACGATTAGGGATAAAAGCATATAATGACACTTTTTGGTAGGACCAATGTTAGTGAACAATGATTTTATTTAGATTTGAGCATCCTAGGTTAATGATTGAGTCACTAATAAATAATATAGCTAAACATTTTGTAATATAGGTATTCTACATCATCCTACAATTAAAAATTAGCTCCTGTCAAAAAATATGGTGTATATATATGGCTTATAGACAGTCTGCTTCTGGGAAAGTGATGACCCAAAAAAGCTACAAGCAGGCCAAAGCATCGCATGAATACGCAAAATCTTTCAGATGCAGTTTCTTTTTTAATTTTAATCGAGATACTTTAGAGTAAGAAAATAAGGCAGGTTACAGCCAAATCTTCTGGACTGAAAAAATATAAACATTTAAAATTGGTTTAACAACTTTTTAAATTTATAACATACATTCCTAGTATATGTATATATTTTTTTATACAGTTTTAAATAGTAAATGCATATTTTAAGTCCTCAGTAATACTCACACACGTAATGGAATACAGTTCATTTAATTCTTTTTACAGCTGCAACTTAATATCGTTTAGCCGATGAACTGCAATAGCACGGTAGTAGTACTATGTGATCAGGCACTGTTTTTTTAGTAGCATACTTTGGTAGACGTTCATTGCTATGTTTTTCATAACCAAATTCCATCAAGTCTAATGGCTTATACAAGGTGGTGAATCCGTTTTTCCATGAGTATGTATGGACTGAAGCACGAAAAGCATATTGATGTACAGCATATGATGGGCATGAAATTCTATCTAAAGACAAACAAATTCCAACAGCTGGAGATATGGATCTAATACATGGTTCACCTGTTATCAGTCCTGGTTTATTTATTAGTTTTACATATACTAGTTTGTTACAAAAGTCCTTGTGCATCAGTATAGCTTTACTTCAGATTATATATTTTAAACGTTATTGAATACTACTCTTCATAGTAAAGTTCATTGTTTTCAACAACTTTCACCCATCTTTCTGCCAGTAATTGGATTTGATGCCGGTACCACTTGGTTTTGAGGTAAAGAACTCTTCACATCCAATTTTTACGTCCTCGTAATTATCAAAGATCCGACCTTTTAAAAAATGAGCCATTGATCTAAACAAACAATAATCTGACGGTGCACAATCTGATGATTCAAAAAATGGAATCAGAACACTCGATAGCCTAATAAACGAAAATTGAATTGCTCATGCGCGATCAAAAAGCCGATATTAAATTCGGAAATGGTGCCCTTGATAATTATCAAAAAAAAGTATATATCGAAGAATTTTGAAAACTAATAATTAAATAGAAATGTTCGTGACCGAACAAATTTCGGTAGAAATTTTGACATTAGTCTTCCTTACAAATATATAAAAAAAAATAATTATTTAAAAACATGTAAACAACAATTTTATTTCAATTTATACTACTTGAAATTAACACTTAATATCAATTATCTAATAAACGAAAAAATTTCGGAAGAGATGCCAAAATTATTTCAAAAGTCATTATTCAAATTAAAATTATTATTTTCAATAATAAAATAAATAAAACAGAATTTATTCATATCCGGTTGGATTACAATTTAAATATAAAAAGTTAAAATTGAAATGGAAAAGGTTACAATTGAAATGGAAAAAGGTAACTATTGGTATGGAAATGGTTACAATTGACGTGGAAATGCTATATTTAAAACCGATTTTCGTTCAAAACTAATTTTGATTAATTTACAATTCTTTTAATTATTATTTTACTAAGTATATGGAGCACGTTCTCCCCAAATATGGACAGATTATTGATTCGGAGTACCTGCTCACCTTTCTAATTGAATAAAACGTTAGAATGCATACTATGTGAGCATGTACTCAGTAAAATGCCGATTTACTCTTTCGAAGACTCAACATTTTACTGAGTTTCTGCTCACATAGCTACGCATTCACTTTTCTTGACGTCTTAAAAGCTTCATCAAAAATAGATAACTCATAATTATATAACCTCCAAGGCTACTGACAAAGAACTGGAAGTCTGCTATCACTGCAATATCCGAAGTCATACCTACTAAACACTGATTGGATGCTAGAGCAAAAGTTAATACTTAAGGTAGACTTTTCCTGGTACTGCCCGCGGTTGCAACTGGCAGAGCTTGTCAATCGTAGCCGTTAACTGTTGCTGCCTCTATATTTCGCTGAAACTGCCCATCGCTGAGGCCCACACTTGCATAAACTATAACCTCTGCTATATTTATAATCATACCATATCGTTATAACTATTATTATTAATATAATTAGTATTAATAGTATATCCTTAAAATCTTTAAAATTATAGGTTATTTAGATACATACAAATTATAGATAAATGAATACGTTTATTTACAAGTATTTACAGATATGCATCTATATATGTACAATGCCAGCAAATTTTGCCGGCCGCAACCGCGCGCAGTGCCAGCGAAAGTCTATCCTTAGAAAGTCACCCGCTTGAGAGTATGTGTGGAAATAAGCTTACGGTAGTTGGGCATGGGCTACCTCCTCCATCAAACTCGCTCCTACTCTTACTTACTCCACTCCTACAATTTCAAATTATCATTTTCGAACTTGACTATTCCCTCACCACTAATTTGTTTTTATATTTCATATTAATATTAACATTTCTCCATACTCACTTCAGTAATCCAATCATTTATTTTGTTTGATGAAATAGCAACTTTTAATTAAGTCTTTCGATATCGTGCCCGGGTCGACATGTCATATTCTCTATTAATGACTGAGTTTTCTATGAATATAAGATTTGTAAGGAAACCTTGACGATAGAACTGACTAGAAAAGTGTTGAAGTGCTGTATATAGATGATTATATTTATTATCATCTATTGCGATAGAGAGAGCGTTAAGGAAAATTTTTTAAATAAAAATTTGGCTTGTGTAAAATCCTGTCATTGATAGGATAAAATCATAACGATGTTTCATTGATAGTTTGATTGTAGTTCTTCCATAATTTGAAGGCATCCTTCTCCTTCGTATCCTTGGCATCTTATGTCCTTCACTTCTAGTTCGGCAGTTTTCTTCCTAGTTCACTATCAGCCTGGGAGACTATTTTATATGGAAAAAATGATTAAATTATAAGCTGATTACGCTAATCAAATTAATGCTTTTGAACGCAAGATGCGGTATGTGAAGCGCAATATTTATTGTTGGTGTAAGCAATGTAAAGTTAAAGGACATAAGGGATGAAGATATCGATTCTTTATCGAAGCAGCATTCCCTATTGCTAAAGACGAATGGACTGAGCTCCGTTCCGCATGGGGCTAACTTGATTCCTTGTACCTGCTTACAGGAGAATGTAAGAAATTTCCAACAAAGGAGCGAGATAACACTAAAAGAGACTCCACTATGAGATGGTCAAATCCGTTAACAAGTGAGTCATTTTGAAATACACTAAGGGGAAAGACAACAAGATCTGTCAGGATACTTTTTTTAGCCCAGAACTTGATAAGATTCCAATCCCTTCCTTCACTGGTGAACTTTTAAAATGGGTTCATTTTAGTGACACTTTTAGGTCTTTTGTTTACAACAACACAAATAGAGAAGTTTCATTACTTGATCGCAGCGATTAATAGAGAACCAGCTGCATTGGTTTCTAATTTTTTTGTTTCTGAGAAAGCACAAAATCCAGCATGTGAAAAATTCAAGGGTTTTGGCGCGAATGTTGATTCACCGTATTGTTAATTGTGAAGTTTCCTCTGCTAAAAGGACCGTCAACACTGCATTTGTTTCTGACAGGCGTTGGCAACAGAGTAGAGGCACTTAAAGCTTTCAAATCAGAAAACCCATGTGTCTTATCTACCCTTTACTTACGTGTTCCTGATTCAGAAACCAGAAAGCAATTTAAGCTATTACTATACTAATCAAGTAACTTCCGAAGACGGAGGAGGTTATCGATTTTGTTCAGCAGCGCAAGCTCGCTCTAATGATGTCTCAGGACCTTCGAGGATTTACCTCCTGTCCTGGCATTTGATCAAGTTCCCACCCAATCTACCCGACCAGGAATACGTCTCGGAAGAATGTTTCGTTCTTCCATACAACGAGTGATCCAAGAAATTTACAGGAGTCAAAGTTAAAAGAATCAATTTTTGACCACAACAACCGCACTCAATGTATAATTTGCAGAATTCTTACCATTTTTCATGTGAAGATTTCATTAAATTGTGCAAAACGCAATATTCAGAAAGGACTATATTCACAATAATAGCAATATTCATTTTTTATTTCAAAGAGACATTTGTTGTCGTCAATTTTCCGAATGACTAATTACAAGATATCTGGAAGGCTAAAACCAAATTCGATGAAGAACTGCCCAGCTTCCTGTATAGATGTGCCACGCAACTTCGTGCGACTAATTACATTTTAAATTTCTGTGACGTCTTATGAATGGTATACAGTTCAGTTGTATACTTGTACTCAGAAGGCGCGGATGGTAAACTCAAATTATTGCTTGTCGAAGGTTGCACCTCTATTGTTCACCACCACACTTCGCCTAGAATTTTACGAAACAGTTCTCGCTTCTCTAACTACTAAGTTGTTCTTAGGTGGTTGCGCTCTCCAGTGCACGGGCTTTAAGTCTTTGAGGTAAATCGCGTTTCACAGATTCTAGTTGCTGTTCCTGCTCATTGATGCCACCATGTCGCCTCAGAAGACCTCCAAGCAGATCTCGCGTCTCGTGGTTCCTCACCAAGAATTCTTAACATTAGATACCCTATCTGGTTTCATGCGCCACCTTCCAATTGGCTAGACTCAAGAGTAGAATCTAAGGCGGTGGTGTAATTTTCCTCCTCAGACAGAAGGAAATCTTGTTGTCAAGTTTTACTTCATACCCCACTCTGATAAGGATTATGACCTGAATTCTTAGACTTGCAAAGCCAAGAAGACGTCCTTTATCAGAAGCAGGCTCAAGTTCCATTTCTACTAAAGAATATAGAGAAGCTGAGTTGAGTTGCGTACTGTTCGTTCAACGCTCACTCTTTCCAGACAGCTCTAAAAGGATCCTCCAATTTTCTCCTAAAAATGCATCCAACTCTCTCAATTGTTTGATGAGCGGGTGACCCTTAGGGTGGGTAGAAGGCTGAACAACTCACCTCTTCATTATTCTGTGAAGTATACCATTCTCTTGCCACGAAAATGCCAGGTGATAAGTTTCATTGTAGATCATTTAAACCAGACACACTTCCATGCAGGTTCTATTACTGTAGCAATGCTTGGAGGATAGTATTGGCTTCTTTTATCAGCAAGGTTCATCAAAGGTCGAAATCTTCATTGTGTGTGTTGCTGAATATTGAAGGCAAAACTTATTGCACTTATAGCAAAACTTATAGCTCCTTTGATGTCAACTCTTATAAAAGAAAGGTTCCATCAATTTACATTGTTCGATGAAGTAGATAGTCTAAGAACGCAGAGGCCTTCCTCTAAAAACAATCTCACTGAAGGAGATGCAACTAAAATGTCATCCTTATACACAAATAAAAATATCAAGATTAGAAAGAATTGAGAAAATTCATCGCTAAAACGACTTCGCGGCGTTTTTCAACCCAAAACGAAGCTTTCAAAACTCAAATAGGCTAAATGATGTGATGACCGATGTATAGGTATGTTCTGAGGATCAACAGGGATGTGGTAAAACGCCTTTATCAAATTTGCTTCGGAAAATTACACTCCCGTACACTCCCTTGGTACTCTTTCTTCCCCCGTTCTACAGATGTGTCCATACCATCGAAGTTGTCGGCATTCTAAGGTAGTTTTCAGTGAAAGTACCATGAGTTCTTCTCTTATTCTCTCATTTCTTATTCTATCTCTCCTGGTTTTACCCAATATTATTCGTAAACATTTCATTACCGCAGCCGTAATCCTCCGTAAGTGCTTGTCTTGGATGACCCACCTTTTGCAGCCATGTAATAATGAAGGGAGATATATATACTGCTTTGTAGATGTGGAGTTTGACATTCTTCCCTGCTTCTCTCTTTCCCATAATAGTATTGCAAATATGGTAATAAATATTGTTCGCTTTCTTTATTTTATTAGATACTGCTTGATCTATTTTCCCAGATTTGTCGAAAATTGTTCCAAGATAGGTGTAGCAGTCGACGTTCTCCAGGACTTCGTCATTGCATAACATTGCTACAACTCTCCCATCCCCTTCATCTCTGGCTACTGTCATAACCTTGCTCTTGTGGCTGTTAATACGTATTCCTTTACGAGCGAGTTCTTATTGCCATTCTATAATGGCCTGTTGCAATTTTTTATGAGAGTCGGACATCAGCACGATATCGTCTGCGTATACCGCCAGTACTGAAACTGTCCTCATGTTCCACATACCAACTGCAGTCCAAGCAGTTCTTCTTCTTCATATTTTGTGGATTTCGTCCAGAAAGACAATAAACGATAATGAGCTCACGCTATCTCCCTGTTTCACACCTTGTTCCAAAGAAAATGGCTTGGGCTCTCGGCCACCTATAAGTACTATTCCTTTAGGGCTTTGGTACATTGATTGGATTGCTGCCAAACGGTCCTCGGGAATCCCCTTTCTTCTCAGTGCTCTCCATATTTCATTATGGGGTACTGAGTTGAAGACAGCTTTTAGGTCTAGGAAAACGATTTATAATCTTTGATTTCTATTCCACGCCTTTTCTATAACATTTCTGAGAGTAAATACGTCTTGGGTTTGTCTCCCCATTTGGAAACCAGCCTGATCTTCTTCTTCTAAATCTGGTTCTATCAGTGTCCTTAACCTGTTTTGTAGGATAGTGGTGTACAGTTTGTATATTACTTAGGCCTCTAACTCGATTTTCAGAAATAATCGCGTAACTCAGATTTGATGATATCAATACTCGAGAAGAAAGGAAGGCCGATAAATTAGCTCCGATTCGGGATATGGTTGATTTGTTTAGACACTATTGTCAATCTTATTACAATACAGGGCCCCATCTGACGGTAGACGAGAGACTAATACCATTCAGAGGGAATGCTCTTGGCAGGATTTTTATGAAAAGTAAGCCAACAAATTAGGGAATGAAGCTTTGGGTACTCGCTGACGCTGAAATGTTAAAAAAGGTGACAAGTCTGAAAAAAATCAAGGAAAGAGGGTCGTCCTTGATTTAGTGGATGTATTAGGGCCAGCTTATGGGATTACCGCTGATATTTTTTTTACATCTCTTGACTTAGCTGAAGAGCTGATCGATATACAATTAAGGCCGAAGCGAGAAGGTTTCGTAGCGAGGGAGATTCGAATTCCAAGCGAGATGAGCGTCTTATGCGATTGTCGCCCACTTACGGGGCGATTTTTCTCTCTCTCAGTTGTCAGTCTACCTTGGTCTTGGCCCTTTGTGACACCGTTCGAAAACATAAAACATTCATACCTCCTCATTTCCCCCCGTCAAGAGAACGATCATTGCATTCTTCTGTATTTGGTTTTCAAGGGGAGGCAAACTTAGTTTCTTATGTTTCACATCCTAACAAATGCGTGGTTCTATTTTCAACAGAACACCATACACCCACAATTGAAGAGGACGATGAAATAATAAAGGAAACTTGAAATAATCAGTCACTATAATACCACAAAGGGGGGTGTAGACACATTAGGTCGAATGGTTAGTGAGTACTCCATCCAAAGGCAAACACGAAGATGGCCCATGGCTCTATTCATGAACAATATGAATATGGCAGCGGTAAATGCTTTCGTGCTTCGGATGGACACGCATCCTAATTGGAAATTAGGAAAATATCTTCATAGGAGGCGCTAATTCTTCAGAGAACTTGGTAAGGCGTTAGTTGGACCATAAATCAAGAAAAGGCTAGATAATCCTTATATCCACTATCCTTCTATTATTGATAATAGAATTACCAAGAAAAAGCAGGAATCAATGGAATATTGTCTGAAGAATATTTTAAATGAAAACACGGAAGAAATGGAAGATATTTCAGAGGGAGACCGGCCCCAACCAGAAGCCGCAACCTTAGTGTTTAAGAAATCACGGTGCTACCTTTGCAAAAGAAAAAGTGATAAAAAAGTGAGAACTACTTCTTATTTATGTAAGAAATATATTTGTCCAAGACATACTGTCAAAATAATTGCATGTACCAAGTGCTAAGAAGTGTTGTCAGTATGCAAATTATTATTTTTGTCATATTAACATAAAAAAAAATACAATACATGGGTTAATACAATTTTATTTCTCATTAGTACAAGAATTATTTCATCTATATTTTCCTTTCTTTTAACTTCATTTGCAGTCTAATTATTTCCCTACCAGTTGATCTAAACTTAAACACATAAGAAGCGTAAGTTCAACACCCATAATGTAGTTTGGGGCATAACAAAGCCTATAGTACGGGATTCAGTGGCAGATTTAGGTCATTCATCAAACATACAGCTGAAAGTAATTTTTAAAAATAGGTAAATGTCGTCTCAACCCAGAACTGCGCCTCTGGCTGTAGTAAAGTGCAGCGAACATTCTGAAAAATTTAAACCGAAAGTTACTAAATTGTCGTCAAAATTTACCTATCGAACATGTTTCTGGACTACATATAATTTTTTTCCTTGTGTTGGGCTGAAATCGAATGTGGAAGTCTGGCTGATCGTAACTGTAGCGAAGGTTGAAAACGAAGTAAAAAAAAAAAAAAAAAAAAACGAAATTAACATCAGTTGGGCTCATCTCACAGAAAATTTTACTTTGACCTAAATTAAATTAATTAAATGGCTATGCATTAAATTATGCGTCTAAAGCTTTTCTTAAATACTAAATTTGATTCAGCAATTTGGTCAGAACCAGCAGTCAAAATAGACAAATTTTACCATTTTGATTGAAAAATAAGTTTTAAATGTCGGCAAAACTTCTGTTTTGTTCAAAACAAAAAATTGCTTGTATTAACTAAAAAACGGTTAATCCAATTGAAAAATGTCAAATAACTAAAGTTCTAAAGCATTACATTCTTCGTCTATATTTTTGTTATCACATATGAAGGAGCAAAAAAAAAATTTATTGCTCCTGCAAGCTTCCAATAGGAGCGACATTAGTGAATCTGTGGTCATACGGAAAATCAGCAGTACAACTACTTATAAAATTTCCCTATTTTTACTGCCGATTCTGAACCGAATTTAGCACATAAGAACAAAGACAAAAACTGAAAAACGTGCAAAAATTTCGTGAATTTTCCACTTCACGCGCGTCTTGCACACACTTTGCTACAGATACGACCAGACTTCCACATTCGATTTCAGCCTAACATAAAGAACAAAACGATATGTATTCCAGGAACATGTTCGATAGGTAAATTTTGACGAAAATTTAGTAACTTTAACGCGCAGGTATGTGTTGAGAAACTTACCTATTTTTAAAAATTACTCTCATCTGTATGTTTGATTGTTGACCTAAATCTGCCAATGGCTCCTGGACTACCAATAGAGTTTTAATAGAGGAAGCCTCTCTAAAACGTATATATTTCTTGTGATATATGTACGGTAGTGTGTAATATTTGTTTTCATTTGACGTATGCATGATACTATAGAAGGATAAATCTAATTTATCAATCCCTAATGTTTGTTTCCCAATTTTTATTAATTATTGTAAAATTTTGTCTATTTGTTTATTTACCTGAGTGTGTGTGTGTGTGTGTGTGTGTGTGTGTGCGAGGCCGGGCCAAGAACTGAAAACACGCTTATTTAAGCATAATCGATTTAATTTGTTGTTTTGTTCTTTTCAAATTTTCACCCTAATCATTTCAATGAAACTTATAGTAAGACTAATTGTAAGGCAAAAGATGAGGCAAACTGAAGGAGAAATGAGGTCACCCAATCCAAATGTCAATCATTGTTTTTGCTCAATAGAGCATTTCATCAATGGATTCCATCGGGAAACATTTCTCAGTAACTGGCAGGGATAGATTAGAGAACTATCGGATCTTGATTCAATAATGGTGAAGTTATAAACTCCTATTTGCATAATTGTACTTAATACCAAGGGAAGAAGAGGTAGAGATGAATAACTAAGCAACTTGAACTATGCTATGAATTGAGTATTCCCATATAAGTAGAGGATATATATTGTGCTTTACATTTAATACTGCATATTATTTATAGTAATTAAAAAGAAAAGATATAAATATTGTACAATTGTTAACATTAGCAGGCGTCTATTTTTTGGAATACTCGCAGGTTCTTTCCTGCCAAAATGGAGAACAGACGTGTGGAAGAAAGAGTGTGTCGGACACTTGACGCACAATAGATACTCTCTTTAACAGTTTCTAGAATCAGTTATGCTAGCGACAGGTACTTTATAAATATCACAAAATCGTACGTCAAAATCTAAAGTGGAGTTCTCACAGGGTCCTAAAAAGGGCGAGATTACGACCGCTTTGTCGATGTAGCCGTGGCGGTCCTTTTCACGACCCCGTTTGAACCATCGGTAGTGAAATCGGCGGTCGTGCTCGCCCATGAAGTATTTCTACTAAAGGGATGACAATATTTTACATTTGGATCTTCTAATTAGCTCATAACAATTTGTTTAACATTTAGCAAACTATTATGTTTTGACAAATCGCCATTTTCAAGCTCTTTCTGTTATTTACAAATAAACTTCTTCAAAATTATTATAAAAAGTAAGTAATTAATTATTTTATGGCTGGGAAATTTTATCACTTGATATAATCCGGGAATCCTGGACAAAAAAAGTGATTAATTTCATAAAACATTTTGGGCATAAAAAATGAACATGTCCTGACATGAAAAATGCACGTCTGCCAACTTATAGTCGTTGGAATACAGAATGGCGGCCAAAAAAATCGACATTTTAGGACAATTTTTGGTTTTGGAGATATGGGAATATTAATCTATGGTATATTAAATTAAAAAATATAAAATTCTGCATCTAATGATTACCAGAACTTAATATTTAGGTAAACTAGTGTGGTCGAAAACCACGGTTAAACACGACGATTTTGTCAAAAACAGAGACAGAGTACTATATTTGTTCTATATCTACTATATTTGTTCTATATCTACTATATCAGTAATATCAGTACTCTATTAGTCTCAGTCTTAGAGTATCTGTTGCTGTCAACTACTTAAGAGTGCGTCTCTAGTATATCTTTCTGTTTTGATAGCTACTAGGGGAAAATTCTGTTCAATATTCTCTTAGATTCAGAATATTCTCACCAGTTAACCCGGTAGCGAAATATAGTGGCTCTGGACACAGTGAAGAAGTAGTGAGAAAAAATGTCGAGATTTTAAACAGAATACCTGGTCAGTACCACTGAGCTGAAGAAGTAGGTTGTTTTTTGTTTATCAAGCCTGATCCCATCAGTCTCTCCGCGTAAACAAAAAGGTATAATATTATTAATTTTGTTCTACTCTTTTCTGCTCTTTGAAAGTTATATAATTTAATTCAACCGAAAAATTGTAAGGTTTGTAATATGTCTGTTGGCCGGGTCGACAAAATGAAAATTGTACGTGTCATTTGCCAAAATATGTTTCATATTAAATGCTAAAGGGTCGGATTAAGCCCGATACTAAAGAGTCAGAAACTGATAAAAAATGGACATGCTCCGAATGTGAACTAGCATCGTGCAAATCAAAAGCGAACGAATCTGACTTGATGATTGAGTTACTGAGTGGGGCTAGTGGAAAAGGTTAAGTTGATGAAAGCTATGCTTCGGGGCATCGAAGAGTTAAAATATATAAAGGACACTCTTCAGAAGCAATCGGAGCTTTCGTTTGCAAACGATGAAAGACTACAGAAAATCGAAAACCTCCTAGAGCATCAAAATAATCAGATAGAGAAATTCTATAGAAAATACCAATCTGGAAGCTAAAATATCGGACCACGATGGCCACCTAAATGATGCAGAACAAAAACAATTAAAAAACACCATGGAAATTAGAGGCATTCCGGAGAAAAAAGGAGAGACACTGGAAGGCACTATACTCATCGTCGGTGCAGGCCTGGGCGTTAAGCTGTGCCCCGACGATCTGGACCACGCCGTGCGGCTCAGGCCTAGACAAGAAGGAACCCGGGCCCTATTATTGTAAGATTTGTACGTCAAACTCTGAGAGATGAGCTTGTGAGGCAGGAAAGAACCAAGAGGGACTTCTCTACGCGTCATCTAGGCTGGGATGAAAATGAGTCGCACAGTAAGCACGTAAACGAAGCGATGACGCCTGTCAACAAGAACCTTCCCTGGCTAGCCAGGGAAAAGAAAGCAACAACCAACATTAAGTACGTATGGTTCATTAGAGGCAGAATCAGGTGTAGGCAGTCTGATGGTTACTCGGCGGTGGTCATTAGTAAGCCAAGCCATCTAGGCGTGTTCAGCTGAATCCGGGATGCTGGTCACCTTGGTACTACAAACATTTTATTTATTTATATCGACGATATTTTATTTTGTATGCAGAAGATATTTATTTTACTTTTATGGATTGTATGAATGGAAGAAAAAAAAAGAAGAAATAAATGTAAAATTGTGTATATATAAATATTTTATCCACTATGGATTGATAAGTATGCTGTGTATTATAGCAACCCAATGTAATTGGGCAGCATTGATTTTTAATAAATCATTTCTCTCTCTGCCTATATTGTATCACCGTTGTAAAGTAGCAATATGAGATGCTATTTTGTTTCATTTTTATTGTTTTCCTATTCACCTTTTCTTTTTTTTTTCTGTTTTAAATCGATGTTATCTATATCTTTTCTCATAATTTAATCATCATATTTTTGCTTCAATTCTTATTGTATGCTTACGTTCTATCTGCTCTTAAAACTGAATATGCTGCATAAAACATTGTACTATCCTATTCCTCAACCTCGATCCTTTTTCCTGCAATTCAACATCCCTCAGTCATGACTAATATCCTGAATTCCTGTCAATCTACAGTCTCTTATTGTCCACTTTGATGAATTCCAACATTGTTTCATCGATAATTTTTATCTTATAATAGCTTTATCATATAATATCTGAAACCTGGCTAAAACTCTTGATTCCTTCCTCCCAAGTTTCCCTTACCTATTACTCTTTCGTTCGTCATGATAGATCTGATCGCACGGGAGGTGGTGTCGGAATATATATCCATGACACTCCCAAGGCCAAAATTCTCCTTCGATCCCCTTCTCTTGACGTTCCTCACCTAGAATATATTTTTGTTTAAATTTCCACTATTTCCTCTCATCTGTTGTATGCTATTGTTAACTGACCTCCTCGTGTTCCATTTGACAACCTCTTTGAATCTTCCCTTGTCCACCTAGTCTCCACTTATTCCAATGTCTTTATCGCTGGCGATTTTAACACTAATATGCTTTTTGAACCCAGTGATAAATCCTTTCATATTGACATCGAGTTTTCCCTCAATCTTCACCTCGTTCTTTATTCTGCTACCCATCACACGCAATTTTCCGATACCTGATTGGACCTCCACATCTCTGACTCATCTATGAAAATCCTTTCATCTTCCCAGCACCCCGTTCCCCTTTTTTCGAAAGACAAACTCGTCAGATCCTTTATTCACAATGTGGTATCATACCGTAGTCAAGATCTCCTTTCCTATGAATCCCTTCAGCCTGATCTGGACTATATTCATGCTCCCCTTAAAACCTGAACCTTATGCCGCCCCACTGCTTCTAGGCTAACCCCCGAAATAAAGGAAATTATGAAAAGAAGGGAAGCAGCAAGACGCATATTTCGTCGCACTCGTCTGCCAGCAGATCATGCGTCTTTCAAACAACTTCGTAATGGAGCCCAATCTGCAGTCAAGTGGGCTAAATCCCTCCACATCCGTTCCGCCCTCTCCAATGCTCCTGATTCCAAATCCAAATGGAAAATACTTCGAAAATTATCCGTACCAGAATGCAGTAACCTCAGTTCTCTCCCAGTCACTATCATATATCTTTTGCTCCCAATTCTTTATCTGTTACCGATATTGAACACCATATCTTCAACCCAGAAAGCTTCTTTTTCTCCCCCGTGTCCTCCGATGAATTACTTACCACTATCCTAAAATCCCACACCAATTATTATGGACACCAAGGTTCCATGGTGTCCATAATAATTGGTGTGGGATTTTAGGATAGTGGTAAGTAATTCATCGGAGGACACGGGGGAGAAAAAGAAGCTTTCTGGGTTGAAGATATGGTGTTCAATATCGGTAACAGATAAAGAATTGGGAGCAAAAGATATATGATAGTGACTGGGAGAGAACTGAGGTTACTGCATTCTGGTACGGATAATTTTCGAAGTATTTTCCATTTGGATTTGGAATCAGGAGCATTGGAGAGGGCGGAACGGATGTGGAGGGATTTAGCCCACTTGACTGCAGATTGGGCTCCATTACGAAGTTGTTTGAAAGACGCATGATCTGCTGGCAGACGAGTGCGACGAAATATGCGTCTTGCTGCTTCCCTTCTTTTCATAATTTCCTTTATTTCGGGGGTTAGCCTAGAAGCAGTGGGGCGGCATAAGGTTCAGGTTTTAAGGGGAGCATGAATATAGTCCAGATCAGGCTGAAGGGATTCATAGGAAAGGAGATCTTGACTACGGTATGATACCACATTGTGAATAAAGGATCTGACGAGTTTGTCTTTCGAAAAAAGGGGAACGGGGTGCTGGGAAGATGAAAGGATTTTCATAGATGAGTCAGAGATGTGGAGGTCTAATCTCATTATCTTAGAAGGTTTGTGTAAAAAAATGTGATTATCAAATTAAAACAATATTAAGGATTTTTGCGGATAACGCTGGTTCTAAAACTCGAAGAAACACTACAGTTGAAATAAACCGCGTAGTTTAAGGCCCCGTATCTCAGTGAGTATTCCGAATATTCAAAAATATAATATAAAAACTTGCAGAAAATTTAACGTTCTGTAACATTGGTAATGGCAATTTTTTACCTTAAATGCACTAAAAGCAAGTTATTTTGGAAAAATTGAAAATAAGTTTCTTTTTAGCGGTTTTTCAAGATGGCCAAAAACGCACATAAATGAGAAGGTCAAAAACATGAATTTTTTATAGAAGGGGCAATACATACAACATACCTGAAAATTAAAATAATACCATTTTATGCAAATCAATATACAAACCAAACTGGGCTAAATTGTCAATTGTCGGAAATCGAGAGATTGCAAATTTCGAGAGGTGTACTTGACTGAATTTAAAAATTTGATACTCAGTGGACGCAGATTTTTGATGCTCTACAACCTTTATTTTGTGTGTTTTTCACTTAGAGTACTCATTTCTATGTTACAGACTAATATATATTACTCTGTCTTTGTTGCCATTATTTGACCGAAAAAATTAAAAAAAATGTAATCTCAATTCGGTCTCTGCTTTTGACCAAATCTTCTTCTTTGACCGTGGTTTTCGACCACAGTAGCTAACCAAATTATTATGTTCTGGTACTCATTAGATGCAGAATTCGATATTTTTTAAATTTAATATACCATAGATTTTTCGATGGAATAAACCGTTTAGGAAGTATAGATGAAAAACAAAAAATAGTCCTAAAATGTTGAGGTTTTTTGGCAGCCATTTTGTATTCCAGCGGCTTTATGTTTGCAGATGTGCATTTTTCATATCTAGCCTGTGGACATGTTCACTTCATATGTTCAAACCTTTGTATGAAATGAGTCACTTTTTTTGTCATGGGATTCCCGGACTAATAGAATTTGTTATCAAGCTTTATTACTGAGAGATATGTGTGTGTGTGTGTGTGTGTGTATATATATATATATATATATATATATATATATATATATATATGCAGTGGAGTTTCGCTGATAAGAAGTATTCAATTATACGAAGAAGTTCTCATTCCCCGGCGAAACTCCATTTAGTTCTATGTAATTAATTATTCATTTATACGATATTCAGTTTTTCGACACATTCATTTATACGAGGGGAAATTCGATGTCCAGGTATAAGTATTATTCGGATGAAAATTGGATCTCTCAGATAATTCTGCCACTGCCAGTTTACTAAATTATCCCACGTCCTTAATTTCGTCAGTACAAAAAGTCGTTTGATGTGCACGCACCTCCTTTTATCAAAAATTATTTTATTCTAAAAATAATACAAAAAGAACGAAATATTCTATAGAGGGAAACAATTAAAAGAAGTTGATGACAATCCGAATGAGACGAAAACAGCCGTGACAGAACTTCCAGAGAGATCCAATTCTCACGGAAGTAACTTTTAAACATTTTGTCGAGTTGGGGAGCAAACTGGCTGCGCATTCCAAAGTTACCAGGAAATAATTGCTGAAGACGATTCTGATTCCCAATGTTTAGACGACGAAGAGTCAGTGGCACCAACAATTGCTCAAACGGTAGCTGGATTCGAGGATTCGAGGTAATGGTGTGTTTCATCTATTCTAAAGATGTAAATGAAAAAGATTTGGACAATTTTATTGATTTTTAACTTGTTTTACACAATGAAGCATGTAAAAAAAAAAAAAAAACAGGTTGTGGAAAAAATAAGATTATCGAATTTTTTAAAGCTCAATGAACGTACCTACCTTATTTTCAACTACATTCCATGTGATTTTCTTGTTTTTTATTTGAGAATTTTAAGTTCTCTTCTTGTTTATAAGTATGTTTAAGAAATATTTTTAATATATATATATATATATATATATATATATATATATATATATATATATATATATATATATATATATATATATATATGTGTATAAAAGGCAAGTAATAATAATTCTAAACAAATTAAAAATATATTATCCAAATATATATATATATATATATATATATATATATATATATATATATATATATATATATACTTGCATAATATTTTTTAATTATTTTTATAAGATTTTAATTTGTTTAGAATTATTATTACTTGCCTTTTTTAACTAAGAATTTTTCTTTATTTGAAAAAAAAAAAACACAAAACCTGCCCTTATTCACTTGTACGAAGAATGTTTTCTCCGCCCCTCCTGATATTTGTATAACAGAGGCTTCACTGCATATATATATATATATATATATATATATATATATATATTTGCATAATATTTTTTAATTATTTTTATAAGATTTTAATTTGTTTAGAATTATTATTACTTGCCTTTTTTAACTAAGAATTTTTCTTTATTTGAAAAAAAAAAAACACAAAACCTGGCCTTATTCACTTGTACGAAGAATGTTTTCTCCGCCCCTCCTGATATTTGTATAACAGAGGCTTCACTGCATATATATATATATATATATATATATATATATATATATATATATATATATATATATATATATATATATATATATATATATATATATATATATATATATATACTTGCATAATATTTTTTAATTATTTTTATAAGATTTTAATTTGTTTAGAATTATTATTACTTGCCTTTTTTAACTAAGAATTTTTCTTTATTTGAAAAAAAAACAACACAAAACCTGGCCTTATTCACTTGTACGAAGAATGTTTTCTCCGCCCCTCCTGATATTTGTATAACAGAGGCTTCACTGCATATATATATATATATATATATATATATATATATATATATATATATATATATATATATATATATATATATATATATATATATATATATATATATATATATATATATATATATATATATATATATATATTTGCATAATATTTTTTAATTATTTTTATAAGATTTTAATTTGTTTAGAATTATTATTACTTGCCTTTTTTAACTAAGAATTTTTCTTTATTTGAAAAAAAAACAACACAAAACCTGCCCTTATTCACTTGTACGAAGAATGTTTTCTCCGCCCCTCCTGATATTTGTATAACAGAGGCTTTACTGCATATACATATATATATATATATATATATATATATATATATATATATATATATATATATATATATATATTTGCATAATATTTTTTAATTATTTTTATAAGATTTTAATTTGTTTAGAATTATTATTACTTGCCTTTTTTAACTAAGAATTTTTCTTTATTTGAAAAAAAAAAACACAAAACCTGCCCTTATTCACTTGTACGAAGAATGTTTTCTCCCTCCTCCTGATATTTGTATAACAGAGACTTCACTGCATATATATATATAGGGTGTCCTTTTTAGATGGCCCGGCTGAATTTCTCTTGAACCGATTATGTTATAAAAAAAATAAAAAATATGTATTTAATATTTTTCAGTCTAGTTTAAAATTAAGACCTGTTTTTGAAAAAAAAATAAACGGGGTCTCTCAGATTCAGTACAACTTTAAAATTTCAAATAGAAACCTATGCCTTCCGATACATCATTTTAACGGATTTTTGAAACTGAATTTAATGGTGAAACCAGATTTTAAATTGGTCAATAAATTACAAAGTTATGGTACAAATACATTTTGTTTGTTTCGGTATTAATTCTTTTAAATTGCCTTTAAATTTTTTTTTTGTGACACAGAAATTAATTGGGTCACATCTTGTTTGTTATCTTTTTAGTTGTAATTCATATTAAAGGTTTGTTTTAAAGATATAGTGAAAAAACAGAAATAATATGATTGGCAGCGTTTATGCCAATCATAACCCTGAAACATCAGTTGAAGAACTCTAGTAAAGAGTGGAAAATGCTTGTCGATCCATCGGGTCAGTACATCGCACTGAGCACCAGCGAAGAGTGGCTAAGAAGAGCAACCTTTGCATCGTCGAAGAGGGTAGGCAGTTCGAACATGAAATGTAGGTTCACCAACCTCTGGTTGTATGTAGTATGTATTTTTTTTATTATTAAAAATAGATAACGAAATGCATTTTTTTTTTTAAACTTTGTAACACAACTTTGTAGTTTATTGACCAATTTAAAAATTTAAAATCTGGTTTCACCATTGAATTCATTTTCAAAAATCCGTTAAAAGGATGTATCGGAAGGCATAGGTTTCTATTTGAAATTTTAAAGTTGTACTGAAAAATATTAAATACCTATTTTTTATTTTTTTTATAACGTTATCGGTTCAAGAGAAATTCAGTCGGGCCATCTAAAAAGGACACCCTGTATATATATATATATATATATATATATATATATATATATATATATATATATATATATATATATATATATATATATATATATATATATATATATATATATATATATATATATATATATATATATATATATATATATATATATATATATATTTAGGTAGATATATGTATGTATGAACTAGATGTATATATCACATATAAAATGCATTAATGATGATATTACATTCAGGAATACTAATTTCAATAGCGGGTGAAATACGTATTTTCAGTTTCCAGTCCACTTTTTTTTAAATAGTTATTTCAATATATCATGGTGTTTGTTGAGAGTAATATCTTGTAAAAGTCTTTGTTATTATGCATTTATCACTAAAAAATATTTATTATGGTGAAACCAAATTTAAATATTTCTTTTTTGGACATATTTACAGATTTTGACGGCCACGTATCACAGTAGCTATTCAAAACTAAAAAAAAAAAAGTGTGGACAAAACTTGTAGAACATTTAACGTTCTTTAAAATTTGTAATTGTCCATTTTTACGTTAAATGCACTGGAAGCGAGTTACTGAAGAATAAATGGTGCTTTTTCTTGGCGGATTTTCAAAATGGCGGAAAACGCACATAAAGGAGGATGTTGAAAACTTGTTTTGTTTTTTCACGAGAGATGCAATATATACAACGAACCTGAAATGAGTACTCTGAGAGAAACACAAAAGATAAAGGTTGTAAAGCATCATATTCTGCGTCTGTCGATTTCCGCCGATTGGCCTATTAGCCCAGTAGAGAGATATCATTTTAGATTGCAAAAGGTGGAGTAATTTTGATTTTCAGGCACGTTGTATCTATTGCCTCTCTCGTAAAAAATCCGAGTTTTCGACATCCTCCTTTATGTGAGTATTCCTCCAACTTGAAAATCCGCCAAGAAAAAGCACATTTTTCAGTTATTCCTCAGTAACTCGCTTCCAGTGCATTTAAAGTAAAAATGGGTTATTACCAGTTTTAAAGAGTGTTAAACTTCCTGCAAGTTTGGTCGGTAATATTTTTTTAAATTTGGAATAACTGATTAGATACGGGGACATCAAAACCTACAAAGATATCCAACAACGATAAAAGAAAGATTTGCTTTTGCCTTAATAACTATTTTGTAGTGCAGTTTAGGGAAAAAGGTATAATCACGAATCTTGTATAGGATAATACTTCAAACAAAATTCGTAAAGAATATTACTCTCAGCAGACACCAAGATACATTCAAATAACAAGTTTAGAGAAAGTGGAATGGAAACTAAAAATATCACCCGCTATTCAAATTAGTATTCCTGAATGTAATATCATCATTAATCCATTATATAGATATATGACTAGCTGACCCGGCAAAATGCTTCGCTATTGCTGAATATGTGTAGATATATAGATTAAATGAACACAATTGAAAGTTTGATAAAAATTATTGTATGTATAAAACAGTATTAAAATATCAAATTAATTGAAGTTCAAAATAGAATTAGTTCATCCGTTCAAAAGACAATCCTGTCACAAGAAGACCAATGACCAAAAATGCGATGTTTTTTTTTACTCAGAGGGCACCTGCAAAGCGAAGAACTGTTAAAGACTGCACATCAAAAATTTTACCAGATTACAATATTTTCCTTACCGAAGCAGGGCGCTTATGTTCTGCAGTTCCTCGGACCTGCAGCGGTAAGGAAATAGAAACCTGGCTACGTTGTTCAATGTTGGCTACAGATAATGTTCACCTATAACATTATCTATTCTGAATCTAATTCCTGACTACCAGTATCGATAAATAACCCACAAATTCCATCCTTATTTATTCCTTCTGTTCTATATACAATAGATGACCCGAGTATGATGAAGGACGGGCCAGGGAATTTTAACTGACTACTTTGACTGATATTTTAACTTTTTAAAAACACAAAAACCTGTAAATATAAGTGAGGTTGTGAACTACAAAACTCCTTACTTCGATTTTTTCACATTGTGATGTTGGTAAGTAGTTTTAAAGTCCAACAGTTTCTGGATGAAAAGAGTTTTTCGCCCATGACTAAGAGGGCGGTGGACATCTATATATACATATATACGTCGGTTTTTTTAAAAAGGCGTAAGCTCCATTTAGCAAACTTTATAGGAAAAACATTAATTTTATTCTTTATCGTGCACAATAGGAGTTTATTAAGATATATTTTTAATATTTCTAGGTCTGCTTAAGGCCAGAGTGACGACTGAGAGTCGTGATATTTGGTGATTACGTGATCAGTCGATTTTTAAACCATTTCCATTTTTTTTTTTTCTCGATATATCGTGAGCGAGAATCGAAAGTGCGAGGTGTTTAAGAAAAGCGAGTGTTTATCGAAAAGCGAGGTGTTTAAGTCCCATAATACATTGAAACCTAAATTTTGAATTTTTGACGTTTAAGCCTTTTTCAAAAAACATCGATATATACATACATCTATGTACCTCAGAAGCTATTCCGAATTTTTAAAAAACATACATACAAAACTTGCAGGAAATGTAGCGTTCTTTAAAACTGGCAGTGGCCCAATTTACCTTAAATGCACTGGAAGCGAGCTACTGAGGAATAACTAAAAAAGGTGCTTTTTCTTGGCGGTTATCGAAGAAGGATTTTTTATGAGAGAGTCAATACATACAACTTATCTGAAAATCAAAATTACTCCTCATTTTTGCAATCCAAAACGATATCTCAACTGGGCTAATATGCCAACTGCCGGAGATCGAGAGATTGCCAATTTCGAGAGATGTACTTGACTGAATTTAAAAATTTGATACTCAGTGGACGCAGATTTTTGATGCTATACAACCTTTATTTTGTGTGTTTTTCACTTGCAGTACTCATTTCTAAGTTACAGACTAATATATATTACTCTGTCTATGTTGCCATTATTTGACAGTGGTTTTCGACCACACAACTTAACCCAATTATTACGTTGTGGTACTCATTCGACGCAGAATTTAATTTATTATACCAAAACTTTTCGATTGAATGCACCGTTATTACAGGAGGAACGAGGTCGCCTATGTTAGTATTTTTGTTTTTTGTATGTTTGAAGCCATATAAACAAGTTAAAAAAATAAAAGTTGATAATCCAAATTTTTCATCATTGCGGTGCAGTCTGTATCTTTTATTGTCTCAAGTATAGAGGTTTATCGAAAAGCCGAAATAAAAAAACAATACTTCACTTTATTGTTTACTGAACATTATTACATTGAGCATTATATCTATAATTTATAACATTAAATATTAGAACATGGAGAATGGAGTAATATGACTGCAAAGCACGAAGCGGATTACAACTCTCCCCCACAAGATTTTAATCAGTTCTAAATGAAAAATTTAAAATAATATGTTATTAAATTTAAACACAACATAAGTAAGTGTGAAGCAGATAGCCATGATAATGAAAAACTCAAAATTTGAATCTTGGAAGGCAAATACGAGTATAATGGACTAGTACTTGACAATGATCATATAAATCTTCTGCTTCCAAAATTAAAACTTAACTATTCTCCAGACTATACTCCACAAGACTTCAAAAACCAGTAAGGAATACGACAAAAAAAAACCAGTTTAGTGAACTGTGCGAATTTTCTCAATAAAACCAAAGAGCAATTATATATTTAGATAGGATGGAATATCTCCATTATAATGTCTCTAACATCAATAAAATTGTAGACTCAAATATCATTAAAAAAAAAAAAAATGATTTTTTTCATACCTTAATTTATTTTAACTTACAGCCAAATGTTTTTAAGTATCTCATGATGAGTTTCCGATCTGATTTAACTGCGATTTATCACTATATTTTAAAATTCAATAAGAGATTTTCGAAAAAAAAGAATATATTACATAAAATTGATCTAAAACATTCAAATCCAATTTTAGACATAAAATAGATAAGGCAGAATTGAAACATCGAACGAAATTAATTAAACTGCACTGTTCTTCGTTATTTTTTTTATTCTCAACCTTTATTTTGACTTTAAAAATATTTGTAAAACTCAGTCCTTTAAATTTCAATTATTATTCTTTAATACATTTTTAATCTTTTTAATTTTGTGTACTTTTATTATTATATTTTTTATTTTATTTTTTTATATTATGAGTGACGATATCATGAAGACTATAAATTTTATAAATTAATGAAAGGTAATATGCTTTGTACTTGGCACGTGAATGTGTGTAGGTTGAGTCATTATGTAAAAATTATGAATTTATTGATTTATTTAATTTTTCTTAGAAATTTAAACTTTGTTAGTTAATATTTCATACTGAAAATCAAATATCACAACTTGGTAAATTTGTACAGTATACGAAAAATGATTATTTGACAAGAGAGGATAATAATAATTATTATTATTGATATTTTATTTTATAATCGTTATTTATAGTAATGAGGACTCTGAAGTTCGAAAGATTACAGAAAAAAAGTAAATATCTTCTGCTTTAAATAATGGTGAATTTATAATACAAAGTAAAAGTTATAATGAAGGTAAGATATTAATATAAATATTTAAATTTCATTTTAATTTACTAAAATTAATTATTTACTGATTTAATGAATTTAAATTTATAAGATATACACAATCACACAAACACACACACACACACACACACACACACACACAGACATATATATATATATATATATATATATATATATATATATATATATATATATATATATATATATATTAGAGTATTTCATTATGTTCATATGAAAAAATAAATAAATGAACAAGTATTTCTATATATTAATCAACATTTTACAAATAGGTAGTGAAATCGCCCCTAAAATATTGCAACTGCCTTCGGACTCCCAAAAATTTGTTTTTTTGGTTTCGCTGTGAACTAAAGGAATATTTTTACAGTTTCTATGTCAATAGAATCCGTACTATGCTTACAACAGATTGAATGAAAATTTTGTAAATATTACAAAATATATAAACCAACATTTTTTATTTGTTATTACATCAATTTGAACGAAAAAAATGGGAAATGATAATGAAAAATATTAGCCTTTATTCAATTAAACAATGTCATTCAGTAAATATACTATTTATTGCTTCATATAATTGATCACGTTAAATTTATATTATTTAAAATACAAAATCATCAATTAATTTGGTAACTAATAACGTTCCAGAAAAAGTCAAATATTGGGGTGTACATTCAATAAAAGGATTAGAAATAATATGAAACATTTTTATTACATTAAAATCAACTCAAATTTTAGTTTGTTTTTAAAACCGCAAATGCCTCAAAGTAGTCGGAAAGTAGTTGTTAATCAAGTTATTTACGTCACTGAACGAGTCTATGGTGTGTTTTAATTTTATAATTATTGTTTAATTATATCCATTCTATTGTTTTATTATTTCATAATGAAAAACAAATTTACAAGAACGTTTATTATTTTCAGGACGATCGTCTTCACTTTAGTTTCGTAGAGAAATCGATTTAAGGTTTAAATAGGGATTTAATTTTTTAGTGACTGACCTTTTTAATAAGGATCTGTAGAGGAGGGTTAAGACAGGTTCCCTGGAGGGGTGGTAGCTAGGGGTGGTCGCTTGGGGCCGGTCGCTTGGCTACTGCCCGCTTTCCTTTCCATCTAGGCTCGACCCCCTTCGGCAGGGATCGGGACCCGACGCTATCCTCAACTTCAACCCTAACTTCACCTTTATAAAATTATAATACAATATAATATACGCCATTATTGATTGCAATACTGATTCTTATTTATTTCCATATTAATCGATTAAATCATCTTGTAGCTTTATCATCCACTAACTTGAACATATATTATATACACATACTATGAGGAAAAAATAAATTTCCATTTATGATTTTTCTGGGTTTCCAATCATTCCAATCTTTTATCATAAATATCACATATTATTAAAACAAATTAAAATTATGATTTAAACGTTAAATTGAAAAACAACTCTTTGTATTAAAATTTGTATTTGAATAGGGAGTAGTTCCTCTTCTCTAAGGCTTATATTCGAAATAGCATTAATATAACAATGTTCTAAATAAATTCCTAAGGAATATTTTCATAATCATCTATAAAACAAACATCGAATTCTGTTAAAGTTGTGATTCCCTTAATTCGTCATGACTACTCATTCCTCAGATCCATATACTGGAAAATGGTGGCCGAAATCGAGATGTTGGGAGACGAAAATCAATAAGATGATGTTCTGGAATTAGCTTAATGGAGGGTGTAGAGAACTAATCTTTGACATATGTGCTAGGTTTTTCTTTAAACGGTTTAAACGTAGCACGTCGAAAATATCATGTTTTTAAAAAATCGAACATTCTACAGGGTGGAACAGAGAAGTCGAGTATACTATTAGTATCCTTAGTCAACCTGGTATCTAAACTTCATGTTTTCTCACAGATGAAAGGCTTAAGAATTCAGAATCATAGTAGCTGTTAGCGTGAATCATGGAATTTAGAGATGAGTTACTCGAATTACTTTTATGGCTTAAGGGGAATATGCTTACGCAACGTTATTGAAGTACAAAAAGTACTTTAAGAGTTATGCCTGATTACAAAAAGTACTCAGCCGTTTATTTGGTTTGAGTACTTTTAAATTTTTCAACATCATCCTTATTTAGGGAAACATTTTTTTATATCAAATTTCATCGATATTAATTCGAAGTCCATCATTATTGGATTATTGGAGGTGCGTTTTTTTTTTTTTTTTTCGACGATATTGAGCTCCACTATGAAGGTGGCCTTACACATTTGCCAAGCTAAGCGCCAAACATGTAAAAAAGGTTTACAGAACCTTAGCAAACTATTCTATCCACAAGCAACTATTCCTGTTATTCCAACTTTTTTCGGCTGTTAATTTCAGTTTAAAATATTTTTATATTATGTTTTATAAAGTTTAGTTTCATTAAGTTTTAATTTTATTAAGTTTTATTTTATTAATTTCAAATTTCTATTATTATTGAGTTATTGGAGGTGCAGTTTTGAAAATCGATTTTATGATCCTGCGCCTACATATCGGTTTTTTTAAACTTTTCTGATTTCCACCACGACCAAGGTCCACTATTATGTTGTCTATTTCGAAGAAACCTGGCCAAAACTCATTTTATCGATTTCATTGTTTAAGCTCCCAACATTATTTCAAATAGTAATCTATCTAATTAAATTTTATTATCAGAAACCTTACATAATTTACCCAAAACTTGATATGAAGTCATGCCTCCAGACTCCAATGATATCATTATTTATCATTAAAAACAATTTTAATCTGGCAAAGTTATGTACCGTAGAAGCGCAATAAACAATCTGTTGCGATAATTCATTAATTAGAAATAGCAATTTAAATTAACTAATAAATTAATTACTTTAATAATAAATAAATTAAGAATGTATTTAACGTACTGAATAAATGTAGCAAAATGGTTATACAGGTAATATATAAATATATATACATATATATATATATATATATATATATATATATATATATATATATATATATATATATATATATATATATAGAGAGAGAGAGAGAGAGAGAGAGAGAGACATATAGGTATATAAATCAAGAAATTACATTGATCTTTTAAAACAAAAATATTGGAAGGCAATTCGATTAACTTTACCTGCTGTTTGAATTTGATAAATAAATTAATTTGGAAAATGGGATTTCAACTACTTCGATTTAGGAGTTTCCAAAGACTGTGGTACAGTAAACTTCAGCAGTCAGTTTTTTGATGATCCAGTGTCTTGTTTAACTTAAAATTTGTTTTACAAAGACAGAAAAAAAAGGCAAGAATACAAAATTTTGAAAAAATGTTTTGAGCGGTTTTCATAAATAACTTTGGGTAATACAATGTTAAAATTGGAGTATCGGGGATAATAATTTGTAAGCAGTGCTTAGAGTGGACTTGCGCCAGGCCCAGATCTAGGGGAGCAGAGGGGGCACTTGGCCCAGGTGGCAGAATTTTGGGGAAATTTTTTTTTTTTTACATGTTAGGTTATGTACAATTTTATAGTGGTCCTCTCAATTTTAATAATATTAATTGTTATAGATCTCAATATATGTAAAACAAGTGCAATCAAGAAGAGATACAATTCAATATTCCCTGTTTGAAATGGAATACACGAGACAATGAGACAATTGTTAGACAATGCTGTGCATTGTTTCTTAGTGTGGACGTCTCAGAAGGCGAGGTCTCCAGTTAATCTCTTTGAGCTTCCTCCACCCGATTTATTTTTTATTTATTATCATGGCGTGACCTACTGAGAAAGTGTTGTTATTTATTTGAGATTTTTCGAATGTCAACTTTTTTTAATGGGACACTTCCACTTAGACTTTGGACACCAGGACACTTAGTCACTACTAATCCCAAATATAAACTCGTATCAAGAAGAAAATATATATCGAAGAGCTGGTCCAAAAATATATAGTGTTCATAGTTATGATATAACTACAACCGTAACAAGGATTCTGAGCAAAAATGTCTCTTTTTCGTTGGTGGATCCCTGAGATACAACACAAAGGGTACCATACTAACCGCACCTTAAGTTAGAGGCACCAATTCCACTTTTTTGATAAAATTTAATTTTGCTCATTTGGTGGTTGGAGGAGCGCAAATTGGAAATTGATATTATATGAATAATATATAAAGATAGTAATTACCATTGAAATTTCTAGCACTGGTAAGTCAGAAACAAAATGGGGTTTCACATCGTCCCTACCATATCCAACTATCGAATGTGAAAAAATGTTATTTTCATATTCGTCATTTTGAAACGCACTCGGCAGGGCACGTGTTGTGGCAAAGTCTTGAAAACCTAACCGCCAAAAGAAACGAGGAGTCAACACTCGAGGATCAGGAATTCAAGACTGCGTTTCAAAGTGACGAATATGAACCACGCATATTTGAAATGAATGAATGAAAACCGCATTTTTACACATTCAATAGTTGGGCTAGGTAGAGATGTTATTATCATCTCCTCCTATATATATTTTTACAAATTATTTTATAACAGTAAATCCTCAAAATTTCGTGTTAAACACTATTTTGAAAATTATGTATAAGTAGAATATAACAGTTTAACTATCAATGAATAACAATAACAAAACCCTGTACCTATTAATTTTATGGAGTGAGATTGGGCCAAATCAGGTGCTCTCGACTGTTTCCGATTTCATTTTGTTTCTATAAATCCCGATTACTGTTGCAGCTAGTATGCACTAGCTCTATTTTTATTTATTTAGTTATTTTGTTATTTGAGTGGTGTCCAAATTCATAAATGAAAGTTGACTTAAAGGCCAAAGCAGCCGAATTGGCAGATGCCTATGAGATGACCTTAACTAGGAAGAATTTCATTTTGAAATTGAATGATTCATCCACCCTGCGCTGACAATAGAGAGAGGCTACGGAGATGCCACTGCATCATCCACATTAAGTTTAATTTATAATAATAGACTGGAAGAGTAGTATCTCAACCTTATACAGCCTAGAAAATATTCCTTACCACCCTGGTTTCTGTTTCTCCTGGAGAAAGGAGTTTCAGCAAGCTGAAACTGATTAAAAGTTATTTGAGGATTACGATTGCTCAACAAAAGTCAACAAATCTTAGTATAATCTCCATAGAGCGCAAACGAGCTGCTTCCATCAATTTCATACAATCTTTCTTATAATTTCTTGGGAAGTGACTTTAGACTCCCAGCAATATTTAGAATAATAGATGCAGAAATTTTAATTATGGAAAATGGGAGAGAAATAAACAGAAGAGAAAAGAATATTCTGATGATGAGGAAGTATTTCCCCGAAACGTTAATTGAATAAAGAAGAACATTATACCCGGAAGTTATAGATTGTCCTTTAATGAAATTTTAATTTTGTTTATTAATGTTCATCATTGTAATATTCTATTTTATTTTTTATTTTTATAACGAACACAGTTTAATTTCTTATTGGGGAGGGGAAATGAAAGAAGGGGCGGCAAAATTAAGCTTGTCCCCCCTAAAAAAAATCCTAGATCCGTCCCTGACTTGCGCTGATTATCAATTTATACTATTACAACTATGTTCAATAATATCCAAATCGATTTATATTCCTTTTGCATTTCAAACCTCAATCTTTTATTAGAAGTGAACGACAAAAGAGTTAAAAGTGATGGAAATAATTATTTACAAACACACGAATTTCCAAATTCTTCGTCGGTATTTGTATGAGAAGTATTTTGATATTCACCCTTACAATTAATTTTGTCCTAAAAGGATAAATAATTAAATTGTTATTATAATTTTTTTAATTCTATTAGCATTACCCTAATTAGTTTTAATTCTTAATAAATCAAAATTTTATATCATTAGGTATGTATTGCTAATTATTTTTATAACTAAATCCAATGCATATTTAAATATTGATATAATTTATACACAACTTTCATATAAATACAGCCGTTTAAAATTTGTCTTCGGTATCTCGAGACGGGCTCATATGTCCCTCCTTTACGGCAAGTTAAAATGGCTCTTCCCTTCCAACCGTAGACAATATTTCCTGGGATCTCTCGTATACCAAACTATCACCACCCAGCACCCTTCATACATAAACAGCCTCCTACAATTTAAATCCTCGGTCCACGCACAGGAAACAAGATCGCGCCTTTCTGACCTCTATACCCCTTTCCTATGGAACCAAAACATTAGAACGTTCCTTTCTCTCCCGCTCCTCTACCCTCTGGGATTCCTTTCCTTCTAATATCCGCCATGCTTCTTCTCTATCCTCATTCAAATCCCTCCTTTTCCAACACCTACTTTCTTTCCAAAATAATGCTCTCTAGTTACGAAATTCCAATCTAAGATTAGCATCTAGATCAGAAGTAATTAATAGTTTTTAATGCACTAGCTTCAACTTTGCTAATCAGCCCATTATTATATTTTTCATTTTCTCTCTTTTTCTTTTCTTTTTCTTTTCTTTTTTTCTTTTTCTTTTTTTGTTATTATTATTTCTTTCAATACAAGAATTTAAATTGTTTGCTTATTATTTTGTTGAAAATATTGTAAACATTAATTGATCTTTATTTTGTAGACTTATGGCCAGATATTGTTTCTGTTTTATTTGTTCGATTGTGTTATTCTTAAGGGATTCAGTTCCAGAATAAAGTTCTTCTTCTATTCTATTCTAAAACTTATGCAATATATAATGAAAATGGTGGATGTAGGCAAATGAAATATTGTTTGTTTGTATTTTAATTATATAACAACTTATTTCTTATAAAATTAATACAAAATATGCCCTTTGGCATCGTTGTCAACACAGTCTTTCCATTAGCAGCTTAGGTCTTCCGACACGTCGCCCTCCATGCAGGATATCAGTCAGGGGCTATTTTGGGATCATATCATCTGTCATCCAGGCTACATGTTTAGCCCCTCTGCGTCGTCTCGCTTTTATGAACTTGGCAAGATCGCGCTCGTTAAACCTATCGAAAACCTCTTGATTTTTTTATGTGCCGCGATTCTCCATTAATAAGCACTGGAACATAAATTCTTCTTAGAATCTTGCGTTCTAGCATTAAGTGATCCCGCTCTGCTGCTTTAGTTGTTGTCCAGGTCTCGGATACCTAGGTCTAAACCGGTCGGATGACCATTTTGTAGAAGATGATTTTACTGTGTTGGATCACCAAGATGCTTCTCAAGTGTTGTCTTAATCCATAGTTGCAACAGTTTGCAGCCAAAATCCTCTTGTTTATTTCTACACCCATTTGGCTATCACTGGTTATCTGTGAACCCAGATATGCAAATTCCGAGACCTGTTCAAACTTGTAGGGTCCGAAATCTACTTTGACATTATCTTGTCTTGGGATCTCCTGGGTTACCATATATTTGGTTTTTTCTTCACGAATAACCAAACCCAGCTTCTTCGCTGCAGCCTCTAGTTCCAGAAAAGATTTGACAACCACCCTCCGAGAGCGTCTCATTATATCGATGTCTGCAAAGGCGAGCAGCTGCACCATCCTATTAAATATTGTCCCAGAAGTTGGAATTGGTGTCTCGGACTGGAGCTAGTATCAACCTGTCTCACTCCTCTTTTTGATAAGAATTCTTCCGAGATGCTGTCCCGAATTTTCACGACTCAAATCACCACCTCCATGGTCAACCTTATCCGTCTAATAAGCTTCGTGGAGATGTTAAAATGAACCAATGCTTCATAGAGCTTTCCATATTCAATTGTAACAGAGGCTGATTTAAAATCGACAATGAGGTGATGTGTTTTAATGTGGTACTAACGTCCTCATTCCAGAACGGTCCTTAAGCAGAAAATCTGATCTATTGTTCATCTTCCACGTCGAAATCCACACTGGTACTGGCCCAGTTCTCGCACAGCAAAAGGTAAAAGCCTATGGAATAAGATTTTGGAAAGGATTTTGTATGCACAAGGGAGTAAAGCAATATTACGATAGAGCACTTCAATGTATTAAGCCCTTTATATGTATTAAGCAGATAACGGTCTTCTTCTAGTCAGTTGGCATGATCTCCTCATTCCAGATGCTTATTAGCAAATTGTGAAGGAGCTTGGTAAGCTTATTTCCATCGTGCTTGAATAGTTCGGCAGGAAGACCATCAATCCCTGGGGCCTTGTTGTTTTTTTAGTCTATTGAAGGCATCTGTGACCTCGTCTTCATCTGGCGGCTCCATGTCATCTGTTTCAATGTGTAGGAGTTGTGGATCCATCTGTGTTTCTACATTTTGGCCATTCAGCAGCTCCTCGAAAAATCTTCTCCATTCCGCTAGGCAGATTTGTTCATCAGATAAGAGAGCTCCCTGCTCATCCATACACATCTAAGGAGTTTGTTTGAATAGTTTCCTGCTTCTATTAACACTTCCGTAGAACTTCCTGGTGTGCCCCATGGTCCTATATTCCTCTTACTCCTTCAACTCTCTATTTTTTCTTCTATTTTCTTCCTCCGGTGCAAGCGCTATTCTTCTTTCCTCTTCATCTTATATTTCTCTACCGTTCCTCGTGTACGCCTGTTGGTCTTTAAAAGTTGCATTTTTTACATCTCTGGCGGTCTTACAATCTTCATCAAACAAAGAATTTCTGGCCTCCTTTTCAGTTTGTCCCTGAACGACTTCCGCAGTTTGTTCAATAGTCATCCGGCAGCAGCTCCAGATATCCCCTATTCTATTAGCATGGTTCTTAACCGTGAATCCAAAGTTGTTGTATATGTCTCCTTTATCTGGGGGTATTTAGGTCTAGCGATATTAAATTTCTTTGTTCTATACCTTGGCATAGGTGGGTTAATACCGATCTTTGCTGCAACATGGGCAATACTCAGGAAGTGGCAGCTCCTCTAAACTCTCAGCTCCTCTAAGTACTCGGACATCATTAATGCTACTAGCGTGTCTATCACTGACCAGTATATCAGACTTTTGGATGCAGCGAAGTTGATAAGTCGCCGACCATTATCATTGCAATCAATCCGATCACCAGTATTCTGAACGGTTTGATGGCAATAAATCCTATTCCAAAGGTGTGTAGCCAATCGTTGCAACTGTAATATACTGTGTGGTTTCTTATCTCTAATGCGCCCTGGCCGATCCATCGGATCTCTTAGATGGCGGCTATGTCCAGTTTATATCGATCTATTTCATTCAGGAGTACATGGAGTGCTCCGGGTCAGTACAATGAAAAGGTGTTCCAATATCCAATATTAAACATATGACGTTTACCGTGTTTTTTTCCGTGAATCTTTATCTATTTCCTAGGCTTTTGTGTGGGGTTTCACAATAATTCATTTATATTACTAACATACGAATGTCGAATAAAACACAAAAAATCGAGCATTTGTTACCTCGATAGTCAAGGGACCGATTTATCTGAAAGGAAGGCTTTCCAAACTTCCATTGATGAGAATTGTAGCTGGCAGCTGATAGACGTCGATCGTTGCGAAGAATAACATTGTCCAAAAAAATGACGATCGATGTTTGACGAAGTGATAAAACTTCACTCTCTTCGGAATTCCTACTTTAGACGGACCATATTTTCCGGCAATGTGTGGCTGCAATAGTGTCGCCGGCAATGTTGCTGCAATATACAACAATGTTGCCCAAATATTTACGTATGGGCCGGTGTTGTCCTGAGGGGTTGGAGAATATTTCATATTGCCGGGCCATATCCGTCTCTTGTCTCTGTAAATTCTAACCTCTCACTCACTTTTTCCTTCTTCCCCTTCCTTCTAAAGGCGATTATGTATTACTAGATTAATTTTCAATTGATTTTTAATATAAATTTATATAAATGGTTATTCAAAAAATTATTTTGATATTATTTTAGAACGAAAATTATTTTACTTGAAAATTATTATTCGCTCACATTATTTCAAATAAACCATAGGTTCGTTAATATAACTATACGTTATTATTATAACTAAACAATAATTAATAAGCCAAACATTTTAAATAAATACTCAAAATAACGACTATAATTTTCGTTATTTTAAATAATTGCCTAATTGAATTCATAAAAGAATTCTTCCAGTATTTTTGTGAAACGTAAAACGAACAAATTTATGTCTTTATGCTTCAAATCCAGAATTTCCATATTAGCTCTTTTAATGCATATTAACTCATATACATTAATTTTAATTTATATCTCTGTAATACATATTACATCTTAAAAACATATTACTGAAGCTCTTTCATATCTATTCAATGCATCCATATTAGCTCTTTCAATACATATTATATCTTTTAATACATGTTAATAAGGTATTTTAATACATATTAATCCATATTACCTCTTTTAATACATAGTAATTTAGAAAACTTAACATAACACGTAAATGCAGAAAAAATTATTTTATCAACAAATGCAGTCAAATATAGGATATGAATTATTTTATCTTAATATTATTCCAATAACATATCTTTATATTATGTATTATCTTATTTTTTATATTATATATTAATTTATATTATATATTATCTTACTCGAATTATTTTATGGAGTAAATAGGTGTATATGTTAATGTTCAGTTGAGGCTATAGCAGTAATAAGCGCTTATAAGCTTATGGGTCATTTTTGTAGAAAACGATTTGATGGCTTCAAGATGATATCAAAAATATCCCTACAAAATCTCATTCCAATCAAGAAATAAATTAAGTTAGTACGACTGTTTTTGTGTCCTTATATACCTGTAGAGGTATTACAAATGTATTCATTATTGTTATGTAGTTAAGATGAGGATGATAGGAGGTATCAGAAGGCCTCAAAAAGTACCCAGTAGAGTAGCGGGATGGAACAGGAGAAAGATGAGACTAGACAATTAGAAGTGTTGAAGGACAACCAACTAATAGAAGCATTAGCCCTCTGGCCCAGAATATAGGAGCTCAAAGAATGAGCTGATAACTGAGAGGGGGGAGATCCTACTTTCACTAATATATATTTTTTAACATTTATGTGTGTGTTACTAGTTTTACTAAATAAATCACTTGCAATATTTCCTCAACTAGTTTTTAGTTATTTAATACAAATTTATTTAGATATCAGAAGCACTGCTGTGCTTCAAATGTCTAGTTTTATTTTTTTTTTTTTTTTAAGATCTCAAAGTGCAAACAAATTTTATTCAACTCAAGCTTGTATTCATTTTTTGAACATTAACATATAACATACAATAAGGCATAGGTATTGGGGTTTTAATAATATATTTTCCTTTATTTAAAATATTGACAACTAGCTGTTTTAATAGAGGAATAAATGTTCAATCCAAGGTCAATAGCATGTTCTACGCAAGAAATGGTTTTCTCCACAAAAAGAGCATATAAGTAGTAATGATGTCTCTTTAACCAAATAGTAATAAAATGGACTTCTTTCTATAGATTTTCAGTACTGGTTTAGAAATAACTGGTTGACATAATCAAATGCAAGGAGTCGTTGGATAGCAGAGAAATTTTCAGTTTCAGTTTCACTAAGTATTTTTATCAACTAACAAGCCCTCTTTGGTAAGCCTAAAACACGTTCAGGACCATTTTGAATAGCTATTAACATGCAACTACGCATTAAAATTTTTAATTGTTTTTCATTGTCTTAATAATCTTCTGATTCCGGCTCAAATGAACAACTATCTACCTCAGAATCTGTTGATGACACTGAAATTTGAGAAACGCTTGATGCTGATACATTATCAACTGTATTTCCATACCCTAATTGTCTCTTAATACCAGAAGTAACACATTTCACAGGTGATTTTTTAATGAAATAACATATGACGGCAATGAAATATCTTTCTTTTTAGCCTCCAAATTTACATTTACACCTTTACTTCTAAATTGTTCTTTCATTTTAACTTGAATAACATTGCCAATGAATAATTTTTCATTGCGCTGTGAATTTGATGAAGGAATGCACTTGAAGCAACTTTACAAACAATAGTTCGTTTGTATTAAATCTAAGATCGTTACTGTCTCTATGTGTGGCCCGTCTGAACACTATTTTTCGACAATCTATCGCCGCAAATATTGCCCGAGCAATGCTCCCAGCAATATTTACAGCAATAAATGGGCCGGCGAAATCAACTCCTACAATGAGGAATGGTCTTCCTTGCTGAAATCGGGATAATGGTAAATTGGTCATACGGTAGGTGACATACTTTGCAGCTAATTGATGGCATCAAGTTTTGTTTACAACGTTTTCGAGGTATTTGCTCCATTCTTTAAATTGGACTTTTGATTGCGCAAGAGCTTTTCGATTTACTGATACTGTTATAGTTTTCTTTGATACTGAAATTGTTTATTGGGTTTTCGCGGGCTCTTATTCCTTTTTTTTTTATTTATATTTTTTATCTAGCAGTCGCATTTCGAATCACTATTACAATTGACATTTATTTGGTAGAGGTCTTGTTTATTAAGTTTACAATGACTATATTTTAGAATTTACACTCGGTTTTTTTATCGCGTAGGCGCATTTCGCTTTATGGTCTTACTGAACTTATCTTCGTTTATAAGGGCCTTATATTAGATTTTCGAGAGCTCCAATTCATTTTTTCGAATTGGATATTATTAGACCATGCTCATTTCGAATAACCATTACAATTGACTTTTTTTTGGTGAAGTTATGGTTTATTAGGTCCATAGGACGATAAATCTCCTTAAAAAAATGTCAAATACAATGGTAATTTGAAGTGCACATGCTCGATAAAAACCAAAATTTTAAAATGCAATCAGAACCCACGTAAACCTAATAAACGATTTCTGTATCAAAGATAACTAATACGTCAACAGTATCAGTAAATCTAAAAGCGCTTGCGCAATCAAATGTCCAATTCAAAAAAATGGAATAAGTACCACCGAAAACCTAATAAACGATTTCTATATCATAGATAACTTCAACAGTAACGGAAATGCAATATGCACATACGCGATCAAAAATCAATTAAAAAGATGGAATCAGAACTCTGGAAAACCTAATAAACGATCCCTTTATCATAGAAAACTGCAACAGCAACGGAAAATCGAAATGTGCATGCGCAATCGAAAATCCGATAGTAAATTCGGTAATAGCGCTCTTGAAAATCTAGAAAACGATACGTATACCGCAGAATTTTGAAAACTAATAATTTAGTAGGAATGATCGTGGTCGAATAAAATTTCGGTGTAAATTGGACAATACAACTTCGAAATCTAATGAACGATCACTAAATCGATGAAATACACATCCTTAGCTACAGCTAAACCTTCGTTACAATAGGAGAAATCTCGAAAAGTTTTGGGAGTTTCTTAATTTTGCGGTAGGTGATTCCCATCCTCAATGTTTTCTAAGAGTTGCATCACTACTTCCTTGCGTTAAATGTCTTAAATCGTTTAATTATGGAAAAGTCTAGAGACTGCAGCTTAGAGGTGGTGTTGGGAGGCAAAAACAGAATATTAACATCGCTGAGTGATGTGGTACTGTTGTGGACCGTACAATTATCAATGAACAGTTGAAAATTTTCGCTGTTTTTTATTCCATATCTGTGCCCATTCGTTGAAAATTTCGCATGTGAAACATGCTTTTGTGTTTGCACGATTGACTGTCGATAACGTTTTTGTTTATAAAACAACTTGCTTTCGTGGATTTGCTAATCATTTTCTGATCATTCCATGTTGGCGGCTAACAATATGGTTATAGGTTTTTTTACATTTTTTTTTTTAAAGAGAGATGAATAGAAAAAAAAAGGGTAAACCGACCGAAATTCATAGAAACTATTCCTCTCTCGCTCACTCATCTCTCCTCTTGAAAATATTAATAGTTAACTAGACCTTAAATTTTGAAATGCGAATTATAGGTCGTTTACATTATTTGAAAGACGAAAATAAATACGAATTATCGAGGGGACCGGATTGCAGTGTTTTTATACGAAATACGAGAGAGATTTTCAAGAGAAGAAATTGTATACAAATTATCGGAATATACGAATTACCAGGATATGAATTAACGAGATTCTACTGTAATACAGTTTAACATATGTTTGTCATTGATATATCGTTGTGAAATATCGATATCATCGATATATCGGATGTTGAGATATCGATAGAAAATGTCGGTTTTTCAACTCCGCTATATCGATATATCGCGTTTCGATATTCCAACCCTACTGCACATCGTTCTCGTTTGACCAAAGAAAAATTATCGGAACTGCAAGGAATAAACGTTTTGCCTCATCCTGCTTATAGCACAGACATTGCACAATCAGATTATGGTATGTTTAGATCAATGGCTCATTTTTGAAAGGTCGGATCATTGATAATTACGAGGACGTTCTGTGAAATAGTGATGAGTGATAAGTTTGCAACTAATGATTTGATATTTGGAAAAATATTGTGCATTGTTTTATTTATCACTTAATCGGGAACAATCTAAAAAAATGACGATATTTAAAAAGGGAGGGAGATTGACAAGAAATGAGAAATGATATTACTATAATAATAGAATTGAGTTGCTAAATCATAAATATCTGGGAATAGAATTGACTCCAACATTGTTCTTAATAGAGCATTTTTATATAAAACTATTAAAAGCAAATTCGGCAATAAGTGCAGTCTGAAAAAAATTCTGACCAGTTCAAAGATCCCACTTAAGGTCACTATTTTGATATCCATTTCTTGATCGCCAACCGCACCATCTTATCTTTAAATATCTATATGGTCAATCATTAAATGTTAAAACAGATTTTTAGCTTACCACAATACACACCATCACATACATTATCTATTTAGAAACAGAAATACTCCCTATATTCCACTATAATATGCCTCTTCATCACTACTATATAATTAAAGTTTTCGATTTACTAGAAAACAGGTTACCAAAAGTAATAGCAGATGAATCTATTAAAAATAATTCATATCCTAACGAGGATTAGAAGGATTTATTAAATATAAACAATATTCAGGCTGATATAAGCAATAATAATTTTTACAAATGGAACAATACAGTTTGAAAAAAATAAGTAATACATTATTAGTTAAATTTCAGGAGTACCTATTTGCAGAGACGTACGCAGAATTTTTATTCGGGGGTGATTTAAATTTTTTTGGGAAGGAGGTTTAATAAGAAGAAGGCAAGTAATCACCTAAATATCTATAATCGCCAAATTGGGAGTAACTTTTAAGGATATACATGAAACTTGGATAAAAAATTATTGTTAAAAATATTACTTACCAAAAATATTACTAAAAATACAAACCTTATTTTTTTTTTGGTTCATTTGGGAAGGAAGGAAGGGGGGATATATCCCCTGCGTACGCCACTGCCTATCAGATGAAGTGAGAATTTCTAACTAAAGGTATCTATTGAGAGATCTTTCATATAGCATAGGTACCAAAAGTTATTTTAAAACATGTAAAAATTCTACCGAGATAGACCGAATTTTATAAGCAAGGGACAAGTTGTTAAAGTTAAATGCAACTATATTTAATGAAGAAGATGAAGCTAAAGGGTCTTTCTCATTATGAATTCAAAATAGAAGAAAGATGATTTACACTTTCTTGCTTGGTGTCCCATCAGAATTTTAAAACATTACATTCTGAGAACAATGTCTAGCAAAAGTAGATACAACAGCAATATTTAATAGAAATGGCTGGGAACAACTGGTTAGATTCTGCAAATTAGCCTGGATATATAGATACAATTCAATAAAAGAATATATTTATTAAAATAAACAAATGTAAAAAAAATATGTATATTAGTAAAGCCTGTTTTGGTAACCTAGAATTGATTTAAAATTTTTAATATGTTGCAATCATTGTTATAACTCCCTAGATTATATTTCTATAATTTAATACTCACATACTGTACCTGAAAATGGGATAGTAACCTTCTTTTTTTTTTTGAAAAATAGATCCTTAAAAAATTAGTGTCTTTTAGAGCTCTTTTGTATATTATGATGTAAAGGTTAATACTCGTAAACGTTATCATTTGGTAACTGCTACCATGTAACCAGTTATGCAGATTTCACTGTTTAGCCCATTACTAGTTTACAGAAGCTTAGCAAACTAACCTATCCACACGCAACAATACCGGCTATTCCAAATTTTGTCGGCTGTTAATTTCGGTTTGAAATAGTTTCATTTTATATAGAAACAATTAAAAAAATATAAATCTATACTTTATACAAACACAGAAATATGTGAATGCAACGCAAGCGCTGATGTGGCACTTCCCACAAGAAACGGTTCTGACTCAAACACAGAGAGGTCAATCCAAGAAAAGCAAAACTATCTAGGCTGTGGGCCAGACCCCCCTACCGTGCACTCCTCCCCCACATTCCTATAAATTGTACACCCTTGTGTTCATGATTTAAAAAAAAGCCAATATTCCCGGAAAAAAAAGTGGCCGCACCTTGTCAAAATGGCGTCTAAATATACCCAACTACTGACTTCGACATGATTTAGTTTTTTGGTCACTGCCATTTATCGTTTAGCTTCATTTCGCCATAATTGATTTTTAATTAAAGATGATTAGTCAGAGAATCATACAACACAGAATAATAAAAAAAAATTATTGGCTTAGGCACTAAAAAACACAAGTAAAGTCAACAGTTCAAGTTATTCACCCAGAATTTGAAATTTCAAGAGCAGTGGTAGTTAAGCGGCCAACAAACTATAACCAAAAAGTCTTCAAATAAAACATGTAGAGAACATATTCTTCAAAAACCAATAGTCACTTTTTAAAATATTCCAAAATGGTTTCTTAGAAAATGCACTTAATTAGCGGTGAAGAGGTAATCGCTTCCAGTCTTCTTCCACATCAATGGGCATTAATAATGCAGTAGTTATTGGCTTGTTTGCCATTTCAAAGCCGCTACCTTAAAAAATGGCGGCATTTTATTAAATGAAAAATTTTCACTCATATTTCATTTCGTGCTCAGGATCTTGAAAACTATCAACCACGCGAAAAATATTACAATATTAAGACAGTGACTTTAGACTCCCAGCAATATGTAAACAAATAAATATAGAAATTTTAATTATGGATAATGGGAAAGAAATAAATATTTCCCCGAAACGTTAATGAAAAAAAGAAGTAGATTACAACTGGAAGTTATATTTTGACCTTTAATAAAAAAAAATTACAATTGCCTTTTTTAAAGATAAAAATTAAAATTTATAAAGGAAATTAAATTTTGTAAAATTTGAGCCCTAGTAGAGTTCTTTACGTTTACTAGTTTTAAGATAAAGTTTTTCAAAAAAACATTTAAACAAATCATAAACGAGAAATCACAGTTTTGTCGATTTAGTGGGGAGTACTCTTTCTGCGAAGATAATCATTAAGAACTACTTTATGATACATTTAACTAGCTCTAATTTGAGTGGTAATAGGCATCATTAGGTGCAATAGTTCCCAAGATAAAGTCTTTCAAAAAATAATCATTTTTTTTCTCGAAAAATGAAAAATCAGCATTTTGGCAAATATTAAGGAAACTGTTCTTCCTACGAAGATAATTATTATAAATTAGTTTATGGTGCATTTATCTAGCTCTAATTTGAGTGGTAATTGGCACCTGTACACCTAATATTTCCTGAGATACCTTACTTTACTTAAGAAGTGACCCAGTCAAAATCGTGGACAATTTGTTTTTTGAAAAACTATATCTCAAGAATTATTTGGCGTACAGCTGTCTATTACCTCTGCGGGTACGGGGGACAATGGAATAGGCTTACAGGATTTTACCACTTGTCGTAAAAGGCGACTAAAGGACAACATTCCGTTGACCTTATTACCATTTCCTTTCTATGACATCTACCTATTCCTGATTCTCTCCCACCTACTTTTCCCACTCATTGTTTTCCTCAGCTGCCTTACGGATTAGAACGATGTTCAAAGGCTAAGGGAGTCAACCCCGACAGATAATCATGGTCCTCCAAGACTGGGGATGATCATAGGGCTAACAACCCTACACCCTTAAAAAATCAAATGTTACGGAACGGAATCAAGAAAATAACCGGACGGATCTACGGTTACGACAATCGCGAATAATAGGACTATTAAAGCAGGCAACTTGGAATGTATGAAGTTTGTATCAACCTGGTGCTAGGGGGGTAAAGTACAAGAGAGAGCGCTGCTGAGGTATAAGATAGATAATACTGCTTTACCGGATATTAGGTGGAAAGCAACAGAAATAGTCAAGCTGAAAGATTATACAGTGATTAATAGTGCAGCTACAGAGAAAAACAACGAATTTGGGACTTATTTCATTATTAAAAACTCTGTTAAGCACGCCTTAATGCAGATTAACAACATAAACGAACGAAAATGTTGCATTAGGATAAGAGGAAAATTCCATATCTCACTAGTCAGTGCACACGCTTCGACTGAAGAGAAAGAGGAAGAAGAAAAGGATGTGTTTTATGGACCATTAGAAGGGGCGTATGACGATTTACCTAGGTATGAGGCAAACATTGAATTAGGAGTTTTTAATGCCAAATTCGGAAAAGAAAGAGTTTTTATCCCTACTATTGGAAAATATAGTAAATATGAAATAACGAACGAAAATGGAATTAGGCTGATTGATTTTACAACAGCAAGAGAACTAAGTAGAATGTGTTTCCCACATAAAGAAATTCACAAAGAAAACTTGATGTCGCCGGATGGCTACACAAGAAATCGATCATGCATTACCAGAAAATACACAAATCCCTTATACAAGACATCCGTAGTTTTAGAGGGGCGGACTGTAATACTGATCATTTCTTGGAAGAAGTTACGTATAAACAAAGGATTGCTAACGATTGTAAAATAGAGGAGAAACCAGGAAAGTGTTGAGTACAGATGGCCTGAAAGATGAAAAGATAAGAAGTCTCTTTGAAGGAAAAGTCACCGAAAGATTAAATGAAAGAAATATAGAAGAAGCCACTGTCGAAAAGCGAAGGCGAAAAATAAGAACCACTTTAAAGGAGGTTGCGGCGGAAGTACTTGGATATAAGCAAAGAAAAATATCTGATGTGGGCAACACATGACTTCCTTGTACGCCTATTAAATTATAAATCCGTGGCTCAAAAAGTGGTACTGAATTTGGTTACTAGTTTCCGAAGATTGCAGTAAAAACGACACTCGGCGTCCCGTCATCCATCCATTGACACACACACACACACACACTCTTGTCACTGTAGGTCTCATTCCATTATTATATGTCGTTTTCCTTCAGTGGGCAACTAGTTTCCAAGATATTTCTTCATGTTCCATGACAACAATAAAACTGTCAGTATCACTGGATAAAGCATTAGAAATGGACAGTTTCGACAGTATTCTCATGATGAAGACTTGTTGATCTCACAAATGGGGAGTAAAACTAGTATTTTAGACTCAATTTTAACACTTGAAAAAAGTAATAAAAGGCTGCAAATTATTACACATTATGGTTTATTATTTCCACTTTAATATTTCAATATATTTCTATTCTGTCCAAGTAAAAAAAATGAAGCAGTAGGCACCAAAGGGAAAGAAATTTGAAGCTTTTCACAAGATGATAGACGTGAGAGTGCTGAACTAACTGAGAGTGTTAATTCAAAAAACTCTGTCAATGCAAGTAGGCTGTGATGTGAAATGATACAGAGGAAATATTTGATGTTCAAGGAGGAAACAAAAAAAAGGAAAGACTAAGGAAGCTAAAGGAAGTAAAGAAATAATCCAAGGAAGAATAAAACAGAGAGATACGAGGAAATGAGAAGCCCAATAAATAAGTCAGGAAGCAGGATGACTAGCCGCCAGAAGAATCAGTCTCAGAAGTTCCTTACGCAATATCTCAGCTAATAATGGTCCGATTTAAATTATTTTAATTTCGTTTTATTTTACGTTTAATTTTAATTTTGCATAGTATGTTATTTCATACTCCAAAATCTAGTATGTTATTTAAATCAATATATAAGTTGTAAATACCAAATTTGAGAAGTTTTGCAAAGTATTTTAATATAATTTTTGATGGAAATCATTTATGACCTTCAAGTAAAGTACCACTTCCGGTGATTAAGCAGTGACCAAAAAGGGAGGTTCACAACTAGATTTTACAACAATCCTAAATACAAAATTTCAACTTTCTACGGCTAACCGTAGATGTAAATACCAAATTTGAGAAGTTTTGCAAAGTATTTTAATATAATTTTTGATGGAAATCATTTATGACCTTCAAGTAAAGTACCACTTCCGGTGATTAAGCAGTGACCAAAAAGGGAGGTTCACAACTAGATTTTACAACAATCCTAAATACAAAATTTCAACTTTCTACGGCTAACCGTAGATGTAAATACCAAATTTGAGAAGTTTTGCAAAGTATTTTAATATAATTTTTGATGGAAATCATTTATGACCTTCAAGTAAAGTACCACTTCCGGTGATTAAGCAGTGACCAAAAAGGGAGGTTCACAACTAGATTTTACAACAATCCTAAATACAAAATTTCAACTTTCTACGGCTAACCGTAGATGTAAATACCAAATTTGAGAAGTTTTGCAAAGTATTTTAATATAATTTTTGATGGAAATCATTTATGACCTTCAAGTAAAGTACCACTTCCGGTGATTAAGCAGTGACCAAAAAGGGAGGTTCACAACTAGATTTTACAACAATCCTAAATACAAAATTTCAACTTTCTAGGGCTAACCGTAGATGTAAATACCAAATTTGAGAAGTTTTACAAAGTATTTTAATATAATTTTTGATGGAAATCATTTATGACCTTCAAGTAAAGTACCACTTCCGGTGATTAAGCAGTGACCAAAAAGGGAGGTTCACAACTAGATTTTACAACAATCCTAAATACAAAATTTCAACTTTCTACGGCTAACCGTTTTTGAGTTATTCGAAATACGAACGTACGTTCGAACGAATGTACGTATAGACGCCACGACGAAACTAGTCTAAATGGATTCAGGGATGGTCAAAATGGATATTTCCGTTGAAATCTGAAAACCGAAAATTTTCGCGATTACAATACTTCCTTTACTTCGTACAAGGAAGTAACAAATAAACGAATCGTTTGATGGAGAATGTACCAAGTAATAGTAGAGAGGAATGAAGCGGGAGTCAACTTTTTGAAGAGGACAACAAGCGCGACAAAGGAAAATTAAACAGTAAAAAGAAAAAGAGATACGTCGAAAGAATAAGAGAAAATGGGAGATGAAAATAAAAAAAATATATACATGAGTAGTACGCAGCGAAAGAGTCCAGGAAATTATTCAAAGGAAAAAAAAATGCAAATACCGGTTTTAAACCGCGCCTGGATTATTGTAAAGAAAAACAGGGGAACTTACTGGGATCAAGAAAAGAGATTTTAAATAAATGGATGGAATATTTTTCCGAAGTATCACATCCAGAATTTATAGAACCGAATAATGAAGAGGAAGTACAAAGAGTTGAAGGAGAGATGTGTGAGGAAGAAGAAATACTGCCGGAAAAGGAAGAAATAGGGTAAATAATAATGGCGTTGAAGAATAATAATTCTCCAGCGGTGGACGAAATACAAGCTGAGTTACTGAAGAATGGAGGAGAAGGGTTATTAAAACAGCTCTATGACCTCTATATCAGATCTGAATAGAGGAAATTTTTAAGGAAGTTTTATGCCCTATAAGGGAGACAAATTTAATTGCGATAACTATAGAGGAATAGCGCTGCTGCCAACCTTCTATAAAGCCCTCTCAATTTCTCTAAGTAAAAGGTTAGCTTCATGGGAAGAAATAATTTGTAGGAACTACCAATGTAGTTTCAGGAAAAATAGATCCATAGTAGATCACATATTTTCTGTCAGACAAATGGTGGAGAAAACATACGAACATAACCTGGATCTGCACCATTTCTTTGTAGACTTTAAGCAGGCGTATGACTCTGTAGAAAGAAAGGAGTAAAGGAAAACATTGCGAATTCTTGGAATTCCCGAAAAGTTTTTTGCCTTGACAGAGATGATATAAAAAGCTACGAAATGTACAATTAAGGTAAAAAATATACTCTCAAACAGCTTTGATGTAAGGCAATTTTGGATGCAGGGAGACCCAATATCGGCAGTCCTTTTTAATGTAGCGTTGGACCGGCTGTTAGAACAATTAGGACCAATCCTGGAGGGACGATTTATAATCGTCTAACTAGACCGTGGTGTGCGTATCACTACTGGTACCCAAAGACTTTCCAAGTGGTACGCGCACAAGAATGTGCCAAGGAAACGGAAGGAGGGGAAGAGCCAACCCTAACTCAGCATAATGGTGGGAAAAAAAGGGACGTCTCCGGACTTTCCTTTTTTATTCTTTTTTTTATTTGGCGAGTTCCCAGCGGAGCCAGAAGCAGCATTTCTTTGACGTTTCTGGAGAATTCGTCTTTTCAGATAATGAGAATCAGTTTCGCTAATTTCAGAGAAGGCGGTCTCTTGATCCGTTTCCATGTCCGATAATTTATCCGTAGATATTGTGAATTATAATTTTAAAAAAAAATAATAAAATAACTAAAATAAATTATTATAAAATTATAATTTAACTTTATTTTTAATCTATATTTATAATTATGTAAATAAAGAAATAAAATTAAAATAAAACATTCTATGGAATTCCAGGGGAAAAAAATAGAATAAGACTCAAGATTCGAACTCGTGACAATCAGACGAAGAGAACAAATGTACGGCGCCTACACCACTGTACTACCTGGGATCTGATATGACACAGTTCTATGTGATGATAGCCAGAGGTAGTGAGCAAGTAACAGACTGCTTTACCAAGTGGATGATCTCTCTGCTCTACGAGCACGTCTTCTCACTATTAAAAGTTAATTAGGAAGCACTCACCTCACTCATAGTTATTATAACATTGTTCACCTTTGTATAAAATCAATGTTTACAAGGTTTCTGAGCAGTACGTGAGCTAATACCACTACGATTACTGAATTAGTGCAGAGCGATAACTTAGTACTACTACAGTTGCGGCCATGACACTCAAGTTGAATCGAAAGTCGAACTAAAAAATAGTTCGGACTACGCTAATATTTAGTCGAGTGGAGAGTATTTTAGTGGCTAAAATACTCCCTATTGCTCAAAAACCGTTCGCACTTGTGTTTTAGTTTTCTACGCTCGAGTACAGTTCACTCGAATGGTGTTTTGCAAGATGAACAGTCTGCAACGCAATAAAGTAAATAAGCTGATTAAGCTTATCGTAATGGCTATTAGAAGAGGTGGATGAGGAAATTTGTGTGATAAGTAAAAAGAAGCTATGGGCACGAAAATGGATCAATAGAAGAGATGAACTATGAGCTACGAATTGTCTTCTGAAGGAATTAGCATTAGAAGATTCCAAAGAATACTTTGATAGTTTGAGAATACCCGAAAGTTGTGTAAATTTTCTGTTAATGAAAATACAGTCTCAGATTCAGCGTAAAAATACCCATTAAGAAGTGCGATTCCGGCAATAACTAAATTACAAGCAGTTCTCTACTTTTTTTCTAATGGATATAGTTTAACAACACTCACACGTATATTTAGACTCGGAAAATCAACGATTTTCGAATTCAACAGAGAAGTTTGTGAAGCAACCTATGAATAATTAAAGGAATAAGGTAAGATTAAATATACCAGATATTAAGAAACATTTATTTATTAAGAGAAACATTTCTTAACATTGTTAGGTATAAGTTTAATTATAAGTGCTATGTTTGCTCCGATCACTGTTCATTATGAGCATTAGTGTTTTGCATTGCTTCGATGTAATTGTAGAGTTTCTCTGCCTTTCAACATTAACTATATTGCCAGATAGTAACATAATCGAGGAAAGCTGGTAATCTATAACATGTTTTTCGTTGCTAAAATAGACATGGGAATAGATTCAGTTGCTTGCGGGGACTGCTCTTCGAAATTATTGTCATTTATAATATATTGATTCATAGCTATATGGCGAATCTGTAGTATACGGCGACTCTGGCGCATTTGCCGCCAGTGGCGTACTGGTGATTCTGTTTTGTTGAGATGCGTTTTGAAGGTGCTGTCGTCAAATTTTATTTAAGTAAAGTTGCATGTTTTCTTCTGCTTCTAATGTCAACATCAAAGGCAAAGATTTCAGTTGGGGACCTACGTGTTTACCGAAGACCTCATACTCATTTTCTGAGTATTGCTGTAGAATTAGTAGTCTCAGTTATCTGTGTTGATTGGCCAACCATGCTCGAGAGCTGAGAAATTTTCTTCTTTTTTGTTGGAGGTGTAGATTAAGGTTCTCGAAAAGTATCCACTGCCGTACGATTTTTCTCTGTATCTGTATAAGGCTCGGCATCTCTATCATCAGTGTGTGAACTATTGGAACTCTGAAAACAAACAAAATTGTATTAGTATCAAAGTATTCATGATCATAAATCTTTTTTTCATCAGGTTCCTGCCACTACAGACTGGAAAACAATTGAGAATGGTTTTCGAAAAGAGTGGAACTTTTCTGGATGCTGTGGCGCAATCGACGGATGTTTATACCATAATTATTTAGAGACAAATAGCATTGCCTTGATGGCTGCTGTACATCATAAATATTGATTTAAATAAAGAGTTTTGTATTGTATTGTAATAACTGGTAATCGTAATCGGTAATTGGTATAGGTAGGTAAGTACTAACTTGTACTAAGTACTAAGTACTAAGTACTAACTTAAAAGTACTAACTTGGATTCAATTCTTGCGTAGGGATGCATCAAATAAATTGAATTCATTTTACTGAAGGAATATAAACTGTGTAAGTCCCTGTGCCAGAATTTTTGGATTCCTTTATGTTTTTTAACTCTTGCGAGTAGTTCGATCTAAAAAGATATTGATCATGTTAGGTAATACTACTTACAATAACAATAGTACCGATAATAAATAAGAGCTAATGGTATAATAGGTAGCATCTAGGGATGCTATTGTAATAAAACAATAAAAGTATACACTAACCTGAAGTTTTTAATTTCCTTTTCACCAAATCCAGGTATATTCATCGTATATTCAAAATCCGAGTATGCAGTTTGCTTAATTTGTATATTTTTATAATGTGAGGACTTAATATTCCACAAGAACTGATGCTCTACATATTTTGAAACAAATTTAAAAGTTCTTTCTTCGCTCCAGCGAAACGGCATTTTTGCGGCAACTAAAACGACTGGTTCACACTTGTTTAGCCGGGAACCAGTGAGCAGTGACGCGTGGTGGGAGGCGCTACTCGTCCAATAAAAATAGTACAAAATGGATCTACTCGACTAAATTACTTACTAATCTACTCGACTAAATTTTTGGTATTCAGACATGTTTAGTTACTAAATTACTCGCTACTCGACCAAAATACTAGCGTACTCTGAACTAGGCTAAAAAGTCAAACAGAATAGCTTTATATTGATGCTGTGATTGTAAACAACATATGTTTCTATCTGAAAAATATTTATGCTCTGATTCACAATGTCCAAATTTCTTAATTTTTATGAATACACTTTTAATTGCAGAAGTGGTTATATATTGGGATATTTGGTTTATTTTCAGTCTACAGCTGTTTTTAGATAAAATTGATAAGCTTTGATTTTGAGCTTTGAACTTTATTTTTAATTTATCATTTTCTTGAGAAAATTTACAGTAATATATATTGTTATATACACTTTTGTAAATCAGTTTGTATTTGTTTATGAATACGAACCTTTAATACTAATATCATAAGATCAAGTAGTGATACGCCCAGTTATCTGAAAAGTGGAAGTGGTAAGCAGTGACCTAAAGTCTAGGAACCTCTGGTTCTACAATGTCTTACGAATGTCAATGATATTCTTATCAGCGCCCGCACTTTCCCGACACTGGCAGGATCGATCGAAGAATTCGAAAGGACATCAATGCAACTAGGCCTGAGGATAAACAAAGAAAAAAGTCTGTACACGAAATCCTCGAGGAATAATGTAGCAATACATGAATCATTACAGATTAATCAGCATCCTTTTCCAATGGGTAATGAATTCAAATAACTTGAAGTGGTAGTGACATACCAAAAAAAAAAAAAAAAAAAAAATGCAGGCCGAAATAAAAACCAGAACCACAGCAGGCAACAATTGTTTTTATGCACTAGCTTAAATACTAAAATCAATAGAGCTGCCATAGGACGCCAAGGTAACAGTTTATAAAACTATTATAAGGCCAGTGGTTGCCTACGGGTGTGAAACATGGTTTTCGACTCAGGAAAGCGAGAAATTGCTGATAATCTGGGAAAGGAAGGTCCTGACAAAAATATACGGTCTCAAGAGAATAAATGATTAGTAATGAATAAGGAAAAACATCGAGCTATATGAACTTTATTATAATGACTACATCGTGGACATTGTTAAAAGGTACCGCTTCAAATGGTCAGGGTATGTAGAGCGGATGGAGGAAGAAAGGTAGCCAAAGAGACAACCCGAAGGCCGCCAAGGAGGGGCGCGCCTTAAAGGGAAGATCCCGGCTGCGGTGGATCGACGACGTTGAAGACGATCTTATCCTTATAGGTATAAGAAGATGGAGAAGAATGGCTGTCGCAAATTAATAATAATAATAATATTGTCTATTACTGCAAAATAATAATAATGTCTATTACCCCTCAAATCAGAGCTAGTTAAATGCACCATAAAGTAGTTTATAATCACTATTTTCGTAGGAAGAACAGTTTCCATGATATTTGCCAAAAATAAATTCACAAAATGGTGATTTCTCGTTTTTCGGAAAAAGAAATTATTTTTTGAAAGACTTTATCTTGGGAACTATTAGGCGTAAATATGTCTATTACCATTCAAATTAGAGCTAGTTAAAAGCACCATAAAGTAGTTCTTAATGATTATCTTCGTAGAAAGAGCACTCTCCATGATGTTTGACAAACTAAATCAACAAAACGGTGATTTCTCGTTTTTTAATTTGTTTATATTTTGTTGTTTTTTTACTTTATCTCGAAAACTAGTAAACATAAAGAGCTCTATTAGGGCCCAAATTTTAGAACATTTAATTCCCTTTAAAAGGGGTAATTTTAATATTTTTTCGCGTGGTTAGGAGTTTTCCAAATACTGAGCACGGAATGAAATATGAGTGAAACTTTTAAGTTTTTTCTTGAATAAAATGCCGCCAATTTTTAAGGTAACAGCTTTGGATTGGCAGACAAGGCTTATTTTACTTAGAATGTCCTACACTTTCGTAATCCACATTCAAATCTTCTCCTAAAATGAGTACCAAACTTCGGTCCTGACTCCAGGGCTATATTGATGTTTAATTAGGATGTGGTGGAAGTATGAGCCTGGATTAAGATTTATTACTATAATTTTATATTTGTTTACGATAGGGCCCGTCTTATAAGTCCTCAGGACAGAATAAAGAATGTAAACAAAATTATGTAATTGTTACTGGCACTTAAATTATTGCACAAATATAAGCTCGTTAATGTAAGTTAATTAAACGATATCGATAAAGCTAACAACTATTGCATTTAGGGCATGCTCATTGATGTGGAAGAAGACTGAAAGCGTTTACGTCCCTACCTCTTCATCGCTAATTAAGTGCATGTTCTAAAGAATACTTTTAAAAGGGACTATTGGTTTTTAAAGAATAATTATTGGGATCACACGCTGCTTTATCAAAAGGGGGCGTGGCCTGAGTAAGGACTAGAGTCTGGGGAAAGGAGATTCCCAAGGCGAAGATAGCCGATTCCACCCGAACCCTCCCTTCTTTGTTCTCGTTGCTTTTCTTGCGTGATTTTACCGCACTTATACTGAATCGTCGTAAGGTTTTATATTATATTTCTATAATTAATAATTAGGCATATTAATTACAAAATAACAGCTATGGTTTATAAAATACACTTAAAGAAAAATATTAATCAGATGAGAAATAACAAAGACATTTGTAAAAAACGTATAAATAATATAATTATTAACGAAATAATACAATCTAATTTCTCAAAAAAGAAAACCAGCATATGGCATAAATTTAACAAATATAAAATTCCAAAAATTAACAAACCTACCTTAAATATAACAATAATAGAAATGAATAGAAAATACGATCATATCTCTTCCATTAGAGCCAATAACATTAAACAAACATTAAATATTACACAAGATATCAAAAATATCAATACAATTTTAAACAAATAAAAAAAAGGAGCCAAGAAAAAAATATTTTATGTAATTTAAGCAATTATTTATATTATTGTTTTCTGCCTTTGCTCTGCATGGATTTCAAAGTTCTTGTGCACCAATAGATTTGTTTTTTTGTGTAAAATAAGAAAAAAATATTGCCTGTTGTATTAAATGAATTTAAATGCACAAAAACTAACAGACGCTTCGAGTAAAGTAGGCTAAAAAAAAATTATATCAAGAAAAAGCAGTTCAGATTAGTTTTTATCGTCCTGTAAAATCCTTAAATATGATTTTTCATAAAAAATAATAAAAAAATCGAAATTTTTGGTCTTGGTTTTTCTGGGCGGCTTTTTATTCCTATCAACGCCCGGCGTTCACATAAGCATTCATAACTCCTCAGGATTTTATCCAAATTCAACTTTAATACAGCCATTGAAAAGCTGAATTTCTGACCTCTAACCCGTACCAATTACTTTTAGAATATATGCCTTTGGAAGGGAGAAAAGGTACTCTAAAATAAAAAATAACTCATCAAACGTTTTCTTTTGTATCTTCGGTTCTAACTTGTTTACGGTGGTCGGGTTTGTGCTATTTCGTGTAGATTATAAAGCCTAAACCCCTCCCAAGTTTCGTATGAATCGGTGGAGTCGTTTTGAAGTTATCGCAATTTATATTATTTTTGAATATAAATCGAAGGAACGGAGGTGAAAATTTTGAGTAAAAAATATTCATTTTTCGATTGCTATGGAAATTCGTATCTGAGGGTTTTTCGGGGTGCGAAAAACGAATGTTAGCTTTGTTTCTCTATAAACAAATATTTGACCCCACTTTGTTACATCGCACAGTGGTCTGAACTCTTCTATCAGTTCGAAGTTGCGATACTGATTGTGATTTAATTTTTTTAGATTCTAATTTATACGAAAGTAAATGGATAATTTTGTGGATTTTAATCATGACGATAATCATGATGGATAATAATAATTGCATTTATTTAAATTATTTTTAAAGAAAATTAAATTGTTAAAAATAAGTTTAGATCATTAATTATTAAATTTTTCATTAATCATGAACTTTAAATTATGAAGATCAGTTGAAAAAAATTAAAATCCATAAGAGCGGTAAAATCACGCAGAAAAAGCAACGAGAGAAAAGAAGGGAGGATTCGGGTGGAATCGGCTATCTTCGCCTTGGGAATCTCCTTTCCCCAGACTCTAGTTGAGTAAGGTTATGCACCCTCACAGCAGTTCAGAATACTACCCTTTTGGTGTATACAATAGTTAACCCTTTTCTTTAATTGTTTGGGGGTCCCTTCATATATTCACTTGAGGATTTAGATGATCACTGATCAATTAATAATAATAATGAGTTTTGTTTTTAGGTAACTTCAGTTTTGTGGTAATACACCATTATGAACTATAGCATGAGTATAAAATAATAGAAAAATCATCCAGTTGCAAGACCGATTAAAATTTATTAAAAATTTTATTCAATTGTAGGATAAAAAAAAAAATACCAACTACCAATTTATTTATTTATTTATTAAAGCCCTACTCAATTAATTAATTAATAATGAATTTAATCTATTAAATTCCTAGCTTCGTAATTTTTCTTATTCGTAGTAAGTGTGATTGATAATCTAGAAAAGTACAGAATATCGTGATTAACGCGATGGGGAACATAAAATTTTATTTATTTTAACTTTATTATTGTTAATAATAATAAAAATGTGTTCATTTCTGTGTTTACTATATATAACTTTTCATTCGTTTCTTCGATGTATACATTATTATTTCAATTAAATTCCTAGTTGGTAATTATTGTGGTTAATTTTCTGAAAAAGCGGAGACAGTCGTGATTATCGTCAGTGGGAAACGTAAAAGTTATGTATATTTCGGTAATTATTTACCAGGAAAAAGTGAACGTTTCGAAAAACAGTGACGAATGTATAAGGGAAGCTGGTGGGGACGTAACCTCAATGTCAACAATGTGAGCCACGCCCCCTTTTCTTATCAGCAGCGTGTGATCCCAATAATTACCAAGTTCTCTAAATGTTTTATTTTAAGACTTTTTCGTTATTGTTTATTGGTCGTTTAATTGCCACTGCTCTTGAAATTTCAACTTTGAACGTCTTGAAAAAATTTACTTTACTGGCGTTTTAGTTTCTAAGGCCTCGTCCACAATGGAGCACCGCCCTTCGCCCCAGTACCAGTAATAATCCCTCGCCCCTAACCCCCTGTCTGTCCACCTTGGAGAACCACCATCACTCCTCTCCAAAGCTAGCAGGAATGGTATCTCTCTGCCCCTTTAGATGAATTTCAGATATCATGAGATACCATCTTTCAGATATCATATACCATCTTCTGACGAAGATATTGCGCTGGATTCAATCTCAGCCAATTATTATCATTTTTACCGAAAAAGAAAAAGGATCGGAAGTTCATTTTTTAAATAGGGGACGATATCAGAATCGCGATATCAGGCGATTCCATCTCCTGTACCAGGATTTGAGACGGGATCCTGAAAGATTTTTCGGTTATATGAGGATGAAGATTTCCACGTTTGATTATATCATTAATCTAATCAAACCTCAAATTCAAAAACAGTGGAAAAATTGTCACGCTCAGCCAATTTCAACAGAGGAACGACTCTTTCCTCGATCGAGCTCGTCTCACCTGGGGATTCTTCCTCTTCGTCTGGTTCTCGCGAGCCCTGTTCTCCTTCTCTTTCAGGTGTCCATTTCGTCAAAAATTGACGCACGTCCCTCGATGGTCCTCCACCCTCCTCCTCTATGGCATTTATCATGATGGTCCTAGACAGTCAGTCAGCGACTACATTGTCTTTACCGGGCTTATACACGATTTCCATATTGTATTGGGCCAGGAGCTCTTTCCATCGCGTAACCCTCGCCGAGGATTCCTTCAGCGTCCCCACCCATTGCAGAGGCCTATGATCGGTATGTACGCGGAATCGCCGCCCGAATACGTAGGGTCTAAAGTGGTCCACGGCCCACACAATTCCTAGCAACTCCCGTTCCAAGGCGCTGTATCTAGTCTCCGCGTCCGTAAGGCGTCTGCTGGCGTATGCTACCGGGCGTTCACCACTGTCTGCTTCCTGGGATAACACAGCCCCTAACGCGTATTCGCTCGCGTCCGTAGTGACATTAAACGTTTTGCTAAAGTCCGGAAATGCCAATACCGGCTCCTCTTGTAACCGCTGCATACATTTACGGATGTTACTTTCCATTAGCGGCGTCACTATTATCTTTGCTCCCTTTTTTAGCACTCTATTGAGGGGGACGAGGTACTCTGCCATTTCCGGCACAAATCGTCTGTAGTAATTAAGTGTCCCCAGTAACCTGCGAATTTCTTTTACATCCCCCGGAACCGCCATTTTCCGAATAGCCTCTACTTAGTCTGTGTCTGGTTTGACTCCTTCACTCGTAATCGTATGGCCTAAAAATTTGATTTGGTCCTGCCCTAAAAGTGATTTTTCATTCAATAATTTTAGACCAAACTGGCGTACTCGTTCAAACACGCTACGAAGGTGCCTCGCGTGCTCGGCTTCCGATTTACTGAACACTAAGAGGTCGTCCATATACACCTGGCAAATTGTTTCGTCGATTCCCCTTAAGAATTCGTCTATAAGGCGTTGGAACGTTATCGGGGCGTTCTTCAATCCGAAGGGCATCCGCGTGAATTCGTAATGCACCCTCTCAAAAGTAAATGCCGTTTTATGTTGGTCCCTGGGGTGCATTCGGATTTGGTGGTATCCCGCCTTCAAATCTAGCGTACTAAATATCGTCGCCCCACTCAGTCTGTCCAGAATGTCTTCAAACCTGGGGATCGGATATTTCTCATCCACCGTATTTTCATTTAATTTCCGGTAGTCTATTACCACCCGGTATTTTTCCCCATCTACTCCCGGTGCACACTTTTTCTTCACCGCCCACAGCGGGCTATTATACGGCGATGTACTGTCAACAATTATCCCCTGCCTCTTTAGACTAGATAATTCTTCCCGAATATGTTGGCGTAGTGCTTGTGGGTACCGTCTTTCTTTTATGTAGGTCATCCTCTCCTGTTTCAACGGTATCTCATGTATAGTTCGCCCCGTTACCCCGAGTGTATCTCCCTCCCTGAAGAAGATGTCCCTGAACTCCCTCCTAATCGCCTGCTTCCAACCCTCCTCATGACTAATTGCTCCTATCCGTGCTCTACCGTCTTTTATACGCTTCTGGCAATCGTAACTCCTCGTTCCTATCCTCATGTACCATTTTCCCTTGCGGATCCTAACCCGCGCGCCTACTCTTCCCAACAGATCACATCCAATAATCCCCTGGTATTCCCGGGGCATACTCCCTACTATATGCACCGCTAATGTGCCGCCTTTAACTCCCCATCTGTTTAGTCCCAACTCCGCTTCCCCTTCTACTTTACATGGGCCACCAAGGGTGAATAGTTTACAAGTACATACCTGCGTCTGGGGTGTCCTCTCTCCGCCACACAGCCTCTCCAGCGCTCTCCGGGTCATGATGGTGTTGGAGCTTCCCGTGTCCACCAGGCACCTTACTCCTTCGGCTACTCGTATGATAGGCAACCAGCAAGCCTCCTTTGCAATATTCTGACTTACTAACAGACGGTCGCCTCTGGTTCCTTCGGTTCTTCGGCCTTCTGGTCCGCCCGACTCTTCCTCCGACTCGGATGAGCCCGATGCCTCAGACGGCTCTCGTGATGATACGCTCCTTCTTAGCGAGTCGTCTCTCCTCCTTACTCTCTGAGCGTTCACCTCCATTGGTTTCCGCTCTTGGTGGCTCCTTTCTCTGGTAAAGGTACGGGCAATGTCTTGCGATGTGTCCCTCGGTCCCGCATTCGAAACACCTGGTACGTGGGCACTGCGCTACCAAATGTCCGCTCTTTCCATATCCATGGCATTTCCTGTTGTCTCCTCCTCTCGTCCTGGTCTGGAGTCTGCTTTGACTCATCCTTTTCCCCGATACTGCCACTCTCTCCGGGTTACTGTAAATCTGACCCTTTTTTCTCCAGGTCGTCGGCGTATTTCCAGGGCGCCCGTAGGTTACCCTGCTCCACCCCGCCTCTTCTACTTCCATTCGGGTCTCCTCTCTTGCGCTGCTGTCCACCATTTCTTGTGCACATTCCATGAATGAGCGGTCTCCTGGAAGGCCACCTTTAGTCCCGGTTTCTTTGGCTAATTGAACCTTTAGGATGATGGACACAAATCCCATCCTTCCTTCTGTCTCGGCCGCACTCACCGTCTCCCTCATCTTCTCCGTAATCTGGTTAAATTTAGCCAACAGGGCTCCGGCGTACTGTCCCTTCGTCTGCTGGGGAGTTTTTACCTTCCTGAATAATTGGAAGATATCTTCTTCCGGTGTCCACCTGCCGCCGCCGTATGCCTTCTTCAATCTGTCCTTTACTACCGGCCATGGTGTCTCCTCATCCGCTTGTATCTGATTCAAGATACTGCGCTTGACCCTATACACCAGGGCCGCTTTCAGGGCTTCCGCGTCTCTGGGGTTTACCAGATCTTCTCTTAGCTTGGCCTCGATTCGTGCTATTAGGCGGTCACCTCCTTTTATAAAGTGATTTAGCTCACCTAAGTCCCCCGAGAAGCGTTCCAGATCTGATACGGCGTTTCTCAGGTCCCGTGATGTAGCCACTCTAATCTTCATCCATTCCAGCGCATTTGCATGCGCCGCGGCTAGCGAGTCTTGGGGCAATGGCGGAACGTTCTGCACGTTCAGGACCGCCGGTCTCACCACTCCTTCGCTGGTCATTACTTAGTTCCTTTTTTCGTATCGTCTTTTCAAATAAAAATAAAAAATGTTTTACGAACGCTCCGTCCCGGGTTTCGGCACCAGTTAAGCGTCGGCAGCTTCAAAAATCAAAAAAAAAAAGGAAAAAGGTTTAAGTAATGACACGCACAGTATCCGAAATAAGACTCACTTTATTCAGCTCTTAATTCGCCTTTTATACATTCTGACTGTTGTTTACAGTCGTATATGGTATTAAGGCTAATACTGCTGCACTCCGGGCCTTAACTTATATATATATATATATATATATATATATATATATATATATATATATATATATATATATATATATATATATATATATATAAATAAATAACTTGAGCATAAAAAAAAATAATTGTAGCACAAAAATTAAGTATTTAAGCGAATATTATTTTCTATTTTATTAGGAAAAATGATAAAAAATTTAATATTTGTAAAGTACATCATTATATGAACAATTAAAGAAATTCAATTATGTATAGGTTTTAGTGAAAATGAGATAATATAAAAAGATATTAATAAATTTCGACGTTCTGAGGCCGTGAGGTGCGAGGGTCGAGGGTAAAAGAATAGACGAAACAATTGCTTGGTTTGGTACTAGGCTAGAGTCGAGGGTCGGTGCGCGGGGCGAGGCTTCGTTATGGCCAGTCCCATTTGAAACAATGTGTTCATTTTTTTCTTGATTCGAGGGACTAGAGGCGGTGCGCGGGTCGGTGCTCCATTGTGGACGAGGCCTAAGCCATTTTTTTTTCTTTTTTTTTAAATTCTATGTCATATGAATCTCTGGCTATTCAGATTTGAAACAAAGTCAATCATGGTGATATTCAGCCAAATGATGAATGACAATGACCAAAACACTAAATCAAGAACACAACGAGGTGCAATTTATAGGTATGTGGGGGTGGGTGCATGGTAGGAGTGATCTAGCCCACAGACTCAACCCCATAATACTTTTTATTTGCTTAGGATTGGCAAAAGTGTGAACGAACTTGCCAAATCAAACACATGTTTTTATTTTATATTTGTAAATGTAAATTATTTTTTTGTAAAATAAAAATAGTTTAAACCAAAATTAACAACCCATAAAAGTCGAACTAACCGGAGCAGTAGCGTGTGGTTATGTTAATTTGCTAAGATTCTATAAACCCCCTTTACAGGGGGACTTGCCTAGGCTTGGCAAAGGTGTGAACGCACCTTTAGATTTTAATATCATTGGCCCCACTGTGGGTTGAGAAGGTTAACGGCTTCTTTACATTTTTTTCGAGTATCTGCCCGACCCTTGGATCGTACAGAGCTTTTATTGTGCGTGCGTTAGTGCCTAAAGTTTTTATTTCAGTTAAGGTTTATAAAAACAATTAGTTCTAGCTTCAAAATAAACCAATGTGCTGGACCCTCAGGGGCCCAAATTCAGCCTAATTTGGACCAATTAGCAAAATCTAAAAAAAGGAAAATGAATCATTACAACATACCTGTAAGTAACAGCTATTCTATATTATCGGACGATGAGAATTATCAGGAATCATTAAACAGTGTTAAAATTAAACCTTTTCCACCAATAGTGGTATAAAACGCATTTGATGATTATGAACAACTTTTAAAATCAATAAATGAAAACAAAGTTGGAGAAATAAACATCAAATACCGGCAAAATAAAACTATTTTTGTAACATACAATTCCGATGACTTTAAAAAAGTTAAAGATCAATTATTAGAAAAAGGTCAGGAATTTCATTCCTACACGCCAAAAACTGAAATAAAACCTAAAATTATCATGAAAGGAGCTCCCCCAAATTTTGATTACGAATTCATAAAAAAAGACTTGACATCGAAAGGAATTAAAGTTATAAAAGTAACACAAATGATTAAAAAAAAAGAAATCCCTCATGTCAAATTACCTATCTGGATCATTACTCTGGACGACAAACTTCAATTAAATATGATTAAAAAAATAAGAGCTGTGGGCAACGTCATTATAAGCTGGGAAACATATATCAATAAGAAAGAAGTGATTCAATGTTTCAATTGCCAAGCCTTTAACCATTTATCGATCAATTGCCATAAAAAACCAAAATGTATGAAATGTTCGGGGACTCATCATACCAACGATTGCTTAAATGAAAATATTGACAATTTCGTACCAAAATGTGCCAACTGCGAGGGCCCACACACAGCTAACTCCAAAGAATGCTCTCATTACGAAAAAAATGCAACCCTGAGACTGAGTAAACAATCACCTAAATTGCAACTCTCAAGTCTCAGAAGTATAAATTCAAAAAAAGAATTCCCAGATCTTCCTAAGTCTACAGCTAAATGGCCTCAAGAAACTTTTATAGCTCAAGATAAAGAAAAGGAACCGTCTATGATGGATATGTTAAAAGAAATAAAATCTATATTCAGCACTTTCAAAATTTCTGCTATTCTGAAAAATTTCAAACATATACTAGCGAAAATGAATACAGCAGAAGACGGTATTTCAAAATTCTTCATATTATTTGAAGGCATTATTGCTCTATTGGATTAATGGACTGTATGTATTATCTTTATAATTACGCTATTGTATTAATATCTTCTATATATTATTTATTTATACTAATTGCAGATTTGTTCAGATTTATAAAATGGTACACAGCTAACTTCACATACAATAACAAAAATCTAATTTACGTGACCTATAACCATTCACATATAAACAATTTTAATAAACAATCTCAAGTTCTTATCTCTGCACAGTCCGGCCAACCTAGAATCATGATCCCACCCAGTGATGTTATTGCACACTTAATATTATACGAGCTTAGTTCTACTATCATATCTTTAAAGCGTCTAATTAAATTAATAACGAAAACATATTATTGTTTAATTGCTTATGGCTCATAACTCTATAAATTGTTTACTTTGGAACGCTCGATCCGTTAAAAATAAATTAATCGAATTAAAGGACTTTATTTCCTCTAACAATCCAAAAATCTTGGCAATAACTGAAACCCATCTATCAAATGCTGACAAAGTGAAAATCCCTAATTTCAACATTTATAGATCGGATAGAGATCGAAATGGAGGCGGTGTCATGCTTATCATCGATAAATCATTTAAACAATCCCCATGTCCATTACCTCATTTAAAATCTGTAGAAGCAGTTGCTGTTAATTTACACTTGATTAATAATTGTACATTAACCATAATTTCTCTCTATTTACCACCAAGGAAATCCATCTGTTACCATGACCTAAAAAGATTATCAGACTTAAATGAGCGGGTACTTATAATGGGAGACTTAAACAGTAAAAATAAATTATGGAATTGTCATAATTCTGACAAAAATGGCAAACTACTTTTAAATTTAGCTTCACTCCTAAAACTCCAAATATTTTTCCCGGATAAACCTACGTATTATCCTTCTAATGGGCGTCCCAAGCCAAGTACACTCGATATCTTATTAACGAAATCATTTTATTCACTGAGCCGTCTTATATCTCTACCAATCTTAAGTTCGGACCACAACCCAGTTTTATTTCGCATCAAATTAAACACAATTATGCAACCTCCCACAGCTAAATACCAGTATAAAGAGGCAAACTGGCCTAAATACAAAAAATGTCTAAATGATAATTTAGAATTCAATCCTATACTCAACAGTAAAGATGCAATAGATGAAGCAATCAGCAACCTATCAGATTTGATTTCCACCTCAGCTCACCAATCAATACCTAAAACATTTGTTGCTACAAGAGTTGATGAAATCCCTATTTCTCTCAAAATTTTAATAAAATTTAAAAATAAAGTCCAACACTCGAATTCCATTACACTTAAGAAATTTCTCACTAAACTTACAAGTCTCCTTAGAAAGAAACTGTACGAGTGGAGAAACAAAATCTGGTCAAAAACACTGGAATCATTTGAAAAAGGTTCTAAGCCCCTGTGGAAAATACACAAAGTTTTTACCAAAAGAAATCAATCTATCCCTCCCCTAAAAACCTCTAATACTACATACGAATACGATTCAAAACAAAAATTTAAGATTCTAGCAGATCACATTGCAAGTATTCAAAACAATCCGAATAACTCAATCTCAAAATATCATTTAAATAAAATAACTAAATCCATAGACGACTTTAATACCAGATTCCGATAGTTTTAAACACACTTCTCCACAGCAAGTCGCGACTCTCATCAAGTCCCTCAACATTAATAAGTCACCCGGCCCAGAGATCATACCTGCAATATTAATTAAAAACCTTTCAAAAAAAGCAATAATTCATATTACAAAAATATTTAATTGCTGTATGAGACTTAAATACTTTCCGAACAATTGGAAAAATGCAAAACTTATTCCTTTGATCAAACCACATAAAGATCCCGAATTGCCTACAAGTTATAGACCCATTAGCCTTCTTAATATTATTTCAAAATTGTTCGAAAAAATCATAAAGCATCGCCTTACTCAATATATGTTAGCCAATAACATTTTAATAAACGAACAATTCGGATTCTGACATTACCATTCAACTACCAGCCAATTAGCTCGTGTTGTAGATAATAAAACCGAAAATTTTAATAATAAAAAACATACCGGCATGATTCTTATCGACATTGAAAAAGCGTTTGATACTGTCACTCCAAATGTACTGATTTATAAATTAATAAAACTTAACATCCCAAGTTATCTAATATTACTTATAGAGTCATTTTTAAGCAATAAATCTTTCTACGTATCAGTTAATAATTTATCTTCCCCCATTTACTACACTATTAACGGTCTTCCACAAGGATCCTGCCTAAGCCCTATATTATTTAATTTATTCATAAATGATTTTCCTAAAACCAAAAACGTCGATATAGCCCTCTTTGCCGATGACACAGCGTTATTCTATTCCTCTTATCGAATTGACACCATTTTCAATAGATTAACGCTAGCATTTAAAAAAACATCCAACTACCTTGAAAAATGGGGACTACGCCTCAACATAGACAAAATGGAGGCCATCATTTTTACAAAACGAAGACCTGTACTCCCTCCAAACGTAATATTAAACGGTTCTTCAATTCAGTTAGCCAAATCTGTGAAATACTTAGGAGTAACACTAGATAGTAAACTTTTATTCAATAATCATATTAATATAAAATTAGAAAACGGCCGGAAAATGATGTACCAAATGTTTCCATATTTTAATAAAAAATCTAAACTATCTCCTAGTAATAAGTTAATTCTATATAAATCTGTACTAAGGCCAATATTAACATACGCTTGTCCTATCTGGAGTTTCACAAGTGCATCGAACCTAAAAAAATTACAAGTATTCCAAAATAAATGCCTCAGAATTGTCAACAACTATCCGTATTACACCAAAATAACAAAGATGCACACAGAATTAAATATATCTTACATACAAGATTACATATTCAAACTAACTCATTCATTCTTTCAATCATGCCCATACTCTCTAAATCCTTTAATAACTGAAATAGGTAACTATACAAAAGCTACTACATGCAGATATAAACATAAACGAACAAAACATATACTAATTTAAGAAGCCTGTATTTTATTATAATATTTATATTTCATTTAAATAGCCTATATTTTATTAATTTTCAGAACAGTATTGGGTTTTTTTTCTTTCTCATTTTTTTTTTTTTTACCAATAAATAAAATATAATTTTATGTCCAAATAAGCTGTATAAATAAAAAAGTATTGTATAAGGGTACATCCCGAATCAATTATAAATACTGAATGTAATATTATTTATGGAATAAACTGTTGTATGTATGTACATTTTTTTCACAAACTTAACGTTTTTTAACAAATTCTTCTGTATCATGTTAACCTGATTTTCATTCTTATTACTTTAACAACATCCTAAAGTAAAATGATTTAATTTTCCATACAAATTACGCGTTTTACCAAAAGATGGTAATTTTCCTCTTACACTTTTTACTTCATTATTACTACAGCATATATGTTTTATAATTACCACTATTTTTATAAAAAGAACCTATAGCCCATTTTTTATTAGTTTTATTTTAATTATTATTGTCACCTTGTTTAATTTGATGGACTTAACCTTGGCTTGGATCACCCTTAACTAGTTCTTTCATGGTTTCCGATGCCCCCACGAATTCGATAACACTTAAAAAGTTGATTTGATTTTCATGCAATTTTCTTTCCTGCAGATCCTGACCAGTCAAATGCAATACAATTTGATGTCTTATTAAGTTCTCCAATTAAGCACTATAAACTGTTCGGCTTGTATATTTGAACAGTCAATCTGTACAGGGTTTAAAATGTAAAAACCAGGAAACTTCAGGTGCTGATTTTGCACCTCAAGAGTAACAAAAAAGTCGATTATGGTTTGATTCCCCACTGAAAAGCAGGAAATTTAACCTTTGTGTTATTTTAGGTATGTCACGTTTTCTTATGCAACAAAGAAACTTTCCCTCAAAAACTATTCGAAGTAATTAAGTTCCAATTGTACCATCTGAAAGTAGACAAAATCCCCTTTAAGAAATATGGTTTAGCTTAACTAAATCTCTTGTTGATATATATATATATAATAAATATCTCCAATAGTCCAATCTTAAATGTATTCCCATCTATAACAGAAAAAAAAATTATTCATCGGAATTACTGAAAAACCCTGCCTTTCTTTTTTTCATTGCTAGGTCAGTGCGAGAACAAACCAATACATACTTTTCTGTTTGATATAATCTACTTAAACCTTGGTGGGTACCAACATGTATTTGATTTCTTCATAATTGTTTTATAATACTAATTTATATTACATTTAATTTAATATGTATAATAATACCAAATTTTGATTGAATTGCTTTGTATTGTATTTGTATTTTGAATTGCTTATTTTTGAATTTTGTGTGTTTTTAGAAAGATGAATGTATAACATTCAAAACTAGTTTTTAATAAAAACATTATTATATAAGTGGCAAATAATTTATCAATCCCTAATTAGTTTTTTTTTTAATTCTCGACTTTTTTACATAAAAAATCTTACAAAAAGAAATATGAATAATTGTGTGGATAATGGATACCATGGATTACATTTGGCTGCATTTTTAAAGCATAGACCTTCTCCAGGAGAGGTTAATCTTCAGAGAAAATTTCTAGAATTAATTTTCTTGATCTGCCAGTAAGAAGAGCAGATTTTACACCATTGGGCTTTTACGTGTTGGGTACACTAAAGCAAAAAGTTTGAGAAGTAAGAGTAGAATCTCGAGATCTGTTGGAACGCATCCACGCAAGTTGCGGCATGATGCATGCGAATCGAGCTGAACTGCATCGTGCTATAAACGCCTTACGCATCAGATAAGAGGAGGACATTCCTAACACTTATTGTGAATAGAATCTATTTTATTTTTTCAATTTTTTTTAACTATCCAATTGTTTTAATTATCTAATTCAGATAATAAATAATAATTAAAGTTTATTAATCGTGGAAATTTTCCCTGAATACTAATCTCTCCTGGAGAACGTCTAAGCTTTGTAAATCCAGCCAAAAATAATCCATGATATCCGTTATTCACTCAATTATTCATATTTCAATATATTTTTAATCCTTATGTTTCCAGCCAAACATTTGCTAATGCTCTTAACTGGTTGTATCAATTTTTCGCCCTTTCCAATGTATCATCAGATTTCGTGAACGGTCATTTTTGGAAGAGATAGAAGATATATTCATGTAAAAAAATTGAGAATTAAAAAAACAAAATATTTTTCTGACAGGGAAACCCAATTCCACATACATTTTGGCAAATCAGGTGCCAATTCTAAACTAATCCCAAAAGAAACCATTATTTATACGAAAGAAAAGGAGAAGTTTTCCTGAAAGTAGGATATCTGTAGCCCAGCAGGAGGCTGACAAAAGCATTCACAATATCTGATTTTAAAAATAAAATAAAACTTTTTGCTATTGGCCCCCTCCCTCCCTGAAAGCTCCTGTACATGGGATTTAGTTAAGGCAAACCATACTTCTAAAAGGGAATTTTGTCTGCTTTCAGATGGTACAATTGGAACTTAACTACCTGTAATAGTTTTTGAGTGATCGATTCCTTTTCAACAAAAAACATAACTTATCTAAAATAACACAAAACTTAAATTCTCTGCTTTTCAATGGGGAATCAAACCATAGTTCATATGAACTTTTTCGTTGCTCTTGGAGTGCAAAATCGGCATCTGAAGTTTCCTGGTTCTTACAGGAATTTAAATGTCTATGTCTGATACTATCAATGTTTTCTCCAGCCTTTACTCTCTTACTGCCAACATAATCATATCATTCCTTCAGTATAGATCAGTTTATTTGAGCAATAAACTTCCTCCATTTGATGTACATGTTCAGTTCTCAAAACACATTATGTTCTCGAGATGAAAACTTTTATTGCTCCGGAGTTCATAGCAAAATGGTTTGTAAAACCATTGAAAAAAAGGGTCATTCGCAATATATACATAAATTGTAATACTCCATGCTAAAAATAGCTAGCAATGGACAGGATTGTGGTCCTTCAAAGTTCCTTATACTAAAAATAGTCCATTTTAATGTTGATACAGGCTTCGATAGATCATAGCTAGTTATTAAATAAAAACGGATTATATTAACTAGTAGAGAGATCAGATTAGATGCCCATAAACACTAGTTTGTTTGAGATATTATTTGAACATCCATACAACTGAAAGTTTCTTTTTGCCTTTCGGATAGAAAAAGATAATTTTGCTTAAAACAATTTTATTTATTTATTTTACACCTATATACCAAACATGCAATGCAATAAGCTAATAAAAAGACGTTCCCATGACTGTTGGGATGAATTAAAATATTCAATAAATAATGTGATTAAACCTGCATGGCGACAATTTTGAACTAATAATTTTGAATTTATTTTTGTACTTACATTTTCATCTAATTTATCTTGTTTTGTGTTGTTTTAAGTTTGCTTGTAATCATTAATTTGGCCTGATCTTTCAACTAGTACAACTAATTTAAGTAATATTAAATATATTTGATTAAAGTAATATAAAAATATTAAACGAACCTTAAATACATTTTTTGTAATTTGTCTTTATCTTATACTAAGGGAATAATTTTGGTTACGTTAATAATAAAATAAGAATAAAACATTAAGGGTTAAAGCTAGTAGATTTAGGAGAAAAATAGACAATTGACCAGACAACACTGGACATCGGATGTTTTGTTTTAAGACTTTAGGACTCAATGATCCAGTAGCAGATCCAGGAGGCAAGGAGGGCGACAACGCCATAGGGTGTCCCGCACCATACAAAATTTAAATAAATGGAACATTACAGACGAATCTAGAGTTCATATTGAAGATTGCCCATGGGGCCCCCCGCCATCTACAAAATTAAATAATAGGATTATAATAAAATAAAGATGGATGTAGTTTACATATAGTAGTAGAGCCTGACACTTAACTATCTGATTTCAGGGCCCCATGCTATAAACAAATAAAATTTGAACTATACAAATTTGCTTTTGAACAAAAACATCAAAAATTGGAATGTGCAAAATTATAAGCTGAATACATGACTTTTGAGAGTAAATTTAAAACACTTAAACAACATAAAATGCTGTCATTTTCATTTTGCCTCAAAATTTTCAAATTATTCTGGCGGCTCTTTTCCGGAATAATTCTATATAATATAATAATTCTATGGACCCACTTGCTGGACTTGTTCTCCCAATCATTACCACTACCAGTACTCTCCAGACCCCCTAAACCAAGAAACGCCCCAGAATATTGTAGCGCCCAGGGCCCTGTAAAGTCTAGATCTGCCACTGTAATGGTCTGTAACAATTTGGTTTGGACAAAGGACAAGACTGGATTTGAAATCGGAAAGCTAAAAGCCAGTGGCGGATTATCCATATAGGCAACTGCCTGTACCTCCTTGGGGCCCAGTGGTCCATGAGAAAAATAAGTTGAAGTAATTTTAATTTGTTTTACAAAGATTTTAAAGCATTTGGAAAATATGACAAATATCTGATTTTGACCACAATTTGAATTCAAAATGTAAAATTTGAACTTTCACTTTGATGTCATGTTCAATGAGACTGAGACATTCACAACTAAGGGCTATATTGTTTAAATAAACTTGGAGGATGACCACACTATTGACATCGTAAATTGCGAGTCACGACAAACTGCCCCTTTTTCCCCACCAGTCCAGCCATCAGCTCTTTATTCGTTTATTTGTGATTTATTACTCGCTAAATATGTAAACATAACATTCATTTGGCCAATTTTCACTAAACAGTGACAAACCAATTAGCAATAGCTTTAATAATTTGTGGCTAACTTATTAAAAATCAATGCTTCAGTACTATAAGGCACATCAAACTATAAAAAAATTTAAATTTTGAAAAAATTGATTCCATAAAAATGTTGTTGGAAGAATAATAGTCCGAACAAGTAATAATAGTCTGAAAAAAATAATTATTTACTACCATTATAGAGTCTAATGTTCATCACAAACAACTATAGTTTTAACACTATTTTTATTATTTATTAATTAGTAAATGTTACAAAAATAAGCATATGTCACAAAATCTTCAACTTCGTAGTAATAGCTGCAAGAGGGGCTCTGCTCCACAGTTGCTTCTGAAACAAATTAATTTAGTCAACACAAAAAACATAAAACTGATCAATCATTGGAAAACACAACCACATAAAAAAAAGTTAAAATTGTATAAAATATATACAAAGAGAAAAATAAAATGACGAATAGATTAATTACGAAAAATTGGATAAAAAAATTAATTAATTTAAGACTAAATTATTTTACAGTTATTTAAACTAAACAGAAATATTTCACAATGGAAAAATATATTAAATAATAAAAAAAAAAAAAAAAAATATTTTACACAAAAATAAGGTGAGCTTAATCTGGCTGTGAACACAGCATCTAAAGGATAGGAGACTGGCATCCATCCATTGAACTATAAGCTCTGATATCAGACATATCTCTAATGACATAAAAGTTTTTTGAGGGGGGTTCTAGACCAAGAACCACAATTATCCTGCATGTCTATTTGAGAGTCCACTCAGTGATAGAAAATAAATTAATTGAATCCAGATCTCGACTAAGCTGGAAGTGAAGGTAAAAACCTCAATATTTGTGTTTTTTTAAAATAGTTTTGGCCTATTATCTCCCAAAAATGTTATTTCTATTCTAAATATGGACTAAATTTGCTACAGTTTGAGACCAAATTAGTTAATACAATAAAAAATATAAAAGCCAAAACATAAAAATCACCAAAATGGCACATAGGATATTTTCTCGTGGCACACCTCTGTATGTTGTGATTTGTTGGAGGTAAAAAAATGTTTAAGTGCTCAACTTGTTGAAAATGAACTGTAGTTGAACAGTTGTCCAATGAAGTTTTACTGTAGGTTTGATCATTTAGAAGCTACCAGGCAAAAATTGGAGAAAAGTTCAGATTTTTCTATATTTTGCAAAATTGTTATGAAATTTGGAGGCTGTATCTCCGAAACTATTTAAAGTAAAAAACTCAATTTGGTACCAAACTGTAACAAATGTAGTCTACTTTTAAAATAGAAAGAACGTTTTTGTCAGATGTGTATTTTGGCAGATAATGGGCAAAAAATAAAACTTAAAAAAATTGCTTTTTTCAAGTTCAATTTTTCTCTTGAGGCAAACAAATTTGTTGGGAAAATTTCAGAAATCACTATATTATCAGTAATCACAAAGCCTATTCTATATTAATTTCTAGACATCACACCAGCTATGGTAACACAAAGTGCTAATGGGTTAAAATAAGTGTTAAAAATAACAATCACAGTTATTTTATTTTTAAAAAGTTTCAGTTGTTAACTTTTTATTTTATTATTATGGGAGAGAGTGAGACTTCCCTATAAAAATTGTTTTTATTAAAATAAAAAAAGAAAGGTTTTTGAAGAAACATTGATTTACAATTATTTTTTTTTTTTTACAAAAAAACAGATTTATTGAATGAAAAAATTAAATTGAAAGGCAGATGAAATTATTAGCTATAATTTAAGCCAATGATTTGATTCAAGAGGTTATTACCTAAGCAGCCTATCCATTTCTAAGACGAAAAATAATGCTGATAGTAAGCAACTAAACAAAATAAGTTAAAAATTGAGAGAGAGAAAAACAATAACTCCATCCTTTTAATATAACAGGCTAGATTAATAGCTACATGAAATAAAAGAATAGATAATAGCCAATTCAGCTGAATTAATAGTTTAATGAAGTAAAGGAATGCCAACTGGCTAGTCCATTATCTTGATTCAAAAGTCTAGATTAATTTCTAAACAAAATAACACAATTTCCCAAGAGCCTGTCCATCCTCTTAAATTAACAGGAAATAAAACCTTGCTATTTAGCATAGCAACCTCCACAACTCTACTTTTCAATGTCTTCATATTTAGTTCAAACTTCAAATAACTGTTAACAAATATTAAAAGGAAATAACAGTTCTAAAATAAAACATCTGTAATTAACAATCACAATAATCTACTCCTGATGTAAGGTGTTAAATTAGATATGATAAATGTCTTGATTTGAAAAATCTTATGGTTTAGAAATAGCTAGTGGATGTTTTGAATCGCTTTCACTCAAACACCAAATAGTTTAAATCAACTTTGTTGCTAAGTCCCTGCTTCAAGAATTATCTGAAAAAAATCGACTTTGATAGGCAGGAATGCTGAAAAAGAATAAGTGGGAAATTTTGAAAGAGTTATAGGAAATTAAAAACCTAAACAACTTTTATAGCACGTTTGTGCTCTGAAAGGATGAAACCATGGTATCTCATGACCCACATAGTTTGAAAACAATTTTTATTAACCTCCAACATGCACTTGGGTACCTCAATTGATGAATCAACAAGTGTAAAATTGTAATACACTTAAAATTGTAACATATTATAACCACCACAAAATGGTAGACATGGTTGATAAAATTTGTTTGCCATATAATATACAGAGAGGAACAAGAAGGTGGAGTATGATTGTTTTATCCAAAATTTATTATTTTATTATTCCTAGTCCAGTTAAATTTTAATTTAATTGTTCCTATTGTTAGGTGATGGTTGGGTTAATTTTGAATATTATTCAGAATATTACTTTCAGATTGTTGGTCAAGCATAGTAATTTTCATTTTAATTCTTAATTTTCATATTCGACGGTAGGTAGACTATTTTTAATTTATTTCTAATTGATAAAGGTAAAATATATACATAGTCTCGATTCATTTATATTTTATTTCATTGAGAAGCTTTCAGTTTCCAGCTTGGTTTTAATCATCAATGTTTTTTAAATAGAGATGAATGTGGTTCTGGACACTGAAAGCTTCTCAATGAATTAAAATATAAATGAATTGAGACTGTGCATGATATTTTACCTTTCTTAATTTTTTTAAATAATAATATAACTGTGTTTTTTATTCCATAAATATATTAAAAAATTCATCCTACATATTTCTTTCCGTATAATGAGAAATTTGTAGGTATTTCTTATGAAGAAATTGATTTGGTGAGTTGGATCTCACAGATCGGTAACTACCTTTCACGTGACTCTTAGGCTAGTGACCATCAGAGTATTAAATCTAAGTGTAACTTTAAGACAATCTAACAGAAAATAAATAAATGATTATAAACCATAAAAACCTTTGTTTTTTATTTTGTCATTATTTTAGGTAATGAACGATATTTTTTTAAGAATTTTCAATAACATTATTTTAAAAATAAATAACATTCTGCCAGACATTTGACAGAGTACTCTAATTCGAAAATTTTCTTTTAGTGGCATTTCCAAATAGTTCAAATTTCACAAACGTAATTCTATTATTAAATTATATTGTCTTGCAATATAAGCGTTTAAAGAATGAAATATGAAATTTAAATTCTGAAAAATTATAATTAAAAAAAAGTTGAGAAGCATCATAACAAAAAATGTTGCACAATCATGTAATGAATTATTCAAAGTTACCTGTCTAGGATTCAATATTTTTTCACACTTGAATTTGTCGAATTCAGACTCTAGATTCCTAGTGCAGGTACGAAGTTTGGAGTCGGAATTCCCAAATGTCTCCTTCGGAATTATAGGACTCAGAGAACTCTCATTAAATGACATCAACCTCGGCCTTTTGCAATGTGAGCTGTAATCCAACATTATTACAATTACCATTAAAATAAATTAATGATTAATTAATCTGAGATGTTAAATGTAATAAAATTCTGTGGTTTTCCTTAACTTTCAATAGATTTGTAAAGTATTAAATGAAAGAGAAGAGTAACATATATGTAAAATAAGATTATAATATAGAGAATAATTTCAATGTATCCATAGTACATAAATATACATAATAAAACGCATATAAAAAAAAAGTCAAAATAAATTATCTAACAGCTTAGCATAAGCAAGATAAATTTTTTATTACTTCTCCCTAAAATAAAATTTTCAAGACTAGTTCTATCACTTGAGCACACTATTGTGTATCCTCCCAGGAAAAAGGATAAGATAAATTAAGTCACTTTTTTTTTCTTTCGCTAAAAATTATTCAGGTTCAATAATAATCATAAATTTAATGTTCATAACATAATTTCTTATTATTCATTGATCCTTTTCCAGGAAATACTGGACCCAGACATGAGCTTTTTACCATCCTTCGATTTCTACCAACATTTTGAGCAGTTCTAATTAAATTTCTACAGAGAACAGCTTTATTGATGAGAAAGTTTCTCAAAACCCAATTCGGTCGTCATGATAGCTAGGATAGAGGATTCTACAAAATACAGTTTTGGCAATGACTTAAGGATCTACTCATTTCCAATATCCTTTTCCTAATCTTATGATGAGTATTGATGTTTTTTTTTTCTTTCTGTATAAAAGTATATTCCATATCTATAAATCACCATTCTTTATTACCAGCCATTCCCCACCCAAAATATACCTCAGTTTACCATTAATAAATACTTACGATTATCGGGTTATGGCCGATATACTGTGCCATAATTTAGCATGAAAGGTAAAACATTATTTTTGAAGATCCTGATATTGGATCTAAGAAGGATGTTCTTACTTTCTCCAAACAGGGCTTGGCTGAGCAAGGAATCCTTTAGTTAAAGATAACAATGATTTCAGGTGAGCTTTGGTCCTGTGGTTAGCTGGTTTCCTGGAAGGGTCATACGCTCATTTCGGCAAATCTTCTTTTGACAGTTTTTTTTTAATTAATAAAAAAAATAAGTTTCTACACTAATTTTTCACCCAAGCCATACTATATATACCTCAATAAAACAGAACTTCAGAAATTATTAAATATGTGTGTCATATCATTTTATTAAAAATCAAGTGGCAGACAATAATAAATACCAGTTATGGAGGAGGTTAAATCCAGAGCTTGAATAAAACAGAAAAACTATGCTTGATTCAATGAAAAATTGATGAAAAAATCTTTAAGATAACCCATCAGGAGCTAGTTATCAAAAACAAGTGAACTTTCATGACTGAACTACTGTGGAAAAGAGGTTTAAGAATCCCAGAAAACATTGATAAAGATGAAACCTCCAGCTAAGAGGAATCAAAGCTACAAATGATGATTAAGAAAATAATCAATAATAATTAAGAATCATACAGTGGTAGAAGTGTTTTGAACTCTGTTGAATTGAATTATTGCTAATTAGCATTGTTTGCTTTAATCCACTACTGAAGTAATGAAATCATCACAATTAAATATCAGTTTACAAAATTGTAGAAACTAGTAAATCAGACTGGACCTCATCTAGCCAACTCTCCAGACCTCTTTCGAACCCTTTACCAGATTTTTTTTGCTACTGCACCAAAACACCGAACTTCTTTGACCAAAACGTTTTGGAAAATGCCATGGATTTATAAATTCTAATGAAATCAATTTCTATTTTAGAGGATAAGGAAACACTTTTAACGTGATGACAAATCGGAATTATTACATTCAAAATAGTAGTTGGTTTTTTTTTTGTTTAAGATCCTAAAGGCGCAATTATTTTCTAACAACTCAACAATAATCAGCAGAATGGAATTATTTCAAACTGATAATAGAGAGAGAATTTTAAAATCAATAACAAGTCAAAGAAGTATGAAGAAAATATACATAGCCTATTAGATATCATACTGAGAGTCAGGTGCCACTAAGTAGCAATCAGTGATAAACCAGCATCATGATCAATGGGGACGGTAGACAAAAATGATAAACTTGACCAATAGTAAATACAGATGGCAGATTATGGAAATTGTATCATTCTTAATACTGATTATCCATTATAAGAAAAAGAAAATGTAGTTCAAACAGCATTGCATTGAGATATAAGAAGACATGGTCAGGAAGACAGTATTTTTTTTTGTGAATCTATTTGAAATAGCTACACACTCACAACTGACTGTAAGACGCTCTAAAGATGATATTATAATAATATACAAGGTATTACTGGTTAAATCTTTTTAAAAAATAACAAAATGTATCAGACAAGTGTAGGTTCTGTGTCACCAAATATGAATCAATTAGATGCATAACTAAAGGATGCGGAACACTTACTGGCACAGAATACCAAAAGAGGCATAATGATGTTACCAAAATCTATCACTAGGCAATTGGTCTGAAAAGAAAATTATTGAACAACTTGACACCCTATTATAAAGACAATCTTAAAGAGCTCATCCAAAGAGAAGAGATTAAATTGTGCTGGAATCAGTCGTTTTTAAAAGACCATACCATGGCCCACAACAGACCTGATATCTGACTAATGGTAATAAGAAAACAGAGATAATAGATACTGCAGTGCCAAATGATGGCAACACTAATTCAGTCTGTGCAGAAAAAAATCGGAAGTACTAAGCGCTAGCAGCTGAGTTAAAAGATCTGTACAGACTGGATAAAGTACATTTAAGGGCTATTATGACCTCGAACAATGGTCTGATCCCAATGTCCAATCTCGAAGCTGGGTCTCTCAATGGCTGCTATAAATGAGCCCAGAAAGCTGTGCTGTTGAACACCACAAGGATAGTAAGGAAGCTTTCTTAAAATAAAATTAAAAAAAAGTAACCAGGAGTGTTTGCAGTTGATACTCTCCTTCTACAGGAAAAAAACATTTTAAAAGGGTTGAAAAATAATAATAAATTCTGTATTTATTCCCTTTAGAATCATATTACAGGTAATAAAAGGTGGGCTTTAGAATCTTAAAGTAAAAGATATAAGAAAAAAAAATCAACAAAAAACAATGAAAGCATAATGAAGTCACTTCTAATATTTATAAATTAAATTTTTTTAAAATAATAATAAAAAAAAGTACAAATATTTAAAAGTTTATTGAAAATAAGAAACATCTATTTACAATTTTTTGGTAATTGGATGGACAGAATGTGATTGAATATGTGGGATTTGAAAGTGGGAAGGGTATTGGAACAATGGAAAGGAATTTCAGAGGGACGAGGATTGGATAAGGAAAGATCAGTCAAATGCTGCGGTACGATGGTCCATAGTGAATCACTGGGGTACATATTTGAGCTACATTCAATTACTGTAGGATTTTTATTATGAAGCTCTGAAAATTTTAGGTTAATTTTAACAAGTCAACTTTTTGGAGAGCAGTTTTCCATTCCTCACTAAGGGAGGACCAAACCTGGGAATCACAGATTCCAATTACTTTTATATATTTTATCAATGCTTATGTGAACTGGCAAGACACAATTCGCTTTCATTTTCAAGAAATATCTATTTGAAATTCTACATGCAATGTCAGTAGGAGTGATCATTTCCCGTTTCGTAAGACCAGTGTAGCCTTGCAGTAGTGTGTTTATTTACTAAACTGAAGGACTTAAGTTAAAATCCCAGATTTGAAGTTATTTTTAATCTTTAATTGTTATTTATATCTATGATATTTATAAATCATTAAATATCAGATTTATTAATCTTTTTATTTTAATTTTATTTAATATGGATGCAAATTTAACAATATTTTCAATACTTTAACTGCAATCTTTTAGACCTACTAACCCCTGGGACAGATTCAATTTACTCAAACATCTTAGGATTTTATTTAAAGGAAACATGGTTTAGGAATCGGTTCCATTTTGTCTTGTGAGGATAACTGGCAATGATAACACTTAAATAAAAGAGATAAGTTGTAAGGAATGTTATATGCCATAGGTGGGGAACCAGTGGTCTCCGAGAGTTATTCCTCTTATATCTCGTGAACAGTGAATGGATTTTCGCGGGTCAAACGATTTTCCGACCATTAAGAGGTAGCTTAAAAGCGAAACGAAAGTGAAAATTGTCTGACATTTCTTTAGCTTTTCCTCTTATATCTCGTGAACGGATGAATGGATTTTCAAGGTACAAACAATTTTCAGACTATTTAGTGGTAGGCTGAATGGAAAACAGGTTACAAATTTTCCTGACTTTTCTTTAGCATTACTTCTTACATTTTGTGTACGTGTGAATAGATTATCATGGTTCAAATGATTTCCCGACTGTTTAGAAGTAATTTAAAAGTACAACGAGTGTGAACATTTTTCTTAATTTTCCTACCTCTACAAAGTTGGGAAATCGTTTGAACCATGAAAATCCATTACCAGTTCACAAAATATAATAGGAAAAGCAAAAGATAAGCCGGAAAATATTTCAAACTTGTTTTATTTTTTCCTGATCTCTAAGCAGTCACAAATTTGTATGAACCATGAAAAATCATTCACCCGTTCATTAGATACAAGATGATAAGTGAAAGAAAAGTCAGAAAAATTGTAAATTCGTTTTCGTTTCAGTCTATCTCTAAATAGTCGGAAAACCGTTTGAATCCTGAAAATTCTTTCACCCATTCCATGAGATATAAGAGGAAAAGTGAAAGAAATGTTGGAAAATTTTGAAACTCACTTTCCTTTCAGTCTACCTCTAAATAGTCGGAAAAACGTTTGAACCTCGAAAATCCATGCACCCGTTCGAGATATAAGAGGAAAGGCAAATGAAAAGTCGGAAAATTTCAAAATTGTATTGCCAACTAAAATAAAATAAAAAATATAGCAGCCTCCTTTCTTACTGCCTGATTTAAATGAGGCCTTCAATAGCAAAAAGATCCTCCACCTATGTTATATACAACGCACCTCTAAATTCTAACATCATTGCACCATCCATTTTAGAAGGTTTTGTCTTTATCAAGTGATGTTATTTTTAACATCACACAAATTTTTAATATGATTATTATTCCTCTTCTCTTTCTTAATAATAAATTATACTAAAAAACGATCACTGGATACACGAGTGATATGAAAATTTGTACAGAATTTTTGTGTAATTAAATAAAAAAAGGGTTACTACAAAAGAGAAAGAAAAATATACATGAGCAGAATAATTTTTCCATCTCTAAAAAAATAATTTGGAGGTATAACAAATCTTTCTTCCGAAATCATTGGAGAGAAAAACTTATACTTACATCGGAGTACTAAAATCTGAATTATCTGGGCTTTGGAAGAGAGCTCGCTTCAAATAAAGCTGTCCACCTTGTGGATATTTTTTCTTATCATCTCTGAAAACATATTAAATTAAATTTAAACAAAAGAAATATTCACATTTCATATTGTTTTAATGTATTAATATCAGTATATTCAAATAAATTAATAAAAATCTCTTTCAAGGAAAGTTTTCAGTGGACACAGTAAAAACCTAGAATCAGAACTTGACTTATGAAGCTGAAGGACAAATAATAAATGTTTCGAGAAACTGGTCGGTCAATAGAGCATGGAGGTTACGATGCATGGGCCAAGTAATTTGGGAGGTGGAGCCGGCTGGTTAAGGCAGCACATACTTAAAGGTCTGTAAAGCCAACAAAATAAAAGAAATGCATAATCAGCAACTCCTATCATCAAAATAAATCTGGATAAAAATTTAGGAAATGATCATAACGATGGAGCTGAACATAATAATATATAACAATGAATATATTGGGTTGATGCAAAATTAATGCAGGTTTCCTACATTGCAATATCTTAATACCAATTCTGTAAACAAAGCTAATCCTAATATTCATTCCTTATATACCATAATAAACCTTATCTAATACCCTCTCTTTCACCATGAATTTAATCAGTAAAATCGTTTTGTTCAGTGTGTTTAAAGGTTTTAAATTGAAAATGTCGAAGTGGAATTTTTGGAAATGTATTTTTACGAATTTAAAATAGGGAGAGGGGCGCTGCCCAAACAGCTCGTAATGTTAATGAAGTGTGGGGTCAGGGGACTATTAACGAATGCACGGTGCAGCGTTGGTTCCAGAAGTTTCGCAGTGGAAATTTTGACTTCGAAGACAAGGAAGGTTGTGGCCGCCATTCTTCAGTTGAAGATGACCAGCTGAGGTCAATAGTGGAAGAAGACCCAACCAAAACCACCCGAGAAATGGCGGTAGAACTCGGCGTGATCAATCCACCGTCGTACGCCACTTGGAGGCAATTGGTAAGATAAAAAAGTTTACCAAATGGGTGCCACACCAATTAAACGACCACCAAAAAAATCGCCCCTTTGAAATCTGTTCCATGCTTTTGATATATCACAAAAATGATCCATTTCTCGATCGCACTGTGACGTGCGATGAAAAATGGATCTTGTACGACAACAGAAGGCGTTGTAGACAATGGCTGGACAAAGATGAAGAACCAAAACATTTCCCAAAGCCCGACCTGCACCCAAAAAAAGTTATGGTTACAGTTTGGTGGTATATTGACGGTGGTATCCACTACAGCTTTCTCAATCAGGGCGAGTCTATAACTGCCAACAAGTACTGTCAAGAAATTGATAATATGAATCGGAAGTTGCAGTATCTTAGCCCAACATTGGTTAATCGGAAGGGGCTAATCCTTTTCCATGATAATGCCAGACCAGATGTTGCACAACCAAAGCTATGACGACTGCACGAGTTGGGCTACGAAGTTCTTCAACACCCACCTTATTCACCTGACCTCTCTCCTAGAGACTTCCACTTTTTCAGACATCTGGACAACTTTTTGAGGGAGAAACATTTCCAAAACCAGGATGAAATTGAAAATTCTTTTCGTGACTTCATTGCATCCAGGGATCCAGATTTTTTTTCTGCTGGGATAAGAAAGCTTGTTGAACGATGGCAAAAGTGCATTGATTCTGATGGAAATTACTTTGATTAAATATATATAGTTAAAGTGAAGATATGACATATTTTCAATGAATATTAAAAACCTGCATTAATTTCACATCAACCCAATAACAATATTACAAAATCAGATCAATCATGCTTGCCATGCTGGTCATCTCAAACACTCAAGCCCAGTGGAGGGCATTCAAGCTGTGGTTGTGGGTGTATAAAAGCTGAGTGACAAGAGTGTATGAAAATATCCTGTCTTCTGTCGACCCACTTGGGGAACCAGGTGATCCCATTGTATAAAATGCCAACTGCAAGGAGAGGAGTAAAACCTTAATTAATAATACCCACTCTTGTCGGAACAAAATTGACCCAAACAATATCAATGTAGTCATTCATTTATTACAGGAGATTCTTCTTCTTTAGAAAAAATCACTGTTTCAAGACCCGAGCTGCATGATGAATCCTCTGTTGTTCTCTTGAGACACTTCCTCTAATGCCACAACCAAGGTAAGTAAAACTTGGTGACAGATGCAGCTTCTGCATCTCAGGAGGTAGGAACTGTAGTGTCTTTCCTCAATATGACCCAAAAAAGAAGAGGAAGTAAAATATCTTAGAAGAGGAAGTAAAATATCTTCCAGCAAAATACAAAAGGAACATGGCCGTCCCAAGGGGCGATAACTTCAGCGATAAAGTTCTCAGAGCTTCTGGGTCCATAGTTTCGGGGTTCAAACGGAAGGTCTTTTAGCCCCGCCAAGCTGCAGAAAAAATACCATGTATCTAACCACGGACTATGTATTAGTTGAAAAGTAAAATATGATTCTTACAGAAGAACCTTCATATTTGAGGACAGGTCTAAAAGGAATAGATATGACTGGGTAAAGCATTATTTATGTACCTATTAATCCCAGAGCCTGCATTTTATATGCATAAAAGAAAACTAAAGCTGCAGCCTTTTTGGCGATTCTGTGCCAGGGGTTGCGCAGCAGCTCTATTCACCCTGCATGGCAGAAATAATAGGTTAAGGATCACAATTTCATCTGTGTACCTTCCCTATGAAAACCAGCTTTCTACTAATAAGATGAGGAATGCTATTGCACATAGTGAGGACCAGATCTAAGAACCAAAGAAATTTCCTCTTAAATTTTATGATTAATAGAGATCTTGATAAACTTAACAAAAGTCATTGGATATTACCTTGGTGGCACTATGTGTTAGTACAAAGACTGAAAACTGCCATGCTGGAGGAGAGGGTGCTTAAAGCGGAACTAGGAAAGTTGAACTGTGGTTCAAGCCTCAAGAAGGATATCTGCAGGGAGGTGTACTGTTTCCGCTCCAGTAGTGTTTAGTGGGGTTAAATGCTATAAGTACCACTCCAAACAGCTGCAATGGAGTCATAGTTGAACAAGACACCACTGCACATGGAGTCTGAAGCATAAATCATTAATTTCATATATAGACTTATGAAACAGTGTATAAGCTCCAGAGTCCTGACACTTCAAGGATATTGGAAATTAAACATGGATGCTCTCTACGCACTCTGACATTCAAATCTGGAAATGTATAAAGACAAAATTGATAACACCAAGCAGTACAGACCACAAAATGGTCTCAACTGCTACACTTATGGTTCTTTAACAGCTCAAGGTTCAGGAGAGGTGGCATCAGGAGAAAGAACAAACCACTAGTAGTTGGTATTTCCTCCTCCCAAGGCAAATATTACTTCAGCCTTTCAAACTGAGGATTCAGTCATAAGCTATTGTGTTCGCACTGACCGCTGAAGGACGGTGGGGTAGACATAAAAAAAATTCTATACTGCCAGTCATGCGATGATAGGAGCATTGAATAATTACACTAATCATTCAAGAGTGAAACACAGCAACATCACTCTTAACAGTCTTGAAAATTTTAATTAAGTTAAGAGTTGAATGGGAGACTGGTCATTCAGGCATCCCAGGAAATAAAGAAAGTGATAACCTGGTAAAGAAGGGGTCTGAGTGCATTCCCCAATCTATTACGCTTATGGAAATTTGCTAATATTATATTATTTCTGGATAGCAATTAATATTACACAGCCCACAATAAGCCTAAATAGATCTTGAAGCAATTATGCCGAGAAAAAGAAAAAAGGGGGCTAAGTGGACACAGAAAACTACTGTCCCCATACTGACAAGTCCTATTCATTTCCTGTCTAGAGAAAAATGTGTACCATCCAGGATTCAAACCAAGGCCATTGAGGTATAGAAGCCAGTGCTCTACCCACTAAGCTACCTTACACTCTGAAAATTTTTATACTCCAAAATGACATGTAAATAACGTTCTATGTTAAAGGCAGTAGATTGGTTATATTTAATAAATTGGTCTTAAAACAATGGGACTTTATTTAAAGTTTTGTATAAGAAAACAATTCAAAAAGCTGAACAGGAAATCATTATTAGGAGTTATGTATATCCTTCAATAGCTTACTAAAGCAATCTAGAATAATATGAGGATACTTTGTTGAATGATCATTAGAATTTGAATTCCAATTCACCATAAACTGAGTTCTCTTAATGAAAGAATTGAGAAGAAAATTTGAATTCAGAAAATCGATTCTTTTTCGGTATTGTTCTTTCATAATTTCAGTTTGAATCATAAAAATCTGATAAATATCATACTTAGTAGATACTAAACAAAATTAACTAATCAGAAGATCAAGTTTTAAGTTTTATTAATAATAATATTTACTTTTAAATAACTTTTCAAAAAAGCAAAAACATAATGAGATAATAAAAAAATACAAACTTTCAAATAAATTTCTTATAAATAAACACAATTTTTGTACCTAATGAAAGGGAAAATAACTAATAAGATCTATGAGTGAACTAATATTAATTTATTTTTAAAATAATGAGTAACTATCCAGTGTACAAACCATGATTATTAGCCCACACTTACTTAATAATTGTAAAGGATTATTTAAGTATATAGTTTGTTTATCATACAAATCTGACGAATGTTGAGTCTTAAAAAAAATAAAAACAATGTTTCTGAATCTTTAAAATACATAATGAGTTAAAACAAGTTAACTTCTGCTTCTGTAAAATTTATCAACTAATAAGGTTACTTATAAAATACTATGTTATACCAAAATTAACTGAAGACATACTTAATAATTGAAATCGTCCTAGCTTTGGATAAATCATTTGTCCGCTTACAAAATGTGTTTCTTCTTTTTGCCAAATAAGACAATCTACTTCCAGGTGACTTGGCCCAACCTGAAATTAAAATGTTAAATACAGTTTTTCCATTTCATCGATAAGTTAACATCAAAAAATGAATTGGTTCTTTTGGATTTTTTAAAATCAATACATCAGCAAAACAAAAATACAAATCTTCAATTCAAACTGAAAAAATAAAAATAAAAATTTCTAGTCACTTTTAATATGCATTCATTTAAAAATATTCTAGAGCCATTTTACTTTTTAATGTGAATATTCACTAACGAATCACAACTCATTCTCTTCCTTTCCAACATAAAAACATATTTACACATTTACCGACATTCGATCATCATTTTATATTCCAGCTACATTATTTTTAATTTGGGGTTATATATATATATACAGTATAAAATATTATTATTATTGTTTTAAATGGTAAGTTGGGAAAACACAAAATGTAAAATATATTCTGAACAAGAAATTTTTCCAAAAACATTTATAGGCCTTCGTTGTTGTTTTTAAGCTGCACAATTGATTACCGGGGGTTTGGGCCACAAAAAGTTAGACATTGCATATTTTTATGAGCATTAATCTAATCAAAGAAAGAATTAGAAGAACCTTCAAGGTTAAATAGCATGACATCATCTAATATGTTAAGTGAAGCAGAAAAATGAAAGTTTAAATTGGAAAAGAATATATGATTAAGGCTAAGAAGCAAATAAATAAAATAGCATTCATTAATCCTTATACACTTATAAGAGGAGTCGTCAACAAGACAAATTTAATTTACTCTCTTCCCTTTTTCTCACCAACATCTGTGAACCTCTCAGTTCAAGGTTTATCAATGTTCAAAGAGTGAAAGTTATTTCCTACTGCTTTTTCATTAATATTAGATATTTAAGATTAATGAGTGTATTGTTACTTTAATAAATTATATATATATATATATATATATATATATATATATATATATATATATATATATATATATATATATATATACACACAGATAAACATCATAAATTGCTTAGTCGATCTTTCAGTCACTGACTAAATTGTGACTGTCACCAACCAACCCTTCAGAGTCATTTCAGAGTTTAGGTAGCAACATTGTATAAAGCGTATATAGTAGGTCCTTGAAATATATTTGCCTTTTGGCCTCTAGAAAGCCAAGAGAAGAAGAGCTGATTGATGAATAATATTTTATTATTTATTTAATTATAATTTCCTTTACATGTGGCAGGTTTCAATATTAAACAATTGTAAACAAAGTTGCCAGCTTGGTAAAGTTGCAAAGTTGCTGGCCTAGCAGAGGTGGGAGAACATTGTAAAACCGAGAATAACCTCCTTCCATCTCTCTCTAACGCATGCACTTTATTTCTATATTTTTGAACATATATTTGTGCTTTCTTTTGTGTATATGTGTATATAGCCTTATTGTAATATTTCTTTTTTTTTTTTTTTTTTGTTGCACATAGTTTATCTTATTTCGTTTGTAGATATTATGTATAAAATATATATAAAGGAGTGGAAAACCTAATAAGTAGTTGCCATCTGTGCATGACCCAGCCCGTCTCACCAGAGCTAAGTTTGTAGACTATATTGTATGGCAGGGTATGTACTTCTTTTCTTTAAAAAAAAAAATTATCTCTAAGATGGAATAATTTATAATTCACACAGCCTGGCGCCCACAATACAAAGTTAAATAAAAGGTAAACTGAATACTCTGGTCAAACAATTAAAACAGTTAGTCTTTCAAAAATATATTCAAGTAGCGAATAGTCCTGACCAGCTGTATTACAAAAATCCATAATTGAAAGTCAAGTAATCAATAAAGACAAATGGTTAACTTAATTTAATTAGAATTATAATAACAGCAAAATCATTATTTAAAAAAATCAGCTTCGAGTAATATATAATGAAAGATATGTAGTAAGATCCATATGTTTCCGGCCTGCCCTCGTTCCCCTACTTCAAGCAGACTGAGACTTGCCCGCCATGTACGTCTATGCCTACACTCTCTATACCCATCACCCGCATTCCCTCATTCCTGATCTAATCTTTAAGGAACCAGTGCGTTTTAACAATATTCAAGATCGAATACCATGCGGTTATTAAATTCTTGTGTAAAGAGGGCCTTGCTCCAGTGCAAATTAAAGAGCAATTGGATGGTGTATGGGGAGTCCTCCCCCTCGTATTCCACTGTAAAAGAATGGGCAAAATTATTCAAATTAGGGAGAGAAAGTCTGGATGACGACCCGTATCCTGATCATCCATTGGAAGTTGTCATTTCTGAAATAATCCAACTTGTGGAAACTGAATTGCTATCTGATCGAAGGCTGAAGACCAAAGAGATATCAGCTAGGTTGGGGCTTTCAAAAACAAGTGTTCTGAGGGTCATTAAAGAACATTTGCATATGAGCAAAGTGAGTGCAAGAAGGGTTCCAAAAACTCTTTCGGCTGCTCGAAAAGAGGAACGTGTTTGCTGCTGCAATGAATTTTTACATGGGTATAATGACAACCCAAAAAATTTCTTGGATTCAATTGTAACTGGGGATGAGACAATGGTTCTATACTATGGCCCACTCAGCAAAAGAGAGTCCATGGAATGGAGAAGGCCAGGAAAGCACCTCCGCTAAAGGTAAAATTCAGACAGTTGACAAAAAAGGTAATGGCCACCATTTTTTGGGATTGTAGTGGAATACTGCAGATTGATTTTAAGGAAAGGAACACCAGAGTGAATGCTGAGTATTATGCAGCCCTACTTCACCGCTTACGAGACCCCATAAAAGAGAAAAGGCAAGGAAAGTTGAGCATAGGTGTTTGGCTTCTTCATGACAATGCCCCTGTCCATACATTGATTTTCAAGGCCGCTGTAAAGGACTGCGGATTCCAAGAAACCTCCCATCCACTCTATAGCCCAGACTTGGCCCCTAATGACTTCTATCTTTTCTCAAAGTTAAAATCTGACCTTCGTGGAAGGAGATTCAACACCGATAAAGAGGTCCAAGCAGCAGTGGAAGAACATTTTTCTAACAAAGAAGAAAATTATTTTTTTCATGGTATAGAAATGTTGCCTAAGCATTGTATTCAGTGTGTAGAACTTAGAGGACAATATATTGAAAAACACTAACACCAGTTTTTTTCTTTTACCTTTCCTTCTTCCTCAGGCCGGATACTTATGGACCTTACTAAGTAAGTCAATAGAGTCATCAATATCATCATCATATTCTTCTCCTCAAATATCGCTATACAGTGTGAGGTTGCTGTATCTAATGTCTCGCCAAGGTATCTCAATCCTGCGCCAAATCTCTTCACCCCCAATCCTTTCCTCACTTCCCAAACGCCACTCTGACATCTTCTCAGGAGATCCAGGATCTCCCGCTCCTTCCTTCCACATAGTTCTTGTAGGTCTTCCTGGCAGTTCTCTCGTTATCCATCGAAAGGAGGTATCTGAACTACCATAGCTTGTACTCCTCTAGGAGCCAGTTTAACTTCGAGATTAGCCTATATGGTGGCGTTCTGGATCCTCATCGGGCCTTTCCTTCCACTTTACAAAGGTACCACATTTCGATGAATGTGTTCCAAGTTGAAGGGCCACAATTCAAAAGAATATTAGAGGATAGGGAGGGACACCAAATTGTACACCACCATTTCAGTTTTCCTTGTCAACCTCTCTTCAACTGAGGAAACACTCCCAGAACAAACAGAATATTCTATCAGCTAATCCAATTCTCTGAATCGCTTCAACATAGGCGTTTTTGAGCACCTAAAGATTTGAAATTTTTTACCTGCTCTATCTCTCCCCGTTCATCCTCATAATTCTCAGGGGCTTCTAACTTATCTTCATACATTTGGGCTTCCCCCCAAATGCTGCCGGTCCGTACAGCAATTTTTCTCAAAAAAATAATCATGACAATTTTTTTTAAATTTCATAATAAAAAAAAAAACCTGTGCCACTACAACCCATGAAAGTTCTTAGGTTCAGTCAGGGTATTTTGAGGTCATAGCATTTCTTTTATGTATAACTTTTATTCAAAATAAGAAATAAGGTTTATAAAAGATTTTTTTCAAAAAGCTTTGATAGTGTATAATGGGCCTAAAGTCGGTAAGTGTTTGGTAAAATATCAGTGAATTTTAATATCTAGAATAAAACATTTCTCATTCTATATTACCAATTTAATGACATAATCAAGTGCTAATTTAAATACAACTGGGGAAACAGAATCACTCTGTTTAGAAACTGAATGATCTTCAAACTTTTTGGATGTAAATTGTTAAACTAGTAAAATATAACAAACATAAAAATTTTTCCACAACTGCTTATTAATATAAAACATTAGATAGTCCTGATTAAATGCAATCAATACTACTATTTAACTCATCAGCTATATAAATATTTTATTTTAACCTCAAGAAATAACAAATAACAGAAAGTTAAGACATAAATCAGTAATTACAATAGAACTGAATAATAAGGAGCCAATGTTTATCCATAAAATATTCACCATTTCTCTTTTGTCTTTTCTTAGCTGAATTAGTTAGAACTTCATGCATAACAAAACTACTAGAAGTTTCTGAAGAAATACGTCTTTCTGCTATCTTCATTCTAAGTGTTTCAACCTCTTCACAATCATGGTTTAAACTGGAAAAGCATATAATTATAAAAAATATTATGGTAAACAAGAAAACAATTATTGTTTGTATACAAAAACTTTTCAAATACTAAAAAGTAAAAGAAAACAGTATCAATAAAAAAATAGATCACATATGAACAGTGATAAATAAAATACTAAGCATTAAAATTGAAACTGAAGCCCACCATTAAAAAAGGAAGGATAAGATGGTTGGATCTGTGAAGAGAATGAAGTATTGAATCCCAAAATGATTATGTAGGGGCATCCAGGAGGAAACAGAAAGAGAGAAAGGAAGACATATGTTGTGTTGGCAGAAAGACGTGGAAGCAGACCTGAGGACACTTGGAGTTGGAAGATGGAGGAGGGTGGCCATGGACAGGATGAATTGGAGAAGGATTGTAGAGGAAGCCAGGGTTCTTCATGGAACATAGCACCATCGGAAAGAAAAAAAGTTTGATATGCAATAATTATTAATTGCAATAATAAATAATTTTGATATGCAAAATCTTTGCTCAAAAATAATTTTAATTCATTTCACAGAGCTATGCATGCGCTGGCACATTCAATGCACGAATAAAATGACATAAATTAGGCAATTGCCTTGGTGAATTGAAACATTTCGCTTAATTTAAACATTCACGCCATTCATTATCATTTGAAGCAAAGTCGCAAGCATAACATTCTTCAATTAATTAATAATATACATTATTACTTCAGGAATTTCTGTATTTTATCAGGGAGAATGGTGATATAAGGAAGGGAGCTATGTAAGAAAAGGGTGGAAGATCAATTTTAACCAATATTTTGACATGGTACTGCCACTTATTATGGGAACATTGGCATTCAAGTAATTAAGAATACATCATCGGAGTTCTGTAAAAAGGGTAAATTCAACAAATTGGGTATTTTTGAATTTTCACCTTTTTATATTCATGGCATCAATAGCTATTGATATACAAAAAAGGCGAATCTGTAACTTTCATATTTGAACAATGACGGAAACACCACTTTCTAAAATGTCTTGTAAAATATGCTCTCCTGAAAAGTAGGACATTGTTTGATTCTCACTTTTTATAGAACATCGATCATATGTTTAGTTAGGATGTGGTGGAAATGTGAGCCTGAATTAAGATTTATTACTATAATTATATCTTTGTTTACAAGTTTGTTTTATAAGTCCTGAGGGCAGAATAAAAAACATATACTAATAACTATACAATTTATGAGAACTCATTAAAGTGGTAGAAGACCAAAAGCTCTTTATGTCCCTACCGCTTCACTGCTAATTAAGTGCATTTCTTTTTTTTTGAATCTCTAACTATCCAGCTTAGAAAAAAAACCAATAATAGCAAAATTAAGCCAAACACTGAATGGCAGTGATAAAAAATCTGAAGCAGTGCATGCATCACACAACTTTCCCTTGCTACCCTATAATAATAATCTTTTTAACATAATTTTAAAGAGTTCATATAAACATTACTTGAAATAAATTCAGCAGCATACTCTTCTTCATGTCTTCTCTAACCAAAGTATAATAAAAAAGTTCTTTAAGCAATTTTGGTGCAACAATTCTGTACACTATATATTTTTGGTTGTCAAGCTGAAAATATATCATCACAAGTTTCGGTTTAGTTTCTATGGAAATTCCATTTAGTTTCCATTAAATAATATAAAAGTAGAAATTATTTGTTATTACAGCGTGTATTGTTGACAATAGGTTGGTGGATTGGTGGGAGGAGGTTCGGTCATATCCGTCTCTTTTAAGACGTGCTCGGCTTTCCATCTAGGGTCTTGTAGTCCCTATAAGATGTGCTGTATCTTTGCTAATTCTGGTACAATTTCGATAATTCCTTTTTTGTGTGTTTTAGAGAATTTAATTACCTTTTATATGAAAGGATCTTATACACAATTTACCATAAAATGCATGCTTTTTGAATTATGCGCAAATAAACTTTTCTTTTGGCTATAACTTTTTTCCTTGCATTTTCTCGGTGATAAACTAAATATTTGAAAAATTGCTAAAATCGTAAACTTTTTGTATCTCGGCTCCCAATGAGGCTAGAGCAAACTTGTTTTTCTTCTAAATTTGTGTTTTTTAGAATGATTCCAATGTTGTTTATTGAGAGCAATTTGATTCAAAATTTATTGAGATGTTAGCATTTGTTTAGGTTGCAAAATTGTAATTATCCATAAAACATGTTGAAAATTCAATAATTTTCAATTAATTTTTAAAATTGTCAAAATATTGAATACTCATGATTTTTTGACCAAAGTGAAACAGTCCTAATAGCATTCAAACTTTTGAAATACAGGTTCCAATTTTTTGTTTTATATATTAGTTTTAAGAAAAGTTATAATTTTGCAATGAAACAAGTTTCATTTTGTTGGGCATTAAAGAGATTATCATTTTTTTTATAGTTTCATCATGATTGATACAGTGAATTTTTTTCTAGTGCTTTAAAATTTGAGGTCAAGAACATTATTTGTTTGCAGTTTTTTGCAACTTACTTGTTATAAACAATTAAATTACACATTATAAAATATTTTATGTTGTAGCTTATTCCATGGTGAAAAATTGGACGTTATTTTGAGTTCTCTCTGACCCATAGAAGTGGAGATATAGGGAAAAAAAAGTCATCTGTTATATACAAGACTATTTTTCCAGATTCCTGAAGAAATCCTGTACATAATATAATAATATTTTTTCCAGATTTTCCCAACTTTGTCTGGAAAATTATATGTTGATGAGTCCTGGATACTGAACTATTACTATATATTTCATAATCAGGTAAAGGAAAGGAAAAAATTAACTTAAGTTAAATTCATTAGTACACCATTTTGGCAGGCTACAGCCACTTTTTTTCTGAGAACATTGGTTTTTTTTTAATCACTAGTCACAAGGAACACAACAATGTGCAATTTATATGGATTTGGAGGAGGGGGAGGTGCAAAAAAATGGGAGGGTTTGACCAATGTACTATATTGTTTTCATATTTAACTTTCTTATTATATCTAATTTTCTGTGTTCATATTGAGGTTTGTTTTGAACATTTGTCTTTTTTATACTCCTGCAATACTCCATCTTTGTATCTTTAATTTTAGCTCTGATGAAGACCTACAATGTGGATCGAAACATCTGCATTTAATAAATAATTACCACTATTTTACGTTATTCTAGAACACCATCTGGACTATCTCCTTATTCAAAATGATATTATTTTGAAGGATGCATTTTAATTTAATTCTAAGAGATTTTGAATGTAGTTTAATAAATGTAGAGTGTGGATTTAGTAGTGCTAAACATTTTGAATCAGAAATTACTCAATTTGATAGAACGGCATTTGAGTTGTCACAAGAAAAACATTTCTACCACCATTTAACTAAAAATTTATTTTTTAATGTGTTTTATGATGGGCTTTCTTCATCAGTTCCTCTAATTAATAAATGATCAAAGAATCATTTTTAAAATATTCGTACCTGTAATTCATTCTAAGGTAAGGTCACAGCTCTGAAGCGAAAATTGCTGATGCAATATCTATCTATTGGAGTTTATCATTTAAAAATGCATGACACATTTTTTCAAAGAGATCCAATGACCAATATGCTATATGACCACTTTATGTACAGTTATATTTTTTATGATTTAGGCACTGCTCTGAATTATATCATCAGTGTATTGATTATCTGTTTTTAACTCATTACTATATCAATTATAATAACAGTTACTATGTTTTTTATCAATAACTTTCTTATGATTTCAAATTTTCTGATATAATTCTAATAAACATGACTAACAATAACATTTTGTTATTGAAATAACAATCAACTAATGAAATAGTCCACGCGGTTGAAAGAATGTAAAATGAATCAAAATGGTTTTTAAAAAAATTCAAAATGGTATATTTTACAATGTAGCTGTCAGAAGTTATATACAGGGAGAAGGCTTTTCCTTCCTTGAGCGTAACTTTACAACCTATGCCTTACCCACAAGGTTTTTCTTAAGTTGTTTGCTAATATATAGGCAGAGTTATTGCTAAGAGAAATCAGTGCTTCTTTACTAATATATGGATTACTTTTTTTTTTTTTAAACAAATTGAATTCAAAACGTAAGATAATTTGTAGAAAAATACTAAACAGCATATTACAGTAAAATCAATAACAAAATCAAGTAACATGCTAATACTCACTAAATATCAAATTCTTTTTGAGCATTATTAGTAGTAGTCCATGAACCTGAAAAAAAAAATTAATAATACACTGAATACGTGACATCAAAAATGATTTTTTCAGTTCACAAGGAGAAAGAAAAGAAAAAGAAAAAGAAAAAAAATCACCATCCCACCAAAGATGTTTATTTGTATACCAGGAGGATAACATTGTTGACATATCAATAGCAGGGTTGGTCATTTCTGGAGGAGGAGGTATGCCACCCATCAATGCCTTTAAACGGGAAACTTCGGCAGATTCTTTGTGGATAGGTGTCTTGGGAGAGGACGATACTATCCTTGAGCATGAAGCCTCATCAGCTGAAATTCAAGATTTAATTTAAGAACATAGGAAATAAAAAAAACATGTAAAAAAATATGCTTGAAAGTAACTATAAATAAGTAGAGAACAATGAAATTTTTGGAAAACAGAAAATTACATTATTATTATGTAATAAATCATTTAATAAAAATTAAATTTAGTCTTGATAATATGAGCAGATCACTTGGCATAGACATTTTCAGGTGAAATTGCTGAATGTGCAAAGAGATTGGGGGCTGATCAAGGAGACCACAATATGAGAGCTCTACGACAGTCACTACTAGAAAATCCATTTGAAGAGTGGACTAATAGCAGTTGACAGGGCATTGGTGATCTCCATTTCAAAAGTAAACATATATATATATATATATATATATATATATATATATATATATAGTAATTACCTTGATCAGGTGGGTGGAGTGGCAAGGGAAAAAAAAAGAACATCCACAAAAAATGGATCTCTTTCCAATAGAAGAAATTCTGCGAGACTTTCAGAAAGATACTTAACTGTGAAAGGTCTCTGCTGGTTTGGATCTTGCAGAACTGCTAAGACACAGAATTTTCATAGTATTTTTTCTAAGCTCCAGATTCTAAATTCTAAAAAGTGGAAAATCCTGAAGAAATTCTCTGTTACGATATAATAATCTAGGTCTCATCCAGCATCCTCCGCCAGTAGGCTCTATCTTGTGCTGCAGCTGTCCAGTTCCGTATTTCCTGCTACCACTTCTTCTAGCCATCTTGTTTTTAGCCTTCCCATTCTGCATGTCCGATATAGGACCTCTGTCATGAGTTTCTTGGGAACCTTGTGTCATTCATCCTTGTTACATGACCGGTCCCATGAAGTCTTCCAAGCTTGACAAACTTTACCATGTCCATACTTTAGTACCGCTCTTGGAGATCCTTGTTGCTGCATCTTTGCTAAGCGTCCCCCTCACGGACAGGGCCATAAATCTGTGAGGACAGGGCGGATGAGGGTCTTGTATAGCCATAGTTTGGTCTGATATGAGATAAACCTGCTTCTCATGGGCCGTGATAGGCTGAAGTAACATCGATTTGCTGAGCAGATTCTTCGACTTATCTCTTGATTGAAATCATTCCTTGAATTAACTTCAGATACCAGGTAGACAAAACTCTCCACTCGTTGGAACCTGTATTCTCCAGCTTCAAAGTACTCAGTCAAGTTTTCTCCACCAGCATGTATTTAGTTTTGGCCTCGTTTAATACAAGACCAAATTTTTTGGCTGCCCTCTCAAAGTTCATGAAGGCTTCTCGTAGGGAACGCTCAGATCCAGCAATAATCTCAGTTTCATCGGCATATCCCAGTAGTTCAACCAGTCAATTCAAGATGGTCTCACCAACCTGGATTTGGGATTCCCTGATAGCCATTTGTTGTGCTAGATTAAATAACAGGCAAGCCAGTGCATGCGTGACCATTTGATATTCTAGGTTCTTCTCTAATATCATCCTCAGCGAAAATATTTGGTCTATAGTGGAGCGACCCTTTCTGAAGCCAGCCTGATATTTATCCAATAGTCTCTCAGCATCAGGCATAATATTCTTAAAAATTGTTTCCAACAGGATCTTGTAGGCACTTGGTAGGAGCGAGATAATTTGGTAATTACCACATTCATTCATATCGCCTTATTTATATATTGGGAGAATAATAGCCTTATTCCAGTCCTCTGGCAAACTTTCTTCTATGCAAATAGAAAGAATGAGATCATATGAGGCCTTTTGCATTTCTTCACCACTGTATTTAAGCAGTTCTGCTTGTATTCCATCCTGGCCTGCAGCTTTATTGTTTTTCAGGTTCTGAAGAGCTTCCCTGAACTCCTCTTGATCAGTGGTGGTTGGTGGTGATTGGTGGCACATCCTCGTCATTGACGGTCCTTTCCACTTCCCTCCCTCTTCTGGATCCTATAGTTAGTTCCAGGTCTAATTCTTGCTGGTACAAGGTAGTGGTCAGTGTCAATATTTGGGCCTCGACGAGATGTTACACCTAACAAGCTTGATCGATGGCGTTCATCTATAAGCAAGTGGTCAATCTGGTTATTGACTACACTATTAGGTGATTTCCATGTCATTATATGGATATTCTTTCCAGGAAGGAAGTACTTCCAATTATCAATCCATTGCATGCTGTGAAGCTTATTAGTCTGTGGCCATTGTCGTTGGATTCGGTGTGTAAGCTGTGGCTTCCAGTGATGATACGATAGGCTTCTTCTCTTCCAACTTGGGCATTAAAGTCCCCTATATGATGCGTATATCATACTTTGGGCAGGTATCAAGTGCTTTAGTAAGATACTCATACAACTTTTCTTTATCTTCCTCTATCGACAAGTATACCAGTTGGACACTAGTTCTCTTAGCAATTGACTTATGACTAATGCTCCATTCCAATGGGCCGTAGCATGATGTAATAAAGACTAAAACCCTTCCTCAATAAACAGTTTATCTAATACAAAAAGAATTTTCAAATTTTACAGATAGAACCTGAATTTAGCAAGTTCAAGCACACAAACTCTTCAGCATTATATAATAATTGTATAGATATCAGCACAATGGATTCCCAAATTACTGGCATCAGTTTTATAGTTAACCGTTATTTTGTCATTTTTAGTAATGTGAATAGCTTCATAATTTTCTATTTCTTGATCTTTGTGCACTGTCTAATATTTGAGGTCTACCAAAATTAAATTTATGTTGTAATTTAATGCTGTGGAAAGCAAGTGCTATTGTATTTATATTTTTGACATTTTTACTGTTAGAGATATGCTACACAACTCTTGTTATTAATTTTTTAGATGTTTCTTCTAAGTAAATCTCAAAATTTGCAGTCTATTTTGTAAATAATATTTTGTTTATCAATCATCTAAATTATCTTCCATATTACAAATATCTTTGTTAAGTTTATTTTTAATACATAAGCCTACTTTTTAGGGTGATCATATGCTTCGAAAATCTTTTTAATATTCTGTCAGACCTGGGACATATGCCATTTTATAAAATTGCCAAGGATAAGTATCAATGTTTTGCTTATTACTGACTAGATTGTTACTATTGTCAGTATTTTATATATTTACAGTTCATGTATTCCCACCTCTTCGTGGTGCCCCCTAGGTAGGCTAATTATTTTTAAATTGTCTAAAAATATGCTGAATAAAATAAGACAAAACTTCGCCATTGCAGCCCATTATTTAGGCAAATATTTTTACAAAATCTTCGAAAAAGTCCTTTTAAGAGTTATTTTACCTAAGATGTGATCTTTAAAGTGTCTATTTTGGCAAGGTGGTGGACTGTCAGTCTCTAAATTCTGTAAATTTAAGAGTTAAATTCTATAAATCCACTAAAAATCTTTATTTACTAATAATTAACATTTATAAGTATTATCTAACATAATTATAAGTATAAAATAAACAAAATTATAAGTTAATCATATCAATATTTTTTTAAATATTTTCAACAATCAATATCGTAAATTTAAACAGGACTGTATTTGGTGACAAAAATTTTTTATAATAATTAGTACAGAAGAGTGTAAAAACTGTGCAGTTCAATGTTCCAATCCATCCGTTTTCAACACTCATGATCAATTGGAGTGATTGGATTTTGTAATAACGCGGTGGAGATGGAATTCAAACTGCCCCCTTATACTCCAACCACTCCATCTAGGATTTCACACTTACGGTTGTTCCATATTCCATTTGGTGTGGAGTTACCGTCAGTGACCCCATTAGCATAAGATACTATATCATAATATAGAACATGGTATTATTCACACTTGTAAAAACGTAATCTCCAAATCGATTTGTATAATTTATAAAGGATGGCACAATTTTTCTTAACAGACAATGTTAAGTAACATGTCTTTTAGAGCAATATGTGTGGACAAAAATATCTCAAGTAACTAAGTATTGCAACTTTAATGCATCACATGACAATGGTTCACAAAAAAGCAAACAAATTTAGTGCTGTGTGTATACTGAGCACAATGTTTCAATTAAAATCAAAAACATTAATTTATTTTAAAAATACATAACAGCACAGTATAGTGTTTACCAGAGATAATTTATTGACTAAACGCCATATAATAAAAATATTACAACAAAAAAGCCTAGAAAATCGGGAAATTTTTTATTTCGTTCTAAACTTCCAAAATTGTAAAGATATTTATTTCATTTATAACATACTTAATTGAAGTATCTGGCATCTTATCACATAAAAAATTAGTAAATTGAAAAGCCAATTACTTACCGAAAATGTCTTGATCAGAGAGATAACCTTCCATTCTACTAAAATTTCGAAAAACACTACAAACAATACTTCAATGAAATGTTGATCAGTAAATCATAAATGCCATAAAAACAAAAAGTTTATTTTTAAAAAATATCTAGAAACTCAGCATTACAACTGGTAAACAGTCACACCAGGTGACGAAGTCAATCTTCAACTGACCTTTTTGAATGTTGGCTCCCTAATTCGATTATAGATATCGTTTTTGTACAAGACCAATAATCGATTAATGATAAAATTAAAATCAAAATTATCAAAACTAAATTTGTAACATAACACCTTCGTCCACTTATGCCTTCAAATATTATAATATATATATTAAGGGTATTAAGAAGTTTCGCTGAAAGTAGAGTGAGTAACAAGCGCATTTAATATAAAAAAATTATTTTTTTTAATTATATAGTTTTTGGGTCATTCTCAAATAAACTGTCACCTCGGCTGTCCTAAGGTTTATAGAAACTAGACATTTTTTATTGTTTCGGTATTAATTATTTTTCAACCCCTCAATCAGCATTCAGTTTGTAGCGGAACCTTAATGAGCCAAGCGGTACGACCGTGCTTTCTGGTCACAACCATAGCAACTAGCTGAACAACCAGCGCTCCCTTGTAGATAATCAGGAAAAACCTCTCACTTGAGCAGCTACAGCGAGGAATTCCTTATATTATTTCTATTGTTTAAGTAAATATATTAATATTATCAGATTGTAAATATGAATCATAAGTATATATTATCGATAAAGTTTCATAGTCAGAAATGTTCTGGAGGGACCTCAAATAAGTGCACTGTTAAGACGCCTCTAGACGCCGATGTTTGCTATGGGCTAAAGATACTTGGGTCGAGACTGGCTATTGTCAAGTTCCCTTTCAGCCTTCCCGAGGCTGTCCCCGGGAGATGAGTATTCTCACCTCTGAGATTCTTCCAGTATATTTTTGGCTAATATTTTTAATTATACTGGAGTTACTTTTGATTTTCTTTACTTCTCCCAATGTTCTGATTTCACGAGTACTGTAGGCTGGTTCCCCTCAGCTTGTTACCCCCGAGATCCGAAAGGCTTGTTGTTTTTCGCACGGTCTGGAGGCTTGTTCCCTTCGCCTGCACTTTCTATGTCCTTAGCGATTCTAGAAGGCTTGTTCCCTTCAGGGTTGCGGTAACGTCAGAAGGCTGGTTCCCTTCGGTTACCCCATATCTCATCCTCATTCACACGTCCTACCTTTTTCTCTATCCTTCACACCTCCTCACATCGTCTTAAGAAGAACACGCAGAGGCCTTCAGAGGTCAAGTTCACCCCTCGATATACTGGACTGATAGGAAGGCCTTCACAATAGCACGTGTAATCCCAAGACAGAGGATGGAGAAAATCTGTGAAGCCAGTGGTACCGGCATCCGTCTCTTCAGAGATGATATTGTTTCGGCCAATGCCCGACGTGAGGTATATACAACTGTTGCCATAAGATCTCAATGTCTTTTTATGATAAACAGGCGAGGGTAAAATTATTAATTGACACTGGTGACCACCCAGACATCGGAAGAAGCCCGACAAGATCTACTCTCATCTGCCACCCATCCTTTCAGCCAGATCAATACACTGGTGACAACGATGGTAGAGATTGCAGCTGGAGCTCGTCACAACATCCAACTTGCCACTGGATAAGGAAGAGGGATCAAGCGTCAACGCAGAAAAGAAGGAACCAGCAAAGAAACATATCAAAATGCCCACTACCAGAGAACATCTGCTAGTTAGACGTATTTCTGGGAGTGCAAGTGGAAATTGGAAATAGACTTGGTATTGCTACGGACGCCGGAGACATAGCTCACGGCGCAACAAGGGCTCCTGCCACAGCCACGGCTACGGGAGACAAGGCCCCCCGCGCAGTAAAGGACACCGGAGACAAGGCCCCGCCACAGCAGAGGCCACCAGCACAGCAACCGCACCGGAGATAAGGCCCCGGCGCAACAAAGACCTCCGGCACAGAAACATTCACCGACGCAGTAACTTTCACCTACGCAACAATTGCATACGTAGTACGTACATACTGAGAGACTGAGAGGAAACTTTAACCCATTTAACAACAACACCTAGTGCAGCACATCAAAGTATTTCCTAGCGGACTCACGTACATGGTCAGCTCCTACCTTAGCCTCAGTATCGACATGACCAGGCTATACTCAACAATAAACAATACAGCCTCTGTATCGACATGATCAGGCTCTACTGAACAAAATTACTGCACTGCTGGGAATACTGATATAGGAACCTCAGGAAATCCCAGATAGCGGTTAACTTTCTATTTACCGCATAAGATCCAACCGGCCTGCAACATATCACCTTGGCTGCACAAGGACAAACAGACAACCGTCTAATTTTTTTCAGACTACGACCATAGTCCACCAGCATAACGGAATACATTATTTATCTGATCATAATGCAGAAGTGGCAAATAATTTATCAATCCCTAATTAGATTGATCCTTCTAGACCACCATGCGGATGTCAACTGATAACGCAGATAACTAGTTTCAGGCTTTTAGCTCCAGCAGAACTCCCCAGGAACAGGAACTCGCTCCGGACGCTCTATCAAGCCACATTACAATTACAGACTCCGTCCATTAGGGGAGGAGTAGAATAACGGAACCATAATGAGCCGGGCGGCACGACCGTGCTTTCTGGTCACAACCATAGCAACTAGCTGAACAACCAGCGCTCCCTTGTAGATAATCAGGGAAAACCTCTCACTTGAGCAGCTACAGCGTGGAATTCATATATTATTTCTATTGTTTAAGTAAATATATTGATATTATCAGATTGTAAATATGAATCATAAGTATATATTATCGATAAAGTTTCATAGTCAAAAATGTTCTGGAGGGACCTCAAATAAGTGCACTGTTAAGACGCCTCTAGACGCCGATGTTTGCTATGAGCTTAAGATACTCGGGTCGAGACTGGCTGTTGCCAAGTTCCCTTTCAGTCTTTTCGGGGCTGTCCCCGGGAGATGAGAATTCTCACCATTGAGATTCCTCCAGTATATCTTTGGCTATTATTTGTAACAATACAGGAGTTCTTTACTTCTCCTAATGTCCTGATTCCACAAGTACTGTAGGCTGGTTACCCTTGAGGTCCGAAGGTTGTTACATTTCCTCGGTTTCTGCGGAGCCTGGAGGCTTGTTCCCTTCGCCTGCACTTCCTATGTCCTTATCTATTCTTGAAGGCTTGTTCCCTTCAGGATTGCAGTAAGGTCAGAAGGCTGGTTCCCTCCGGTTACCCCCTATTTCATCCTCATTCACACGTCCTACCTTTTTCTCTATTCTTCATGCCTTCTCACATCCTCTTAAGAAGAACAAGCAGTATCGAGGCATTCAGAGTTCAAGTTCACCCCTCGATACAAGTTCATCTCAAAGCAGAGTTAATTTTGAGATGTTTCATGTATAAAAAAGTTTAAAAATAAAAATTTTGTGATTAAATTTCTTGGAAAATGTTCGCGCGAGTTACATTCTCTTGGAAGTAAATTTCGAACATTTTCATCAAAAGATATATGAAAAAGTACATGCGTAATTTCATAATTTCGGTCACATTTGGACATCAACTTTTTTAAAAAATTAATTACTGATTGATAAATGATTTGCCACTTCTATAAATTTGTTTTTATTGAAAGCTAGTTTCGAATGTTATACATTCATCTTTAGTTCTAAAAACCCACAAACATTAAAAAATCAGCAATTTGGAACAAATTTTTAAAGTTTGGAATTATTACAAAAGAAAAGTCAATTAGGAAACAAATGTATAATAATTCCAAAATGTATTTTAAATTACCGATATTCGAATATTTTTGTGTTTTTAGAACTGAAGATGAATGTATAACATTCCAAACTATTTTTCAATAAAAACAAATTTATAGAAGTAGCAAAGCATTTATCAATACCTAATTAGGTTGAACCTTCTACACCATTATGCTGAAGAAAAAAAAATAGAGAAATAGTGTATTTTTCCACTTCTTAGCTATCTTTATGGTTGTCGTTGCAAGTTACTAATGTGAGAATGCAGTGGTCAAAATAGGCATTCATACACTTTGTTATCCCCGCTCTCACTTCATCCCCATTCCGCGTGCACGTGCGTGCATTACTGTGCCTCGTGTGCTAATAAGTTTTTTGTTTGTAAATACCTCAATCATCGCGTATGACAAGGACAGGAGGACTTATAATTGTGAAAATATTAATTTATTTTATGAAAAGCATTGATTTATTAACATATTTTTTTTTTATTACATGTATTCCATTTGTTTTGTGTTTTTCTAAATACAGGGACGAAATAAGACAAGGCGAATGTATCGTCGGTCAAACTCACCACAATTCAGATAAAAGCAGTCCTAACTTGTTCGAACATATGTATTTAAACTTTGTAGTAGCAACGGAAAATTGTAAATGAGTCATTCTTTGATAATAGGGAAATCACATTCCCATGAAGAAACCGGGCATTTTTTTATGCAGCTGGCAGACATTTTTTCATTGATTTTGATAAAGCATTGTCTTAGATTGTTTAATCTGTGATTAGCATTCATGTAAATAATTTTACATATGTAAACATGCTCTAAACATAAAAATCCTCACTCCCTAACAGGTCCCATTGATTGAATTTTCTACATTGACTTTGCTTAGCTGCCAGAAAACCTAGCCTATCGCTATCAAAATAAATTAGGTGTGCAAACAAGCTTAGTATTTTCAAAAAATAATAACAAACTTGTCATAGAATAATTACGTAGACAATTAGTTAAATAAATAGCTTGTCCCTTAGCCATGTACTTCACTCTCTTACTTTTTTCAAAAATAGGTGCCAAATAAACTCATCGCCTTCTACAGCTGAGGAAAGCAGTTGGCAAGCCTTACCAGATCCCTCCAAACCGAATTGTAGCCGATATTAAGAGAAACCTCCATTAACATTCTGTGACTGTGAGATGTTAAGTTAAAAAATGTACTTCGTATTTGGTTATCCTCACTACCTCACCTGCTCATAAAATAGAGGAAATAAGTTAAACATCTGATGAATTTCTATAGTAATTTTTCAGGTTTTATGAGATTTGGTGAGGTGTAAATATGGAGGTTCAAAAGTTAAGGCCCAATCAGTAAACAACGTATTAGCACAAAAATCTCACTTCCTAGGTTCCTTAATAAATAGTTTTTACTATTTGTGTTCCACTTTTTGACCGCCCCCCGGACCATCTCATTCCTTCATAAGTTCTACGGTCAATCATTGATTATTCAAAAAAATTGTATTTCATTCAATGCTTCTCTAATTCAGTTATTTTTTATTAGACTAAAATTTATTTATCTCATACACATTGTAATCATTTAACAATAATAAAAATAATAATGTAATAATTTAACTAAAAATTATTGAAACTAAAGATATTTCAATAAAAATATATTTTATTTTATTGTTATTATTTCCTTGTAATATTCCCTCATCCTCACTCCCACTGTACTATTCTCACTCCCTCACCAACTCACTTTTGAAAATTGGAATATTTTGAATTAGCTTCCGTTCTAGAAACAATTACCAAGTGATTATTTTGATAACAAAGTGTAAGATGCAATTAAAATCTTTTTTTTTTTCTTTAATTACAGAGCTATCTGAAGTAATAAGAAAATTAATAGAAAACCTCCCTGTTTTCGAAGCATGACCAGGATACTGGAAAAAGGCATTTTTGTCAGGTTTGCTGTTACTTTTGTACTCACCTTAATAACGAATCAAATTTTTTTTTACTTAAAGTTATTAGCAGAAACATTTTATTTCTTTAGACACATTTTCTACTTTTATACAATCTGAACATTATTTTTATGCCCTACCTATTTTATATATATATATATATATATATATATATATATATATATATATATATATATATATATATATATATAATTTTTACCAAATATTTATGTTTCCAACTTTTTGCTCTTTAATGAGGGTGACCTGATCGCCAGATTTTTTAAATGTTTTTATTGGAAAAGTTGATTGATTATAATATATTTTTAAATTTTTGAACTACTTATGTGTTTATTAAAGAGGTATTCTTTGGCAATTTAAAAAAGTAATTACTTTTTTGTACACCTTTATTCGGGATCAATGCATCACTGATTTCTACTGATTAAATAACATATGTTTACAGTCACTTTTGACAAGAAGAAAGGAATTAGTTGTTTTCATTTGCCGATTTGAAATTGTCATGTATTTTTTAAATTTGATTTTATTATCCGGCCATAATTAGTGACTTTAATGAGTTTGTGTTTTTGTAATTGCCACAGATGTAATTTCACCGAAGTTATTTTAGTGTTATCAGATAGCCCCTCAAGAGAATAAGATGGCTGAGTAAGTTTTGACCCATTTTTATTAAGTTAATAGCGATTTCAAGCATGTTAAGTTTTAACATTTATATTAAACTAGAGCTCAGACATCATTCCAAATCGCAAGCACTGTTGCTATGTTCTAGTGTTATACCATTAATTCGAAATGTAATAATTTCAATTTCATTGTATTATGCCCTGATTTAATTATAAATATGGTATTGGATTTATCTTCTATCCTAATACAGTGTAATTTTGCCTTAGCATTTCCCGTACATTAAATATGAATATATTGATTATTTGGGGAATAGAAGTTTTAATAACATTCTAAATGTTTTAATCTTTGTAATTGCCTTGTAAGATTTTATGTGTCATGTCATTTGTGTTGGTTTATACTTTATTATTATTATTTGTACTATTATAAATATTTTTTGTATTTACTTTTTTTGAACATATATTGTGCATGTTTACAATCGTGTTATATATATTCACACATACAGTGGTTTCAAAAAGTATTTGCAGCCCTGTTGTATAATATTTCAGTGGAATGATTAAATCCTAAAAAAAATAAAATTTCACCATAAGTAAAATCTTGCCTTGAAAAAAACTCATTGGTTGGTTTAAAATCAACAATAAGTAATGAGAGTTAGAAACCCTTCAAAACACTAAACAATAACTGATGGAACTATTAAGAATCATACATTAGTAAATAAAGATAATGTGAATTATCAAGATTAATGAATGTTAGTGAACAAAGTGTGCATATTAGAAAATCATCAATACCATTTGCAATGTGCACCTTTTTTTAAAGGAATTTTATAACTTTTTATTTTTATTCCAATAAGCTAAAATGATTGATATTTCTATGCATATGAATTTTTTTCTGTTTTCACTACCCTTTTTATTTTGTGAAGTTTTATTTCCTTGAATCAATTAGTTTTTTAAAAACTGGGTGTGCAATTAATTTTTATCACCATTGTATGTCTCTGTGTGTGCGTAAGTGTTTGTTTGCTATATTACCTCATTTTGTTTTGAGGTCCGCCCGTTTAAGAGAAAATCGCGGCACAGACCCAATGCAGGTACAGATGATGCAAGGCACAGATAATGCGTTTTTTGGATTCAGGGGTTCTAAAACACATAAATCTTTTAAAACCGCACATCAATGACCCAATTGCAATAACTTATGTGGTAAGGAAAGTAAAAACTCTAGTGCGGTGCGCGCATCACATAACTTTCCCTTACTGTCCTATAATCATTATCTTTTTAATATAATTTTAAAGAGTTCACATTAACAATAAATGAAATAAACTCTGCAGCATTCACTTTTTCACATCTCCCACATAAGTACAATAAAAGAATTTTTTAAACAATTTAGTTACAATTCTGTACACTAACTATGTATTTTAAGTTTGTCAAGTTGAAAATATATTTTAAAAGTTTCGGTTTAGTTTCCATGGAAACACTTTGTTTCCATTAAATAATATTAAAGTAGAAATTATTAAGCTCATTTTTACTTTTGTATTCTTACATTACATTGTTACAGAGCGTATTGTTGACAACAGATTGGTGGGAGGAGGTAAGGTCACATCCATATCCTTTCGGAGGCGCTCGGTTATCCATCTAGGGTCTTGTAGTCCTCATAAGACATCCCATATCTTTGCTAATTCCGGTCCGATTACAATGATTCCTTTTTGTATTTTAGAGAATTTAATCACCTTTCATATGATTTCATACATGATTTACCATGAAATACTTACTTTTTGAGTTATGCGCAAACAAAATTTTCTTTTCGCTACAACTTTTTCCCCTGAATTTTCTTGTTGATATGCTACATGCATGAAAAGTTGAAGGGCTTTAATAAAAAGCGTTAGGCAAGTTCATCAAAATCGTTTAAGCTGTCCACGAGAAAATTGTAAAATACATGATAAAATTGCCACTTTCATTTAGTCTGATGCGCTGTATCTTTGCTAGTATTGATCCGATGTTGATTATTCTTTTTTTGATAATTTAATTACCTTTCATACATTTCTATACATAATTTACCATAAAATGCATACTTTTTAAGTAATGCGCAAAAAAAATATTCTTTTCATCATAACTTTTTCCCTGTATTTCCTCGGTGATGTACTACATATATGAAAATTTAAAGGACTTTATGAAGAAAAACTTAGGCAAGTTTTGTCAAAATCGTTAGAGCTGTTTTTGAGAAAATTGTAAAAATGTGTAAAATCGATTATATAAAGTGTTATTTTCGATTAGAGGGTTTTGACGAAAAAGTTGCTGTAACATCACATGCATGTGCCTACCTTAAATACGTAATTTCAGTATTGCACAACTTTTTGTTTCTGAGCTAGGCTGTTCACGTACACACAGACCATTTTCCGAGACTTGTTTATTTGGTCTTAGGGAACCTGTGATGCAATGTGTCATTATATAGTTAATTGGGACACCTATAAATATAAAACATTTGTTATAATTGCTAATCCTTTTTCTATCCGGCGAAAAACTGTTATAGGAAACCTAAATGTGTAAATGTGTGCAGGCGAGCATGTTTTTAAAGACTGCCTGGTTCCCCTAGAAGCTAAAGTTAAGTATGATATCTGCAAAGCTAATCTTACAGCGAATCATTGAGTATGTTTTATCTAAGAAGAACAAATGAAGCGTCAAGGAGGAAAAATCATCCTGGACCTGAAAAAAATAAAAATAAAACCTGAGTTTGCAACAATAGAAGCTGTGCTCCCACCACTCTACAGGTCACCAGTACTACCTACAACTTCCTGAGGAAATTATACATCTCAACAAGTAACTAATATTGAAATTAACAGTTACTTATCCAGTATAATTCAAGATTTTAAAAATATTCTTTCAACTTTTAATTTTAATCATTTTCTTTAAAACTGAAATGTGCTAGGGAAAAACTAAAACATGCACCACATTCTTTTTCTAAAATGAATATCATAGCTGAATTTATATTCAGTTCAATATGGAAAATCTTAACAATAACTGTATCATATCATGTTGGAAATCTGATTCTATTATTGTGATGCATGAGACATTGAGGTGCTTAATTTTTGTTGGGGAAATATATGTATATAAGATAATATGTATATCGATATAAAGATAAAAGGTCATATGTTGCTCAGTTGATACAAAGCTAGTTAATGCTTAACTATTTGTTCAGAACATTACATTAGCTCTGCGAATAAAATAAATAAAACATGAGCCAGACCATCTTGGGGCATTTCTGATATGTTTCTACTTTCAGTCCTAATTTTGATATGTGGAATATATGATGTATTAGAAGGCTTAAGCAATTCTTTTCGGCTAATGAAGTAGAAACAGAAGAAAAAAAATGATCTATTCTCCCCATCAACTTGCATCAAGATGAATTCAAACTGTGAATTGAGTTATGCCTGCCAGAGGAACCTGAGGTGGTGCCATTTAAAGACTTGGTAGCGAAGTTGGATATCCAGTATAATGAAATCGTGGTTGTGTTCTCAGGGAGGCAGGAATTTTATCAGGCCTTTATACAGGGTGTTCAGCAGCCTTGAATTCCTTGAAGATTAAAAATTTTGCTTGAATTTTTCGCATTGGTGAAACATTGGAATTCTGCTTGAAAAACAGCCAGTAATTGGGAATTTTGGTTTTTAGTCTAATAATTCCATTTTTCCATCATTACTAAGCAACAAGTGTATAAAATATTGAGAAGTTTGATGTAGTTGTTTCCCTTACCATCTCTAATTCCATGAAAGCTATCCTTTTTCCACTAACTTTCTTCATCACTTCTTCTCTCTCAAACACGTACTCGTTCTATATTCTGTCTCACTTTACCGTGTTGCTCCACCACTGGAATGGCTCTATTTTTTGTTCGTTCCATCTTTGTTTCGACCTCACAATGTGACATGTTGGTCAACGATTTTCATTCCAACCAATGTAGAGCAAACTTTATTTTGACTAACAAATAATAGATAATGAATGATTTATTTAGTTTTTTTGACTAACTAATAAAACATATTTTGTTTATTTGTTATTCTAAATAACAAATAAGGAGAATTAGTGTGAACTTTTTCTGACTTTTCCTCTTATATCTCATGAGCAGGTTTTAGCAGTTCAAACGATTTTCCATTTAAAATAAAATATGAAGCGGAATCTCTCATGGTTTCTAATTCCTAATTTGTCTAAGATTTGTGAAACTTTCAATGATATGAAATCTCACTGAATGTTATTAAATTGGCGTAATAGAACCTCAGTTTTTATTTAGTCAATCTAAAGTTATTTGATTTAGTTGATTATGTTTGTTGCCATGTATATGTATATAGACATTTTAATTATTGTTTTTATGATTTGCAAATTTAAGTCAGCGAGAGGTGTGGATATTAGACAAGTTAAGAAATACATTTTGAATGGACCCATTAGCAATAAAAGATATTTAGTCGTCTCTGATGCGTAGAGTAAGTGGATCAAGGCCATCTCTTTGGAGACAACCACCACCCACAAAACGCTGTTGGTATTGATAGAGTTGTTTTGTAGATACAGTCTCCCTAAGCCACTCATTTCAGATAATGGCCTCCATCTTATTCGCTCTAATGAGTATAAAGAATTTTTAATGGTGAGAATATGGTTGACCATATTTCATTTTCTGGCTCTTTCAATAATTTATGATCACCAATTACGGAACCAATACTTAAAACTTCGTTGGTCACAAGATCCTCATCGAAATCATCAGAACCTTTTAATCCATTTAACATTTCTTTGAATGTAAGAGCTTACCAACTTTCATCATTCATCTATGATAAAACCACAATAAAATGTAAACAGAAAAATTAAAAAAAAAAAAAATACGAATGAATTAGGCTGTTGTTTACTGCCACTTTACTGCTTCCTTCTGGAACTGTATTCAAAACTTCAAGTCAACCCGTCTGATATTTACTAAACAAAATATAAATGTAAAAATTATTTAAAAAAAAGATCATTCAGAGTGTTATAACCGGGAAATCGGATCGTTATAACAAATAAAGTTTTATAGGAAAACCACCAAAGGAGATTGTTATATTGAAGTTTTACTGTATGTGTTTTTGTTGATATAAAGATAAAAAAAAAGTCATATATTGCTCAGTTAATACAAAGCTTATATGGTTAATGTTTAATTATTTGTTCAGAACATTACAATTCCAATAAGTTGACATCCGCATGATGGTATAGAAGGATGAATGCTACTTCTATAAATTTGTTTTATTGAAAACTAGTTTCGAATGTTATACATTCATCCTCAGTTCTAAAAACACACAAAAAATTCAAAATTAAGCAATTCAAAATATAGTTTGGTATTATTACACATATTAAATTAGATTAATATAAATCAGTATTATAAAACATTTTATGAATTATGAATTTAATTAAGACAAGAAATCAAATACATGTTGGTACTCACCAAGGTTTAAATGGATTATATCAAACAGAAAAGTTTGTACTGGTTTCTTCTCGCATTGTTCTAACAACGAGAGGCAGGTAGGATGTTTTTAGGTAAACGGTTGAAGGGTCAGGGCTTTACCAGTAATGCCGGTGAGTAATTGTTTTTTCTGTTATAGATGGAAATAAATTTAAGATTGGACTATTGGAGATATTTATTTGGTCATTTAAGCAAAAATCTGGATTGAATTTGAAGGATTTTATTATTTCAAGTGCTTCATATATATTTAATTTGAGACTGTTTTCAACGTGATGTATTAATTTAACTCCTGAGTCTTTGACGAATTTATGATTATTTTCATTTAAATTAAATGCAATTCATCTAATTTAATATGTGTAATAATACCAAACTCTATTTTCAATTGCTTATTTTTGAATTTTTTGTGTGTTTTTAGAACTGAGGATGAATGTATAACATTTGAAACTAGTTTTCTATAAAACAAATTTATAGAAGTGGCAAATAATTTATCAATCCCTAATTACAATTATAAATAAGTTTGGCGAATCATCTCACTATGTTGTGAAACATAACATTGACATTTTAGGAATTGCTGACACCTGTCTCAAAGACAAACAAAAGTTAAAGCTGGGGCTTCTCTGTTTATTGTTCTGATGAAGGGAGAGGTGTCGCTTTATTTAGTCAGTTATCATATATCACAACCCTGTGATTTTCCTTATAAACAGTGAATTACGAATAAAGTGAAATAACAGCATTTAATTTTAAACATGCTGGCTGGAAAAAACTCAGAAATTTTTTTTATGCTAAAATATTAATAAATCCAACATCTCTTCTGTTAAAGATATTGATAAATTAGTTACCAGAGTTGGGCAAAAATTAATTGTAACTAATAACTAAAAACTCCCAACTTGCTTATTTGTAGTTCTGTTGAACTAACAGCTAAACCATTAATTGCTATTCTTCGACAGGCAACTAATTTTTATAACTAAATTAATTATCAGTTGAATGGACAACAAATCTTTTTTTTAGCTATTAAGTATTAGTATCAATAGTAATTACAACTAATTAATTTTATTCGTATTTGATAAATAACAACTTACAACTTCTGAGGTAAATTAACATTTATTTTTCAAATACTTGTCATTTGTTTTCATTAGCTACTTATATGCATTATATCAACTAGAGATGCACTCTTGTGCCTTTCGAACTCCAATCTTCCCCCTTCCTACAGATAATCGGCTCAACGTTTTTTCAATCAGTTAGATTACCCTCTCTTCTAGCTTTTTATGTGTATATAATCATTTTACGATAATTTTCAACAATCAATTTCATTTATCATTATGTAAAATTTTTTATTTGTGAATAAATTATTTAATTATTTTTGTTTGCTATTTAAAATCGAGCATGTCAACATTTCTTTTCTGGAGTCAGTTGGCCAAAGTTGTTGATAGAAACTGAAAATGCAAGCAACAATAAAATTACTTACCTTAAACATCAATGAAGGAAAAACACAAAACATTATACCTGTGAAACTAATTCAATTATTTTTTGTTTGTTTAATTTTTTTATTCATTTATCGGCTCAACAGGCGCCTGAAGCTGTCCTTGGCCCTCAATCGCCTTTTCCCAGTCATTGCGGTCATGAGCAAGTCTGCTGGATATTCCGCTGGATATGCTCAAGTCCTCAGTCACCGAGTTTTTCCATCTTCTCTTCGGTCTTCCGTGTGGTCTGACTCTATCCGGGGTTCCATAATATAACTGTCTGGCTCCTCTACCATCATCCATCCTGATCACATGTCCTAGCCATCGGAGATTGTCGTATAAGTCGTAGATCTCTTTGTTGCTTTTCAAACGGTATGAACCATTTTCCCTTATAGGCAGGCACCATAATGCGCCTCAACACTTTTCTCTCAAACCTGTCAATCTTTTCAGCCAGGATCTTGGATAGGGTCCATGTTGCACAGGCATAGGTCAACACGGGTCTTATGATTGTTTTGTGCAGAGTCATTTTGGTACCCCGACTTAGCAGTTTACTACAGAGGAAACTTCTTAGGGCAAAATATACTTTGTTAACCCCCATAACACGATTTTGAATCTACTCCTCTTCCTCCATCTGATCATTTACTATGGAGCCAAGATATTTAAAACTGTGCACGTACTGGAACGTATACTTTCCCACTGCTTAATGCTTTGGCGGGTTTATAGGTGTTTTCTTCCTGACCACCATAATTTTCATTTTCCCTTCATTTATAGATAGGCCCATTCTTTCTGCCTCTCTTTCTAACCATTAGCTGGCCTCCTTTATAGTCTTGAGGGACAACCCCATCAGAGCCACATTATCAGCATAACCAAGCTCTTCAATCATTTTATTAAAAATTGTACCTGACTGATTAAGCTCGGCTCTTTTCACTAAAACTTGGAGGGCAATATTAAATAGCAGTGGCGTGAGGGGGTTACCCTGTCTAACTCCTGACTTCACTGCAAAAGGTTAGCCCAGCTTACAATTTATTTTCACTAGAAACACACTCTCTCTTAATGTACATGCTGCAAGTCGGATTAACTTCGGTGGGATACCCATCTCTTCCATTGCCATGTAGAGCTCCTTTCTGATGACGGAATCATAAGCAGCTTTAAAATCAATGAAATTTTAATTTTAACCGATTTTAATTAAGAACAAAAACAAATGGCACTGTGAGATCTCTGTAAGCGTACTATTCTATGGTTCTATTCTATGGTTGAAGTGTAAATAACTTTTGGCTTATATCAATTGAGGATTGGAGGCATAATCGGGATAAGGGCCCGAAGGTACTGATTAGTAATGCAAATATTTACATAAAGAAATGTTGCAGATGTCGAAAGCTCACCTTTTATCTTGAAACTTTGAGCCATTCCTTGGAATTTATGTAACTTCTTAATTTATTAACATTTTATTTTGTACATTAAATTCAAATATTTATTGTAGAAATGAAGTAATTTTAAATTTATTATTTTATCAAAAAGTCTACTTTTTCAAATAAATTATTTTAAATTAAATAATAAAGGGCAATGTATAATTATGGTAATCCTGGTCTGTGAGGATATTACCACAATTAATTTGGTTTTAGTGTTTACGCTGGTTTAAGAAACTGCTAAATGATAGTGGACTGTATTAAATGATAAAATAAATCAATTGTTTGGGTAATTTTAAATAAAACATGGTTGAGTGAATAAATGGTCTAATGAATAAATTACATATGAAATGGAAAAATGAGGTTCTGTGCCAAATCCAGGTTAGTAAATTTTGTAAAGAAAATGAAATAAAATACATATACAATTTTAAAGGGTTGGTCTATATTTTGAGTGGACGGTGCGCATATGATGCTCCATTTGGTTTTTGGTCTATCAATCCATTTAGATAAATCTTACTTCAGGTCTTCATTCGGGTCCTCATCCTGGTTCTCCCTTCTTTCCCTCTGCTGGGCCGTAGTCCTGGCTTACTCTCTCATCCTGATTTCAAAATGCTGCATAAAAAAGGAGATGTCACAAGAGCTAAGCTCAGACTTTTAGTCCTGACCTGAACTCAAAAGGAATAATCCTATCTAATCCAGACCTCCTGTATCCTGCATTCTTCCAGTTCTCATAGTTCATTCTAGTTGCCCAGAGATAGCAGCAGGGTCAGTCTTCCTTACTTTAATAGTTCATTAAAATAAGTTTTCTTCCCTTATCAAACAGCCCACCTAAATTAATTTAGTCTAATTTACAAAAATATACAAAAGAAACCCAATGATAAATTTACAATCTAAGTAATCTAAATAATACGGTTTTCTTTTAAGACTGCTGAAAGAAGTAAATAGTAATGGAGCAATGATATATATACTCAAAGATATAAAATAAAACCAATTTGTTTTCTTTGAAGGGTAAAGATAAAGAAAAGAAAATCATGTCTTGAGAGATTGCTACAGTGTAAGAGATTATGTAAGATACATAATATGAGAGGCATAACAAAACACAGTATCACATAAGGAAAATAAAAGCACTCCAGAAGTGCTAAAAATAAAGAATTTAAAGAAAGCGCTGAGTGCTTCTAAGAGAAATAAATGTGCAACCCTATGTGCAGTAAAAAAAGAAATTCGCATCTTGGGAGTGTCATAAGCAGTTGAGCCTTGCTTATACGACACTTAACACATTGCTGATTTTGACTGCGGATAAGATATAGAGCACCTGGAATCCAGTACTCACTCCTGAGTAAGGACAAGTTGAGTTATGGTCTAATATCATGGAACAATATGATGTTTCTTGGAATAATCAATGAGTCCTCTTAAGAAATTTGCCACCCACAGTGATAACTCCTACCTTTTTACAAAAGGAGGTACAGCTCCTATGCAAAAGACATCCCTTTTGTACAAGAAAACAGTGCAGTTTTTCAGGTGAAAATGATTTTGCATTAGTGTTGGTCTTATTGGTAGCCGCACCTGGTATCTGCCTTCTGTTGTTCATGAGTGCATTTTAACGAAATGCTCTTCACAGAGCTTGTCATGTGGATCCTGCCAATCAACTGGTTTGGACTCTTCTATCTCCCAACATGCCTTAGGCTGCTATTCGATATTTTGGTGGGAACAAGTGAAGAAAGTTGATATCGCAGGATTTGAAAGGCAACGTGTCTATCCCATGACCACTAAGCCAAATGTCGGCTGGAGGAATAGTTTGTCGACGCCAGAGTGGAATGGTACACCATTGATAATGTGTGGGTATAGATCGATCCCAACTAGAAGATCGATGGTGCCTGGTGCGTGTTACCCATATTTTTACAATTATAAAAAATGATCATAATAGTAACCAAGTTTTAAAATGTTTATTAATAAATAAAATAACTTACAAATAATATATATTTTGTTCCAACATTCGTTTTGGGGCTGAACGTGTTAATGATGAAATTCATAAACCAAAATTTAGAACAATGTCTTACAAAATTGTACTATTTAAAGGAAAATAAAAAACATTTAAAATTAGGGTAATTAGTTGTTAAGTTGTATTTTTGATACTTACTGCAATATTTAAATTGTATGTTAAAACATACTTAAAATTGCCCATATCTCCCAATGGTCAATTTCTTCCCCCTAATATTATTTTCGCTTTCCACCATCTCCTAGATCTACTTGTAGACTCCTTGTATCCTCTCTCATCTCCTCCCACTTTGGCTATGGTGGATCTCGGGGACAGACTAAAACGTTTATTTTGTTTCATAATGTTACGAATTATGAAAAGCTTCGTAAGATTTGTTAATGGGATTTCAACACTTCTTCCTTTATTGTCTGTTTCACCACTTTCTGGAATTCTCTCCCTCTTACAATCCGGCATTCTCTCTCCTTTGCACATTTAAAACCCTCCTACTCCAGTTCCTGTTCACAATCCAGTTAAATGTTCTTTTATATATATATATATATATATATATATATATATATATATATATATATATATATATATTTATTTATTTATTTCATAACCATATATATTAAGTTTTTTTTTACTTCTTATCTAATCTAAGGTCTTTATCACATTTTATTAATTTAAGTTAATAACTAATTAATGTTAATTAAATAACATATTGTATATTTATCACTCAAACAAAAATAAAATATGTAAAGATGATGACTACCTTTTTATCCATGGTATTAACTGATGGATTTCCTAAAATGTGAAGATGTATAACACGCATAAACATTTGATTAAAATATTTTAAATCACAAAAAGTAAATTAATTTTAGTTGAAGTGTTTAGCTTGTAATATATGCATCATATGTAAAAATTAGATAAGTATTAAATATATATATGAAACATAATTCTTATTGAAAAGAGACCCAAGAGCATGGCTAAGGATACATGCTATTTGTTTAAATGATTAAATCGGTGTGTAAGGATAGATTTTTCTGTGAATATTATATAAATAATATAAAAACATATAGCTGAGTCCATGTTGAATACAACATTTTCCCTAGTATGATCTAAAATTCATCAATAAGCCTGTTGAAAAATATGAGGGAAGAATGGACAGTCTGCGGTTGACAGTCTGGGGTCAGTCTCTCCCCACTAGAAATAGCCTGTGGCTCTTTCTATTGTATTTTATGTTCTGTGGTTATACTGCTGTATAAGTTTCATGTTTGAGATTAATCTACAAGTCAATTTTTAGGACCTTCAATTGTTGAAAATTAAAAAAAAAAAAATCCAAATTTTGACGTCTTTTATCATTGTTGGGACAAACTTTAAAAATCTGAATTTTTTACAGATAAACTCTCTAGTGTTTGTTGTACTGTCATATAAATTTCATATTTGAGATTAATCTACAAGTCAATTTTTTAAGACTTTTCAAGTTCGTTTTTCTTTCAATTTTACAGTATATATATTACCTTTATTTCAAAAACTCGAATCAATTCGGCAAATTAATATTTTTACCGTATTTAGAAGATTGGAATTATCCAGATTCGACTTTATAACCCTGTGCCACAAAATCATGGAATTATCCAGATTCGACTTTATAACCCTGTGCCACAAAATCACTGTTGCCCAATGTAATCAGTGTGACAATGCAATCGGGTTACTGCAAATATTGTTTCTGGTCATTAATAAAATTCTAGGTTTAACCTGAGAAATAAGAGGCTAATTATTATTTATTCATTAGACCTATTCTACTTTATGCATGTACAATATGGTCGAATACTTGTGCCACCAAGTATAAAAAGATTCAAATCATGCAAAATAAATGCATGAGGTTTATTTTGGATCTTTTCCTAGAAGAAACCTCAATAATGCATGAAGTCTTAAGATGAAATGCCAGGCAATTTGAGAAAAAACCCTGGGAAAACAGCTGCTGTGAGAAAATTCACGATAAAAATGAACCTTTGTAATCGACAAAGAAAACAAATTAACCCCCTCCCCTCAAAATTTGAGATTTTACGTTTCAAGATACTTAGAATTCAAAAATAAAATAAAAACAATCTGTCCATCCACCGTCTGCAGCTTCTATCCGAAACTACCAGGCCGATTTTTTTTAAATTTGGCACCCAAGTAACAGGTCACCTGGGGATGGTCCTCGTAACTCAACATTACCATCTGCCACTTCATTTCATAATGGTGGCCGATTAAAGGTTTCATGCGCCTGTATCTCGGCCATTAATAAACTATGAAGTGTTTTGGAATTATTATGTCGAGACCTTTAAAAAAAAAAAAAAAAAAAAAAAAAAAATTACTATTTTTGGACAGGGAAAACTTGTTAAAAATATGGAAAAGTTTGGGAATTTCTTCAAGCTACTTTGTTAGACACCCTGTTTTTGGTATTCTGAGAATCCAAGACTTTGTTTTAAAAGCAAGGTACAATAGGTTTCTTTGAATCTTGTTGAATAGCTCTTACAATCTCATCAACACAAAAGTAAATTACTCCAGTGATAATTTGTGTTATAAAAAATTTAAGTACATAAGACTGAAACATGTGCTACTTTAACTTCATAATTAGTGACATAAGTTTATTTTATTGTATTTTATGTCTAGAGAGTGTTTTTTTCCACTAAGTTGTAATTTTCTTTGTTTAATTTAAATCAGAAAAATATTAAACTATAAGTTATAAAAGCAAATGCTTCAATTACTCTCTATGTTATTTAAATTATATATTTGGTAAATAAAAAAGAAATAAAATTAAATTTAAATTTAAAAAAAGTTTGCAATTATTTACACGTCTATCACAAACTTTATTTTAATTTTATATGTGTACTCCTATACATATATTAACAGTCCATGTCATCTTAATCATTATTACATACTTATATTATTTGATTTTTTAACATTTTTTAGAGGCAGCTGGTGGGGTTCGTGGGTTAATACTGCCAAAAATAAGGTAAGGCAACTTAATTTATTGGGATTGCTATTGTAAAGAAACTTTAAAAATAAAATTTATAAATTAATCTTTATTTATTTTATTTTATTCTTGAAGTTGTCTAGTTCCAATGTTTTGATTGGAATATAACAGGAGTTTTCTATCAAAAGTTGATGTATCCACTTTTCATAAAAATTGAGTTTTTGACGGATTAAAATTCTTCATTCAAAGCTACATCTAAAGGTTATTCAGTTTCTTTTCAAAACTAAAATTTTTCCTGTAATATAGGGATTCAAAATCACTCTTTTCAATAAAAAATAAACATATCTACATGATATTTGCCCATAGTAATTTTTTCACCTTTTTTTCCAAAACTTGATATACCCGCAGGCCTCCCCTGGCTATTTAATACCCTTTTCTATCAAAACTTCACATATCCAAAAATAAATTGCTTGTCGATATTTTCCTTTGCAGTTCTTTTAAAATCCTTAGAGTTAGCGTAATGACTTAGTATTCTGTCATATTCGATTTGTCATTCTGTCTCGAACCAAATGATGGCACTGCCATTCATTAGCACTCAACTGTTCTCAAGTGATAAGACAAAACTCCCATAAAAATGTATTTCAGGCATTGGTTACAGATATCACATTTGTGCACGTTAATTTAATATGGGATTGTTTACTAAATAAACTAAAACTCTAAACAATTAAAATATAAAATTGATCACTTATGGGCGATTCTCAGAAAAAAGTTTATGGCATATACCATAGGTGGCGAACCTGCTGCCTCGAGGCCACAAGTGGCCTCCAAGAACTGTGATATTCCGACCAGAAAGAGAAGGCTAAAAGGAAAACAAGTGAAAATTTTCTGATTATTCATTCGCTTTTCCTCTTATACATCGTGAACAGTGAATGGTTTTCCGCGGTTCAAAGATTTTCTGACTATTTAGAGGTAGCATAAAAGGAAAGCGAGTTTAAAAATTTTCTAACTTTTCATTCGCTTTTCCTCTTATATCTCATGAACAGTTAAATGAATTTTCGCAGTTAAAACAATTTTCCAACTATAAAGAGATGTGCTAAAAGGAAAACAAGTGTGAACATTTTCCGACTTTTCCGTATATCTCATTGGAAAATCGTTCACAGAATATAAGAGGAAAAGCGAATGAAAGTTACTTTCAAACCGTTCTTTATTTAAGCTAGATTGATTTAAATATGGAAGTAAAAATACATTATTTCAAAACTGAACATATCCATATTTCAACATATCTAACTTATCCTTTTCAATCAAAAGTTAATGTGCTCAGAATTTCTACCTTAATAACTCAAAGTGAACTAAAATTAAAATTATGAAAATTCGTTTCACTTTTATTACCTCAGAAGAGATAAGCCCAAGTAAAGTAAAGATAGAGTAAGTTAAAGTAAACAGCAGAAACTGAAGAAAACGGCAGCCAAACTAAAAATAGAAAGCAATATCTCTAAGAAGATGGCCTGGAGAGAGAAAACCAGTGAAATGAACATGGAAAGAAGTGGCCAAAAACTTTGGAGACTTGCAAAAATCCTTGCAGAAGATCAACACCAACGTGATCCAATAACATAAGAGCACAACGTAAGCATCCTCGGAGGCAAAGAAGGAGCCAACCTTCTTCTAAAGAATATCAAGGAGTACAATAATATTAATATAGATCCAGGAAGAAACAAGAACATCAAGAAGGAAGTTGCACAAGAAGACCAAGTAGCAGCAATTGTACAAGACATAGAAGACAGTTTCCAAAAGGAGGAGAGCACAATTGCTGTCTGGATAGATCTAGAAAAGGCCTTTGGCAAGGTTTGGAAAACAGAGCTACTCCTTAAAGCCAGTAAAAGCGGGATTGAAGGCAGAGCACTGGTATGGCTTAAAAGTTATCTCAGTCACAGGAAGGCAAGAGTACACCTAAATGGGAAAAAAAGCAGACAGAAAAAAATTAAAAATGGAGTTCCCCAGGGAGACGTTCTATCCCCTACTCTCTTCATACTCTTTATGAATGATATTGCGAATGTCTTGCCAAGCGGAGTAAAAGCAGCAATATACGCTGATGACCTTGTACTATGGTCTCAATCAAAATCAGCATGGATTTCCAAATACAGAATCCAACAAGCACTGGATAATGTTTGGAACTTTGCAAATGAAGGACTGAAGGACAATGCCTCAAAGACCAAATATACCATCTTTACCCTCTCCAAAAGACAACCACTGAAACTTGATCTAAAAATGGGACAGCAAATCCTCGAGCATGAAGAAAAACCCAATGTACCTTGGAATAAAGCTCGACCAACGACTCACATGGAGAACTCAGATAGAAGCATGTGTAGCAAAGGGTCTTAAGAGAACAAGCATCATGAAGAAGATCACTGGCTCAACCTGGGGTGCGGACCATGCAACACTCCGAAACCTCTATGTGGGATATGTTCACCCAGTTCTTGAATATGGTATCACAAGTTGGGGCTCTGCTGCAAGCTCAAACCTACATAGAATTTCGGTTGTACAGAACCATGGTCTTCGGATAATCACTGGATCCATGAAAGCTACTCCAGTAAATAAGATGGAAGCCATAACAAACTTACCAACTGTGCTCGACAGACGAGACCAAAAATATCTGAATCTGAGTTCCAAAGCAAATGCCATCCATGATCATCCACTGCAAGATAGAATTAAAAGAGATTACTTAACCAGACTCAAACGAAAGAGCCCAGTACACTTAATTAAAACATTGCAGAAAGAACTTGAAGTTGGAGCTGTCCAACTAAACCTTCTAGACCCATCGAGCCTCCGCCCACCCTGAGAATCACCTAAGCAAACTGAGGATCGTCGAAAATATCCCAGAAGTAAACTGCAAAGGTGAACTACCACCAGAGAAGATAAAAGCCCTGAGCCTAAAACTCATAAATGAAGAATACCCGCCCGGCGAATGGATAAGGGCATACACAGACGGTTCAGCTGTTGGAGCTCTCAGGGATGGGGGTGCAGGCATCCATATTGAATTTACAGATGGATCCACCCTGGAAAAAGCTACTCCTGCCGGCAGCAGCTCAAGCAATTACCGTGCTGAACAGGAAACCATCACTGAGGCTTGCAAAGTTCTTCTTCATCGGTTTCCAATAATAAAATAGTAATTCTCAACGAAGCACGATCAGTCCTACAGGAAATGAGAAGTTGACGCAAAGCCGAAAAAAATCTGAAAAATTTAACTGCAGTCATCAAAAGCGTGGTCGATGGTGCCGCAGGATTAGTTTCGCAATGGATCCCCGGGCACTGTGGGCTCGTAGGCAATGAAAAGGCTGATTCTTTGGCAAAAACAGGTTCATCGATGCAACAATATGATCCCTCACTAACCATAGATGAAGCAAAATCTATAAACAAGGCTGTCATCAGACAAAGATGGCTGGCTTCACATCCAACACACAACCCTCAGGATGACTACTTCCAACTAAGCAGAAAAGAGAACGTCACCATTTTCAGAATAAGGACCGGACACAACCGTCTTAAATCCCACTTATACAAAAAACTAAAAATAGGAACTAGCCCTTTATGCAACTGTGGAGAAGCTGAACAAACATCAGACCACATACTACAATCCTGCAAACTGCTAAAAAATTTGCGAGAAAAGATCTGGCCAGTGCCAGTGTCACTGGAGAGGAAACTTTACGGGAGTCTGAGATCTGAGGACTGCCGAGTTTTTGTTCTGATCTTCTGACATGGTCATTTGAATGGAGGGAACGAGGAAGAAGAAGAAGCTAAAGTAAAGATAAATTTGTTTGGTTATTGGTTCTAAATTGTCTGATAGAAAATACAATTAGAACATTCAATTTATTAATAATGAAAATAAAGATTATACATTTAAAAATTATGAAAATGTAATGACCAAAATATTTTAGAAACTGATATAAAGAGAAGAATTAAAATGCTAAGTTTTTACAATTTTACAAATAAAAGTGGATCAGTTTAGTAATATAAAGTATTTGAAAAAGAACAAAATAAAATTATACATATCTTAATTTTTAAAAAACAAAATATTAAATTTAAATCCCATCTGCAAATTAATAGATGTTATTCTGATGCGTCATTAGATGTATTCTCAAATCCTGCTTAGTATCCATCTTCTTTTTTCTTAATCTCTGATAGTGATGTTTGATAGCTATGGCAATATTACAATTTAAAACTGGTCTTTACTCACTGACCTGCATTAAACTTTACTTTTGAAACTCATGCATTGACTTTAAGAAATTTAAAATAACACTTGGTTCAATATAAGATACTTAGTCCGATTCACAGTCGAAATCAGGTCCTCACTTCAAGCTAGCCAACAAACAGTATATGCTAATGACTTTACTGAGCTATTTATCTCCCAAAAAAATGACACTAATTAAGAAGGCATAATTAAAATAGTGTGTTGATATTTTTCTTAATTTCTTTTAAACGTCCACATTTATATTTTACTTTTTAGTTTAAATAAAACTTATTCTCATGTTTGTAGAATAAATTTAAGTCAAATATAATTTTTAATATATATAACAATTCTACTTTTTGATCACTCAAACGAGCGCTTGTTCCACTGCTTATTTGATTTTAAAACTTTAATAGTTTTATCAAGGAATGAGATGGTCCGGGAGACAGTTAAAAAAAGTGGATCACAAATAGTAAAATCTATTTGTTAGGAACCGACATTTCGACCTACTTTTCAAGTCCCACTTCATCAGGGCTTTAAACAAGATACAAAAATAATAATAAAACAAGGATATATACAGTGAATGAATTAAAATAAATAATTTAAAAGACAGTGAGAAAAATGAAAACTATGATGAATTTGTAAAATATTTTTGAGATGAAACTGATAGTGTAATAACAACAACTAAAACTAAATTAGTTAATATTAATAGATTAAACTGAGATTACTAAAACTGACTATATAAAAATAATAATAGATAAATTGAAAAAGAAATAACAATAACTAAAAAATTAAAAACTGTATTAAATAAGTAAAAAGGGAAATAAAAAAAAATAAACAGACAAAATTTAGTAACTTGAAGCTCAAAGAGATGTGGAAGAGTGACTAAGTAAAAAGTAAACTAATTAAGGAGGTGGTATAGGAGAGGTAATTAAGAATGTCATTAATAGTTAAATAGAGAAGGCAGTGGGGAGGGATTATCGTTATACATGTGGGTTAATCATAAAAATAAAAAAAAAACTTTAAAATAGAAGAAAAGGAAAGGAACAATTGTAAATAATAAATTTAAAAAAGTAAAATTATAAAATGGTCAGAGGAGAAAAGAAAATTCATGGCAAAAAATATGAGCTTAAATGCCACCTGAATAGGATTTAATGAACAAAAATCATGTAAATACAGAGGAATGTATAAGTAATATTGATATAAAGTTTTTTTCAATGCCCTTACATAACAGACTAATTTAAGAGTAAAAATTATAAGTATGTAACAAGGATGAATTAAAAATTACAAAAATCCTAAAATGAGAAGAGTAATAAATTAGGCGGTATAGGAGTAATAATTAAGAAAGTCAAAATAGCTAGATAGAACAGGCAGTGGATAGGGTTTATCAATATAATGTGGGTATATCATAAAAATATATAAAAGAAGTATGGAAAGTAAAAGAAAAAGATAGATCTAAAGGAACATATGTAAATAATAAATCAAAATTAAAGTAAATATATAAGATGGGCGTAATAAATACACAGACAAAATTTAGTACCTTGAAGCCCAAAGAGATGTGGAAGAGGGCCTAAAAAGGGGAGTGCACGGTGAGTCCATCGCCGATTTTGATCAACATTTTTTGGGTATTTCTACATTGAAAAAAATTTGATCCATATCCTCCCATTTCATCCAATGGGCCGGCCTTAGGGGCTGAGAAAAAAAAATAAAACATGTTGAAAATCCTTTATTTTATATATCGTGTTTGGAGAATGATATCGACATGAATTTTTCAGCTAAACATTTGTTTTTTAGAGTTTATTAAGGAAAAATATAATCATTAAAAAATAATTGATTTGTGGTCAAATAAATTTAAAAATGTGTTTAAATTATTAAGTAAACTAGTCTCATAGATTTTGCAGATTTGGATTCAGCACATAAATAAACCTTAATGTTGAAAAAAATCATCAAAAACTGTAATGTATAGTTATATAATTTATAATCATATAATTTATACTAATATAATTAAATATTTATAATATTTAAATATTGACATTCTTGGACTTGTTAAAAAGAGGGGAGTTTCTTCTTTCCATACTTATAAAAAACTATTGCATTATCTTAGATGATTATTTTTGATTCGCTCGAAAATTTGAATATAGGGGTTTATTGATACCTTAATGTTGAAAAAATCATTGAAAACAAAAAACATTAATTTTTTCAGTCCCGAGTGTGCCCAAAATTTTTAAAAGCCACAAAATTACATTTGGGTGGGTTTGAAGCTCTGTATTTCCTCTTCAGTTTTTACCGATTTCGATTTTCATGGACTTGTTAAAAAGAGGCGAGTTTCTTCATTCGAAACATATAGAAAACTATGGCATTATCTTAGATGGTCAGGGTAAAAAAAGGTGATAACCAATTAAAAACAAAATTGAAGTTTTTTTGCAGATAAAGTTGGCTATGAAACCCATAGGAACTGTCTCTGTTAAAGCAAATTCTGTAGCTAATAACCTTTACCGATGACCCAAATTTGGTTCCTGATTTATGATAGATTATTTAAATCTTTAAAACAATTTGAAGGTGAGACCTCGGCAAAAATTTTAGGCCAAAAATTTTTATTTTTAGATTCGCTCAAAAATTTCAATATTGAGGTTTTTCAAAGTGCTAGAACCAAATCTGATGCCAGTTTTGAATAAAAAAATTCTGTTAATATACTTCACTCGGTAAAGAATACCGTTATCATTACAGATAAGCCAATACAACCCTTCAGGTCGCTCTAAAATTCAATGATTTCATTTTAAAAAATTGGATCACTACAATTTACTATTTCTGGATCCCGAATGATGTTTCGATATACACAAAAATAGGGCCTAAAAGGTTCTTATCCATGTACATATCATAACATATAAACAATATTTGTGATCAAGAAATAGTAAATATTACACTTTTATAACACTGCTATAAATAGAATAGAATAGAAAATAAACTTTATTCTGGGACTAGGTCCCTTAAGAATAACAAGCATGTACAAGTAAAAAAGATAACAGAAAAAATGTCTGGCCAAAGACTACATTAATAAAGGTCAATTAATATTTACAATAATCTCAATTAAGCATATTAGTAACGAAAAAAAAAAAAGAAAGAATATTCTTCTACTAAAAAAATAAAATAAACCTAATTTTACTTACTAAAAAAAAATGAAAAGAGAAAATAGAAAATAGAAAGAGAGAAAAACCTTAGAAAGTAAAATAATATGATAAAAATAAAAATAATATGAGTAGAGCAATCCTGAGTTAAAACAACATTAAAAACAAATTCTCACTTCTAAACAGAATTTCATTCAACTATATAAAAATAATGAAATAATTCACAAGCTTTATACGATAATTGAAACAATTATTTACTACTAATCAAGATATTGATCTCGAATTAAAATTTCACGAATTGACAGCTCTTTTGGGGAAGTGAGGAGGTGTTGAAAAAGGTGGAATTTGAATGAGGTGAGAGAAGAAGAATGTCGGATATTAGAAGGGAAGGAATTCCAGAGGACAATGGAGCGGGCAAGAAAGGAACGTTCGAATGTTCTGTGGGAATCTTGTTTCCTGTGAGTGGACCGAGGATTTGAATTGTAGGAGGCTGTAGATATAGGAAGGGAGGGTGCTGGGAGTTGATGGTTCGGTATAGGAAAGATCCTAGGAAAGATTGTCTACGAATGGAAGGGAAAAGCCACTTTAACTCGCCGTAAAGATGTGACACATGAGATCGCTTGAGGTACCGAAGACAAATCTTAAAAAACCGCTCATGATACGCTTGAGTCTGTCCTCGAGTGCAACCGAGAGGCCACCGTATACCACACAGCCATAGTCAAAGTTGGGGATAATGAGTGAGGATACAAGGAACTTGCGGGTGGGTTGTGGTAGAAGATGGCGGGAACGATGGAATAATTTTAGGGTACTTATTGACTGTCGGGAAATTTGGGCAATATGGGGTTTCCAAAAAAGGGTTTGGTCAATAGTAATCCCTAAGTTTTTGACACAGGAGCTGAAAGTGGTGGGGCGATCATTTAGAAATAAATTAGGGAAGGCGGCGTTGGATCTGAGGAGGGAGTTGGAACCAATGAGAATGGCGTGAGTTTAATTATTCAGGTTACTGGCACTTACCCCAGGCACTGATCCCATCTAGGTCTTCCTGAATATTAGCAAACCCAACTAATAGCTCAGAAGAAGGGAAGAATAAATAGATTTGGAAGTCATCGGGCTAAAGGTGGTGGGAACAGTGGTGGATTGAATCGGGAAGGTCATTGATATAGGAATTGAAAAGGAGAGGGGAAATGCTAGAACCTTTGGCTACTCCTGAGGACAGGGTAAGGTAGGAAGATAGGGGTTGATTAGATAACTACTTGAGACCAATCGGAAAGGAAAGATTGAAACCAGAGAACAGAACTATTGGAAAAGGATAGGGATTTTAGTTTGGTAAAGATGATGGAATGGTCAAGGGAATCAAAAGCTTTAGAGAAGTCAAGGAGTATTAGTACTGTTAACTTTTTTTCGTCCATAGCGGTATGTATATCACTGGTGATTTTGATGAGAGCGGATTGTGTGGAGAAGCTGGGTCGGAAACTAGATTGGAGAGGATCAAGTAGTTTGGACTTTTCGAGGAAGCTAGATATTTGTGATTGGACTATTCTTTCTAATGGTTTGGACAGGCTAGAGAGGATGGCTATTGGGCTATAGTCTTTAGGAGATGTTGGATTGGAGATTTTGTTAATGGGATGGGCTAAAGCTTTTTTCCAGGTGGTAGGAAATACTGACAGTATCTGCCCGACCCTTGGATCGTACAGAGCTTATATTGTGCTTGTGTTAGTGCCTAAAGTTTTATTTCAGTTGAGTTTTATTAAAACAATTAGTTCTAGCTTCAAAGTAAACCAATGTGCTGGACCCTCAGGAGCCCAAATTCAGCCTAATTTGGACCAATTGGCAAATTCAAAAAAAAGGAAAATGAATCAAAATAATCTACCTGTAAGTAACAGCTTTTTTATATTATCGGACGATGAAGATTATCAAGAATCAATAAACAGTGCAAAAATTAAACCTTTCCCACCAATGGTTGTATATAACGCATTTGGTGATTACGAACAACTTTTAAAATCAATAAATGAAAACAAAGGGAAATAAACATCAAATATCGGAAAAATAAAACTATTTTCGTAACATACATACAAGATGACTTTAAAAAAGTTCAAGATCAGTTATTAGAAAAAGGTCAGGAATTTTATTCCTACATACCAAAAACTGAAATCAAACCTAAAATTATCATGAAAGGACCTCCCCCAAATTTTGAATGTGAATTCATAAATAAAAGACAACATTAAAAAGAATTAAAGTTATCAAAGTAACACAAATGATTAAAAAAAAAGAAATCCCCCATGTCAGATTACCTATCAGGGTCATTACCCTGGAAGACAAACTTCAATTAAATATGATTAAAAAAATAAGAGCTGTGGGAAACATCATCAGTTGGGAAACATATATCAATAAGAAAGAAGTAATTCAATGTTTCAACTGCCAAGCTTTTAACCATTTATCGATCAATTGCCATAAAAAAACAAAATGTATGAAATGTTTGGGGACTCATCATACCAACAATTGTTTAAATGAAAATATTGACGATTGCGTACCAAAATGTGCCAACTGCGAGGGCCCCCACACAGCTAATTCCAAAGAATGCTCTCATTACGAAAATAATGCAATCCTGAGGCTGAGTAAACAATCACCTGAAGTGCAACTCTCAAGTCTCAGAAGTATAAATTCAAAAAAAGAATTCCCAGATCTTCCTAAGTCTACAGCTAAATGAAGGTCCCAAGGAACTTTTATAACTAAAAGGAACCGTCTATGATGGATATGTTTAAGGAAATTAAATCTATATTCAGCACTTTCAAAATTTCTGCTATTTTGAAAAATTTCAAACAAATACTGGCTAAAATGAATACGGCAGAAGACGGAATTTCAAAATTCTTCATATTATTTGAAGGCATTATTGCTCTACTGGATTAATGGACTGTATGTATTATCTTTACAATTACGCTATTGTATTAATATCTTCTCTATATTATTTATTTATACAAATTGCAGATTTGTTCAAATTCTTAAAATTGTACACAGTTAACTTTGCATACAATAACAAAAATCCAATTTACGTGACCTATAATCATTCACATATAAAGAGTTTTAATAAACAATCTCAGGTTCTTATCTCTGCACAGTCCGGCCAACCTAGAATTATGATCCCTCCCAGTGTTGTTATTGCTCACGTAATATTATACGAGCTTAGTTCTACTATAATTTCTTTAAAGTGTCTAATTAAATTAATAATGAACACGTATTATTATTTTATTGTTTATGGCTCATAACTCTATAAATTGTTTATTTTGGAACGCTCGGTCCATTAAAAATAAACTACTCGAGTTAAAGGACTTTATTTCCTCTAACAATCCAAAAATCTTGGCAATAACTGAAACCCATCTATCAAATTCTGACAAAGTGAAAATCTCTAATTTCAACATTTATAGATCGGATCGAGATCGAAATGGAGGCGGCGTCATGCTTATCATCGATAAATCATTTAAACAACCCCACTGTCCATTACCTCATTTAAAATTCATTGAAGCGGTTGCTGTTAATTTACACTTGATTAATAATTGTACATTAACCACCAAGCAAATCCATCTGTTACCATGACTTAAAAAGATTATCAGCCTTAAATGAGCAGGTACTTATAATAGGAGACTTAAACAGTAAAAATAAATTACGGAATTGTCGTAATACTGACAAAAATGGCAAACTACTTTTAAATTTAGCTTCACTTCTAAAACTCCAAATTTTTTCTCTGGATAAACCTACGTATTACCCTATTAACGGGCGTTCCAAGCCAAGTACACTCGACGTCTTATTAACGATATCATTTTATTCACTGAGCCGTCTTATATCTCTACCAATCTTAAGTTTGGACCACAACCCAGTTTTATTTCGCATCAAAATACCAGTATAAAGAGGCAAACTGGCCTAAATACAAAAAAATTTCTAAATGATAATTTAGTTGAGTATAGAATTCAATCCTATACTCAACAGTAAAGATGCAATAGATGAAGCAATCAGCAACCTATCAGAATCGATTTCCACTGCAGCTCACCAATCCATATCCAAAACATATGTTACTCCAAGAGTTGATAAAATCCCTATTTCTGTTAAAATTTTAATTAAATTTAAAAATAAAGTCCAGTACTCGAATTCCACTACACTTAAGAAATTTCTTACTAAACTTACAAGTCTCCTTAGAAATAAACTCTAGGAGTGGAGAAACAAAATCTCGTCTAAAACACTAGAATCATTTGAAAAAGGTTCTCAACCCCTGTGGAAAATACTCAAATTTTTTACCAAATGAAATCAATCAATCCCTTACCTAAAAACCTCTAATGCTACATACAAATACAATTCAAAACAAAAACTAAAGATTTTAGACTTTGCAAGTAACAATCCAAATAACTCAATCGCAAAATATCATTTAAATAAAGTAATTAAAAATTTGACGACTATATGACTTTAATACCAGCTTCCGCTGGTTTTAAACACACTTCTCCACAGGAAGTCGTGACTCTCATCAAGTCCCTCAACATTAATGAGTCACCTGTCCCAAATATCATACCTGCAATATTGATTAAAAACCTTTCAAAAAAAGCAATAATTCACATTACAAAAATTTTTAATAGCTGTATGAGACTTAAATACTTTCCGGTCAATTGGAAAAGTGCAGAACTTATCCCTTTGATCAAACCACATAAAGATCCCGATACAAGTTATAGACCCATTAGCCTTCTTAATATTTTTTTTATGACTGTTAACTGAAAAAATCATAAAGCATTGCCTTAATCAACATACTTTAGCCAATAAAATTTTAATAAACAAACAATTCGGATTCCGACATTGCCAAACATTTTAATAAACAAACAATTCGGATTCCGACATTGCCATTCGACTACCAGCCAACTAGCTTGTGTGGTAGATAATATAACCGAAAATTTTAATAATAAAAAACATACCGGCATGATCCTTATCGACATTGAAAAAGCGTTCGATACTGTCACTCCAAATTTACTAATTTATAAATTAATAAAACTTAACATCCCAAGATATCTAATATTACTCATAGAGTCATTTTTAAGCAGTAGATCTTTCTACGTATCAGTCAGTAATTTATCTTCCCCCATTTACTACACTGTTAACGGTCTCCCACAAGGATCCTGCCTAAGTCCAATATTATTTAATTTATTCATAAATGATTTTTCTAAAATCAAAAACGTTGATATAGCCCTCTTTGCCGATGACACAGCGTTATTCTCTTCCTCTTACCGAATAGACACCATTATCAATAGATTAACTCTAGCATTCAAAAAAACATCCAAATGTAAAAATATAGAAAATGGGGACTAAACCTAAACATAGACAAAACGGAGACCATCATTTTTACTAAACAAAGTATTTTATTTTAATATCTTGTATTTCATTTAAATAGCCAGTATTTTATTAATTCTCAGAAGTGTTGATTTTTTTTTTTTTTTTTATTTCTCATTTATATTTTTACCAATAAGTAAAATATAATTTATGTCCAAATAAGTTGTATAAAAAAAATGTATTGTATAAGGGTACATCCCGAATCAATTATAAATGTTCAATGGAATACTATTTATGGAATAAACTATATTTATTAAAAAAAAAAAAGGAAATACTGAATTTTTGAGGGAAAAATTATATATGAACAGAAGAACTGGTAAGATTTCGAGAAGGCATAATTTAAAAAATTTGACGAGTATTCCATCAAAGCTTGTGGAATTGGTATGCGATTTTACTTTGGAGGAAATAAGGTCAGTAGGAAAGATGTCGGAAAAATAAAAATTACTGGATATCAGTTTAATTCATCGGGTGAGACTTGAATGATTAATGAGGAAGAGGATTCACAAAGAGAGAGTTTGCGAAACAGTTGCCATTTTGATTTAGAGTCAGGAGCAGTGGAAAGGGCTTCATGAAAGTAATTGGATTTTGCCTGATTGTTGTCTGTGTCAAATTGTGGAGTACCCTAAATGCTTGAAAGTCATCTGCTAACCTTGTACGTCTGAAGCGTCTACGGGCTGCCTCATGCCTCTTCTGAAGGTCTGTAATTTCTTGACCCATCCATGGAGCAGGTTGGCGATGGAAGGTAGAGTTTCTGAGTGGTACATGGGTGTCAAGGATACTGACAAGATTAGATGTGAGGATGTCAACCATGGAGTCAATAGGACAGGAATAGATTTCACTCCAATTCAGGGTTTCTAGGTCGGGTAAGATGTTTTCACGGGTGAGGGTGCCAAGGTTGCGGAAAGTTATAGTTTTAGGAGAGATTGCTGGAGTTCGGATATTGTATAATATTTGGATTAGGTCATGAGATGGAACGGGCAATTGAGAAGAGGAGAAAAGGTTCTGCGGTGAATCAATGACATGCAGCTCCAACCATGTGTCGGACCAGCAAGTATGGTGGGTGGGAGCGAAAGGAACAATGAAGAGATTAAGGGAAAAGAAGAGATTTTCCAGGCAGAGTTTGTCATTGGAATCAGAAAGGAAATAATTGGTATTAAGGTCTTCCGAGATTATGATATTGTAGAAAGGAACTTGGTTATAAAGGTTAGATTCAAATGATGAGTTAAAAGGGACCGAAGGAGGGTCCTACAGCACATAGGTGAGGATGGGCGTTGCTGAAAATTTCAACGAGAAGGAATTCCATGTGTGGATAGTCGGATGGGGATGAAACATCTAGGGTTCTGGATTTCAGATTTTTATGGACATAAAGGCCTATACCTCCACCAGTCCGCTCAATCCGGTCGTGGCGGATAAAGGAATATTCAGGTAGGGAAACAGAAGAAGAAGGAATGAAGGGCTTTAGCAATGTTTCAGAAACTGCAATGATATGGTAAAAGTTTTGGGTGAAATATTGTAGGAATTCGTCATAATGAGCAGGTAGGGACTGGGAATAAATGTGACAGACTGCGAACCACGCATACTTTAATTTACCTACAGACCTTTTTTGTTGGGTGAGCCAGTACATGTGTCTGTTTTGTCATCATAGACAAAAAAATAAGAAAAAGTAATATTTACATCAGAGAGACCAAATTTTTTAAAATGAAATAATTAAATTTTGGAGCGTTCTTGAGTAAAGTATATTAACAGAATTTTTTTATTCAAAACGCGTCAGATTTGGTTTTAGCACTTTGAAAAACCCCTATATTCAAATTTTCGAGCGAATCTAAAATAGTCATCTAAGATAATGCAATAGTTTTTTATAAGTATGGAAAGAAGAAACTCTCCTCTTTTTAACAAGTCCAAGAACGTCAATATTTAAATATTATAAATATTTAATTATATTAGTATAAATTATATGATTATAAATTATATAACTATACATTACAGTTTTTGATGATTTTTTTCAACATTAGGGTTTATTTATATGCTGAATCCAAATCTGCAATCATTTTTGATGTGAAAAAATCTATGAGGCTAGTTTACTTAATAATTTAAACACATTTTTAAATTTATTTGACCACAAATCAATTATTTTTTAATGTTTATATTTTTCCTTTAATACACTCTAAAATACAAAAGTTTGCCCATCTTATATATTTACTTTTATTTTGATTTATTATTTACATATGTTCCTTTAGATCTATCTTTTTCTTTTACTTTCCATACTTCTTTTATATATTTTTATGATATACCCACATTATATTGATAAACCCTACCCACTGCCTGTTCTATCTAGCTATTTTGACTTTCTTAATTATTACCCCTATACCGCCTAATTTATTACTCTTCTAATTTAAGGATTTTTGTAATTTTTAATTCATCCTTGGTACATACTTATAATTTTCACTCTTAAATTAGTCTGTTATGTAAGGGCATTGAAAAAAACTTTATATCAATATTACTTATACATTCCTCTGTATTTACATGATTTTTGTTCATTAAATCCTCTTCAGGTGGCATTTAAGCTCATATTTTTTGCCATGAATTTTCTTTTCTCCTCTGACCATTTTATAATTTTACTTTTTTAAATTTATTATTTACAATTGTTCCTTTCCTTTTCTTCTATTTTAAAGTTTTTTTTTTATTTTTATGATTAACCCACATGTATAACGATAATCCCTCCCCACTGCCTTCTCTATTTAACTATTAATGACATTCTTAATTACCTCTCCTATACCACCTCCTTAATTAGTTTACTTTTTACTTAGTCACTCTTCCACATCTCTTTGAGCTTCAAGTTACTAAATTTTGTCTGTTTATTTTTTTTTATTTCCCTTTTTACTTATTTAATACAGTTTTTAATTTTTTAGTTATTGTTATTTCTTTTTCAATTTATATATTATTATTTTTATATAGTCAGTTTTAGTAATCTCAGTTTAATCTATTAATATTAACTAATTTAGTTTTAGTTGTTGTTATTACACTATCAGTTTCATCTCAAAAATATTTTACAAATTCATCATAGTTTTCATTTTTCTCACTGTCTTTTAAATTATTTATTTTAATTCATTCACTGTATATATCCTTGTTTTATTATTATTTTTGTATCTTGTTTAAAGCCCTGATGAAGTGGGACTTGAAAAGTAGGTCGAAATGTCGGTTCCTAACAAATAGATTTTACTATTTGTGATCCACTTTTTTTGACCGTCTCCTGGATCTTCTCATTCCTTCATAAAAGTTTTATGGTCAACTATTGATTATTCGCTATAATAGTTTTAATGTCAATAGTTTTTTCTTCTTTAAAATATAATTGTTTATAAGTCTATTTCTTTAGTGGGCATTTCTTCGTTCTGTCTGCTCACTCGCCCCGTTTCAGTTTTCTTGATGGTTTGGTCCGATGTACACTGTGGATTAGTTGTGCAGGTCTATTACAAAAAAAACAGGTCCGTAATCGCTACACAGAAAGCTTTTCGCCTGCATTTCAACATTCCCTACACGCGTTCTGTTTCTGATATGAAAACAATTTGTACCTAGATTTGAAATTTGAAAGAAACAGGAGGAACACAACCACAAAGAAGATTTCGAAGACAAAGAATGGTAAGGGGGATCTTAGGTGGCCTGCATGCTCCCCAGATCTTAGCCTTTGTTTTTTTTTTCTTACTGAAAGGAAAAAGTTTTTAAACATAGCCCCTACATCCTAAAAGAGTTAAAAGACAGAATTAGAGAAGAAATTCTCGCCATACCCATCACAGTTTGGCGTTGGGCTGTAGAAAACTTCAGAGAGCTCCTCCAACAATGTATTGATGTTAACTGGCAATAATATTTGGTGATATTAACTATTAAAATGAACTGCATGGGGAAAACTAATTTTTATAAAAATGCAGTTTTTTCAGTATCTCATTCCGTTAATTTTTTATAACCTTTCAAAACTGGGGAATCTGGAGTGTCCCACCTGTATAATTTTCCTTTTTTTTTCTTCTTTTTTTTTTCTTTTTATTTTAATTTCAATTCTGTATTGTATTAAGGTAAATGATCCAAAAGTTGACAGGCTCCTTAAGTTGAAACTTCAGATTTAATTTTGTTTAAATCAACAATTAGATTAAGAAAAGATAATTCATTAAATTTGTCGCTAACATTATTCTTCAACTACCATTCTTTCAATTAGCAGTAAATTTAATGAATTCTTTTCAATCTAATTGTTGGTTTTCAAATTTAAATCTGAAGTGTCAACTTAAGGAACCTGTTAACTTCTTGGTCATTTACCTTATTTCATCTTTGAAATACAAAAATTTTCATGTAATAAAGTTTTTTACATTTTAATTAACATATATCTAGTATAATCTTCAATCTTTTCAGTCAGCTGAAGTTTTTGAGTTCATGAAAAAAGACATAAGTGAATTCTCTTCGGCTGTTAAAACTGAAGCAACTACTATAGCAGAAGTTGTAAAATGTGAAGCATCAACCATTGCTGAAGCAGTGAAAGATACTTTACAGGTAGGTAATTATTTTATATACAATTGCATGGATGAAAAATAGCTAGATCATAGTATTATTAAAATATCTATTTTTTATGTTAATCATACACACACAATCACACACAAATGTGCTGGTTCAGGTTTTATTGGCCTGATATAGGTTGATACTTCACAAAGAGTTGTCAATTAATAACATCTACCATGAAATGGGATTACATACTTTAACAAATAAAAATAATGTACTTAAAATATTCTATAATGATTTCATTCCTCAATCGTAAAATGAATTTTCAGTTAGACAACGATGAGTCTACTGCTGGAACTGTAAAAAAGTCTGTAAGTTCGTTCTTCAGCCAGCTGTGGGAACCTATTACTATTGATGACCAGCTGAGTCCAATGGTCATAAAGGACTCTGAACCTGTATGCATGACTGACCTTCAGGTAGGAGAATATTATTACATTGTTTATTTGTTTTTAAAGTAGTTTTATTGCTCTGCTATAATTTTTTAAAAATTAATTCAAAAGTTCATTATTTTCAAACATGTAACTAAACCAAGTTACTAGCTAACTTCGGAAAGTAATTGAGTTTACATGTTCATGCACAGTAGTATAAAACTTTAAAATAATCTACATGGTTCGGTAATTTAAAGATAAACCGATCTTTGATGAATTAGGTGGTATTGGTATCATGTATGCGAAATTTAATTCTTATTAAAAATTTGATTTGAACGTGAACATTTTAGTTCTAATCTTGCTAATTGTCTTTCAAAAATTTTGGCATTTGTGAATCCCTATTATAAAGTATTCTTAAAGCAAACTAGCCCAATGGTTTAACATTCATACCAGTGGAATAATAATCCATAATATCATTATTTTTAACTAGCTCCTTGTCCCTGAAGTATTACCAATAAGTTGCATCTGACATTGCACACATAAAAGGTCCTGTATCAATTTGAGCCTTGTGGGTAGTTCCTCAATATTAATATTAATTTCAATAGGAGGAGCAGTTTCTGAATTATCCACTTAATTTAATAAAAAATCATTTTCTTGTGGGATTTTTCATCATTACACATAGAATTATTCCTCAATGGCCTACTTACATTTTTCAGTTGCCGGATTTCTGTAACGTTCTTCACTTTACACATTTTCTTTAATATGACAGTTTGAGCACGCTTACTTTTTGTACTACATTGCAGACTTGTATAGTTAGTATAGCTACACACCAGACGAGATGTTTTATCCATAAAATAGATTTCCTGCTTTATTTCCCCTGGTCTTGCCACCACAACTCTTCTGCCACATTTTCAGTTTTAGCTTGGGACATGGCATTCTGAAATGCTAGTGTGGCTGGATCTTCTAAAAATAATTGAATAATTGAGTTGAGAAACCCCGTAAGTCACTTTTTGGGGTTATTTAAAATTTGATGGATTTCCATTCTTCGGAGCTAGACACGTATTTTGGGAGCATAGCCCCAGAAGTCCGATACATTTTCGCTGTTTTTTAATGATGGTGAGTCATCATTTAGCTAAGAAACGCCTTAAGTAAGTGAAGTTAAGTCTGATATTTTTCAGTGGCCCACATGTGAAACAGATAAAAAACCAGAAGCTGACTAATTAATCTAGTCTGAATATACTTTTATAAACAATTGTATTGACAATTATTATTTTCCTTATTACTTCCGTAAAGTTGATTGATTTGAGAAACCCTGTAAGTCGAGCAAATTTAAATTTAAACACCATGATGACTCTTATTGTCTTAATTGGTAACATAATAGGTTGTCAATAGTCAGTCAAATTTTAATAATCAATTGTTTTGAGTTACCTTGAACCATTACACTTTGGCCTGCAATGTTTTTTTTGTTTTCCGAAAATTTAGTTTCTATGACTTATGGGGTATCTCAAATCAGCAATTCTACTTTTCTCTCCCTCCTTTCTTTGTCAGGTATATTAAAAATCTATCTCTTAAGGATATCTCAAAGTTTGCATTATACTTGCATCTGGTAGCCAGCCTTCGAACTCTTGCAGCCCAATCCACAATTGTTTTATCCTCTTCCTTAAAAGCCAGATCAAATTTCTGCCTATGTGAGAAAAACCAAGACTTAATTATAATCTACAAACACCACCACCTCTAGTTCCTTTGGCAGGCATAAGTTTATTAGCAGTTCGTACGAAATCTTGATGGAAGTTAGTGAGGAGAATAGATCGTTTTTTCTCTTCTGTTTCGACTTCATTAGCTAAAAAGAATTGTTTAAGCCTTCTTACTTTACACATTCTACTCATTTAAGTTCTGATTGAAAGTCGGTACATCTCCAAAATACCCCTCGATGGTTTGGCTCATGTTGTATTTCTTTTATCCGCCGTGCCAATGTAATATCCGGAACAAATAATTAATCATGAACCATATAAGCTTTTTGTTAACTTAGCAACATATGACTTCGGAACTTTATAATGACAAACCATATATATTCCAAAATACGGCAGTAGATTACGCACAATGCTTCATTTATTACAATAATTATTGAAATTCATTCGCAAGTCCTAAATGTAGATTTTATCTGAAGCCGGCCAAATACAACATTTTACGGTTCCGATTTCGTTTTAAATTTAATCCAATAAATTGACTAAAATGTGTCTTAAATGTTACATTTCAGAGTCTTGATATCCTTGAATTTTTTATGCTATATCGTTGGGCATCTTGTATTAGTACCTATTTTTTTGGAGCCTGATGTATTACTTAATAAAACAGTGCCAAAGCCTTCCTGCAAAAGTTTTCAGTATCAATGGAATTTTGCTCCAATTTTCCTTTCTTTCTTTATTTAGGAATTATATTTGGTTGGATTGCATCGTTTCAAGTGCATTTAATAGTTTGTAATATTATTTGGCATTGTTATGATTATTATTAAATTATGCTTTTGGAAATATTATCTTATTGCTTCTGTTCTCTGTTTTATTTATTCATTTTTTTTTTTTTGTACTTCTTTTTCTTCATACCAATTTACTCCTTCCCTCTTTTCCTTACTCTTCTTTCTCTTACCTCTACTAATTTGTAAATTCATTTTGTTTGCATTCATTTTTTTTTTCTAAATTTTTTCATTACTTATAAAATTTTGTTCCTAACAGTAATGCTCTTTAATACAATGTTTTTTAAAATTATAGGTCTCTATTTATAATGCACACAAAAAAAAGTTTTGCACTACCCCTCTTTTTATTGAAAACTAAAAAAAAAAGTAGAAATTCAAGGAGTTAATTAATATGAAGTAGATCTTATTCCAAAATATTGTTTTTATGAAAGAATTATTTTTTTTTTTTTTTTTTTACAAAAAGCTTTTGAAAAATTTTTAATGTGTGTATATATGTTTTATTATATGGAATGTAAAATGAGTAAGATCCATTTCATGATGAAGGAGAGAATGGATGAGGAATCACTTGTGGTTTTTCAACTTTAGTAAGATTATTTGTGTTACAGTATAAGCACCATCTTCTTATTACTGAGGCTAAGACTTTCACCGAGTGCATATCTGATGAGGAACAACCACAGTTTGATGCTTGGTACAATATTGTGGAGGAGGACTTCAGTGATGTTGATTCCCTAGGTAGACAGCTTTCTTCATGCCCAGCTTTGGAAGACAAATACCGAGAACTTGTTCCAGATCAGGTTTTTAAATTTTTTTCTGTAAACTGTTATCAACATGAAAATAATTGTTCTACTTATCTTCATTTACCTTACAGCATTGTTAGTTTTAGAATTAGCATTAGTTTTTATAGAATTAATTCTTATTCTATCACAAAGAAAATTATTGAAAATTTATTAATTTAAGGGAAAATTTGAAGTTCAATTTCATCTCACGTTTATGGGCAATTGAATCTCTGAAGGCAGACTTTTTTTTTCTTGTTCTCATTTTGAAAATAACATCGATTGTATGCTATGAAGAAGAATTTAAATTTGAATGAGGATGTTATAATTAGTTGGTTTAAATTATGTATAGACGTTATATGAAGTGTAGATTTTATTTCTAGTTGATTTTATAAGCCTAAATACTCTTTCAAATTTTTTTATTTTTTTTTCGTAGGTTTGAATGGTAGATTTTTGTAGTTTTAAAATTAAAAGAATTCTTCTCGCTCCATAATGCTACGCAATTTTTCCTTACCATTTCATTCTAAAATATCTCAATAAAATTGTTTTCTTTATAAAAAAAGTGCATTGATTAGAATTGCTAACTGCTATTAAAATCATATATTACACTAGGGAAGCTTTCCTTTTCTTTTTATCTAATTTATTTGTTATTATAACGTATGAAAACTAATTGAGAAGGAAAGGATGGTTATTGCGTATTTGAATATAGTGGTAAGTTAAGTTAGGTGCTAGTTAATTGATTTTAGTTACTATCTTACAAAATATCTAATATCACAAGAAATACCTGCATTGAGCAAACTAATTGTCAAACTTAAGCCGGGTTTACATGTAGGTATTATCAGGTAACACAAAACTGTTTCATCCATGTTTTACCAAAACAGTTATGAGTTTCTACAAATCCCACAACAACCCATTTACATATTCGTGTGATTCACTGAAACATCCTGTTAATGGAAACAGGCTCATGATATGCTGAAATAACCGATTATTATGGCGAATTTGTCAGCATTATTTATTACGATGGACACCAAACTGGCTGAAATTGCTGTTACCTATGTAATTTAAAGGGGTGGATTTCTCCTTCTGAATAAAAAAAAATTGAAAGAAAAGACAATGGTGGACCCTCAGTATTCACAACGATAGAGATCGGTAAGTATAAGATGAACAATTTTTTTTTCATCCCTAAATATATAAAATTTAGATTGGTGGATTAATTCAAATGTAATCTTATTTTATATATTTTGGTATACAGTTGTAATTATAATTATTATAACAGCTGCCGTTCGGTTATTATTTAATAGGATATCACTTTGTAAAAATCTTTCTGTCTTAAATCATTTCTATTGCAAATACATTGCTATGTTACAGGCTTGGGGGCGTACATTTTATGATCGAGCCATCGGGCTTGTTAGAAATCTTCTGTAGGATGTCTACAGAAGAATTTTGAGATCTGCTTCAAAAAATTGGACCATATATATTCTAAAATGACACCAAATGGGGAAAAGCCATACCATTGAATGAGAAGTTACCTCTAACGCTGAGATTCCTGGCCACTAGAGATAGTTTCCAAAGTTTGCACTATTTGTTTGTTAACTCTCTGTTCCTGAATTCCAAAACAATACCAGAACTCTGCAAAGCATAATGAGTTAAAGAATTTTATCAAGGTATGTAAATAAGTAGGTGTACATATGTACAGTTTCTAAATGATTTCTTAATAATTTTAATGAACTGAAATTTTACATGAAAATGAAAATTCAAAAAAACAGATACAAAAAATATGAGCGATTTACTCTTAAAATTAACCTATTAATTTTAAGAAAAGGAAAAAAGAACAAAGAAAAAGAACTTTGCTATAAGAATGCCAACCATGGATGGCACCCAGCTGGGTTTGAGTAAGACTGTAAAACACCTAGGTGTTACATTGGATCACAGACCAGGCCGGCACCAACATGTGGAAAACATAACAAATAAAGCACTCAAGTGCCTCTGGGCCAGTAAAGATGCGGTGGGCAAGACTTGGTGTCTCAAACCAGGAATGGTCAACTGGCTGTTCTCAACAGCCGTTAGACCTATGGTAACTTATGCAGCCCTTCTATGGTGGCATAAGGCACAGGCGAGTGGATCCAGAATTAAGCTGGAGAAGCTACAGAGACTGGCCTTTTTAATGATAACAGGTGCAATGAGAACTACTCCAACAGCTGCTATGGAGGTAATGCTTGACTAATTACCACTACACTCTGAGAATGAATCACAGGGCTACAAAGTTACCGGTCAACTTCATCTGTGCTACTCATCCAGTTCCCTCATCCTGGATGTTACTACTTCACCATATTTATCACAATTATCTTTATCTAATCTTTACAAACTTATAAGATATGACCATGCTATGCAAATTTTCCTTAGATATTTCTTACATTTTTGTTGGAAAACGTATACTTTGACCTTAAGGAGCATCTCTGCATGTGGATATTAAGGAACTTTTTATCATACAATTTTTTTAAGGAACTATACAAATTGAGAAATCAGAAAGCTGCTTAGTTAGCAGGAGTATTGATTTACTTGGAAAATTGAAGACATTATACCAAAAACAATTTCTACACCACAGCGGACTCTTGTGAAAAACACGTTCTTTACTACCCTTTTCATGCATACCAGGGTAAGGTTTCATTATCTGTTTACTTCATCCAATCCAATCAAATCCATCATCAAAGTAAAGACATTCTGCTATAAACCAGCAGTTCATCTGCTGGTAGTTGCAATTAGTCGTCTTCAACTCTAACAGTTCACAGTTTCGAAAAACAGTACCATCCCTTTTTCTTATCTGGCAACCGCTATTAACAAATAGAAAACAGTAGTTGACTTCAATGAGAGCCATTAGGACCATTAGTTGTAAAATTCTGATCCACTATTAATTGGTGATTGAATCATGATACGTTTCTCACCCAACGAACCAACACAATGGTTGAAATTCGACTTTTCTTCATAGTCCTGGGCTATTTGATGCCACTCATCTTGAGAGTTTGTTATCTGAAAAAAAAAAATGCATAAATTAGTCTCTAGCCAATAAGTTTATATTTGATTTTAATTGCAGGGCATTGAAACTCCCGAGGTTGATGAGAATAGTGAGTGTTTTACGATTGAGTCAAAATGAATCAAACACTCCTCAACAACAAGTCACGCAAGAAAAGGGAGGTGAGTTTTCAAACCTATAGATGCAATTTTCAAAGTAGACAAAAAACGAACTCTTAGGGTCCTATGCATAGACCTTAATAGACTTAATAATTTTTAAGGTTTTCTTTAGCTTAAGGAAAGATTTTGTTTGCCAAAACCTCCCTTAAGCTTACAGATTTTTCAATTTGTATTGTTTCTTAAAAAAATTCTTAATCTCTGTATACAAAGATGCTCCTCAGGGTCAAAGCTAACAGTTTTCAAAGAAAATGTAAGAATTATTTTTGGTTGGAAAATGCCTACTTTAATATTTTTTAATTAATTTATTATCCGTGTTTTCAGGTTTTTAATATGTGTGATATGTTGGAAGATTTTATTGTGACATAATCCTTAAAAATAACTGAGAAACTTGAATCAGGATTAGGAAATTACGGAATATCTTGTATCGGGCCATTAGTAAATCTATCTGTCACTAGTTTGATTCGGTAGTGAGGAAGCAAAACAGCTTTTCATTGGGGTGACTTACAGCCTAATCGATAACATAGCTTTCATGATACAATTTAATATATAACTTTTGCCACTTTTAATAATATTATGTATTTTTGTAGGAGAAATTCATCCCATGCCTTCAAGAATCTCGGGCTTTCATAAAAGAAAGAAAATGTCACTCAATTTTGATGAAATTAAAATGAAAATGTCATAGTCACATCTTATGAGTATGTAAACATTAGATAAAGATTATTGTGACAAATTTGGTGAAGTAGTGGCATCCAGGCTGATGGAACTGGGTGAGCGGTACAGAGATGCTGCTATTAATAAAAATGGACAACATTCTGTTTGAAATAAAGTCCTCCTTTTTTGCTTAGCGTCCGGTGAACTTACTCTCTGAGATTATTCATCATGAAAAAGCCCAATCGTCCCAATCCTTGGACATTCAAGTTAGTAAAGTCTATGGCAAAGTAGCAAGAGCATATCTGCCCTCATTAATCCCTTTTGATGGCCAAACCACAGCTCAAGGTGTAGAATCTGCTGAATCTCAATATGCTCAAGGCATAGAATCAGCTGTATCCCAATGTGGCATGATAGTGCGGAAAATTATTTTGAACAATTGTTAGTAGTGGATTTGTTAACCAGTAACTTGGTTCATTATGTAGTGTAATGTATTATTTTATATATATATATATATATATATATATATATATATATATATATATATATATATATATATATATATATTTATTTTTTTCATGTTTATTTACTAAATTCAATATGAAATATATTTAATTTATTTTCATGTTTTCACATTTTTTTAAAACATTTCTAATAATTGGCTAATTTTTAGGATAAATCATTCAATTTTTTGTATCTATGTTTTTTGTAAATTTCAATTTTCATGTGAAGTTTCAGTTCATTAAAATTATTTAGAAATCATTTAGAAACTGTAAAAGTGTACCTATTTATTTACATACCTTGATATAATTCTTCAACTTGTTTACCAATACTTTGCAGACTTCTGGTATTGTTTTAGAAATTAGGGACTGAGAAACTTTATACAAATAATCCTAACATAGGAATCTCAGCGTTAGTGCTAACTTCTCATACAATAGTATGGCTTTTCTCCATTAGATTTCATTTTAGGATACATATGGTCCAATTTTTTGAAGCAGAAACTAAAGTCTTCTGCAGACATCCTACAGATATTCTCAAGCAATTCTGATGACTCAAAAACTTGACCACAAGATGTGATGGCTCACATTTTCTATGCCACCATGCCTGTAATGTAGCATCTTATTTGCAATAAGAACATATTTATGACAGAATGCTTTCTCCGCAGTTCTTTTGTTTTTTAGCCCATTTTTTTGGACAAGCTTTTCTGTTAGTTGGGATTGATAAATGATTTGCCATTTCTATAAATTTGTTTTTATTGAAAACTAGTTTCAAATGTTATACATTCTTCTTCCAGTTCTAAAAACACACAAACATTCAAAAATCAGCAATTTAAAATACATTTTGTGATTGTTATATTAAAATGCATTTGTTTCCTAATTGACTTTTTTGAATGAAAGAGTTATACATTTTTAATTCAGAATTTACATATTTATAATTTTAAATATGTAAATTCTAAATTAAATAAAATATTTATCATTTGAAAAATTAATTATAAATTATGCCACCTTCATAATAATTTTTTTGTTAAACGCCGTATTTTACGTTAAAACTTTCATTAGTTGACACACAACATTTTTTGGTATATCAGGGATTGATTATATATTTTTTTTCTGAAAGCAGCATAGTTTTTTTAAATATAACCTCAAAGTTTCATACTATTTGGTCGGTAAATAACAGTAGTATAATTATTTTTCTTTCGGTAAGCAAGTTTCTCTGGGAGCTCCGGGGTTATAAAATGTCGGTTTTGTAAAAACTTTACGTGGCTCGAAACAAAAAATAGTTTAGAGAGAACAGTACAATTTGGTCTTATATCTTATATAATCTTATCTATATGAAATTATAATGCATACTAAATTTCATCAAAATCTTAGATGATGGGTGTCATATCCCAAAAGTTTTGAATGATTTGACTTGGAATGACCCTAATATAAATTTAATTGATGTATAATTTTATTTTGTTTTTAATTTACTACATAATTTGAAATACATTTTTTTATATTTTGTTTTTTACTAACATTCATTGAATTTCAATGCACTCCACAGGACGTTGCTTGAACATTATGGACCCTCAGATAAAAAATTAACATTAAATAGTTTCAAAATTAATTAAAAATATGAAATAGCATTAAACAAATTTAATATTCAATTTTAAAAACAAGAAAATCACAATTTTATACACACACAAACACTATATATATATATATACACACACACATATATTTTCAATTGTCCTTTAGAAAATAAAAATGTAAATTTCTGTTTTGCTAGGATGACAGAAATGGCGATAACTAAGCTCGGTTTTGATTGGTTTTGATAACTCGGTTTTTAGAAAAATTTCTTACCAGTACAGTACAGTATCACGTAGATGGAACTTGACCCACAGGTACGTGCGACCTATGAGGTCTCCCTAGATCTACATCCCTAGATTCTAACCTCCTGTACTAAGGGCATTTGATTTGCAGAAAGTGGGAAATACACCGATGCCATCACCTCTCACTCTCAGTCTATTTTGAGCATTCATTTTAGTTTCCATGCATGTATGCATGTATTGTACTATTATTATTGTCAAGTAGTTTTTTTTTACCCCTGACCAAAAATGGAAAGCCCCCTTTAAGTACTTGGAGGTGATAGTTGTTGTTTATAAGATGAGAGCAAGCAGCAGGGATATCCCAAGCAGTCAGTAAGGCAACTATGCTCGGATACTCCTCAGATAAAGCAGAAAAATTAGAGTCTCCTGCTAACCCCACCCATTCATTGCATTGCACAATTTATTATTCATTACATCATAATGCTACAATTAATGGTAATTTTTTAAGACATCTTTTCCCAATCAATTAGCACCTATCCTTAGTATTTTTAAAATAATAAAGGAAATTCAGATTTTAATATCACTTATAAAGTTTATTCAGTGTTCCTTCTCATTGTGTTCATTGTTCTACATTATATTTAATGACACTAATCATCTATGTTTTTATTTCCCAGGTGAGCCATTCGGACTTTTGGAAAAGATACTTATTTCGGAAAGCTCTGATGCTCGACAGATATGCTGAACAAGACAGACGGAAAGCCAGAGAACGGCAAGAAGCTGAAAATTTTCCATGGGAGAAAGGTAAAAAAGGAGTACAATCTTAATTGCGATAATAACTGTTTTATTGGTACAACTTCCCCAGACCGCCACCTTATCAATAGCGGTCAATATCGTACTAGTGTTATCTAGTGCCATTCCTGCTTACTAACTGTTTTGTATTCAATTGTAAAATTTGTATTCATTGGAATTATTACTGCCTCAAATAGATATTATTTAATATTATAAGTTCTGTTGACTTCCGCTGGCTATGCTCACTCAAGAGATAAACCAAACCCCAACGGATCCTTTCAAGTTGAGGTCGGAGCCTTACCGTAATTTAGATTATTACTGCTTCAGGTAAAACTTTCCCAGACCATTGGAAGTCAACAGCACCAATAATTTTAAATAATATCTAATTAATTCCATGGAGTACGAATTTTACATTTAAATATAAATTAGTTAGTTAGCACGAGTGGCGCTAGAGAGTGCTAGCGTGGAGACCACTACTAGTAAAGTGACGGCTGAGGAAGTTGTTCCGTTTTATTATATTATGACACATAATGTGATAAAATAGCTTCATGCTCTTTGGTGTATAATATTTAGTATTATTGGCTATATCATCCATCCAGAATGAAAGAGGCACCACATTGTTATGCCGTTTATCCATTTAGAATTATGTAAATAATAAACATATCTACCTAGAAACAATTTTATTCAAGTTATTTAAAAAAAAAAAAAAAAACAAGAAAAAAAACTTGTATTAAGCTAAACAGACGAAACTTACATATCTGTAGGAAAGTAAAGTTAATGGAAATTGTGAATTTCCTTTACTTGATAGTCGAGATGTTTTCGGACCATAATCCATGATAACTATTCCACACCTTTAGATTCAACATAGTTAAACATTATAAAAATTCAAACAGAACTAGTGAATTTCTAGAACTGTCACGGGTGAAATTTTTCAGAAGTTTCCGCGTATGTAGTTGCATTATTTGAACCTGAACCTGATAAGCAGGCCTCCGTGGAACAGTTCCAAATGGTTCCAGTAATAGTTCTACGAGATTTGTTTCAACCCTAGTTAAGTAACAGTAAAATAACTGCACTAGCTCCAATAGCTCCGAGTTTCAAATTAACCAATTACACTCATCTTTTTATTTGTTCGCTGGTTTGCCACATGCCCTTGAGGCTGAGGGGGTAGTGACAAGGATTAAGGATTACCAGGATTCATTCTATTTCTATATGTAATTATGTTTAATTTTTTAATTTATATATATATATATATATATATATATATATATATATATATATATATATATATATGTATATATACATATACATATACATACATACATATACGTATACTAGGTGTGGCTATTAAATAATGAGACTATTGCTGCAAAACATATTTTTAATTCATACCTTTTTAATTTTTATCACCTTCAATATACACCCCTCCTGTATCCCTGCAATGCTCCATGTGAATTTTCCATTGTTCGAAACAGTGCTGGAAGTCTTTTTTCTGTGAGCTCCTTCATGAGACGCTCCACTTTTTCTTTCACTGCTGTCAACAGACTGAAATCTTGTTTCTTTTAATGCAGATTTGACCTACACACAGAAGTGGTCCACCTAACCGTTGTTCCCATGTGTGTAGCGGGCTCTAGAGCATTTACACTTTGGTCAAGTTTTCAAAACATGAGTTAGTAATGATTGCTCAACTTTTGGATGTAGAAGAAAAAATCCAAGTAAAGAAAAAACATAAATGGCTTCACGAGGCATGGGTGAAAAGAGAAAGTGAAGGAGAGTTTGTCACCTTGTATTGATTTGAAATTCATTGATGATGGAACAAAGTTTTATGAATATTTTGGAATGTACTTTTCCCCACGTTCAGTTCTAGACAGATTTTTGCCACAGACTCACCTCTATTAATCCTCTTCAGAGCCCAAAGGCATTTCTCCATACTCACAACAATGCGTTTACACTCTGCAGTAGATTCACTCATGATTAATTGCAATACACAAAGCCCAGTGCGAACGTAAAAACTGGAATGATGGAAGTTAGAACAAATATACCAGAATACAATGTAATATCTGGCTCCAATAAACAACGGGCCCCAGTCACCTTCCAAGTCTTCTTTTTCTCTGTTGTTGTCTGTTTTTGTTTTTTTCACACTTGGCCATTTAATGCTTGGTCGGTTAACAGGGGTTTTATGATAAATACAAGAAGGAGCTAAAGGATTTCAATAGCTTTTGAAAACAGTTAGTGTAAATAACTTTCTTGTGTTGTTTTTCTTTCCTCTTTTAATGACCTTTAATGATTCTATTTTACATTACATAATTTTCATTTACTCTGTTTATCTTAAACTTATGATTATTTTTTTTTTTAAACAGTTTGATTACAAAACCTTTCTTAAATTGTCTTTCCTTTGTATTTTGTTGACATTTGATGAGTTTTATTTTACATCATGTATTTTTATTTTTTTTCTTGAGCATCTATTCTATTTTGTTTTGTTTTAAGTAGTTTGATTATAAAACCTCTTAACTATAATAAACAATATTTTGTATGTGTGTGTATATATATATATATATATATATATATATATATATATATATATATGTGTGTGTGTGTGTGTGTGTGAGAGACTTGAATAAAGATTAATTTGTTTGATTGTTGGTTTTAAATTAACTGATAGAAAATGTAATAAGAAAAAAATTAATTTAATAATAATAAAATAAAAATTATAAAAATTTAATGACCAGAAGATTTTAGAAACTTATATATAAAAAGAATTGAAATAATAAGTTTTTACAAATTTACAAATAAAGATCCATCTTTTGTTGATTATTGCCAATATCTGCCGCACTCTTCAATTAATTCAGTTGATTGATATTTTTTAAAATCTGTAAAAAAAACTAAATTACATTGGACAGTTGGCTATAACTAGCAGCTGTCTGTGCCTTTGTGTTTGCCCTTTTTTTCTTTAAATGCTGATGTCACTTTACCTGAAACAAATAAGTTTTTATGTCTTGGTCCATTAATGTGACTCAGTTAGCAGGTTTTTTTATTTTATTGTTTTTATTAAGTTAATCACTATTATTGTGTCAGTTTAGAATGTTATGCAGATTTTTTGCGGTCTATATATGTAAAATGTATACTTTAGATTTGAATAATGCCAGCTTTTCTGCTTGATTATTTGATCAGTTTTGTTGTAATTTCAATAATTCTTCATAATAATTGTTGTTTTGTTCTTCTATTTCTTATAACTTCTATGTGCAAAGAAATTATAAAATAAGAAAATAAAATTTAATTAATAACGATGACGATGCAAAATTTTAATAGCGAGCCAAGACATTGATGTCTTGGCTCGCTATTAAAATTTTGACCTGTCCTGAAGCTGATTGATGAGGATCACCAGATACCCGTCGTTCTTCTTGCTGTTTCCTCAATTTCCTCTTCCTTTAGTTGACATTTAATGTGATAAATTATGCATTTGTTGCTGAAACATTGTTCTCTTCATTATGGATTATAAAGTTGTCAAATGAAGAACCATGCTGGAAATATTCATTAATGGCACTCACCATAGTAATGTCAGTTATGCTTGGCTGTATTAATACAAGAGGTAAACAAAAACTGGCTAAACACTTAACAGATTACTGCTTACCACTGTCCCACTGCTCTTATCACAGTTAAATTTATTACGTTCTTTTTCTTGTTAAATTTCAAGTAAACACCAAGCATCTGTCAAATTTATGCCTATTGGAATTTATGTTTATTAAACTTAAAAAAAAAACTAAGAAAAATTTTAATGAAATTAAGCGAAATAAACAATTTTTTAAGATAAAAGTACAGCGTAGTTATTGACTGGTCGCCAGCTGTGGCCAGCCTGATTTTTTATTGAAGTATAGGCAATACTTTAGATATTCTTTTCAGAAAGCAATAATTTAGGTATTCTTTTCAGAAAACTTTGCCACTGATATTGAACTGTCTGAAGAGGAACAAATAAAGATTTTAGCTGATTATGAAGAAGAGAAAAACCTAAAGAGCCATAAGAAGATCAAGGGTATGTATTATATTTATTATAAACTGCATTCACCAACAGGCCAAAGCCCAATTGCAGGTGGTAAAACAAAAAAATAGAGCTCAATATATCAAAACAAATATAAATTCATAACTTTATACATAAATACATATTTGGTGCTACAATCCGCTAGTGAGTCTGGGCCTCCTCGAGCAGCCTCCGCCAGACGGCTCTGTCCTGTGCTCTTCTCTGTCACAACTCTTCTTCCTCCGTACTGTCATATGACGACTTAAAATCAACAAATAGATGGTGAGTGGTCAGATTGCATTCCATTCTCTTTTCTAAGATCATCCGTAAAGATCATACTTTAGTAGTTCTGCCTGCAGGCCATCTATGCCAGGGGCCTTGTTATTTTTTAACTTGCGAAGAGCATCCTCAACCTCATCTTGGTCAGGTGGCTCAATGTCATCACTGAGGTAATAGCCTGTTCTTCAGTGAGCAGTTCCCTAAAATCTCTCACTCATCGTCGCAGGACTTGATCCTTCTGAACATGTAACGTTCCATTCTCATCCCTGCAGGAGGTGGCTTTTGTTGTGAACGTTTTTCTTCCCTCATTAATTCTTTGGAAAACAAGTCTGGATTCATTTGTATTTTTTAGGCTTTCAACATCCTTTAGTTTTTCCTTTTCCTATGTCCTTTTCTTTTTTCTGTGGAGTCTCTTCTCTTCTGCTGTCACCATAGATCTGAGCTGACTGCCTCGTGCAATGCTGTACTATTTTCATGTAGGCTTCATTCTTCCTTGTGTTCACTTGGAGACATTCCTTGTCAAACCAAGGTGCTCGAGGGGTTCTCTCCTTAAAGCCTAAGGTTCTCTCAGCCACTACATTCAGTGCTTCTGAACATTTTTTTCATTTTTCTTCAATGGAATCTCCAGCTTTCTTATCTGCTCAGTAGTTCATTCTCTGAGGTGGGTCTGATATGTAGTACAGACTTCAGCCTCCTTCAGTTTGCCAACGTTATATCTTCTTATTGATTGTCTTTTAGAAGATCTGGTAATGAATATCCTTGCTCTTATTTTCGCTACGCTTAGTATTGATCCGTGTCCATGCTTGCCCCTCTGTATGACCTGACATTCATCAAATTAGATTAATGACGAGAGGTAATCAGGAGAAGATCTATTTGGTTCCTTACTAGCCTATTGGGAGATCTCCAGGTTGCCTTGTGAATCTTCTTTCCAGGAAAAAGAAGACTGCCTATGGTTAATCCATTGTTCGAGGCAAAGCTTATAAGCCGATGACCATTATTATTGCTGTCCTGGTGGATACTAAAGGATTCAATAGTAGGTAGAAATGCTGGTTCTCTCCCAATCTTTGCGTTAAAGTCTCCCACTAATATTTTAACATCATGCACAGGACAAGCATCCATGACCCTTCCCAAGTCCTCATAGAATAGGTCTTTTTCTTCATCATCCATTCCTTCTGTTGTGACGTGGCAGTTAATGATGGTATAGTTGCAAAACTTACTCTTAATTTGCAATTTGCACAATCGGGGTGTGACTGGATCGAAATCGATGACGAGCTGGCGAGCACGTCCTCTCATGACAAAGCACCGTTAATGATTCCAAAGAGAGGAATCATCCCTCGGAACTTTTCGCCTAGGCTTAGGAAAAATTGGGTGGGGTATCTGTTGGCACCCAATTTCTATTATTACCACATTCAAAACACCACAACCGCTACTCGAGTTGCTCCAGTCAGACACCCTGCCCAATAATAACTGCAATTTCTCCTAAGCCTAGGTGCAAAACTGCGAAGGATGCATTCTTCTCTTTGGAGCCATTAACGATTCTGTCTCCTTAGCTGATAGTGCTCTTAACTATGCCAAGGATGACATCCTTTGGGTACAGAAAATACTTCTAAACTAATGGTAGGGCATCCTTTTTGATATCACTCCTTTTTATGGCTGCCTTATAATTATATCAGCCCAGAATTATAGATTTTATGAAAACAATATCTTGATGATATTGGCAAAGAAATATTGATATTATAAAAACAATATCTTAATGATATCAGCTCAGAAAAATTTATAAAAACAATATCTTAATTATATCGGCAAAGAAATATTGATATTATAAAAAGAATATATTAATTATATCTGCACAGAAATATAGATATTGTAAAAAACAATATCTTAATAATATCGATATTCCAAAATATCAATTTTTTTATTAATTGAAAAAACTTCTAATTGAAATGGAAATATTTAATTACAATTAGTTTTTTTTTTTTATTGTGTTATCAATAATATTGAATATCTAAGAAAAATATCAATATTCCATTTCTAGTGGCAATAAGCTCTCTAATTAAAAAAAGGGATGCATTTGGCCCTTTCTTGGGTTTTTTACAAATGTCTGGAAAACGATGCGTCATACTGAAAAATGTGTCCTAGCCAAAATTATACAAAAAAAATAGATATTAACATCCCATCCCTACCCTTCCGATCCCTGGATATTTTCAGTCAAAATTTTTGTCGGTAACTGGTTGTTTCGTGGAGAGTTCTGGTTGCCCCCTAAGGGCCAGTTGCACCAGTCTCGGATTTAACTAAGATTAGATTAACTTAGTTCTAACTACAGTAAACAGTTGAACTCGTTTTCCCCAGCAACTGTTGCTGGTGTGGTGTTTTGGTTTAATTAAGTTTAAAGGAGTAGGTTTTGCCTTGCTTTACATCCAATTCAACGAGTGCTTTGTTTACATTTATTTATTTCTGTCCAGATTTCTGGTGGATTTTTTTTCCCTTTAAATGGGTGGAATTAATTGAATTAGTTGAAATCATATCCTTTAAAAGTCTTTTTAATATTACCAGGCAAAGCTGGGACATATGCCATTTTATAAAACTGCCTTGAATAATTTTCAATGTTTAAGTTTATTGCATGCCTCTGTCAATACTATAATCTTCATTTTTAATATTATCTTTAAACAATGGAGTTATGCTTGTTTGTGTTGTTTAAACTTTTTCATCTATTTTTCTTGTTATGTTTACCATTTGCTTATTTTGTGTGTGAATATTCCTATTATTTATTTTTGATTACAATGTATTATTAATGCTTCTGTATCGAGGTGTGATCTTGACTTCCGAAGATCTCGATACTGCGTGTTCTTAAGGATAAAGGATAAAGATAAGTGTATGACTTGTGAAGGAGGATGAGAAAGGAGTAACCGAAATTTAACCTTCTGACCTGACATTACCACTACCCTGAAGGGAACAAGCCTTCAAGAACTGCTAAGGTATAGGAAATGCAGGCTAGGCGAACCGGCCCTCGGACCCTGCGGAAAACCGAACGACGGGAACAAGCCGTCGAACCTTGGGGGAAACAAGGCTAAAGGGAACCAGCCCTTAGTCTTGTGAAATCAGAATTTTAGGAGAGGTAAAGATAGAAGATATCAAAAGAAACTCCAAAATTATCACAAACAGTAGTCCAAATTACTGGAGGAATATCTCAGAGAGAACTTCTCACCTCCCGAGGACAGCCCCAGGAAGACTGAGAGAGAATTTAACAATTGCCAGTCTCGACCCGAGTATCAAGAGCTCATAGCAAACATCGGCGTCGAGAGGCGTCTTAACAGTACATTAATTTGAAGTCCCTCCAGAACATTCTTGATTATCAAACTTTATTGATAATGTATACAATTTTATAACATGATATATAGCAACAATATAATGGCGTTTCTTAATAACATATAAACATTTATCCTGATACGATTGCCGAGGCGAGATCAGTTTCGTCCTTCACAACCAGTAGGTGCTAATTATTCAGCTAGTTGCTATAGTTGTGTCCAGAGCACGGTTGATTCTACCGCCCGGCTCGTTAAGGTTCTGTTACACCACTGTACCAAAATTCATTGATGAGTTTTATAGGATAGAAGTTTTCTTTAAGTATATTATATTCTACTAGTACTTCTATTATTTTTTGTTATTAAAAATCAGGGCTCCAAAATAACTGTGCACTTTTATTTTGAATAAATTCTTATTCTCACTTAAACTTTTTCTTAGGTACTTTTTTGAAACTTCATGGAAGAACTTTTTTTATAAGCTCATCCAACAACTTTTTAGCCCATATTTTTTTATATAAGTTCTATATTACAAAAGTTCTCAATAGAAATTTTTAGTGACGTCATAATAAAAGTTCTCATTATTAAAGTTCCCACTTAATTGTGGAAAATACTTATGGAATTGTTTTGACAGGTTTCTTATCTTTAAATGAACATTCTGTACCATTTCATTCATTTCAGAGGCTACATTATGCAAATTGCAGCTGACTCCATAATTACTTCCATTGTTGAAAGTTTTACTCTTAACCCCTGTGCCAAAATAGGAAATGCTTCTCTATAACATTCCTTGTTCGATTCAAAGATTCATTGAATAGCCCCTCAGCTCAAGATGTAGGATTTGTTAATGGTGCTAAAAGAAATTTTTTTTAAAGGGTAACCTCAATCTCCTACCTGAACACCGTCTGCCATTTGTCCTGATTCAAACTTTATTTTGGCATTTGAATTGCAAAATATTTTCACATCGTGAGTGCTTCCAGGCTATTAAACAAGATTTCTGATTTTGAAATCTGCATCAATTATGGTTTGGACATTTAGTGAGAAATATCCTTTCTGATTACAGAAAAACTCTGCTTGGTTACCATCTACAAAATAAAAAATAATTTTGTTTTTTCTTGATATAATTTTGTGGGAAGCCTTCATACGTTTATTGTTAGTTAGTGGTGAAACTTTGATTTATTGAAATATAATACACTTATCCGTAAGTTACATTTAGGACATATCAACAATTTTCCTTAAAACATTTAATTTATATCGCTGTATAATTTACCTTAGCACTAGAATTTCTGCAGATAAAAGGTTTACTCCTATATGTGTTAGATTAGTTAAACATAGTTACTTGTATATGCTATCTATTTATATTCTTTTATCTACCTCCCCTGTATCTTTTTAATGATAGCTATTTCCTTTAATCAAGAAATTTTTAGTTTAACGTTGATTAGATCTATTTCAGTTAGATTCTGTTAATTGTAATTATTTTTACTTTATAAAATTTATATTTATGATTTGTTAATAATATCTGCGTAGTAGTTGTTTAGGTTTTTTGTGTCTTTTATTACAATTTTAAACTAATAAAATACATCAACAAAGGAGGAAAGTTTACTTTTCACTATCACCTATATATAAAAGAAATAGTCTAATTACTGGTTCATTACATAATAATAATTAGCCAAAAAAACAACAATGAATTATACTAGTTATCAAGGAGAATCTTGGTTGGGGGTGCGTTCAATAAATGAACCCACAATAAGAAAAAACTTGTATATGGGCCGACGTTTCGGCCTAAGTTTTAGGCCATCATCAGGGCTAAGAAAAAACAAGATAACAATAGATATAACAACAGTGGCAGTACCAGTAATTATAAGAAAGTTAACAAATAGTAAGATGAAAAAGTATGAAGTATAAAGAAAAATATGCTGATCATAATATGTTAATAGTAATAAATATAAAAGAGCAAAAACTCAACAAGAGACATAAATTAATTACTATAAACAATTGGAAGATTCCAAAACACAAAGCCTCAACTATCTAAAATACCGATATCCAACTAACCAGTCAACGTTTCGCCAATTCAGGCATCATCAGGACATACACCAAAAATCACATCTATGAAGACCAGAGACAGCACATCACTCCAAGACATCCAATCACACACTGAAAGCAAAGGCAAAACCTTCTCAGTTGTTATGTTACCTCCCTTTGCCTTCAATTTGTGATTGGATGTCTTGGAGTGATGTGCTGTCTCTGTTTGATGTGTCTATCTGGACGGTTGATGTGAGATGTGTATATTCTATATCTTACATAGAAATCATTTCCATTACTTATATTATCGTATTATCTTGAGATACTTTTCATACTCTTAAATCTTCTTTTTAGTGTTATTATAATTAGTTTTTTTTCATGTATTTTACTATATCTTTCTTTTCATTCATTTTATTTATCTTTCTTTCTATATTTTATACATCTATATTTTCACAATAATTTTAAATAACTTTTTTGTCATTATCCATTAACATATTTTTCTTTATTTCTTATTATGTTTCACATTATAGTTAGCATTTTTTCTTTATACTTTATTAATATATCCCTCTATATTCCCTATGTTCCACATAAATATTAACATATTATGATCATCATATTTTTCTACTTTTTCATCTTACTATTTGTTAACTTTCTTATTATTACTGGTACTGCCACTGCCTCGAGAACAAAATACTTTTTCCTTCATCAGTGAATGAGGAACTTACTCAGTAAACTCTTTGCCATCTGTTAAATTATCGATGTCAATCAAATTCATTTTTAAAATTTAAAACAGAACAGATACTACACAATAGAGATTATAGCTGATAAATCAATAAATAAAAACAAAAAGCCAATCAGTCACCAAATATTTTATTTTATTTCAAATCAATTCAACGTTTTGGCTAACTTGGGCTATTTTCAAGTCTGAAAAAACTTAATTGTTTAGTCGATATTAATATTAAATTTTAGCTATCAAGTGTAGCACTTTGGTCAACAAAGATAATTGTTAGAAATCTAAGGGCCAGTTGCACCAACGCAATTTAAACTAAGTTTTCTGAAATCAGGATAATTTGATTATCATCGGTTGCCCCAATCAAGTTTATATTCTATTTTAAGCTAACCTTAAACTTTACCGAGCAACGATGTCCGTTTAAACTTAGTTGAAGAGTAAATCTAAGGTAAACTATTAACCATTCAAGGAATCTTCCTCACTATCAGCTGTATATATCTTCTAGTTGTTTTATTAATTTTTGGTGCCATGCTATTTGATCAATAAATAAAAAGGCCAATCGGTCACCAAATATTTTATTTTATTTCATACCAATTCAACGTTTCGCCAACTTGGGCCATTCTCAAGTCTGAAAAAACATGATTGTTTTATATTGTAGGATAATATATTTTTTAACTATTATATAAATACTAAACAATTATTTCATTTACTAAATACCTACCATGTAAACGTACTACATTTTATTGTTTATATGAAAACAAACGTCATGCTTCAACAGCGTACCAAAGCGGATACAATGACCCATTATTGGTAATTATATAACAAGATTATCTTTACAATCCTTAGATCAATAAATTAAAATGGTTTAATTAGCGTTTTGTAATATTTTACCATAGTAATACTAATATAGAAGAAAATAATATAGTTATGACGTTTGTTTTCATATAAACAATAAAATGTAGTACGTTTACACGGTAGGTCGTTACGCAAGAAGTGTTAATAATTATCGATAGAACTTCTCGTAGGCTACCAGAACTCAAAACAAAGTTGTGAGTTACCGAAAATAATGTTTATCTCTTTGGACTTAAATGGACCAAACAGAGGCATAGTTATAAGGGGTCGCCAAAATGCCCAGAAATAATTCTTAATAATTTGTTTTCCTTCTTTTTTAGGCTCCAAGAAGAAAATTGATTTTATTGGATTTAAGTTGAACAAACATTTAAATTAGTAATCATTAAATAACATATATAATTAACAGATAGGGACGTTTGGTATCGATAGCACTGATAACAATATTTTGTTTGATACCTTATTGGTATTGAATATTTGATTCAAGTGCTTGAATGAGTCTTAGTATCAATACTTAGTCAATCTTGTATTTCACTAGAAGCAGATAGCCTGGAATTGTGGCATAGGGCGGCAGGGCTGTAATTAGAATTTTTGCCAGGGGAGACAAGCTTAATTTTGCCACCCCCTCTTTCATCTTCCCCTTCAATAATATTCAACTGTTTTATTACGGTACTTTAGGTAATATATTTAGAAATAAATATCATAATTCATAACTTTTATCTCTTTTCATTGACTTAATTAAGGTCATAACTATCAAAAAAAGAAACAAATATTTCTTACTTAATCTAAAAAAAAAACTTTTATGCGAAATTTGCTGCTCTCTAAATTCTGCCGTCTGAGGCAAGGGCCACTTTTATAGGCAGAAATGTGTAATAAAAACATGTTTTTAAAAGTTTTTTTCTAAAGCTTTGTTAAGACTTCATGTCTGTATATATGATACAAAAGGTGCTAAAACAGTTCGAAATATATATATATATATATATATATATATATATATATATATATATATATATATATATATATATATATATATATATATATATATTTTGGAGCCTAAAAAAGAAGGAAAACAAATTATTAAGAATTATTTCTTTAATTTTTAAGAATTATATATATATATATATATATATATAAATTTTCAAGTTATTTGGTTCTACTGTTTAGGCTGTAGTCCCGTCAAAAGAGAGCAAGAACAAAAAAAAAATCTGATCGAGAAAAATGGTATTTTTGGAGTGTTATACCTCAGCTCTCTTAGGTCTGATTGAAATGAAAATTTAAAAACTTTCTCTTCTCATATTAAAGAATATATGTGTAAAATTCAAAGCTCCAAGATGTTACATTTCCAGGGATCCGGATAACCCAAAACCCGCACTTGTTACGTCGGCACAATAGATTCATGCGGCGTTTGTTGTTATTCAATCATTTTATTTCTTGGCGGGGCGAAACACTGTCACATTCCTATAATTACAATAATATTAAATGAGTTAAGAAATGCACATACTGTAGCCAACTTAAGCTATGTATAAAAAAAAAAAATAAATAAAATAAAACAATATATTTATAAAAGTGGATTGTATCTCTTAATATATATATATATATATATATATATATATATATATATATATATATATATATATATATTTTTTTTTTTTTTTCAGATTCCAGCAGTAACAATCTTAGGGTCAGAGAGCGAAATGACCTTGTTATTGTTGGAACAGAAACCCCTTCACAATCTTCAACCTCCAGTAAAGGTATGCAAAATTTTAAGGATTTGTAATAATAATATACTTCAATTTAATCTGGGACAAGTCCCTTGACAATTATAATACAATAAATAAAATTAGTTAAGGCTTTAGAGTATAAAATTAAAAATTATCAAATATTGAGAGTGGCTGGGCTGCTCAATCTAGTCGAGTTGTTGACTTAAACAGCGCCATGGTTAAAAAAAACAAAAAAAACATGAGTAAATAAATAATAATAACAGTGCTGCTGGAAAAAGAGTTTTTGTAGTTTTTAAGATGGAGTGAGTCGTCATCAACTGTATCTTATGCTTTTGAGAAATTTAGAGGGATGAAGATTGATAGTTTTTGATGATCAGTAGCAGATTGTAGGTCATTAGTTATTCCGAGTGTGAAATTTTTTAAATTTTCAAACCAGTGAACTGGGTTGAATACCCTTTCCGATGATGAGGGAACATTCTTCCGGGAAGTTTGGTGTTCAGGATTTAGGGACTTCAATTTATGTGGATGGATGGAGATAGTATTAAAAATATATCGCTTTACACCCTTATCCATATCAATAATTCAGTTATATCAAAAATGTCACTCTGTACCTACATCCAATTGATTCTTCAATTAAATTATTAAGACTAATAAAATTAAATTAGTTAACACGTTCTGTAGGGGTCTTCAACTCTTGTCTCAACTATACAGTCGGCAAGGTCTGAATCGACGAAAATGCTGGAGCTGGATCAACTTTTTTAGTTTTTTAGAATAAATACAAGTATATTGATATTATGTAATAAAAAAAATCAGTTGACGTGCGCATAATAGTATAGAAGGATCAATCTAATTAGGGATTGATAAATCATGGTATTGATAATAAAAGTGGCAAATAATTTATCAATCCCTAATAAAAAAAATGATTCAATGAAGCTTTTTTCTGCAAAAGACATGTGCGACCCACTGGTAGAAAAAAAGAAGCTGACAAAAAAGGCTCCACTTTTTGTTCACAATGTCCCAATAAACCTACAGTGTGTTTAGAATGTTTTTACGATCTGCACAAATAATTTTATTTTTATTCTTCATTCATTTACGTACATTTTTACTGATAACCTTTTCTGCATAACTATAATAATTGCTTTCTGGAGATTGTTTTTTTCTTCATTTGCTCTCTTACTATTTTAATTTTCAAAAGGTTGTTTTTTATAAAATACTGAATTGATAAATATGAATTTTTTTATAGAAAGCACAGACGGTGATTGGGAAAAAGAATTTGAAATTGAAGACAATGAAGAACGGAATGAAGGTTCTGACGTAACCAAACCATTGACTTCTTAAAAATATTATATCACATTTGTTTCATATCTGTTTGTAAATATATATACATAAGAGGGCTTTTTATAATTTTATTTTGGTACTATATTTGATATTTTATTAGTATTTGGATTTTCAATTGTTTAATTATGATTTATATAATAATGATTCCTAAGTATGATTTGTCACAAAAGTTCTTTTTATGAATAAAATCTGTGATATATAACATTCATATTTACATAAAAAACCTCATAAGAAAATTAATAGAATTGTGAATGGTTTATGTAACCATATATTAAAAGATGTTATGTATATTATTATAATCACAATGATTACTTACTATCGATAAATTCGCATATTGTCTTCCTTTATGCAAGTATATTTTCAAATATTTTTTTTCTTAAAATTTAATGTAATTTTTTATTATTTAAAGTGTTATTCCCTTTGAGAAGAATACTTATACTCAAGTAAAATTGTACATTTTATAAAATATAGTTATATATCTTTTTTAATTCTACGAATATTTCCTTCTTTTGATACTTTCAGAGTCACAAGACTTTGTATAAGGTTTAATTTTATAAAAAAAGATTCTTTATTGTGTAAATACTTAAGATTTATATTTTGAGAATGTTCAATAAAATTGATTTCTTAATCAGCTGTTTGATTAATTATCTTGAAATTCCTGTATTCATTAATAAAATTGTCATTTTACATTAATAATATTATTAATCTTTTCAGTTAACCAATATATAATAAGAGATTTATAGATAGATTTCAGGATCATAGGTTGTTATGTAGCACAGGTCAATGAATTTAAACTTTTTTGAAGTAACATTGATGAAAATAGGTGTATATGAAGTATTGCTGAGCCCTAAGGTACAGTAACCCTCCTTCCCATCAATTTCCACATTATCATATCTGCTGTCGTGTATATTAAGTCTATCTTTGTATGTAAATTGTTAAATCAAGTCAAGGAAGCAGGAGAAAAACTATGCATCTGCTAGTTCAAGAAAAGGAAAAATGCCATTTGACATGGGACCAGCAACTATATTAACCTCTTCAAAAGAAAGTGATATATGTAGGGATAATGAAAGCAGTGAAAATCCATTAAGTGGAAAAAATAAAGGAATTAATAATAACACATGGTATTTTCATTGATCGCCGCCCTGACGGAGCCCTCTTTTCAGGAAAAATTATTAATTGCCTTTTTCCATAGATTGTGACAAAGAGACCTATTTTTTTCAGAATCTCCCCCATTACATTGACACGTGCTGGGTAACAATGAGTTCAAGGCGAGTCCATCTTTAAGCTCAAGAAACTGACACCGTAGATACATCTTCGCCGTCTCCTTGGTCCTTCATCACCAGTCTGTCGCCACTGTCTCGCAGAAGTCTAAGACGTTTGATGTTCGTTAGTTAAGTTTATTCGTTTTTTAATTCTTAAATATTAAGGTTCGCTCCCCTTTATATTTATATTGTTTCTTATGCATGATTGGCTTATTTTTTATTGAGCAATGTATTAAAAATCTCCTTTTTTATTGAAATTTATTTATTTCAAGTTCTTGTCTCAACATTTTGGTGCCAAGATATCCCGGGAACGTTAGAACTGTAAATATTTAGTATCGTTAAGATATTTTATCTTAATACTAGGTTATTACAAAAGTTCTTGTGCATGAACACAACCCTTAATTCCAACTCTCATAATTATCCTATAAGACTGTTTTTGTACCTACTATTTATGTCAATGTTTACTTTGACTAATCCTTTAATTCCTTGTGACTTGAGTTGTCTTTATGGGTTCATTTACATTTTTAAAACGGATGTGCAATGCCAGAAAAAAATCGTGATTCGTGGTCTTTTGAGACATTACTGGAAAAAAGTTTTAAGCACAAAGGCAGCCACCAAAGAAATTTGTGCCATAGAAGGAGAGTCAATTATCTATGAAATACTGGCGCACGACCCAAATCAGATCGCCCATCGGTCGTTGATGACGTTCATCTTGAATGTGTGAACCAGGATCCACATGCAACTACTCCTGATTTATCGGTCGTAGTAGGCACTCAAACCTTTACTGTGAACAGCTTGACAGAGTTTATGCAGTTTTGAGAGCAAAGTACCTCACTTTATTCAGCAGGAACCACGCCATTTTGCAACACGATAATGCCCCTGCACATCGTTCTCGTTTGACCAAGGAAAAATTATCGGAAATGCAAGGAGTAAAGATTTTGCCTTAGCCCAGATATTGCTCTATCAGATTATGGTTTGTTTAGATCAATGGCTCATTTTTTAAAAGGTCGGTTCTTTGATAATTACAAGGACGTAAAAATTGGGTGTGAATAGTTCTTTGCCTCAAAACTAAAGGAGTGTTACGCGCATCAAATCCAATTTCTGGCAGAAAGATGGGCGAACGTAGTTGAAAACAATGGACTTTACTTTGAAGAATGGTATTCAATAATTTTTAAAATATGCAAGCTGAAATAAAGCCATGCCAATCTACAAGAACTTTTGTAACAACCTAGTATCAGGGCCCTATTTCCTATTAATGTACAAAAGTCAAGTAAAAGTGAGTTACTGCTTTACAATAGGGGCGCACGATCAGCGATGTCTAGAGCCTGCCTCCGAAGGAGTCCGATCGGGAGATGCAGGGTATTTAGATTAATGGGAGATAAAACGGATGGTAATTATTGGCACCAGTCACTCCCTTATCCAAAGGGGCGTGGCCTCACACTGTTGACATTGAGGTTACGTCCCCACCACATTCCCTTATACGTTCATTCCCATATACGTTCACTTCTTTCTTGTAAATAATTACCGAAATATACATAATTTTTACGTAATTTCAATTATTACTGCTTTAAATAGATCACAGCTGACGATTTCCGCTCGCTCAAGAGATAAACAAACCCCAAAAGTTCCTTTTCAGTTGAGGTCGGGTCCATACCGTAATTTAAATTATCTCTCCTTTAAATTATTACTTAAACTTCCCCAGATTACCGAAAGTCGACAGCACTAACAATTTTAAATATGTAATTAAGGCAGTAATAATTTTAATGATTGCAATGAATACGCGGTTTTCAAAAACCAGGACAAAGGGAAAGAATGGTGGCGGAAACTGGTGACGGGTGGGGCTATAACCTTACTGAGGTCACGCCCCTATTGATAAGGGAGTTACAGGTCCCAATAACTACCATATAATTATCTTTTTTCCTCTAGATAGACTCGCCAGCAGCAGGTAACTCAGTGAGTTGTGAATCAATATACTCAGATATATAAAATAGAAATATCAAAATCTAATATTTGTATACCTGAAACTGTTAAGCTCATATTAACTTTTTTTTTACAAAGTTTTTAGTTTATTTTATAAACAGTTCAATTGCTCACTTAATCATTAAACAAAAAAATCTGAAGCGGTGCGCACATCACACAACTTTCCCTTACCAACCTATAATAATAATCTTTAAAATTATTTTAAAGAGTTCACATAAACAATACTCAAAATAAACAACAGAATGCACTTCAGGTCTTTTCTCACAATAGTATAATAAATTAGTTTTTAAATAACTTTATATAATAATTTATATAATAAAAACATATGACAAAAATTTGGTTACTGAGACCGATCTGGTTCCAGAATTGTTAATTTGCTTTAAATTCAAGAGGGAGGATGAGCTAAAGCCGACGCACGTGTGGCTGCAATTTTTCATGTATTTTAACTCGAAAACTACTAGCTGGTTCTCGGTCTATCTATATTTCTATCATAGAAGTATAAACTGTATTAGTTCCATATGTTTTCACTCAGTCCCATTTAACATATTCAACTTTAAATATTGCTATAAATGACTTTTGGCCATTTTTGAAAAATCATATATAAAAAGAGGACAAATTTTTAGATTGAAATTTCTGCTATTAGTAGTACAATGACAAAGCTATACAAAAGAGAAAAATCAAAGGTGAGTCCCTTTTCTTTAATATACCTTTACAGTATTAAAAATCTCATTTTATGTGAATGTTCAAGAATTTTTCTATCCACTTTCCTGACTATTGAGGTGATGTGTTGTGAGGACAAAACTGTAGAGCATATCCTTTTCATAATTTTAGTTTTTGTTTTGTTTTGATATCTGCAAAATTACCAGAGTTCGAAACATTTTCCCAAAACTTGTTTTAAACTGCAAATAAAATTTATAACTCTAGAACTAGTTGAGTCTCAGTCACTAAATGTGTGTCGTATGTTGAGATCATAAAGAGGCATGAACTTGGTCAGTTTTATAATTTTTAACTCTGTCCTTTTTGAGGTATTCTGCTTTTAATATCGAAGAAAATGACCTTTGGCCATGTTTGTAAATTCATAGAACACAAAGTTTTCAAGATTGAAATTTCTACAGCAAGTAGTACAATGACAAAAGTATACAAAAAAACTTTTCCTTAGTACAGTGCTAAAAGTCACGTTTTATATACATTTTTGGAGAACATTTGTATTTCTTGAGAAGATATATTGTGAGGTCAAAAAATTATGAGCACATCCTTATAATAATTTTATTTTGTTTTGATACCTGGAAATTTACAAGAGTTCGAGATGTTTTCCCAAAGCTTGTTTTCACCTGCAAAGCTAACCTAAAATGGCTACAAAAGAAAAAGTATAAGCACGAACAATGTTTTAACCATGGTTTTGAGTTAACTGAATGATAGGGAATAACTGGTAAAAATAAATCAAAAATGCCAAGCACAAGTCTGATTTAAAATGGATTGTCCCTTAATTATTTTCGTTTGTTTTTGTTTTTATCTGTATTTGACTTCTATATTATGTTTTACATTATATTAAATATTATTTGCTACATGATGTATATTATATTAATGATTATGTATTATATCAAATTTTTATGCTTGTAATTTATGTCTTGATGTTTCTGTATATGATACAACTGGATTTATCCCGTATAAATTGATAAATAAATATAAATGCCTTAGAGACATCTGATTTTTCTTCTAAAAAATGAACCCATCATTTTAATAAATTGTTTAATTAACTATTAGATACTCTCAGGATACAATATGTACAGCCAATTATAAACTAATGATCAACTAGATGCCCCTTTCTTTCTTGAAGAAGTTAAGGTTATATTAACTGAAATTAAGATCAGTAAAGCTTCTGCTTCTGATTAAATTCCTTAGAGGCTTGGTAAATCCATAGACTGACACAATGGGGAGAAACTAATGAAATTATTAAAGAATCTGAGGCAGGTTTCAGGAATCATTACTATACCATAGGCAATATTGTCTAGATTTTCCAAGAGGATGGTGCTATAGGATTTCACAGTGATGAATATATAAAGGTGGTTTTGCTTATTTAGGCCGATGATTTTGCTTTTATTTCACTGTGGAGGCCCTGAGAAAATTGAAGATAGAGACTTATTTTGAATTTAAGAGGTTTTCTGTAAATGCTTAAAAGACAAAAGTAGTTTACTTGTATAAAGGAAGTCAGCCCAAGGAGATCAAAACTCTTTCTTTGGTGATGTATTACAGTAGGCCAGAGGTTGACCTGGGACGACTACATACTGCGACCGATCTGAGAGGAAGGATTGGAACCAGCGGATAACATTGTTGGATAAAAGACGACTTTGTAGTTTGGTAAGGAGGATGTTATGGTCAACTGTATTAGAGAAATCTAAAAGGATGAGTATGTTTAGATTTTGGTGTTCAATGGCAGTTTGGAGGTTCTTGGGTTATTTTCAGAAGAGCGGATTGCGTTGAGTAGCCAGGTCGAAAGCCAGATTGGAAAGGGTTAATGAGAGAACGTTCTTCTAGGAAGTTTGAAAGTTGGACTTATACCAGCCGTTCCTGTGGTTTTGAGAGGCTAGAGAGGAGAGAAGTAGCACGGAAGTCATGCGGTGAGAAAGGATTTGAAATTTTATTTAATGGTCGAACTAGGGCAGTTTTCCAAGAGGAGGGGAATACAGAATTTTGCAGAAAAAAGTTGTAAATATGATAAAGAAGGGCCATAAGGATATGGAGCTTTACTGGGATATTGTCAGGACCATAATCATTGGTGTGAGATTTATGGATAGTAATTCGTCATAAGGCACATGGGTGAAAAAGAGGTTTTCTGGGTTGAAACGATGATACTCAATATCAGCAGTAGGCGAAGGACTAGGAGCAAATGATAAGGAATGGTTGTCTGGGATGACTGGGAAAGAACTGAGAATATTGGATTCTGGTGCAGATAGTTTTCAAAGTACAGGAGAGCGTCGATTATCCGAACTAATGTTGTCAGTGGTGGTTCGGATAATCAAAAGTTCGGATAATCGAAATTCACGTACTCGCACACTGTATGTGTGTATATATATATATATATATATATATATATATATATATATATATATATATATATATATATATATATATATATGTATATATAAATTAATTTATTTTTTATTTATTTATTTTTTTATATATAATAAGGAAAAGGAAGATCTGAAACAACAACTTTGTAAAAAAAACATGTTTGTTTATTTATATAAATATAGTATGTATGTGCATGGTGAAAAAACCAGTGTCATAAAGTACATATAAATTGTTTTACTTAGTCACATGTACATAATGAAATGAACAAAAATATGTATTTACGTGTATGCAAAAAAATAATCAAAGTGTATCTAATGAAAGCTTTATCAAAATTAATGCTGTGGCATATAAAATTTCATGATCAAATTAATTAAAATTAAAAACGTAAAAAAAAAAAAAAAAATTGAACGTTCGGATAACTGACGTTCGGATAATCGACGTTCCACTGTATTGTCCATTTGGATTTGGAATCAGGAGTCTGATCACTCTTTCGGCATTCTCTCTACTTGCCAAATATGTGAAATTAGTCTATGTATATATATATTTATCAGTTGATATCCGCATGACGGTATAGAAGGATCAATCTAATTAGGGATTGATAAATTATTTGCCACTTCTATAAATTTGTTTTATTGAAAACTAGTTTCGAATGTTATACATTCATCCTCAGTTCTAAAAACACACAAAAATTCAAAAATAAGCAATTCAAAATATAGTTTGGTATTATTATACATATTAAATTAGATATAATATAAATCAGTATTATAAAACATTTATGAATTATGAATTTAATTGAGACAAGAAATACATGTTGGTACTCACCAAGGTTTAAATGGATTATATCAAACATAAAAGTTTGTACTGGTTTCTTCTCGCATTGAACTAACAATGAACAAAAGGTAGGTAGGATGTTTATAGGTAAACGGTTTCAGGATCAGGGTTTTTCCAGTAATGCCGGTGAGTAATTGGTTATTCTGTTATAGAAGGGAATAAATTTAAGTAGTCCAATCTTAAATTTATTCCCATCTATAACAGAAAAACCAATTACTAATAATAATACCAAGCTATATTTTGAATTGCTTAATTTTGAATTTTTGTGTGTTTTTAGAACTGAGGATGAATGTATAACATTCGAAACTAGTTTTCAATAAAACAAATTTATAGAAGTGGCAAATAATTTATCAATCTCTAATTAGATTGATCCTTCTATACCGTCATGCGGATATCAACTGATAAATATATATATATATATATATATATATATATATATATATATATATATATATTATATTATATATATATATTATATTATATTATATTATATATATATATATATATATATATATTTTAATATAATATACAAGCCGTTAAATTAAAAAAAAAAAAAAAGAATATGTTGACACGGCGGATTTGCCCTCTAGCATGGAACGCCTCATATAGCGCACACAATTGTCGAATGTCGAACTGCCATTGATTACAAAACTATTTTATTGTACTTTGGTGAGAGAAGACATGAAAAAGTACATTGTGCTGAGAATATTTGAAGTGGTGTTTATGTGAATACTTTAAAATTATTTTTTTAAATAAATTAAAGTTGTAGGATGATAACGAAAAAGTTGTGTGATGCATGCACCGCACCAGGTTTTTTATATTTTACAAGAAATGAATTTTTTCTTCAGCTTATTATTTTATTTATTCCGTGAGTGCAATCAGGGAATAACATTATAATAATGTTGCCAAGGATGACTGAATGAAGCGGGGGTAAAGTACTGCGGGTACTGTTGTACCTCAGCGCCGTCCTCCATCAATTCTTCATTGTCGGAGGAGATAAGATTGGATCGGGAAAAGTATCTACAGCGAATGTAGATTTAGGTCTAAGATCTCATGTGTTTGTTTTTCCAAATTATTTTATATATATATATATATATATATATATATATATATATATATATATATATATATATATATATCTATAATACGTACTGAAGGGGTAATTCAATTATAATAACAATAATAAAAGGCTTAGTGAATCAGGGTCGGATTAAGCCAAGTACGTGCCCCCCTAGGCAATACAAATCTCGGTGCCCCTCCTCCCTTTTCAATTCAATACATTTTATTGCATAAACAAAAATAGAGGCATGATGAAATAAAGTTGATATCTAATCACCCTGACCCTGTTCACTACAATACTGGTTTTATAATAATAAATCCAATTTAGTAGGCAGGTCAGAATGGTAACATTTAATTATATTTTATACCAACATCAAATTTTTTAATTTATAGGTACTAATGAATACCAATAAATGACAAAAACGTCAATTTTTTATAGGACCTTTCACTCACCCAAGCCAAGTGGTGGGAGCTTGAGCTGTATAAATATACTGTCTTCAATTGACCCACTTGGGGCACTAGCCGCACTCCATTGTATTTAGCCTATTGCAGAGAGAGGAGGCAGTACCTACAATACAAATCACGCCCATACTATTGGGAACAAAATTTCTCAAAGAAAATTAATAAATCTAAAATCTTTATCCAAAGAATACTCGTCTTTTTCGGTATCTTTAAACGTTTCAGATCCAGCTATGGACACTGGACGAGTCCTCTGTTTGGGATATGCTAAAATTCCTAACAGCAGAAGTTGAAGTACTCAACGTCAGGACGGAGAGGAGGGAGGAGGAGCAAGCCACAGCTCAGGCTGATGCAGCTGCCCTGACTTCAGCCAACCCGTCTGAGACAGTAGAGCTGTACCACCAACAATGGTAGGTAACACCCGCTCTGATAACAGTGAAGTCCTGAGACGCAGAGTCTGCCCCATCGTGGTCCTCTGTAACCCAGAAGCGTAACAGACGCAGGAGACTCAAGGCGAGGGAACACCTTGGTGGATCTAAGCCTAATGCAACGGAACTACCCCAAGGGCTAGCAGACGACACTGCAATATTTCTCCCAGAACCAGTAGTCAAGGCTGAAACATTGACGTGCAACGGAGCCATCCCAAGGGGCCGCAGCTGGAACTGCCCGGGCCCTTACGAAACCGACAGCAAAGGCTGGAACTGAAGCAATCGCAGATTGCGCAAAGACGTCCGAGATCTTCACCTGGAACCATATACATTGAAGGAGTTGATTACAGACAAGGTTGACGAAATTGATGAGGATGGAGATGACCATCCGCTGTCTGATGGTCCAAGCTTTAAAATGGGAAGGTGTGTCCTTTCCTCCGTCAATGAGTCAGCCTGTACTTGGCTAAATAAGATCATCCCAGACATTGTCATTGATGTGGGTATCACTCTCCGTACTAGTGACGTAGGGGAGTTTATCAAAACACTAAGGATTGTTGCCTTTTTCCCTGGTAAACATTTGATAGGGGAGGTACTGATGAAGAGGTTAAGGGTTCAGAATAATGACATTGCCGACATTCGTAGATGGAACCTCCTCAACATTCAGTCTCGTGAGAAGACAAGTACCAAGGATCTGAAGGAGCACGGTACGATGATGGGTTACGGCCTCTACCACGTTACCCTCAGCATCTTTGAAAAAAGTAAAAAGAAGGCGGTATCTAACAAAGCCTTAGAAGAAGCTTCAACACCTACTGCTGCAGCAACTGATACCTTATAGGAATCAACTCCCAGGCAAGGAGGTGTGGAAAATTTCACACCACTGGAGAGTGGAGATTCAATGCCAGAGCTGCGATTGAAGGAGGTTTCTGATGGAGGGGTGGATCCAAAAAGTTCGGCTACAGCTGAGCCTGGAGGTGAAACCCGGACATCGGAGCCGTCTGGAGATCAGCCCTGGCTGTGAGTATCCAATTATATGAAACTACTGCAGATCAATCTGCTCCATTGCATTGCTGCGCGTGGAGTGCTGTAACAGCATATCAGAGGTAAGGACATTGATAGTATCCTCATTCAGGAACCATACCTGCATGGTGGTACAATAAAAGGACTGGGTTTGACTGGCTATGGCATTATTTCTGAGACCAGCAATACCAGAGCCTGCATACTATATAAATGTACACTAAAACATTGCCTCTCTGGCAATTCTGTTCCAGATATCTTGCTGCAGCTCGAAAATAAGATGATAGAGACTACTCTTATTTCTGGGGACCTGCCGTAAGGACCTGCATCACCAACAGCCAACCTTGAAAGGATTTTGGATTGCTTGGGAAGCAAAACGATAGCTGCCCTAGATGCAAATGCACATCATCAGATTTGGAGCAGCTCTAACAACAACCTAAGAGGTGAATTAATTCTGGAATTTATAATCAATTATGATCTTACAATATTATATTGTATTAATATTGAACAGGGAGAATTCACCCACCTTTTGTAGTAGAGTAAGATCTGAAGTTATTGATATAACTCTAGTTTCTAAAGGCATTTGTACATGTATTGGTAACTGGCATGTCTTTAATGAAGAGACACGCTCGGACCATAAATATATTAAATTTGATACAGTGGACTGTTGGCAACAAGTAAGAGTTTGTAGGAATCCTAAACTATGGATTGGGAGTCCTATAGAAACAACCTTGATGAAGTAATTAACTTCTGCCCAAAAGCAGCTTACAATTCATGGCTACTGAAATGCCTGAATTCTTCTCTGACAGATGCTGTGAGAACAGCATATCTTAACAGTAACGAAATATGTAACAACACTTCTAACAGGATTTTTTCATGGTGGATCAGTGAATTAAGCAAGCAACGAACCCGCAACAGGTGGCTGTTCAACACTGCTAAGAGGAATGGAAGATGGGACGCCTACAAAGTAGCGCTTACCGAATACCATAAATTAGTAAAAAAAAACCAAAAGACAAGCTGTAGGAAGTTCGGTCTGAGGGTTGACAATACTCCGGCTGCATGCCGAATTAACAAAATCCTCTCAAAGCATACTTGTCATGGTAGTTTAGGTACACTGAAGGTTGGTGAAGGGATGAGGAGGAGGAGACCTTGAAAGCCCTCCTCTAACTTTCCCAACTGTGACCTGTTAGAGAGAGAGAGAGAGAGTACAATTCACGCCCTAATTAGCAACAATGCTAATAAAAGTCAGTGGGACAAAGCTAATGAGATTATTACGATGAGGAGGTTAGAATGGGCCATCAACTCATTAGCACCTTATAAATCGGCAGGTACTGTTGAGATCTTTCCTGCTTTACTGCAGAAAGGACTCCCAGCTATCAGATCTCACTTACTTGAAATTTTAAGGGTTAGCCTGGCACTTGGTTATTTCCACACCAGTAGGAGGATATCCAAACTATGCTACCTACCAAAACCAGGTAAAGGATCATATGAAGACCCTAAAGCCTTTAGACCAATATGCTTGTCATCACTTCTAATGAAAACATTGGAGGAGATTCTGGACAGCCATATTAGAGAACAGTTGTTGGATATATGTCCTATACACCCCAATCAGTTTACTTGGGCTGCCAAGCAGGCAAATTCTGTGAGGTAGCCCTTCATCATTTGTTTTCAGAGATTGAAAAATCAGTAAACCAACAAGAAATAATGATAGGCATGCTTGTTGATATAGAAATTGACAGAACTCTTTATAATGTTATAGCTAACACTCTAAGGTACAGAAATGTTGATCTTGTAATTTCTGGCCGAATAAATAACATGCTGGAGCAGAGGGTCCTTAAATCGGAATTAGGACACAGAATTGAAGAGGCTGCCCACAGGGAGGTCTACTATCCCCATTAGTGTGGTGTTAGGTGGCTTATTCATTGCTGACAACCTTTTTTTTTTGTTTTTTTTTTTTCCCAAACCCCTGGATACTTATATTTGCAGATATATACATTTAATTTGATGTTTGTCCTTTTGCTGAAGCTGGGCTTCATTTTAAGGAATTTTTTCGTGGTATTGGTTTTACATTGTTGTTTCTTATTTAATTCTTATTATAACAAAAGTGTTGGGGCACACTTTATTTTTCTGTTTGTTTTTTCTTTTATACAACTAGTTTAATCCTAATCTAATCAACTTAACTAATACCTTAAACTAAATTTAGTGTCCATTTCACTTTCTGTTTCCTTCCACTACTTTCTGCCATCTAAGTGGGGGTGGTGCTGGTGTCAGTGTCCTAAATAGTGGGTTTGCTAGATATCCCAGCGAATCCAAGAATTTGATATGCCTCCTCCTGATAAATTCCGGGACCGTTGGTAAATCTAGCAGGGTGTGGAGTTCATGCGCCTTTTTCCTCTTCCACGCCGTTGTCCTTACCATCTTCCGGAGCATCGAGTCTTGAAACCTCTGGAGGAGCCGCTGCGTGCCACCGGTGAGATGTGTGAACAATGGAGCCCCGTATAGCAGTGCCGGCCTGAGTATGCTCTTGTACACTTGCAATTTGAGGCGGAGTGAAAGGGCTGGCGAAGTCAGTAGGTGGTGAAGACGGTAAGATCTTCTCCTGACCGTCCTGGTCTTTTGATATAGATGGGTACTAAGCTTGAGATGCCGATCAAGCTTCATATCCAAGTATACTATGGAGTTAGAAGGCGAGATGACGGTGTCAGCCACCTGGAGAGTCCTCGGCAGTGTTGATTTCTTGCCCTGTTGGTGCGAGAACACTACACAGTCCGTTTTTGCTGGATTGACCTGTATGTTGAGGTTTTTCAGCTGTTGAACTATCTCTTTACAGGTTTCCTCGGCCTGTTTCAGTGCATGTTTGGCGCTCATACTGGTGCTGTAGATGGCTATATCATCTGCATATGCAGCGACCTTCGCTATTCTGTAGTTTTTGCCAACTACCTCAGCAGTATATATTGAAAACAGCACCGGAGAGAGGACTGCTCCTTGCGGCACTCCGCACTTCAGTGAGATGGTCCGGGATTGCTCATCACAAACTCGCACAGAGATGGTCCTGTTGCCAAGAAAGGAGACAATGACACTGTAGAGCTGTTCCGGACACTCGAGGTCTAAGAGTTTACGGCATAGAATACCGTGAGACACTGAGTCGAATGCCTTTGTACAGTCGATGGAGATCATAGCCGTTGCCGTGTTCCGATTGAAGCTGGTGTTCACCTCAGTTTGTAGCTTCATAAGATGATGTTCCGTACTGAGGTGTGCTTGAAAACCGGTCTGTTCGTAAGGAATTACGGAGTTTTCATCACAGAATTCTCTAAGGTAATTCAGGATGATCTTTTCGTATACCTTACCGAGGTGCGGCAACAGGCTGATTGGTCGATAGTGATCTGCCTCGTTCCCTGGCTTATTCGGCTTGAGGAGTGGAAACAGGATGGCATGCTTCCATTTTTCGGGGAAGTATCTCAGCCTCAAGCACAAATTGTACAGGTTTGTGAGATGAGCAATCCCTTTTCTCGGTAGTTGTTTCAGGAGTATCGTCTGTACCCCCTCATGGCCAGGGGCCCTGTTTCCGTGGGCTCTTCTGAGGATGGCCTTCAGTTTCTTCGGAGTGACGAACATGTAATTGTTCTCCTTAGCCATCTCCGGTATTGAGAGCTGGGCCCCTGTCCGCGTATCTATATCATGCTGATAGTGCCCAACTAGTAGCTCGGCTTGCTCAGCATGATTTAGAAGGCGGTCTCCATCATGTAGGCGGACATTAGAGGTCTTCTTGGTTGCCGCTTTTGTGAGTTTCCAGAATTTCCTGTAATCACCATGCGTGGCCCGTAACCGTTCGTGCCAGGTCGCAGTCTTCCATTGGCGCATGAGATTTTTAATCTGGGTGGTAACTGCGTTCAGGGCTCTTTTGGTGTCTGGATCTCTGGTGCGGGAATGACGATTCTTCAGTGTCCGCCTACTTTCTATGAGCGCCATGATGTGGGGTGGGGGTTTCTGTAAGTGGGGGGCTGCGGATAGTAGGTGGGGATGGCCGTCTGCGCAGACTCGACTAATGCTACCGTGAAGTCCTCGATGTAGACAGTTACTTCCTCCACGGTTCGCAGGGTCGGAACTTGCTGCAGCCTATGGCATACCTCGGCTTTGAAACAGCTCCAGTTGGCCTCCTGGTATTTAAATTTCTTCACCGTCGGCGCGGGTCTTCTTTCTTGCACTTCATAGATCACCGGGCGATGGTCCGACGAGATGAAGTCTGTGACAGTGCACTCAGTGATACGGTGTGGCTGTCTTGTTAACAGGAGATCGATTGTCGACGTTGAGCCATCTCGAAAGTGGCGGAAGGTGTGAGTGGCTGGGTGTACAACTGTAAATGCTGTTTTAACCAGCTGCCTTCCCGCCGGGTTTGCCGTCGTGTTATGCCATAGACTGTGTCTGGCATTCAGGTCTCCTACCAACCAGTGATTGGTTTTTGTCCCGCATGTGTCGATGAGTTGCCGTAGCTCTCTCAGTGACCTCCTTGGACGCCGGTATATGCCTGTGATGTAGGTAGGCTGGTTCATGAGCAACTGAACGGTGACATGACTGGTCCGTGCGTCTCTGGTGTTCATAGGGGGTGGCATCTTCTTCCACGTCGTTCCATGCCGTACCGCTATGAGCACACCTCCATGGGGATCGTGTGAGTCATCCGTAGCTACGGCATATCCTCGAAATCGGGGGGGGGGGCCTTGAATTCTAGTGTCCGTGATGACGGCCACAGTGGGTTCGGTAAGCGCCAGGAGAGCCTCCACCTCTTCTAGTTTTGTGGCGAGGCCACAACAGTTGAAATTTACATTGCTGTAACCAATCATTTTTGACACTGGCATCCTTGTTTCAGGTCTGTAATGAGTGTTTTCATGAAAGTCCTCCTCTCTGAAAACATATGGGTGATGGTTTGATTTATCACTGTCAACATGAAAGTTTGTGATTGGTCTAGCTGAGGTTGTGGCGCTCCCTCCTCTTCCGGTGGTGGGGATTCCTTGTCTGTTCCAGTCGCTGATGGCGGTTGAGGCTCTGAGGGACGCAATAGAGAAGAGTACGTTGTCGCCGTACTAACAGGTCTGTGTTCTCTAATGTGATTGGTTGTGGCAGTGCTGCTGGTTTGCACTCGTCTGGATGCAGCCTGTTCTTTTCTCTTCTGTTCGGCGATCTTGATAAGTTCTTGCCGGGCTTTGCATTGTCTGTAAGACGCCACATGGTTGCTCTGACAGTTATTTAGGCTCACCCTTTCTGGGACAGCTGTCGACGCTGTGTCCCCCACTGCAACGCACACATGCCAAAGCGTACCCGCAATAATTTTTGGTATGCCCGAACTTCTGGCATCTATAACACTGCGGGGGTGCGTTATCTTTCTTCGGTATGTATTTACAGACCGAGAAAATGCACTTATTGACGTGCCTAATCGCCTGCACGTCCTCAATGGTGACCTTGACAGGTACCGTGATTACTATTGGTGACAGAGGGGTCTTTTTTCCTGTTTCATCTGTCTTCTGCAGCCTCCTCACGTCCACTGCTGCAAGAGGCTTAACAGCCTCTTTTACGTCCTCTATCGGGATGCTGACGTGTAGATTTTTTAGCACAAATCTACTCTGTGTCAGGCCTCTTCTTTGTGCATACGTGTGAAAACGGATGTCCATTAAGCGAAGTCCTCTAAGGACTTCGTTTCGGTCCTTCACATTATTCAGCAGGATGTGTACTCCAGCACGCGTTTGCCTTAACAAGTAATCGGAGATTTTTAACTTCGTTAAGAATTTTTTGGCCTCCGGAATGGTGTGTTCTGGAGCCAACATGACAGGTGGTATTTGGAGCGGCTTCTGGGAGTCCTGGGTCACATTCTCGGTATCTGCTATATTGGCGAGTGCCGCATACCTATTAGAGGTCTCAATCTCGCTGGCCTGTATGGCTTTGGGTTATCTCTTCTTCCTCTGACGCATGGCGCGTGTTTCACGTCCCTGTGGGCTCGAAGAACTAGCTGCTTCTACATCTGCTTCGTCCTCAGACCTGGGAAGAGGGGCACTCTGTGCTGTGTCCATCTCGCGCACTTTATTGTCCTGGAACTAGCACTGCACTCACGGGGGGTTACCACTACGGACGGACCGTAACGGACGCACCACGCACAATAACTGGCACTGTCACAAGGGTGGGGGGGGACTTGCTAGCGCAACGCTGTCCGTACCCAATAGGGTGGCTGCCGAGGTTAGATCCAAGTGATATGCATGGACCTCAGCAGCTCAAGGACGCTAACTAAGCAAGCAGAAAGTAAAGAGAACCGGTACACTTCACAGGAGGTGGCACTTCAATAGATGTTTCCTCTTCGGCTGCTGACTGCTGACAACCACCAACAAAGCTGGCTTTTATACACAAGGATATACGGATGATATCGCTATCTTGATTGGAGGAAAACATCAGAGTGTGCTCTCTCCTCAAATCAGTAACGGACATCTTGATGAAGTGGGACAGGACTAATGGTCTAAGCATCAACCCGCACAAGATTCATGTCTGCATATTTTCAGGCAAAAAGAAGCTAGGCTATGAGAATGCCAACCATGAGCGCTATGAGGAGCTGGGTCTGAGTAAGCTGGTAAAACACCAAGGTGTTACTGTTGATAGTGTTGATCACAGACTAAGCTGGCACCAACCTATGGAAAATACAACAAACAAAGCACTCAAGAGTCTCTGGGCCTGTAAATATGCGGTGGGCAATACTTGGGGTGTCAAACCTTGTATGATCTACTGGCTGTATTTAGCAGCCATTAGACCAATGTACCCTATGCGGGCTGGCTTTGGTGGCATAAGGCACAGGTAGATGGATCCATAATTTAGCTGGAGAAGCTACTGACCTGTTTAATGATTACAGGTGCAATGAAAACCATTCCAACGGCTGCTATGGAGGTAATGCTTGGTCTATTGCCACTACACCTGGAGATCGAAAGACAGGCCTACAAAACCACGTAAAGGCTGATAATACAGGTACCAATGTCCACTGTTCTGACACAGGCTGGGCATTGGGAGCTGTCACAACGGATTGAAAGCGAGAGAATGCTTACCATGCACTCCGACTTTCAAATACGGAAATACATAGACACTGATTACAGAGTCTTTATTCATAAAACAAAACAGCATAGACCCAGTAATGGTGTCAACTGCTATACAGCAACTTTTCTCTCACATTCCATGGATCTGGAGCAGGAATCTAGAGAAAGGATAAGCCAATGAACGGAATCTCAATTCCACTACGCATTTATACTAAAGTATTTCAATCTCAAGTACTTGAGATGATGTCTTCAGGCTGCTAGAAGAGGGGCTTAGGGACTAGAAAACTACATTCTATACTAAGCAATCAAGCATTCTACATTCCAGACAGCTATTGGGGCACTAAGCAGTCACACAACAACTTCAAAGGTGGTATGGGATTGTAACTCAGCCCTGAACAACCTTGCGAAACACAACAGCGTTGAGTGGGTACCGGGTCACTCCGAAATATCAGGCAATGAAGAGGCTGATAAATTGCCCAGGCTAGGTTCGGATAGCATTCCCACTAAACTAGAACCTATCAGAGCCAGGCAACACTGGCTAATGAACAATCAGCACCATTGAAACCTGTTTATGGATGGCCCTTGTTCCAACAGAAGTGAGTAACTACTGAAAATGAACAGAGTCTTACTAAAAATAATTGCAGCGATCTATACTGGAAACTGTAAATTAAACAATCATATGTTCAAACTCAAGCTGACGGGCTCACCCCTGTGCAGATTCTGACACAATGAGGATGAAACAGCCTACCACATCATCTGCTTGTGCATCAGGTTCTCAAGATTGATCAAGATCCTGCTGCAGTGTGAGTTAATTAATCCAACAAATCTATTGAGATTTGTGGATCAGAGGTGATGTCCAGACAATAGAATGAGCAGTATTGGTGTACAATAGACCTGATCAGGTCGAAGTGCAATTATGCCATATACAAAAAAAAAAAAATATAAATAAAAGCCTTTGTATGATATATTTTATATTGCCAATAATACACTTTAAATAAAAAAATTAGTCCAAGATCTTGAAAATACTGGTTTCTGATCAATATTGTGTTAACTGAAGAACATAAGATTTTTAAAACTCAGAAGTTTTATACGCTCAGAATCACAATAGATTTTTAATTTGGTAGTTGTTATTTTATTCATTTTTTTTTTTTAATGTCACACTCAAAAGTTGCATTTCAAAATGTCACATACATAACAATTCACATGCTTATTTCATAGATGTGTATTTAAATAATAGATTAACAATACATTGCTCTCAATTTTATTAAAACAAACAAAAATTAGTCTCAAACAAATCGCCACTTTTGAGCAGAAGTAGCTTAACTCAAAAAAATTAAATTTTATAGAAGTTTTTTGACCTTCGGTAAAGTGTAAAAGTCCATTGTTTTCGGGAAAAATGCAACTAAAAATACAAATTTGGGATTAGGATAATTCAGCTCTGAAGCAGTGAAATATTGTTTTAAATATATATTATATACATTCAAAAAATATACATATATAATAAAATCGTCAGTTTTAATTTGTTTGAAGAAAAATAAAAATTAAAACAAAACACATTACAGTGAATTTATAATAAAAAAAAAAGTTAAAATTATTTTTAATTTTAATAGTTTTGAAAACAAATAAAACAAAAATGGTGAGAGTATGGTTGACCTTGGAAAACGTATGTAGGAGAATCTTGGTTGGGGTCGCGGTCAATAAGTAAACACACAATTAAGAAAAAACTTATTATAATTTGTGCAGCCCCTTCGGTACTGCCACTGTTGTGCCAGGGGCGACACAAATTATAATAAGTTTTTTCTTAATTGTGTGTTGTTGGCACAACAGTGGCAGTACCAGTAATAATAATTTAAAAAAAGTTAACAAGCAGTAAGATGAAAAATAACTCTGTCAAAGCCTGTCCCAAGCCAGGATGAGAAACCAAAATCTGAGATTTAGCGTAAGAGGTTATCAGATTTTCAGAGGCGACCGTGTAGGCATGAAAAATGGAGGAATTTTAATTATGTTGCGAAATGACATATCAGCTACAGAACTTTAAACAAGACAAACTGATCAGGCCGAAATAATGGGTCTGCAACTTCAAGTTGGCGACCGCAACTTTCGGCTTATAAATTAATATTCCCCTAACGATAAAAAACTAAACCTTCCCGATATTGATATCCCAGAGAATGATTGCTGTGTGGTGGGATACAAGGGGAGAGGGAGTGGAGCTATGCCTGGGTGAAACAGGCCTCCAGCTTATAAACGAACGAGGTGACCCTCCCACATTCTACTCAAGAACATGGAGGACCAACATAACTCCGGACCTGGCCTTTGCAACAAACAAAATTGCAGCGGCAACTATCAGGAATGAGAACCAACTGGAAGGAAGCAACCATCGACCAATTTTGCTCGAGATAAACTTACACCACAAAGCTCCAGACACCATATTCCTCCCTAGATGGAATTACAAAAAACAGACTGGGGAAAATACGCCTCCCTCATTGACAAATATATCTTAAAGATGAATTTCACCAAAAGCCAACTGGAAAATTTAGTTAAAATGTTCTCGCGGGCTGTACTACAAGCGGCAAAGGAAAGTATATCGAGAGGGGCGAGAAGGTACTACAGGCCATACTGGACCTCTGGACGCCACAAACAAATTACCATTGAGCATGACGGCAAACTAAAGAGTGGCAAAGAGGCTGCAAATCTCCTAATCGAGAACATAAGCATGCAAAGCATCATAGAAGTTGAACTTGCAAGAAAAAAAACTTGTCAAAAAGCAGCTGAAACAACCCATTGCCCAAACTACAAGTGCAACCTCCCGATTAGACGAGGACTTTAACCAAGCAGAACTTGAAGCACTCAATGGACTAAAAATGAAGATGGATCCTGATGGAATCACCAATGAGCTACAAATAAACATAGGAAATCAGGCCAAGAAGAGACTTCTAAAACTATTTAATAACTGCTGGAAGACAGGAGTATTCCCAAACTGTTGGAAAGAAACCACCCTAATTCCTATTCTGAACGTAGAGAAAAAATAAAGCCCAGCTTGAAAACTACAGACCTATAAGTCTCCTCAGCTGCATGGGATAGGTCATGGATAGGGTCATAAATAATCGCCTAACCTAGATGCTAGAGGCGAAAAAAGTCTTTATCCCACAACAGGCAGGTTTTTCGGAAAAAAAGGTCAACAGAAAACCAGATGGCAGCCATTACACTAGAGATATAGGATGGGTTCCGGAAGGAGGGATATACAGTAGCAGTGTGGATTGACCTGGTAAAAGCTTTTGACAGAGTTTGTAAAAGCGCACTGCTTGTAAAGGCCTGCAGATGCGGGATAAAAGGGAGAACCTTAAGATGGCTAAAGAGCTCACCAATAGACAAGCAAGGGTGCAGGTAAAGGGACGAAAAAGCCAACAAAAAAAGATAAAAAATGGAGTACCGCAAGGCAGTGTTCTCTCACCAACACTCTTTGAATGTGACATTGAATATTCCAAAAGGAATCAAAGCCTCTATATACGCTGATGACCTTTTTATTATGGTCCCACTCAAACTCGCTGACAATAGCGAACACAGCCTCTTGGAAGCTCTTGATACCATCAGCAACTGGGCAACTGATTAGGGAATGAAAATAAACTTACAAAAAACGAAATACACTATCTTCACCCTCTCCAAAAATGAACAACAGAGACTTCAGCACAAAATTTGACCATTAGCCATACAACACGAAGAAACGCCAGCATATCAGGGAATAAAGTTGGACAAAATGCTGACGTGTAGACCGCACATAGAATGATGCACAACGAAGGGCCTCAAAAGACTGTGCCTCTTGAGAAATATCAAAGGCTCGGCCTGGGGAGCAGATCATAAAACTCTGCAAAACTTCTATGTTGGTTAAGCCCGACCAGTACTGGAATATGGCACCACCAGTTGGAGCACATCTGCAAACACCAACTTCCAAAAAGTTTCCACAGTTCAAAACCATGCCCTAAGAATAATTACAGGGTCGATGAGGCCAACACCTCTCAAAAAACTCGCTCACAGACAAAAGAGATCTAAAGTTCGTAAAATTGGCATCCAATGCCAAATACATCCCAGAACACCCGCTAGAGAGAGGCTTACCCTCCGATTCTCATGAGGAAGATTCCTGTGCACCACATAAAAATCTTACAAGAAGAGCTCAACATACGAGATATACAACTGGCCCCTTTTGACTGTGCAATATTCTCCCACCTTGGGAGGTTGCCTCAAATGCAAGAATAGTTGACACCATACCAGGCATAAATAACAAAACCGAATTGCTACGCCCCGAACTGCTAAACCGGACTCTGGTGTTATACGAGGAGTATCCACCACAGGATAGGACATGGGCCTTAACAAACGGTTTGGTAGCAGAAGGAAGGGAAGGCAGTGGTGGTGGAATTCTCATAGAATTCCCAGATAGCGCAACTGTAGAAAAATCTATTGCCACAGGGCTAAATTCCAGCAACTACCGAGCTGAGCGGGAAGCCATAATTGAATCCTGCAGGATCATCTCGTCTACTTCCTACGATTTCCATAAGGTTGTCATTTTTACTAATGCACGCTCTGTTCTCCAAGCAATGCAAGACAAGATAAAAGCAGTTGTGGGCCTAAAAAACCTAGTCTCTGCTATAAACTTGGTGACAAATCTTGCTAGAACAACAGCCCTCCAGTGGATCCCGGGGCACTGTGGAATCGCCGGTAATGAGGGAGCGGACATGCTGGTGAATTTGGAACACCTGATGCCCCAGCTTAACCCTCTACTCAAACACGCATCCCGCCCAAAGTTCCCATAATGACTATTTCAAATTAAATAGAAGAGAACAAGTAGTGATACTCAGACTCAGGACAGGGCACACCCGGCTCAAATCGCATATGCTTAGGAAGTTCAAGATAGGAACGAGCCCCCTATGGGATTGCGATGGAGGAGAACAGTTGACCATTTCCTTCAGTCCTACAGACTCCTTGATAATGTTCGTACGAAAATTTGGCCAAAACCAGTGTTTCTGGGGAAGAAGTTGTACGGAAGCTTGGAGGATCTCAAGAGAACCACTGAATTCTTGTTTTGGCTGACTGACAGTCATCTAAGGGAGGGTCGAAGAAGAAGAAGATGAAAAAGATAAAGTATAAAGAAAAATATGCTAAACATTATATGCTAATATTAATTTAATATAATAGTATTTAATAATATTAGTATTTAATTTTTTTTAATTTAATTATTTATTTAAATACCCTTTTTCCATTATCTATTAACATATTTTATATTATCTATTAACAGTCATCATCAGGGCTAAAAGAAAAACAACATTGAAAACAAAACAGGCAATCAGTACCAGTCAGACAGTTTCTTACTGGTTCTGTAAAAACAGAAATTATAAGCAAGATAAAAATAGATGAAGTAGAAAAAGATGACAATGTATATTATATGAGAGACGGATCAAGCCTCATGTATATTATATGAGAGACGGATCAAGCCTTTCTCGCCGCGACAAACTGTGGATCTTATGTGAGATATGGCCTTTCAAGGACGTCACCCATCAATGGAAATTCAAATTAATGTTCAGGTGACTTTTTTTTTTAAGTAAGTATAACTATAAACCGTTTGAAGCAGATAACGAGCAACCGAATTCATGAATTAAGTTAAATAATTGTAAATATAAAGAGACGAATACAAGTGTGCAATATGAAGAGGGTCTACAGTTAATCAGTTTCTTCATACAGACCTATTACTTTGCTCATTATCTGCTTAAAATTTTTCGAAAAACGTTTATAACAAAGGATTACGGACATACTTATATACAAACAAATCTCACCTTAATATTAATTTGGATCGATTCCCATTAATGGCTGATGCCAATTAAAGGTAGTACCCTGAGAAAATAATTCCCCAGGGAACTATTTCGGGGACAGGGGTCCTCCCGAATTATTGGTTTGCACAATGACATGGGGATTTTTCGAGCCAAGCTTTCGTTTCTTCCATGGTTTTATCTTGTTCTGCTTAGCACTGATAAAGGCCAAAACGTCGGCACACATTAAAGCATCATTACGCTTACTACGTGTTTTTTTTCTTCAGCGCACCTCAGCTTCTCGTTGATTACATGAACAATCAATAATACCTCCACCATTATTAATATAGTATGGTGGCCACTAATATCATACCTCCACCATTATTAATATAGTATGGTGGCCACTAATATCAACTGGGAAAGCCAAATAAAGAAGATTCTCTCTTCACGTTAAAGCTTCATAAAAAGAAACATCAAATTCTTTCTAGTTGGAGGAACATGATTCCATAGATACATCGCTATTAGTATTCCATTTGGATAATGACATCAATGATATTCTACCTTGTCATCTAATGATTACAGTGCTTGCGATGAGGCATTATACATTTCATTTTTTGTCGGAGCATCATTCAAGAGATGGGGCATGTAGCAGAAATGTATAACCATTGTATTATTGAAGAATATATTCTCTTGGTTTTCGATATATCGAAACGGCTGTGTTTGTTCCCTTTACCATTGACAAAGGTGGATTCTTCCAACCTTCTTGGCAACAAATAGTTCCATATTATTTTATTAATCTTGCCATTGCTGTTTTTGTCACAATAAATTATGATGTTTTATTATTATTATATAAATTAAAAGAGCTTAATGAGTGTATCGCAAAACTAAAGCTGGTGTGGTGCGTTGTATTTCCAGTTCGCAGTTTTACTTTTCCACATTTCAAAACTTACATGATTACAAGCATTAATTTTTGGGCCCTTATGTTTGTATAAGAGTTCTACTTAAATTCTAATCTTTTCCATAATTTGAAATCATTTATCATTACCATTGTCGGCAATGGACAACTTTTGATTGTAGTAATTCTGGTTGATAGGTTCTGTGGTATTGTTGGCATTATCACATCTCTTTTCAGTTTATGTAATAAAGACATTTTAATATTATGGATTACTGGAAATTAAGGATTACGGTTTAATTAAGGATCACCACAGAGTCGGCCACGTGGGTAGGAGTGGCTCGGTTTGGGGTCCAAAGTCCATTCCCTCTCGATGAGCATTCTACAGGAGCCGAGGGTCCAAAGTCCAAATTGAACCCATCTCCTACGCAGCTGCTCCTGCAGAATGCTCGTCGAGCGGGATTAGAACTGCCATTCTTACTTTACTAACTTCAAAGTGCGAAAACACACATCTCCAGTTTTTCAGTCAGGCCATGGTCCCCAAGCCATCGCAGGATTTCCTCCGTATGTATTTTATGCTCTTCTTCATCTCAGACGGTGATGTTGTCAAGGAAAAGTTGGATGTTCTGCGAGGCGTTCCTGAGACCAAAACACATGGAGAAATCTGAAGGGAGTCAGGAATTGCCTTGGCAGCTTATTTCAGCCGTAATCGCCATAGGACCATTTTCCTCCATCTTTTTTCTATACAAAGTGCACTGGGCTGACCTCAAGGGCTATTCGGCGACCTGCAGATTCTCTCTTCAATAATTTGCACAATTTCCCTTTCTGTGACGTTGTATCTTTCCGGTGACAGGCGGGGGGCTCTTGCTGGACTGGGACTCCTTGAGTCTCCATGTGGTGGGCCATGTCGTGCTTTGGCTAACTTGAAAAGGATTTTGGTTGAATGCCGCTGGGGTATTGTCGCAGTAGTGTGGTGTACCATTTATATAATTGAAAACTAATGTAATCAACATCGAATTATAAAATGTATTTAATGCGAATCCGTTTTAATGTTTTTATATTATGTAATTAATCTATAATTTGTTATATTTATTTTGAAAAAAAACAACAATTTATATATTATATATATACAGACACAAAATGGCATTGCAGGATTTTTTGTGCCTGCGTGTGAACAGTGGAAAAGTGCGCCCGTTTGACATTTATAGATCATGGTGAGAGAAAAAAGGGTGCACGAGAGGGGAAATATTTTTTGTGGCATAAAAAAAAACATTGCAAAATGATATAACTAAAAATAATTACCAATATACTACAAAACCCTCGTGGAGTAGTTTGGAAACATTTACCTTTTATCATTTATTAAACTATAGATTTTCTTTCAATAAAGTTGATAAAAACTGATTTTTTTTAATCTTCTCTTTGATATTTTCAGTTCTTATTTGGTACCACTTTGCCCATTCAAGTCATGCCAGGGTATATATATATATATATATATATATATATATATATATATATATATATATATATATATATATAAAATAATTGGAAGATTCCAAAACATAAAGCCTCAAGTCTCTAAAATGCCGGCAAATAACTAACCAGTCAATGTTTCACTAATTCAGGCATCATCAGGACATACACCAAATAATCACATATATGAGGATCAAATACAGCACATCTCACATCAACCGTCCAGAAAGATGCCTCAACCAGAGACAGCACATCACTCTAAGACATCCAATCACATACTGAAGGCAAAGGGAGGTAACATAACAACAGATGAGAAAGTTAAATTCAAACGGCTGATCAGTAGAAAACAGAAAATACACGTAGAAAGTAAATAAAAAAGAAAAAAAAGGCCTGAAAAAATATAAATAAAAATATTAAAGACAACGTAGAACTAGAAAAAAAAATATATATATATATATATATATATATATATATATATATATATATATATATATATATATATATATATATATATACAAATAAATAAAATGCATAGCTAGAAAAGGTCATAATCAAAAACAGCTGGCCAGCTAACAAATAAAACATAAAAGGCAATCTAGTTAGATTTATTGGATATTTCTAAAATGCGTAACGATTCAGAGTAAAATTGATTCAAATGTAATTAACAGGAATATCCAAATTTTGTGCAATGTGCATAGCCTCAAATATCTTTCTCTTCGTGCTATTCATTTCCTTATGAATCACTCTAACCTTATCAAAATCAAAAACCTGTTTAAAAATGTTAGAATGCTGTGCTAATGTAGTGCTATGCTCTTTATTTGGCTTTCTCAGTTGATATTAGTGGCCACCATACTATATTAATAATAGTGAAGGTATTATTGATCACATGTACAATCAATAATATAAATAACAAAGACTAAAAGCCATGAATTTATTGCAATGTCCATTAAAACATCATAATTTATTTTGACAAAAACAGCAATGGCAAGATTAATAAAAAAATATGGAACTATTTGTTGCCAAGAGGGTTGGAAGAATCCACCTTTGTCAATGGTAAAGGGAAACAAACACAGCCGTTTCGATATATCGAAAGCCAAGAGAACATATTCTTCAATAATACAATGGTTATACATTTCTGCTACCTGCCCGATCTCTTGAATGATGCTCCGACAAAAAATGAAATGTTTAATGCCTCATCGCAAACACTGTAATCATTAGATGACAAGGCAGAATATTTATGAAGCTTTAACGTGAAGAGAGAATCTTCTTTATTTGGCTTTCCCAGTTGATATTAGTGGCCAACATACTATATTAATAATGGTGGAGGTATGATATTAGTGGCCACCATACTATATTAATAATGGTGGAGGTATTATTGATTGTTCATGTAATCAACGAGAAGCTGAGGTGCGCTGAAGAAGAAAAACACGTAGTAAGGGTAATGTGCTTTAATGTGTGCCGACGTTTTGGCCTAAGTTATTGGCCTTTATCAGTGCTAAGCAGAACAAGATAAAACCATGAAAGAAACGAAAGCTTGTCTCGAAAAATCCCCATGTCATTGTGCAAACCAATAATTCGGAAGGGCCCCTGTCCCCGAAATTGTTCCCTGGGGAATTATTTTCTCAGGGTACTACCTTTCATTGGCATCAGCCATTAATGGGAATCGATCCAAATTAATATTAAGATGAGATTTGTTTGTATATAAGTATGTCCGTAAGCCTTTTTTATAAACCTTTTTCGAAAAATTTTAAGCAGATAATGAGCAAAGTAATAGGTCTGTATGAAGAAACTGATTAACTGTAGACCCTCTTCACATTGCACACTTCTGAGTCGACGCGACAGATACCCGAATTCCATCAATTTGAGTTGCCTGCGCGTCTGATACCCAATGGCGACCTATCACCATACATTGAGAATAATATAATGTAATCCAGTCTGTCTCCAATAGTGGTGAATCACATTCCAACTATCCTTTTTTACCAAGTTTTTTTTTGATGAGGAGTGATGTCAAGTGATGAGGATAACATTGTCGGCTATTAATACACTATTTATCACAGAAAAAGAAAAATCGAAAGAATGTGGTGCCACACTTACATTCAAAGGTGCTCTTTCTGTCATTTATTTGAGGCTACTAAAGAGCTAATATAGAAACGAGAAACAACCGTAAAAGAAACAAACAATAAATATAGCATGAAATGCATTAGAGAATATAATGCATAGATAAATGAATTAGCATGTGATAATAAAAATAATGGAATGAGTCATTATTTTCTCAAATGACGCCGAAGTCAGGCGGAAAAATCCTTCAAATGTATGAAGGCTCGATTCGGGCAAACACTATAGTCATCATATAATGGGTTCAGGTGTCATTAAAATCATACTATTATCCAAATTAAATATAGACCGAGACCTCGTGGGTATTTTTATTTGTGTACTGGTCCCCGGTCACTAACATTAAAATTAAAGCAATTCATTATTGACCATGTTTAATGGAGATATTCAAAAGGATCAACAGGAAACTAATTGGTCTGGTTTAGGAGGTTTAACTGATTTTCGGGAAAGATATCTTTAAAATTAAAAATCTTTAAACAATTTTCCAAGCGAAAAATCTTAAAAAAATTTTCGAAGTCGGAATTTCCCTGCAACTTAAAAGTCATAAAAGATATAGCTTGAAGTAAAAATATGCATAGAAATATCAAGAAATGATAAAAATACAAGCTATATTTATTAAATACATGTAAGAGCATTTCACCCAGAGTACTCATGATTGATTACGAGAAATGACTGAACTCATGATTTAAGTTCAGTAATTGTAACGTCAAGAAGAATAATAGCCAATGAGGAATCACCTTTGCTATCTCTTCTAAGCCGCTCTTTATGAGGAATTTTATAGGATGGTTGAACCAATAGGCAAAGATTTAGATTAAATAAATAAATATAATAGTATAAAATTCATATATATATATATATGGGGAAGGTGTTTTACCCATGGGTAGGGAAAGATTTTTTTTTTTCCCACTTAGAAAATTAGCTTTTTACCTGACCTGAGCCATCAGTTGCCTGTCAGGAGTGGGCTGTGTTTTGGTTTCTGATGAGTATCAACAGTGACTTTCTGTCTACCTTGGTAAAGTTCGGACCCACAACTGAATTTTAATTGCTTATGAATAAACTAATTGTTTCTTATTAACAAAAACTAATTAAAATATCATGCCTCGAAGCAAGACAGGGGTAAAAGGGCTTTATCGGCAGAAATTACCGACTGAGAGAGGAGCTAAGCAAATTGACCAGATTACCTTTGGCAGATCGTGCCAGCAATGAAACAATGATAGCAAGCATTAGTGCTGCAGGAAAATCAAGTCCACCGCTATTCATTTTCCCCGAGTTCATTTTAAAGACCGCATGCTGAAAGGTACTCCGTCTGTAAGTGGAAATGCAACTGTAAGTGGTTGGTTGAATGAGAATATGTTTCTGTTACTTGGAACATTTTATTGCACATGCAGACCCCACCTTGGAACGACCACGGCTATTAAAAAAGGACAACCATCAAAGTTGAAAATTAATAATGGACAACCATCAAATTTGAAAATAAATAATGGACAACCATCAAATTTGAAAATTAATAATGGACAACCATAAAATTTGAAAACTAATAATGGATAACCATCAAATTTGAAAATTAATAATGGACAACCAACAAATTTGAAAATTAATAACGGACACCATAACATTTGAAAATTAATAATGGACAACCATCAAATTTGAAAATTATTTTTCCAAAAAAAATCTAAAAAATGTTTTTTTTTTATCATGCTATTATTAATTAAATCCCGAGGTCAACCGAAGGCCGCTGAACTTACCCGAAGGCGTCTGATCTCCCTTTTAGATGATGAAGTTCACTAATCTGACGATAAAATAGAGGGCGTTGTATTCTCACTTATATATGTTTTAGGTTTTATCTCTGCTATTTGAAAACCCCGCGTCTCCCCTCTATTGAACTTCCTACGAAGTCAGCAACTGTTACTACTGTCATGTCCTGTACTTCCTTCCACAATGCCATCGCTTTTTTTCTGTTTTGTTTTGGCTTGGTTTGTGCTTGGCTGTCTTGTACCAATATGAATGTAACTATATATGCGTTTCTCAAATAACTATTACGAATATGGAAGTAATAGGCCGTAGCCAACAAGATTACATTAATTTTTTCGTAGACATACAGTTCTTAGAACACCTTTGAACTCTCCTAAAGGTGGATCCCTGTGTTGGCAAAGTGGCCAATTGTTCAGGTAATAAATAATTATTATATAGTTTATTAAAATAAATTATTTCATTTCTAAAAAAATTATTAAATTTTATGATAACATGATTTTTGTTTGGTTTTTCACTGATGTACAACAGAGCTGAACGATCTTGAACCGGTAGGATCTTTGTTCCACGCTCAAAAGCACCGAAAATCCATGATCCTTCGAGCTCTCTTCCCACATTATTTTCCAGCTTTCTGAATTTCGCCTCTTCCACTTCCACTACTCGAATGACCTTACCTCCTCGAAGCACCTGGTAATTAAGACAAATTCCCGACAGAAATTTCCACCAGTCCAATATTTGACCAGTACTGTTTTAGGAGACAGGTTCATACTCTTCTTGATAAAATCATGATGAGGATCAGATACTATCAGCCGATTAGTGGCAAATTTGGCCATCTTTATGTATGGAAGGTTTGCTTTAATGATTTATAAGCCCCTTTTAACCGAACGCTTAAAGCGACATCTTTCCCACACACCATAGTGGACCCTTGATTTATCACATCTTAAAACCAGTTATAATTTTTTTAGATAATAATTTTTTAGAATTAAATAATTTATTTTAATAAATTATTCAGTAATTGTTTATTACCTGAAAAATTTCCCGCTTTGCCTACATAGCTTAACACAAATTAGTTCAAACATATAACAAAATGTTCACGTTTAGAACAGTTCATAGATATTTTTAGAACTTCATGTCTTCGAAAAAAATTAATATAATCTTGTTGGCTACGGTCTATTACCTCCATGTTCGTAATACTTATTTGGCTACCGTCACACATATTTACATTCATTTTGGTTGCTAAACACAAAAAAAAAACACAACAAGCCAAAACAAAACAGAGAAGAAGCGATGGCATTGTGGAAGGAAGTACAGGGCATGACAGTAGTGACAGTTGGTGACTTCGTAGAAAGTTCAATAGAGGGGAGACGCGGGATTTCAAATAGCGGAGATCTAACCTAAAATATTATATATAAGTGAGAATACAACGCCCTCTCTGTTAGGGTCAGACGTGTGAACTAGATCATCTAACAGTAGAGCGAAGGGAGATAGGACACCTACGGGTAGGTTCGGAGGCCTTAGGTTGACCTCGGGGGCAGGCTCACTAGTAGTATTTCAGATTTCACTGATAGTACGTCCCGATTGTAAAGTTGTACTCTTTATTTTATAGGCACACCTTACTTCATAATAAAGTACATAAATACAAGTACAAGTGAGCCAATGACTTGCCACGCCCATGTGAAATGTTGAAATACGATAACATTTAAAATAGTGTTAGTATAAAAAAGTAAATAAAAAAAATAATTGAATACAATTATTAAATTATTATTATCTAATGACGATAAGATATCTCTAACCTCTGAAAATGAACATTTCCATTTGTACTTGTACTGTTGTACTTTATTATGAAATAGGGCCCTGTAGGCTTTGCTATTTTCGTTGCTAAGCAACGTATCGATATTTTTCTTTCAATTGGAGTTAAGTTATATGTCTACTAATTGTTTCTGTTGTCTGTTTGTTCTGACTTAAAATAAGCATGGCTACTAGTAAATCTTTTAAAAATCATGTGGCGAAATTTCCATCTATTGAAAATTTCATGGTTAATCTCGCAGAAGGACCCCATATTAATGGTTTTAAAGCCCTTTACTCGAGTTTCCCGACTATTTTTAACCAATTTCACGAGATTCAGGAGTCTGCTGAGTGATCTGGTCACACTCTAAACCGGATGTATCCTCAGGATGTGAAATTCTCTGAGGATATCCAAAAGTCTATTCTAGATGTGTATGCAATGATTGGTCGCCTCATCACTAAATTTACCACTGGACACCACATCATTATCCGCTGTTCCATCTTTTGACAGTCGAAATCAGCCTCGTTGTCCCAAGTTGCCTTCAATCGTTTTGCCTCTCTTTGATGGTACTCCAAGAAATTTCCAATTCTTTAAAAATCTATTTTCGCCCTCGTTCACGGGAATCCACAGTTAATTCATACGGTCAAATTAATTCATTTGAGATCCTGTTTAACTGGTAAGGCGTTCTTCCTCATCAACCATTTTGTCAGTTTCACCATTACGTGGAGGATCATACTAGATCAGTTCTTTAGTAACCATGTTGGCGCAGCGGATCTGTGGGAACAGATCTTCTTCTTTGCCCCCCTCTCGTCTGATAGACCAGCTCATCTAGAATTGTTTTTGACTACAATTTCCAGCGTTAGGTTTGGCGTTTAATAGTTTAAAAATTCCAAATTCCGTGGATTTCATTCTCTTTTGGCTTGCGTTTTGGAATCTTCCCTCCAGTCTCCAACAATAGTCCATATTGGCTCATTCTCAAGTTGAGTTTCCTTCTTTAACTAAATTGGTGGATTATGTTAAAAAGCGTCTCAAGGCGGTCTCATCGTAACCGCCAAGTCCCAAGACCATGCTTCAGCCTGAATCAGCTCATACACCCAAGTCACCGACGAGATCAGGTCAAAGAGCCTTTGCTTCAAAGCGGCAATTGTGCCTTTAGGGATTGATAAATTATTTGCCACTTCTATAAATTTATTTTATTGAAAACTAGTTTCGAATGTTATACATTCATCCTCAGTTATAAAAACACAAAAAAAATTAAAAAATAAGCAATTCAAAATATAGTTGGTATTATTATACATATTAAATTATATAAATCAGTATTATAAAAAAAAATTATGAATTAAGACAAGAAATCAAATACATGTTGGTACTCACCAAGGTTTAAATGGACTATATCAAACAGAAAAGTTTGTACTGGTTTCTTCTCGCATTGCACTAACAATGAACGAGAAATAGGCAGGATGTTTTTAGGTAAACGGTTTAAGGGTCAGGGTTGCCAGTAATGCCGGTGAGTAATTGTTTTTTCTGTTATAGATAGGAATAAATTTAAGATTGGACTGTTGGAGATATTTATTTGGTCATTTAAGCAAAAATCTGGATTGGATTTGAAGGATTTTATTATTTCAAGTGCTTCATATGTATTTAATTTGAGACTGTTTTCAAAGTGAAGTATTAATTTAACTCCTGAGTCTTTGATGAATTTATGATTATTTTCATTTAAATGAATTGCAAAGTTGGAATTATCTGTCTTATTATTATATGCACGTATAATCTCTGATTTAGCGATCTTCCAGTTTTTCCCGTGATTTGGCTGCACAATCATTACAATTTAGTTCGTATACTCCGCTTTTTTGGAAAGGGTCTATTTTGTCTTTAGGAGAACAGAAATATGAGGATAGGGTTTTTTTCTATTTTAAATGCAGGGTTTAATCCTAGTTTTTTCAATTCATTTCCGACTTTGGTGGATATAGGGCCGTAATATGGAATCAAAACATAATGTTTCGGGATGGGCCTATTTTCGGGAATTGTTGAATAGATATCATTAATTGTCTTTTTTTGTAATTGTTTTTTTAAAATATGATTGATAGTGGTTTTATTATACCCGTTATTTTTTGCTATGGAATATATTATTTCAATTTCTTTATTATAGTTCTTTTTATTTAATGGTATGTTCAAAATACGGTAAATCATGCTATTAAAGGCTGCGAGTTTATGTGCTATCGGTCCCCTAGCACCATTCTTTATAACGACATCCGTGTGGGTGGGTTTCCGGTAAATTCCAAATTCATGATGTTTGTTTTTTACTGAGATTTCTAAATCTTTGTTTTTTCCAGTTCTACTGTGAATTTAATCGAGGGATGAATTTCGTTTATTTCCTTTAAAAAATTATTTATTTCTCTTGTCGTACCAGACCATAGGCATATAATGTCCTCTACATACCGATACCAGTATATGACATGCTGAGCTAGTTGAGAATTATTTGGGTCAAGAATTTTTTGTTCTAATTTGTCCATAAATAAATCTGCCAGAAGGGCTGAGAGAGGGGAGCCCATCGGTAAGCCTTCTTCCTGTTTGAAGAATTTTCCATCAAATTGAAAATAATTATGTTTTATAGAAATAGACATCAAATTGTAAAGATCTAGTTTTTCTAGCGGTGCTAGATTCGATCGGAAGATTAACTATTCTAAAATTTCTATTGTTCCTAGTGGTGGGATACTTGTGAAAAGCTTTGTGACGTCGAATGATATTAATTTCGCGTTACCCGGAATTACTATGTTCTTAATTTAGTTGACTAACGCTATAGAGCTTCTTACAGGGTGTTTTGGAGAAAATGAGATTCTAGTTTTGAACAAATTGTTCAAGTAATGGGCAAGTTTGGCGGTCAAATGGCTGTCAATAGCTCTCAGCGGGATATGGTATGTCGATATCCATAGCCCAGGAAAACCTGAGAAATGGCCCTAGTCCACAAGTGGACGTGACAGCTAGTCCTACTCCCACTTCCTCGTAGTGACCGCTGGACAATGCACACCAAGGTGGACATTGGCTGACGGGAGAGGGCAAAGGCGAGTTTCCAGCGCCTTAAAACTGGATCCTTCGACTAGGGGAGGAAACCCCGACAGAAAACTCTGGTCCTCCAGGTTGGGGATTGGACGCGGGGCCAACAACCCTGTTCCGTAAAAACTGTACGTGTTTTCAAGAAACCACAAAAAGCCTCGGAAAGAAATGGATCAAATGGGAAACGACTTAGGCATGGACATGGACTAATAAATATGGCAACCTGGAACGTGAGGAGTTTGTTCCAACCTGGTGCTGGAAGAGATCTTGAAAGGAAATTGGAAAAATACAAAATAGATATATTAACCCTACAAGAAATCCGCTGGAGAGACACAGTACTAACCAACATGAAGCACTACACAATCATTAACAGTGGCAATAGACGGAACATATTAAGAACAGGTTTTGCGATAAGGAATTCTCTCTTGCACTCTATTATTAAATACGTGCCAGTAAATGAGAGAATGTGCTTACTAAGGCTGCGACGAAGATTTTTCAATATCTCTCTTATCAGCATACATGCACCCATAGAAGGCAAGGACAATGAAGAGGAAAAGGAAACCTTTTATGGAAGGCTAGAAAATCTATACGATTCCCTACCCAAGCATGATGTGAAAATAATTTTGGGAGATTTCAATGGTAGGATAGGAAAAGAAACGATGTTCTTCCCCATAATAGGCAAACACAGCAAGCATGAGGAAGCAAGCGAGAATGGACTCAGAATAGTCGATTTTGCGATGACAAGGAACCTTAGAATAAGAAGCACCTTTTTCCCACATAGGGAAATACATAAGGAAACATGGACCTCCCCAGATGGCATCCCCAAAAGTCAAATTGACCATGTACTCATTGCTGCCAGACACGCCAGTGATATATTTGATGTTCTCAGTTACAGGGGAGCTAACTGTGACTCAGACCATTATCTGGTCAAGATTTTATATAAACAGAAGCTGGCTACACAAGGAAAAGGAAATGCAAGAAATGCCACCATCTATAATGTGGAAAAGCTAAAGGAGGATGCTGTAGCCCAGCAATTCAGAGATAAGATCGCAGATAGATTAAACAACAACTCATCTATTGGCAGGAATATAGAAGAAAGATGGGCACGTCTTAAAGATGCTCTCAAAGGTGTAGCAGAGGACATTCTTGGCGCAGCACCGAAAAGACAAAGCAATGACTGGTTTGAAGAGGACTGCATAAAAGCCATAGAGGAAAGAAACAGTGCCAGGCAGAAAATGATCCAACGAAGGACCCGAACTACGGCGGAACATTATAGAACCAAAAGAAGGGAAGCAAATGCAATATGCAAACAAAAGAAAAGGCAACAGGAAACAAAGAAGCTAGATAAGCTTCAAGAAGACTTTGCAGCCAAACAGACCAGGAATTTCTATAAAAGCACCAGAGAATTCCGAAATGGATATATACCAAGGCTGGAATTCATTAAAGAGAGAGTGGAACCTCATTAGAGAGGGGAACCTCATTGGAGATAGAAGATCTGTCCTGGAAAGATGGAAGCAGTTCTTCATAGAATTATTAAATCCGAATAAAGAAGGACCAACTTATAAGAAAAAAGCATTATTGGAAAATGGAAGAGACTCCTCGAACGTGGATGAAGAAGAAATACCACCAGATAGGGAAGAAATAGTGGAAATAATTGAAGCACTCCATAACAAAAGAACACCTGGAATAGACGGTATCCCGAATGAGGTCCTGAAATATGGGGGTTAGGCAGTGGTGGAGGAAATATATAACCTCGTATTTGATGTATGGATGGAGATGAGGATGCCACAGGACTGAAATATGGCAGTGTTGTGCCCAATACATAAGAAGGGAGATAGATTAAACTGCCAAAACTATAGAGGTATCGCTCTATTGCCCACTGTCTACTAGGTACTTTCAGTCGCAATAAATAGGAGAATTATGGCATGGGCTGAAAGAAATATTGGCGAATACCAAAGTGGCTTCCGGCCAACTAGAAGCGCAACTGATTATATCTTCTCCATACGGCAGATGCTGGAGAAAGCATATGGATACAATATTGACCTCCACCACCTCTTCATAGATTTCTGCCAGGCCTACGATAGTCTTGACAGGAATGAACTGCTCAAAGTAATGAAAACTCTAGGGGTCCCAGAAAAGCTAGTCGGATTAAGTGCGATGACCTTAGAAAACACCAGATGTAGGGTAAAAATCCAAAATATGCTATCAGAAGAGTTTGAGGTGGAGAATGGTCTGCGCCAAGGAGATCCCCTCTCACTCGTATTATTTAACAAGCTGCGAGATCAATCAGGACCAATCCAGGAGGAACGATATGTAACAGGATGACCCAACACCTAGCATATGCTGATGACGTAGTGATATCAGCAAGATCAAAAGCGGCGCTTTCAGGAGCTTTGCAGGAATTTGAAGAAGCTGGGAAAAAATTGGGTCTGATGATAAACAAAAAAAAACTCAATGCATGATTTCAACAAAAAATGATGGGCAGGAAGAGCAGAGTCATGTGCATCTGCTCCACCACACATTTAAGAAAGTGGACAGTTTCAAGTATCTGGGGGCTTTAGTGACGCGAAAGAATGACACCACTGCGGAAATTAAAGGAAGAATTTCAGCAGGCAACAGATGTCTCTTTGCATTGCGAAAAGCATTAAGATTTCCGAACTTGTCGCGGAAGGCAAAGTTATTGATTTATAAAACAATCTTAATACCGATTGTCACGTATGCTGGTGAAACGTGGGTCCTGACCCAGGAATGCGAAAAGATGCTGCAGATCTGGGAGAGGAAGGTGCTTCGGCAGATATTTGGGCCAGTATGTAATGAAGGCCAATGGAGGTCAAGAAATAATACAGAGCTTCGGGACCTATACAATGAACCAAACCTAGTCACTTATGTCAAATCAACCCGTATAAGATGGCTTGGGCATGTAGAAAGAATGGGAGAAGATAGGTAGCCGAAGAAACTATTATATGGCAAACCAGGAGGCAAAAGAAGAAGAGGAAGGCCCAGGCTGCGATGGCTGGGTGATGTGGAGAGCGATCTGCAGAGGATGGGAATCGGACAGTGGAGAGGTCGAGCTGCTGACAGGGAAGACTGAAGAGGCGTTGTTGCGGAGGCCAGGGCCCTACAAGGGCTGTAGAGCCGTGGAAGAAGAAGAAGAAGAAGAATGGGCAAGTTTATAGATCGAGCTATTGATGTAAGTAACGACTGGTCTTATGGGGATTTCCGGTTTGTGTATTTTTGGTAGGCCACATATTCATAATTCATAAATGTTTTATAATACTGATTTATATAATTTAATATGTATAATAATACCAACTACATTTTGAATTGCTTATTTTTGAATTTTTTGTGTGTTTTTAGAACTGAGGATGAATGTATAACATTCGAAACTAGTTTTCAGTAAAACAAATTTATAGAAGTGGCAAATAATTTATCAATCCCTAATTAGATTGATCCTTCTATACCATCATGCGGATGTCAACTAATTGTGCCTTTATTGCGAAGAAGCCCACTATATTTATCAATGCGACCAATGGCACTTAGTCCCAATGGTTGGCGAGATTTTGTTCGTCGTGCCTCTCTCTGTTTTAACAGTCTAGACAAAGGACATCCTTACAACAGCTGCTATTCGATGCAAAAATGTCATCGTTGTGATCAAGAGCATCATACCCTCGTACACATAGACAAGACTGCTACTTTCCGCCTCGTCGTGCAGTTTCTCCTGAGAAACAGATCCCTCGCCATCTCGTTATTCAGAACAACGACCCATCCAAAACCCCATGTTCCGCCTGTTTGAAATCTACTCACCGAGAACCGACCGCCAATTATCTTCTAGGTCTCCGTTGCCAGATCAGGGCTTCTCTCTTGATTCAGGTCGATCACATCTCTTGTTACAGCCTAAGTTCTCGTCCTCTGTTTTTTCTACCTCTCTTTGTCTCCGCTGATCGACGCTCATCGGGTCACGTGGTATAACTAGTTTCGCCGTCACCTTGTCACCAGTCGCCCTCTGTCGCACTCTTCGGTACTTTTGCAATTCAAGACGCCCAGCTTTCTGATGTGTCAGTTCTCGTTCATGATAGTGATCATCAATGTCTTCGCCTTTGTACTTTGTTGGATTTTGGGAGCCGTCTGAGTGTTATATATCGTGCTACCTTGCATGTCCGTCTTCCCCTTTCAACTGTTTTCTGAAATAAACAGGGCTTAGGTTCGGCTTCGACATACTTCTGTTATGAATCAATATCTACCCAGTTGATTACTCAGTCAATTTTTCCTCATCTTGTATGTCATCGATCACATTGCTGACAATATATCATACCGTTCTCTCCCCACTCATCGTTGGGGAAAAAATATCAAAAAGTTATCTCCTGCAGACCCGTCTTTCCATCGCCCGGGACCCATTGATTTGCTATACGTGATTTGCTATATATGGTTTTGATATGCTTCCTAGCCTATTGACGAAGGAAATTGTCTCCTCGCGTTTAGGGTCCCTCAATGCTTTCATGACCGCTGTGGGATGGTGTTTTATGGGCCCTTTTAACGTAGATACCCCTCCTCATCGCGTTCGTTTCTCTAAACACACTATGAACATCGATGGAAAAACGCGCAGTCTTTCGGAAATCAATATCTAATTTCTACTCATCATCATCGCCTTCATAATCCGATGCAAAGTCCCTCGATCCAATCTTGCTCAGCTATTCGCTAACATGTCTGTAGATCAGCTGCACGTCAAATCGAAAAGTGTCTGGAAGCTCGAGTAGGTAGATTCCTGAGTAATCATGTCTGCCGAGAACCGGAAGTGTGAGGAAATTTATCAGCAAGATGTCAGTAGAGACTCATCAGGTCGTTACATCGTCCCTCTTCCGTTCAAAACATTGGATATTGGAGAGTCATACCATGCTACGCACAGACAACTTCTGTGCTTAGAACGTCGTCTGAATCGTTGTCCTGAACTAAAGGAAGCTTACCATTCATTTCATCTGTAATATCTCACTTAAGGCCACATGGAGCCTGTCCAAGTTGCTGATCTGAAGAGTCGCCCCTCCTATTAGATTCCTCATCATGCGGTTCATCGTGTCCATGACTCCCCGTCCAAGATCCGCGTTTTGTTTAACGCTTCCTTCGGGTCCTCCAATGGGGCGTTCTAGAACGCAGCCCCTGTTGTCCAAAATAGCATCTATGTCGATGACATCCTCAATGGAGGGAGCACTCTACCGGATACCATTGCACTGAAAGACCAAATTGTCCAGCTGCTAGATGGGTGAGTTTGAGTTGCGCAAATGGGCTGCTAGTTCATCATCACTGTGGATTGATCACTGTCGATCCATCACTGTCGATCCAAATGCCCTCGAAATGGGTGTGAAGATTTTCCCGACTTTTTATTCGCTTTTCCTCTTATATCTCGTTAACGGGTGTGTGAATTTTTGAGGCTCCAAAAATTTTCCGACTATATGGAGGTAGGATAAAAGGTAAACGAGGGTGAAAATTGTTCGACTTTTCCTCTTATGTCTCGTGAACGGTGATGGATTTTCTTAGTACAAGCTATTTTACAATTATTTAGTGGCAGCCTAAAGGTGAAAACAGAGTGAGCATTTTCGGACTTTTCATTAGATTTTGCTCTTATCTCTTAAATGGGTGAATGAATTTTAGTGGTTCCAAAGATTTTCCGTCAATATAAAGTTAGGATAAAAGGAAAACGAGTGTGAAAATTTCTAGACTTTTCATTCGCTTTTGCTCTTATATTTCGTTAACGTAAAATGAATTTTCGTGGTTCCAACGATTTTCCGACTATAGAGAGGTAAACTAGAAGAAAACGAGTTTGAAAATTTTCCGACTTTTTATTCGCTTTTATTTTTTTCACAGTTCAGACGATTCCCTGGCTGTTTAGAAGTAGGCTAAAAGGAAAACGAGTGGGAAAAATTTACCGAATTTCCCTCCTCTAAAAAGTCAGGAAATCGTTTGAACCGTGAAAATCCATTTACGGTTCATGAAATAAAAGAGGAAAAGCCGGAAAATTTTAGTGGTGCTCTTACAGACATTTATTGCTTGCGGGAGCACAGACAGCCTGGAGGGGGTCAACCAACCTCACGTTACCACGAACCATGGTTTCCATGGTGCAGCGGCAGGCTATCTATAGCTCCATAACCGGTCCCTTTGGGGCCGATTCGGCAGTGTCCTTCCCACCGACTAACTCGAGTTCAAGGACAGTGACAAACCGGTCATGATCCAAGGATTATGACTGCTCGCAGTCAGCAGGCGCACGAGGACCTATATTTCTTTCCCCGAAGCAGACCGTCCATGAACCAAACCTCCGGGCGGTTATTTTACGTCCTGTAAAACCACAACGCGACTCACAATTTAGGTAAACGGGATAGGGTCATCAATCCTACGTCCGGTCTGTGTGAGTTGCCTCCAGTAGGCTGACGAGCCTCACATAACCGGGGAGAGGATTAATTGGTTGAGGAGTTAAATTAATTATTAATTAAATTAAAGTAATGCCGGGACTGGGATTCGAACTCCCAACCTTTGGGTCTGCAAGTAGGTGCACTTTTGCAAGCGTGTTGACCCGCTCGGCCACCCCAACCCCATATATATATATATATATATATATATATATATATATATATATATATATATATATATATATATATATACATATAAACGTGGGTATGTGTGTTGAAACAAATAAAAATACCAAAAGTATAATATAAACAAGTATTGTGACCTCCTTTTTTACTGTCTGATTTAAATGCGGCCTCCAATAGCAAAAAGGGTCCCCTCCTACGACATAGACCTTCGTATTTCTACATATGTGGCCATTAATTTCTAAAGTAACGTAACAGAATTCATTTAACTGTGACCTGAAGTGTGGTTGATACCATCGCAACGCCTGACCTTGACGGGTAACACCTCAAGCTGGATTATATCACAACTAATGGAACTCTCTGAGCTCCCGTTATCAACAAACGGCGAGAGCTACGTTTAAGCTCCCGGTCACGGGGGACTAGGACTTATCCCATATTTTACAGGAAGAGAGGAAATGTAAAAATCTGTGAGGAAGATATGACATGAAGGTTAAATTAACTGGTTAAATTTTAAAGTTTTTATGTTTGAGTAGAGGCAATGTTTTTTTTTACTTCCCTGACCTATATACGAAGTATATAGTAAGGGGAAGTATTGCGATCGTGAAAATTTTCGAATTCGAGTTTTCAACGGAAATACATGTTTTAAGGTCCCCGAGTCCAAATGACCAAGTCTCGCAAAATGGCCTGTGTGTCTGTGAGTCTGTGTGTCTGTGTGTGTGTCTGTGTGTATGTGATCAGTCTAGCTCAAAAACTGAAAGCTGTACGATACTGAAATTACATATTTAAGGTTAGCACATGCATGTGATGTTACAGCAACATTTTCGTCAAAATCGACTAACCGGAAGTGCCACTTTAAATAATCGATTTTACACATTTTTACAATTTTCTCGAAAACGGCTCTAACGATTTTGAATTAACTTGCCTAAATTATTCTTCATAAAGACCTTTTACTTTTCATATATATGGTACATCACCGAGGAATTGCAGGGAAAAAAGTTATGATGAAAAGAATATTTTATTTATGCATAACTTCAAAAGCGTGCAATTTATGGTATATCATCTATATACTTGTATGAAAAGAGCTATTATATTATGGATATTACACTTTTTTACAATTTTCTCGAAAACGGCTCTAACGATTTTGATGAAACTTGCCTAAATTATTCTTCATAAAGGTCTTTAACTTTTCCATTCTGAAGTAAATCACCGAGGAATTGCAGGGAAAAAAGTTATGATGAAAAGAATATTTTATTTGCGCATAGCTTAAAAATTATGCATTTTACGGTAATTTATCTATGGACTTGTATGGAAGATAATTAAATTATCTAAAAAATAATAAAAGAATCATCAAAATCGGACCAGTATTAGCAAAGATACAGCGCATCAGACTAACCGGAAAGAGCTATTATATTATGGATATTACACTTTTTTACAATTTTCTCGAAAACGGCTCTAACGATTTTGATGAAACTTGCCTAAATTATTCTTCATAAAGGTCTTTAACTTTTCCATTCTGAAGTAAATCACCGAGGAATTGCAGGGAAAAAAGTTATGATGAAAAGAATATTTTATTTGCGCATAGCTTAAAAATTATGCATTTTACGGTAATTTATCTATGGACTTTTATGAAAGGTAATTAAATCATCTAAAAAAGAATAAAAGAATCATCAAAATCGGACCAATAATAGCAAAGATACAGCGCATCGGACTAACCGGAAATGGTAATTATATCATGGATATTACAATTGTTTACAATTTTCTCGAAAACGGCTCTAACGATTTTGATTAAACTTGCCTAAATTATTCTTCATAAAGGTCTTTAACTTTTCCATTCTGAAGTAAATCACCGAGGAATTGCAGGGAAAAAAGTTATGATGAAAAGAATATTTTATTTGCGCATAACTTCAAAAGCGTGCAATTTATGGTAAATCATCTATATACTTGTATGAAAGATAATTAAATTATCTAAAAAAACAATAAAAGAATCATCAAAATCGGACCAATAATAGCTAATATACAGCGCATCGGACTAACCGGAATTAGCTATTATATCATGTATTTTACACTTTTTTACATTTTTCTCAAAAACGGCTCTAACGATTTTGATGAAACTTGCCAAAATTATTCTTCATAAAGGCCTTTAACTTTTCATTTATGTAGTAAATCACCGAGAAAATGCAGGAAAAAAAGTTGTGAAGAAAAGAATATTTTATTTTCGCATGGCTTAAAAAATACGCAATTTATAGTAAATTATGTACAGAATTATATGAAAGCTTATTAAAGTATCTAAAAAAAAAAATCATCAAAATCGGGCAAGTATTAGCAAAGATACAGTGTATTTTATGAAGAGCATAAAATAGATGGATAACCAAGCGCATCCGAAAGGAGATAGAAGCGACCGAACCTCCTCCCACCAATCCGCCAATCCGCCAATCAGTTGTAAACAGTACGCTCTGTAATAAAGTAATTTAAGAATACAAAAGCGAAAATTAATTTAATAATTTCTACTTTCATATTATTTAATGGAAAGAAAATGTTTCCATAGAAAGTAAACCAGCAACTTTTAAAATATATTTGCAACTTGACAAAGTTAAAATATATAGGTAGTGTACAGAATTGTTGTACTAAAATTGTTTTAAAAACTATTTTATTATATTTAAGTGGGAAAAGAATTGAATGCTGCTGAGTTTATTTCAAGTATTGTTTATGTGAACTCTTTAGAATTATATTAAAAAGATAATTATAATAGGGCGGTAAGGGAAAGTTGTGTGATGCGCGCACCAGATTTTTTTTAGTCTTCTTTTAAAATGTTTTTGTATTTGACCGCACATCACTGAACGACATTAATTCAATGTCCATAATTTTGCTGAATGTATCAACGGGCTGAATTTCAGTTAGTTCATAACTGTTTTTACTTGTAGTATGGCTACTTTTTTTATAAAATCATGTACTCGACGTTTCCATTGTGTCCCTAAACATTCACCAGTATCTGATTACGATATAAAAAACCTTTCTGAATTTATTTATCACAGTGGAAAATTGCTGGTTTTAACTGGTGCTGGTATTTCAACTGAAAGTGGAATTCCAGACTACAGATCTGAAGAGGTTGGACTATATTCTAGGAAAAGATTAAAACCTTACAGGCCTATTCAGCAAAGTGAATTTGTTTCAGACAGTCATGCCAGACAGAGGTATTGGTTGAGAAATTATGTTGGATGGCCCAGTTTTTCCAAGAAAGAACCTAATATTACTCATTTATCATTAACTAAACTGGAAATAAAAAACAAATTGGTTTGTATAATTACTCAAAATGTAGATAATCTTCATTTTAAAGCGGAAAGTAAAAATGTTGTTGAACTTCATGGTACTGCATTTAGAGTAAAGTGTTTAAATTGTGGTATGATTACAGATAGAGAAGTGTTTCAAGATACTTTAAGGAAGTTGAACAGTGGAATATTAATTGAAAATTGTGTTACTAATCCTGATGGTGATGTTGATTTAGATGAGGTGTGTTTTATCTTTTATTTTTGCACATATTTTATTAAAGTTATATTTAGTTTTTATTTACCTGTCTCAATATTATTAATTATTTTTAATTCCGATGAAAAATAATCTGTTGCCAAGTTTGTCTATTAAGTTCTGGGGATATGTAAGTGTTGACTTATTATTATATTGTCTGCTTTATATTTATAGTTTTTTATGGACTTTTTAGTTTATTGTTCATTCGGAATATAGAATTAAAATTAAATTTACCAACCGTGTAGATTTATTAATATATTGATGTCTTAAATACTCATTACTGAAATTATTTGGTGGTACTAGTTACATCTAGTGGCCATAATAATAGTGAGTGTTTTATAAGGCCCATTGCTCGGAATTAGTAGATTTGGAGTTATCTAAAAAGTTACAGGGTTTTTTTATTCTTAGGATTTCAGTGTATAGAAATACTTGTCTCCTATTTCTTCTTGGATCATACTAGTGCATTATATTCTGATGCATCATCTTTAGACTTATACCTAAGTTGTGATGTTCTTATAAAACTGGTTTCTGGACAGTGTCATATGAATTTAGGATGTTTAAGGTTATTTTTAAAAGACTTCTTGTATTTCAGTGCATTCTCAAAAGTATTTCTGAAAGGCTGAAGATAAGGTCAACTGGTACAACTTCCTCAGATTGCCACCTTATCAGTAGCGGTTGCCGCACTAGTACTCTCTAATTCCATTTGTGTTAACTAACTGCTCTCTATTCAATTGCATAATTCATTGAAATTATTATAATTATTACTGTTTTAATTTGATATTATTTAAAATATGCATTTAGGATGTTTAAGGTTATTTTTAATAGACTTCTTGTATTTCAGTGCATTCTGAAAGGCTGAAGATAAGGTCAACTGGTACAACTTCCTCAGATCGCCGACCCGGTGGTCTGGGGAAGTTGTACCTTAAGCAATAATAATATAAATTATGGTAAGGTTCCAACCTCAGCTGAAAAGGGTACGTGGGGGGTATGTATATCTTTTGAGGGAGCATAGCAGGTGGAAGTTGACAGCTGTGATGTAATTAAAGCAGTAATTATTTAAGTTATGAGAAGGGCCCAACCTCAACTGAAAATGATCTGTTGAGAGATTGTTTATCTCTTCAGCGATCGGGAAGTTAACAACACTAATAATTTTAATTAATATCTAATTAAAGCAGTAATTGTTCCAACGATTACAAATTGTACTAGGTTGTTACAAAAGTCCTTGTGCATTAGTATAGCTTTATTTCAGATTACATATTTTAAACATTATTGAATACTACTCTTCAAAGTAAAGTCCATTGTTTTAAAATTACTTTCACCCATCTTTCTGCCAGTAATTGGTTTTGAGGCAAAAAACTCTTTACATCCAATTATTACGACCTCATAATTATCAAAGCTCCGACCTTTTACAAAATGAGCCATTGATCTAAACAAACCATCATCTGGATGGGGCAAAATGTTTACTCCTTGCAGTTCTGATAATTTTTCCTTTGTCAAATGAGAACGATGTGCAGGGGCATTGTTGTGTTGCAAAATGGTTTGGTCCCTGTTAATAAAAGCGGGGTACTTTGCACTCAAAACAGTATAAACTCTTGTCTATTTGTTCACAGTAAAGGTTTGAGTCCCTAATATGATCGATAAATTACGAGTAGTTGCATGTGGGTCCTGGTTCACAACCGATGGGCAACTTGATTTGGGGTGTGCAGCAGTATTTCGATGGATAATTGAATCTCCTTTTATGACACAAAGTTCTTCGTCGGCTGCCTTTGTGCTTAAACCTTTTTTCCAGTAATGTCTCGAAAGATCGCGAATCACGATTTTTTCTTCTGACATTACACGTGCGTTTTAAAAATGTAAATGACCCCATAAAGCCAACTCAAGTCACAAGGGATTAAAAGATTAGTCAAAGTAAACATTGACATTAATAGTAGGAAATAAAACATTCTTATAGGATAATTATGAGAGTTAGAATTAAGGGTTGTGTTCATGCACAAGGGCTTTTGTAACAATCTAGTACAATTGAATTCAAACAAATGTGGAAGATATAAACAAAATATATAGATTTTTAGTACTCAGTACACATAAATTACTATTTTTTTGTTTATATGTTTCTTTTCTTGGGACTAAATGTTTTCATTTTTCTTTCAAGGTAGTTTTGATCTATTAAGTCCCAACATGTATTGAAAGTAATTTCTATTATTATGACAGTTTGCCTAATTATTGCCAATATCAAACTATATCTGCAAAATTATTTCTTCCAATATCAAACTATATCTGCAAAATTATTTCTGCCAATATCAAACTATATCTGCAAAATTATTTATGCTTTACTTTTGATTCACTATTTTTAATAAATTAATAAGTTCTTATAAATGTAACCATTCAATTTTGTCAGAATTCAATTATTTATTTTGGTACAACTTTACAATCAGGCCACATTATCACTGCCTCCTGCCGAAGTTACCCGAAGGCCACCGGACTAATACTCTCTAGTGCCATTTGCCCTAACTAACTGCGATTTATTCAATTTTAACATTAGTATTCATTGGAAATATTAAAATTATTACTGCTTTAATTAGATATTAGTCAAAATTATTAGTGCTGTGGACTTTCAGTGGTCTAGAGAAGTTGTACCTAAAACAGTAATTAATTTAAATCATGGGAAGGGCCCGACCTTAACTGCAAGGGATCTTTTGGGAGTTTTTATATCTCTTGAGCTAGCGTAGCGACCAGAAGTCAACAGCTGTGATCTAATTAAAGCAGTAATAATTGAAATTATTGTAAGGCCTTGACCTCAACTGAAAAGGATCCTCTGGGGTTTTACTGATCTCTTGAGTGAATATAGTGAGCAGAAGCCGCCCGCCCCAATAATTTTAAATAGTATCTAATTAAAGCAGTAATAATTTTAATAATTCCAATGAATATGAATGTTACAATTGATTACAAAGCAGTTAGCACAAATGGTGCTAGAGAGTGTTAGTAAAAATGGATTTAGTTAAAATGGATAAAATATGGATGAGTGAAGAACATAAAAAGAAATTCTCCCCAAAACCTCCAAAATATATGATTAAATCCTTTAGATTGAAAGAGGAAGAAATGGCCAAATACTGCCAAGAAAAAATAGAGAGAATGGCTTGAGAGCCAAACACCCACTGCAATAGTGAGGACATAGAGGAAAGTTAAAAGTATTTCAGAAAAATACTCAGGAATGCTGCAGGAATGGTATGTGGAAGAAAAAAGATTGGTGGTTAAGGAAAAGAAGCGTCTCTGGAAAAGCTACTTAATGAATAAAGCACTCCCTAACTATGAGCTTTACAAAAACAAGAGAAGAATGGTAAAAGAGAAGATTATACAAGAGAAAAGGAAGGCATGGGCAGAATTTGCATTCAAGATATATGAAAATTCAAAAGAAAACCTAAAGCAAAAGTTTTCAAAAGGAAAAATGGCTCTGATAGTGCCAATATTTAAAAGCGGGGACAACAGAATGTGTGGAAACCATAGGAGTATTTCTCTCCAGGAGCAATATGGTTTTAGCCCATTGAGAAGTATCCAGAACCTCATATTCACAATGAGACAGATCACGGAAAAGGTTGTGGAGAAACAAAAAGAACTATCATGGTACTCTGTTGACCTCGAGAAAGCATTTGACAGTATAAAAAAAATGGACGTAACCAAGGCATTACAAGAAAAAGGCATAGAGAGAGGTCTAATTATGACAGTTAGTGGTCTATGCCGCGCAACCAGGAATATTGTGAAGTTCTCCAATAACAGTTCAATAGAATTTGTAACTAAGTCAGGAATACGACAGGGTTGCAGTCCATTGTTGTTCAGTTTGGTCCTGCGGCAGTGACGGGGGGCAAGTGAAAGAATGAGGAAATTCCACCTTGGAGACAGGAATTTGATCCCAGTTGTTCTCTCTGTTAGCATTTGCAGACGTTATGGTGGTCCTGCAATATAATATTAGAGTTCTTGAGGAGTAGTTAAGTAAAATAAATATGATTATTAACCCTAGGATAACAAAGGTCATGAGGATTGGAAAGGAGCCCCATATAAACATGTTGGTGATAAGGGCTAAAAATGGCTGGTTGGAACAGGTGGACTATTCCAGGTATCTGGGGGCCCACCTGGATGAAAGCAGATATATAGATACAGAAGTGACGGGCAGGATATGTGCAGCAGGAAGACTGTTCAATGCCATTAAAGGGAAATTCCTTAATAGAAAGGAAATAAATAAAAATATAAAAGTATCAGTCTATAAATCAATCTTCCTCCCAACACTAATGCATTTATCCGAATCATGGACTTTAATAACCAAGAACAGGAAAAGACTTCAAGCTATGGAAATAAGATACCTAAGGAAGGTAGAAGGAAGCACTAGAAGAGACAGGATCAGAAATTAGTTATAAGAGGTAATATGCAATAAAGTGAAACCAGTGGAGAATATTTAGAGGAGCTTAGACTGAGATGCTATGGCCATCTTAAGCGAATGACAGATAATAGGGTGGCCAGACTAGCATACGAAGCCAGGGTTGATGGCGGGAGAGGCCGAGGAAGACCAATGCACACTTGCTAGGACGGAGTCAGAGAGGACTTTCAGAGACGAGACATCGACTGGAAGACATAAGATGAGTGAGCTGACAGTGGACAGAAACACTTGGAAGCGACTCTAAAAAGGAACCTCACACTGCACAGCGGTAGAGAGGGCTGAAATATGTATGTATGTATATGTGTTTTCTCTTCCTCACAATCTGTTTTAAACAGATATTGGTATAGGTCACTGTTTAATCATTTATTGAAAATTTATTTTATTTTTTCATTATTAGAATCAATTTATTTTTGTTATCTTTCTTTTATAATATAAGCATTACAGCTTAATTTTTCTATCAATTTAGATTCATTATTATATATTTTTTCTATGATTTGCCTTCTTAATTTATTATTTTCGGTGTGTCAGATTTGTGGTTCACCTAAATTAAAGTAATTTCCTTTTTTTTGTTAAATGATCTATTAGGACTGGTTTATAAAAATGTTAGTCTTGTTGGGAGTACCGTTTTTGTACATATGCATATTTTATAGTAGTAAACACATACATATTTTTTTTTTATATTCATATCTTTTTTCTTTTGTATATTTTTATTTTTTTCTATATGTGTAGCTCTAGACATTGAAGGAAGTCTGTTGTATACAGCACTCCAGATTGATATTCTGAAATGTCATTATAAAGAAATAATTTTTAATATATGCTGAGATATAATATATTGATCAGCAATACCAAGAACATTAAAAATAAAGTAAATGGCTAATTGCATGGAGCTGCTATTTCATTCAGTCTTCGTTGTTTGTTTTTATCTTTAAAAAAAATCTTAAAATCAGAATGAACTTAGAAATAAACTGAAGACTATATGATATATTTAACATTATCTTGTCATTTTATTTTACCTTCTCTATATAGGTAATATAACAAGACCATTCAATTTTTTTCACACAAGGCTCAGATTTCTTCTTATTTATTGCTAATTAAAATTTAATACTTATGCTGCATTGTTGAAAACTAATCCTTCTATTGATCATCAGTTAGTTACTCTATTCCTCTTGAACCGAACAAAATGCCTCTTGTTTAGTAAATACTACTTGTGAATTAATTTCTGGCAAATTGAATTGAACCAACTTCGCAAGTTGTTAATCCATGAAGTAAAATCAAACTAGTTAAATATCTGGAGTTCATAAATTTTATTTATTTTATTTTTTTCTTTCACTATCTCCTTTGTGCTGTTAGGCGTGGAGTCAGTCCATCTCTTGTAAGTGTCTCTGTCCAGAGCCATTGTTCGGAGTTGATCCATCGGACAACCGCGTTCCTTTCCAAGTCCCTCTATATATTCATTATAGGTAAGTCTAGACCTTCCTACAGGGCGGTTTCCTATTGGTCGTGCTTCCATCAGCCAGCGGGCCTTTCGCTCATCTCCCATCCTACAAACATGACCATGGCATTCCTCAAGAACATCAACAACTGACCTCATTCCCAGTGTGGCACGAATGCTGTTTCTTTTACAGTCCCATCTGGTTTTTCCCGTGACTTTTCGTAGGTACCTCATTTCCGCTGCGGTAAGTTGTCTCGTATGTTTCTTAATTACCGTCCAGCTTTCTGACCCATAGAGAAGAACAGGCAAGAATACAGTCTTGAATAGGCGTAGCTTTGCCTCTTTACTAACTTCTCGCTTGCCTACCAATGTTGAAGATATTTGAAAGAATACGCTATTCGCCTTTCTTATTCGGTTCAGTACCTCTCGATCTATTCACCCATCACTACTTATGACAGCACTTAGATAATCAAAATCATCCACAACTTCGAGGTTCTGTCCAAGGCAGTTTATTGTAAGCTGTTGGTCTGTCCTTCCTATATGCATAATTTTGCTCTTACTAAGGTTTATGCTCAGTCCTTTCCTTTTTAATTCTTCAGACCATTCAGCAACAGCTACTTTTTTTATTAGTTTCTTTGATTCGAAAATACTCCAGGTGGGTGAATAGCCCAAGCCCTAGAGGCCCCGTATCCTCGGGACAACTGGCCTCCATATTATTTAAACCCCTCAGGAGGAAGGGTAGCCAGGTAATACCCCCCGACCGTGGGTCATCTCAGGAAAGTTGGTCCTGAGGTGAGTACTGTACGTGACCTTAGTGTCAGTGTTAGGTGCTGAGTACTGTTTTGGTGTAATATGTGTGCAGTGTACTGAACTTGGATAACCGGTGGATCGTTGAACCCGTTAGCCTTGCACAAAAGCTAACCACTGCGGGTTATAACGTTTATAAAGTTTATAACTGGGAAAATTGTGAATGGTCTTAAAAAAACGATTTTTGATTATTTTATTTTAATAAAATAAACATATATTTTATGATAAATCTATAGATTGGTTTTATTTTAGAACTTTTTATTGTTCTTTGTTTCAGAGTTTGGAAAAACAGTTTACTGTTCCAGATTGCTGTAGTTGTGGTGGAATCATTCAACCTGACATTGTCTTTTTTGGAGGCAACATACCTAAGGAAAGGCATGCCTATGTAGAAAAAAATGTTGATGCTTGTGATTCATTACTTGTTCTAGGTACCTCATTGTCTGTTTTTTCAAGTTACCGCATTTTACTAAGAGCACATGAAAGAAACAAGTATATTGCAATTGTGAATATCGGTAGTACAAGAGGTGAACAATTTGCTTCGTTAAAAATAAATGGCAGATGTGGAGAAATTCTCCCACTTGTTTGTTAAAATAAATAGTGATTACTTTCTCCTTTTAAATTATTTATTTGTGAATAAAAACTGTTCCCATATTTTATGTTTAACTATTGTATTAATTTGAATGAGTTGTTTCTGTTTTTCCTCAGGTGTTCTCCCTTGAATTATTTAAATTGATCATTGTATATCAATATTTATCTTCATACATTTGATGAAAAATGTTGATATATTTAAATTTTTAGAATGGATACCCCCATTTTCATTAAAACAATTGGGTATGGGCTGTTTTCCCATGTTCTTTTGCTTATAGCTTGCATATTTTGCAACATAGATGTTGGTCTATGTTGAATTAAATTTTATTTTTAAAGCAGTTCTGTTTTATAAAATTACTTTTGAATTATATTGATTTTTGATATGGGCAGTCTATATCCTCACCATTACTATTTTCTAGGCTGACAAAATCAAAAATACCACACATTCTTAATTCAAAATTATGTATACTCTCATTATATAAAATTAAACAACTCCCTGAGTAAAAAAGAAACTGGATGGTTGTATATTTCAATATGTTAATCTACACTTTTCCAAAAAAAATAATGGACCATTATCCGATTTGTTGAACACTAAATGTACGTTTCTGATGATAGAAGCACACTTTGGAAACTCGCTAGTTTTATTACTAATGTACTTACTATAAGGATGTACATTGCATGAAAAATTTCAAATAACAGATAATTAAGTTGCTAGTAAAAACCCTGAAGTTCAAAGATAGGAACTTCAATGGGTATATTAAAGGAGATAGGCATAAATCAACTGCTCAGAGCCATTTTGGAAAATCAAATTGTGAAAATCATGTTTGTTTTTCTTTCTCTATCTCCATCTTTCCACTGGGAATGGAGTAGCCTCATTTTCCATTCTTCTTAATGTCTTACCATCCTCCATATATCATCCATTCTACTTTTTACTTTTCACAGTTATTCTATGTATTCATCATAAGTCAGGCTCAGCCTGCCGGCTAGTCAAAGCCTGCAAGGACGAGATTTTTGTATTAAACCTTACCTTTCGTTCATTGCCCATAATGTACTCATACTTAAACCATTTGAGTTTCATTTTTTTCTGTGCACTCCTGATTTTCTGGTTGTACTCTAAAGGACTTATGGTTTCTTTGTGCATTCGATTATGCCTAGTACACTTAGGAATGTCATTTAAAAGGTTTCCTCTGCTTTAATTTATCTGACTTGTCTGTCTTTGATCCTTAGCAGCGGTAGAAGAAAAATCTATATGAAGAGCCGAAGCATAATTTATTTAGTGATCTCTTGATTGCTTACCTCTTGAACTTATGCTAGGCCTTCCTTATACGATTCAGTACCTCCTTGTTAATTCTCGAGTCATAGTATCATTTCACAGTTGTCATGATCATAGTACTTACATTCTCAATGCTATCCATAGCCACTAGAGCAGTGACACAGCCAGAGGAGGGGGTCCGATCCCCCTCCCAAAATTACAAAATACTTATTCTTATCTGTAAACAAAAATTGTATAAATCTATTTGAATGCTATTTTATAAATAATATACCTAGACATAGAAAATATATAGAGAGAGGGTCCCCTTACTTCTCTGTTTGGGGTGGGTGGGTTTCTTTAAAGTAGATCCTTGGATGGCCCCTGTCTTAAAAAAAAATTCTGGCTATGCTACTGCACTAGAGGCCCTAACCATTTAAAGCATAATGGATTTGGTCCTCAGACTAGCCAATTTGGATGGGTTCTTGAATAACTCTCTTCTTTTCAATCATCCACTGTGGTCTGCATTTGACAAGAGAAATCTTCAACCAGGACTATATCATCTGCTTAAATAAATCTTTGAACAGGAGTGGTATCACAATCCACAATTCTTCTTAGGAAGCAATACTTCGTTTACTGGCCTTTCAATCTTCATCCATCACTAAACTAGGAAGGAAGTAGCTCAGTTTTTTACACTTAGTCTTATAACAGAACATAGATCTGCTAGTGCTACTCACAATTTCGGCTTCCAGAGTGGAAAACATTAATTTCCAAAAAAGGTGATCTTGCAGAGGTACCATACTTATTACTTCATTCAAACACTTGAGCCTTATCAGCAAGTTAAAGCTCTGTATGGAAGAAACAAGACAAGCCTTGTTCCTTCTATTTGTTGTCTAATGGTCAATCAAGTTTTTGTGGGAATTCTCTCTCCCTTGGCCTCTGTTGAAAGTTAAGAAACCAGGGGAGAGAGGTTCGATCCACGGGAGAAACGATTTTAAGTTTATTAAGATTTCCCTAATTTCTATGACGTATTTTCACTAACAGGGGGAATCCATGGTTGTTGGTTCGTCGATTTTAACCAATTTTTTTTTCTCGGGTGATTATGCATGAAAAATATGTTGTATTATGGGATCTCAAGGAATCCTTCTCAAACAGGCATAGCAGAGAGGATGAATCGCACAATTATGGAGATGGCGAGGTGTTTGATTTTTGACGCTGACCTAGACAAGACATTTTGGGGCGAGGCAGTAAAATCTGCTGTATACATCATAAATAGACTGCCCACAAGGGCATTGAAAGACAGCTGTACTCCGTCGGAGTTATGGTACGGTTATTCGCCCGATTTAGACAAAATTAAATGTTTTGGAAGTGTTACTTTTGCACTCATACCTAAGGAAGATAGAAAAGGAAAATTGGACAGAAGAAGTAGTAAATGCTTAATTATGGGTTATGGCCCTAATGGGTACCGTCTGTGGGACCCCATTCGAAAGAAAATTATATTAGCTCGAAGTGTTATTTTTCAAGAATCGAATTTATAAAAGTGCCTATCCAACATGAATACCTACCTAATAATGACACTGATAAGGAGATCGAAACTAATGTCGAAGACAAAAATGTTGAAGAGGAGGAAAAATGTGTTAGTAGCATGGAGAGGACTCGAAGAACAACTAAAATTCCTTTAAAATAAAAAGACTATGAACTGAACTATGAATGCTTATATACCGACATTCCTACCAATTACGAAGAAGCTCTTAAATCACCGGATAAGGACCTATGGTTGAATGCGATGAAACAAGAAATGGATGCCCTAGCGAATCGCCAAGTTTGGGACCTTGTTGAACGACCAGAGAAGAAAAGTGTGGTTAAGTGTAAGTGGGTGTTCAGTGTAAAAAATAGTGAAAGGGGTGAACCAATTAAATATAAAGCACGTTTGGTTGCTAAGGGTTTTACCCAAAAATGTGGTATTGATTATAAGGAGACTTTTTCTCCTGTTGTTTCCAAATCAGGTTTAAGATTGTTATTTGCATTGGGAGCTAAATTAAATTTGTATATAAGTCATTTAGATGTTAATACAGCATTTCTTAATGGTGACTTGTCAGAGATAATTTTTATGGAACAGCCTGAAGGGTTTATTAGTAGTAATAATAGAAATAAGGTTTGTTTACTTAAAAACGCGCTTTATGGTCTAAAACAGTCTAGCAGGGTATGGAATCAAAAAATAGAAAAAGAACTTTTGAGTATTGATTTTATTAAGTCTGAATTTGAACCTTGTTTATTTTATAAGTTGTATGAAAATAGTTATACTTTTATTGCTGTACATGTGGACGATTTTTTGGTCTTTACTTCTGATATGCATGAATTAAATTGTTTAAAGGAATTTTTAAGTTCTAGATTTAGTATCAAGGATTTAGGTCAGGCCAAGTATTGTCTAGGATTAAATATTTCGAGGGATAATGGTTACATCAAGATTAATCAGAAATCGTTTATTGTTGAGTTGTTAAAGAAATTTAATATGTGTGATTCGAAACCAGTTGGTACGCCTATGGAGTCTAAAGTTTCAGTCAATTGTGAAGATAATGAAATTAATATGCCAGATGTTCCTTATCAATCCTTAATAGGTTCTTTGATGTATTTAGCTGTAAATTCTCGGCCAGATATTGCTTATGTTACTTCTTACCTGAGCCAATTTAACACTTGCTACAAAATGGTTCATTTTAGGGCTGCTAAACGAGTCTTGAGGTATTTAAAAGCTACCAGGGATTTGAGTTTAAAGTACCCTAATGATAATAATTGCTTGACAGGTTTCACTGATGCCGATTGGGCTAATGATGTTATGGATAGGAAATCATATAGTGGTTTGGTTTTTAAATTTTGTAGTGGACCAATTTCTTGGGAGGCTAAGAAGCAGCCTTGTGTGGCCTTAAGCAGCACAGAGGCTGAATATATTGCCATTACCTATGCGGCTAAGGAAGCCATTTTTCTTAAGGGATTATTAAATGAGTTAATTAATGTGAATGTTAGGATTCCCATCTATAACGACAACCAAAGTGCACAGAAATTGGTCTATAATCCCGTCTTTCACAATAGAACGAAACATGTTGAAATAAAATTCCATTTTATTAGAGAATTGGTAAAAAGGGGGGATATTGTAATTAATTATTTGCCCACTGGGGAAATGTACGCTGATATGTTTACGAAACCTCTTCCTATTGCAAAACATTTATTATGTCGATATGGTATAGGACTTATTTGAGTTAATTTATTGTTGTATCACTGGATTAAGGGAGGGTGTTGTATTATGGGATCTCCTTGTAATCCAGTGCTACCTGTATTTGATGCCATTTGTTATTATGTTGGAAATATAGTAGAGTGTAGAATGCTGACCTGGACGGTTGTATGCTTTGTTGCTCCCTCTTTCCCACAGTTAATTTCAGGAGACCAGCTTCCAGGACTGTGCGAGTGAAGTTATTAAAGTTATAACAATAAAATATAGACATTTTTAATTTTCGTTTACACTCACGGCCTATCCTTTACGACAACAACTCCTCATTTCACTCCGTTTAATTTAATCAAATTAGTGCGGATAGTATCATTCGGTTGTGTCAAGTTTCGGTTATCACGTGATACTACAATGCACGTGAGATTAACAATAACTGAATTCAATAGACCGGCGATGTTTGGTAATCAGATTTGCAGTGAGTAACAAGATAAAGACAATTAAAAATCGTTAAATTCACTTGAAATAATTCAGAAAGAAAATTGTTTAATGTATTTTATTGTTACCAAGAATTAGAATAGTACCTTATTAAATTGGTTTAGTTCAATTTATTTTATAAATAAATATTTTCGATTCAAAATATGAAAATTTGATGATAAATGGAAAGGCCAGAAAAATAGGGACAGGCAGGATCGAGGAAAACCAGTCTCCCTTTTCGGTAGGGTTCAAGAAAAGTGCCCACAAGAGAATTTTGAAAATAGAGTAGTATCTTAATTTCTTCTCTGGGCCTTACCTCTCTCTCCTGGAACTATGTTTTAGAGAAAATGAATATTCATGAATTAGAGATAAACGTACGATGACATTTTATCCACCTCATTAAGAAGGAAATCTTAATGGAATGAGTAAAAAATAAAATAAATAGAAAAATCGAAAACAAAATTCGTTGAGCAACTCAGGTCAAATGATTTGAGCAACATGATTATTTCTAAGTTTCTATGTTCTAAGTGTTATTACATCGAAGGCGACTCCGAGGTTTGTACAGAATTACTTGTCTGAATAGGGATTGAAAGGTAGATAGATATTATTAGTAGTAAATTGTTCGGAAGGGCATTAAGGTGGCGTTAGTTTAAACCCAGAGACGCTATTTATTCTCCAAAACCTAGTTATTATTCCAGGTTAGTGCTGTTAATGTTGTTTTGCAACATTGGAGACACCTCGAGCGTGCTACTAGGTGGGAGCTTTGTGAGGAATATTAACAGTTTGCGGAAAGGAGAGGAGAGTATAGAAGAATTCCATGATCAATTCGAAGCCAGATGAAAAGTTTAAATTAAAGTTTGTTTGAATTTTTTATTTTAAATTTTCAGTCGAATGGCAGTTATCATATAGAATATTTATATATATATATATATATATATATATATATATATATATATATATATATATATATAAGTTAAGCGATGTGACACAAAAAATAATAAAAAAAAGAATGAAAAGGTTGAAAATAAAACTCACTGTTCGACTTCTGAAAACATACTGATTTATTCTCTCTTATAATCATCCTTTTAATAATAAAATGGACAGAAGAAAATCAATATTGAACGAATTACTGAAAACATATCAAAGCACATATTAACATTTATTATTAAAAAGACTCATTACTAAAAACTAGAGAAAAATTAATTAAATGGTTTAAAATAAAACAATTTTAAAAAAGAAGGAAGAAAATCTCGATTGATTTAATAATGGCTGAAATCTATCAAACATATAGACCTTTTAGACATTTTTTAGTTTATTAGTTTTGTTTGTTTATTTAATTCTTTTTTGGAAAAAATATTGGTTTCCGATTCTCAAATTTTAATATCGATATTACGATATATCGTGTTAAATATATCGGACAAAAATATCGATGTGTCTCTTTAAAAATATCGATATTTCAATATTTCTTAAAATCTTTAAAGCCCCCTCCTATTAAAGGTTTTAAACAGTTAAAAATATCCAGGCCTATATCGATAAATATCAATATTTATTTTTGATACATCGAACTATTATTTCGATATATTCGAAAACTATATATATATATATATATATATATATATATATATATATATATATATATATATATATATATATATAACTTAAGAGCTTCGACGCACGAAACATAAAAAAAAAGAGGAAATGGGGAGATAAAGTACTCACAGGAAGGCTGGTTAAACACTAACTTTATTCAGATTCTAATCCTCTATATATACAATTTACAATGTTTATAATGCTGGTTTGGAATTAGTGGCTATACTAATGTAAGTCCCAACTTAACTCCCCCCTGCCAGTTTACGAACGTCCTCGTAAACTCAAAACAAAACAAACAATAACAAAAACAAAAAAACAAACTGCAAACAAAAGTAAATAACCAAAAATTACAACTTAACCTATATATAAAAATTAACATAATACTAACTTAATCTACTTCACATAGTATACAAAATATAACCTAAGGCACTTCCTCAAAACTCTATATACAAAAACTAAAATACATGTTTTTCTTCCAGAAAACGTATAATACAAATAAATACACTTTTATGGTCTGGGTTCCCCCACTGGAACCTTAAGTTGCTCGATATGTACAGTCCTCCGTTTCCTGGGCTCCTCCAGACTCTGAATAGTGACGAGATTGTGCTCCCTAATCGTAATCACTTTGAATGGGCCCTCATACCTCAGAACTTCCTTTGCGCGATTCGACATAATTTTCCTGTAAACGATAGTGCCTATTTTCATATTACCCATAATATCCTTTACACCCTCGTTCTCCCGCGCTACTCTCTTACTCTTTTCCGCTACCATTCGCCCATGCGCTTTCCCCCACATTCTCTCGATTTCTACTCTATTCACGGCTAGTTTTTCCGCCATGTCCTCATCCACGGTCGTATCTCGCTCGTCCCTCCTTCGTGCTCGTAAACCAAAAAGGGCCTCGAAAGGGGAAAACCCAGTAGCCATATGTATAGAATGGTTATACGCTGCTATGGCTCGGGGCATCGCCTCGTCAGCTTCCAACCCCTTGTCTGCGTGGAATACTCGGAGATGTTCACCCAGGGTATTATGGAGCCGTTCGATCCCCCCCCCCTACTTTTGGGATGTCCGGCCGTATTCCAGTGCCACGAAATTCCTAGCCTTTTCGTCTCTTGTCGTAACTGGGCGTTGTCGAATTCCCTGCCCCCGTCCGAGGAGATCGTATCTGGCACCCCATAAAACTGGAACCATGTTTGGAGGGCGCTGCAAACCGCTGCCGCCGATTTTTCCTTCACGGGGTGGGCCATCGCTATCTTGCTAAAGGTGTCCACTACTGTCACCCATTTAAACCCTCTCCACGTAAAGGTATCAACTTGGAGGTCCGTTAACGGTACCGTAGGTGTCCTCGTCTCTGTTTGTAGTCCTACGGGGGGGTGCCGGTCATACTTAGCCGTGTGGCAAATGTGGCAGCTCCTCATTACCTCTTCTACCGTTTTCCGCATCCCTACCCAATAATACCTTCTTTTCAAGGCCGCCAACGTCTCGTTGATTCCTCGGTGGTTTGTCTTCCCTTGATGGTATGCAATCGTTACCTCTTTTTGCTGTTCGTGATCGCGAATAGTCTCCACGATAGAGCGACAACGAATAAAAGTCCTGTCTATCCCTATTTTTTCAGTCCTCCATAAGACACGGATCTTTTCCCACACCGCCGCGTTGCCGACATATAAATAATGGGTCACGCCTACCTTGGATGCGTCCTTTAATACTCGGCAGATTTGCTCCTCCTTGACTCCCGGTTGGGACCAAATAGTGACGATGTTATGCCTATCATATTTGGAGAAGTCCATTTTTACCAGCCCCGTAGTCCTTGTTTTCCAGATGACCTGTCGAGTCTTGTCGTTAACTATCTCGTCAAGTTCCTCCATCTCTGCTGGTCTCTCGTCCCCTGACTCGTCATCCGAGGGGTCCCCATTGCTTTGGCGGTCAGCCCCGCGTTCTCCTTCCCCGTCTGGCGTCCATTCCCGCACGAACCTTTGTAGGTCCCCCGATGCTTCACCCACCTCTGTCTCCATCATGTTTACCTGTAACGCGCGAGATAACCAGTCAGCTACGACATTCTCCTTTCCCGGTTTGTACACTACTTCGAGATTGTACTGACTCAGAATCTCCTTCCACCGTGTGACTCTCGCCGAGGACTCTTTCAAATTGCCCACCCACAACAGAGGACGATGATCTGTGTGCACTTTAAACCTTCTTCCGAATACATACGGCCGAAAGTGTTGCACTGCCCATACAACCCCTAACAATTCTCGTTCAAGTGCGCTATACCGGGACTCCGCGTCCGTAAGCCTCCTGCTCGCATATGCCACGGGCCTTTCCTCCCTCTCGCCTTCCTGCGATAAAACCGCCCCCAGTGCATATTCACTGGCATCCGTAGTGATTGAAAATGGTCTGGAAAAATCTGGGAATGCGAGGACTGGTTCCGTTTGTAACCGCAACATACACTTCCTGATATTCGCCTCGATCTCTGGCGTAATCTTAACCGTGCGTCCCTTCCTCAAAAGTTCGTTCAAAGGTACCAGGTTGTCAGCCATCTCCGGAACAAATCGCCGGTAGTAATTGAGCGTTCCTAACAAATCTCCTGATCCCCTTCACATCACTCGGCATTGCCATTTTCCCGATTGCTTCTACTTTCTTTCCATCTGGCCGTACCCCATCCGCCGAAATCACGTGTCCAAGAAAATTAATCTGCGTTTGACCCAATATCGATTTTTCTTTCGATAGTTTCAGCCCAAACTGTCGTATTCTAGTGAATACCTGTCGCAGATCCTCTATATGGTTTGCCTCAGTCTTACTAAAAACCAAGAGATCATCCATGTACACTTGGCACATATTTTCATCCAGACCACGCAAAAATTCGTCCATCAGTCTTTGGAACGTTATGGGTGCATTCTTTAAGCCAAACGGCATACGGGTAAATTCATAATGCCCCCTTTCGAAAGTAAACGCTGTTTTGACTTGATCTCTGGGGTGCATGCGAATTTGATGATATCCTGATTTCAGATCAAGTGTGCTAAACACCGATGCTCCTCCCAGTCTGTCCAAGATGTCCTCCAACCTAGGAATGGGGTACTTCTCATCTAACGTGTTTTCATTTAATTGCCGGAAGTCTACAACTACCCTATAGCGCTCCTTTGTTTCCCCGTCGACGGGTTTCTTCTTGACTGCCCATAGTGGACTATTAAAGGGCGAAGTACTATCCACGATGATCCTCTGACGCTTTAGCTCCTCGATTTCCTCACGAATGTGTCCCCTCAATGCTTGTGGGTACCTCCGCTCCTTCACGTAGGTAACCTTGTCGGATTTCAAATTGATTTCGTGGAGAGTCTCTCCCGTCGCGCTCAGTGGGTCTCCCTCGCGAAAAAAAATATCCGTGAATTCCTCCCTCACGCTTTGTCTCCAATCTGCACCTTTGGTGATTACCCCAACACACCTAACACTCCCCTTCGCGTCCTGCGACGTTTCGTACCTCTTTTTCCCGATCCTAATTACCCATTGACCTCCTGAACTACGGATCTTCGCCCCTAATTTGCTAAACAAATCGCATCCTAAAATTCCCCCATACTCACGCGGCATGATTTCCACAACATGCAGCGTCATTACCCCTTCCTTCATTCCCCACTTCTCTAAGGGTAAGTCAACTTCCCCCTCTATCGTACAGGGCCCACTCAAAGTGACCACTTTACATTGACATGGTCTCACATCTGGCTTACTCTTTCCTTTAAATAACAACTCCAAGTTATCCCTACCCACTAATGTACAGGAACTTCCTGTGTCTACCAAACACTTCCACCCTTTACAAAACTCTATAACAGGCAACCGATCACACTTCTTTACAACACTGTTCACACAAAGAAGGTTGCCCCTCCGTTGACACGATCCTCATTCTCTCTTTACCTGCTCTGTTCGCCGCCCTGCACTCCGTTGCTTGCTCCTTCCTCCGGGGGTTCCCCTGCCGCCGGGTTCACTGCTCTCCGTCTCGGACCCTGAAGTCTCTGAAGATCTGGCCGATTCCGACGGTATCCTGCTCCTCCGCCACATTCATTGAGCGTTGATCTCCATTGGTTCTCCTCGGTCGTGTTCCCTGCGCCGTATATATGGGCATTGTCTGGCCATATGTCCCTCGTTATGGCATTCAAAACACCGCGTACGCGGGCACTGAGCTACCAAGTGCCCTGTCTTGCCACATTCATGGCACTTCCTTTCATCTCTTCTGCCATTCTTCCTGTCCACAAATTGCCTTCTCTCTCTCGGTAATTTCTCTTTTCTCCCAAACTCTCCCTCTCTCCTTCTTCCCAGATCCTGTCTTACTCTATTCCTTCCTGCCTCGTTTCTTCGGTAAGACACCCTACTCCACCCTGGTTCAACCTCCTCTCTCTCTTCCTCGTCACGTGCGCTCGCGTCTACCATTTCCTGTGCACATTCTATAAATGATTTATCTCTGGGTAGACCGTCCTTCCTCCCCGTATCTCTGGCTAACTGTACCTTCAGTACCGTGGTCATAAATATCATCCATGCCTCGACTGCACTTGTGTCCATTACCTCTCGCAACTTCTCATTTATCCTATTTAGCTTCACGAGGAGACCTGCAGCGTACTGACCGTTTGTCTGGTTCGTTCTCTTCATGTCGCGGAACATTTGAAGCATATCTTCTTCTGGGGCCCATCGCCCCCCTCCATAGGCTTTCTTCAGTCTTTCCTTAATTACCTGCCACGCGGTATCCTCATCCGCTTGAATCAGGTTTAGGACGCTCCTTCTGACCCGCCGTGCTAGGGCCACTCGTAACCTTTTGGCATCTGATTCTTCTAGAAGATCTACTGCTACCTGGGATTGTATGCTGTTCATAATCCCGTCCCCGCCTTTGAGAAAATGATTTAACTCCCCCACATCTCCGTTAAATTTCTCTAAGTCGGAAATTTCTCTTCTGATATCTTGTGCGTTTGCCTTTTTCAGCTTCATTTTTTCTAGTTCGTTCGTCTCCTGTGCGATTCTATTCGCCTCCTGCGCAGCTAAGTCCGCCCGCGCCATTGTTAGAGTTGCTGATGACAATGGCGGGAATTCGGGATTCACCGATTCTGGCTGTGAAGGCTCCAGCGTTAACGTTGCTGGCCTAAGGATCTCTCTTTGTCCTTGTTCATTCATGTTTTAAAAAAAAGTGAGAAAAAATAGAAACAAAAATTGATAAGTAACAAAATCAAAATATTCTTCCGTAAAAAAAAAGAAAAGAAAAAAAATTCTCACTGCGAACTGCTAAAAAAGATCCCGGGTTTCGGCACCACTTAAGAGCTTCGACGCACGAAACATAAAAAAAAAAGGAAATGGGGAGATAAAGTACTCACAGGAAGGCTGGTTAAACACTAACTTTATTCAGATTCTAATCCTCTATATATACAATTTACAATGTTTATAATGCTGGTTTGGAATTAGTGGCTATACTAATGTAAGTCCCAACTTAACTTATATATATATATATATATATATATCGATATTTTTTTTCGATATTCAAATCCTTACTTTACGCCTCGCCGACGAAGACTTGGGCCGAAACGTCGGCACTCAATATAATAAGCTTTTTATTATTTGTGTTTCTTCATTGACCGCAACCCCAAGCAAGCTTTTCCTACAAATAAAAATTATTAGTTTTATTGTTTTTTATTTTTTCATACATTTATTAATAAAAAGTACCTACTAACAATAATAATGTAAGTTAAACATTTTTTTGTCCTATATTATACATTTTTGCAGATTTTGCGTTTTTATTGAACGTTTTTGTATGTTTGAGGTTTTATTGCACATTTTTGTATGTTTTGAAGTTTTATTGCACGAAAATCCGGTCTTTAATTATGATATTATAAGTTTATACATTGACATTACAGCTTAACGCATTTATATAATCAATCAATAATAATCAATAATCAATAATCAATTGCAGATTTTAAAACATAATCATACAGGTTCTGAAAAATAATACTTGATTTGAAATGAGCACAATTTTTGTTTACTTTATACTTATTAAAATAGCAACTTTTTGTTGTTCCTGTAATAAATAATAGTCAAATTATATTTATATAATTATAATAAATATAAATAGATCTTTTGTTTCATATATATGTTAGTATATTTTACTAGAATACATATAAACTATATTTGTAGAAGTGGGGTTGAGGAGAGGGGATCAGAGGATAAATATATTTAGAGGCGGAGCGGGGATAGCTGTCAGTGTAGCGATGTGCTCCAGAGGGTTAACTTGTCTCGCCGACGACCTAGGGCCTGAGAAACTTTACTTACCGGTCGAGGAACGAGCTCCTACGCCTCTTCTCAGTAAGTTAATACCATAAATATTTGTTAAGATAGATCTAATCTTTTTAAAAGAGCTAATTATCAAAAAATAAAATATTTAGCCGAATATCATATGGCAAACTAAAAACAAAAACAAAAATAATAAGACAAAAACACCATAGGTTCTACCGAACTCTAAAAAATAATTATATTAAATAATAACTATTATGTAATCTTCTTAATGAATATTTTTGGGTGTGTTAGCACAAAATTAATTATTAAGCGATGTTGAGAGTTACATTCCTCCTTACTTTATTAATTTACGATAATTTTGTTTTAAATTTGAGATATTCTTACTTTGACAGTGAAACATTAAAGTCATCAGGGGCATACACAGCATTTTTATTCAAGGGGGAGTTTAATTTTTTTTCGGGAGCGGATTTATTAAGAAGAAGGCAAGTAATCACCTAAATTTCTATAATCGCCAAATTAGCAGTAAGTTTTAAGGATAAACATGAAAATTGGATAAAAAATTATTGTTAAAAATGACCAAAAATATTACTTAAAATACAAACTTTATTTATTTTTATTTTTTTTTGTACATTTCAAGGGAAGGGGTGATATATCCTCCTAATCTCTCCCCTCCCCCTGCATACACCACTGAAAGTCATGGACAGTGAATAAACGTCATGTGCATTACTATTAATGCATTTCTTAATCAGTGTTTCATAAGCACCCTTAACTTGCTTTAACGAAAAAAAAACACGAAAAATAAAACAACGATACCCAACGTAACAAATAAATTTTACAGACAATCGTATGGTGACAATTCACAAAATTAATTAACACCATATCCATATATTCCATCTTAGATGGACCGAGTATCTTTTTGATATTTCCATCCATACACAGATGGAATTCATAACAACGGATCTACGGCCGTATATTGGAGTGGCTAATGATAAGATTATCCAAGTAATTTGTCAGAAATGATAACCTAGCAGAGTACAAAATTAAGTTGTTCGAAAATTGTAAAAATATCCGTTTTAAATTTACTAATCCGATTAGTTCTTTTTCAAGTAACCACTGTTCCTAAACACCTATTTAAACCATAGAAAAATAATTCAGTGAATCTAAGTGCTACGACGCTACGTAATCTATTCCAAAAATTCATTTAAGCCATAAAAAAGTTTGTTCACTATCAACTCGACAGCCAATTTCTATGGTAAACTGTTATTATGTTTAAAATATTCTTTATAAATTTATAGTCTTAAAGAACATTATCTAAAACTTTTTAGGTGAAAACCATATACTACTTGAATAACAATTGACTTGTAGTTTTAAGTATAAGTACGTAACTGAGAATTACAACTGTATTCTGGGATTAGCCAATGCCTAAATAGATAGCTTTTAGTAAGAAGACATTGCGCTCCATACCACTAAAGCCTCAAAGGAAGTTCTTCTGCCTCTTCCTCTGATTTCTCCCTCATCCCACAAAAGTGGTGGCTATCAATAACTGGGGACAAAATAGATAGTAAAATGAATCAGGAAATGGTCGTTGATAGAAATCTTTGAACCAGGGCGATGGTTCAACATGGTTGTGTATATGAGTGCCTGGATGAGAAGTTTCAATAAATTGTATTAGAAATTAGTGACTTTAATAATAATAGCATATTATCATCAAAGAATCTAATAAAATTATATGGCGCTGCGCTTATTCCTTTCATTATCATTTTTAGGATCAAGTCGAGATTTGAAAGGCAAACGTATTTGCCTTACTAACTAAACTCTTTTCATTTGGGCATCATATTTAATCTATATTTGTTCAAATTTCAATGATAGTCGGTAAATTTAATCTAATGGTGGAAAGGGGAGGAGAAAGAAAAAGTATGCCATTGTTTGTTATCTCCTTATGGCTCATCGATGGAACTTATCTCATTATGACTCATCGATGGAACTTATCACTTTTATGGCTCATTAATAATGGGACGAGATAAGTTATGGTGGTCTTGGCGTCCACTTCGAAGATTTATTCGATGAACGAAGAAATGCGCTGGTTGCAACAATTTTTTTTTTTAAATATCAAGATGGGTGTTCATATTTTTCTTGAACGTAGCATATCTAAGAACCATACTTTTTATACACTGTCAGAATGCATTTTTGCATATTAATTTGCCATTTCTCAATCTCGTTTTACGGTATAAGAAAATAATTAAAGCGATAGTCCAAAGCAAGAAAGTAATATCACTTGGAGAATAGAGCAACTACCACAACCGTGATGATTTAGAAGTTTGAGACCAAGTTGAAAAATTAAACACTTTAGGAGGAATGGGCATTTGGAATGGAATAGTTAATTTTGCATCAACACATTCATCTAAGACAGGTTGAATTTAGGAAAATCTGGATGAGGATTAAACATTTTGAAGATCTAGTCGCCGAATATTTGTGATTTTTCTTCATCATAGCTCAATCAGCTTTGAACTTCTGTAAGGAGGGATAGATTACAGTTATTAAACTTGAGTAATATTAGTGGTCGTCCATAATAGTTTATGGGTAGTAGTAAGGTTTTCAGTTAAGTAATGCAAGTTTTGAATTTTCCAATTTATGCTTTTAGTTCGTCATTCGGTTCGGTGTTATGAGTTTTTTCTGATGTTTATATGCCACTTCATAACAGGCTGTAGTCTGGTGATGAGCTCTGATGAAGGTCCACTATCCAAATTCTTCTGCTAACTACACGCAACTCCAAGTCATTTTTTTATGATTTTCGAAGTTTTTAAGCTCCCTCTGATTGTGAGTTATTTCAACTCTAAATTTGTCGGTTCTAGCCGGAAAAAAACCAAAGAAGTGATGTCGATTAAAAGATAAAAACGGTTACAGCAAAAACAAACTCCCCGTTCGCTGTGTTATTTTACACTTCACCATGTCCAGATTGTTTTATTCTTCTCAAATGTTTTGCTCATTTTAATTTATAATCCTCATTTAAATATTGAGAATTGCAAATGAGGAAAATGATAATAATAATGAATACGAAAATGTAATTTCAGCTGCGCCCCTTATTTTTTTTAAGAATTTTAGAATCACATATTCACACTTGTATTCATATATATGAGTTCGTTTAATATTAATTTTTTATAATTAGAGTATGAATATAAAAGTTTTTCGAATACTTTGACATTGAGGTCCATTATGGGGTTATTAAAGTTGCTTGTTATAAAAATACTATCGCAATGAAACCCAATCCGCAGTCCGACGTGCCAAATCCCTCCACATCCATTCTGCCCTGTCCAATGCTCCTGATTCCAAATCCAGATGGAAAATCCTTCGAAAACTATCCGTACCAGAATCCAAAAATCTGAGTTCTTTCCCAGTCACCCCAGATGATCTCAATGACTATTCGTTATCCTCTGCTTCTAGTTCTTCACCTACTGCTGATATTGAACATCATATCTTCAACCCAGAAAACTTCTTTTTCTCCCACGTATCATATGACGAATTATTTTCCACTATCCTAAAATCCCTCACCAATGATTAAGGTCCTGACAATATCCCAGTAAAGCTAATAAAATCCTGTCTCCCAACCCTTATGCCCCTTCTATATCATATTTACAACTTTGGAAAACTGCCCTAGTCCGGCCATTAAATAAAATTACAAATCCTCCTCACAACATGACTTCCGTCCTATTTCTCTCCTCTTTAACCTCTCAAAACCACTGGAACGCCTTGTACAAATTCAACTTTCAGACTTCCTAGAAGAATGTTCCCTCATTAACCCTCTCCAATCTGGCTTTCGTCCTTGCTACTCAACACAATCCGCTCTACTGAAAATAACTCACGACCTCCAAACTGCCATTGAACACCAAAACCTGACCATTCTCATCCTTTTAGATTTCTCCAAAGCTTTTGACACAGTTGACCATAACATCCTCCTTAAGAAACTACAGTCTTCCTTTATCCAACAGTGTTATGCGCTGGTTTCAATCCTTCCTCTCAGATCGGGCGCAGTATGTAGTCGTTCCTGGTCAACCTCCTTCCAAGACACTGTCCCTCTCCTCTGGTGTCCCTCAGGGTTCCTCTTTTTCTCCTATTCTATTTTCTATTTATATTAATGACCTTCCCCTTCTTATCCATCACTCCCAATACCATATCTATGCTGACGAATTCCAAATATACCTGTCCTTCCCGCCCTCTGACCTATTACTAGCCACAAAAAGACTCCAGGAGGACTTGAATCGAATAATTCAATGGGCTGTTGCTAACAAGCAGAAGTTGAATGCAGAGAAGACAAAGGAAATTGTAATAGGTTCCCATCCCCTCCTTACAACTGTCCCTCATATTCCAACCTTGTTCCTAAATAATAATCCCATTAAGTTCCGTCCAAATATAAAAAATCTTGGAATCACTTTTGACCAAACTCTTTCCTGGAAAAACCATGTCTGATATTTCTCGTCGTACCTTTTCCACCTTAAAGAGACTAAATTACCTTCGTCACCTATTCCCATTTGAAACCCGAAAACTCCTAGTTACCTCCTTAATATTCCCCCATTTGATTACTGTTGTACGGTGTACGGGGACGACTCTTCTCATCTTTAAATCCCGTATATTCAGTCACTTCATGTCCATGCAGTTCCAAAAGATTTGTAAAAAGGTACTTAAAAAAATTGCTAAAATTTGAACCCAATTATTTTTATTTTTATTATTGATATGAATTCATTATCTTTCACTATGTTTATTTTTAATGTATTAATATTGGAAGTTTATTTTTCCTTAAAGGTATAAAAGGTATGGCATTATTACTTATTATAATTTCATTTTTTTTTCTTATTTGTTTATTTATGCTAATGTTTACTCAATATCATATTCTTTTTTGTTCTACTCTAAGGCTCTAAAGCTCTACTGATTTCACATGTAATATTATTCTAAAGTGATATGTCTTGGAATAAAGAAAGAATTTATTATTATTACTATTATTTTCAGCAGGGTTTAAAAGTAACTCTTATTTTTCTCTTGAAAATGAGTCATGATTTGATTTATTATAACTTTTCGGATTTCCTTGATATTGGGGTCCTTTATTAGTTGGTAATGAAAAAAATATCAATTTTAAAATCGCGCGCTCACGTATCGTTTTATTTACCATTTCGTATTTTCTTGATTTTTTTTTTTTTTAAATCTTGTCTCCGTTTACCGCTGAGCAGTGTGAGGCGCCTTCTGATAGAGCCTGATCCACTTATCCCTATCCTCAGCCAGCTGTCTTCTTCTCCTCCAGTCCATGCCTCTCTTCTCGAAACCTTCCTTTACTCCTTCTACCCAGGTCTTTCTAGGTCTCCTACGAGGTCGCTTCCCTTCTACTTTAGCCTCGAAGGTAACTCTTGCTAGCCTGTCTTCAGCCATCCGCAGGACATGTCCGAGCCATCTTAGCTATTATTTCTTCTGCAGGCCTTATGTCCAGGTTCGTTCTTATTGTGGAGTTTCTCACTCTGTCTCTTTTCTCCTCAATTTTCCTTAGGTAGCGCATTTCCATCGTTTGGATCTGGCTCTTGTGCTTATTTTCTTGATATTGAGATCCATTTTTAGGTTATGGAAGATGATGATTATGAAAAAAATATCGATTTTATAATCGGGCGCTCAAATATCGATTTATTTTAACATTTCGGATTTTCTTAAAACTTTTAAAACTATTAAGCAAACAAAAAAATAAAATAAAATGTTTTAAAGCCCGCGTGTAAATTCAAATTCCCCTTCAAATACTAGTTTACTATTACTACTAGTTACAAAAGTCCTTGGGCATGACCACAAGCCTTAATTCCAACTCTCATAATTATTCTATAAGAATGTTTTGGTTCCTACTATTTATGTCAACGTTTACTTTGACTAATCCTTTAATTCCTTGTGACTCGAGTTGGCTTTATGTGGTCATTTACATTTTTAAAACGCAGGTGCTATGTCAGATGAAAAAAATCGTGATTCGCGGTCTTTTTAGACATTACTGGAAAAATGGTTTAAGCACAAAGGCAGCGGCCGAAGAAATTTGTGCCATAGATTCAATTATCCATCGAAATACTGCCATAAAACGAGATCAGGTCGTCCATCGGTCGTTGATGATGACGTTCTTCTTGAATGTGTGAACCAGGACCCATGTGCAACTCGTGATTTATCGGCCGTAGTAGGGACTTAAACTTTTATTGTGAACAGGTAGAGAGAGTTTATGCAGTACTTAGTGCAAAGTACCCCGCTTTGGTCTAGAGGAATCAAGCCATATTTCAACAGGACAATATAGCTATATACAATATACCCCCGCACATCGTTCTCGTTTCACCAAGGAAAAATTATCGTAAGCGTTTTGCCTCATCCTGCGTATAGCCCATCAGTATATTATATTATACCATCAGATCATGGTTTGTTTAGATAATTTTTTAAAGGTTGGATCTTTGATAATTACGAGGACGTAAAAATTGGATTTGAAGCGTTCTTTTCCTCAAAACCAAAGGAGTGGTACCGGCATCAAATCCAATTACTGGCAGAAAGATGGGTGAAAGTAGTTGAAAACAATGAACTTTAATTTGAAGAGTAGTATTCAATAATGTTTAAAATATGTAATCTTGAATATAGCTATACTAATGCACAAGGACTTTTGTAACAATCTAGTACACCGAGCACAAACTTTCCTTTGGTGTACCGACAAGCGGATCATGGTAGAAAGTGATCGAGATCATCCTATCTTACTCTGCCGTTAGCAGTTACCTAGAGTTCGAGTATATCTCCTCTCTTATCTTCACGTCTCCCGAAGTTAGGAGGGGGCGTCTCACCGACAGACAAAATTAAAAATTCTCATTTTTTTCGTTTAACAATAAACTTTTCGAAGATGATTTTTTCCATCTATGCATTATACATTATGTTCTAAAAAATGCGACTGACAGCCAGCCAGTCAGTAGATGAGGATAGTTAAAATTTACAATAAATAAATAATATACTTAAATTCCGATATTATTTTGATGACGGAAAGATAAATAGAATGAAAAACAATATTAAAAAATGGTTTATATGACGAAAGGTTTTGAATTTTGTATTTGCTCGCACTCACCTAGAACCAAAAAGAGGTTTTTGGCGTCTAGGAGGTTAGCAGTTTCTGGTGTGCTTGAAATAAATCATCTTCAAAAAGAGCACTGATGGACAAGAAAATAAAAGCGGATTTTGAATTTTGTCTTCCGATGCAACGCCACCTTCTAAATTGAACTATGTTTTTTCCCATCTAGGGGTTGTGCAGTTTCTTTTGTCCTTGAAATATATCATCTTAAAATAAATCACTTTTTACATATTTCTTTCCATCTTTCGATGGTCGTATTTCTGAACGCACCTGCTTTGAGTGCAAAATAAATGCTTGGATGAAATTTTTTTGGATATATGATTAAAACTTTTCTTCAAATAGGACACAAATTTTCGCTTCGGCTCTTGGACTATGTGCAACGGCTGGCGACATGTGTCGTTATGATTCATACCTCCACTCTCTGCCCGATGAGTTTTTGATAAAAATATTATTTTGGTGTTCCCCTTGTTGGGACGGCGCCCCGTTGCGGGATGGAAAAATGCGTTGCATCTTTTGTTTACCGGATAGATCCGGTACTGTTAGGAATAGGCCAGATGGAAAATGACGGAGTGAGAAACTTTGGAAAGAAACAGTAAGAGTGTGTTCGTAAGGAAAACCTCATGGTGGAGAGATTTACCTAAAGCATTATTGAGAGACCTATAAACCACTTGAAAGAGATTGGAATAAAGAATGTATTGTTGGTTTATTGTCTTCAGGAATCCCATCCTTATTGAATGGAGGTGTAAGATGAGGTGCGTGATCAGGTATTCCTACTGAAATCACTGCATGTGGCGAGAAGTTGGGTGTTGATCTTTGACACCTGAATGTGAAAGTTCTAAGGTAGTCGCTGCAATAAAATGCTTTTGAAGAGAGGTCTAATTGCAGGAGGTAGGGCGTTGTTATTTGCCATTTATTAGTAACCATTTATTTGTTATTTGCCAAGGAGACCCAAAAAGCATTAAATATACTTATGAGAAACAAGAACTCTTGATTTGTGAATCGTCTAACGATCTAAAACTCAATATTAATTACGTACTCCTACGTGGAGTCTCAGAGATGCCAATGGACAGGTAAGAGATGCTGTGTCCCTTTGTCGCATGTGTTGGGTAAATGCGGTAACAACTCTCTACTTGTAACACGCTATTAGCGTATGCATATATAAAGAAGAAACTTATAAATATTTTATATATATATATATATATATTTATATTTGTAAAAATAAATATATATAATATACACATTATGCCTGGTCCATCGAACTAAATGTTAGAACTTTTCAAAATCCTAGTCAGGTTTTTCTGATTTTTTGATATGTTGTTTGAGTTTGGATTGCCATTAAAAATCTAAATTCGCCACCTCGGCATACGATCGAAAGCTTATTTTATTCAAGAAAACTCCTAAAATATTTGTTAATTTTTCTTGAGATGCTAAAATTCAGGGAAAATTATTAACCTTTCAAACTTCTTCATCTTTATTGATGACATAGATGACGTTACTATTCAAACGTGATTAAAATTCGTTATTAAAATTTTAAAAAAATTTGGTAACATCATTATCGGTGAAAATTTGAGAAATAGCCATATAAAACTATATAATTAAAAGTTAATCTGCTTATTTACCTGCATAAGGTCTCATTTATAAATATCTGATCCAATAATGGATTATTGTCATCAGTTGTCTAAAACAAAAATTATTAAAATGTAAGTGGTCTGTGAAAAGTAAATCCTGAATTTATTTTGTAATATTTAGTGAATAAAATTACATCCCAAATATTTACAAATCGATGAATCAATTATCCAAGCATACCGCTGTGTTTGTTAGCATTACTTTCCACACTTATTGTTAATGTTCCTCGCAGAATTAGCATCAGCCCAGACGAATATGTTTCTTCAAAAAGGTGGTAGAGGATAATCACCGAATAGGCTGAATAGCAAAACCTCTTTCTAATCCACTTATCCTAAGGATATTATCATTCTCATTCATGCAATAACTGGTAGTGACTCTACATCCGCTTTTTACGCTCTAGGAAAAAATTAATTTTTTCACTTTCAGACTAGTGCCCCTTCGAAAGGAAGCCAGGGTCTTCCTGAACTGTAATGCTAATACTGCCGACATAAACACAACAGACTAGAGAATTCTGATTGTTATATCGGGGCGATTACCAAAAACAGAATCATGACTAGCCCCGATACTGGTTGTTTTGCAAATCAATTCGCAATGCTGTCAGCAACTACTGATACTATAAAGTTTCATTCTCTTAATTGTTATCACCAGATGGAATATTGGTTGGGAGTGGAGAAAAATCCTCTGGAATGGGGCTGGAAAGCCACCTCATACGGTTTTTGCTGATTAATGGCAGAAAAAAGTACTGCATCAGAATTTCTTCTTAAATTCATTTCCTGCAACTGCAAGAAAGGTTCCTGCAGCTGCTTTAAGATTCCAACGCTCCTTGTAGTTTTAGAAAGGCATGCTTAAAATGTACTGCACTATTCACTTCTTGTGACGAATTACTCTTGGATAGTGACACAGAGGAGTAAGATACCTCATTAATTTTGGAAGAAATAAGAGAACAGCTTCATGACTTGGTGACAGACAGACTGTGATGAAGAAATGGAAAAGGAGAAGGATATTGAAATAGACCAACTTGGTTCACCAAAGCGACAAAAATTGTGAAATTGTTCACCTCCCGAGTGAACATTTTTCGGTTTTATTTGTATAATATAAATTTAATATAATGTACTGTTAATACTGTTGTGTTTTATTAATTTGTTTTGTAAATATGATGTTTGTTTTTTAGCATAGTCATCTGATAACTACCTATTTTATTAACAATATAACTTAATTATTAACTATGATTAATTTAATTAATTATTAATCATGATTTAATTATTAACAGTTGATTATAAATTAATTTAGTGAAATATGATAAATATTAGGTATTTTTAACACTCCAGAGCAGCATAAAAAATATTATTACACAATTTTGAAATTTTATCAAATTTACCCTACTTTTTAAAAAATGTATACGTAATGTTTTTCGTGTGATAGGTAGTTTCCAAAATAGCTTGGAATGAAAAACGGACGAACATTTTAGGGTTTTTCTTGAATAAAATAATCCAGACAACATATAAAAAAATCAGAACTATCCGACCTTTTATTTGTTCTTATTTTTTGCTTCTTTTCGTGAACTATCTCTTATTTTAACTCAAACTTAGCTGAAGTAGCCATCTACGCCTAATACTTATAAAAGTTGGGCGGGCGCCAGCGACTCAAGAAAGAGGTAATGGGTGGGAACTGAAAGAAAATATGACGGATGAGATGTTTAAGTCACAATAAATTTGTTTTATTAAAATACTTAGAACTTTCATAAACTATTTAATAAAATAGGTTGTGGATCTAATATTATTGAATGTTGATATTTTAGTTTGATAAGAAAATAACTGTTTTCGTTAAAGAATTACTAGAAAATCTCTTGTTTTAAATTTTTCGGTCATCTGCTGAAATTGTAAGGAGTGCACAATTCAAAGTTTGAAGAATTACCTCAATAAAGACCACGTTTTGACATCAATAGTAATATTCAAAACATTTATTATTTTCATTATATTTAAGTTGACTAACTTTGGATAACTGAATTTTTCTCACATATGCTGTTCCGATCGCGTTCTTAGATATCACTGTAGTTATAGAAGAAACTTTTATATTATTTGGATTAACGCAGTATTCGATTAACTCAAAAATTATCAAATATTTCCTGGAAAAAAATAAAGAAGCTTCAATGTAGTACAACGAAATTGGGAACACGTTGTATTTCTACTAACTCATTCGTCTGTCGTCTTAAAATACGTCGACAGTTTAATCTAAAATCAATTCAAACGAATTTCTTTTCTCGATTGCTTTTGAATAATGAAAGATCTGTAGGAAATGGTGATTATATGGAACACAGATAATAAATTTTCGACCATGCTCTCATGGTAATAGGAAAAGACCAAAATTTAAAAAATATCAAAAAATAACTTGATGTATCACTTTATTAGACTTGAGACTTTCTTTTTTAAAAGTGATCGACAATGTAAGTAAATTAAAGATTTGGATTATAGGAAAATGGCAATGAATTGATTATTTGGTAATTCAAAAGGGGAAAATTCCCAATTATGAGACACTTGCCTAATATGATATACCCCTTTATCTCCTCTACATTTATGAGTTACTTGCCAATTGCATCATAAACTGCTTGGTAGTGATTATTGAGACACTGGGTACGTAAAATGTTTCCCAATTAGAATCATCCCTACTCAGACCATTCCAATTATTCAACACGTGTTAATAGAAATTTTTTGTGGCTTATGTTTGACGACTGATTTGACCCACAATGTAAGTTCTATTCCCTTTCCCGAAACAACTTTTTTAGACAATTTTTGAGAACACTGTTTCGAACATATTTGCGATAACATTCTTTAAAAAGTTTCTCAATGTTTCAAAGGACTATCAATTATAGATTTAAAAAATTGATAAATGTTATATTGGGGAATCCTAATAAATAATATAATATTAAATAGTACTATAATAATATAACATATACTAAATAATAATAAAACATAAGAAAATATTCCAGTTTTAAAGAAAATTTGCAGGAATGTTGTGGCAGTTAGATATCTAAATTATACTTATTATTATAAATTATTCTTGTGTTCTTTTCTTATTAACATTGCAAGAACGGTACAAAATGTATTATCGACTATATATATATATATATATATATATATATATATATATATATATATATATATATATATATATAAAGCATTTGTGAAAAATAATAGAAGGTAATTAATAGCACGATTATTTTATAATATTGAAAGTGAGGAACACAAAAACGTTACCAGCGCTAGGCGACTGGAAAGATGTAACGATATGTATATACCTGCTTCTTGAAGAATAAAACGCATTTTGTCGAAATTTATAGGCTTGTAATAATAAATAATTAGCTTTTGAGCTTTTAGTGGACAATCATGTGAGGAAAGTATATTTATTTACCAATTTATCTACTAATGAATAAATTATGCAATGAATGAATATGTAAGAAATGGGTTGTTTTTAAAAAATTACAATGAGAGACCATCTTGTTAAAATGGCAGTTAGCTACTATTTGAAGAGGTTAAGGAACCTCTATATTGTTTTGGCTTTTGACCAAAGGCCAAGATCACAAGCCATTGGCTATATTTACCCTGCAAAAACAAAATAATTCTAAACGATATGCCTATTGTTTTCTATTTATCTTTCTATTATTTATAATCGTACTACGAACGGTTCAAACAAACATTTTACTAGGAGTAATATGTGGTGGGTGCTATTACCTTTATGAATTAAGCGTTATATTCAAGATTTACAACTTTATTCTGATAGGACTTAAAGATTCAAAAAGTCATAAACAAACAATTTATATGAGAATGCGTCATGTACCGATGACTCTAACATCTATCAAAAAATTCTATACTTAAGATAACTAAAACGAAAGCCATTACCTGATAACAATAGAAACAGTCATAAACTAACCACTGATTTGATGAAATTGATATGAGAATGAGTCATGTAACAATGACGTTAGCCTCTCTCAAAACATTTCTTTATTTGAGATAAGAAAAGCAAAACAATGGCTGATTCATATGACTGCATGCAGTCGTATTCCCCCTTTTGTTCCTCCCAAGAGCCAAAATCTGTTTGTTTTTTTTATAATTTATAAAGAGCCACTCGTAGATACATAAATTAATTTGTTTTTAATTTAATGTAATTGCATATTATCATAAGTCATATATAAGAATATAAGACACTTATAAAAAATATAATTATGAAAAAAAAAATATTTCAAAAACTTAATGATAAAATTTAAATATAATACAAATCAAATATAACAATAATCAAATATAATAAAAATCAAATATAACAATAATCAAATATAATATAAATATATTCATAAGTAAAAATTATAAGCACATCTAAAGGCAATTTTTGGTCAAATATTTGAAATTTTGCGTAAAATTTGTTTAAGATGGCCACAGAGGATTCTGTAAGATATTGATTTATCAACTATGAACGATGTTTCGACTTCATGAACTTCAATGTGGAGTAAAATTATTCACAGCTACATGTTGTACCAAAAATCGAAAATAGACGACAAGCAGCTTCTGTAAGTTTGGATATTTTGATTTTGGCGCGAGTTTCCAAAATTCAATCATAGTAGAAGCTTTGTTGAGCATTTTCAATGCCTGATCCCCTTGACTCTCTTATTTATTTATCGGCTCGATAGGCGCCTGAAGATGCCCTTGGCCATCTCCACCGCCTTTTCTCAGTCATTGCTGTCAATAGCAAGTCTGCTGGACACTCAAATCATCCTCAAGTCCTCAGCCACCGAGTCTTTCCATCTTCCCTTCGGTCTTCCGCGCGGTCTTACTCCATCCGGGATTCCATAATATAAATGTCTGGCGGCTCTATCATCATCAATCGTGATCATTTGTTCCAGCCATTTGAAGCGCTGAATTCTCACGAAATGAGAAGCTAGGAGATCGTCGTATAAGTCGTAGATCTTTTTGTTCCTTCTCAAGCGGTATGAGCCAATTTTCCTGATAGGCCCTTCGGAGGCCTCCTTTACAGCCTTGAGAAACAACCCAACCAGAGCCACATCATCAGCATAATCAAGCACTTGAGTCATTTTATTAAAAATAGTGCCTGATTGATTAAGCTTGGCTCTTTTCACCAAAACTTGGATGGAAATATTAATTAGCAGTGGCGAGATGGGGTCGCCCTATCTAACTCCTGACTTCACTGCAAAAGGTTGACTCTCTAATAACTCCAATTCTCCAACGGCTTATTCAACAAGTATTATTTCAGAAATTATAAATCCATCTTCAATAGTGTCACAAATAAAACGAAAACTGACATACGTGACCACCCACAATTCATCGTTGAATTTCATCCAAAAAAAAAAAAAAAAAAAAAGTGCTTGGAAGTCGTCCTTTTGATCAAACTCACAGGTCTCTGCAACGATGAAAATCTCTACTTCACGAAACCAGGAAACGACACTGTTCTTCCAGTAAAGTACTCTCCAATGCACGCTATTAACGACCAAACCATTAAAGAGCTTTCTTACATGCAATAAGTGATTGTGATTCAGCTTCGGCCTTTTTCAATTAAGACAAATTGCAGTTTATGAGCACACATTCCTAAAATTCCAACCTTACTGCAGTTGTGCTTTCTCAAAATCACAGGCCACTTATCACAGCACCGCACAAGTAGGGGGACATTACTGGTTTCATTATATGAATACAGTCTAAATGCACCCTCTTTCTTGAAAAAATCTTGATTTATTAACAAATGAAAATATCAATACTTTTATTATCCAATTCCTTAGAACCCATTTACACCTCCTTCTCTATAGATGAAATGATCGAATATATATTGTCAAATCTATTGCTCTTCCTTAATCACTATGCTCATCTCAAAACCGTCATCTCCCGAGGACGTTTTCCCTGACGCATTCCTTATGATTATTCCTCCTTTAAGTTCCTCCGAAATCTCACGCAGTATTCCATCCGCAGCGCCAAGGCGCAATTATTTTATAGTTCCATTTCCCAAGTTCCTGACCACAAGTCGAGGTGGAGGATCCTCAGAAACTATCTGTCGTAAACTTCCAATCCAGCAATTACTGTTTTTCCTGATGAACTAAATTCCTATTTCACCAATCCTATATCTCAGACTCCTGTAAACATTTCCTTGCCCATATCGATACCCAGAATTCCCTTGGATTCTGAAAACTTTTATTTCCTGCATTTTACTCCTGATGGCCTACTCTCTTTTGTCCTCAAATACAGAACTAATGACTACGGCTTAGATCTTATTCCGGTGAAACTCATTAAGCTCTGCCTCACTGTCATCCTTCCAATCCCTCAACATACCTATAATGTTTCCCTCCAAAACTCCATTCCCCTCCCTCCATCCACAATCTGGAATAAGATACGTCTTCTGAATAAAGTTTCTTCTCTATCAAAAGATTCAGACTTCAGACCCATTTATATTCTTTCAAATCTGTCCAAACCTTTAGAAAGATAAGTCCATTACAAACTTTTCTCATACCTTGAACAAAACGCTCTCCGAAACTCATTTCAATCAGGTTTTCGTTCTGGGTATTCAACCCAATCCTCCATATTAAGAATCACCCAAGACATACAATCTTCCATTGATCAACAGAAAATTGCAATCCTAATTTTTTTTTATTTTTAAAAGGCTTATGATTATATTGATCAAGAAATTCTTCTATCCAAACTCCATAAATTGTCTTTATCCAGTAGCACCTTAAAATGTTGCCATTCCTTCTTATCACATCTTTCACAGACAGTGTCATCCGTGACAAGCTTCCTTTATCTGCTCTCTTCCTCTTATGGGGTATTCCTCAGCGCTCCTCTGTTTCACCAACCCTTTTTTCCATTTGCATTAATGATTTACCCGATTCTATCCACCACTTCCGACACCATCTTTATGCAATGCAGATGATCTACAAATTTATCTTTCCTTCCATCCTGCTGATCTCATTGAGGCATCCCATAAACTGCAGAATTAAATGAATAAAGTCTGTCACTGGACTGAGAGAAACAAGTTGCAGCTGAAAACTAAAGCTATTCTTATTGGCCCCAAACCCCTTTTAAATTCCCTTCCTTATTGCCTTTTACTTTCCCTCGTAACAATGACGTTAGCCTCTCTCAAAACATTTCTTTATTTGAGATAAGAAAAGCAAAACAATGGCTGATTCATATGACTGCATGCAGTCGAATTCCCCCTTTTGTTCCTCCCAAGAGCCAAAATCTGTTTTTTTTTTTTATAATTTATAAAGAGCCACTCGTAGATACATAAATTAATTTGTTTTTAATTTAATGTAATTGCATATTATCATAAGTCATATATAAGAATATAAGACACTTATAAAAAATATAATTATGAAAAAAAAATTATTTCAAAAACTTAATGATAAAATTTAAATATAATACAAATCAAATATAACAATAATCAAATATAATAAAAATCAAATATAACAATAATCAAATATAATATAAATATATTCATTAGTAAAAATTATAAGCACATCTAACGGCAATTTTTGGTCAAATATTTGAAATTTTGCGTAAAATTAGTTAAAGATGGCCACAGAGGATTCTGTAAGATATTGATTGATCAACTATGAACGACGTTTCGACTTCATGAACTTCAATGTGGAGTAAAATTATTCACAGCTACATGTTGTACCAAAAATCGAAAATAGACGACAAGCAGCTTCTGTAAGTTTGGATATTTTGATTTTGGCGCGAGTTTCCAAAATTCAATCATAGTAGAAGCTTTGTTGAGCATTTTCAATGCCTGATCCCCTTGACTCTCTTATTTATTTATCGGCTCGATAGGCGCCTGAAGATGCCCTTGGCCATCTCCACCGCCTTTTCTCAGTCATTGCTGTCAATAGCAAGTCTGCTGGACACTCAAACCATCCTCAAGTCCTCAGCCACCGAGTCTTTCCATCTTCCCTTCGGTCTTCCGCGCGGTCTTACTCCATCCGGGATTCCATAATATAACTGTCTGGCGGCTCTATCATCATCAATCGTGATCATTTGTTCCAGCCATTTGAAGCGCTGAATTCTCACGAAATGAGAAGCTAGGAGATCGTCGTATAAGTCGTAGATCTCTTTGTTCCTTCTCAAGCGGTATGAGCCAATTTTCCTGATAGGCCCTATAATGCGCCTAAACACTTTTCTCTCAAACCTGTCAATCTTTTCAGCTAGGATCTCGGGTAGGGTCCAGGTTGCTGATCTCATTGAGGCATCCCATAAACTGCAGAATTAAATGAATAAAATTTGTCACTGGACTGAGAGAAACAAGTTGCAGCTGAAAACTAAAGCTATTCTTATTGGCCCCAAACCCCTTTTAAATTCCCTTCCTTATTACCTTTTACTTTTCCTCGACAACATTCCTATTCCACTCCATAACTCTGATAAAAATCTCGGAGTCAATTACTACCACGTATCAAATATTAATGATTTGGGAGCTACAATTTGCCCATTTATTTTTGTTATTAAACGGTCATTTCAAGACTCAGATTGGAGGAAAGAAAAAATAACCTTCAATATGCAAATGCAATAGTCAAGTAAATGCAATAGCAAATGCAATAAAAAAATGCAATAGTCTAACTAGGTAAAAGTTACAGTTTTAAAATCATTAAAATGCACCTGATGATAGCATAATAGAGCTGATAGGTAGTAGATAGTAAGAGTGGTGAAACAAATATTAGCTTAGTTTTGATAAATATACGATAAAATTGTTTCCAAAAAATTGTTTTAAAACCAAAAACAATTGTTTTTCTTTCTGCAGAATAATATTAATATATATAGAAGTACTAGAGCGGAGGCGAAATTTGGTGAATTATTTGAAGGAAACTTTTAGTCATATATCCATATATTCATGCTCAGTATTAAATTTGAGATATGATTATATTTCGATCACATATAAAATTACGGACGCCTATGCTAAATAACTTTGTCTGCCAATGTTAGGAGGTGGCGCACAGTGGTTGAAAATCGGCTTATTTCGTAAAAAACCTCGTCAAGCCCGATCTGTGAGCCACAGAAAAATAATTTTGATACCATCATAATCACAATGAAATTAATATATATAATTTCAAAAGTTTTTACCTCTAATGTAGCAGGCGAAATTTTGAGATGTCTATTCCAGAAAGAAAAACTGACATTATTTCTCACCTATATAAGCTACCTAAATAAAAGCTATGTTGTGATTTTGTGGGAGGATTGAAAATTTATTTTGGGTCAAATACCAGAAACTTCATTGAATTCAGGTTATATGATGTCTGAATATGATAATATTTCGAGAGTTTAACTCAAAATAAATGAATCCTAAACAATTTTTTTTTCTTTGTATTTTTCAACAACTAATCATTTCTTGAGGCCAAAATGATAAATTTGAATATAATGCGAACATTTACTAATTCATATTTTAAATAATAGATACATACACACACACACACAAAACTATACACATAATATATATACATATATCCACACACATATGGAATCTGATGAAATTGACACTATCATTTTTACACACTTTGGACCAAATCGGACAAGCTCTTTCTAAGACATAAGCGTGCCGTGGAAAATACGTTTATGCTTGTGGAAGCGAAAGTAGGAATCTAGCAAAATATTTAACGGATCATTATTGCAGTAAGATGATCTACAACTTTATCTTTCCTTCCATCCTGCTGATCTCATTGAGGCATCCCATAAACTGCAGAATTAAATGAATAAAATCTGTCACTAGACTCAGAGAAACAAGTTGCAGCTGAAAACTAAAGCTATCCTTATCGGCCTCAAACCTCTTTTAAATTCTCTTCCTTAGTACCCTTTACTTTTCCTCGACAACATTCCTATTCCACTCCATAACTCTGATAAAAATCTCGGAATCCATTTCGACCAACACCTGTCCTGGAGTAATCATGTTTCTGAAATATCCCCAAAATCCATTATTATCCTAAAACAGTTCCATAGATTTCGTGAATCCTTGCCTTTAAAAATTTGTCAGCTATTTGTCTCCTCTCTTATTTTCCCCGAATTTGACTACGGTTGCCCGGTATATGAGGGACATACTGATGAAATGGAAGTGAAATTTAAGCGTCTTATAAATTGTTTTAAAACATTTATCTTTGGAGATTCCAGACGCGCTACACAGAGTCAAATTGGCTTTATTGCTCTATCCATATCTCTATTCATAAGGCTCTTTCCTATCTCTTCCTTCATGCATCAATTATTTCTTCGCCTTCTTCAATCTCAATCCTCCGATGTAAAAGTTATGTATCAACTATTTGATGATTTAGCCTAAAATAACTTGGCAGCTATACCATAAGTACTCATTTATGTTCGTTGTTTTTGTTCTTAGAGGACTTGGTTACAGAATAAAGATTATTTTTCATTTCATTCGCTCATTCTTTGGACTGCCTCAGATTCATATCACCTCGTCCAATGTAGCAGCACTATCACCCTCAGTTGCTGTAGCAGTCCAGCATAGTTTGAGAGTGTACCTCCACGTTCAGCAATGGATGAAGTAGAGAAACGTGCGGAGGAGTAGATCGGAAAAGAACCAGAAATGGTCTCGAATCAATCACCACTCTTCTAGCCCCCTCTGCACAGCTGAAGCTGCTGGCATGCAGGTGCACGCACCAAAACCTGCTCAAGATACTGTAGCTGCAGAACTTGTATGATACGAATCTCAGGTGGTTAAAAAAATACGGCATACATTTTTTTTATTTTAAATCTAATTCAACGACGAATCGGAGTAAATGGTTGAGATTTATCGAAATCATACAGTTACGAGTGCGTTATTGGGATTTTCCGTATTAACTGAAGAGATTAAGAAGATATATTTGCTAAATCTACCTTACAATCATATCTCCATAATGTATTGTGTTGCTAGTTTCGATACATCTAATATTAATGAACATTTCCCCTAAGTATATATTTTATATATTACTTTCACTCACCTATATATGAGATATATTTTAAGGAAAAGTATTGTAATCGTGAAAGATTACGAATCCGAGCGGAATTAACATTTGTATTCCAACGGAAATACACTTTTTTAGGTGCCCCGAGTCCAAATAAACAAGTCTCGCAAAATGGTCTATGTGTGTGTGTGTGTGTGTCTGTGTCTGTGTATGTGTCACACGACTCGGAATATTTTGATTTAACTCGTTATATCGATGTACAATTAAATGGTCTTTAATATCTGCCAGCTCTTATCATCATAGAAATAGTAATATACAGTGGTGTATGCAAAGGAGAGATCAGGGATATATACCCTTCCCAAAATGCAAAAAAATATGATTTTCATACCCTCTAACATAATGTTTGTATTTTTAGTAAAATTTATGCAATAAAATAGCAAACAACGAAAAACAAAACAAATTGGCGAATCGAAACAAAGCATTAAAACGTTTTTGGACATAACTACTAGATGATTACATGCCTTCTTCATATTAAATCCCTTCCTCTTCCTCCCTGTGCCATTTCTAGCGTGGAGGGGCCTCAATCCAACGCTGCCAAGCGTCACTGTCCTTACATAGCTGCTTCATTTGTTGGAGTGTTTTTTCTTTTTCCCTCGAATCCTCTGGATGTATTCCTGGTTTAAAATCCTAGGCCTTCCGCGTGGCCTCTTGCCGGTGGGTTGAGCTTCCATCACTTTTCTGGGTTCCCGGTCCTCGCTCATTCGACAAACGTGGCCAAACCACTTAAGCTGTCGTTTCTCTGGGTGGTTTTTAGTGCAGAAATTTTAAGCTCCTCCCTAATGCTTTCGTTTCATACGTGGTCTCTTCTAGTTTTTCCGGCAGCCCTGCGTAATTACTTCATTTCGACTGCAGTTATTCGGCTAATCTGCTTGTCGAGTATAACCCAGCTCTCGCTTCCGTAGGTAAGAGTGAGGAGGTACCGATGGCCACTGATGCTGTTGCATATGCTATAATAGATTTGGTTTGCTCTAGCAATCCTATTTGCGATCTCCCAATCTATTCTGCCCCGACTGTTTATGTTGGTTCCCAAGTAGACGAAGTTGTCAACCACTTCGAGAACTTATACAGTTATACCATATATATATATATATATATATATATATATATATATATATATATACAGTGGCGTGCGCAAAGGGAAGATCAGAGAGAAATACCCTTCCCAAAATGCGAAAAAATATGATTTTCATACCCACTAACATAATATTTGTATTTTTAGTAAAATTTATGCAACAAAATAACAAATAACGAAAAACAAAACTTGACGAATTGAAACAAAGCATTAAAACGTATTTGGACACTAACTATTAGGTTATTACATGCCTTCTTCATATTAAATCTCTCCCCTCAAAAAAAATTCTGGTAATCCTGGTAATACAGAAGTATAACATATCACTGAAATGCTATAGATTTTAGAAAAACTATTATCTAACTTAAACAGTCGTAGAAGGCAATGGAGAATGACGGAAAACGCATAAGCTTACGAGATTGTTGTAGTTAATAATTTCTAATTTTATACTATTTAATGGAAATAAAATGTTTCTATGGAAACTAAATGGAACTCCCATGGAAACTAAATGGAAACTTTCAAAATGTATTTCAAGTGAGGTGAAAAGTGAAAATTGATATGCGCACCAGATTTTTTTATGTGTATTTCGAGAAGTTTAATATCGTATATGGTCAGCTGTAGAGTAACATGGATAGTTTTTATGAAAATCGGACGTAAAGAGCCATAAATCGCCAAGAATTTGGTCTCTTTTTCAGGGCGCTCCAGCGGCTTAACGGTTAATCGTAGAGAAATATTTTGCAGACATAAAATGTAGGAAGTTTTGTCTATTTTAGTTTTGTGAAGGAAAGTCTTCTCGAAATAGTTTCCGAGATGTGTTTGATATTCGAAAAACTGTCTTTAGAATATTTTTCATCCCCTTTCTGGTATTTTTTCAGTACAGATAATTCAATTGACAGTTCAGTTGTTGACGAAAGCTATTTTTGTCTGCGATTCATATCTGAAAGGGAAGCATGTTAAGCAATAAAACACATATGGCTACATACTACTAATTCGGGTTATAAACTAACATAATAAAAGTAATATTTAAAACAAAATAATATAACAGGGCCTTTAAAGTACTGTGCCTACTAGACCCACTTTTTAGATTTTAATAATCTCCAACCAAAAAACTAGGAAAATCCAAGAAACTATGCTTATTTTTTAAAATAAAAAATAAATGGTATTATGAAAGAAATGAAATTATGACATCCATTTTATTAAAACAAAAAATGGTGTCCTCATGGTCATTCTCATAGGTCTCTGCAACGAAAAAAATGCTTGATCCACTTTCCCTTTTATGTTAGTTTGATTTCTTTATTGTAATTTACATTTTTAATTTTGCTTAAAAATTACAAAACTAATTTCACTGAAGAAAAGAAGTCAAAACGAATGTCAGCAAAGTAAGATCCATCCATCACTGATTCATACCACAGAGTGATTGGTTGTGATCCTACCCCTCTGTTAACTACGTTCAATTAACTACGATTCTTATTAAGAATTAAAAATCAAATTACAGAAAACATTGTATGATTAGAAGTACATACAGCTACGCAGTGATTTAATTTAAATGATTTCTTATTTAAAAACTAAGAGATTGATGTTATTCAACATAATTTTGTTGTACAGAGGCTTATAATATACGGTTTATAAAATGTCATAAGAATATGTGCTAATATTGTAGATACATTGGCATTTATATAATATCAGTGTTTTTTGTCTGGGATCACTTAAAATCTTCAACACCGTATTTTTTTATTGAAATCAAACAACGCTAAGTGAGTTTAAAATAGGTTGGCAAGGTTTGTTTGTTTATTTTTTTTTTAAAGGCTATTGCCTAACTCTTGCATGAAAGTAGATAATAGAGTAACCATGTTCAGATATAGCTTAGTCTCTCATTAACGAACATATTATCTACAAATATTTTTGTCTTTTCTACTTTTCCAATCCGTATATTATTTTATGTGCTCAGTCGATGGGAAGGAGAAACAATGTTAGTCCATAGTTTAAATTCATTAAGATATTTTTATGTGAGTAGTACCCCTAATAATAAACCACATTTAATAAAAAAGAAATTAGCATTTAAAAATTAAATATTAAACGTTTAAAAAAAATCTATTTATTTATAATATTCAGTAAATGTATCATACTATTTATCAATATACTTATATCCGGTGTAAAATATAATATCTGTACAACTATATATAGTGCTTTATATATATATATATATATATATATATATATATATATATATATATATATATATAAGAATGAAAGAAAAAACAATTTATAAAAATTATAGCATTTCATTTGAATAAGAAAGAAATCTGGTGCATTGCGCGCACCACACAATGAAAATAATTTAATTTTTTTTTAAATTTATTGTACCAGTTTTATTACATGGATCGGGCGCTAAGGACTTTGATATTTAGCGCCTTAAAAGATCAAAACAACCAACCAACCAATTTCTGCTCAAACAGGGCTAGTGAAATTTTAAAAGTTTTCATGGAAACAATTAGTTTCCATTAAATAATATAAAAGTAGAAATTATTAACTACAACAATTACTTAAGTTTATGCGTTTTTTGTCACTCTCCATTACCTTATCTAACGAGTTATATGTTAGATATTAAATGTTAGATATTACTACTCTTATTATTATTTCCGGAAATTTATTTTCCCAACCTGGGAAAATATTTCTATTTTTTTCTGCTTTAGTTGATTATCAAATTATTTTATAGTTCGTGTTAATAATTTTTTTATAACTACTAACAATGGCAGACGGTTAATTATATCAAATAAACACAATTAAAGGTACTTTAGAGGGAGCCATTTTGAAAATTCGGCATTTAAGCCCAGTCAGTATATCTTTTCATTGTTTATATTGTGTGCATAATAACTTATATTTCAAGATCAATGATTTGCCGTTTGAGAATAAAATTTGCAGGATGAACCGTTTTTTAAATATAATCGTATCAAGGAAAATACGTTTGCGCATGTATAAGCAAAAGTAGAGGATAGAATTTGATAAAATCTAAAACAGACCATTTTTACATTAATTCCTTTAATTAATTAAGTTAATGGAATTTGATAAAAATTTCAATTTTAGTTAAAAATTAAACCGTTTTTACACTAGCTCCTAACTTTCCTCCAAGTTTTTGCCATAAGCGGATGAGCCGTTTTAGAAATATAGGAATGTCAAGGAAAATGCGTTTCCGCATGCGACAGCGAAATCACTGGATGGAATTTGATAAAGTTGATATGGGACCATCTAGGTACCAAACCGCACAATCGCGGGAAATATCATCAAAATCAGAAAAATTTGACCCGATTGCAATACCTTCCTTATCTAGATGGTGAGGAAAGTAAAAAAGATATGTTGAAATTATTAAATAACTCTCAAATCATTAACAAGGCAGTAAGTAATTTAATCCTGAAAATGATTTTTTTGAAAATAAGTAATAAATTCATTTAATAATTCGTAATTTATATTACATATATCTCCATCACTGTTGCGTTAAACTATGTCAGTTTCTTTAAATGATTTTTGTCTTTTTTAGGGAGTGAAAGTCCTACATATCATCTCCAGAATGGAAATCATCTGGTTTTCCCAGGCAATGAGGACAGAATTCGTGAGCTTTCCAATGAGATATCGGCACCATATGAGGTACCACAGTTTCCTATTGAACAGATTGAAAACAAACTAGCAAGCCAAAAGAAGATTGCATCCAAGTGAGTTTTTTTTTTAAATTTAATTCTACAATATAAAAAATTATATTTAGGCTGATGATCTTATTGGCAATCAGAATTGTGCAATACCAATTTTTTAGTCTTTAAGAATGTTTTCTGTAAAATAAATTATTTTTTATTTTGTGTAGGTATATTTTTTCTCGATATACTCGTGCCTCCCCTTTAGTTTTATCACGCCCCCCCCCCTCTCAGGTTGAGAACCACTGATATACCAATATATTTTCAATTATTATTTATAATCTTTTCTTTATATAATATCAAATAACATTATTATTAATAAATAATAAATTTATAATATTTATGATCAACAATATTTGATAGTGTTTATAGTTATTACTATTGTTTATAGTTTAGTAGTAGAGTACAGTCTATATTTGTTTTAATTTATATAAATGTATAACTACTAGCCGTCCGTCCCTGCTTCGCCCGGGCAAGATGGACTTAACGTAAATTTAATTTCTTGACTGCAATTTTGCAGTTAAACTTGCATTTTTGAGCCATTATAATTTTTATGCAACTGAATTTTATATTTCAATAAATTTTTGAATCACCAAAATTATCCCATTTATGTTTTCAATGATCGTAACACTTGTACAGGTAAGAGTATTTAGAAATGTTGGACGAAAGTGACATGCTTCCACTATCACTATAATGATTTCATGCAAAATATGTTAAGAATAAATAAATCTGGTTAGATATAAAAGTTTTCAATGGATCAGGTGATGGATTCAATGTAGACAATACAACTTTTCCTGCTATGCTACTCATTTCAACTGTTTCATGTTATCCCGTAAAGCTTCTTATATATTTCGCCTTCTGAATCTGTCAAATGCCTTGGTTGGGTCGACAAAACAGGCCAGCACTTCCTTGTCTTTTTCGATGGCCTTCTCCAATATTTGCCTCAAAGTGATTATTAGATTCTGTGTGCTTCTATTGGGGCTGAAGCCATACTGTTCCTCCATTAACAAGGACTCAACAGTTTTTCTGAGCCTCTTTTCTAGAATCCTGGAGTATATTTTCGATGGCATGCCCTGCCGACTTACCTGCTATCAGTGTTTCCAGTGCCTCTATAACTCCGTCCTCATCAATGTAGTCTTCCTCTTCCCAGCTCTCTGTATGTGAGCCGTGTTCTTCACCTGTCTCAGATTCAAGAAGATCCTTGAAGCATTCTGCTCAGCGTTCCAATACTTCTTTGAGCTTGGTTAGAATATTGCTATTCTTGCCCTTTATATGCTTTTTCTCTGTGCATATTTCTAAGGGTTCTGTAGAAACTTTTAGTTTTCTTACCACCGTCTCGAATACTTAAATATATATGTGAATATGTTGGCCTTTCATAGTTTTTTACGCAATACGAGTACTAAAAATTAAATTAGGAGACCCCAAAGAAACAATTCCGACAAAATAACAGCTTTCCAATTCAGATCCAATAGAAAACACCGAGCTCACAAAGTAAATTAGCGACTTACGAATCAAAAGTTCAGTTTTGCTTTAAAAGCGAGGCTTGGTTAAGCATGCATGATTCGAATTCCGCCAATTATCAAGTGGATTGTTCAATCATAACGCTTGAACAAATTACACTACACACGAAATAATAATCTGATGTTTTTATTCAACGACGATTAAAGAAACGCAATAACTGCTATACGTAATGAAAATGAACATTTTCATTGTAATTAATAAAATGAGTATGTATGTTGGTATGATGAGTTAGCTATTCCTTGGCCCTTATTAGGACTTAGTGGAGGAATCAGTGTGGCCCTTAGGCTAAAACGTTTTGAGACCTCTGGTATAGATTAAAGTCACTGAGGTAAATTGTTCTTTCAGGTATATCTTATTATTAGTTATATTTTAGGTTTTCTTGCATTAGTTCAGTTACTTATCTGTTGATGCATACTTTCCGAATAATAAAATCAGTTATCTGCATTGAGTCATCCAGGTAAAAAATTAGATACTAAATTATTCATCATTTATCTAAGTGACTATCTTATCTTGATGACTAATCATTTATCTTATTGGCACGCCATTTATCTTAGAACATATCAAATTCTAAAATCATTAAGATAAATGACGCCTAATTTAAGTATTTTTTTTTTTTTTTTTACCTGTATCGTATTACATTATGGATTAGTTGCATTTAAGTTAACTTGTAATAGTTCAATTACTTATCTTTTTATTTATTATTTCAGAATAATAAATTCAGTTAACTCCATTGAGTCTTCCATGTTAAAGCTTATATATGGGTGCTGAAATTAAATGGATATGTATTTTTAGTTTTGCGAGAGACCATAAATAGTCAAAGTGCTGGCACTCGTAGAGGTGCCTAATTGTAAATCGTAAGAAATTCTTAGGAGACATTTTTTTTTCTTTATAGCCTAGGCCAACACCTTTTTGAACTAGCCCAAGAAATCAACCTGTATCTTATCGCTTGTTGGGCGCAAAATTTCGGCATTAAACCAATGTCCTGCAACAGACGGTTGTAGTAAGGTCAATGGCTGATTTCCATACCAGGACAGATTCATTCTGAATTTGTGTGGCTTACTCCTTTGGTTACCTATTTCAATCAGGTTTAGAAATTCTTCCATGGGCACGACTTCCCTCGATTCCTGCACATTATAAGCACATTATTTGTTTGTTTATACCAGATAGGATGTATCCAATAATCGACTGTAATGGTCAGTAATACTAAGAAAAATATATTATGTAAGCTTTCTCCTAACTGTTAGAACTGTATACATGCTCTTTGAAATTGGATATAATTATATACATTATTTCAGGCTTGACAAACGCAGCCATTATGATCCATCTCTTGACGGATCTATCAATGATTTAGATTTTGACAAACACTTCAAAATAGAAGAACATGATTATATTCCTTATTATCAAAGGGTTGCAGTCAGTGGAGAAGACACTAGTGGGGTATACTAGTTATCTTAATATTATTCATATAAACCAGTGACCCAACTATCTTTAATGGATATTATTTTAAGGTTCCTATTGAAGATCTCGAGAGAGCTTCTAAAATGCTTGTAGAAGCTTTAAGAATTAGAGAAGAGTATATGTCAAGATCTCACCAGACCTTTCCATTGTTGACTTCTCGTTTTCTTCGCTCAATTCACAGAAAGGATTATATGTCAAACAGTGTAGAGCACGATGATAAGATGTCAATCGAAGGTAAACTCTAATAGCATGTGTAATTTTCATTAAATGGACTGGATTTCAATCAGGTAATATACTTCTTTAGAAAATTTTTAAATTACAAAAAAAAATATAGACACCCTAAATTCTTTAGTTTATTCGGTCCATGCATCATCTATGAGGAATACTTATTCTGAATAGCATCTTAGCTCTTTAGCGTCCTAAGAGACCTCTTTCTAATAGGATATTTGAATGACAAAACTCCCATTATATTTAACCAAAACATATAATTATATTATATTACATGCTGAAAATGCTTTATTTTAAATCTCGTGTTTGGAGAATGATATCAACATGATTTTTTTAACTAAACATTTGTTTCTTTAAGTATATTAAAGGAAAAATATAAACATTAAAAAATAATTGATTTGTGGTCAATTAAGTTTAAAAATGTGTTTAAATTATTAAGTAAACTAGCCTCATAGATTTGTTCACACCAAAAATGATTACAGATTTGGATTCAGCACATCAATAGACCTTAAGTTGAACAAATAATAGAAAACTAAAAACATATTTTTTTTCAGTCCTGAGTGTGCTCAAAATTTTTAAAGCCACAAAATTACGTTTGGGTTTGAAGCTCTGTATCTCCTCTTCAGTTTACCCGATATAGACGTTCTTGGACTTGTTAATAAAAAAGGGAGTTTCTTCTTTTCATACATATAAAAACAATTGCATTATCTTAGAAAGTCTGTGCAAAAAAAAAAAGATTACCGTATAAAAACAAAGTTGAAGTTTTTAAACATTAAATTGTTTTAAAGATTTAAATAATCGCTCATAAATCAGAAACCCTTTGAATAATTCAAACCAAATTATGCCATCGATAAAGATTTTTAAACTACGCAATTTACTTTAACAGTGATGTTCCTACGTGTTTTAGAACTAACGTTATCCGCAAAAAACTTCAATTTTGTTTTTATACGGTAATCACCTTTTTTTACCAAGACCATCTAAGATGATGCAATTGTCTTTATACAAATGGAAAGAAGAAACTCCCCTCTTTTTAACAATTCCAAGAACGTCAACATCGGGAAAACTGAAGAGGAGATAAAAAGCTTCAAACCCAAACGTAGTTTTGTGGCTTTAAAAATTTTTAGCACACTCATGACTGAAAAAAAAAATTTTTTTAGTTTTCTATTATGTTTTCCACATTAAGGTTTATTGATGTACTGAATCCAAACCTGCAATCATTTTTGGTGTGAAAAAATCTATGAGGCTAATTTACTTAATAATTTGTACACATTTTTAAACTTATTTGACCACAAATCAATTATTTTTTAATGTTTATATTTTTCTTGAATATTCAATACTCAAAAAAACAAATGTTTAGCTGAAAAAATCATGTCATAATTTTCCAAACACCAGATATAAAATAAAGAATTTTCAGCATGTAATATTTTTTTTCTCAGTCCCTAATGTTTATATTAGGCCCATTGGATGAAACGGAAGGATATCGGTAAACTTTTTTCAATGTAAAATAACCCAAAAAATGTTGATCAAAATCGTCGACGGACTCACCGTGCACTCCCTTTGTAAGTTAAGAACATTTTTTTAGCTAGGGGACGCTTTGATTCTTTTCAGAAAAGGGAACAGCTTTTGTCTGGATTAGATTCGCTCTTTTTTATCAAACATTATTGATTATTGAATATTATTAATAATATTGAAATTACAAGTCTCATACCTGCTGAGAGCTGAACATAGACACTATAACAATGGTTTCTTCATTTGTTAATATTTTCCATTGCCCTCCTTCGTATGAGCGTATTGTTGATAAACACCAAACCAATTTGACATTGTTCATCTAATATTACTTTGTCATTTCAGTTGAAACTCAATACGCAGTTATGATGATGCTGTCAAAGCAAGCGTGGTAATTTTCTAGAAAATGTTTCATTTTCTAGAAAATGTTGCTAGGTACAAAGCTGTTCTATTATTTTTATATTTTATTTTTTCTTATGTTTATATGAAATATATAATAAGAGAATCTGTTGTGTTTTTAAAAAATTTCGAATTTGAGTTTTCAACGGAAATACACGTTTTAAAGCCCCCGAGTCTAAATAACCAAGGTTCACAAAATTGTGTGTTTTTTTTTAAAATAGCGAAATGGCCTGCCTTCCAGTACTTCTGAAAGAATAGCATCAGATTGACGATGATCCTGTCTTGTCGAAGTTCTTCTGTCTCTTTCTGAAAGCGGGAACAGCAGAAGAATACGTGTTCCAAGCTCTATTGCTGTATTGTCCAGCTTATGATAACTGGGTGAGGTAGTAGTCAACTTTCCCGTGGTCACTATCCACCCAGGGTTAGTAGAGGGTAACTATCCTGTGGATCCACCTCCCGTTCAATGTTATATCACATCTGTCGACTGTCTCCTTCTTTCTTCGGTCTTGGGAATGCGGCCGACTCTGTTATACGAGCGCCTCCTCTCTTCAGCGATCAGCTTTATTGGTGGCATTCTTACCATCACACATGCAGCTTCGTATGAAACTGTACGAAACGTGCTAATCACTCTTAAGGCACAAGGCACAGAAACGGACACTACCGGTCTTCTGTAAGCCAGTGTATCCAAGGCACCTTTCCTTATCGCAGCTGCGTAGAGCAGGATGTATGTGACCACGCTCGATATCAACAACCTACGGCTGTGCCTGGGTCCTTTTATGTAGGGCATCACTCTAGCTGCCTGATCCGGAGCCTTTCATCAATTCCAACCCTGAGATATGTCAAGGAAGGCTTGGACCGGATCTCTTGCCTATCTACTCTCAGAGTGATCTCTTCCCTCCTTTTCCTGCTACTAATAAGAAGGGCCTCTGTATTGCTGTCTGCCAGCTGCAGCCTCTTTGATGCCTGCCAATTGCGGATCAGGAAAATACTCTGGTTGGTTTTCAAGGTCACCTCATCTTCGTATTTTGCCACAATCGCCACTGCGACGTCAGCAAAACCTATTGTTTTGGCACCTTATGGTAGGCTAAACCAGAGGACTTTAACGTACATGACGATCCACAGAAGAGGTTCCAACACTGAACACTGGGGTACTCCGAAATCACCTTGAACCTCTTCGGTCCGTGCTCTGTTGAACATATCAAGGTGTGGGTGATAAGTTGAGCTTAAAAACCAATAGTCGTACGAAACTGAAATTACATGTTTAAGATAGGTATATGCCTGGGATGTAACAGCAACTTTTTCGCCTAAATCGACGTACCGGAAGTGCTACTTTATATCATCGTTTTTACAATTTCTCGAAAAAGGCTCTAACAATTTGGTCAAACTTCTTATATCAATTTATAATTAAATGGCCTCTAATATTAGCAAGATCTTATCATCATTTAAATTGTGTGACAGGGCTTAATTGCCGATTTTTCAAAAAGGCTTGCTCTAAAGTACTTTTAGTTTTGTTTATTTGAAATAATTAACCGTCTTTAATTGTTAGTAGTAATAAAAATGGATAAATATAAACCATGAAAGAACTTGATTATTAACTAAAGGAGAAACTAGAAGAAATATTGTCCCAGGTTGAAAATGAATATCCGGAAATAAGAGCAGTCATATAGATGTATAATACGAGTAGATCGTTGGAACGCTAAAGTTTTTAGAAGAAAATGTTATCTAACATATAAAGTCGTAAAAAAGTAATGGAGAGTGACGAAAAACACATAAACTTAAGTGACTGTTGTAAATAATAATTTCGACTTTTAATACTTTCTGTGGAATCTAAATGTTTCTATAGAAACTAAATGGAATATTTTAAAATTTATTAAGTAATGTGGTAAGTGAAAGTTGTGTGATACGCGCACCAGATTGTTTTCTGTAAATTACTTCACAGATTTCTGATTTAGAATACATACTAATCTGACTCTTTGGCAGATGACGTAGATGCAACAGGCCGCTATTTTAATTTTCTTTTCCGATCATTTTTAGCTTTTTAAGAAAGACTTAGTTAGTTAGTCAGATTATAAATGAGGACCAAACAAAGTACATGACATTTGAAGAAACACCCTGGAATGCCAATGGATTAAAAGTTACGTTTTGTTTTTTTATATCCTCATAAATTAACACAATAGGCGTGCGCACGGGGGGAGGGGGGGAGAGAGGCACACAGGCACATCCTAATAAGTTATATTTAAAAAAATGATATTTTTCCTCCTATAAAGTAGAAAGATGGAATGTTTAAACATTCAACTGAAAGAAAACACATTATATTGCTTAGAATTGAAGTTCAAAACTTCAACTAAAACTTTTTTTCCCATCCTCAACCTAAAATACCAAGAAATGACATAACATCTAAAAAAGTTTCCCTAGGTTACCGCCACCGACCCCACCTCAGATCAATCCCGAACCCCTACCTCTATCCCAATCTTCCTCTTAGTTCAATTCCTCACCAGAGGTTCCATTAAATATGGAACCTATTCAGGTATCCCAAAGGAGATTTTAACTCCCAACTAGACAGATTAATCTACCACTCCGAGACACTACCTTCAACTTCTATCCCAGCCAAATTTCAACCGATATTATATCAGTCCTTCAATCGTTCCTTCGCGATCTACAAGACATGACCAGACCAACACTCATGGCAGGATTTTTTCCCATGTCTCAACCTCCAATAGTTATTCCATCTTTTCATCCCTGGACCCTGCTTATTGACCTACACCCCTTAAAGAACCTCCTGATATCCTTCATATATTCATTACTTCCCAGATGCCCTCCTTACAATCTACAATCAAATTCATAGACCTATCCTCAGATCATAGTCCAATTCTGCTTCTCATGCATTCTGATTATAGCACTGATTAACTGGAACAATTTCCGTTATTATTTAGAAACCAAACTAGACTTAAAATTTCTTTAAAAACTAAGCAACAGTTGACTCCGCTATTGAAGAACTCACAAAATCAATAGAAATTCCCATTAATAATATGTCACACCCCAAAATTAGAAATCTCAGTGAAACTAACATCATATCCACGCCTTATTACTAGAAAAAAAGGCGAGCAAGAGCGAAGTGGCATAGAACCAGATATCCATCGGACAAAACTCATAACAATAAATCTTTCTACTACCGATAAATCTTTATGGATCACTACTAAAAAGCTACTGAAATCCAAAAATTTTAATCATCCACTCCTCACTGAATCTCAGACCTGGTCACGATCCGTCGTAGAAAAATCTCTAATATTCGATGGACACCTTCAAAATTTTTAATACTCATCCTGATATCCTTAACCCAATCCACCTTGAACATGTTTAAGCGGAACTAACTATCCCACTCCAAATGTCCCTTCCTCCTGAAGCGTTTCATTCTTCTGAAATAATATCATCCACAAATTACCTTGTGGCTCCTAGCGATGATCTCATCACATCCCATAATTAGGTTATGAGATCATGGTATAATATTTTGTAAGGTAATTTCTGATCAGCTCCCTCGAAAAACTATCCTATTGTTCACCTATAAATATATAATGTTACCTATATATATATATATATATATATATATATATATATATATATATATATATATATATATATATATATATATATATATATATATATATATATATATACTGAAAATGAGTTCCATCATCATACGTTCAAGGTACATACTGTTCAAAACTGAAGTCTATTGAAGTTTTATTTGAATTTTGTTGATTTAGAATAATCCAAACTTTGTCCATGGTGTTTGTTATCTTTAGGGTCAAATTATTGATTTTTTCCCTTGTACGAATGTATAATGTATTTTTCGAGGGCTTTTATTTTTACATGACAAGTAGCCCTACGAATAAGAATTATCCCCCTTGCCCTATGGGCCACCCTTCAGTTCCACTGTCACATGAAATTGATATGTGTTCGCTGAGTATTTCTATTCTTATCATTACCGCTCCTTAATGTTTCTTCTAAAGTATTGCTTCAATGTTTTTTAAATTAACTACTCTTTATCTCTATAAAAATCCTAACAGAGCGGCATTTTGATTTTCGATATGGCTCTATTAATTTTACTTGGAAGTAACTTAACAAATTTAAATTTAGAAGTACTCTCAAAGTACGAATTATCATTATCACTTCTCAAATCCTCTCATTATGCCTCAATTTCATTTCGAGGCGGTAATGAGATGATAATGGTGTGGTAATGAAAACCTGATTGAAAATCGATTACTTTATAGATTTTATTAAGGATGTAATATATTGAATTTACATATCCCGTGCCTTATTTGTGATCCTTAATATTTTGAGATTAATTGTAATCAATTCCATTTACAATTTACTGCCATGTTTAGTGTGTTGTAAACTACAATATACTACTTGAATTACGGCCCTCACTATTCACTGTTTAATAAAAAATCAGGTATGATCTTCATTACAGCCCACAAATCTCATTACTATTTCAAAAACAAAAATATTTAGTATCATTGCCGCTACTTCAAAAATTGGAAATTTTGAATTCCTGGCCAAAAATTTGGAGTTGAGCTCAAAAATGCGCTAAAAATCATTGATTGGTATCTCTGGATCACTCATAAAGTTTTTCAGATTTTTTGGCAAGAGTTCACCGACTCACTTTTTTGGAGGCCTATTTTTAGCTTTTTCTGAGAATCACCCAATAGCTTACATACTTCTTTCTATTCTATTGTTTTGTGATTTTTGAATTTTTACAGATCATCCAGTGCATGCTCCCTCAAATGAAGGTGATCCATGGGAATGTGAATCACCACCACCTTCGAACTATGTTATAAAATGTAAGTTAGGGGTTTTTCAAGTCTATGTGAATGATGACGCAGCTGCAGCAGATAAGCCTTTAAACTATGACTATCCAGACCTCGCAACTTTTGTCTCGGACATGAACAAGCTCAATACATTGATAGCTGATGGTCCATTGTAAGTAGTTGTATTTTTAATTTCTGATTGATCAAATCGGCATTTTCAAATTTGTTTTATATTGCTTGTGTCTATTATTATTTTACGAATATAAAATATTCATTCTTAAATTTCGGTTTGTATTAACGATGAAATTAGATATTTAATATATATATATATATATATATATATATATATATATATATATATATAGCTCGTTTTTTTGAAAAAGGCTTAAGCGCCAAAAACTCGAAATTTAGGTTTCAATTTATTATGAGACGTATATGCCATCTCTATTGATTCACGCTCATGATATATCGAAAATAAAATTGGAAATAATCTAAAAATCGACTATTGATGTCAGAGCTGAGCAAAAAGTAATTGTAAATAATAATTAGAAACTACAACTAACTGAGTTGTAATTCTGATGAACTCACAACTAAACCATTAGTTATTCGTCGACAGACAACTAACTTTTATAACTAAATTAGTTATCAGTTGAAATGGGCAACTAATTTTTTTTTTTAGCTATGAAATCTTAGTTGCAATGGCAATTACAACTATTCAATTTTATTAGTAGTTGACGAATAACAACTATGTAACAACTAATTAAGTATATCATTATATTTTTTTCACATACTTTGTTTTCGTTAGTTGCCTACTGGTACTATATCAACTCGAGATACACCTCTGTGCCCTTCGGGAATTAATTCTATTTTATTATGGAAAAATAATTATTTTAATTAAAATAATGACTTTTGAAATAATATTGGCACATTCTTATGCCATTTTTTCGTTTATTGGATTATTGATATTCAGAGTATTTTTAACTAATTATAAAGTAGTTAAAATTTTTGAAAAAAAAATGTTTATTCATTTTTAAATATTTAATTTTTTTTTTTCATTTTTGCTGGGGGAGGGATGTGGAATTCATCGATTTGGTGATCGTTCATTAGTTTTCCGAAGTTTCTTATGTCGATTATACTATCGAAAATTTGTTCGGGAACGAGTATTTCTAATTAGTTATTAGGTTATAAAATTATTCGGTATAGGTATTTCAAGCACGCCATTCCAAATTCACCATAGAATTTTCGATCGTGCATGATCATTCCAATTATCCGTTACTGTTGAAGTTTTTTAAGGTATACGGGTCGTTTATTGGGTTTTCAAGGACACTAATTTCAAATTTTTCATCAGATTTTCGTTCGTGCGTGTGCATTTCAATTTTCCGTTACAGTTGAAGTTTTTAATTATTTAGGGATCATTTATTAGATTTTCAAGAACGCTCATTTCAAATTTAATTTTTGATCGCGCATGCACATTTCGATTATCCGTTACTGTTGAAGTTTTTTAAGGTATACGGGTCGTTTATTGGGTTTTCAAGGACACTAATTTCAAATTTTTCATCGGATTTTCGTTCGTGCGTGTGCATTTCAATTTTCCGTTACAGTTGAAGTTTTTAATTATTTAGGGATCATTTATTAGATTTTCAAGAACGCTCATTTCAAATTTAATTTTTGATCGCGCATGCACATTTCGATTATCCGTTACTGTTGAAGTTTTTTAAGGTATACGGGTCGTTTATTGGGTTTTCAAGGACACTAATTTCAAATTTTTCATCGGATTTTCGTTCGTGCGTGTGCATTTCAATTTTCCGTTACAGTTGAAGTTTTTAATTATTTAGGGATCATTTATTAGATTTTCAAGGACGCTCATTTCAAATTTAATTTTTGATCGCGCATGCACGTTTCGATTTTATGTTACTGTTCGAGTTTTCTTCGATACGGGAATCGTTCATTAGTTTTCCGAGTGCTCAAATTCTGTTATTTTAAACTGGATTTTTTATGGAGCATGCGCAATTCGATTTACTGTCACTGTTGAAGTTTTACATAATATAGAGATCATTTATTAAGTTCATAAGGACAATATACGCTGACAAATGTCAAATGTGACGAATTCGAAATGCTTCAACAGCAACAGTAAATCGAAATGCAAATGCGCGATCAAAAAGTCGATAGTAAATTCGAAGCATAGTCCTTGAAAACGATACATGTACAAACAAAATGTCAAATGCAATGGTACTTCGAAATGCGCATGCTTGATAAAAATCCCTTTTTAAAAAACGGAACCAGAATCCTCGAAAACCTAATGAACCACCCATGTATCGAAGAAAACTTCAACAGTAACAGTAAATCGAAATGCGCATACGCGATCAAAAACCCAATTTAAAAAACGATACCTATACCGAAGTATTTTGCAAACTAATGATTAACTAGAAATGCTCGTTTCTATAGTAAAATTTCGATAGTAAATTCGATAGCAAATTCGAAAAACTAATCAATGAAATGATCACCAAATTGGTGAAATCCATATCCCGCTAAAAAAAAACTATTAATTTAAATATTTAAAAATAAATAAACTTTTTTTTTGCAAAATTTTAACTAATTGAAATTAGCACAGAATTGCAATTATCTAATAAACGATAAAAAATTCGTAAGAATATACCGAAATTATTTCAGTCATTTTAAGTCATTATTTTAATTGAAATAATTAGTTTTCACTAATAAAATCATTACAATACAATTAATTCATATCCGGCTGGGTTATATTTGAAATAAAAAAAGTTAAAATTGAAAAGGAAAAAGTCACAATTGAAACGGAAAAGATGACCATTGATTTGGAAATTGTTTCAAATAATTGACTTGAAAATACTATATATAGATTTTTTGATTTGTGAATAAACCAGTATTCAGTCGTGGTATGAGCGAACATCCGTTAGACTTGGCATTTAGATACTATTTAGGCTCTATAATTCAACAAATAAACATAATGTTAATTGTTAATTGTTATTCGGCAACTACGGGTAGAACTGATTTGTTTTCAATTATCTAGGTCAATTTATTTTTCTTGACTAAAAAAATTAGTTGCCCATCACAACTAAAACTAATTTAATTGTTGAGAAATTAGTTACCAAACAATAACTAATAACTAAATTGCATGCATTTTAATTGCAACTAATTTAAAAGTTATTAGTTATTTAGTTACAGATTTAGTTAACTAAAAAATTAGTTAACTAATGGACAACTCTGGGTGACGTAAGCACCAAATAGTAACGTCTCTCAGTCGTCACTCGGCTTTAACCAGTGCTAGAAGCCTTAAAAATGTATTGCAATTATAAAGGTTTTGTCACTGAAATAAACTCCTACTGTATACAATAAAAAATAAATTGTCATTTGGCGAAAAGTCGTTTCGTGTGTTTCCTATAAAGTTTGTTAAATGGCCTTTTTTTTCAAAAAACGACGTCAATACATACATTTTCTATTTTCATGGATTACTTATTAATAGAAATATTAATATGTTCATTCCGTTATCTTTCCTTTTATTACCCATTCATCATATTTCAGGTGCCCATAAATTACGAAAATTTTGTTTTCTTTCATACTTTATTGTAGTATTTAGAACAAAGACAATATAACGATCCAAGAGTTCACTATAATAGTATTCCTGAACCAAATATATTCGATATAAACTTCATTAGCTCCAGCCTGGTAGTACATGTATCCCAGAATTGACTCTCAGCTGGGCAAGAATAGATCCTCTGTTTTTTTTAATATATGATATTTTTCATTCAGTTGGACTCTAAATATCATAGAAATGAAGAAAAAAAGGAGGAAGGTTTTACGTCTTATCTTATTTATGTCAGGTACTAACGTCAAACAGTTATTAATACCTAATCACTTCTCAGGTAAAAGAAAGAAAAATTCCCAATATCATAGTGTCAAATTCGGTACCGTGCCCAACTAAGGATTAAGGAGGAGAAATAAACGGTTCTTTTTTGAGTTGTGGAATAATTTTTCTTCTGAGAACCTCAAAAATAGCATATTTACCAAAATATTGTTGCGAAAATAATTCAGTTCTACATAATTCAATAATACCTTTGCGTCTTACACACTGATTTGATCAACTACGTAATATTTCTAAAATCATAGTCTTTCGTGTAATGTTTTATTGACAAGTTAACTGAAGAGAAATATGCCTCAGATGAATAGATAAAACTGACTAGCAGTATGCTCTAAGGCCTGACCGACATGGAGAATAGAGAATGATGTACAATGTTACTGAATAGAGAATGTCCAAGTGAATGATCCGAAGCGTGCAAATCATTATTATAAATCATTACTAAAACTTCATCAAAAATGTGAAAAATATTTATCAATGATTATAATATAAAAAAAAATATATGAAATTCAAACAATAACAAAAATTTTATTCAGTTTTCTAGAATGTTAATTACATTAAAATCTTAATTTTTATCCTCCCTGTTTTCCAATTCAGTTTTCCATAGGTTTCAAATCGTACTAAAAGCTTCTGTACTAATGTTTTTCTTTGTTCAGTAATAAAAATAGGTAGTTATATAAATTCTACACAAATCATATTTTTTATTGTATTATTATCATATATTTTATAGTATTATTTTTTTCATAATGCTTACAGAAAATCATTTTGTTACCGCCGACTGAGTTACCTTTCATCTAAGTTTCAACTTCACGTACTTCTTAACGAGTTGACAGAACTGGCATCCCAAAAAGCAGTCCCTCATAGAGATTTCTATAATATTCGCAAGGTTCAACTTGCCTAATCTATTTATTGTCTTGAGACGGCAACAATATCTTTACCTTATTTTTTTTTAATACTTTAAGGTCGACACTCATATTCATGCAGCATCGTGTATGAACCAAAAACACTTGTTGAGGTTCATTAAAAAAACATTAAAAACGAACAAAGACGAGGTGGTAACTGTCACTAGGGAAGGATCAATGACATTGCAAGAAGTATTCAAGTCTATGAATTTGACATCCTATGATCTGACTGTGGATATGTTAGACGTTCATGCGGTAAGTATTATCTAATTTGAATAAATTAACCATCAGTTTATCATGTTAATCCGATTCGTAAATTATTTTATTTTATAAATACTTTTATTTTTCATTTTTTTTTTTTTTTATGTTACTTTGGGAACTTCTTTTATCGTAAAAAGTATCTATAGCCTATTCTTATTATTTTATTTTATTGTTTATTTCATTATTTTTTGGGGTGTTTTATAGAATAGGTACACCAGTTACTTTCCAGTAACTACAGTGATCGTCACCAAATATCATATGATAAAATACCCATTATTTAAAGATTTTTGTTGGCAGCATATGCGTACAATTGCAATGTTGCAATATTGCCAACGAGTGTTTTGGCGGAATGCAAGGAAGGGCGCAATAAGTAAATAGATATGATAAAAAATATATATGTATAGGTTACTGAAACATTTATTTAATTTAAAAATTATAAAACAAGAAATATCTATAATAAATAGTATAAAGGGGTATTTATTACCTTGGGAGCCGGCCACCATGTCCTGAAATATTCTTTGAGAAGTAGTTATATATTCATTTGCCCACGGATATATAAATAAATTTGCTGTATTTAATTTCATTTTGTATTGTTGGACAAGGTACCTGAGAATTTTCCTAAGACTTTCCTACTATTTCTTTTTGAACTCATTTATTTGTCGATTGTATCACAAAATTACTTTAAGTGTCCATCACTACTCCATATTTCTTCATGTAGAATACCTTTCAATATTAAAAGCTATCGGGAACTTCTTTTATCTTTTAATTTTTCATGTAACACTCGAATAACTTCATTTTGACTTATGCTAATATTTATGTATAAGCATATGATACGTATAAGCATATAATCACTGAATCTTATGTTAATAATTACTAACGATCACTATAGTTACTTTTCAGTAAGTTATGATACCTATTCTATAAAAGATTGACTTTTTTATTGATATAATTTTGTTGTTAATAATAATTGTTATGTAATTTATTCTCTCCCGTAACTAGAGAACAAACATACAATATTTTTATGAGATCAACTTAATGTAATTGTCTTCTATTTCGGATTCAATCTGGTGAAGCTATATGAACCAAGGAAATTCACTAAGTAAACCACATGATTTATCTTATTTAAAATTAAAAACTAAAAAATCAATTTTCATTATTTCTAGTAAACCACATGATTTATCTTATTTGAAATGAAAAATAAAAAATCAATTTTCATTACGATTTATGGTTTTAACCTATTAAAGTATTTTGAGAATATGGTTGATGTAATTGGCCCCAATAATTCAGTTAATTCAATTAGTTCTGTATTTAGCTCCTTCCTTTTTTTTTTAATACAAAGCTCATTGCCGGGTCCTAGCTAGAGATGGGACAAAACTGCTCACTCAGTTGACAAAAAATAGCTCTTTTTCATGACTTAATCCCTTACCATCACTGGAAATGAATCTTAGCTTGTTTCCATTAGTTTTGAGTCTATTAATATGGAAATTAAAAGTTGGAATCAAAACTTAAAAGGGACAAAAACGAGGTACTAAATCAGATGCTGATTTAAAGTCAAGTTCAGAAGAAATGGGACGAGCAAACACGGGACGAGCTTTAAAGGTAAAATCAATGAAGAAAGATCAGATATTATTCTTTTTGCTCTATGCATAAAAATTGTACCTCTATTAAGGCGAAAAAAGCCAGAATAATACCGAGTATGGTTAACATATATATAAAATTCATTACAGCTGTAGCATAAATAATCAATGACTTTAGAACTAAGATAGCCTATATACTGGCAAAGATAACCTGTAAAGTTTCTTGCAATTCTTTCTACTTGAATTGAATGAAGGGTTGGAATTAGAAATTACCAACACCCTTCATAACGTACTAAACTGTACGCGATCACCAGGTAACCTCTCACAGTGGAAGTACTAACAATATCGTAGTCTTTTCAGTATATTATAGTAACCACCTGGAGGTATTGTCCATAGGCGGTCTTTCTAGGTGAAGGACATACAGGTTAAGGACGGCCGATTTTTTATTGCGCATTGAGCGTGAATTTTAATATGTGCGTCGCAGAGGACACTACCGTAGTAGCCCAAAAGACCGGCTTTTGATTTTAGGGTAAGCGGTCCCTACATCATCGGAAACATGGTTCGTAACACAATTTGAGGCTAGATAAACCTCTTTATAGGGTGTCTGTAAAAAATACAACAGAAAGCGGTCAAAGAGCTTGAGGTGGCCAGTACCGCCAACCGAAAAATGTTCATTTTTTTTTTTTTTTTTTAGGACAGAAACACGTTTCATAGATTTGATAAATTTAATGCCAAATATAATCCTATTGGAGAAAGTAGACTGCGTGAAGTATTTTTAAAAACAGATAATTATCTGAATGGAAAGTACTTCGCTGGCATAATAAAGGTAAGAAGATATTCAGGCAATGATATGCTACACAAGTAAGTAATAACCGACAGCAGACTTATTTATGACGAGAATAAAACAAATTTATATTTGGTTATTGTAGGAAGTTTCTTCAGATTTAGAGGAAAGCAAATACCAAAATGCCGAATTGCGTTTGTCTGTCTACGGAAAAAATAGTGATGAATGGGATAAGTTAGCAGCGTGGGCTATAAATTACAATGTACATAGTGATAACGTGCGATGGATTATTCAGATTCCACGTTTATTGTTAGTATCATTAATTATTCTCATTTTATTCAAGTAATTTTTTATATTTATATTTATTTTATGTTTATAACCTAAATATTACATTTCAGTGACATTTTTAAGTTAAACAACATCATGTCAACGTTCCAGGAGTTTTTAAATAATATTTTTCTACCACTATTTGAAGTGACGAATGATACAAGTACCCACCCAGATTTACATAAGTTTCTACAATACGTAAGTTTACTTTTTTATGTTTCGGAAATTGTAAAAAATTGATGAATACATACATACATCAGAGTTTGAGCGGGATTATATAATTTATATTATCGGGAAATGCTAAATGAAAGTTATCAATAAAATGAAAAGTCTCAGGGTTAAAAAAACATGACAGGACCCTGCCCGGTCCGACACCAGAGTCTGGGAGAATCAGAAGGAACGACTCGAAAGATTAGACTAAAAAATTAGGTATAAAGTTGGGATGAAATTGGGTTTGAGCCATAAATGTGCTCAATTCGTTTGGGTGCTTATCATACGTTGTTATACGAAGTATCTGAAAGCTGAGGATACTGAGGATATGTCGCCCTGGATGACCAAGCACATTACAATGCAGAATGAAATCTGAACTCATTGATAGATCTTGATATTCAAGTACTGGTATAATGTGTTTCAAATTAGTCTTATTTTAAATTATATGTGTATATCGTGTTTCAAATTATATATTTTTTTTTATTAGTTTTAGAAATTATTATAAATTGTCAAAACGGCTAGAAATATTGGTGGTATCAGGGGTGCCCACAGGGGGGTGGTTACGATGCAAGCTGCATCCAATAATTCTTGGAGGGGGGACGAAAAATGGGTTTTCCCAGGAGGGGGGGCGTTGTTTGGAGAAGAAATAGAAAAAAAGTACACAAAAACTAAAATTATTGGGTTGTCCAGAAAATAATGCAGGATTTCATATTTTCTTTATATTAATCCTCTATATAACAAACTGTTTACGTTTCAGGGATTATTCTTTTGTATGGGTGCCAACACTTACTAATGCTCTTCCAAACAAAAATTTTTTTTTATCTTCTGTAGCATTTCACCAGATAGAAATAATTCAGTCTTTACTAAGATGTCAAAGCATGATTTTCGCATAATTTTGTTTTACGAGTTTAAATACGGTCAGAACGGGGCCCAAACGGCCAGAAAAATTAATGAAGTCTAGGGCGATGGCACTGTTAGTGAGTGTTCCGTTCAACGATGGTTTAAAAAATTTCGAGAGGAAGACTTCAGCCTTGAAGACAAAGATGGTCGTGGAAGGACTTCTTCCCTTGATGGCGTCGTTCTTCGAGCTTCGGCCGAAGTAAATCCCAGAACAACTATTCGAGAACTTGCAGAGAAACTCTCAGTTAGCAAATCGACCATCAGTGACCACCTCATCGCAATTGGAAAGGTAAAAAAGCTTGAAACTTTGGTTCCTCGTGTATTAAACAACCACCAAAAAAATCTTAATTATGAAGTTTGCGCTGCACTTCTTTGCCGAAACAAGACTCTGCCTTAGATGTCCTACTCTCCAGACCTCTCGGCTATGGACTACCTTCTTTTTAGACATCAGGTTGGATTTTTTAAAGGTAAAAATTTTATTGATCAAAATTCGTTAAAAAATGCATTTTCAGAATTAGTTAATAATAACAATTCAACATTCTAGTCAGAGGGAATGGAAAAGTTACCAACACGTTGGCAAAAATGTATCGAGAGTAATGGAGTGTATTTTGGTTAATAAAAATAGTTTCATTTATTTTATTTTAATACCATAAACCTGCATTTATTACCGGACAACCCAATATATAAATGCTGATCCAGACAAACTAGGGCAGAAAAGGGGAAAGGGTAGACGAAAATTTTGGTACATCCTTGGTACACCCTCAACTGCTGTAGTCACTCAGCACAGATTTAGAGTGTAGCAATGCATAGTGGTGTAGAAACGTGCGGAAGGATGAGGTGGGAAGGGAACCAGAAACGGTCTTGAACCGCAATCACCACTGATTTCTCTGCATTGCTGAAGCTGATGACGTGCAGGTGCTCAAGAAACTGTGGCTGCAGATAGGCAGGCCTTGTTCTTGCAGAAATGTGCTGGTGGACTGAGACGAATACGATATCGTCGACATGGGCCTTCAGGCGGAACTGGGTTTCAACTTCTCGGGCCATCAGCCTGATACCAAGAACCCTTGGAGGAATAAGTCCCTTGTGGACGGAACATTGGCCGGGAGGTTACGCTGAAGGAAGGGAAAGCCTTTTCCCTTTGAATAACTTCAGACAGATATCTTGAGAAATATATATTGATCCCCTATGCCCCACATGCGGAGTTCCGGAGATAGCTGAGCATGTGATTACGGCCTGGATCGCATTTCAAGCATAAAGGGCTAAGATGATAAGAACGGCGGGGATCTACGTCCTCACTGAGGAAGAATTTCCTAGGTTGGTGAATGAAGAAAATTTCCCGCGGTTCAAGGAATTCATATATGGTTGGAAGGCGACGTTGGGACTACCTTACTACAATCCAGGTCATAGAAATATAAGATGTAGGTAAGCAGTTATGCAGTCCACCGGTTGCTGGATGAAGAGAGTTTTGATTTTTAAACCTAAGAAAATTAAGTGAGGGATCAGTTTAGACATTTTTGACTCTTCACTCAGTGAGTAATAAAAACCATTGCTATCTCGATTTTAATAAAAAATGGAAGTAAAGAGTTTTGCAGGTCACACCCTCAAGTTTATTTTCACCATTTGTCTTCATATTTTTCATCATTTTCCCATTCACTTTAATTTTAAACACTTGTTTCTAAGCAAGCTACACGCACAGTGTAAATAGGTAATATTTACTTTTCATGAAGTTTAATTGTATGTATGGGCAAAAGTAAGAAAACTTGGATAGTTTTTATGGAAATCGGACGTAAAGAGCCGTAAATCGCATTTGCCACTTTTTTATACTTCTTCAGTGCGCTCTAGCGGCTTGACGGTTGATCGTAAAGATATTTTTTATGGATGTAAAATGTAGAAATTTGGCTACTTTAATTTCCAATAAGGTGGTATTCTCGGAAAAAACTAATAGTTTACGAGATATCGGAAAACAAAATTGAAGCCTCTTGCAACAAAAACAAGGTTCCGGTCAAAATATCTGTCAGCAAAGCTCAGATACGTGTTCAGCGACACAAAAAACTGGGGTGAGCCAAAATTTACGACTACAACAAAACTTTTCTCTATTTTTCCACACATTGGATTGTAAAATAAAAATGAAAATAATTTAATATGTTCATAAATAATAATAATAAGGGATTCACATTATACTAACCATTGCTCTTTAATAATTTTGGAGGGAAGGGAGATTGCATCCTCGACCAGGGGGAAGGTGCATCTTTAACTTAGGTGGGTGAGCACCTCTGGGAGATAACGTTGGCATTTCTTTTATTTGATATTTCTCAATTTGGAAAAAAAATTGTAATAAATTGTTTTGTAATAGAAAAAAGTGGTCCTCAAATATATTTAGACTAATTATATTTTCGGTCCTTATTAAGTAGAATAAAATTTTCATAATTTTAATTCTAAACGTTAATTTACATTATCACAAGATTTCGGCCAATTAAAGATCCAAGGTTTTTACGGATTTGAAGAGATATGCATCCAGGATTGGAATAGCATCTAATGCTGTTCTTCAATAGTGCTACTGGTGTCTAAACAGGAGCAGATGCAGGGTATCAACTTCTTCTTCAACGATCTTTAAAAATTAATAGATGTGACCCATGATGAATTACGTAATCCAATATTACTGATACTTATAAGATAAAAGTATCACCCTAATAATTATATTATGCCCTTTGTTTGATTAAGGGCAGTATGGCTACCTTGATTTACACAATTAATCATTAACCCAGTTTAGGTATTCATCATGCTCGATTATTAACAGAAACTTATTTTCTTTATTTAGTATCAGCTCCTAAATCGGGCCTAGGAATCATTTGCTTTCGGTTGGTCAAGTTGAGTAGTTTATCCTTTAGTGTAAGAGTTTAAACATCTCTTACTCCGGATCTAAAAAGAAGCATTCAGAGTCTATAGCTTCCACATTACGTCTTTTTTTCCAACTAAATGAATAGTAAAAAGAAAATCTTGCTTGTGAAATTGTACTGACAATTATATTAGTTGTTTTCTTTTTCGATTTTCGAAAGTCATGAAAAAAAGCTCCGGACTCAGTCCTATTCGGCTCTATGAATGCAAAGATACTTATTGGATGTGGTTTCCTAATCCTTAAGATTAATTTTTAATGAAACTTGTCAGCGGAAGGTGTAGAGTTTTATTTCCATTCATCGATCCTTCTCCTCAGAACCTAGTAGGAAATGAAATCATGATTAGGAATAATATTTGACCAGAAAATGATTCCGTACACATCCGTAACACATTTCAGATTCGATAATTCCACGCTTTTTTTAACTCTTTTTTTATTTTTTTACCATACTGCAAGCTCGTAGCTTTTACCTTACTTTATTATAGAGGCTTTTCTTGCTACCCTGTATTAAATAAAAGAACATTACTATCACTCATTCTTGAGGTTAATTAAAAAAATATGAAGATTTTTTTTTTGTTAGTGAATGCTTACAGAAAAAAAAAAGTGGATAAATGATGTAGCCGAAATTATAAAATAATATGATAGATAGGTAATAAGCATAAAATATAATAATATTCATACATGATGGGCTCTGAGTTGAATTTTGCTTAGGTTATAGGGTTTGACTCCGTCGATGACGAAAGTAAGCCAGAGAACCCTATGTTTGATAAAGATGTGTCAACACCAGGTGAATGGAATGATGAGGAAAATCCTCCATATGCTTACTATCAGTATTACATGTACGCAAATCTAACAGTGCTCAACCATTTCCGAAGGTAAGTACTGCTGATTAAAGGGATAATCATTATTTTTATTATTTGATATTATTTATTCTTTTATGATTGCCTGAATTAAATCATAATATAATATATATCGATGGTCAACCTCACAGATGTTTTAAGTGCAAATTGTATAATATCGATTAAAAACAGATTCAAGATTCTATCGCATCATATAATTAATTTCTTATTTATAAATTCTCTTCGATGATTTTTTTTGGATTTTTTTGTAACACTAGCTTCAAACAGATATGTAATGTAGATTAGATATTTTCCAACAGTTTACAACTCTTAATGCTGTAATGACTAAATTAGTGCTTATAACATCTGTGAAGTTGACGATTGAAATATATATATTTATTTATTTATTAAACATTAGCTTTTATATTCCTCCTGTTGCTTAAGTTTTGTCATTTCAAATCTATATTATATCAAATAATCAACTTATGAGAAGTCAGGAGTGAAAGTGAAAAAGAACTTGTAAATTGAGTCCACTTGTAAATCGATTTGGTCATAACTTGCAAAACCATTTAAAAAAATAATAATAACGAAAAAATCATTATTTTTTACAATGTAAATAAAATTATATCATCCGCATCTCGTTTGCGTTTGATCAATCCGTCTTTTAAATCAACACTATTCAACTTCGTTCCCTTCTACTCCAAAACAATGATCTCCGGTGGCATAGCACTAATTTTCTTTCTGAAACTAATGATAAGTGCTATCTGGAGAAACTTTTTTTTCTCTCTCTGTCTCGTCATTGTTCCTATTTCTCACACTGACCACACCTGTAGATCCGACACTTATTTGGACATGCCCATTATCGACTCAGCACAGAGCCTCCTTTCTTCTTCTTAGTTGCCGGTCTCGTTTCCACCCTCTACTGACCTAATGCAAATATCATATAATATCCGAACCCCTCCGATTCTATCTAAAACCATTTCTTTCTGCAACCTGGACGCTCTCACCCGTGAAAATATTTTACAGAACTTGAAATCCTAGATTTGAATGGAATAGGAATATATTTCTTCTCTTCTATCGATTCGATAGAATTCCTCACCTATAATATAGAATTCCTCACCTCCAATCTCATCAGTATCCTTGATATTCATGCCCCTCTCAAAACCTTTATCTTCCCTCGCTGGCCTGCTTCTTGGATGTATCAAAGCATTCGGGATTTGCAAAACAGGCGGGAGGTAGCATGAAGACGCTTTAGACGTACAAGACTAGTAAATGACTATCAAGAGTTCAGGTTGCTCCGGAACTTGGCATAAACAACAGTGAGAAAAGCAAAATTCAACTACTTCCACGAAGCCCCGTCCTCTGCCCCAATTCTAAATCAAAATGGCAGCTCCTCCGCAAACTATCCCTATGTGAACCCTCTGTAAATCCTCTTCCTCATTAGTCTTCTCTGTTTTACCATATGAATTAAATTCATATTTTATATCTGCTTCCTTTAGCACGTCTCCACTTCCTTCTTATTGCTTTACCTTCAGGACATCATTTAATTATGGCAATTTTTATTTTTCCTGGATCTAACAGGCAAATCCTATCCTCCATAATAAAACAATTTACTAATTCTACTGGACCATATGATATTCTCGTTTAATTAATAAAATTATGACTACCTGAAATCCTTCCGGTCTTTCTCTTCATCTACAATTTCTCCCTCCAGAATTCAATACCTTCTACCGCTTGGATAAAAGCTATTGCTCATGCTACTTATAAAAATTCCAATCCTTCATCTCCCGAATATGCGTATATTGTTGATATATATAATTATTAATGGTTATGGTGCGGAGGGTATGCCGTCTGTTGTATCTCTAATAGTTACAAGGAAGTAGGTTTATTAGGGAAACACTTTATAGCAACAACATTACACTTTTAATTGTATTACAATACACCCATTGAAACAACCTTAATCATAGCCGGCCATAAGGTTAACTCCTAGACACACACATGGAGTATTGACACGGTAGCGCACCTAGCCGATTATAACAATTCTCCTCCAAAAATTTTTAATCAGCTCCGAATATATAAAAAAATAAATAAGAAAAAATGAAAATTTTAACTTGTCTCTTAATTTACACACAGCCTAATCAAAGGTGTGAAGCACCTAGCACATAATTTAAACACAATTTGAGGAAGTGTGATTTCTTGACCATCAATTTTGGAAGCTTCCAATACAAGTGCTCACCCGACTACCTCATCGAAATCATTTAATTCGGATTGGAAAATCGACTCCCTGATGTTGCTTTCATAGAGCCCTCTAATGAACTGAGCTCTGAGAAGTACGTTTGAGAAGCTAGTTTTACAATTACAAAGTGATGTAAATTCACATTCATTTATATCCTGTCGCAAATCAACAACATAATCGGAATTGCTTGATCGACTTTTTGACACGTTGAAAAGAACCTGTGCTGAGCGACTAAAATGTTTCGTTTAGGGCACAGGTGTTTTTCTAAAAACTTTGTAATCTCGCTGTAAGTTGCTTTTTGCGGATCTTTCGGTGCGATAATGGACACAAGAAGTTTGAAATGAGTAGCGCCAATTGAATTGATAAAAAGCTGTCGACGGCTTTGCTCATCACTTGTTTAAACGCCTTTTAATTGTAAATAATTGTCAAAATATGTCAAATACAATTTGAACGATTCTCGGGTAGGGTCAAAATTTTCAAAAGCGGGTGTTACATATGATCGAGATGCTGTAGATTGAGTTTCCGTGCGTCGGCCAACCGAGGTATTCTAATCTGTCTACTGTCGGGAACGGTTTTCCATTCCCTCAGGTCCGTTTAGTTCTGATACATTTTTTGTCTTACTTTTATCATCTAATTTGGTTTTTCTTCATTTACTTGTAAGCCGATTCATTCTGCTTCTACTGTCAAAGTTTCGGCAACTTTCTCTCAAGTCTTATTGTTTGCATTCGAGGACTGCTACAACACCCGTGCATGCGAGGATTTTTTGTTTCATTCCGACGTACCCCCTCGATTTTCACGATATGGTGCTATTATCTCCTTTCCAAGGGTTAAAGTTGAACAATATCGGCAAGAGACCACCTCCCAACCTAAAGCCTGTCCTTTCTTCAAAGGTTCCCGATACTACTGCCTGTATCAGGGTTATATACTTAAAATCATTTGTACAAGATCTCGTTAATCTTACTAGTTTCCCTGAGACACCTAGCTGAATCATGATCTTTTAATGAAAATTTTGTCCATCGAGTTGTAGGTTTCTTTAAAATAGACAAACATATCTGGCATATTCTGCTATATTTCTCATCGGTTATGGAGTACTTGCTTTAGGATAAAGATTAATAAATATAAAGACTACTTTTTCATAGTAGGCACAAATCTGAAAAGCTTAATGGCAACTGAAAGGAGCATTATTGAAACATGAAACCCTACTTTTGACTTTTGGACAGGACATATTAGATCAGGGTTTCAAGCTTCTGGTATCTTTCCTCTTCCCATATCTCCTGAATTAGTTGTTGTAGGTAAGCTCTTGTAGTTTTTCTCTCATATTTGAACCACTCTGTTCCAATATTATTAGTCTACCATGTTCTAGTATAAACAAGATACATGATGATATGAGAAAACTCATTTATTATATATTTATTTATTTATAAACAGCATCAACCAACAGGCTAAAGTTACAGATGGTAAAACAAAATAAGTAGTGCTTAATATATCAAAATAACTATAAATACATGACTTTATAATACATAACACTAATTACAAAAATATTAAATGAGTTAAAAAAAAAAAAATGAAACGCACAGACTGCAACCTACTTAAGTGACATATAAAAAAAAAAACTAAAAGAAAACAATGAAACGTAAAATAACTAAACAAAATTTAATATTATTTATATATTTCAAGGGAAAAAGGTCTGAATACATTTGTTTTGAGACCACACTGTGGTGAAGCTGGTCCTATTCAGCATCTAGTTTGTGGATATATGATGGCCGAAAATATATCTCATGGTCTTCTTCTACGAAAGGTACTAACAATATTTAATAAAAATAGAGGTGATTTTTAAAATTTTATTTCGAACTGAAAGATAATCAATCAATTTTTACTTTTCCAGGTTCCAGTTCTGCAATATTTGTACTACCTTGCACAAATTGGTATAGCAATGTCTCCATTGAGTAATAATTCATTGTTTCTTAACTACCATAGAAATCCACTTCCTGAGTACTTGGCGAGGGGACTTTGTATCTCCTTAAGCACTGATGATCCTCTTCAATTTCATTTTACTAAGGTAAACTTAATACAGCAATCAAGAATTGATATTTGAAGCAGACGATAAAAATTCATCCTGATCGAAGAATAAATAATAAAGTTGAAAATCTTCATATTTATTTAAGAATAATTAAAATAATTATCCCATTAAAAGTGAAATATTCCTTAAATAACCTATAAAATGACCATCCTATCATTTTCTGCTCCTATGTTAATAACTTAGGTATTACCATTGACCAAACTTCTTCCTGGAAATCCTAAATTTCCCAACGGTCAATTGTTACCCTTAATTTATTTCATCTCTCCTGCCATCTCCTTCACCAACCATCACTTCAGCTCTTGGTATCCTTCCTCATCTCCTCCCCCTTGGCTATGATTTTGTAGTACATGGCGTCTCTCTTTGGGGCTCTTTAAAGTGAACCATGAGCTGCTGTGTAAGTTGTATTTTCGGTGCTTTGAGACGCTCCCACTTGTCAAGTTATGGTGGCTCTAGAAATTGTCAAGTTATGACACGACAGCTTTCTTTTCAAGCTTAAAATCCATTTACCTCAATCCTTCGACCCTACTTCTCTAACCGTTCTCATCATTCTAATCGTTTTGCACAATATCTATCTAGTTCCACCCATCCCTAGAATTCTCCTCAAAGATTGAAACGGCCATGACCCCGAGACCTTTTGTTAATATTTGATTGGAATTGGAGGCAATTGCCTGTTTCTCAACTCAAGTCCTGAGCATCTCTCCTGGATTGAGTGTAAATATTTTGCATAAGTAAGAATTCATCCTGCCAGCGCAATCTTGGTCGTACTCTGCATCTGGTCCCGTGTATGACCTCAGAGAAGGTTTTCAGGGGAATTGCATTATCTTCCGTCCTGGCTTGGTATCCAACCCATCTCAGTCTTCCCAGACGAACATACTTCACAATATCTGGCTCCTGATACAAGGTGTAGACCTCTGCATTTGTTCTCCTGACTATGTAGGATTCCACCATAGATGCATCGGAGTATCCTTCTCTCGTGGATTAGAAGTGCCTGTTCATCAGCCTTAGACACTGTCCATGTCTCCGAGCCATAGGAAAGCTCAGACCGGATTAAGGTTTTATATAATCGGACTCTTGTTGCTCGAGATAAAAATTTGCTCCTGAGGTGGTACCGCAGTCCAAAGAATGCTCGGTTTGATTTTGAGATGTGGCATTTAATTTCTTCAGACCGGTTATTATGCACATTAACTTGACATCCCAGGTAAGTAAATTGTTTACCCTCTCGAACTTATACTCTCCAATTTGCACTCCTGCTCCATGGCAATGTACTTCGTTTTGGAGGCATTAACAGCCAGTCCCATTCGTTTTGCAGCTCTCCCTAAGGCAAGGAAAGCATCTCGTACAGCCTGGAATGACTTTCCAACAACATCCAGATCATCAGCATAACCGAGAAGCTGTACAGAACGACTAAATATGGTGCCAGAAGTTTATATGGAGGAGTCCGTTACTGCTTTCTCAAGGACTATATTGAAGAGGAGGCTGGCCAGAGCATCATCCTGCTGCAGGCCTTTGCTAGATGTGAGGGGTTCAGTGATTCCAGCTTGAACTGTTATGTAGCATTCAATCTGATCCATTGTTACTTGGCACATTCTCACCATTTTACTCGGGACGCCGAACTTTCTCATCGCCACATTGAGCTGGGTTCGGTCAACACTATCATAGGCACTTCTAAAATCAACAAATAGGTGGTGTGTTGATATCTTATATTCGTGACCTTTCTCTAATATTTCCAGAAGGGTAAAAATTTGGTCTATCGTTGATTTCCCTGTTCAGAAGTCACACTGATAGTTTCCAATGTTCCATTCTGCAAATGGTAGAAGGCACTCACAGAGGATTATGGGCAAGATTTTACATAAGGAGGAATGTGTTTAATATGATTTATCCACTTATGATTTATTACTTCAATTTTCTTTAACTCATTCATTTACTTAATTTGCTATAATTTTTTAATAATTTATTTTTATTATTTGTTATTTATTTATTTCATTCTATTTATTTTTATCATTATTTTATAAAATAATTTTTATTAATTTATTTTATTTTTCTTTAGTCTGTAAAGATGGTATGAATGATTTCATAAGTGTGGTAAATTGTAAAAACAGTTTATCTTATTCTCAAAGAAAAAAAAAGATAGAAATTGTGGAGAAAATATTACTCATTTTCATTGGAAGTAGGCAGTGAGGGATTTTACATTAAAGTAAGGAACCCAAGATATTCATCTTAATTGGGTGGGTAGGAAGTATTAAAATTGGGAAGAGAATTGAGATTGGGGGATGGGATATGACACCTTATTTGTCATATATTGTTTTTAAGACAACTAAAGTCTTTATATATTTAAAAATAAAATAGTCATTTTGACTCTTTTTGTTGCTTCTTTGTGGTCCAGAATAAATAATTAAAAAAACCAACAATCTATGACAAGGAAAAAAAATAAATTTCAATTGTGACAAAATATACAAATGAACAGGAAGAAACTAAACAATAGACCTTACACCTACATAATTTTTTATCAATTTTTCAAAAGATAACATTTACTCATTAAATTAACAGGTACCATCATTCAATGCAGGACAAGTTAAGGATTGTACTTCTGATGTTGGCAACTAATAACTTTTTTAATTATTTAGGAACCTTTGATGGAGGAATACAGCATAGCTGCACAAGTTTGGAAACTGAGCTCCTGTGATATGTGTGAGCTGGCAAGAAACAGTGTTTTAATGAGTGGCTTTCCACATAAGGTAAATTAATATTTGTGTAGTATCTACAATATCAATTATAGTTTTTTTTTACAAGAAGAAAAAGCATTTATTTACAATATTTACAGTATAAACATGTTTTATGTACATGATTCCGGAATCTTTCTTTCCCATGACAATGTAGTTTTCAGCATGACTAGATTAAAAAGAAGCACATCTTGATAATATTAGGAAAACTTATATAAAAAACCTATTCAAGAAGAAAAAAAAATCGATATATGCAATTATTAAAAGGAAAATATACAGTGTTAATTCAACAGTACATGTTTTGTTCTTTTGTGAGTATAATGGTTGAGTGACGATTTAGTGTAATTGCCAATATTCTGTATCAGAGGATTTTCAGAAGCTATTGTTTTTTCAAAATATGATTTAGTTTGTTCATAAACAAATTGTTCTATTGTGGGAAGATCACGTTTGTGGAACATTGTTGATATTTTTGTGCAGCATGGGTAATTTTTTGTGATTCTCATGCATATGTTTTGTATTGTTTCAAGTTTTTTGTAATTCGTTTTGCAAGTCGAACTCCACACTGGTGAACCATAACAGACTTGAGCTTGGATGACTGTTTTATATAATGTAAGTTTATTTAGAGGGCTCAACTTGGATTTTTTGTTGAAATATGGAAACATTTCAAAGATACACTTCATAGCTTTATCTGATTTTTTATTAATGTGTTCTTTGAACATTAGGGATTTGTCTAGAGTTAATCCTAGGTAGTTTACTGATTTAGTCCATGGAATTTGAACTGAATTTATGGAAACATGATGATTAATGTCTGGTCTATGCTTTGTAAATATTATGGCTTCTGACTTTTTGAGGTTTATTTTTAATTTCCAGTTTTGACTGTATTTATTGATTTTTTTGAAATTTTGCTCTAACCTATTTACTATGGAGTCAATCCGATAAGAGGAGGTGTAATCAGCGTAAAGGGACCTTATAAGTTGTAGATAACTTGGGAAATGAATATGATTATATTAAACAGGGCTGGGGAAAGACATGAACCATGTGATAGACCTGCATTTACAGGAAGTAGATTGGAGGTGGATTTATTTATCGGGATACAAAATTTTCTATTGGAAAGGAAAGAATGGATGAAGTAGATTAGGCAAGGAGGGAAATTGTACCTAATTAATTTGTATATAAGTCCCATGTGCCAGATTTTATCGAAAGCCTTTTCAAGATCTAATAAAAGCATGTATGTTTCTTTTCATTGAAGGCTTTAGTTAAGAAATCTGTGAGCCTTGCCAACTGATCCACGGTGGAGTGGTGTTTTCTGAAAGCAAACTGATCATTTGTTATGAGTCTGTTTTGTTTGATGTGTCTATTTATTCTTTATTAATGCTTTTAATTGGAAGAAAGGGTAAATTATAACACTGGTAAACATGAACAGACTTGTGGAATAGGTACTGTCATAGCCTGTTTGAGGCATAAAACAATTGTAATATTAAATACCTACAATAGTACTACTGTAGTAATAGTACATATTGCCAATCACTAGTAGTTTTTTTGTAGTTATTTAACATTTCCCATTTTAGAGTCAGCAGTATAATTAATATTATTTATTTTTACAAATTCCAGCCAAGTCCATATCCAATTTTCTTCAGGAATGGATCCTTATTTTCAAATATAGCTATTTATTATATATGTTATTAGAGATAACAGGAATCCGTTCGAGTTTAATGGAGAATTTATTCCTAAAATTTTTTTTTTATATAGAACTCTATATTTAACCTTCCAATAAACTTTAAGTAAAAACAGCTCTTAGTATATATTATAAACATTTCCTTCCTTCCTGAAAGTGAAACCGTTTTAACATATCGTCTTCCGGGTCGAATAATAAAACAAATTAAAAATGGTCGTTTTGTGAATACCTCAATTGAAATAGTTGTAAAATTTACCAGCAATCAAAATTTACAATTATTTCAATTGGCGCATTCACAAAACAATCATTTTTGAGTTTGCCCCATTATTCGATTCGGAAAATTTAACATATATAGTTTTTACAAACTACTTACATCTTTTCCTATTCTGTAGAAATAATATGTGGCATTTCTTGTTAATAAAAATACATTTATACATATAAATATAAACTTTATCTCAGATAATGTGATAAGCAAATTGAAAATCCTAACTTAGAAACACACCAGCTTGTCTTTAAATTAATCTACCCGTTTAATGTTGACATAGTTTTTTAATTATTTTTATTTTTAGAATAAATATTTAGAACTTGCATTATATTTATACAAAATATATATATATATATATATATATATATATATATATATATATATATATATGATTTATTTTCAGAGCAAACAATACTGGTTGGGCCCGAATTACACTAAAGAAGGAGTTGCTGGTAATGATATCACTCGCACAAATGTACCCGATATAAGAGTTGCATTCAGACATGAAACCTTAGTTGATGAATTATCAAATATTTTTAAATCAGTAGAAAGTGATATAATTTAATACATACATGCACGGAGTTTTATTAATTTTTATCTATGTATTGTACCTGAATCGAAAAACAATATAAATAAATCAAATGTATTAACTACACATATGTTATATTTTTTGCAATATTAGCTATAAATGTACAAATAAAAATACCTACAAATAATAAGTTAAAACATTGGTATTTTTATTTTATTAGTTTTGTGTGTTTTTTGCCTTTGGGCATCATCAAATATGAAAAAATTGGGCAAGATGCAAACTGTTAATGTATCCAAGTTGTAATGCCATATTTAGGTGAATATAGTTCAGCTAAATACCTGATCTAATGCTTTTTCTTACTGTTTCCTCTACCCTAATAATTATTGGTAGTCATAAAAAAAATATCATATTCTATTGTCTCACACCACCTAACTATCCTTTATCCAAAAATTAAATACACACAGATCATGACATAGTTTTGACAAAAATAAGTAATACTTCTTGTAATAGAAGACTCATACAATTGCGGATTCAGGAATTTTCTGAGGGAGGGCGCAGATATGTACAAAGTCCTCCCTTTCAGTCCTCCCTCATCCCTCCTAGAAACTTCAAACATTAAATACTTTTTTCCCGGTTTAAAACCCACAGTAATCAATTTAAATTCAATTATTATATCAATAAAAGCCGCTGTTGTAAGTGTAATAGAGAACAGATTTCAAGAAAAAAAAATTCCCAAGGGGTAGGGGGCGTCCCCCGCGTTCCCCTTCTGGATCCGCCAGTGGATTTATAATATAATATTAAGGTTTATTAAAAGCAATAGCTCTTCATAGGCAGTCGTTGGGCTCTCTGTCAACAGGCGTTAGCTGCTTTCTTCACCAGTTCGGTCATTCCTTGTAGTTTTATTCTGTAATATAGCACTTCCAAGTCAATTGTAACTTTTACCATTTCAATTGTAACCTTTCTATTTCTATTGTAACTATAGGCGTGTGCAGAATCCTTTATTAGAGAGTGCATGAAACATAGTAACTGTGGTCCTTCCATACTCTACAGTCGAGCAGAGGTTTAGGGATATTCTTTATTCCTCTGGACATTTTTTTAAAGAATATGCTGTCTAAATTAAACCAAAAATTGTACAATCTTGGGCTACAAAAATCATGAGGACAAAAGTATAAAGAAGTTGAGCTTTTTTAGGCAAGTTTTTATATTTATTAAATAATCAATTTATCGTATGCTTTTGCTACCATAAATGGATATGTGCCCTTTTGAAAGTAAGATCTTCATGTGATAAAATAATAAATAATTAAAAATGAAATATATATAATACATAGTTTATAAAAAAATATTAAAACTAAAAATATTTAATTTGAATCTCAAAAAATCTTTTTAATTTCTCTTTCCTAAAAGTTAATATCAATTTCCTTTAAACAGTGTAAATTTATAGTTGAACTGGCGAACATGAGTGCACGCACCCCTTGGACCAGTTCAGTTGTAGTTTTACATGAATAAGTTTCCCTTAGTTTCCTTTAAACAATGTAAATTTATTGTCAAACTGCCGTACGTGAGTGTACGGTCCTTCGGCCAATTAATTTGTAGTTATACATGAAGAACTCTCCCTGACTTTCATGTAATATTTTATGATTAATGTAATAACATGGAACATATGATCATCGTCTGCACTTTGATCCAATATGTGCTGTGGGAATTGATCTAAGTTTCAGCCGCGGCCCACTCACATAAGTTAAATCAATTTACTGTAATATGTTCGCTGCATATAAAGCTATACTTTCTTGGAGTCCATTTATCTTTTTTCACATCATTTACCTCTGGTTGTCTTCTTTCAGGTTCCTTTTCACCTGGGAACTTGTTAAAATTCCAGCCCTGTCGCAACTGATAACTTCCGTACATGTGACAGCAGACAGTATCGCGAACACTTCTGCTTGGAACACAGTAGAGTGTTTACCTAGTGGTAGACTTATGTTAATGCCTAAATCCTCTATATAGAGGCCCGCTCCTGCTAATCCGGTCGAATCCTTCCATGATCCATCCGTGAAACAGGATAGGTTGCCTGTTTGAGTGGCTATTGAACCCCTTTCCCAGTCGGATATACTAGGATATGAGTATCTCACTTTAGAGTCTAGAGTAAGGTTTCTATTAAGTTGAGGGCAACAATATTGAAGGATAGGAATCTTCTTTTCCACCACTTTGGCAATTACTGAGTGGCCTGTGGGTTCACCCTGCACTTGCCACTGTCTGTTTTCCTTAATTCTTAGATAGGCCCTAACCGCTTCGCCCCTCAGCCATAGGTGAAGCGGTGTTAGGTATAAGAGGACCTCTAAAGCCTTGGTAGGTGTGGTACAAAACGCTCCCGTAATGCTCATACATGCCATCCTTTGAATACGGCTGAGTGTAAGAACATGGCAGGCCCTATTCAAGGCTGTCCACCACACTATGCTTCCATATTGAATTCTAGGTCTTATAATCGCTGTCTATATCCAGTGCATGACCCTAGGCTTAAAGCTCCAGGTTGTGCCCACAGCGCGTCTAGCATGCCAAAAGGATGCTATTGCTTTCCTTTTGGTTTCAGTCAAATGGGAACCCCAGTTTAGTTTGGAATCCAAAATAATCCCGAGGTATTTGACTTGTTGACTTAATGGAGCTGTTTGCCAAAAAAGGTAGGAGCCCTAAAAGCGTCCAGCTTCCGTTTCTTGGTAAAGAGAATCAACTCAGTCTTAGTTGGATTTACCGAAAGTCTAACTTCATTGCACGAAGTCTGAACAATATCGCATGCAACCTGCATGCGCTCGAAGATGGTGGCAATAAATTTACCTGTTATGAGGATTACTCCATCATCTGCAAACGCCTGGGCAGAGAATCCGGCCTCCTCTAGTCTTCTTAACAACTTGTCCATTACAAGGCACCAGAGCAGTGGGGAGATGCAGCTCCCTTGAGGGCAACCTGTGAAGGCCTGCGCCTCTAGTCTGGTGCCCTCCTCTGAGACGAATATTATTCTGTTCTTCAAAACAAATCCGACCCATCTGGCTATAGCAGGTGGGGCAGATATTTCTTTTAAGGCTCTGCAAACTGCCTCAGGACTGGTCCTGTCGAATGCCCCTTCAACATCGAAAAAGAGCCCTAAGGCGGATTCTTTGTATGCCTAGGCCTTTTCTATTTTTCCTACTAGGGAATGTAGGGCAGTTTCTGTTGATTTTTCCTGGAGGTAAGCATGCTGTTGAGGGTGAAGGGGATGGAGTGGTAGAACCTTACTTGTAAGTTGTACTGCTACCAGCTTCTCCAGGATCTTAAAAAGAAAGGGGATAGGCTGATAGGTCGAAAAGCCTTAGCAACACTGTAATCCTCCTTACTATTCTTCGGGATAAAAGCTATTAGAGATTTCCTCCAGGATTCTGGAATGTACCCAATGGCTAGAGAGGCTCCTAGTAATGCTCTGATTCGGGGGAGCAGAGCATTGAGGCCCTCTTTGAGCATGCATGGAAGGATACCGTCAGTGCCTGGGGCTTTATACGGCTTGAGCTCCCCGACAGCCCACCTAATGGCCCCGTCACTGACTATGGACTCCGCTAGAGCCCAATCCTCCTCTGTATCATTAGTAGCACTGCCAGGGTACATACTTGAGGGAGGGTTGACCAAATTAGCAACCCAGAAAGTGGGTCTCCATTAGGTGAGACAAGGTGTCCACCAAGTTGGAGGTCCAGAGACCGTTGGGTTTCTTTAAGACTCCCAGTGGCTGTTCGACGTCATTCCCAAGCAGCTTAACGAGACGAGAGGCTAAATTTGTAGAGGCTATATATTCGAGCAAGGATTCTCCTCGTTCATTCGTGTCTGAATTGCCCCACACAAGGTGATGGGTGTTAATGTCTCCGCCTACTAAGAGAGGTAGATCAATCTTTCTTGCAAAGCGGAAGAGACTATCTATGTAATGATAAGTTAGATCCAGATTATGGGGTACATATATGGAGGCAATAATCATTTTAAGCTTAATATTACTGACCTTGGTAGTAATAGCCAGGGCCACCACAAGGTCTTTAGAGACCCAGATACATGACCTTGGTGCTTCGCATGAGGGTGGGCGGATGATTCTTCCGCCGATACCCCCGAGTCCTTTAATCATTCTCCTAAAACAATAAGGTTCTTGTATTAAGACGAGGGTGGATTTTACCCCCGAAAGAAGCTTCGCCAATTCAGCCGTAGCCGACTTATTATGGTGTAAATTAATTTGTCTTACCTCGATCCCAGCGTTCACCATAATCGTGGCAGATGGAGGAGAAGGAAGTGGGAGGAGCAGGGGCCTATTGGCGCCCGTTCCTCCCTTAATCCTCCTGTGGGGGCTGTTGTCTAGCTGGTGCCGAAGGCGTCCTCCAGACGGTCAGCGACACCAGCTCATAGCTGATCCACCAACCGTGCGCCTCCAGCCAGGCGATCGTGCTGGTTGGGACTCTGAAGATGCCCCTTAGATGCCCCGGATCGCCTTCCACTCCCAGGAACTGCCACTGGTTAGTTCCTGCCAGGTCTGGATTCTGAAATTCCAGGAGACTGACCAATCAGTTGGGTTCGATCACCTCGGCCCCCAGCCCAATAGCAATTCTAGTGGGCCAGGGAGCCACGGCGGACCGCCTCACTACAAACCAACGGTCCGTAGGAGGTACCCAGTTGAGAAGACAGTCCCTGGTTTCTTCATTTTTACAGATTAGGAGGAACCATCCCGGTTCCGCCTGATGGCCTGAGTTTATAAACTCCAGAGGCCTTCTTCTGGGTCTTGGCTCATACGCCCTCCTCTCAGCTATGAGGAGCCTTCGGATGAGCTGAGCCTCCTCCTGAGTAATGGAGGCGCCCTCCTGGCTCCCCATTATGACCATCTGCAAGGCCCTTGTGCAAGAAGCAGCAGCATCCCTTCTGGGCGCTCTGCTGAGAAGATGGTCCCGCTGCAGGCTCATTGGTCCTCCTAGGGGAGGATCTTGCTCTTTTGGAGTCTTGCGGACGCGTATCGGTCGGTGGAGACTCGTCCATAGGCCTTATCCGTTTCTGGTACTGATTGGACGGGCCTGCTCTTGGAGCGCGCGCCGGGTCCCCTCCGTGTCGGGAAGGAGGGGTGGACGGAGGCAAAGCCCCGTCCTCCCTTTCCCGAATCGGTTCGAGGACAGTCCCCGGGCCGCACCCCTCAAGCCGAGCCAGAGGGAAACGGCCCGCGGGGCGCCCGCTGGTGCTAGGCCGCCTGTGGGTAGCCGGGTCAGAGAAGGGGTTTTGACGCTTCATGCTGATGGCCTCCCGTTCAGCTTGCCTTTGAAGAGCTCTCCCTTCTACTTGGAAGGCTAGAGGGGAACTGATAAGGTGGCAGCACCCTAGACTGTGTGGGCACAGCAATCTGCTCTGGCTGCCCTGTAGTTGTGGCTTCAAAATTTGTAGCGGTCTGGGATGACCGCTCTTCCTCCACCTGCGCAGCTGGCACATTAGACTGCTCATTTTCTTTTAGTTTTTCGATTGGTTTTGTTTTTTGGTATCTGTATTGTTTATTGTGTGGTGTTAATGTAGGTGTGTATCCGTCCTCGCCACCTTCCTCACTTGACCGGAACAGGTAAACTCCCAGGAGAGAAGTCCAGTGGCCTCGGGATTGCAACTCCGGTCCGTGCAGCAGGGTCCCATCCGGTCACCAACTGGCACTACTACAGCATCGGAACTTTTACACTGGGCTGATAGAGCAGCCACTCCTTCCAGGTTAGGATGAGCGGGCTCCTGTACTATCCCAGCGGCCGAGGAGTGCCATACCTCGTTTATCCCCTGGACCCTCTGGCACGACCCCCCAGGTCGGCTGGACCAGCTGCCTGGGTAACGGCAAGGGGCGGATGGAGTGACCTTTGTGTGTTAATGTTCTGTAATTGGGCGCGGTAATGAGCTGTGCTCCTCCGGTTGCTAACTCGGGCAGGCTCGCGCCTAGCCTGGCACTAAGAAATAAAATTGTAAAAACCCTGTAACCAAAATGTTAGCCGAAAACATAGATTGATCTGAAAAATTAAGTTCGCTCATGACTGGAAAATCCGCGAATGCAAGGTGCTTTATAAACAAAAACTTTACCGAACGCCTATCGTGCAAACACAAAAGCATGTATCATAAGTGAAATTTTCAACAAATGGGTGATATGGAATAAAAAAACAGCGAAAATTGTCAACTGTTTATTGATAATTGTACGGCCCACAACAGTATCACATCACTCAGCGATGTTTATTTTCTTTTTGTCTTTATTATGTTTTTGCCTCCCAGCACAGGAGCTGCAATCTCTAAACTTGGTCATAATTAAACGATTTTAGACATTTAACGCAAGGAAGTAGTGATGCAACTCTTAAAAAGCATCAAGGATGGGAATCACCTACCTCAAAATCAAGAGCTCCCATGACTTTTCGAGATTTCGCCTATTTTGACGAAGGTTTAGCAGTACCTTGGATCCTAACTGATGAGAAAATTTTGACTCCGTAAAAAAAGGAGATGAAGAAGAAATTGATGTGCCGACGATTAGTTCTAAAATGGCGAAATAATGCATCTACAATGTTTGTCATTTCTTAGTAAAATCGGATGTTTGTGTAAACGTATTTTCTGCTCTGAAGCCATCGATGAGATCCGTCTTCAAGGTTTGCACCATAAGCAAATAACCGAATTTTTTTGTTGATCTAACTATATCGTTCTTTTATATTTCCATTCATATTTATACAATTTTGTATTAATTTTGTTATTTCCTATTTTTTACCTCCGATTATTGAAAATCTCGATAATTTGGATATCTCGATAATTCATATTTACCTTTCGAATCCTTGACCATACGAATTATCGAGATTCTGCTTTATTTTATTTTAACAATTTCCTTTATTCGGTAAAACTCCAGAATCTTAACCCCAAAATGACGGAGGTCGAGATTTTTAAGATCAGCCAGGTCCTAAAAATCTAGATATCCTCCATGTTGGGGTTACCATTCTGGAGTTTTACCAGTAAATATAACAATAAACAATATTTAATTATCAAACAATAATTAGTAGATAAGATTTACATACAAATAAAGTTTAATAATCCTATATAAAGAAAAATTGATGATTTATATAAATGATGATGGTACAGAGATGTATATCAAATAAATTACATGCTTTTAGATGAATGTTTTGAGAATGCACAATATAGTCGGAAGAGTTATAAGATAAATAAAAATTAGAGAAGTTTGAAAGTTTTATTATTGAAAAACTTCTAGAAGATATAATATATCTATAATATATAATTTATATATATATATATATATATATATATATATATATATATATATATATATATATATATATATATATATATATATATAAGATAGACTATATCAAATATGGCTAAAAGTCTTCAAAATAAAAATATGTTATAACATTTTTTTTTCTTTGAAGTATTGTTCTTCTCTATCTTTTTTTATAATTATTTATAGCTAATAAAAATATTGTTTTATAAATAATAATCATTATATTATTTCATAACCTTATTCACAGTTTAACATTATACTCATTTGATTCACTTTCTTTGCTTTTTCATCCATTTCCTTTCGATACATCGATATTTTTCAAGCGATTATCGGTGGATATCGATATTTTCTTTCGATGTTCCAACCCTGGTCATGATGTTTGAAAAATAGCCAGAAAAGCAAACTAAATAACCAAAGGTTTAACAACTCCCTAGAAATACCAGGGTGTTGATATCTGGGAAATATCCAGGGAAGTGATAATAGGACTAACAATAGGGGCGATTTTGCCTCACCTGATAGCTATTATCACCTCCCAGGAAAATTCAGGCGAACGTGATAGTAACTATTGGTAAATCATTATATCGGTGCTGTGTCATAAAGTCAAATTGAATATTTTTTATTTTTCTTTAACTACAACTCTTACTGAACATTTTGATCACTAGAATATGTTTATGACAACTAGAATAAAGCTGTGAATACCAGAACGAAAATGCTCGTGAATACAGGCAAACCAATAGTTTTTAATACAGTGTTTTGAATAAAAATCGTTTTTTTGATTCTCCTGAATGACTATGCTTTTTCATGTTTGTTCTTTAAACGTTTATTTAAATGTTCTTATTAAAAAATAAAAAATAAAAACATAAAAGCTATTGAGTTGAAACTTTTTATGTTTATCAGCGAGATTTTGAGATAGCAACAAACGTAATGTTTTTATGGATTTGATATTACAACTGAAGAAAAAAAAAATTGAATCTTAAAATTTACACCATTTTTTATATTTGGAATTAGTTTCTAATCGGTCAAATTGATTATCCTTGCGTCTATATAGTTCAAATATCATTAAAAGTAAGGTATGAAAATATTAAATCTCTATTTCAATTTCTGAGATAAAAGAACATGTTGAGTAAAAAACAGGGAATTTTCTGACTTAAAATCGTGCGTGTTAAATCAGTAATATTTACAAAGAATTATTGATTTAAAATTTAGTTATTTCACTTAGGACTCATTTATTGCAAAACCTTCAAAGTTTTTTTCTAAAAATTTTATAGAATCTTTAGATAAAACTTTGAAGAGTTTTGCAATGAATGAAATAAATAAATTTTGAAATAACTCATTATAAACATTTTCTTTGTTACTGATATAAAGATTTTTAATAGTGTACCCATATTTTGTTATTAATATATCGATATTCATATAATAGCATATGATATTTTCATTAGTTAAAAAAAAATTATGTATTAACACGATAAAATTATCTATCAAATAATGAGATTTTATTCCAAACAAGTAGATTAACCGAAAACGAGTATTTTTAAGTTGATATGCAGGTAATTCCTGTTTGGGTTATTGACAGCACTGGGTAGAGATATCGTTGACCATAAATGTAATCGAGGAGAAGATGGTTGGGTTTGCGGTCAAGATATAAAACACACAGTAAGTGTAAAACTTCTTTTAATGTGTGCCGATGTTTTGGTTTTAGTTGTAGGGTTTCATTTGGTCTAAGGAATGCAAGATATAACCATAAAAGAAAAAAAAACCTGTACCACTACAACCAATGAAAGGTCTTGGGTTCAATACTTGTTAAGGACCGTACTGTTTCTAGTCCAACGGTTGTGCAAGGAGGTGACTTGGCCGAGAACACGCTCAACCGCCAGGTTTTTTCCCCCAATTAAGGGTACCCACTTTATAGAGGCTGGGTGGTCCCCAGGAGGGTCTCCCGATCCCATAGGGTCGATCCACGTCTGAAAACGGAATAAATAATTATCTGCCACATCCGGTCTCGAACCCTGGACCGGGAGCATAGTAACACAGTACCACTGAGTTACTCCGCTCTGTAACCATAAAAGAAACGAAAGAATAAATATAAATATACCAGAAATGCTTTTTATTGCAGGACGTGATATGAAAATTACTTACCTACACATGAATTCATATGAAAAATTATATATTTTATATAATTATAAAAAATATAAAAATATATAATAAAATATATAATATATATATATATATATATATATATATATATATATATATATATATATATATATATATATATATTAAAATCATTTATATCTTGTTTAAAAATCCTTGTTTAGCATTGGGAGGAATATATTTAAGCTAAAAAAAGTTATTTTGAGTAAAAATAATGTCGTTAAAGTTTGTTTTTATTTCTTTTGCCTCATAATCTATGAACTGGCATGTTCCAATCCAATAATTTATTTATAGATTTATAATTTTCATATTTAGTGCTTCCAATAAAAATGATTTCTGAATATATCGATATTTATTCTTCGTTTCTTTTATGATTATATCTTGTATTGCTGAGCCCTGATGAAGGTCTTCAAATTAGGATGAAACGTCGGCAGACATTAACCGCACTCCCAACTGTCTTCCCCTCGATTATATTTACGGTCAACGATATCTCTATAATCCTTTACGTTAGTTTACACTATTTATTATTTTTTTTTTTTTTTTTGGTCTGTTAATATATTATATCCATGTTGATGTATATTGAACTGTATTTAAAACTTATTTTTTCCAAAAGAGACAGGTTTAAAAAAAAAAAAAAAAGTACTGAATACATTATGTTGAACTACTGGAAATGCAACAATTTCTTTGAAACACTTCAACCTGTAGCACCACTTCGAAAAATCTGAAAAACATTGAGGGTATCAATATGACTTTGGTAAAGATACCCTATGACTTTGGTCTGTCCAGCTCAAAAACCTGCAGTGTTATAGTCGTTTTCCTCCAAAGTTTCATACAATTTTTTTAGGAAATTTTTGGCAATCTATCTTCCAGTTGGAAACTTTTTATTATCAATTATTTTTCATTGTTAACGTTTCGGGACATTGATCCCCATCTTCAGAACTAAAAACAATATTTTTAAATTACATCAAACATTTTCTTTCGTCAAATCCTTAGTCATAACATGAAAATATATTATAAAATTTATCTTATTCTTCTCTATGGCGCGACAGCCCGTTGCCGGGTCTGGATCTCCTCCAATAGCCTCCGCCAGTTGGCATGGTCCTGAGCTGTCTTCCAATGTGGGGTATTGAGTAGTGTCCTCGATTCCGCGGTTACGCTGTCCAGCCATCTCAGTTTTGGCCTTCCTACTCTTCTTGTTTCATGGAGCTCCCCAGTCATGGATCTTGCAGGGATTTCATCAGGGTTCATCCTGGCAACGTGGTCGGTCCACGGAAGTCGGCCAATTTTTATATGTTTCACGACGTATGCGTCTATCTACAGGACCGACAGCTTCTGGATTCTACGACGCCTCCAGTGCTCTGCTTCTTTAATAGGCCTATATATTTGGCGGAGGACATTCCTCTCGAATACAGCAATTCTTTCTTCGTCAGCCTTTGTAATTTCCCATGCTTCCGAGCCGTAGGTAAGCATCGGGCGCACCAGGGTTTTATACATACTCACCTTCGTTTTGTTGGACAAGAAGCGGCTCCTAAATTGCTTAGCTAGGCCGAAACAGGTGCCTGTTGGCTGCGGTGACCCTCTTATGGATTTTTTTGGAGGCATCGTTTTGGGTGTTGAGCTCGGAACCCAGGTATACAAAGTTAGTTACACACTCAAACTAGTAGGGGCCAATTTCCAGGTGACCTTCCGCATTTCCTCGCCCCTATTCTCATATACTTGATCTTAGCTTTGTTGACACTTGGTCCTAGCTTCTTCGCAGCAGCTTCCAGGGCGAGGAATGCTTCCTTCAGAGCCCTCTCGGATCTTACTGCGATATTGTCATACGCTGGACAAGCCTGTCAAGCATGTTGTACTTGGTACCTGAGTTCCTCACAACTTTCACTCCTGCCAGGTTGAAGAGCAGGCATGAGGCATGCCAGGGCATCACGTTGTAAAAATATACATAAAAATTATACAATAATTTAATTTAAAATTTATTTTAAATTGATCTATATTTCAAGGAATGGAATCTTTCCTCATTTCAAAATACTAAATAACAATTTAAAGCTATTCATTGTACAATTTAATTAAAACATAATTAGCACTTCCTTTTGTCATACTTCAAGATTTGAGATATATCATTTGCTCTTTTATATTATTTATCAGTAGACTGTTTATAACGCAAACCTATTTATTATCTTCATATATGCTTCATAGAATAAAAACAGATTAATTTATTTAGTAAAAACTAATAAGATAATTAACTTTTTATGACATATTTGGACAGTGGAGAAAGCATACATGAAGGTAATAAATTGGTTTGTATTATGGAAACAGTCTACTAATAAATAAGATCAAAGAGCAAATCAGATATATCTCAAACATTTAAGTAAGACAAAAGGGAGTGCTAATTATGTTTTAATTAAATTGTACAATGAATAGTTTTAAATTGTTATTTAATGGGTTGACATGAGGAAAGATTGCAATCCTTGAAATATGGATCAACTTTAGATAAATTATTTTATAATTTTTATAATATATTTTCATTTTATGAAGGATTTGTTGATTTAAATGATTAAATGATTTGCTGAAATAAATGGTGGATGTAATATATAAATATTGTTTTTAGTTCTGAAGATGGAGATCAATGCCCCGAAACGTTAACAATGAAAAATAATTGATAGTAAAAAATTACCAACTGGAAGATAGATTGCCAAAAATTTCCTAAAAAAATTGTATGCAAATTTGGAGGAAAACGACAGCTTCGCTGATCGTAAGGAACGCTGGTTGACTCTTCGATACTTCGATGATCCTCTCTAGTCATCTCCTATATCCGTCCAGCCATTCTGAGTCCTGCCTGGTCACGTATTATTCAAGGCCTTCTGGTCAATTCCAACTCCATAACCTCAGCCTCGACAGTATCTATACATTTCCTTATACATTGAGTATTATTACATACACATATTAAGTATTATATTAATTATTATATTTTATATGAAATTTGTTGACTTGTAATTTATGTTTTGATTTTTTATTATTTAATTGGATTTATTCCGTATAAATAAATAAATTATGGCACTGGAATATATGAAGAGATCTGAAACTTTGGTAAAAGTAATTTCTTGTGAGGGTGGATATATGTGTAAATCAGCAGGCATTTACTGCTGTTGGGAACTTTTTACCTACCTTACCCGGACAGAACCTTTATGGAATGAATAGAGATATTAACAGATGTACTCAATAGAATACTTTTGGAGAAAATATTTGAATATGTGAAACTTTCGTTTTATACCTCTCTGTTCAATTTCTTGTTCGTCAATTTTGTAAGTTCGTTCCAGACTTGACTTCTTTGGTAAAAACTTATGAATATTTAATTTGAATTATGTAATGTTGTATTATAGACCTTTCACTTTTTCCATTTTGTTAAGAAACAGCCCTTTTCTAAAGCTTTTATCAAGAAGTAAAAAAATGGTAAGTTTTTACTTGTGACGTTTAATGGTTTGTTTATTTTGGTCTTAGAATAGTTTATTCCAACTAAGAGAAGAATTTTTATAAATTTTGTTTTGGGGATAACCGAAATTTTAAGACTTATAGGTGAACAAGTAGATATAACTGATTTGTGAGGTTGCTTATTTGTTTCTTGAAGATAAAATAAACTATATTATCCTTACCAGAACCTGTTTTTATCCCTTTAGCTATTGATTATACAAAGCTTTCCTTTTTTATATGTTTTTGTTTGTATCTTTATTTTGTTCTTGGTGTATTTATTATAGGGGCACTTTATTATTTATTGCTGTTTTATTTTTGTAGGATTATTACATGATTTGTATTTTAGGAGGATATGATACGAAAGTATAAAGAAATAATTAAAGAAAAGTTTGATGGGTTCTTAAAGATTAAATACTAAGTTGTTAAAAATAATTCTATACAATAAAGACTATGTGAAGTAGTCAAAGAAAAACAATTTAATCGATAAAAATTAAATATTATTCAAAATAATAAAGTAAAATTGTTATTTGTTTGTATAAATCGTTGTGATTCTTAATAACATTTTAACATGTTTATTATAACAAATTTCTAGTTTTTCAGCCATATAGATTAAGGTTTTGCATTGCAGTCAGCAGTCATCTTTAGTCTTATATTCTACAGTGTTTGTTTAAGAAGACTTTAATTGAAGGTAGAAGAGTCTTGTTTAAAGTTTATCTTGTCCTCTTTTTCTCCACCTTCTACTATGTTGCAGTGCACTCTATTTGGTACTGTCTGAGTACGAGGAATATACACCATTTTCAACTAGGTAGTTTGATCCCTTCTAGGAGTTGTTTTCACTTTTGCTGCTTATGCTTCTTTGGAACCAGTAGTTCCTAGAGCAACTGGATGGGTTTCTTTCTTTCACTTTGCAACACAAACGTAGAAATATTTATTTACCTCAGGGTATAATAATGAAATCTTACTTGGGGCAATGGCCATATCACTATCTATCATGATAGTGAGTAAAGACATCAAGGTCCTGAGTTCAGTACACTATGCACCCTCGCCAAAATAGTAAAGGAAAACATTACAGTGTAGACCCTCATTATGCATAAGGAAGTCATCGACAGCATATACTCCTAGGTTCTCCTAGGAAGCTGACCTAGAAGAGAGAACAGGTCTGTAAGCTCTGAGGTAGCAGCTCCTATAGGGAGACTAGGGTACGGAGAGGGTTGATGGCCTCCATACTTGAATATCAATCAAGGCCGAGTGTTGCCCTACACAAGGCAATGAATTACCTCATACAAACTTATGGAATAGTTTTAACATTACTGCACCAATGGCGAACCATATGACTGTACGGAGGACGAGTCGAGTCCATTTGCTAGTTTGTTTTACTTTTCTATGGTGTCGGTGCAATCTAGGATTGCCTTCAAGATGGAAATCAAAAAACTCATTTAATAAAATCCGAAAGTTTCCAGTCCTATATGACCAGATGAATGAAAAATATAGGATTGTTGGTTATAATGTCTTGTCTTCCAAGCACCGTGTATCCTCTTCTTTTTTTTTTGTCTTGAATGGTTCTTCTCTAATTATCATCTTCTTTTTCTAATGTGAGTGCTACGGGACTCCCAAATCACTATTATGAGACTTGTTGAAATTTTTTTTTTAATTCACCTTTAGTGTCAAAATCAAGAACAAATTTAAGCCATGCCATTGGCCTACACATGAAAGAGCTACGGCCAAGTTTGGTTCCATTGACAACGAGCCGAGATATAGTCTACATATAGGCAATGGCTCTGATACGGTGCGGTCATGTGTGCCCTGACCATCCTGAAACCTCAGATAATGATAGTCTAATGTGGATAATACATGGCAAACTTTGCAGGTTTAATCTTAATTTTGGATATTTAAATGTTTCATCCCTTTATACATAGACCTGCAGCAAATCATCAGATTCCATCTTTTTTTAACTGCTATCCTAGAAATCTGCTGGATAGGTGAAGGAATTTTGGAGAAGAAAGATCCTGCAATATTCTACATCTTCAATGAATGGCACATCGATCATAGTCGGTGTTAGATTTATAGAAACAATGCTTGGCTGACATTTGTATTGGCAATAGACAAATTTTGGGCATACCTGGAGGGAATGGGATTTGACTATATAGCATTAAAATGGCTAAATATTTTTAAAGATTCTTGGGACCTATACAATTAATATCTTTAAAAAAATATATTTAAGTAATAACTTAATTAATTTTAAACTTAGTATTGGCTATAAAATTGATTTTATTCATTTTTAAAAATAAAAATTATAACAGTATATATTTTTTAAAAGTTATTTTATTGTTGTTCTGAAAATTAGAAAATCTATATTATGGATGAGGTCATAAAAAAATAAGATAAATAAATAGTCCAGTAAAAATAAGATTTTGCTCTGTGTCAGTTCCCGGAAAATTGTAAATCATTTTAATCACTTTATTTTTCATGTGAATGAAGGAGTTTGTCCCTTCTTCTCTAGTTAGCTTCAGATATGGCACCACAAAAACATCAAACTTTTCATTTTTTTATCTTAAATTCCTAAGCTATTCATCCCACAGAAAAACATTTTCAGTAATAAATTGAAGAGCAAAAAATTTATCATTTATTGAGCACCAGATATTTAAAATTTCTACAATTGTAAGAAAGATATCATCACTACCAGGTATACTAAAGAATATGAAAAATCACATTTTTGGAATTAGTTAGTTTTATTAATTTACCAGAATCATATTTGCAAAATAAAATCAAATATACTCAAATTTAGGGCTCAAAGAAGTAAAAATGCCGAGATATATAAAAAGTATTCAAAACGGGAAGTTAAAAGTAAAATGGAAAGCTCTTTTTTGGTCTCTTGAGAAATAACTATTTTCACATTCATTAGTTATACATGGTGGCAACTATATGTGAAGTCAAATAATGTGATTTATTCTATTTTTTTCTAAAAACTTGAATTTTTTTTTCCTTGCCAATTATCTGTTAAATAAATTATTTCGCATATGAGTGTAAAAAACTATATAATGAAAATTGTATATAACTAGCCGAATGGTACTCTTTAATTAACACCTTAAACCATGAACTACTTCAACATACAAATACCTTTCGATCAGGTAATTACACTGTAATCGCAACCAATGTTCCCAAATTAATTTGATTTCTGTCTTTCTTAAACAATTTATTCCTTGAATGAGATATGTATATCCCTTGCAAATATACTGGAATCATTAATAGAAGGAGTAATTAAAATATAAAATAACTTTTTATGTACTAAAAGAAGTTTGTATTTAATGAAAAAACGTAATGTAAAATTAAGTTATTAAAACAATTTCCAGCTTTCTGGGAATTAAAGCATAGCACTACTCTTTTTTTTAGCTAATTTTACTCACAGACTATTGACTGATAGATTGGTAAACTCATCCAGTATATAGTTTGGTGGATTATTTCATTAGTAAGCTAGTCTCCTGCTTAATGAAAAATTAAAGTAAGAAGAAGGTTATCTATGCAACTAACCAGTTATAAGAAATAAAGATGTAGTTTGTGTGCTGTTGTGCAAAAGTAAACATGAAATTTTAAAAATTTATATGACTGATTAATATCAACCTGTTTTTCCTTTTGTAAATCTATTAGAAATAATTATATAATTAAAAACCTGATTGTCCCACAAAAATCTTTTGACAGGGAGCGATTCCGACAAGTCACAATTGCAAATTTAATTATTGCATAATTAATACCAGTCTAATTTTTGGCATTCACACAGTAAATTGTGGCTCTTTTAAAATAAACCATTTTTCTGACAAATTCTTCTTCTTCTTTCGCTTCTCCCTATAGTGCCTTTCAGCATAGGGAAGCGTCCAGCCAGGAGCCGAACTCATCCCGGTATCTTGCTAGGTTTCTGGCCTGTTGGAGATCTTTTTTTTACTAAGGCGATCGATGTAGTCCAGATAGGACGTCCTTGGGCGTCCTCAAGGTCTTTTTTCCATCCGGCATGTAGTCCATCATCTTGAGAGGATCTCCCTGGTCACTCATTCCGATAACATGGCCGAACCATTTCAGTTGCCTGATTTCCAGGAGCTCTTTTAGCGGGTCAATCTTCAATATTTGTCGAATCCTCTCGTTGCGAACTCAGTCTCTTCTTGTCTTCCCCATCACTCTTCTCAAGTACCTCATTTCTGACGCGGTAACTCTGCTTTCTTGTCTCTCCATCAATACCCAGCTTTCAGCTTCATACAGTATTATCGGCAGGTAGATTGACTTGAAGATGTGAAGTTTGACATTCCTGCCCACTTCTTCCTACAACAGTATTACATATCTGGTAATAAACCGCGTTTGCTGTGTTAATCCTATTGGATATTTCCGCGTCCATCTTCCCAGACCTGTCCATTACTGTACCGAGATAAGTGAAGTCAGTCACCTATTCCATTTCCTCCTCATTGCAGAATATGTGCACATCTTCTTCCTGCCGCCTACCCATTTGCAGGATCTTACTTTTATTGGCATTGATTGTCATTCCTTTTCGGCGGAGTTCTTCATACCATTCTGTCACCGTATGTTGCAGCTTTTCGACCAAGTCAGCAATCAGCACTACATCGTCCGCATAATAGGAGAAACTGGGTTTAGATTTCTTCGCCCTAGAAACGTCCTCTCAGTTCTTCTCCTACATATGGATGCCACCTCATCCAGGAATAGGAGGAACAGCAAAGGGCTCAAACTGTCTCCCTGCTTGACGCCCTTCGCCATGTTAAAATGGCCAGATTCTAATCCATTGAGTCTAACGATTCTTTTTGGCTCCTGATATGTCGATTTAATGGCCTCTACCAAGTTCTTTGGTATCTTCTTATTTTTGAGGGCAGCCCATATTTCCTCTCTTGGGACAGAGTCGAAAGCTGATTTGAGGTCCAGGAATGCAATGTACATATTCTTGTCCCGGTCCCAGGATTTCTGGAGGATATTTCGTAATATGACGACATGATCTTGAGTTTGTCGTTTGTCGAACCCCGCTTGTTCTCCAATTTGGTGCTCCACCAGTAGTCTAAGCCGACATTCCAGAATAGAGGTGTACAATTTGTAGATGACCGGTGATAGGCATATTGGTCAGTAGTTGGAACATTCAGCCTGGCATCCTTCCTTGTGGATGGGAATTACGATGTTATTTTCCCAGTCTGTTGGGATCCCAGGCTTTCTGGAAGAGAACGCTCCAATTCAGGGCCCCCATATTTCACCATTTCGACTACTATGTTGTCTCGAACTGGTGCTTTCCCTGTTTTCATTTTAGCTATTGCTCTTTCGATCTCTTCCTCTTCTATCATCTCGTCATACTCCTCCTCATTCCAAGGTCCATTCCGAGTCGTTGAATGGTGATCATTAGTACCGAATTGTTTCCTGTAATGCTGCCTCCAGACCTCCAGAATAGCTTTGTCTTCCGAGATCACCTTACCTTGTTCATTCGTCATGTTCCTTACTGCTTTGCTCTTACGCCCTCTCAAAGCTTTTATCTTTCTCCAGAAGAGTTTTATTTTCTCCTGATGGTCCTGATCCATCTTCTTCCCAAATTCCTCCCACGACTTCTGCTTCGTCTTTCTAACTGCCTCTTTTACCCTATTTCAAGCCACCACATAGGCCTGCCACTTCTCTGCTGACAAATTCAGCAGAGCAAAATGTTGACATTTTGAAGATGTTATCATAGTGAATTATTGCTAATTATTGGGGTACATGTTTCAATTATAGTACATTCCCCCGGAGTAAACGAAGATGGAAGCCAGACCTAGTGTGCTTAGGGCCAAGCTGCAACTATATTATTGATGTCCAGATAGTCAGCGACAACCCCAGAGGCATCCACTGGAGCAGGATAAAAGGCAACTAGTATAAAGACCTAGACTGTAGGATGGCAATGGGGTGTACAATGGAAGTGCTAGGTATGGATATTAAAGTACTCCTGATTATGATAACTGGAGGGAAATATGGTACACATGTTCATTTGAGGACATGGATTAATTGGGTATCTCGATGAGGACAATGAACACCACCACCCTGAGGGTTCTTAAGGACTCCTACCTGAATTATAGTCCACGGTTTAAACTATCTCATTTATAATGATATCCACCATCATCAGTAGTTTCTACCACATCCTCTTTCTTCTTACCCTAATTCAACATGCTGTAAAACTAAGGTCAAGCCCACTTGTCAAGACTATTAGCACTTCGGAATTAGTACCGTATTTTAATGTAATGATAATAATATTGTTATATGATTCTTGGATTTCAACATCCAAGACATAATGATAATGTTAAGATGGTAAAGGTAGCACCAAATTTTCCTTTAAACTATGCATGGACTTATAGGCTAATACACCAAATGATGTATGTACATACTACCAAATAAACTAAACTATCCCTGTAGGGCACAATATTATGAATCTCTCCAAAATGTTTTAGCTTGGTATTGGTAAGTCAACTTTTTGCATGCTAACTCCTGGACTTATAGGGAAGTTGGCTATTGTGTAGTTCAAAAGTCACCATTAAGATCAGGACCAGAGACTAACCAGGTTGTTGCCCATTCTTGGAACTGTATACCTGGTTTTAACTAGTTTTGGTCCTCCCTAGTTATTTTCTTTCTCCAGTACCTTTCATTTATGGTGAACACACCCCTGTCAACCATAGACATATGTATGACATCTGCTGCTCTGTCTAGACCTAAGGAAGCCTAAGGCTAGCACTAAGCATGACAAGGAAGTTACTCTACATAGAGATTGGTAGCTGATGCCAAATCAAATAGATATGTACATCGAGCAAAACCGGACATTCAAGAAGTACCAACCCAAGTGCGGTTTGCCATGAAAGGAAAAGGCAAAAATATGTATGAATGCATTTATGAGTTTTATTTATTTTCTTGATAATTTTATTTAAGATTCTAAGGTTTTTGTGTATAGTCTTGGTCTTATGTACATTTGTTTTATTTTAGTGTGCAAAACTGTCTGAGGATGAAAGAAAAAATTTGATTGGCCCTCTTTTTAAAACAGGATGGAAATTGGTAGAAAATCGTGATGCCATAATTAAAGATTTTAATTTTAAAAATTTTAATGAGGTAAAAGTTATTTTAGTGCTTTCATTTTGGTAAAAAGATTTGTTTAGCTAATAAATCCTTTCTTTTTAGGCTTTTAGTTTCATGTCTGGCGTAGCATTGACTGCTGAAAAAATGGATCACCATCCAGAATGGTTTAATGTCTATAACAAAGTTTCTATAACTTTATCCTCTCATGATGTAAATGGGCTCAGTTCAAGAGATGTGAAATTGGCAACATTTATTGATGATTTAGCTTCTAAATTTTTGTCATCTAAATAATCATGAAGTTATGATTGTTTAAGATGTATTTGGCTTTCTATTTTGTTTTTTTATACATTTTTATAAATAATAATTTGCTGTTTTGTAAAAATATAAATTGATTTTATGATTTGTTTTTCTTTCTTAATGAAGATTCCATATTTCTGCATTCAGTAGTCAGTGAAGTAATAGTCACTGATAAGCAGGAGTAATTAATGTTTCTTAAGTTAATTTTAAATTAAAAAATTACTGTAAGTGGCAAATTCTTTTCTATTTTTTAATGATTAATATACTATTTCCCTCATACCACTTAGTAATAATCCAATTTGAAATAATTCATTCAATCAAGCATGCAAAGAGTTCTATTTTTTGTGATATTATGACTATTTTCTGTATTTTTTTTAAATATTAATAATTGTTATGTATTTATTCTAACCAATCACTCCTAAATTATTATTTAATATTTACCCTTGATGGGTAAATTATTTAGCATTTAAATATTTGAACAAACATAAAACTATACCAGAGCAATTATGTAGGTATATTCATCTTATGTTGGTTTGTATTTGACAACTTGATTATTTCATATAATTTTTTATGATACAAAAGCTACCTTCGTCATATTTTAATTCACTGATTTGCCTTCGCAAAATAACTTCGATCTCGTCCCTTTCTTCTTGAAATTTGTCTCTAGATTTTTCATCATATCTCGCTGATTTCTGTTCCTTCAAATACCCCAAATGTATATCAGCGGTGGCATCATTAATAATAGCTTGATTTCTTGGTTTTATCCGTATCATTAGAAAATTCTCAATGGCTTCTAAAACGTTGTGTCGCGAGATACTTTTTAAATGTAACTCCCAAGCACTGTTATTGTCTTCTGCGAAAGGTGCAATATTATATTTCTTCCGAGACAGTCTGCGCTAAATCTATACTACGAATCTGTGCCAAATTCATGTAAACTCTCATGACAGCTGTAGTAGATGGAGTGGCGCCTTTTTTTCAAGGATTTCTTGACCAGTTCATCTGATCTTGATAGCGCCTATGACAATCTTGTATTTTTCCAATTGATCTAAGAGCAGGTTTAATGATCCGGGTCTATAAAAGTGACTATACGTTTCAATATCCAAAGTTATGAATCCTATGGGGATTGCCGGGTCGTTTCCTTTTAAGACTGATCACATCCGAGGTTGGTTTTGGTTTCACGATAGTTGTTGTTTCAGGTAGGGGGGCTATCTACTCTCTCTCCGTACCCTAGTCTGCTGATGGGGCTGCCATCTCTATGTATGCAGACCTGTTTCCCTATCCGGGGCGGCTACCTAGGGAAGGTGATCCTAGGGTGAGTACTGCATATGGCCTTTCTGTAGAGTGTGCTGAGTTTGTTATAAAAATTCTTTCAAAAATATCAACAACAAAAAATAAAGATATTATGTTTTTTGTAGTTACAGAATAATAAGAGTGAAACATTATGAAAAAAACTTCATTTTTTAAAACACTTTTATATAGTTTTTTTTGGCCCCTAGGAACGAACGCCGGGGCACCTGTCCAATATTTTTGGATGTTGAACCACCAAAAAAAAATTTAATCTGTTTATGGACATTTTGCTTCTTCTTGACAATTTCGTGAAGATCAATTATCTTGTCTGCTACCAATGCCCTCATTTCCTTTCCTCTTTCATCACTCGAAATAATTAGATGTATAGTTTCGAAATGGGACAAAAATGGCCTTTTCTTTGCTAGAATAAGCCAAGCTAACATGTTTGGGCAATCCGATTACAGTTTTTGAATTCCGAATAGCCTTCCACAAACTCTTCTGTCATTTGTTCTTAAGAGTCTAATAGTTTTTTAAATCATTTCTTCATTTCAAATCCTTTCACTAAGAAAATTTAACATGTTTCTTGGATTCCAATGACTGCGTTTAATATCTGTAATTAATTCTATATTTCTAGGCAGGTATTAAAATTTTAGAATGTCACTCATAAATCTGTTTGGGTGTATAATGGATATGACAAGAAGTGTGATTTGGAGGACATAAATCTTTACTCCTACTGCTTCACTGATTTATATTTATTGTACATCTATTAAATGGTGGTGTGTGATGCTTCTGTTTACTAACAATGTTATCCTCCAACTATGCTAGTTTCAATTATATTGACGATATAGTTTATCAAGGCTTTGAGGAAGAACGTGAATGGCGCTCTGTTGGTCCGTTGCCGTTAGTTATAGTATGAAATGTAAGTGGATCTTTTTTATAGGTAATCTTGAACAACTTTTGTTTGAAAAATGCATATTTCTAGCATTAAGAAAGCCAACATATAGCAGGGTTTTTTTGAAACCGAAAATGCCACTGGTTTGACGCACCGTAGGTCCGTTATCGTTAGTTTTAGCTCAAAATGAAACTTGACCTTGTTTGTAGGCAATTTTAAGGGAAACTACATTCGTCTGAAAATTGTTCCAATAAAATACATATTTATTGGAAAAAAAATATGCTTTTTTAAAAGTTTATTTTGGCTAAAATCATAATAAAGCTACCGATTACGATTTCCGTATTATGATATTGTTAATCTACGCAAAAAAGCGAAAAAAATGACACCAATGCAGAATTTGCCGCAGAATTGAGCCAATAGTTTCTAGTAGCTAATGCACTGCAAGGGGCATCGAAACTTTTGGCAGGTTACATTGACACCTCCACTATGTCCTTGGGGCTATTACTAGGGATGGCAAAAAAAAAAGAAAAAAAATCATAATCATGTAATATCAATGTTACCGATGCATCGCCTTAAAAAAATCGATTTTTTTTTCTTTATTTCCTGTAAAAGAATCTAAAAATGGAAATTTTTACATTATTATATTATTTTTTATCTCAACAATTTTATTTGCACTTGTGAAAATTATTACAATCCACAAATGAGCTATTTTGTGTTGAGCATGGTATGGGTAGACATGAGGGTGGTAAACCCTATGTACAATATACCCTATGCATTATAACCCTATGTAACATACCTTAATGAAGCATTAAGGGGGAGTGTTGAGATTCAATGTTACTCTTATCTTATCATCTCAATGTTGTAACCTCCTCTTTGTTGTTATCTTGTTCTGGTGAAATGTGATCATTAATAAAACAGTGTGTTCTCTATCTATCTACGTGGCGATACAACCCTGGGTGGGCCCTGGTCTCCTCAATGAGCCGCCGCCATTCGGCCCGATTTTGTGCTGCCGCTCTCCAGCTTCTGATCCATAGCAGGCTTCATGCGTCCGCTGCCACTCCATCAACCCATCGAAGCCTTGGCCTACCAGTCCGTCGTGTACTGTGAAGGGCGGTGTCCACTACTTTTCTAGGAATTTGATGCTGTCATATGCACTTTTAAAGACGATAAAAAGGTGGTGTGTACGGATTTAATATTCATGACCCCTTTCCAAAATTGTCCTGAGGGTGAACTTTCTCGGTTTGATGCTGTCATTTGCACTTTTAAAGTCGATAAACATGTGGTGTGTAGGGATTTTATATTCATGACCCCGTTCCAAAATTGTCCTGAGGGTGAATACTTTATCAATAGTGGATCTGCCTTTCCAGAAGCCAGTCTGATATTTCCCGATTTTCCGTTCCGAAAATGGAGCAAGTCTGCTGAAAAGGACATTCGAGAGGATCTTGTAGGCACAAGATAATAGGGATATTCAACGATAATTCGTGCAGTCAACTTGGTCTCCTTTCTTATGGAGGGGACATATTATAGCATTAGCCCATTGTCGTGGTACTCTTTCCTGGTCCCAAATTGTTAGGACCATATCAGATAGTGTTCTATGCAACTCATCTCCCCCATACTTGAAGAGCTCGGCTGGTAATCCATCCGGTCCCGGCGCCTTATTGTTTTTGATGCGAAGAATTGCATCCATTACTTCCTCAAAGTCCGGGGGCTCGATATCACCAAGATCGTTAGGCATACCCTCTCCAACAATGTCGCCTGCCTCTATATCCTCAATAACCGCTTCCTCATTTAATAACAATTGGAAGTGTCTAACCCACCGATCCAGTATATCATGCTTATTGGTAAGCAGTGTCCCATTTCTTTCTTGAGTTCCCATGCTTGAGTCCTAGGCTTAAAAACGGCACATCCTCTATTGACCTTCTGGAAAATTTTCCTGCTTTCTTTTACATTCCAAGGGGCCTCCATATCCTCCAGCCCCCTTCTCTCCCAGGCTCTCTTCTTATTCATGAGGAGTTTTTTCTCCAGCCTTTTTTATTTCTATATTCCTCCGTGGCTCTCCTGGTGAAGAACTTATTTAACGTGTTCCTGTATGCTTCATTCTTTGCATCGTCGAACCATTTACCTCGAACCTCAAGAGCCTCCTTCCCAAGGATTTGTTCCGCTGCACCGTCCAAGGCCTTTTCCAATTGGTCCCAGACATCCTGTACACTTTCGACGTCAGCAACTCTGAGCCCGTCTCTCACCAATTCTTCCATTTTCTGATGAAATGCTTGGCAGCTTTCTGGGTCCTTCAGCTTTCTGATGTTCTACCTTTTGCACCTTTTTGTCCTGTGGCTTCTGACGGTGGCAATCCTGGCTCTAATTCTTGATATTACAAGGTAATGGTCGGAGTCGACATTGTATATACTGTGACATTGTTGTCGACATCGATATATTGTGTGGAATTTCTTCTCCAACAGCCCATGACCGGTCCAGCGGATCTCCTGAATAGCGGTAATGTCAAGTCTATATTTGTCCATTTCTGAAAGGACTTGAAGCCCACCTGGTCTATATAAAGTTAAAATGTTCCACATTCCTAATCTGAAGTCCATATGACGGTTTTTCCGTGTCTGTTATCATGTGATTTGCCAACTATTTCTCGTTGAGGTCTCGGGATGAAGAGATTTGAGAGGGGAGGGTTATCAGCCCTCGCCCTCCTAGTCAGGTGGAGGGGCTGCCTCCTCAGAGCCTCCTGACAGGCTCATACAGTGTGTTCTCTCGTTCAAGCTTTCTTTTCTTCCTTTTTCCCATAAATCATTAACATCCTGCGCCTATAAGATACTGTCTCGCATTTACGCGTCTCTAACCATGGCAATTCTAGAAATATGCATTTTATCAAAAAAAGTTACAAATAAAAAATTTTCAAATTAAGATTACCTATAAAAAAGGCCCAGTTATATTTTATGCTAAAACTAACGGTAATGAACCGACAGAGCGTCAAACATGTACAGTTTTCAGTATTTCAAGAAGAAACCTGCTGTAAGTGGGTGGTCTTTTTTCTAGAAATATGCATTTTATCAAATAAAGTTTCAAACAAACTTGTTCAGCTAAAGATAACCAATAAAAAAGGCCAGTTACATTCTCAACTAACGACGCTCTGCGGAGCGTCAAACTTGTGAAATGTTAGTTATTTCAAGAAAAACCTGCTTTTCGCAACCTTTACGTTCAGTATTTTGCGTAGGATACGAATATGATGATCCGTAAATCGAAATTAGTTTCACCTGTAGATCGCCTCAAAAAAGATCCTGTTACATTTAAAGCTAAAACTAACTATAACGGACCTACGGAGCGTCCAACTTGTGAAATTTTCGGTTCGAAATTTCGAAAATTTGCGAAAACGCAAACCAGGAGTCTTTTGCCATCCAGTAGAAAGTTCTAGTTCCTTCCACCACTTGTTATTACTTCCTTATTTTATTTATTATTTTGATAAATTATTGGGTCAAATTAACTGTACTTATTGATTACTTTCAAGTAGGGTCGGATCTAGGAGGGGAGGGGGAAGTAGTCACTTGGCCCGGGTGGCAAAATCTAAGAGGCGTTAAATTTCGTGCGGAATTTTATTTTAAGGTTATCTTACAAATATTTGTTCCTACTTTTTAATTGTTTTGACCTTAATTCAGTCAATGAAATGAGTTAACGTTATGAAAAGAAGCTATTTATTTCGAATTTATTATCTATAGCACTGTTATAAAAGTGTTGACTTTTGGTGGACTGAGGAGGGGCGGAAGTAAAAAAAGGGACGGCAAAATTAAGCTTATTCCCCCAAGAAAAAAATTCTAGTCCCGGCCATGCTTTCAAAAAGGAATTAGTTGCTAGTGTTCTGGTAAAATATTAATTTAGCTATGTATTGAGGATATGAAAAGGGAATATATTTTTATCGTAAGTAATAATTAAATAGAGTTTATTCAATTTTTATTATATATATATATATATATATATATATATATATATATATATATATATATATATATATATATATATATATATATATATATCGACCAAATCCTTTCCTGGAAACCCCACATCGCTCAAATTTCCCGACGGTCATTAAATTTAATTATTCCATCGTTCTCGACATCTTCTTCCGCAACCTACCCACAAACTTCTTGTATCCTCTCTTCTCTTTTCCCACTTTGACTATGGGTGTGTGGTATATGGGGGACTCTCGAATGTGCTCGAGGACAGATTACGGCGGATTATGAACTGCTTTTTGAGATTTTTCTTCGGCACCTCGAAACGGGCTCATGTGTCCCACCTTCACGGTGAGTTAAAGTGGCTCTTCCCCTCCAACCGTAGACAATATTTCCTGGGATCTTTCCTATTCCAAACTATCATCACTCACCACCCTCCCTACGGCTACAGCCTCCTACAATTCAAATCCTCGGTCCACGCAGTGGAAATAAGATCTCGCCTTTCTGATCTCCATACTCCCTCCCGCAGAGCGTTCCTTTTTCGCCCGCACCTCTACCCTTTGGAATTCCTTTCCTTCTAATATCCGCCATGAAGCATCTCTATCCTCATTCAAATCTCTCCTTTTCCAACACCTTTCTCTCCAAAATGATGCTCTCTAATTGCGAAATTTCAGTTTAGGATTAAAATCTGGATCAGAAATGAATAATAGTTTTTTAATGTACAAAATTCAACTTTGCTAATCAACTTATTATTTTTTTATTTTTCATTTTCTCTCTTTTTCTTTTCTTTTTTTTTTCTTCTTTTTTTTGTTCAAATTAATTAATTTTTCGAGAAAAGGTTTCATTTTATTTGCTTATTTATTTTAAGGAAAATATTGTAAACATTAACCGATCTGTATTTTGTAGTCTTATGGCCAGATATTGTTTCTGTTTTATTGGTTCAATCATGTTATTCTTAAGGGACTTCCCAGAATAAACTTGTTCTTCTATCTATCTATATATATATATATAGATAGATAGATAGAAGAACAATATATATATATATATATATATATATATATATATATATATATATATATATTAAATGCAGTCATTCTACTTCAGCTAATTTGAAGCAATAATTTATTAAAAAAATAAATAAAATATGGAAAGAGTAACAAGTGCTGGAAGGAACAAGAACTTTCTGTAGGATAGTAAAAGACTCCTGCTTGCGTTTTTGCTTAGCCGGTGGACATTCGAAATGTTTCAATACCTACCCAAAGCCCGTAATTATCCCAAATTTAGTTTCCTTCTACCAGTTTTTTTTTTCATTTTAATAAGTTAAATTAGCAGAATATAAAGTTCGCGAAAAGTAGGTTTTTCCGAAAAAAACAAACATTTCCCAAGTTCGACGCTCCGCAGAGCTTCGTTAGTTGAGAATGTAACAGGCCTTTTTTTTGTTTTAATGTTGAGCAACCATTATTTGAAACGTTTTTTGATTAAATGTATATTTCCTGAAAAAAGATACCCCACTTACAGCAGTTTTTTTCATGAAATACCGAATATTTCACAAGTTGGACGCTCCGTAGGTCCGTTATCGTTAGTTTTAGCTTAAAATGTAACAGGACCTTTTTTGTAGGCTATCTATAGCTAAAACTAATTTCGATTTCAGGATCATCATATTCATATCCTACGAAAAATACTGAACGTAAAAGTCGCGAAAAACAGGATTTTCTTGAAATACCTAAAATTTCACAGGTTTGACGCTCCGTAGGTCCGTTATTGTTAGTTTTAGCTTGAAATGGAACTGGGCATTTTTTGTAGGCAATGTTAAAGGAGACAACATTTGTATGAAAATTTTCCCGATAGAATACATATTTCCTGAAAAAATAAAAGAAGGCTTTTTTTTAAAGTTTATTTTGGCTAAAATCACAATGAAGCTACGGATTTCAATTTCCGTATTATGATATTTGTAATATAGGCAAAAAATTACACCAATGCGGACTTTACCGCAGAAGTGAGCCAATTCACTTAAAAATCAGAGGCTAGCCGATCGACTATGGTCATGATGAAGGAGGCTACATCATAAGCAGACACCCTTTTAATTTTCAAAGACTTTCTTTTTCATTTAGGAAGCTTAAGCAAATAAATTACTTTCTTCAATTAAGCAAATTAAAATGTTTATTTTGATTATGGTTTTCTCAAGAGGTATAATTTATATATCAAAGAACAATTGAGCCATCAATAATTATCTCTTAAATGTAAAAAAATTGGAAAGGTCAAAATTAAAAAAAATTAAATAAGTTTAATAAAACTGGTACACAATATTGTGATATGGAAGAAGATTCTTAGTGCATGCAATTGCACACAAATAAGCAGGCATAAAATATATAACATTTTTTCAAATTTATATATATATTATATATGTATATATTTTACTAATATAAAAAGGTATAAAAGATCTATTTCCCAACAACTGGCTGGCTACAATATTACAAACATTTTATTGATCTTGAAGTTCAGATTTCAAAAGAATTATTAGACTTTTTAAGATTATTGAAATGACAATATAGTCAAAACTGGCTTCATTTAACACAAGATGCTGATATCATACTATAAAATTAGAAATTAAATAAATAATTCAGAAACTATAAAATGCCTACCAGTAAAGATAATATAATCAAAATACAGAATTGCAGTAAATTAATAACATTAGAATATAAATGTTTATATTCTAGAATCATTAATTAATTTAACTATTATTAATCAATTTTCAATACATTTTTATATTTCATATATTTTTTAAAAATATATATCTAATATAATTAATTTAAAAGTTTTGTTTCTAATTATTCATAATCTTTTGTTAAATTAAACACATTACTTTGATTAATATTCAAGTAACTACGGATACTTTAATAAATATTACATTCTCTATGAAATTCACACCAGATCAAAATAATTTTGTCTCTTTTACATTCATTGTATAAATAAACTTACTAGCTAAAATAAAAAATAAATAAAGATCTATTATTCGAGGTTATTCAAACAAGTTTTGCTTTTGTTTTTTGTTTAATTTTACAAACATTTATACACATGAAAGTTTCAAATTAAAAACTTCTCAAGTTTTTTTTGTTTCCCATTTACAATAAATTTATAAATAAATATTACACATTTATACATTTAGTTTCAGTAAGAATGAGGCCACTTTACAAAAACGGCCATATTTTTTACAATGATAATAATAATAATACAAAATGTATATTTACAATAATACATTAATATTTTCTACAAAATCCAATCTTTAAAAATATACATGAATCAATAACTGATGAACTAACCTGGCAATACTTCATCCATAAATAATGTTAATCACATACACAAACATAGAGGGTTAATTACAAATATACAAAACATATTGCAGCTTTAAACTGTAACACTAACTATTTAAAATCATTAAATAAAAAATGAATACTAATAATAATAAGAAAAGAATAAAGGAAATTAATCATTGCTTAAACGTTAAATTCAATGGTAACAGCTATAGGATGGAACAGTACAGAGAAAAAAATAAATATATATATATATATATATATATATATATATATATATATATATATATATATATATATATATAACACCAATACATTTAAATTCTAAGCCATTTGAATTATCATATATTATTTTGAATCTTTAAATTGAAATAATTTTTGTAACATAAATATTCTATGAATGATAAAATATTACTGATACTGATTTTGAAAAAGTTTCTTTTGTGGAATATTAATGCATTTATTTTTCTCAGAATCGCAAGGTGTGCTAATTTTTTTTTTTCAAATTGAACAAAAAAATTCAAAATCTGAAGAATTCATAAAAAAATAAATAAAAATGTTGAAAAGAAAAGGATGCCAAAAAACTACTAATATTTCTAAAAGACCTATATTACAAAACAAAGGTCAAACAGCCAAGTTCACTTTCTATCATAAAACAACAGATAGTAACTATGAACTGTTGTTGGATTTATTTTATAACCATATTACAAGGAATATTGTAAGGCACTAATGCACTATTTTTCAAAAGAATTTTTGCTATACAAATGGTTCTAAAATAAAACCATAAAGTTTAAGTTTAATTTAAACAGCTTTCTTAAATGATAGATCATTGAAGAATCTCTTTGTTCATCAGACTAAGCGATACCATATATAGTAAAGAAAAAAAAAAGGTAGTTGGCATACCTTTCTGATAATAAAAAAAAAATAGAGGAATATACCTTAAAATTAATAAGAATTACTGAGTACAATTTTTGTTTGTTTATTTATAGTTTTCATTATAAAAAAAATAAATTAAAAAAACCAAACAAAGCATATAACTTTAGTCACTAAAAGTGTGTGTGGTTTGTGTCTATCTAAAGCCCAGGAAAATTAACACAATTAAATGAGATTTAATTATTTTACAAAATTTAACTAAAAATCAAGTTTAGGCTAATTTAGAAACAATCAAGGTCGTTTGAAAGAAATAACTTTTTAGAAAATGTGGGAATTAATACTACAATTGTAACAAGAATTGATACTACAATTGTTCAAAATATAATTTATCATTAAAAAACTATTCCCTTCATAAACTAAAATGGATATCTATAAGTATGCTTTTCATCAAAGTTTTATGTATGAAAATATGAAAACATAATAATTATTATTAAAGGGGTTATCATGGACAAGGAAGAAGGAAAAAAAAAATGAGTATGTGTTTATAATATTAAAATTGTATCACTGTATGTAATATTTTACAAATGCATTATTTTATATGTAGAACAAAGTTCTACAATTTAAGTGAAAACACTATAGTTTTAGAGACATGTAGCATGTAGCAGCATTAACATATTTTTAAAGGTGTTACTTTTAATGAAAGGATGACAAAATTTATAGTCATTAATGTAAATGAACTGCAAATATGAGTGTGTGTGTGTGTGTGTGTAATTATATATAAATATATAGAGATTATTATTTTTTTCCTCTTTATAGGGACCCTATGAAGAGATATTTAAATTTGTGTGCAATAAATAAGCGTCATTCCAAACGGGAATACATTATATCCACAACATTTGTGTGTGCTAATATATATATATATATATATATATATATATATATATATATATATATATATATATATATATATATATATATATATATATAGACGCACTCACATACATATAAATGTGTGTTGGTGCTAATTAACACAGAGGTAATTACTAAATCAACTATAGAACAATAAAATATCAAACACATTTTATGAACTACCACCTTCATCTAAGTGTTCAGCTGTTCCCATTATTTGAGATAGAGTGGGATAAAATGCCAGAGTAACAGCCAACACTAGCATAATGCATGGTAGGGCGAATATTAGATTCTGAAAAGTAAAATTAGCAAAACATTAATAGATATACATGTATATATGTATAAAATAAATGTTAATCCATTAATGAGATAAAACAACCAAACAAAATTTCTAAGGGTTCTTCAAAACATTAATCTTTTACTATATATGCGTAAGTTTCTAAACTCAACACTTATTCCATCGATACCGATTGAATATATCAGGAATGGACAGTTGGGATTAGAAATAACTTGTTTGATTCAAGTGGAAATTTACTAATCAGAAGGTAACAAACCATATAGATAAACTTTATAGATAAATTTATTCAACAATATAATTTTACAATAGTTTTCCTTTTTGTGTTAGTACAATTAAATATAAAGAATAAAGAAACCGCCAGATGGTTTCCATCAATGAGTTTAGAGGCAGTCTGATGGATTTGCAATGCCATCGATGAGTCTAATGGTGAGTTTAGAAACTTATCCTATAAGTAAGGTATCACCAGTATCTTAGGTTATAAAAATTTAGCAAATCAGTTTTGGGAGAACTTGGTTGTGTTAATATATTTTTCCAAAATTAAATACAGAGCACTCCTGCTTAACCAGCTCTCCAGATTAACTTTTTTTTCAAAAAGCAAAAAGACTATGCTGCTAAGAAAATACAAACTTCGGTAAAACAAAAAAATAACTGACTTTCTGACTACTATTAAAAACTGAACGATTGTTTATACACTTAAATAATCATGTGTCTAAAGAAATTTTTATTTAAAGTCGTAATAAATTTAACTTCAACATATAATAATATAAATCTGACCTATATATATATATATATTTTTTTTTTTATATTGTATTTTAATTTTTACTTAATATGAGTTAAATTGATATTGGAGTTTTTTCTTTTATACACTCTTCCGCTTAAACGGCCATGTTTCAGTCCCGACTAGGACGAATAAGCAGGTGTCTACTGTAATAAAAAAAGTTTTCCTTTTTCCTAAGAGTTTCACTATTTTTTTTTTAAACCATATTACTCACCCAGGTAGTTTAAAGTTTTAATAGACTCTAAAAAGAATTATTACAATTCCTAAATGAAGATATTAATTATTAAAGTTTTACAGTAAATTGCAATCTCACAAAATAGAAAGCAATGTTGTAAATATATACACATTTCACAATTAACATTAATCCATAAAACATTAATTTATTTATCTTTACTAACACATTAAACATAACTTCTCAAAAGAGGTCAAAACTTTCTTCTGACTAGTTCAAAAGTTTAAATAATACAATATACATTGAAACTAATTATACGAATTCAGATTTTATTGTATAAATAATAATTTTAACTGATTTTATTAGGTTTCATTAGGGGAAATTTTTTTTTTTTTTTTTTAAACAAGGGCCTATGCTTATACAGAAAGAATTATTGTTAAGGTGGCAGGGTATAGGGGAGGGAGGGGGTTGAGGCATGTCTCAATATGGGGAACCTTTGGCTATAGCACATTCTATAAAAAGGTTGCTTTAGTGAATTAGAAATAATTACTTAAGTGGGATAATACATGATCCCATCACAGAAAATTCAGGCTCTTGATGGAATTAAGTTGTTACCTCATTCTACATACACTCTGATGTTCTCCAACCCCAGTTTATCATTAGTTTGTATCAATCACCCTTTTTCATTCGGACCAAAAAGTCTCTATACACTTAAGGTAGGTAAAAGTGCCCCAGAGCGACAAATGCCTGTCGACTTACACATTTGTATATCCTCTCAAATTGGTATTACCTAAGTTTCAGACCTCTAGTGCTCTCCTATGCCCCATAATTAGCCAAACTATCTAGAAACGCTGTAATTGTTTCTTTTTTTTATAAGCGCTATACACCAGAAACATTTCTCAATTCTACCATAAGCCATGGACATCATGAACTATCAAAAGGAATTTTTGGGTCATGTCCCAACTTTTAGAACATTGCCTTCTATTGTTTTTTTCCCTGAAAAACTAAAACTATTCTAAAATGGTATGAAAATTTGGAGAAAAACGACTATAACTCCAGAGTTCTTGAGCCGGACAAAGTCATAGGGTATCTTTCCTAAGCCATATTGACACCCTCAATTTTTTTCAGATTTTTTGAAGTGGCAGTATACAGACTGAAATTTTTTAAAGAAATTGTGCATTTCTTATTTCAGGGCAGGACCAAATTAAGGTACCCATTTTAGAAGAAGGTATGAAAGTGAATTATGAAAATATAGAATATTCAATGTAAAATAAGACTTGCACACCGCTCCTTCAAAAATAGTGACATTTTATTCAAGAAAAATCCCAAAAACTTCCCTCGATTCATTTTCATTTCGTGCTTAATATCATGAAAACAACCAACCATACGAAAAATATTATGATACCTTTTTTTAAAGAAAATTAAATTTACTAAAATTTGAACCCTAATAGAGCTCCTTACGTTAACTAGTCCCTGTGATAAAGTATTTCAAAAAATACATTGTACACGATTTTGACTTTATGCAATGCAGTCATATCTCGAGAAATGTTAGATTTCTCCGGAACCATTGGATGTGCAGATGTCTATTACCACCCAAATAAGGGCTAGTTAAATGCATTATAAAGTAGTTAATAATGATTATGGTCGTAGGAAGAACAGTTTCCATGATAGCCAAATAAATTCACAGAATGGTGATTTCTCATTTTTTGGAAAAAAAAATTGTATTTTTGAAACTATGTATCTCGGGAACTAGTAAACATAAAGGGCTATTAGGGCTCAAATTTTAACAAATTCAATTTTCTTTAAAAAATATACTAATAATGTTTTTTGTGTGGTTGGAAGTATCTAAGATATTGAGCATGGAATGAAAAATGAACTAAATTTTTAGTTTTTTCTTGAATAAAATGTCACCATTTTTGAAGGTAGCAGCTTTGGAACGGCATACAAGGATTATTTTACTTAGAATGTCCTATATTTTTGTAATTCAGATTCAAACCTTCTCCTAAAATGAGTAGCCTATTTTGGCTCCGGCCCTCCCTCCCCCTTCAGTGTTATATTTAGAGAATGGTTTATCATGAAAAAAAATTAATAGGACCAAATTTGTAGAGAATTTAATTTTCAACAAGTTTTATAATAACATCTAACAATGTGGGATGAATAAAAAACGAGCTTTACAAAAAAAAAAAAAAAAAGATTTTGGTAATTTTTTGACCTTTGAACTTTAATAAATTGAGACGCCAACACAGGATAACCCGTCCTATTTGTCCTAATATGATAGGAAAGGACATTAAACCCCAATAAAAAAATTAAAAAGTAACTTTTTAGCCAACATTTAGAAAGTCATAATAAAGGTTCATGCAAATTTTCAGCTCAGTATCTTCCATTCCGAAGTTAGACTCTTATTTGACTGGGGCTACCATCTATGGATGAAAGCCGTGTTGCCAAAGGACTGGGTAAAGGAATAATGGTGAAAATGCCAAAAAAGGGAGACCTTACAGAATGTAGCAACTGAAGATCATGCTTCTCTCCGTTCCTAGTAAAGTCCTGTACAGGATTATCTTAAGAATTCAGCCCGAGGTTAAAAATACCTTAGAAGAGAGCATCACGGTTTTAGGCCGAATTGTTCCTGCAAAGATTTAATAAATACCGTGAGGATAATTTTGGAGCAATCTAGAGAGTACCAGAGGGGGCCCTCTCTATATGGTGTTTGTATATTTCATGAAGGCCTTTATCAGCATGGACAGAGGCAGTTACTCTGTAAAGATGGCAGATCTCAGAAAGGATTCTGAAACTCATTCAAGCTATGTATAGGAAGTTTCAATACTGCGTGGCTCACAAAGGGAATCTCTCTGAATATTTCTGAACCACAAAGGGGGTTAGACATGGCTGCTTGCTGTCACCTCTATTGTTTATACAGGTGCTGGATGAGGTCAAGAGGTAGATTGCAGCAGGAAGGCGGCGAGGAATCCAGTGGGTTCTCCAAAAAAGACTGAAAGGAGTCGAGTATGTGGATGAAACATGCGAAATGGCTAATAGATTCTCGGACATCCAGGGAAAGATGCAAAACCTGGATCGGAAGGCATGAGGTTGTGAACTGATAATTAATGTTTCCAAAACAAAGACCATGAGGATAAATGCCAGAAATGAGGAGAAATCACAATCCAAGGCCAAATATTTGAAGAAGTTGAGGCTTTCCCATACCTTGGAAGTGTAGTGGCAATAGATGGAGGAGCTGACAACGATGAGTTACCATTTCATGAAGTAGGGTTCCTAAACCACTCCCAAGTTTTGTGTGGATCGGTGGAGTCGTGTTTAAATTATGGCATTTTTTGCTATTTTAAAAAATAAAATTAAAGGCCCGAAAGAAGGCGAAAATTTTGAGAAAAAATATTTTATTTTTCAATTGCTTTGAAAATTCATAGCTCTTTTGGTTTTTGTAATTTTGTGCACATATTGGAGTCATTTAATACAATCGACGATATTTTTTCTTATTTTGAAATCCATGGAGAGCAAAGGCAGAAAACAATAATATAAAAAATTGTTGAAGTTATATAAAATATATTTTTTTTATTGCCTCCTAGGTTGCATCAGCAAGAACCCTCAGATACATGTTTCATGTTTTAGCTTCTAGTATGACCAACAAAAGTTTCATTGAAATCAGTGATCCATAGCCTAATTGTTTTAAACTTCAAGAAATGCACAATTTCTTTCAAAAATTTAAATCTGTAGCACCACTTCGAAAAATCTGAAAAAAATTTAGCGTGTCAATATGGCTTAGATAACGATAACCTATGACTTTAGTTTGCCCAGCTCAAGAACCTGTAGAGTTATATTTGTTTTTCTCCAAATTTTCATACAATTTTTTGAGTTTTTCCGGGAAAAAAAGCAATAGAATGCAATATTCTAGTATTAAATAAATTCTAATTGTTAGGGAAGTTAATATATTGTGATACATTAATTTGTGAAGGACAACTTCCCATTGACCTTTAACTATATATTAAAAAAAAACATTTTTATAATATTGTTGTCAGCATTTCGAAGTACTCCTCCGTCATCAGAATCTTTGTTTTCTACAATACAACATCAAACAATTAAACTAATAAATATTCACACCTTAATTTACAATATATCTTGTTAATATTTAAATTTGTTTAAATATTACCTTTAAATTACACAATTCCCTCCCCATGTCCCGACATCTGTACCATTTTACTTCGTCAATCATTAATAGTTTCATTATAAAAATTATTCTGGAGAGTGACCTTTATTTTATGTCCTTGTCACACACATTGTACTATCATTGAAAATGAACTTTGTACTAATCCCTGTTGTCATATGCCTCCCCATCCATTCTCTTCATACTTACTATTATTATGTTTGTTTTACAACTTTTCTTATTATTCTATTCTATATATTTAAATCAATGTACCTTTTGTTAAATTTTAAATCATAAATTATTTTATATTTAGTTTATTAATTATGTCCGCATAATGGCTTTTTAAATTAACCGCATCTGTCTTGAAATTAACTACCTTATTTATGTTTTTTGCAATGTGTATTTATTCCAATGTTTTTCTATTTTTTTCGGTTTCTAATATTTCGGGTTTATCAAAATTAAATTTGTGATTGCTTATTATACTATGATGGGCCAAAGCTGTGATATTTCTATTTTTACTGTTTTACAATTACTGATGTGCTGCTTAATTCTGGTCTGTAACTTTTTAGAGGTTTCTCCAATATAGGTCACCTCACAGTTGCTACAATCTATTTTACAAACCACATACTTTCTGTCAATTATTTTTATTTTATTCTTCATTTTGCTTAAATGTTTTTCTAGTTTGTTATCATTGTATGTTCCTAGTTGTAAGTTTGTATGGTCATACCCCACCAATGTCTTTTTTATTTTTTCAGTTAGTTCCGGTATATAATTCATTTTATAGAATTTTATTTTGTTTATATCCTTTTTTTTAAGATCATTATTATTTTGACTAACATCCTTTTTATTGTTTTTATCTTGGTTATCATTATCAGTATAGTATTCGGTAATAGTTTTCTGTTTTGTTTTCTTTAATTTTTTCTCTTTATTGCCTACATGTTTAATTATTTTTGTTTTTGATCTTATTTCATCTTTGCCATTTTTATTATCGACACTACCCATATCGTTACTGTCATTGTTGTGATTGCTATTATATGGATAAAAATTCTCTTCTAACATATCACAAATTATTGCTTTTATCTCTCCTATATGATTTTTATCAGTTAGTTCTTTAGCTCATTTTACTAGATTGTTAGCAACGTTGAACCTCTGCCTAAAAGGATGGTTCGAGGAAAAATTCAACATTACATAACTATTGGTATTTTTCTTGGTCCATTTTGTTGTTATTTTATTGTTATTTAGCATTATATTCATATCTAAAAACCTAATGTTATTTTGAGATTTTTCTATTGTAAATTTTATTCTATTATGGTAACTATTTAAATGTGCCAGTATTTCTTCATAGTGTAAACAGATAGGGAAAACAGCTTTGGCCCATCATAGTATAATAAGTAATCACAAATTTAATTTTGATAAACCCGAAATATTAGAAACTAAAAAACATTGGAATAAATACACATTGTGAAAAACATAAATAAGATAGTTAATTTCAAGACAGATGCGGTTAATTTAAAAAGTCATTATGCAGACATAATTAATAAACTAAATAAAAAAAAAATTATAATTTAAGATTTAACAAAAGATACATTGCTTTAAATATATAGAATAGAATATTAAGAAAAATTGTAAAACAATCATAATAATAGTAAGTGTGAAGAGAATTGGTGGGGAGGCATATTACAACAGGGATTAGTACAAAGTTCATTTTCAATGATAGTACAATGTGTGTGACAAGTATATAAAAGAAAGGCCACTCCCCAGAATAATTTTTATAATGAAACTATTAATGATTGACAAAGTAAAATTGTACAGATATCCGGACATGGGGAGGGAATTGTGTAATTTAAAGGTAATATATAGAAAAAATTTAAATAGTAACAAGATATATTGTAAATTAAGGTGTGAATATTTATTAGTTTAATTGTTTGATGTTATATTGTAGACAAAAAAAATCCTGATGACGAAGAAGTACTTCGAAACGTTAACAACAATATTATAAAAAAGTTTTTTTTTAAATATATAGTTAAAGGTCAATGGGAAGTTGTCCTTCACAAATTAAAGTACTGTGATATTCTAAATATTGGAACGAGACCCAAAAATTCCTGTTAATAATTCATGAGGACCATAGTAAAATGGTATTTTAATATTTCTTGATCACAAGCAATCTTTTAATATTATATGTGCATGGTTAGAAACCCAGCCTTGCTTTGAGATGCCATGGCAAATTGAATTTAATTTGAATATTTAAGGCCGTATTCAAAGTGTTATAAGTCATATAAAAAGATTATTCACAACCAAGTATAGTAAATTTTAGAGCGATCCAATTTTTTAAAACGAAATAATTGAGTTTTAGAGCGATCTGAAGGGTAAATTGACCTATATATAATAAAACAGTGTTCTTCTACGGAGTGAAGTATATTAACAGAATTTTTATTCAAAACTGGCGTCAGCACTTTAAAAAAAAACCCATATTCAAATTTTCAAGCGAATCTAAAAATAAAACTTTGCTAATTTCAAATATTTTTTAAGATTCAAATAATCACTCATAAAGCAGGAACCCTTCCAACAATTTAAACTAAATTTGTGGCATTGGTAAAGGTCCTTAAACTACACGATTTGCTTTAACCGTAGTGTTTCTACGTGTTTTAGAATCAATATTATCTGCAAAAAACTTCAATTTTGTTTTTATATAGTAATCCCCTTTTTTTACACAGACCTTCAAAAATAATGCAATAATTTTTTATATCTATGAAAAGAAGAAACTTCTCTTTTTAACGAGTTCAAGAACGTCGATATCAGGTAAACTGAAGACGAGATACACAGCTTCAAACCCAAACTTAATATTGTGGCTTTCAAAATTTTGAGAACCCTCTTAACTGAAAAAAACAAACATTTTTTGTTTTCGATGATTTTTTCAACATTAAGGTTTTTTGATGAGCTGAATCAAAATCTAACATTTTTGGGGAGAAAAAATCTATAAGTCTAGTTTACTTGATAATTTAAATATTTTTTTAACCAAAAATCAATTATTTTTTAATTTTTATATTTTTCCTTTAATATACTCTAAAAAAACAAATTTTTAGCTAGAAAAATCATGTCTATATCATCTTTTAAACTTGAGATATAAAATAAAACAGTTTCAGCATGTTTTATTTTTTTTTTCTCATCTCCTAGAGCACATTGGAGAAAACAGTAGGTTATGGGTCAACTTTATTCAATGTAGAATCACCCAAATTTTTTTTATCAAAATCAGCGACGGACACATCCTGCACTCCCCTTATCAGCAGAAGTTTTAAGATCCGGGACAAAAAGATAGCCCACCCTAATATTTTTCTGTTTATTGAACTTTGACCAGTGCTTATAATTTTCTTTTACCATAAATAGCTCCTTTTATTTAAGTTTAAATGTACCTTTATACCCCATAGGTCATAAATAAAAAGAATTTATATAAATAAATACTATTGGATTTGAGATGACAAAATAAGAGCACAAGTGCTGTTTATTTACAAATGTAAGCATTTAGGATAAATAGAGAGGACTAGTTCAGTTCAAACTCTACTTTTAATGTGACCACTTGTAGCATTGGAGATGGGACGAGCCAAATCTTTATCTTGGACTGAAAGAAATATAATTCTGCGAATGAAAAATCAACGCTTTTCTGTTTCTGATATTTCGAGAAATGCAGGCAGGAGTAGAAAAGTTATTTCCAATTTTTTTAAATCTCCAGATTATTATGGAATAAAGAAATCTCCAGGAAGGCCCCCTGTATTATCAAAAAGAAAAAAATGAGCTATTTTAAGAATTGCTTTTAACACCACTTTAACAGCTCATCAAATTGCTGATCGTACTGGAGTGCAAACAAACATAAAAAACGTTATTAGGGTTCTTTAAACTGCACCTCAAATAAAGAGGAAAAAAATGAAACGTTTTCCATCCCTCAGTATGGCCAATAAGGATAAACGAAAGAAGTTTGCCCATGACCATATTCAGTGAAAAGAGGAATGGAGGAAAGTACTACAGCAAGTAGTACAATGATAAAACTCAACAAAAAAAAAAAAACACTTTTCTTTAATACATTTTTACAATGCTAAAAGTCTCATTTTATGAAAATTTTTGTTCTAACCACTTTTTTTTTTTTAACCACTTTCCTCAATACTTGTGAGAACAATAATGATGTGTTGTGAGGAAAAAAATGTAGAGCACATCATTATCATAATTTTAGTTTTTTTTTTGTTTCAATACATGCAAAATTACTAGAATTGGAGACATTTTCCCAAAACTTGTTTTCAGCTGCAAAGTAAATTTAAAATGCCCACAAAAAAAAAGTATGAGTCTGAAAAATGTTTCACCATAGTTTTGAACTCATTTGGAAATGAGCAAGATAATAAGCAAGATAATCGTTTAATGGGCAAGATAATTGTTCATTATAATTTGTAAGATGAATAAGGTCTTGAATATCATAACTATAAAATAATGAACAAATATCTTATATTTAATTCTTATAAACAATATACACCACAATATCTATAAATTTGTATTGAAAAACAACATGGATAAATTCTTAAGCTTCCAGTTTAAATTTTACTTATGTATCTGGATAAATAATTTAAACTTCACAAAGTATACTATAATACTAATGACAAAAATTAAGCTGAATGCTACTGAACCAATGATATGACTAAGCCTTTCAATTAAATTTGTTTCTGATAATATTTATCTTTATATTTCAGCATCATAAAATGAACTATTGCTATCTGTAAATAAAAATAATATATATTAAAGGAATTAAAGCACTTTGCCAAACTAATGGATACCAGGCTAAAGGAGGTCTCCTGTAATGAAATGATTTACAAAAGAATAAACATCGAACTTCAAAAATCAATTAATAAAAACCTAATATTTTGTATGAACAGCTAAAATAAAAATATTTTAGATTAAAATGGCAACTCACAAAGTAAGGTTGGTGGGAAATTGCTTGGTAATCTAATTTTAAATTTGCCAATTCACGTGCGATCTTTGTCTTCTCTTCATTACATTGCATGTATTTACTCCCAACAATTACCAATTCTTCCTCAAGCCTCGATATCTGAAAAATTGGTTAGGATGATTGTTAAAAAAAAATTATATAAACTGGCAAGTTAGATGTGATTGATAACAATTTTTTTTTAATCTTGGGTATAACTACAGGTAGACATAGGACTGGCAAATCATACTGGGTATGAGAGAAACAAAATATCATCCTCCGAACAAGATCATGAATAGAAACCAATATAAAAATTTAAAGAAAACTATATGACAGGTATCTAAACTGGCTTTCTGGAGGAAAAAAGTAACAGAAAAGGTACAGCAAACTTCAGAAACTAGGAATTAGGATTGCCAATTTAACTATAAACAAAATTTATAAAGATATGATATGCAAGATCAAGACTAATCTTATCCTGAAAGAGCTACTGAGAAGAAGTGTTATAAAGCCCTCCAACAGGCTTGAACTCAAATTAATTTCTTTAAAAGCTTGATAGCCAAACTTAAAAGAAGAGACACAATTCATTTATATCATTTCAATTTTAATTTCCATTAAGTCTTGCCTATGAGCTGATCATTATAACTATAGAGTAAGTTATTTTCTACTACCATCACTTTCTTCCTTGCAAGTGAGTAGCCGTTAATAAAATGCAAAATAAAAATTTAAAAGTAATTTTCCACATTTTATATTGATATTGACCGTGATTCTTTTCTCCTCCATTTTTCTTAGATCTCTGGGGACAAGTGGCCAATCAAGAACCTTTATATATTCTCTATCTTTCACATTCCATGGAAATTTATGACATGTATAGATATGGAGGACCTAGATTTTTGTATTAAGCATGTAGGAATTGAAGGAAACCATTTACTTCTCTATCAACCATATGTAAAAGATCTCTATTTTTAAAAATTTTATGAAATGAACATTTCACTTTCTGATTTCTGGTTTAAAATTCAAATATTTCAGATGCTTTTCTTCAATAATTTACAGTTTTTATGCTACATATGATATTTTTGATAAGAAGTCAAATACAACATTGGAATTTAGTGGCAGAATTAAGTGTTAGGATATCCAAATTAAGGTTCATTTCTTTAGATTTTGTATCCTCTGCTATTTGTCACTTTTCAATAAAGGCCATTGAGACTAATTGGATCTGAGGCTAGTGTTTAAACTATATATCTAGCAATCACTTTTACAGGTGATTGACTCAGTATATGTGGTTCCATAAGCTCGGTCAACATCTAAGTAATATTTGGGACCCCTACTCAAAGCTATTTCATCGATTTAGCCCTCCACAGGTATTCACTTATACAAAGAATTTTCTGTTCCCCCCCAGTATTCGTTTAAGTGAGACTCCAGTGTGTGTGTGTATCTGTGTGTGTGTCTGTGTGTGTGTCTGTGTCTGTGTGTGTGTGTGTGTGTGTGTGTGTGTGTGTGTGTGTGTGTGTGTGTGTGTGTGTCTGTCTGTGTCTGTGTCTGTGTCTGTGTGTATGCATACATATATATATCCAAGTATACCAGTTAATTGAGGATATTTTTTAATAGATGGAGTTACACATGGGCTGATAAATATACAAATTCACAGATACATCATTGACTGCATGCTTTAAAACTACACCTGTCAAATTTTTAAAAAGTGTTCAGATTAAAGCTATTTTTGCACTGAAAAAAAAGAGTAATTGCAGGAAGTTTTAATTCATTACTTCATTTTGAAAAAAACTTCTGCTGAAAGTTATTGTATTCTTTGGGAAGCATATAATGAATATACTCCATCTCAAGATATTTGTGAATGCTGGTTTAAATGCTACAAAAGTGGTTATTTTTAAGTGTAAGATATAGAAAATTCAGGAAACTGAAAAACCACTACAACCATTATTGAATGAAGATGTGTTAATATCTAAAAAAAAAAAACTTGCAAAAAAACAAACTCAACACTAACAAAGACTAATGAAAAAAACAATAAGGCATCAATGAAATGTTGCAAAAAAAAGTATTTTTTGAATAGAATTACCACCTGATGAAAAATGGAATTATTTTAAGAATCCTAAGAGCACATCATGGGTTGATCTAGGTCAACCACCAATATCAACAGCAAGGCCCAATCACTTCAGAAGGAAGACAATCCTCTATGTTTGATGGGATCAGAAAGATGCGGTGTATTACGAACTTCTCATACCAGGTGAAACCGTTAATACTCATCACTACCGACAACAAACAATCAATTTGAACAATGGTTTGATTGTAATTTCAAAGCGAGAATGGGCTAGTAGACATGAAAAAAGTATTTTTACTTCATGATAATATACCGCCATCACATTTTAAGACAAAGGATCTTGCTTGGGAATTATTAACTCACCCACTGTATTGACCAGATATTACTGCTTTAGATTACCACTTACATTCAATGGTGCATGCAATTTTCAAACAGTAATTCAAAAGGTACTAGAAGTGAAAAATTGGGTCTCTGAATGACTTGCATCCAAAACAAAAAAAAAACTTTATATTGGCACGGTATCTATAAATTACCTGAAAGATGCAAGGAACTGTGCAGCTAGTGATGGACATTACTTTGAATAAAGTACTTCTGATGTTTCTCATGAAATTATTGTGTTTTTGTTGAATATATAACCTGCATTATTAACCAGAGTGTGTATGTGTGTGTGCGTGCTTTAATCAATCAGAACTCATTTAAACACCCAATACAATGAAACAAATTGAGTAGTTTAATGATGGAATAAAATTAAATAATTCAAAGAAAGAAAATCAAAGTTATGTAAAAATATTTCTTTTGGACCCATTTAGAATAACTACTTAAGAAAGACAAATCCTGTCAATAGCATATAATACCAGAAAAGTAACCATGAGTATATATTCTAATATACAACAAATTAAAATATAATAAAATCCGTCAATCCACACTCTACCTTTTCTAATTATTCTCAAAGTTTTGCAGTTATTTAAATCAAATATACTGGTATTCAGAAACTCACTGAAAGCTTTCACTTAACATATATCATATACAACATAAAGTTAACTCTGTGAGTGGTAAAAGTGTTCTCATTAGAACTTATAAATATTTAAAGAATTAATGCATCAGCAATAAATATTTATAGCTGATTTAAATATAAAATAAGTTTAGCATACAGCTGAGTATTGTTTCAAAAGAAAGAAATCATCTGATTCATTCCGTTACTCATCAGAACCATGTTTTTCAACCTAGATAGTTACGATAAGATCTACTCTCAATAGTAGCAAGTAACAAGGAAATTATTTAAAGGCTCATAATGCTTTTCAGCTTTTGTCCCAGCAATATTACAACAGATAATTATTTTCATACTTAAATAGCACTATGCACTTGATTAAATTACCTTAAACAAGATATCTTCAAATTGTTTTTCTGACTTGTTGTTAAGAATTTTTTTTCCTTTTTTATAACCATCTAATTTCTGCTGCAATAAATGATTTTCCTCATCTATTATCAAACATTTCTCCTTCAAACTAAAAAAAAACAAAAAAAAAAACATGCATAATCACAATATTTGTTTATGCATTAAAAGTAATCATGCACAGTAAAATTTGGATGGCTTTAACAAATTAGTACTTTTGTTCCAAAATTAGAATATTATTTCATTAGATGAGTTCATAAATTTATACAACCATATTGTTTTCTCTTTTTAACTTATTTATCTCAATTTTATCCTTGTGTCAACAAAAACATAGTTATTTATGATAATGTATTTGAAACATAAAACTTCATACATTAACAAAGCGGATAAAAACTATTTTTGTAGAGCAGTTTACTGGTATAGAGTCTCTCTCTGAGAACATTTAGAAATAATCTTTTCATAAATAAATAGATTTAACAATGATAGTCATTTTTACTTTGTTATGTACCGTTAGACATCAATGTCAGTTAAAAATATTTTTTTTTTTTTAAATCTAATCCAAAAAAAAAAATCTTTCATTATATAATACCTCATCAGTTCTGACTGTAGTGTTGAAATGGTATTCTGGAGTTTATTACATTCCTGTTGTGATTCAAAGAGTTTTTCATGAATTTTGTTATCATCAGTAATATTAACAGATTCAAGTTCTGCAGTTAATGCTATGATTTGGTCCATCATTTGTGCTTGTTCTTTTCGGCTTTGTTTAGCAGTTTGTTGGGCTTCTAAAAGTTGTCCTTGAAAATAAATAAATTAAAATAAATATTTGAAACATAGTCAAAATAATATAAATCCATCTAAGATGAGGAATTGACTTTAGAATTAATAGATTTTTCAAGTATAAAAGTTAAATAAATTTATAAGGTTAGGTTTTTAAAAAACCTAACGTTTATCTTCAGTCTGGAGTAAAAAATCAAATTAATAAAAGATAAAGATATGGAATTACTTCATTACAAAATATTAAAATCAAACAATGAAAAATAAATAGTTCCACATTAAACTACAAATTATAGAAAATTAAGATGAATTTACATTAATTATGCAATTTCATGAGCAATATATATACAGGGTGCGGCAGCATAACTTCCTTTTTTAAAATACGTGCCATTCAGTCAGTTGATGTAGCAGAGCGCTAGTAGTCTCGTTCGAGAGGCGGGACTATAAAGTTTTGTCCCGACACAGTTCAGTCGCCATCATGCATTGGAACAATGAGGAGCGGGCTTTTGCCGTTGAGGCCTACTTTTTGAGTGGATGTTCTGTGAACGCAACCAAGCGCGCCTTTCGGAATCGCTTTAATTTGGCCCCGTTGGCTCCTGTCCCGGATCGGAAATCAATTGTAATGTGGGTCACTACGTTTAGACAAACTGCAAGTGTGACAAGACGAAGAACTGGAGTCCCTCGGCCCATTAGATGACCTGAAAACATTGAGAGCTTCAATGTTGCGATCACCACAGCGTTCTGCGCGCAAACATGCGTCTACCCTTGGACTTGGACGGTGCAACGGCACACACTTCAAGAGCATCGATGGCTGTTTTGAGGGAACACTTCCCAGAGCGCCTTACCTCAATTAGGGACGATTTGGAGTGGCCCGCTCTCCCGATTTGGTCCCTTGTGATTTTTTTCTATGGGGTTTTTTGAAATCCCGTGTTTATGTGAACCGTCCAAGGACCCTACAAGATTTGAAGACCAACATCCAGGAAGAAATTGCCAAAATAACGCCTCCTATGCTGGCAAGAGTCATGACAAACGCCAGAAATCGGTTTACTCAGTGTATGGAGAATGGGGGACGTCACCTATCTGATTTGATCTTCAAAACTATGTAAAACAAAACTTTAGGCATGCACCTACATTATAAAAAACAAATAAAAATGTTCTGATTCATAAAATGGGTTTTATTAAGTTTTGAAAAAAGGAAGTTATGCTGCCGCACCCTGTATAATGATGCATTGCAAATAGGAACTGTAAGGTATATTATTTTTATAAGGAGTGGTTAGTATACATGATCTAGAAAGAATCCTGATTCCAAGAGATAGAATAATATCAAATAATAGAAGAGATGGAATAATTATATAAAATATTTCTAGAAATAGTTTCTAGAATGAGGTGGAATATTGAAATGATAGGTTTCTAGAGGTGTCAGAAACAGCCCTAGGAGAAAGAACTGCAGGTGGGGGTTTTGGATTTAGTATTAAATTAAGATTATTAGAAATGCCCACCCACTAACAAGACAAGATGCAATAAAACAACAGAAAAGAGCGTGGAAGAGTGGATATAAATATATAAAGATCCTTTGAAAAACAAACATATAAACTTCTTTTTTTGGAGCAGAGAATGACAGGATTCATTTTTAAGGAGAAGAGACTGGAGACACACTATTGTGGAAACACACGAGAGGCTGAGGAGTTGAGAAAGTAGTCAGGCCATCAACACTATAAGTAGTTGCCCTCAGTATAAGATAAATTAAAATGTATTAGAATTTTGAAGCAATCAAATTATAGAAGTACATAGAAATTCAACATAATGTATTGTCTGGCTTTAATAATTTCTATAAATTAGAATAATTTCTGCAGTATTTAATAAATTAATTATTTCATACAATTAATTAAGTTCCTCTCTATTTCAAACACCCTATGCCACCACTATTTATTTAGAAATATTTTAATATTAGATCTAGACTGAAAAATCTTTAAATTCTGGGTTAATTATTATTGGCAAACAAATAAATGTTTTGGAGAAGAAATTGAACATCAATCGGGGGTCAATATTATGTTAATTCACAAAGATTTAAATCATTAAACTCAATTCTCAGGATTTTGGGTAGATAGTTATCCAAATACATCCCAGAAATAACTAAGATTAAAACATAACAAAATACACACTTATATTTGTTAGTTGGTTGATTAGTCGGTTGACAGACCAATTCCTTGAAATATCTTTCCCTACACACTTGCCAACTTATTGTTTTCTCCCGTAATTTCCGAAATTTTGACTGTAGGTTTAAAATGCCACATTTATCTTTGGATATTTTAAATCACTCTGGGTAGCTTAAGGATAGACTGAGGCTAATTATGAGCTGCAGTATCAAAATATATAATAAAAATCAAAGGTACTTAAAAGGTACAACGGGTTTATTAAATAATTTTGAACTAAGAATCCATGAGTGTTTTGTTGCTGTAAATTGTTTCAAGAGAAGTTTATTACATAAAAATTACAAATTGCGAAGAAATGATCCAAGCTACTGAATATAAAATATAATAACAGCACCTGCAACAAATAATAAAAACGTCTGCAAAGTAGGTTAGTATAGCTTCCTCACCATTTCTATTGGGTACATAATTACATATATTTCAAGGTCAATGATTTGTCATTTGAGAATAAAATCAACAGAACGAGGCGTTTTGAAAATATAACCATGTTAAGGAAAATACATTTATGTATGTATAAGCGAAAGTAGTTGATGGAATTGGACAAAATTGATACTGGGCCACTTTAATACTAATCCCTAAATGTTCTCCAATTTCGGACAAGCCATTTTCGAAATATAGGTGTGTCAAGTAAAATATGTTTGCTCATTCTTAAGCGAAAGTAATTTAGTAAAAATGATGCTGGACCATTGGTACACAAATCCCCAACTTTCCTTCAATTTGGAACCAAATTGGAAGAACAGTTTTCGAAATATAGGCGTGTCAAGGAAAATGTATTTGAGTATGTCTAAGTGAAAGCAGTAGATGGAATTTGATAAAATTTATATGGACCAATCTAGGTACCAACCTGCACAATCACAGAAAATTTCATAAAAATTGGATTAACGGTCGTCACATTGATTTGAATACAGACAGTCATGGAACCAAATTTTTTCCTTGATGTCTAAAACGTAAAATGCGAGTGGAAATTTGCGATTGTGAGGACAACATTTTTTTTCATTTCCTGCATGAATACAAACCATTGGTAATGAGGATGAAAAAATAATAATCACAAATACTTCATATTTATCAACAATTGTGCCAGACAAATAAATCTCTATAAATAAAAAAATTTGTTCATCAAATTATCTGCTATAAAATTAATGGTTTAAGTTAATAACTTCAATTCAATTTACTAATTACTAAATTAGCATGCTTAATAGTAATATAACATACTGTTTACATTTCAATAAATAGCTTTAACAATGTAGAACCTCAAGTTCTTATACAACCAAAAATCTAAATAAATATCCATGAATAAATTATAATTAAACCAAACAGGTGAGTTATAAGCTAAAACAATTCAGCTCTGAGGGACATCATACATCAAAATTGGGTAAAAACCAACAACCAAGCTTCATAAGTTCCAAAATGAAAATATCAACTAATGAAAGTTTACTTGAATATTCATTGGATGTTACACACCATATGTACCACACATAGGAATCAAATTAAGAAATAATATACTGAAATGTTGTAAAAACATTTTCATAAGAAATGAAATCATGATTAATACCTTAGTATATTTCAGCCAAATTGTATAAACATTCCTACAATATCTTCATAAATTATCAGTGATCATGGTTAACCCTAATCTAAATTTAGGGAAAACCATTTTATATCCAATATTTTATCAAAATAGAGTTTTAAAACAAAACATTACCATATAATAAAATTAATTTAATAAAACAATATATAAAAAAAATACAAGAAGCAGCAATTTAATAACAAGCATTTAATTTGTTAGGTACTTACTTCTCAGAAGGAGTTCTTCCTGCTCTTGGTTTCTTTTATTCAAATTGTTTTGAAAATCTTCAGGAACATCAGAGTTTTCATTTAAATACTGACTATGGAGCTTAAGTTGTTCTTTTAAGGCTTGCTTTATAACTGAACATTCTTCACAATATTTGTGATCTTTCTATGAAACAGAAAGAAAAAAATGATGAATCATTAATTCCATGCTTTGTGCTATGATGAAGATAGAACTTATATTAACAAAGCTTTTATCAAAAAGTGATAAATGTTTTTAATAAAAAGATTCTTTTAATAAAAGTTCTTGTTGAACTTTTATGATAAAACTTTAATTGTAAAAGCTCTTGTAAAACTGAAACTTTTTAAAATAGTTCAATAACTGTTTTGTACCCTCCTAATAAGCACTCTAATATATCTAAGTTTTACAAGAAAAATACTAATAGAACAGAACAGAACACACTAAACAACATTTGAATAGAAGTAATTACATCAATGAATTAAAAAAGAAAACAATTGATGGTACTACACCAATTATAAACAGTATCACATGCTTAAGTATACTAGTAAAGCTGATACAAGAGTAATTATATGGTTTAGGGGGCAGAATGGGTAGGGTAACAGGAGGACTAGAGAAGGAGATGGGTGCGGGAGTCTCACCCACTCTTAGCAGAATAATTTTTTTTTTGTTGCTCTAACCTACCATAGCTGGTATATGGGATTTTTGCTAGCAGTGGGGTTACTGATGACAATAAACAACTTTATTTATAAAATAATCTTTTATTGTACAATCATTAAGGGATAATTTTATAATTGGAAATATAAAATATAAGGTTAACTGTGATGCAGACCAGTGTGCGACTCCACTCTAACGCGTGAAGCTAATGCGGAGGTTTGTGAGTGTAGGAGGCTAAGTAATGATTTAAAAAACAAGAAAGCTACAATTGAATTTCAATAGGTTCCAAGCCATTGCGGGCTCTTGGGGAATGAGAAGGCTGACAGATTGGCCAAGCTAGACTCCAAATTGCCACAGCCATCAATTTCCCTCTACTATCATTCTGCTAAACGAATAGCAAGGGGGGAAAATACGGGAAAATCTAAAAGATTGCTATTCAAGATTAGCTGAGGGGAAGCAATGGAAGCTCCTTTTAAGCCAGGAAGGCTACATACCGATGTCGTTGCCTAGGGGACAATCAGTTGGCTGCTTCAGGATAATTACGGGGCATGACTACCTCCAACAGCATCTCCATAGAATTGGAATCGTTGAAATGTCTGCTCGCCACTTGGACGTACACCATGCACTGGAGGACATTAGAATTTTACTAGCTGACACAGAGAATACGTTTTCTAGAAGAAACAAAACAAGTGTTTGTTTTATATTGGGCTGCTAGGAAACGTTTGACAGCAATGTCAACGTAACCCAGACGTAAGAAAAAAACACCTTATCCGATAAGGCTGCACCTTTGTAGTTTCTTCAGGTTATTATACCTTATGATCCATAATCATAAGGTATAATATACAGTTTAGGTAAATCACGTATTTCTGGCAACCTTTTCCATCTTCTCAAGAAGCATTCCCCGCCACACCATTTACATGTTAGTGCCTTACTACATTAAGTGGTTATACTCCTAGCATCTCAAGCAGACTGGAGCATCCAGGTGGTCTCTCATCAGCAATCTGCACAATCCATCAGCTATATCTAACTGAATGATGACGGTACTCACTGATGGATGGATGGACCTCAACAACCCAAGTTCTTTTCAATCTGTAGTATAAGTTGAGGCATCGTCTATCACTCTGGATGTAAGCTAAAGGGCCTTATACTGCTTGAGAATTTGGGTCCTCCCTATCTCTATCATTGCCTACTGAGACCTCCATATGGTGTCCCCCAGGGAGTCCGATGAGCCTTGCAAAAGCAAAAGAGGTGGGGTCCATCACTTCTATCAGTTTGATGGTCCTGATGGGCCAGTTGAATAGCCAAGCCAAGAGTTATGGCTGAATGACAGGGGTGGTATAAAAATACACTGTCTACTTGATAGAACAGGCAACTACCGCCATGGAAGGGCATCGAGCCTGGCTATCCAGGAAAACCAGAATGCATGCCACTGACGAGGCCAAGAAACAAAGGACTGTCAGGGATACGGAAGAGGTTCACTATTAGTCCAGGAGCTGAGGCCAAAAGTACTCTCATAATAGAATGGAAATATGAACGTTTGCCACCCTAGATCGGTTGCAATGAAATTTTAGAGGTCAACAAATTCGTCATTTTTTTTCAGATTTTCCTCAGTAACTCGCTCTCAGTGCATCTTAAGTAAAACTTTGACAATGCCAATTTTAAAGAACATTAAATTTACTGCGTTTTATATGTGATATTTTTTTAAATTTGGAACAGCTGCTGAGATACGGGACTGTAAACATCTGCAAAACTATTTTTTAGTGTAAAATGCAAAATAACCAATCTTGTAGAGGATTAAATTTACTACCTAGATATTAAATTTACTATTGTCCTCGACGATAAAATTTTTTTTTAAAGTCAAACACGTTTTTAGGCCTCAGCTTCCGGATTTTATCCAAGAGCTCCAAACTGGTAGTGCATAAGAACTTAAGAAGCTTCTGAGCGTAGGTTCATACATCCCAGGAGAGAAGATCCCGGAGGACCACTTTTTGAGGAGACTCCTGATACAAAATTGAGAAGTGGGTGAGAGATGGGGGTGGTCCTCCAGGAGCCAGCAAACAATGATGGGCTTGAGGCTGTTGTAGATCAACTTACATCACTGTATTGCAGCATAAGGTGTACTGCAGCACAACTTTAAGGGTAAGGAAATTGAGATAATTTTAATACATATGGAGAAGGCATCGCGACAGAGGCATTCAGGAAACCTGCTAAACTCTGCAGGTTTTTCTACACAGGAGCATGCTGATGATATTGCTGTTCTAATTGGGGCCAATTTCCAGAGACAATCTGCGAATACCTCAAAGAATCAATGAATTTTCTGAGTGAATGATGCCGGCCTGGCATCAACCCTCAGAAAATTAATCTTTGCAACTTCATTAACAAGAGGAATATAATAATTAGACTGCAATGTTTGGACGGGACTCAGATTAAAAGCCGTAATGAAGTAAAGCACCAAGCGATTGCCCTTGATAGCAAACTGAAATGGAACAGCCATTTTAAAAAAATCAGCACAAAGGCGCTTTGATGACTCTGTGCATGCAAAAGGACCATGGGTAAATTCTGGGGCTTAAGGCCTGAAATGGTTCTCTGGCTATACACAGCAGCAGTTAGACCTATAGTTCTATATGCTGCCATAGAATGGTGTCATAAGGCCACAATGAGGAAACCTAGAGCCTTGCTCAAAAAGCTACTAGGGCTGGTGTGCCTAATGACAACTGGTGCCATGAGCACCACTCCTACTGCTGCTACGGAAGTTCTTTCATGCTTAATTAGAAGTAGAAGTGGGAACGGATCTCTACATCTCTGCAGACATATCAGCCTTTCAGGCTGAGGTAATGGCAATCAACATATGTGCCGAAAAATTGATAAAAGACGGTATGAAGGACAGGATAATTTCAATATTCACAGAAAGCCAAGTGGCTATCAGTGTCCTAAGTAGCTATAAAGGCTAGTGGCCTGCTTTGACTTCGAATGATGCCGTGGTGCATCTATGCTGAAAAAAATAAAATGATATTGTATAAAAGAAACACTTACTTCTAATCTTTCTTGTGCAATCAAACAATTATCACTGTTTTTTGCAATAAGCGGACTTGAGTCTTCTTTTGTATCACAGATCTCTATTGTTTCACTGGATTCACTATCCATTTCTGAAACATATCAGGTAAAGTTGCTGTTACATGTGCTACTAAAGCAATATCCAATTTAAATTATAATCTAAAAAATGAAATACCAACTTTTAGGAATTAATATTATTAGCTCACAAACTACTTGATTTTGACTGTTCATAATACATGGAGTTCATAATATGCATAATAAATAAATTATTTATTACTTAAATAAAGATAAATCCTGAAGGGTTTTTTATCAGTTGAATATTATAGGTTATTTAACTGGCTAACACAATTTTTTGTAGAAAATGAATTGGTGACGGTTTCTTTAGCAGCCCGTAGACGATCAGTATTATCATCTATATAAAATTAATGAATACATAAAATTGAAGAAGTTTTCATAAAGAGAAACAAAGCAAGCAGTCACTTAACTCAAATAAAAAAACACTTATATATTTTTATTTGCAAACAATATAACAGCTACTTGCGTAATTGATATATAGAACATTATCAATTGAATTGCCCCTCCCCCCCCTCCTTTACCAACTAAAAATACTATATTCAGCAATTAACAGACCAAAGAGTTTATTTTTTAACATTTTGGTACCACTGATAGATGATTCTGCTCAATAAAAAGTAAAACTAGTTATATATATATATATATATATATATATATATATATATATATATATATATATATATATATATTCGTAGTTAAAGCGAAAATATTTCATTAGATAAAATGTAAACTAAAACACTAGCAAATTATTAAATGAACAAAATAATGTAAACAAAGCACACTGTCTATAGAAATATTTCTGCTTATAATTTCTAAACAAAATGACTATAAAATAAACAAAAATAATAATAAAATTATAGTCATAAGTTTACCTTTTAAGTCAGTTAATTCTGAATCAACAAAGTTGTTGGCTTCTTTACATCCACCATTCAAAGCACCTTTTTCAGTTTTACAATACTAAAAATATCAAACAAACATAAGTCCAAAATTACTACAAATAACCTAAAATAGTTTTGATATCACTTACAGAAAATGAATCAGAACTTTCTTGCATATCTGTTTCTATCATATTAGCTTCAAAGTTTTTTAATGAAAGACCATCCAAACTATCACCTTCATTCATTTCAACTCCTTCTAGAAAAAAAATTATAAACAAAACAATTATGAAAATAATAAATTGGATCATAATATAACTGCATATACGTTGATAAATATTATTAAAAAAAAAATCACAGACAATTTAAGAAAAAAATTTTTGTATCATTATATCAGTCGCAAGTTCATATTTCTGAGGCCTAAATAAAATACTTTCAATGATAACTTTAAAAATGTAATCATGATCCAATGAGTACATTTTTAACAAATTAAACATCTATTTTTTTAACAAATATTACTATAACGTATATCAGGGTGTAACATCTGCATTGCCCTTTGAACCAGATTAATTTTCAAATCTGAGGTAGTATTTGCGTCCAACATTGATCACATATTTGATTACTGTTTTACTTTCATTAATGCTCTTCCCTACTAGCAAAAAAGTTTCAACATATGTACATATCCTAGGTATTTAATCTTAAAGAAATTGATTCATAAGACACATTTCTTTTTATGCATCATCAAGGCAAAAATGTTCACCTGTATGGCAAGATATTCTCAGAAATTTCCTATGCCATCGTATTATTGCAGCTTCCAAAAGAAGTTGAAATGATATTGGAGGCATAGGACTAGTCATATGAGTCCTTTCGTAGCAAGGAAAGAATCACATATTTTTACTGGATAAGCACAACCATATACATATACTGAACAGTTTTAACAGATTATAATCTAATATCAGCAGAAAATTAGTCACCTTTATTTTAAATGATCATGGAAATTCATTCAATAATCAAGGTTGAATTGTTTTTCCTAAAATAAATAAATTTTTTATTATAGTTCGAGAGATTTGGGAAACCTCTGGGCAGGAGATGGTGAGGGGGGGCGTGGCCAGTAGGGGTCAATGGCTTGGATCCAGAGTTGCCATTTTCAACTTCAGCTATCTCATTTGAGTCTAGGATAATCCTTGCAATAATCCAGTTCTCTGTGATCTCAGAGTTCTATTATTATTATTTAAAATAGTTTTTAGAGTTTAGTTTAGTAGAATTATAATTTTTTAATAGAGTTTATAGTTTTAAAAATGTAACAGTTATTATTATAAGTTTTAATAGTAAGTTACAATTTGGAGAAAAAACTATTAACCCTCTGAGTATCATAGGGTGCTTTAAGGATCCTACACATTTCTAATTTTTAAAATAACATTTAAAAAGTTCCTTGGACACCTATCACGTTCAATGAATTTTAACATGAACCAGTAAAAGAACCAGAAATATTAAGAGGACCTTTTCGAATATATACAAATCTTTTTCTCTCTCAAAAGCGTAATTGGAGCTCTTTCAGGACATGTGGAAGTACCAAGTTTTAACTTCCTAATAATTAAAAAAGGTTGAGAGTGAAAAAAATATTTTGAGGTCCAAAAAGGACCTCCATGGTACTTACCGTTTTATGAGACCCGTGGTACTAGGAGGGTTAATAATGTTTGGTAAATGCAGTCCAACAAAAGGATTGACTATTAAGAAAGAGTGTAAAGTAATGAAGTCGCTAACATATGAAATGCTTCTGAGTGTTCAAAATTAGGGAAGAAAAATCAAAACTATTTAGTGGAAGTAGTTTTACACTTTGTGTCATTTTAAAACATCTTGGCTTCAATTGGAAAAAGATAAGTGATAATAGAAATATGCTATAAGATCGAACTGATATGTCATGGAGAGAACAATTTCTAAGAGAAATATTAGGTATACCATTTGAAGACATCACCTGACTTAATGAGACATGAGTTAACTCTGGTCACAGTAAACCTTACATGTGAACTGATGATACAAAGAATGTTCCAAGCGGAAAGGGTTCCAAAACTATTATTTAAGGCTAAGAAAATATAGGTGATTAATACGAAGAGATGATTAATTTAAGAAAGGGTTGAAGAGATGATAATATCAATTTCCAATAGCAGCAGCAGTTGCAGATTCTGACGAATTGAAAATTAATGAAGATAAAGAAATGGAAGGAGGTTTTATATTTGGTCTTGAAGGTGTTTTCCATTACCAGAGGAAGATTGATAACCATAGCACTCCCAAAAATGCAAAACATATATTGCAGTTTTCAAAAATCAGTGGTAAAAAAAATTAAAATAAATAATAATAATAATGTTAAGTCAATTGAAGTTCTCAATGAATATCTTTAGCTTCCTATATCCTGATGTGAGGAACCTGGTTCCTGAACCTGCTACTATAAATAATAAAGAAACAACAGTTATTAAATTATAGTTAATAATCATAATAAATTCTTTATTTATTCCGGGACACGTTCCTTTAGAATAACATTACAAACAATATTAGCTGAGCTTTAGAGCATTAGAGTAAACGAAAAAAATATATTGAGAGAAATGCTTTGTTTACAGCAATGCTGCCCAAATACCTTGGGATGCTACAAACACAGCATACTTACAATCTATTGCTAGACATAATCTACATGAAATTTTTTTTTTCCTTTCATTTTAGCTCTAAACACATTACTATCATCACAATAATCACGCTACAATAGTTGGTATCGAGAGCGAGATCAGCTTGGAACATGGATTTGTCTGTTCTCTCTGCTTGCAATGAGTCTTGGTTCTGGCATATATTTAATAACCTTTTTAATAGAAGTATACTTATAGACTTCATATCCAAAGAGTATAGATTCGATTCTATGGTCAAAGCCCAAGATATAAAAATGCATACATATAGGCACAAAGATGCAATGTGCCACTTGTAATTATCCAATGCGCCAAGTTTGGCCATCCCTGCTCTAATCTATTCCTTATTTCTCTTTTCCGGTAACCCTCAACTATTTCATAATTTAAAATAAGGTTTTTTTTTTTTTTTTATAAATGCAAAAAAAAAAATTAAAAATTAATCAAGTGTTCACATTTTAGAAATGCACACCTAAGCATCAAAATTAGTACAAGAAATAATAAATAAATATAAAGATATGGATAAATAACAACGATGATAAATAAATAAAAAATAAATAAACAATAATCATAATAAATATCCACTCAGTTAACTACAAGTGATGGTGTATAATTTCCAGGGAGTCCAGTATAATATTCTTGGCCAATATCGCAACATCCTTATTGCTAGCATCTAGGTCTTCCAGAAAGCTCCTTGTTCTCCTGGAATTTCTCTATTAGGAAAGCGATGGGTGAATAGTTAATATTCAGTTTTAGGGTGCTGGACCATTCAAACCCCAAAAGAACTTGTTTCTCACACATGCATTTGTTGGCTTTCGGGGTCTCTTTGAAATGATGAATGCCAACCTGTCACCTGCAATTACCCCATTCCTCAAAAGCGTTTTCTCGCAGCGACTGTCATAGAGCTTTCAAACTTCTGTCGCTCTGATCAACGCCTGATCTTTCAGCACATTTAGCTATTTCCGCTGTATAATTGAATGTGGACTGGAACAAGGCATACGTTGTATTCGACAGTCGCTGAGCAATGGACCAATGCTGTAATACAGCCCCCCCATTGACAGCGGATCAGTCCCAATCCTCAATACCTCCTCGGTACGTATTGTCATAGAGGTGTTAGCAGGTAATCCGATAATGGTGATACTCCTGCGGAAATTTGCATCTATACGTTCTGATACCGCAGGACAAATTTTTGTAAGGTCTTGAGAAAGTATGTAAGTCCCGGGAACAAGTACTGGTTGACAATGTTGAGTTTTTGCTCTCACTAGAGCACAAGAGCTCAATAATTTGTTAAGATTAATATTTAGTTTTGTCACCACCTCCTCGTTGAATACCAGCTCTGCTGAGAATGTGCATCCTAAATATTTGATGGTATCAATCAATTCTACCTGTGATGTTTGGAAGACATCTCCATTCTCAAGGAAGAGCGTTGATTGCAGCTCTCCTTTACTCACTATGACACCCACACTTTTCTGTGGGTTGATAGTCAGACCAATTTCTGCCAGTATCTTTTGTACACTATTTATCACTTTTTCAGCAGTACCCTTGTCGCATGCTGAGGCAGCCTGATTGTCCACGAACCCTGTGAGCATCACAGAATCTCATAGGTTTTATCCATAACGCTTGGAGAAATCTTGATCACAGAGCTCACAACATAAATGATCAATGGCTAGATTGAATAGCGAAGGCAACAAGGGTCCACCTTGGGGTACTCCTTGTAGCACATTGATCTGGCTAAAAGAGAAACCTACGTAAAGTAACTAAAAGAACCAGAGAATCAACAAATAATAAAATAAATAAAAGAATAATAAAAAAAGATGAAATTATAATAAATCATAATGACATAACTTTCAGACCTTTAAACTAAAACAAACTTCCAATATTAATAAATTAATTATAAATATAGTAAAAGAAAATGAATTAATAATAATTGGAAAAGTACAAATAATGTATCAATTCATAATTAGGTATCATTATAATTAGATACATAAATCCGAGTACTAAAAATGTATTTACATCCTCACCTAAATCAGCAGAAGGAAAATTACTTAATACTTTGAGCTGTAATTCATAAGCCATGGCTTTTTCATTGGCAATATTTTCAGCTGTTCGAAGATCAGTTAACTGTTTTTCCAAACTCTCTTCAGCCGCATGTCTTAATGCTAGCATTTTTTCTAATTCTTTATTTCTATTTTCTAATCTCTCGATAGTCTTAACTTGCTTAGCTTCTAGCTCCTGAAAAATAGTATACTGATGAACTTCTGATGCAGGGTTTTACCCAGTGAACAAGTTTTAAAACAAATATTTTGAAAAATAGAACATAAATATGATACGTTATTTTCAAACAGGGCTATTCAATTGAACAGAATGTTTCAAATAAAGAGATATAAGTTTTACTGGTTTTTGTACATTCTCCACCAAATAGTACATTCACCATTGTATAATTACCAAAATATTATATACAAAACTTGCAAGAAATTTAATGTTCTTTAAAATCGGTAATGAAACATTAGGATGGGATTAGAATAACTGAAAAAAGTGCATTTTCTTAGCGATTTTTCAAAATGGCGGAAACTGCACAAGAAGGAGGAGGTCGAAAACAAGGATTTTTTACGAGAGAGGTAATACATACAACATACCTGAAAATCAAAATTACTCCACCTTTTGCAATCCAAACTGACATCTCTACTGGACTAATATGCCAATTTCCAGAGATCGGAAGATTGACAATTTCAAGAGGAGTTCTTGACTGAATTTAAAAAATTTGATACTCAGTAGATGCAGAATTTGATACCTCTCCAACTTTTATCTTAGGAGTTTTTCTCTTAGAGTACTCATTTCTAAGCTACAGACCCAGATATAGCATTCTATCTCAGTTTTTGACAAAGTTGGAAAAAATTGCTATTATTTGGCCGTAGTTTTCGACCATGCCACTGAACAGAATTATTATGTTATTTGATGCAGAAATTATTGTTCTTTAATTTGTTTTACACCATAACTTTTTTAATTGAAAGCACCGTTAAGGAATTGTAGGCGAAAAACCAAAAACAAAGTCCTAAAATTTTGAGGTTATTTGGCTGTTTAAAGTTCTCCCGAGGTCACCCATATTAGCTTTGTTGTTTTATTACATGTTTGCAATCATATAAACAAATTAAAAACATAAAAGCATCTACCCCACTTTTTGCATCATAGACACCTGTTTTGACCCTCTACTGACAGACCTATTATCTAAGTGGCCACTATGGAGCAGTTTTCACTACCAGCACATTTAACTCAGTTATTTTCAACTAAATGGACTAGGTTTTAAAAAATAAGAACAGAATTATTTTCATTTAATCTTTCTGTCTCGAGCCATGACTTCTGTTACCAGCAGTTCTGCTAGAAAAAAATGATTTATAAAACTGAGAGTATAATTCAAAAACAGCATTTTCAGAAAAACAATTTCTGTTAAGCTGATATGATCACCCAAAACAACTTGATTGCAAAAAGACTTGACTTAAATCACCATTTAAGATGATTTAGATGCTTCACAGCAGCTAAAATAATTTTTAAATAGAAAAACTATTATACTGTTATAGTGCTAAGGTTGTACTTAGCACTATAACATTCCAAGCTTAAGCTAAACAGAAATGTGCAGAATGTTAAAAGTTTTAACAAACATAATTTTAAAATTTAACAACCATATAAATAACAATTTTGATGACACTCAATGAAAAACCAGTGTTTAATAATCATTAATAATAATCATAATTTTTACAAGGAAAACATAATAGAAACATAATAGGATTCTGAGGATGATACTCCTATTGGGGGTTAATTTATTAATTAATGGAATTCACATTATTATTATCATCTCTTAAGGGTCAATCTATTTCAAATCACCCAACTACGTTGTTCCCCATTTTTGATTTTTGTATTTTTTTTTTTAAATTATTCCCTAAAACATTTTTCAGGCTCATAATTTTTTTTTTTTTTGTGATCATTTTCAATTTCTTTTACAGCCAATTTTCAACTGAAAACAAATGCTAAAATTAAGATAGTAATGTGCTCTACATTTTTTGTCCCCACAACACATCACCTAAGTAGTGAGGAAAGTGGTTAAAAAAATTCACGACTATAAAATGAAAATTAACTAAAAACGAGACTTTTAGCGCTATAAAATTGTATTAAGGAAAAAGGACTAGCTTTTTATTTTTTTTTATTATATAGTTTAGTCACTATACTGCTTGCTGTAGACATTTTAATCTTGAAAACTTTGCCTTTTTATAAATATGAATTTTCAAAAATGGCCAAAAATCATTTTCAGCAATTTTTAAAGCTGAATATCTTAGAAGAGACAGAGTGAAAAATAATGAAACTGATATACCTTACACCTCTACTCTATGTGACAGAGATATATGGCCATGAAACATATGGAATTATATAATACCAAATATTGCTGAAAATTCATTGCAAAACTGAGGGGCATATTGTGGGAAAAGTCCACTTTTCTACTGTTTTATATTAGAGTGAAAATCTTTTCTTTTTAATGTTTTGTATATTTATGTCAATTCAGTTCAGTTGGTTTATATCTTCAGTAGAGACAGAAATGTATTTTATTCCTGTTATTTTCTCATTGCAGAATTTGAACAAATCTTGTGGAGTAAGAATTCGTTCATTGCAGGGTCATTGCATGCTGGCTTTAGTGAATTCCATTCTAGTGGTACCACCTAAACCGTCACATAAGAGTTCTTCCCATGTTATTTATCAAAAAATTTACATTTGGCTGACAAGCCAAAATCATTCACATATTATTGAAGTTTTTCTTATTTTTTGAGTGAAAAATTATGAAACAGATACAATTTATACCTCTATATGATGATGGGAACATATAACACAAATTTGGTGACTGAGACTCAATTGGCTTCAGAGTTGAAAGGCACATTACCATCATTGAAGTAAATCATCGGTACAACTTTACAAGAGGGACGCGTTATCACTGGTACTCCCAATCTTACCCGAAGGTTGCCGGACTAGTATACTAGCCCCATTTGTGCTTACTAACTGCTTTACATTCAGTTGTAACATTTGTATGCATTGCAATTATTAAAATTATTACTGCCTTAATTACATATTATTTAAAATTGTTAGTATGTCTTTTGTTAGTGCTGTCGACTTCCGGTGATCTGGGAAAGTTGTAGTAATAATTTAAAGGAGAGTAATTTAAATTAGGGTAAGGACCCGACTTCAACTGAAAAGGAACTTTTGGGGTTCGTTAATCTCTTGAGTGAGCGTAGCGAGCGGAAGTCGCCCAGCTGTGATCTATTTCAAGCAGTAATAATTGAAATTATGGTAAGACCCCGACCTCACCTGAAAAGGATCCATTGCTGTTTTGTTTATTTCTTGGACGAACGTAATGAGCGGAAGTCACTAATAATTTTAAATAATATATAATTAAAGCAGTATTAATTTTAATAATTCCAATGAACACGAATGTTACAATTGAATGCAAAGCAGTTAGTTAGCACAAATGGCGCCAGAGTATGCTAGTCCAGCGACCGGTAAGATCGGGAGGAACATTGTTATAAAATGTATCAGTTTCATAATTTTGTACTCAGTCCCCTTTTGAGATATTTACCTTAAAAAATTACCGAAAATGACTTTTGGCCATTTTAAAAATTCATGTTTAAAAAAGCCATGGATGACTATCCTATCTAATTTTAGGACAAAGAAATTAAATAAAAAAATGCTAATTAACAATGGAAAAGATAACAAATTCAATGGCAGTTTGATAAGGTATGGTCAAGAGAAAGTCGAGACCCTTCTTTGATGATATCAACATCAGTATTATGGGTTTGATAAGTAATTTACAATAACATGATATAACTATATTTTTTAATATTAGGTGTACAACTTTGCTTCTTCCGTTTCCCCCCAAAATTGTAGACTTTATTCTTTAAAAGTAACTACATACTTATGATTCAAAGTACTGTCTGTCGCTAGCCACTATTTTTTCCGATCTTTCTGGTAATTGTCGGATACTATCTCGAAAAAACAATGCGTCTTTTGAGGCGATTCATGTATCAATCCATTTTTTGACTTCTTCATAAGAGCAGAAATGCTGATCACCCATGTGTGCCATCTATCAAAACAAATAGCAGTCGGAAGGAGCAATGTCTGGAGAGTATGGCGGGAGGGGTAAGACCTCCCATTTCAGCGTTTCCAAGTATATCTTGACTGGTCTTGCAATATGTGGCCAAGTATTGTCATGCTGGAAGATAACTGGCACTATGGACGTTTCTCCTTCAATGCTCGGCTCAAACACATCAATTGCAAACAATCCTCTGTGATGGTTTCACTCAGTTGCAACAACTCATAATACACCACACCGAGCTGGTCCCACCAAATGCAGTGTATAACCTTGGCACCATGAATATTCGGTCTGGCATGTCTAGGCATTCCACAAGATTTTCTGTGATTTTCTTGGGATTACAGAAGTACCCATTATTCGTCGCCGATCACAATGTGATGCAGAAAACCCTTCTGATTCTGTCATTGGAGCAGCTGCTCACAAGTAAAGAAACGCCATTCAACATCTCTTGGCTTCAACTCGCACAGAACCCAATCCAATCCCTTGCTTCTGAATCATTTCCATGGCTTCGAGACATTTCAAAATGGCATGTTGAGTCACTGCCAATGATTCTCCCAACTTTTCTTGCATTTGGCATGAGTCTTCATCAAGTAATGCCTGCAATTCCGAATCTAGGAAAATTTTCTCTCTTCCACTGCCATGCCAGTCCTTGACGTCAAAATCGCCACTCTTGAAGCATTCAAACCACTCATCACACATTGTTTCACTAAGAGGAGCCTCACTGTAAGTATTTGAGAGTATTCGATGAGCCTCAGCCGCAGTTTTCTTCAAATGAAAGCAGAAAATCAAAACTTCATGTAAATGAGGAGAATTTGGCTCAAAAACTGACATCTTTGATCGAGAATAAATTTATGATGCAATCACAAATTCACTAATATGGTGCTGCCTTATTATTTTTCTAACTGTTAGACATTTTTGACCTTACCTATTTCGACCACCACATACCGCTGCAACCATCTATCGAAAAACGGCGGAACCAAAGTTGTACACCTACCTAATAATATATAACGAATTATTTCTAAACAGAAAAATATATAATGAATTATTTCTAAACAGGAAAATATATAATGAATTATTTCTAAACAGGAAAATATATAATGAATTATTTCTAAACAGGAAAATATTAATAAATTATTTCTAAACAGAAAAATATATAATGAATTATTTCTAAACAGGAAAATATATAATGAATTATTTCTAAACAGGAAAATATATAATGAATTATTTCTAAACAGAAAAATATATCATGAATTATTTCTAAACAGGAAAATATATAATGAATTATTTCTAAACAGGAAAGGGAAACAAAAACAAAAGTCAGAGTTATGACTGATAAAAAATAAAACGTACTTGAATTTTAGCTTCTGCATCAGCATTTTTTGCTAGTTGAATACTTAACTTGTGAGCTAATTCTTGAATATGAGCATGGCTTTTTGTCATTTCATCAGTTAGACTAGAATATGCTGCTTCAACATTAACAAGTGATCTGAAACAGTAATAAGCATGACTACTGAATAAAATTAAAAAATTGTAATATATAATAGCATATAGAAATGCAAAGAAGGTTGAAGAATTAAATTGAATGAAGGATTAGATGATATAAATTGTGATTTAAACTATAAAAACAATCGAGTGAAATAAGGATTTAATACTTAAGTGCTTTAAATATTAATGATGCTTTGAAGCATACAGTCTTTTTAGCAAAAAAGCATAGGAAAATCTTATGAAACATTTATGTTTTTATATTTTTAAATATAGTACTTGGAATAATGATCTTTATTCTAAACAACTGCTTAGCAAATGATCTGAACAATGTTTATAATATATTGTTTGGCTAAAAAGAAATTTTTTGTTAAAGACCAAGTTATAGATTCCCATAGAGTGCTAGTGGGTTGATATTGACCCAAATATTACAAAACCTAAAAGAAAAATAGTCTGAATGTATTCGAGGAAATGATTCAGGATTTGTCAAATGGATATCACATATTGAAAATGGAATGTTTTATCTCTCCAACGACTGGGAGTGCTTTAGTGTCATTTAAAACTTGACATAAGAAAAATAAACATCATTGCTATCCAATAAATAACATGGATCTCTAATGGGGTTCTTGAAGAGCAAAACATCACAGCCTTATACACTTGAGTCCAAAAAAACCGGTGCACTTTGAATTTTATTTAAAAAATATAGATTAAAGAAATATTGTTGGGTTCAGACCAGCAAATTTGCAAACCAGGTTAATAGGGTTTACATTACAATCGTCCTTCGTGCAGTAATCCTTCTAAGATTAGGGATGAATGTCCAAAGATTGCAGATAAACTCAATTCAGTTCATATATAGTTGTGCTATACTTACCCTTGTGAGGCTTCTTTTTTTTTTTCTTTCAGTTATTCATCATTTTCATTTTGTTGGTATTTTTACTTATTTAAAAAAGTGTTGGATACCATGGTACCAGGGTTCGGCAAGCAGCCCAGAGAAACCGGGAGACATACAGTTACTCCAGGAGGCCGGGGTCAGGGGGGCCAAGAACGACAGACCATGCCAGCTGCCGCTATATTGTGATGCAGACTCTCTGAAACAGCTTCCAGACCTCAAAAGAGATGTCTTGCTGATTATGTGTTACTTAGAGTGTGCAAACACTCTTTATGATCTCCAGGAGCTAAGAGCTTCCGGCAGAAGAATGGGACCAGATTAATCAAAATCTTATTCGCAGTAGGGCTACAAGGATACAAGCCATCATTCAAGCAAGAGGAGCCAACACTCAGTACTCGAGACTAGGTGTTGGTTTTGAATTTTATGACAAAATTTATAAGTTTTCAAGATCTTAGTTGTTTTTCTTTACATTACATTATTTATTTGTAGGAAATATTATGTTTTATTGTTTTTTTCTGTTGTCTTCTATCAAATGAATATGTAAACTACATACAGCTAAATAATAATAATCGGCAACTTTCAATCCGTTGGGTAAGTAATAATCATAAAATTCAAGGTGCACCTGTTTTTATGGACTCTAGTTTAGTTGCTATTCTAATCAACATGTATTCAGAACTGGTTTCATAGTGTCATCAGTTGTGATGCCCCAACAGAGGTCACACAGGATGTTGAGAAAGAAGAATTTATGATATATTTGACAAAGAGTTTGATATGTACCTGATGTTAAAATAGTGCTTAGGGATCTTAATGCCAAAATTGGCAAGGATGATATTTTCAAACCAATCATTGGCATATACAGCCTCAACAATGAGACTAATGAGAATGGAAGAAGGCATAAAAATGCATCCTTCAAGGATTTGGAAATAGGAAGCATATTTTTTCTTTAAAAGGATAACCACAAATGAACATGGGTGTCGCTGGATGGTGCAACCGCTAATCATATTGACTAAGTTCTCATTAGCTCTAGACACAATTCAAATTTGATAAGTTTACACACGTATAAAGGAGTTAATGTTTACAGTGACCAATACTTAATGCCACTACAATTGATAAAATTTTAAAATCAAGCAATGAAAGAGACAAGATTCCACAGAAATACTGCACTCCTTAGTTCAGACATCCAGATATCTGCCATAAGATATCAATCGCAACTTGATAGGATACTTATAACTAAAGATCAAGTGCTAGATACTATACAGAATAGCTGGGAGTATTGTCCTAGTGTAATACAAATTCAGCTGAAAACACCCTAGGATTTGAAACCATAAGATTCTTGATGGCATATCCTCGTGTCGTGGTTTGACCAGGAATGGGCAGTTGCAACCAAGAGAAAAAATGCTGCAGCCGACTATAATATGGTACAAAATAAATATAAAAGAGCAACAGAAGAATATTTGGACAGAAGGAGAGAAGAGAAAAGAGCGAGTAGATGGAAGAAAAGAGCTTGAGAAAGACACTGGCTCCAAGAATTTGAAGAATTCAAGAGCTTACACAAAATAAGGAGCTTCTATAGAAGAATGAAAAGCAGTAGAGCCCAATTCAAACATGAAGTGAAATTCAGTAGGAGTGAAGACGGAGCTCATCTTATTGGGAAGATTAGGATTGGATAGGAAGACTGGACAGATGGGCACAGCATTATAACAACTTCTTAAGGAGGGAGGGTAGTGAACTCCTCCATAAAGAGCAATATGATTTAAAGCTTTCTATATGAATTGAAAACAAGATTCCAGAACAATAGAAGAAGGGAGTCACCAGCCTTTTACATAAGGATGATATTCTGGATTGACGGAATTATGCTCCTTTTATTCGTTTAAGAAGTGCTTTCCAACGTGCTGTTTGCTAAACTCCTACCACTCTCAGACCCCAGAGGCTTCATCAGCACTTCAGAATGACAGTCGATTTTGATGAAATTAGTGATCATGTTTTTTACAGTCATACTAACAGTCCCTTAGAAGTAAATCAGTAGTGACAAAGTTCACAAGTAGTGACGCGATCTTGTAGCACCAATGCATCGACTTTTGCCGCCATCTCATCGGTGACGGCTATTGTTGGTCTCCCACTTCGCTCTTCATCATGAATATTTGTCTGCCCCTGTTTAAACTCACGATCCCATTTACACAAATTTTTTATGTCCATACATCCCTCTCCATAAACTTTGCAAAGCTGTCTGTGAATTTCAATCGGCAGAACTTTTTTTTGCACAAAGAAGCTGTATGACTTCGCGGGGGTCGCACTTGGCGGGGACAAAAATTGGGAGATCCATTCCAAACAGCTCTAGCTCAGAAACTAAAAGGTTCAGAGGCTGCAGCAATGGCTCGTTTGAAAGAGGGGAGATAACGGGACACGGTAGTGGTGCCAACTCTCTTATCCGACATTGCCAGCTTGGGCTAGAGTGTTGGAGCCCTTGCTTATTGACCAATCCTCGTTTTATGAAATAGAAAGAGAATGGATGATCAGAAAGATTTTTCAACTTAGGAATCATTTTGATAGAGGATAAGTTCTATGGAATGGGAAAATATGTTCATCAAAGAACTGTCTTCCATATCAATGTAAATAAGTATGCACATATATGTATATATGTATATATATATATATATATATATATATATATATATATATATATATATATATATATATGCTTACACATACACTCACATACATATAACAGGTAAGGTGGGAGAGAAATATAAAATGAATATTTAAATTAATATGAACCTTTTAACTTCTTGACATTTCTGAACAGCTTCTAGTTTTTCGTCTAAAACCTTTTTAAGAAATTCTTTAGCAGTACACTGATACTGATTTTTTTCCTCTTGTAATTTTACCAATTCTTCTTTAAGTTTTTCTTCACCAAAATTCTACAAAACAAATAACTATTTCAATAAACAGTTTGCCTGCTAAAATCTTATATTATAATGTAGTAATAAAATTTATAATAAAAAGTAAAAAAAAAAAAAAAAAAAAATGCTTTAATTCATTTTGAAAATCAAAAGATTGTTGTCAGAAAAAATTACTATTGCATGAAAAATCAAATTACATAATTCAATAAAAATAATAAAGATAGCTTACTAGGAAAACTGTAATTACCTTTGAATAAGCTTGAAGCTGATTTTCTAAAGTTTCAACACGGGTCAAAAGTCTATCCTCAGCTATAAGTGCTTTCCAACCTTGATCAGCAGCTTCCTTAATGCTATTCAAGACTTCTTGAAGTGCAAATAGTTTTGTTTCTAGCATGTGCTCCCGTTGTGATGCTTCCTAATTACAATATTAACCAAGTTTGAAAATATATTTTTAGTAAATTACATGCATAATATAGATATTACAGAATTCATAAATGTTTCAACACCAAAAACTTGAAATGTATTTACTTTTGGCTATAGAAATGTTATTTGGGCTCTTAGTGATGGTAGACCATATAGTGCTAATATTAATTCTGGTGAACAATAAAGCTTCTCAAAAGAAAAAGGAAAGAGTCAATTAAGAACATAAGAGATGAGAGTAGGAATATATTTTTTCTGCAGATATTTTGGATCGATGGAGACGCTACTATCAAGGTCTTTCCTCTGAGGAATGAGGTAAACAAATACCTTCATTGGAAGAAAACAAAGATTCTATGGAGAAAGATGAAGTTGCGCATGCAATAGCAATAATTAAAATAAACAAAGCAGCAGGAAGATAGATTTTGCTAGAATTTGTTCCCAAATTCTACAAAAATCGATTCTCGCACATCCCAGCCTCAGAACATCGAGATTTGTAAAATCTTTTTATATTAACTTATTTTCACAACAACCAATCATAAACTTCTTTAATTGTTCATATAGTTATGTACTTTACAAATATTAAAATGTTTATCATTTTTCCTAATAAAATAGCAAATAATATTCTCTTAAATATTTGATTTTTGTGCTACTAATAATTATGTAATTATTTAAAATGTAGTAATCTTTTTATTCGTTATTCGATTTGTTCAACTAAAAAATTGAATAACTGAATTAGAATTATTTGGGACAAATTTTCCTCTGTATATTTTGTGAACGAATAAATGGATTTTCGCTGTTCAATCGATTTTCTGGCTATTTAGAGGTAGATTAAAAGGAAAAACGAGTGAAAATTTTCATTCGATTTTCCACTTATTTCTCACGAACGGATTAATAGATTTTTGCTGTTCAAACGATTTTAGGACTATTTAGAGGTAGGCTAGAAGTAAAACTAGTTTGAAAATTTTCTGAATTTTCATTCACTTTTCCTTTTATATCTCGTGAATGGAAGAATAGATTTTCATAGTTCAAACGATTTTTCGACAATTTAAAGGTAGATATATCTTATAAGAGGAAAAGCGAATGAAATTTTTTTAGTGGGGTGAATGGCTGAGGGTGCGGTTATAATTTTCATGGGTAAATATTAAACAAGGTGCCTCAGGGTGTTTATTTTCATTCATATATTTTTTTAAAATTAAATGAAATAATGAATTTAAATAACGAATAATAGATAACAGATGATTCAGATTTCTGTTGAATGACGAATAAGTAAATTATAAACTAACAAATAACTGATAACAATTTATTCTTCATTTGTTAGTTAGATAAAAAATTAATCAAATAATGCCCTACACTGCCATACAAACATCAATTGATTATATTTTAATTCAACAAAACTAACTGGAAGTAATAAGATAAGTGATGAGACATGTGGTTGGTTCCTGATTAAATATTTCTAATGTTGTAGGATTTGGTTTTTGTAAGTAGTTTTCCAATTCTGTGAAAACAATTCGAAGAGTAAATTAAATAGGTAATTTCTTTAAAAGTATCTCCAATTCTTAATAAAATTTCTTATTATTTTAAAACTAAATTAAATTAAGATTAAAATTTCTTCTAACCCTCCTAAAAATGATGGAATTCACCATATTGATTAGGCCAACTATTCAAAAAATAAACTACGATCCTTTTTCTTTTGCAGTAAAGATAATAATAATTGGATGGCATTGAATTCAGCCCAGAAGATGTTCCGTTCATAAAGATGTTAAAAACTCAACTGAAGTGGCAGAGACATACGTTTGGAGAAGGTAATGGTTAGTGCTCAGGGTACAACTTTACAAGAGGGGAACATTATCACTGGTTCCTCCCGATCTAGTCAAATTGGTTAGCAATACTTAAATTTGAGATTGATAAATGATAATTTTAGTCATAGTATTTCTCAATCACTGTCATGGGTTTGAATTTTATTAGGGTTGGAATAATAAATCATAAATCATAGTAATCTTCTCAGTAGGACTATAGCCTCTTAGTAGGCTGTTTTAGAGATAACAAATGGTTGAGAAAGATCCTTGAGAACAAGTGGTCACCTCATCCATTATAAGTTTTTAATTGATGTTTATTTGGTTTTACACCACTATCTATTTCAGTTAGGACAGAAAGGGCCTAAAATAATCACACAGATGCTTAAATCTGGAGACTTGGAAAGTAGTCCTATGATGCAGTGTTCTTGCAGGTTGTTTAGTTTCTTCTTGATCATAGGTTTATTCGAATTTTCATTTACTATTCAGTAAGTTCCACTTTTTTCCTCTCTTCAACAAGTTAATATTCTTAAGGCCCTCAAGGCTCTACCCATTATTGTCACAACAAAAAAACTAACAGATAAATTTGAGAGTATCTGTAAGAAGTGTATGCTACATAAGCGTATCTATGATAGGATTAAAAGATGGTTGAACCTAACTATATAAAATTCTGGAGCAGCATTTGAGCATAAGTTTTCAAGTTTAAATGCTTCAATCGATATAATTCAATGCAATGAATAAAAATAACGTAATACCTGCAGATATTGATGAAGTTCATATAGATCTTCAACAGGAACAGCATTTGATGAGATTATTGATGAAGATTGGCTGAAATAAAAAATTATTCATTGAAAACAAAAGAGAAAAATTTTAGTGGCATCAAAGTATAAGCAAGAAGATTTATTTAATTTATTGATTCATCCTATGCCAACTCAAGGATGCTAGTCCAACAAGCATCTTACAGTCCAATAAAGGGAAAGAATCAAAATATTATGTTTTGGGAGTTTCTTTGAGAAGACATGACAGTATATGTTGTGAAATGAAAGAACATCAAAATAATAATAATTACCCATTGAGAACAATAAAAACTTCTTTCAATAGTCATAAATTTAATAAATATGGCAATTCTTCAATTCATTATTGGGCGCATAATAAATTTTAAAGGATTTTATGTGAAAATTGGGTCTTCATTGTGATAAAAATGGTTACAAATTGATTAATCAAAACATTGTCCATTGCTAGGTACTACTTTTTCCCATCTTTCTGACAGCATACGAGTTCCACATTGAAAGAACGACTGGTTTTTGGAGGTAATCCAAGATCAAATCATCAAACCATTTTTTGCATTTTCCATGAGAACAGAAGTGCTGTAGAGACAGGCCATGAGTCATTGATCAAAAAAAGTAGTAGTAAGAAGGAGCAATCCCTGGAGAATTTGGCGGGTGGGATAGGATATCCCATTTGAGTGTTTCCAAATAGTTTTTGACTGGAAAGGTGAAAAATTTCCTCTACACGTCTCTTGGCTCTAATTCATATAGCACCAAATTTCCTTATTTTTGGCCCATTACCATTGCTTTGAGGCATAATGAAATTGCTTGTGGAGTCACTCATAAAGATTCAGTATTTTCTCCTTGCATTTGACACAAATCTTCGTTCAATAATGAAAAAGGGGGAATATTAGGAATATTAAGGAGGTAACCAGGAGCCTACAGGTTTCAAATAGAAATAGGTGCTGAAGGTAATTCAGTCGCTTTAAGGAGGAGAACGTACGACAGAAGATATCAGAGATATGTTTTTTCAGGAAAGAGTTAGGCCAAAGGTGATTCTAAGTTTTTTGATGGTTGAATAGAATTTAATGACATTATTATTTAGGAATAGGGTTGGAATATGAGGAATAGTTTGAAGGAAATGGTAGGAACCTATTACAACTGCCTTTGGCTTTCCCGCATTTAACTTTAACTTAACTTCTACACCCCAGTGACTTATTCAATTTAAGTCTTTTTGGAGTTTGTGATGGGTAATAGGTCAAAAGGCGGTAAAAACAGGTATATTTGGAAATTGTCAGCATAGATATGGTACTGGGAGTGATGGATGAGGAGAGGAAGGCCATTAACATTAATAGCAGAGTGGAGGACAGACGAACCCTGAGGGGCACCATAGGAAAGGAGCAGTTTCTTGGATGGAGGTTGGGATACTGGGACAACTGCATACTGTGATCGATCTGAGGGGAAGTTATGTTATGGTCAACTGAATCAAATGCTTAAGATAAATCTAAAAGGATGAGGATAGTTAGTTTTTAATGTTCAATGGCGGTTTGGAGGTCGTGGTTTATTTTTACGAGAGCGGATTGCGTTTAGTAGCCAGTTTGAAAGCCAGATTGGAGAGGGTTAATGAGGGAATGTTCTTCTAGGAAATTTGAAAGTTGAGTTTGTACGAGACGTTCCAGCGGTTTTGAAAGATTAGGGAGGAGAGAAATAGGACAATATTCATGCAGCGAGGAAGGATTTGAAATTTTATTCAATGGCCTATCCAGGGCGGTTTTATAGGAAGAAGAGAATATGGAGTTATGCAGAGAAAAGTTGTAATAAGTTGTAAGAGGATTTTATTAGTTTTACAGGGATGTTGTCAGGTTCATAATCATTGGTGTGGAATTTTAGAATAGTAGTAAGTAATTCATTGTACGACACGTGGATGAAAAAAAAGCTTTCCAGGTTAAAGCTGTGGGGTTGTATATTGGAGTGGGTGAAGAATTAGGAGCAAAGGATATGAAATGGTCATTGAGATCATCTGGGGTGACTGGGAGAGAACAGTTTGTTCGATTCTGATACGAATAATTTTCGAATTATTTTCCATTTGGATTTGGAATCAGGATCCCTGAAAAACCTCGACATTTTCGGACTTTTTTCAGTTTCTTGCTTATAACTCCTAAACGATGCGATTTAGCCCAAAACACTTAATTACAAAAGTAAAAAGCATTAAATTCTCTATGATTCTCACTCATTAAATGTTATTATAAATTTAATATTAACCGAGATATAGCCTTTCAATGTTTTGAACAAAATATCGAAAAACAGCAAAAAATGCAGGTTTTTACCTGGTAACTTTCATCTGTCAACATTTTTAATTGGATAATAATAATAGTAATGTTAGGTGTCTCTAAATTGATTAATTTTACAACACCGCTCCAGGCCCGGCATAAGGGAGGGGCAGGGTGGAGGCAAAATCCACAGAGCCCAGGCTTCCAGGGGCCCCAGTAAGAGTTGTCTAAAAAAAGTGTGCAGTCAAAAAGTTTGTCGAATAAATATATACAATAAAATAAAAAAGTATTTCAATCTATAACAAATTATATCACATATCGTCGTAAACTGGGGTAACATTGGGCATATTTTACAGGTATTATTGTAGCACCCTGATCAGAATTTTTTTTTATTTTAGACCTAAGGAAAATGAAGCTATAACCTTAAGTTACCTCACAATACACACATTATTCAGACATCTGGGGTCCTGGATATCCCACAGGGGGAGAGAGGGAGAAGATCATTTCTCTCAGACCAACCGTTTTGCCGTAATATGAGAGAAAATACCAAGTAACCTCAGATAGCAGGACAGAAAAAAACCTAATCTACCTTCGAATAGCAGAGCATGTTAAAAGTAATTTCTTAGGATTTTATTTTGCAGAACGACAGAGACGGTTATTAACTGTTTGTATATATACAAATTATTACTGTTAAAAAAATCTGTTTCTATTCCCCTCCAGTCTTTCACATGTTTTTGTTTTAAAATTTTTTATTCAGTTACCTTTATCTGAACAACTTTATCAATTTATTAAGATGGCACCAATAAAACATGTTTTAACTTACCTCGTTAAGAAATCAAATACAAAACTTTGAGCAGAGAAGGAGCATCAGTAGTACATGTTGACGTGGTTAGTGACTGGTTGACAAAAATTGAAGATGTATGTGATGGCTATTGGGCAAAAGTCATTTTAAACAGCTACGAGAAGGCTTTATTTTTTATAGCACTGCCAAATAAAACAATGGTGCTGAAAGACGAAATTTGCAAAGGAGGACAAATTTTGAAAGAAAGAATCCCAATTTGTTTGTGTACATACATGAAGAGGGATTTTGAAAGACCCTTGATTATTGGCAAAGTGGAAAATCCAAGATGTTTCAAGGAAGTTAGTTTGAATCTATAAAGGTGCATTTACACGTTTGCCAAACCTTGGCAAATCAAATATGTAAATGGGATACTTTGGCTTGGCTTGCACATGGTTGTCTGTGTTTGTGTCTGATCCGGGTTTTGAGAATTTTCCAAGGTTAACTCCCTTTTTATTTCTTTATTTTTTATTCTGTTTCAGATTTTAGTCAGGTTCATATTTTAAAAACTTGTTTTCTTATAAGCGGGCAAATTATCATTTTCCAGTGATGTCTGTTTAAGAAAAGTTCCACTGTATATATATATATATATATATATATATATATATATATATATATATATATATATTTTCAGATTCCAACTCCCATATAGTGTTCTGAATCAATTTCAAATTAATAATCTTCTTGCAATAGTGGTATTCTTATCAAAATAAGAAAATATAAGTAATAAAGATATATAAAGTAATATAGAAAATATCTTCACCAACCTGGCTTTGGCTTCTTTACCATCCGGAAGGTATAACTTGATGTTTGCAATAATACACCCATGAGTAACTGTGGAAAAAGAAATATTTAATACTAAAAGGAATTTTAAACCACTTTTAAATGAAAGGATATCATGTGAAAAAAAATTGTTGAAAGCTGAAGGCACTATTTATAAGTTCTTCAAGCTAGAGCTTACGGTCTGAGAGAGGAAAGCAGTATATATACTGCTAATCACTTGTCAAATAGACAAGTGATAAGACATAAGAGTTGTAAATAAACCCAATATATATACACCACACTGGAATTCAATAAAAATGATACTGAATACTATAGACATAGATAAAAATTAGTAGCAGTCTTTGAATGGCTTTCCTATATCATGTGCACAAGTCTTATTTTGATGGCATACACTGCTGGTCAAAAGTTTAAGACCACCTCGATTTTTTAAGAAAATTCAATAAATTTTAGAATAAATTAAACAGAACTAAAATTATTTTTCAAATGAAACATTAAAACAACAAAAGTTCATAAAATAATACAATTTTAGAGGAACATAGTAAACAAATATAATAAATTAAATTATAATGGGTTTCTTCACCAAAAATTCCTCTCTTTTCAAGACAGCTTTTACCACTATGGTATTCTTATAATGAATTTGTCTAACTTCTCAAATGGCATATTATCCCAAAAACTTTAAAGAAACTCCCAAAGGTTTTTTTGTGAAGTTGGAGCGTAATCTTCCTATCCAAGCTTTTCCCAAAGCAGCTTGATCGGCTTAAATCTGGAGACTGAACCTCCCAAGTCATGTTTTTCAAAATGCCTTTTGATAGAATTATGCACTGATGTGTACATTATTCTGATGGTGTGCGACGAGCCATAATCGGGCAATTAGAAACTGAAACTTTGATTTGTCTTTCCATATTACTTTTCTCCAGTCTTGCATTATTAAATTCTAATGATGAAGTGCCCACTGATACCACTTCTTCTTATTCTCAGGTCATAGAAATGGTATTAGTGTACTAACACGTATCAATAAGTTGCCCCCCGAAGTTTTTGTTTTACTGTAAAAACAGAGACCAATTTATGGTGACGGTGTTGACTTCAGCTTAAAGCTGAGAGGTGGTCAGTCATCTTTTCCTCTTGCTGAAAAAAAATTATTGATCCTCCTAGGTAGATGCTATTCTTGAACTTCATGGTCGAGCATAATCATGGTGAGAGAAAGTCTCTTTTTGTAGCAAGAGATGATGTTATGTACCCCACGATTGGATATTTTTAGTTGTGCAGCAATTAGGCACTCAAATTTCTTTTCCTTTTGTAATGTGTAATAAATGGCACTATGCAGTCCCATGAAAAATTCATGATCTTTACCATTTTTAAAGGAAAAACCAAAAATAAGCCTGTGAATTGAAATTTTTTTAATTTTGGGATCTGAGAGAACACTAAATTAAAATACACACAAAAACATATCTTAACCTCACATAGGAAATTAGCCTGAATGTAAATAAAACTCCAAAGAAACAAATACATACATGAATCATTGGAACATTGTGATTATCAATATTAGGTTCTTCTTTTTTATGATGTTTGAATAGTTTTGCTTACAAGTGATTAATACTATTAATTGTTAATACTAGTTACTATAAGGTATTCTGTAATTATAGTGCACCTAGCTAAAGTTTAATTAAGCTTTTGAGTAATTAAATCATATTAAATAATATAAATAACAGGTGGTCCTAAACTTTTGACTGGCGGTACATGCTAAAAATTGTGTAAATTTATTTCAGATTGTGTCTCTGGAATCATATTTTAAAAACCTCAAGGGTGTGCCACTAGTGAGTAGCTTATGAAATGTTTGCTACTACTTGCTAAGAAATTTATACTTTCTTATTCTGCGCTAACCAATTTCTATAAGGAACCGTTTTACGTCAAAGCAAATTCAAAGTTACATCGCTTGAAAAAAAAAAACAAAAAAAAAAAAAAACAATTTTTTTTAATCAAATGAAGCTGTTCAAATATCAATTTAAATGAAAAAAAGATAAATTAATTTTAAAAACCTATAGACAAAAAAAAGATGGAAAAAAAGGAAATATGTTCGATAGTCCAAAACAGACATAATTTCAATTAGTGCTTTCCCGAAAACAATTACATTCGATCTGAGTGGACAGTCCACTAATTTTATTAAGTAGGTATTTACTATAAAAATATTTCAGAGAATCCCTTTCTTTTCTTACTTTGTAATGTTATTTCTTCAGTTGCTTCCAGTCCTTGTGAGGTGTATTTAAAAAAGGAAAATGAGATATAAAAGTGATCCGTATGGTAGTGTTTTGCGGAAACGGCATGCAAATATGCTGGAAGTGAAATATAATGTAATAAAATTAGGTGTAAGAGGTTTATTAAAAAACTGAAATTGGAAAAAACATTGTTTTTTGTGAACATGAGATTACAGGGAGGTATAATTCATAATTCTCTGTTAGACACGTTTATTTTTGTTCTTTTTTGTGCTGATATGAATATCTAGAGTCTTAATATCACATGAATTTTAATTGTTGATCACTTGTGTAAGTTTTAAATTTTGAATAGTTGATTTCTGTCATGAATGCTTTATGTTTAATGTACAATATTTTTTAGATCACTTGAAAATGGGCAATATGGGGTCGAAACGTTGTGAGGAATAATTAATAAAGTTGTGGAAGTGAATAAGGAGAAATTTTCCTGAATATTGATAATTTAAATAATTGATGTACTCTTGTGAAAACACAGTTTTTTTTGGAAAAACTATTTTAGAATAGGTATTTTTTTATTTATCCTTTTATCATCTATTCTACTTTGATTTCCTCTATAAAGATCTGCTTGATAGTTTTATCTGTTGAAGATCATTATTTTTTCTATTTATAGAATCTTCTAAAAAAATAAAGCATTGTGTAATATGCTCAAGAAAGAAAATTCAAATATATTTTTAAAAGGCTGAGGTTTTTACCATTTTTTAATAACTAAAATTAAGTTAAATTTCTTCTGCAAATAAATGTTTAGGTTTAATACATTAAATATTGCTTTAGTGTGGATTAAAATAATAATATTTGTGTATATCATATAAAGTTTTGTACAAATTCACACCTATATTATAAAACAATGCTACTGATAAAAAATTGATATATTACAGTTATAATTACATGAGCAATATGATAACACTCTTCATTTTTTTTTTTCAACTAACCAAAATCCTACCACTACTCAATTCTGGAATAACTGAGATGTGAGTGTGTTCTAGTGGACTTCAAAAAATTAATGCAGCAAGCATCCTTTATTTTATTATCAATTGGATTAAGCTGCTGCACCTTTTTGTTTATATATTCTGTCATGTTCTTGCAATCTATGTATTTGATATTCACTGACTGCTCAATGAGAGAAGCTACTCGTGAAAAACCTTTAGGCTCATACATTTCCTTGAGGCTCTTCCATACCTGCCAGTTTTTAGCTCTTAAATATAGGTGTAAATGTGTGATTTGACATCAGAAAAATGGCTGCCATGGCTTTGTGGTCCAACCTTTCATCAGTAACATTATCCTGTGTGTGGTCCCACAAATTGCAATTAATTAGCCGAACCTCCAAATCAAACTTCCAATCAATATAATTACCAACAACTTCCAGATTCTCAAAACCTGAAAGAACACCTGTGGTAGACATGACAGATAAATGAAAAATCCTCACTTATCTGAATACATCGGAAAAGTAGGTAATCTAACCACAACCTGCTCACCAAATTAACAAGTTCACTTCACAAACACTAAACTAGTTTTTGATTATGAATTAACTGGGTCCATAACCTTATAAGCACGATAAGGTAAGATAATAACTTTGGTAAGTTACATGAAACTTAGTAAAATTTAATTCAAAACTTAAATTAGAACAGCGTAAAAAAACATTTATAAAAATTAAAAATGTCGTTGAGAAGGTTATGCATAACCAGTCTTGCCAGAATGACTTTTACAATACCATCTAGCAAGTATTACAGTTTATAACACCCCCTTTCTGCACATATGGCATCAGCCAAACAAAACAGGTCCTTCCTCTAGCAACAGACAATTCCCCCCTCTTACTATCAGTATCCCACTTTTTTATTATGCGATGTGCCCTATTATGACACTATTTTTAAATTTAAATTATAATTATACATACATTTAATATATATATATATATATATATATATATATATATATATATATATATATATATATATATATAGTGTAATAAGTCTGTTAGATGAAGTATAAAAAGTAACAACACAGAATAAGAAATAATAGTTGCAAAAATTTGAGAAGCTACTGTCTGGTGGTACACCAAATGATCTTGAAGTTTTTAACCCTTTAACACTCTGAGGATTGGGTAAAAGTTTTGCTCATAATGTTAGGTGGCCTTCCTGGTAGGCCACGCTTGGATTCCCAGTATGCATAGGTTAAATTTGAGTCGAGTTATAGAATTAATGGTGACCTACATGATAGGTCATATTCTGGGAAGGGTCAGACTACCTGACGGCGGCGAGCCTCAAGATGTATGATACAGGACAGATGCAGCCTGGAGGAAATGGCAGCCGGATGGATGCAGTGGACCAGGAGGGCTGGATCTGTATCCGGACGGATGCAGCCTGGAGGAGATGGTAGCCGGACGGATGTAGTGGACCAGTATCCGGATGGATGCAGAGTGCAAATAGGGTTAGACCAGAGGAGGTACCTGGACGGAGTACCATCTGCATCCGTCCGGGTACCTCGGGTTAGTCGAGTACCCGGGTTAGTATCATACTAACCGGACGGATGCTGTCCGGAAGTGGACAAAGTGCCCCGGGCTGCACCACAGTAGCAGAATAAATTATTGTTCCCATAAATATAAGCAGCCTCAAATTTTTTTTTGAATGTAAAATAAGAAATTTTTTAAATAAAGCGCTGTTCCTTGGTGGCAGTGGCATGCATTATCCCAGAGCACTACCCCACTGCTCCCGAACCCCGTATGCCAGAAATGGCTAGGAAGGTAAAACAAAAAAAAATGATAAGTCACAATTGTTAAAATCGGTTTAAACCCAAATGGGAAGCAAGGTTACGTTGAAAATAATCGATTTTTTTGTTTCACACCTTGAAACTGTTAGGGTGGCCTCCCCTGCAGGCCACCAAACGTTGCAGACTCGGACTCGAGACTACGTTTGAAATTTTTTTCATCAATTTTAACCATTTTTTTTTTTCAATCTACGGAGACTTTGTTCATTGTAATTATTTAATTTAAGTGTTTTTAATTACTATTAGAATCTCTAGCAACCATAATAAACTAATTAAAGATGGTTTTTAATAAAAAATAAAATTGTTTTTCATGATGGAAATGAGGCAGTTTCAAATGTTTTTACAGTGGACCATCGATTATCCGAACTAATAGATGACAGGGAGTGTTCGGATAAATGATAACTCGGATAACCGATCATTTTAGAAAAACCTACAACTAGGGTTAAATGAACATAGAAAAACAAATGAAAGTAATAATAAACACAAATGTGTTTGTATTTTGAACTTCGATGCTTACATCAAGAAGAATGGAACATTATGTATATCAAGAAATAAAGTTATAAAGGAAATATAAAGAAATGAGAAACAAAATAAAAAAATATGTACATCCATACATAAAGTTTTGTTGGTCTACATTTTAAGATAAGAAGTCTAATATTTTCTTTTGCTTCAGAGAGGACACTCGTTTTCTTGCTGCTAAATCTCTCATACGTTTAAATGAAAGCAATTGAACAGAATCACATTCTTCTTGTTGCTCCACCCACTTCATGGCACCAGAAAGCTTCCTCGGCGGATGGTCCTTTTTCAACTCAGTCTACATCACTAAAGCCCTCCTCGATGTCATGATTTTCTGAAGGGCTTTGGTCTTCCATGACAGTAGCCAGGATTTCATCATCTGTCAAGAGATGTTGGTCACCAACATCACATTCAAGCCATTCTTGAATGTTTTGTTGGTCACAGTCTTCAAAACCAGAAGACTTTGATCATGTCATTCGGTTCTGTTGCAAATTCACCCGATGGCTCTTCAGGTGCAGTGATAGAGTCATTTGATGGAAGGAGTTTATTCCACGCTTTAGCAAGGGTAGTTTCTTTGACAGAGGCCCAAACTTCTACTGTCATGTACACAGCATCCTTAAAATTTGTCTTTTGAGTTCTTGGATACTGCATTCGTTGTCTTGCCCGATCAAAACCGTGCGCAGCAATGCCTTTCTCTAATATCTTATGACGGCTTCGATAACTCCCAGGTCCATTGGTTGGAGGACAGAAGTTATGTTTGGTGGCATAAATAACTTTAAATTTGCCATTTTCTCTTTCTAGCGAAAGATTTGCTGGATGGCTTGGAGCGTTATGGATCAATAACAACACATTTCCTGTATTCCCAGTGGCACGGTGATTCCTTTTTACTTCAGGGATAAATACGGTGTCGTACCATTCTACAAAAATGTAGAATTGTATCCATCCATGAGTTTTTTTGGTTTTTGTAGATGACTGGCAGATTTTTTATCTCTTTAAAACACCGCGGATTTTTAGATTTTTCTATGAGAAGCTAAGGAAGTCTGTGCGATCCAGTAACATTCCCACATACCATAGCAGTAAGGCGTGATTTATTAGCCTTGAAGCCAGGTGCTGACATTTCATATTTGGAAACTAGAGATTTTGTTGGCATTTTTTCCCAATATAAACCCGTTTCGTCTGATTGTATATATTAACTTTTTCATAGCCGTCCTCATAAATCATCTTCTTAAAAAAAATTTTGAAACGTTCAGCTAATCCAGTGTTGGCTGACAGTTTTTCTCCTTGGATATCCAATTCCCTAATCCCATGCCTGGATTTGAATCGCATGAACCAGCCGGTAGTCACTTTAAAATCAGGGTGACCTCCTAGTTTCCTGTTCATTTCGATGACCTTTTCGCAAATCAAGGGGTCACTTATTGGTTGTCCTTGGCTACGTATATGCATAAACCATGTGTAAACTGCAGTATCTAAGTCTTGATTTTCAGCTAATTTCATTGTTTTTCTGTGCAAGCTTCCATCTTCACTGTCAAGCACACTCACGAATTTCGTAATGGCGTCACTGTTTTTTTTAATATCTGATATTGTTGCTTTTCCAACTCCATATTCACGAGCTAAACTCGATGCACTAACACTATTCTTTAATCGATCTATTATTTTAAGTTTATCAGAAACACTGAGAACAACACGTTTACGTTTTGATTCCATTTTGTATGGCACTACAAACTGCACTTACATATTTATACGTCACTCTAAACTAGACTCACAGGACGACTGATGAAATAGGCAGGAAGCTAAGCGCTTGCGTGGTCGCGGGAGGAAACACCTGGTCCACACTGAGAAATTCCTAGTCCTCACTCCGGAACTCCTGCTGTGAAAGACGTGGAGATTTGAATTTCGCCTCCTAGAACGCGTTCGGCTAACCGGTCGTTCGGTTGATCGATGTTCGGATAATCGATGCTCCACTGTAGTTTCTTTTTTTAACCTTACTTGATTAAAATTAGCGTTCGATCTTTCAAATTTTCAATATCTTATATAAAATTTGTCACTTTTGATGTAAATGATCAAAATTGGTATTTTTTGACCTGCTTGCTAGATATTTGACTTTAAAGACAGTCATAATGAAGCACTTTATTACCCATTTTGTCTCATCTCTTTAGCGTTCGCTCCTGGCTTACAAAGCTAAACGAATTTCATTTGAAGTACAAATAAATAATTTGAAATAACAGTATTTAAAATAGTTTTCTTAAGAAAAATCATTTTAAATACTATTATAATAATTTTTATTAGAATTATTTTATTGCTATTATAATATTTTTTAAATATTGTAAAAATTATATATTTTTTTTTAAATTTTGGATAAATCCAGATTAAATTGTTTGTTAATGTATTTTAAATGTTTAATATATGTATATTATGTGCCTATTTTTAATATTTGTTTATGATAAATTTGTTGAAACAGAAGACTCTTATCTTTTTTTTTAACCCCACTTAAGTCATTAAAGTAAACATGGCCTACTCTGTAGGTCACCATCCCTACTGCACTACTCAGTAGCTAGAATGGATAGTGGCCTACAGGGAAGGACACGCAAAAATGTGATATTAATACAATGCATATTATTAGATTTTTAGGTTTTATTTGTATGTATTCATCAACTATTGAGTTATCACAAAGTGAAAATGCAAAAATTATAGTGAAAATTTACCTTTTTTTTGTGGTGAACATACAGGGTTTCAAGTGTGGCCTAAGACCTAGGCCACAAAACGTTCTGTAACTTGACTCCAGAATATGGCTGAGCAATAGGAGGTAGTTGTAGGCCAATAAGTGTTAAAGGGTTAAAGTATAATTTGAATGCTCTTTACTTTATTATATTAATGTTGTGTAATGCAGCAATGTCACACACAATTACAGAACAACAAACTTACATTATTGTGTAAAAATGTAATTGATCAAGAAATAAATTTTACAGAGCTACTTATTAAACTAATATCTTATTTATTATATATCTTTCCAATACCTTTTCTAGTATTTTCTATCACATCAACTCCAAATTGAACAATGTCTCCAGAGCATACCTCCCTTGGCAAACTTTCTTCACCTGATTTACTCAATCTCTGATTGTTGACAAAAGTTCCATTGCTGCTTTTAGTGTCTTGCAAATAAAACTGTAAAACATTAAAACGTTTTTATTGTTTTTGTTTATTATCAGACTAGAATTTATAGATGAAGATAGTTTATTACTTAAATTAAAGTACACATATCTCTTATAATTACTTTACTTGTATGCTTAAAAACTACTTTCAACAGCTCACATCATGTTATCTTTATGTATATGGACATGCCACCAACTGTCTAAATGGCAGAGATCCAAGAGACCATCAATGGCTACTCCTTTCATTTCTCTAAGCCTGAAGGTTATATACTAAGAGCTGTTGAAACAAGATGGTATGGAGGATTTAACAAAAAATTCTTCATATAAATTGATATTGAAGGTAAGATAAATAATTGTTTTTTATCCAAGCTCTGTACCACACCTAATCGGAAAAGCATAAATACCAGCAAAATCTGCACCAAAAACATATTTTATTCTAGTTTAATTGCAGAGAAAATTTTTAAAACTGTATATTGTGATTAGAATGATTTCGATGATGACCTATTGTTTTATATTGTGTGCTAAGAACCTTAAAAATTATAAAAGAGTAAACAACATGACGGTGTTTCGTGAATAGGAAGTCCTTGAACTCAATTTTTAAAAATAATTTGAAGATAATCTATTTTCAACTTCACTATTAAAGAAATATACTGAAGAAGTAATAAAAATATTTAGGTTAAATACTTGTTACAAGGAATAAAAATAGAAAAACAGAATTATGTGGGAAACAATAATCATTTAACGAAAACAGTAACAAATGGAAGATCATGCATCATAAATTGAGATGTGAACATAGTCATCACAATAAGTCCAACTGACTAATTCATACTAATACAATTGTGATTAATTTATACTTATATGTTCATTCAATAGATATAGTCATGATATTTTAGAGCATGCATAATAAAAATCATTAAACATATATAATGTATAATGTTATAATAATTATACATTATATACATCATATATTATAATGTATATGATACATATATAATGTAATCCTCACAATAAAAACAAAGTAAACTGTTAAAATATTTTTGAAATAAAATATATAATCATTATTTATAATTTAAACGAATATAATTTTTAAAGAAAAAATGAGTTTCCAAGCCAAAATAACCTCCTTGTTTCAGAAATTGGGGAGCAGCTTATGTCTGAAGCTTAGATTAAGTAAATTACCATTACTTAATTTAGATAAAGGTTAGAAAGAGGTGTATATATAAAGCTTGGCTTTCTTCAACTTTAGAAGAACTGATAATGTTTAAAACTGCAAAGACTACACCAACAGCTAAAAAGAGCCAAAGGATAGCTAAGACAATTGTGTGATAGTTAAAATAAATCACCTGAGTGGAGCTATAGTCAAGCAACACAAGATATGGATGGTATGTGAATACTTCAACTACCAATGCTTAGGGTACACAACACAGCCTTTCTACACAAATGGTTAAGTAGCATCATGAACAAAATTTAAAACTATAAGATTTTAATTTACCTATTAGAAAAATTCCTCTTGAGTATCAAAAATTCACTTGCATAACAGCAACAAAAAGATAAAGGAAATTGGAATCCTTTAGAAAGATTTATTTGAATACAAAGCCAAATAATCATTGGCTTGCAATGTATTAACTGAGCTAATTGGAGTATTGGTTCCCCTTCTAAGGAAGACTTCCCAAAATTTATGCTGAAAAGGTATTAATAATATTCTTTATTGTTTAGAAGATAGATCTTGCGTGAAGTTCATTAGAACTCTGAAGATTAGAAATAAATAGTAAAAAACATGGATAACATTTAAGAAAATTAAAGTGTTCAGAAAAAAAAAAATTGTTAAAGGATTTACAGCTTTATCTTAGAGCAGAAGTCAATAAAACAAAAAATACAATTTATAAAACTTGATCTAATAGATTCTACATTCACCAAATCAGACATGATTATAATTTAGTAACTTTTTCGGTAATTTATTTGTAATATGCTTTTTCTGGATTGAATTTCACAAAGTAATATCATATTTAAAAAAAAAAAATCTGGTGTGGACAGCCCATAACTTCCTTGTACGCCTATTAAACTATAAATCGGTGGCTCAAAAAGTAACCATGAATTTGGTTATTAGTTTCCCAACATAGCAGTACCTCATAAACGACCCTCGGCATCGTGACGCCAATGTATTGACACATATAGACACACAAGCTCTTGTTTCTTGAGGTTTTATTCCGTTATTATATGTCGTATTCTTTCAGTTGGTAACAAGTTCCCAAGAGATTTCTTCGTGTTCCTTGACAACATTGGAACTGTCTATGTCACTAGATAAAGCATTGGAAATCACCGGTTTCAATATGTTAAGTAGAAGAAACCGCTTAACTTATATCTTATTCTCCTACTGCAGACTTGTTTAGATCACAAATGGGGAGAAAAACATGTATTTTACACTCAATTTTAAGACTTAAAACAAATAATAAAACTATTTAATTAGAGTGGGAAAAAATTGCGTTAATAACCTTTATCACCGAACCATATGATCTCTGTAATAAATGTCGATATACCTTTTGATGTAAGTTTCTCATGAACTTCAAGTAAAGTACCCTTTTCGGCTCACCAATTTTAACCAAAATCTATTAAAAAATATTTACATTGATATAAAAGTCCTATTTACCAAATTTGAGATGTTTTACATTATATTTTAATGTGATTTTTGAAGAAAGTCTAATATGACCTTCAAGTAAAGTACCACTTTCGGTTTGTCAATGTTGACCAAAATTTATAATGTTATTTATATTAGTATGCAAGTTTTAATTACCAAATTTGAGAAGTTTAGCATTATATTTGAATATAATTTTTGAAGAAAATCAGTAATGACCTTCAAGTAAATTACCACTTCCGGTAATCATGCAGTGACCAAAAAAGGAGGTTCACAACTAGATTATATAATAATTCTAAATACAAAATTTTAACTTCCTACGCCTAACCGTTTTTGAGTTATGCGAGATACGTACGAACGTACGTACAGATGTCATGACAAAACTAGTCAAAATGGATTCAGGGATGGTCAAAATGGATATTTCCATTGAAATCTGAAAACCAAAAATTTTCGCGATTTCAATACTTCCTTTACTGCGTACAAGGAAGTAAAAAATTACATTCAGTTTAATAACATTTCAATTAATTTAGTAATTAAAACTCAGGATTAAATAAAAATTTGAATAGTTAAACCAATTGTAATTATCAGTGTGTTTAACTAACTAACTAAACTGCTCCTTTTACCAATATATACTACTGGTGGGGGAACTAGTCAGCCAAGTGGGCCTCTTTTGGTCCTTTTAGCCAAATACTAACAACTACCTGAGTAGGTAGCTAGTAACCTGAGATGTTGCCCTGTGCTAACTAGAGTAAGAATGTCAAGATTCATTTCTCGGTGCTACTGCAAAATAAATATTAACTGGTCCAGGTAGGAATCGAACCCACACCGTTCCGAACCAGGCACACTGGTACCCTCACCCCAATGTGCTCAGCCATCACGGCCTCCAATCTCCTTTTACTAATATCTAAAAATCAATTAAAAGTGGCTAAAACAAATATGATATTAATTTAAGCCATAACTACCACAATGCTAACCATAAGCATTAAAATCTTATTCAGGATTAAGCATTAATTTCTGATAGCATCTGATAAAAATAATATTTACTGTTTTACTACAATCAAAATAACCTAAAAATAAATAAATTAAATATGAATACAATTGGTACCACATTCAACATAAATCACTTTATTTTCTCAAAAATGTAAAATGTGGGACTATAGCTGACAGTGGATACCAAAATCTCATAAAGTTTTTGAAAAGTTGAATATAATAACATACAAACAGCATGTGGACTTCAGACTGCAGTATGCCAGTATCGATTACTTAATAAATTTTACCCTAATTTTTTATATTTTTCTGCAAATATATCTGTCTTTTAATTAAAATAATTAAAATTAAAAGATTGTTTCTGTTTCAAAATATCACATACACAAATAAATAAATAAAATTGATATAAAGATATTATGACAATTTTTTATTTATAATATGTTAATATTTAACAGAGACTGAAGAGTCACCTGTAAATATCTAAATTTCACTGTATGCTTTAAAAATTATAGATATTCACAGTCGTATTCACACGTCATGGATTAACTACCTTCCCTAAACATTACTAATTCTAGAAAAATACACAAAATAATTGTATGGCTTTAGTGAGCTTTTTCTGAAAAATGATGGTAACATAATAATCGAATTAAAAATTTAAATAAAAAAAATTAAGAATAAAAACAAAATCAGATAACGAACATAAATTAATAGGAAAACGTGATTACCTTTCCATTAGTATACCAAAATACAGCATGGTTTCTAGAAAGAACTTTACAATCGAATATAGCATTATTGGGAGAGGGCCTTGCTCGAGCAACTGAACGCCCAATTTTCACAGGTTGATCTAATACTAAAGTACGCTCCTGGAACAATAACACACATTTATGATCATATCACATTCATAAGTATGCAAATTAAAATAAAACGTTATTGTAGCTAGACTATAAAAGTTTCCAAGAAGGCATTTAAAAATAATCCACATCACTTTCATTCACATCAGATTCATTTCGTCATAATAACTTTTTTTTAGTAGTATGTAATATAAACTGCCAAATCTTACTTGGAAGAGGTGGGAGTTGGGTCTGCATGTGAGCACTGCTTTTCCAGCCATTATGATGCATCATAATCACAACAAATATCAGACTTCTGCAAATAAAATACAAGTGTGATTCAATACGAAATGTAAAAATAAAATTATTATGAAAAACGGATGGAAATGCAGTCAAATAAAAGAAACAAAAATTATAGGAGAGAAACATTTTAATTAGACTTGACACATCACATTACTTCTTGAGTGAGCGTAGCGAGCGGAAGTCAACAGCTGTGATCTAATTAAAGCTGTGATCTAATTAAAGCAGTAATAATTGAAGTTACGGTAAGGCCCCGACCTCAACTGAAAAGGATCCGTTAACGTTTTGTTTAGTTCTTGGGCGAGTGTAATGAGCGGAAGTCGACAGCACTAGTAATTTTAAATAATATCTAATTAAAGCAGGAACAATTTTAATAATTCCAATGAATACGAATGTTACAATTGAATGTAAAGCAGTTAGTTAGCACAAATGACGCTAGAATGTGCTAGTCCGGCAATGTTTGGGTGACCTCGGAATGAACAAGTGATAACGCGTGCCCCTAGTCTATAGTTCTATCAACTTTTTTTATTCCAGAACTAAAAAATTCAATTTTGGGAAGATATATAGACAGAAAACATTTTTTGGCCTACAAATCATTTTAAAAAATTTTCCCATGAATAAAGTAGCCCAAATTCTTTAAAAAAAAAGTAAATGTAAGACAAGTAAGGAGAATAATGTGGGTGTCGAAGAATTTCGTAGTGTAGTCCTTTAATTTTTTAACAGTTTGCTAAAAACATGAGATCTAGCATCATGTAGATGAATATCTTCCGATATACCAGTGCAGGTTTTTTTTGTGGAAAGTTTTTGATGCATTTGCTCAATCAATTTCATTGCAGTACAATGCTGAGATGATGGTTTCACCTCCAGATAAAAAATAAAAAAGAATGACTCCAGCCACAGACCACCATAAGCCCAACATAATGTATTTTGTGTGTAAATTTGGATTTGTATGGTTTTGGCATGCGTCCAGCCTTTTTTTTCAACAGTCAATAGCCATATAGTAGTCCGTTTATTATTTTTTAAATACATTTCCAATGGACTTAAAAATTGGACTCAACATGGAAATTAGGAGAAAAATAGTAGAAATAAATTGTATATATTTTAGATAAAATTGGTGAGCAGCAAGTTGGTGAAAAAAATTCACAAATACACCAGAAAATTGTTTTTTGATTTTTAAGATGTGAAAAAGTTGTGTATGAGAAAAATACAAAAATAGTACATGATAGCGTTTAAAAAGGCAGAAAAAATGAGTTCTAAACAATTAAAGTCGGTCAAGAACTTTTTGCAAAAAATAATACGGCCAATTTCGGATATTAAATTACAGTCTTTGTAATTGTTGGAGAAACATGCTTGTGGAATCAAATTGTAGCTTTTAGTAATCTTCATGTGCGATAAAAATTTCATGCAAAATAATAACTTTTAATAACGCAAAAATATAAAAACAGGTGTTCTCGAAAAACGGTGTTCCCGAAACGTGTTCTTACGACAATTGCAAACTCTGTAATTAGATGAAAATATATCACAGTTTTAAATTATTTTTGGAAAAACAAAAAATAGTATGTAATAGTGCTGAAAAAAAATTAACATTGAACAATTCAAATCGGCCAATAAATGTTCGCAAAAAAAATTAAAAACCGTGAAATATGGTAATTTAATTACAAGACTTAATTTAATTACAGGGCTTGTGATTGTAGTAGGGATGTGTGTCGGGGCTTAAATTGTGATTATTAATGATTCCTATCTACAATAAAAATTGCATGTTTAAATAACAATAACTTTTCGTGGTACGTATCAATTCCCCTTCGTTCGCTTGCCCCAGAGGCTGAAGCAAGAAAAAACCCGATTTTCAAACGCATATTTGAGGTATTAAACCGAATCTCACATATATTTCATGAAAATAGGTATGCATAATAACTCTTTGTGAAGAAATTTGAAAAATTGCTTAATAACCATTTTGGACCTTGTCCAAGCTGTTTTTCGAGAACAACAGTTCTTACATTTTCTGCGAAAAGTTATTATTATTTTTGCATGAAATTTTTATAGCACATAGGCATTATTAAAAGCCATAATTTAATTCCACAAACATGTTCCTGGGATAATTACAAGGCCTGTAATTAAATGTTCGAAAATGGCCATATTTCGCGGTATTTAATTTTTTTTGCGAAAATTTGTTGAACTTCAGTTTTTTAAAACTCGTATTTTTCTTCTTTTAAAACTCTATTCCGTAATTTTTTTTTTTCTCAAACAAAAATTTTTCACATCTTGGTTTTCAAATTCTGTATCTCTTGCCAAAGACAAGAGAGTAGAGCAAGAGTATCAAACATGCGGAACACATTTCCTGAAGCACATACTCATAAATGATATTTGAATTTATACTTCATTATTGCAGTTACTTTTTCATGCTATTTACTCCTCAAATGTTTCATACTAGGCTCCTGGGATCCCATTGGTCTACCAAGCTTTTCAACTAGCCTATATCAATGATTCAGAAAACAAAAAAAGAAAAAAAGGCTGCTTTTTCATTAAAGGCGGGATAGTTCAAGTTAAACTAATATGGCTTTCCATTGGCTGATCAACCAGCAGTCTAGCCTCTTTCACAACTTACAAATTATTATTGACATATTTAAATTGTGTCGATGGAAGTTGCAATTTTATGTAAGTAATTAAAGGGTTTGCTGCAAAAAAGGAGGTAGTCTTCCAGGATGGAGGCCAATCATTCAGATAACATCCCATATTTGAAAAAACAAAAAAACAAATCAAGTTTACAAACTGTAGCTAAATAAGCTGGATAGATGTAACAAAAGTGCAGGAAACTGACATAATGAATAGGAACATAGAAAATATAAGAATTAAATACTAAAAATAAGGAATTAGAGGAAAAAGTTAGAAAGCAAAGAACAAAAATTATTTTACCAGATATCTGACATGTATAGTGTTTTGAGGCGAAAAACTCACATCCTCAAAGTTTTCAAGTGCTATTTCTGAGCATTTTGCCTGAACCTAATGTTAACAAACCTTGTTAATTTTTTTTTTTTAATAAAGCATTATATTTGCCTTGTACAATTTGATAATCTCTTTCAAGCTATTGAGTATTAAGTATCAATATTCCTATAAACTACGGAACAAGTTCAAAGTGCAAAACCTATTCATAGCAGCATTAAAAGCAAAACAAATCTTTTTTTTTTAAGGAACTATAAATTGAGGTATATAAGTATATAAACAAAATCTCTACTATATTATGATATAATACCCCATAACCTTCCAGTTGCTTTGTATTTAATCCTTTATTCCAATAATGACAAAAAAAGGCCATGGGAAAGAATCAATATGGGTCAGGGAACTACTGTCATATTACAAAAAAGCTAAAAGTAAAGAAGCCCAATAACGGAAAAATAATAATGCCAATAAAATATAAAGGTGCTGGATATACCAAAAATTGCTATCAAATAAAAATCAACTAATTCACTTAACAGTACAAAAGAGGGGCTAACAAAGGGGAGAAACAGATAAAGAGTCAATATGTTTAGGAGGAAAAAAATGAAAAGAGATAATAAATAAAATAAGGATACGCAGGTGGATGAATCCATTTTTATGATTCATTTCTTGTTGAAGGAAGAAAGGAGCAAAACACTATTAAGCCAATGTCAATTGAAGAAATATATTTAGCCCTTGACAGAAAAATTGAAACGGAAAAAGGATCTACCACAACCTAGGATAATTGGCCATATTACTCTAACATAAAAAATTTTGAACAGGTCTTACAAAGATTTGAGAGCTATATCCTATACATAATATTTGGTCCAGTCTACATATAAATAAATCAAGGTATTAAAAACAGGTCATAAAGTTGTATAAAATACATTAAGACAGGTCAACTCCACAGGACCAGGCATGTGGATCAAATCCTTAAAAAACTGCTAGATAAACTGGCTGCTCAAAATAAGAAAAACAAGTGGCAGATGTTCCTATCTAAACTTGTGCGGCTAACACAAGGGACAATGAAGGAGGTGAAATATGTTGTCAAAATCCAAGGTGATATGTTGGACTACTTTGAAATGCATTAACGACTGTGCCAAGAGGATTGCTTGGCATGTCTCCTATTTAACATTGACCTAGAATGTGTGGTTAGGAGATCACAAATTCAGGTCGGTTGAATGGTTTCTAATCACTCTTTCCAACTGCCAGAGTTTGCCGACGACATTGTATTGGTTGGAAGAACACTAGCAGACATAAAGGAAGCCTTTGTAGCCCTGCAAAGAGCTAGAGCAAGAGTTGGCTCAAATGTAAATGGGAATAAAATGAAGTGCATAGGGAACGATTCAAGGGTATCCCAGGGAAGCATACATGGAAATTGGAGGTTTTATTTTTTAATGTGTCTCTGAATTTATATACCTTGGCTCCCATGTGAATATAAATAATGACACAAATGGAGAAATCCAGAGGCGTATCATGGCCGCAAATAGAGCCTATTTTAGTCTTCAAAGACATCTAAACAGCCGAGTGATCTCACACATAACCAAGCTGCATTGCGCATATACAAAACTTTAATCATAACAGTGCTAACATATGGGTCGGAGTATTGGATTATATCAAGAATCCAAGAAGCAGCCCTCCTTCAATTTGAGCATCGTGTTTTAAGAAGAATCTTTGGCCCGATGCTCAATATTAACCAGAAATGGTGAATAAGAACGAACAATGAGCTGCAGGAGCTATATGGTGATATTGTGAGCATAATAAGAATTGGAACATTAAGATCGGCTGGAGAATATATATTTATTGAGAATATATACATATATATATACATATATATATATATATATATATATATATATATATATATATATATATATATATATATATATATATATATACATATATATATATATATACATATATATATATATATATACATATATATATATATATATACATATATATATATATATATATATATATATATATATATATATATTTTTTTTTTTTTTTTTGAGAAAATATCAGACGAGTAGATCTACACAACAAGATGGGTAGGCAGACCAAAACTTAAATGGGCAGCAGTTACTGGACAACTGGCAGTTGAAGTTATGGGGAGGCCCTGATATGATACCTGCAGGTTGTAGTGCCAATTTGATGATAACAATGTGCAAGTGAACCATATGGGTCCTAGGTAATAAGTATAGTATTGGCCTGAATTTTTTAAAATTCAAAGTTAAATTTGCTTTTATTTTATTTATTTGATACATAATTCTTTAAAACAGCATTTTAATCAATTATAAATTCAAATCTATAAAAAAATAAAAAAAATTGCAAGCCACACGAACAACTTCATATGTTGGGTATCACAGTGAAAGTGTTAACATAAGTTATTTTTGAAAAGTTAATACTACTAGAACCGACATGCCATAAATCAGCAGGTTTTAGTTGAACCGCCAATAGGCGAAAATACCGGTCTTGAGTTTAGTGAGTTAACAGACATAAATATCTGTTACTGTATTTCAGCAAATATAAATAAAGTAGTAATAACTCACTGATAACAAGAAGGAAGATATTAGCAGTAAATGATGTAAAAATAAATAAGCAATATCCATTAAATTTTCTAAAAGTATAATAGTCAAAATGGAATTTTAGTTTCCAAGATAAAATATTCACATTGTTTCTATTTCCAATAAAAATAAATTAGTATACTATGGCAAAACCATTCCAATAACATACATACAATATATGTTCTTTTTACCAAAGTCACTAAGCTTATCCTAAGCCTCCAAATAATCCTTACTTGGAATAAATCAACTTTTTCAGGTCAATAACTGATGAATATAAAACTATGTTTCTTCCTGTCAATTCACATTTTCAATCTTTTTTTTTTTTGTGAACCATTCATTAATATGCACACCCAATCATTGAAAAAGGCATTGTTCATTGCTGTAACAAATCAATATAAAATATTGATGGATAATTTTGAATACTATTCTCTATTATTCTCAGAATCTCTATAATTTGATATGTTTTCAGAACCTTGACTTTTCTTAAATAAAACAAAACAAAACGTTTCAATATTGAAAACAAATGTTTATATTTAAAAAATTATACATGAATGTATTGATATTTGTAACTGTAACTAGGAACATTTTAGCAATCAACATATTATACTGTTTGTTCAGGTAATAGAAATTTGAGGAATAAGTGATGCTGCCTAAAGAAAGGTCAATTAATGATTCTTGGAAAATTGAATGTGTGACATTCTGAAGGTTAAAATAAAATTGTATATATATATATATATATATATATATATATATATATATATATATATATATATATATATATGTGTGTATGTGTGTGTGTGTGTGTGTGTGTGTGTGTGTGTGTGTGTGTGTGTGTGTGTGTGTGTGTGTGTGTGTGTGTGTTATTGATTGTTCATTATTTATCATTAATCCTAAAAATTCAACAGAAACTGTCATTATTATGCACAACAAACTTATGAGTAAATCAATGATGAAAAATTTGAATTTTTCTATACATCAAATTTTTTGCATATGATTCCATTGACCACCAGAAGCTGCATAACACTTTGATTGGACAGAGTTAGTATGTCTAGTAGTGATGTGCATTACTGAAACATTTAGTAACATTTGTATCGGTAATCATTATTCCGAGAAGTTTGAGATTGGTTAGGATTTAAAACAAGGCGATTCCTTTTCACCTGTTCTATTTAATCTAGCTCTAGAATACATCATTATAAAGATGATAAGGACCGCAAAAAGTTTAAATCTGGGTGGTGAAATAATATCCATGCTTGGGTATACTGATGACTTGGTACTGTTAAGTGAAGACGAGGAAACTATAAAAACTCAATTCAATAACGTTGATGAAAACTGGTAAAGTTTGAATTTTTAAATTTGTAATAATAGAATAAGATAATTGTAATAATATAATATATTATCGGTATACATATGAAAATGTAAAGAACTTTAAGTATTTGGGGTATATGATAACTAGAAAAAAATTAAATTCAGGAGGAAATAAAGGTGAAGTTAAAGGCAGGAAATGCTTGTTATTTTTCAGTTGCAAAATTACTTAGCATGTTGCTTTTGTTCAGAACTTAAAAGTTAGAATTTGCAAAACTATCATTTTTCCTGCTGTTTTGTATGAGTGGGAAATGTGGTTGCTAACTTTGAAGTAAGAGCAATGCCTTAAAGTCTTTGAGAATAACAAATTTCATAGAATATTTGGCCTGAGGAAGGATGAGTCCACTGGTGAATTTAGAAAGTTACACAATGCGGAATTGCGGACCATGAACCCTGATAGTATAATTGAGGTGATAGCATTGCGAAGGTTGAAATGGGCATGTAAAGTTGTTGGGCTTTGTAATGAACGAACCCCTAAAAAGTGCTGAGCTGAAGGGTAAAAGTCCGAGAGGTAGACCAAGGCATAGGTGGGAGGCTGATCTTAAGGAATTGGTTTGAACGGAAGTCGGTAGATAGAAGTGTGTAAATAAAGATCAAAGCTTATTAAACAAGGAAGTTTTTCTAAAAGTGGGAAATCAGTAGTCCTGTAGGAGGCTGATAAAAAGATCGCAAATAATACATGGTTTTATGAAAAACATAACTTAGCAGCTCAAAAGCCACCTACACAGAAAATTTGAATATAGTTTTTTTTAAGTGCCAAAAACAAATCTAATAGCAGTTTTGAATAGAATTTTTTTTTTTTTAAATACTTCACTCCGTAGAACAATTCTGTTTTCAATACATATAATTCAATAAAACGTTCAATTCACTCTAAAATTTAATTATTTCATTTAAAAAATTTGATAACACTAAAATTTACTATTTCTGAATCACAAATAATGTTTTTGTATTGCTTTTAACACTTAAAACCCAGAATTAAAATTTCAATTAACTATTATTATTTGTGATCCATAAAAAAGAAAATTTGCTGGTAAATAAAATGGCTGTCCTTAGCCTTATGTTACTCCTGTGATTTTTCCAGATGTTTAGAGAATCAACTTAATTTTAACATTCAGATGGCAAAATTTCTTAATCAAATAAATGCGGTTCACTTGGAAGAGTCAATAAGCTATTTCTGAGAGGTTTCTCTTTTTCAGGTTTCTAATCTCCAACCTGATTACAAAAGTCTAGGTACTTAGCACTTTGCCACCGACTTGCGGTGCAGGGATCTCTGGTGGCTTTTGAGGTTGAGGGGAGCTGAACTCTGGGCTATGAGTAAACAGGAAACCCTGATCAAAAAAGTGTTCTTTATGTCACCTTGGTGCCAAAGAAGAGCTATACTACTTCCTCGCAGTGTGTCCAAAATTAGTAGGAAAACGTAGTCAATCTAAGGAAGAAGTTATTTCTCCATTAATAGAGAAATCAATCTGTCGACCTATTATAGCTTGAACCCCCAATGCTTGGAGAGTTAGGTATGAGTGGGTCTCAGATGTCCTTCCATAAATCATTTTTTCTGGGGTCAGAATATTTTAGAGGATCATTTGTTTATTATGCATCTTTTTATTTTTGTGCTTCTTTTATTTTGTTTTCTAGAGCATATTCCTATTTAGTTATTTATTCTTGAGTTGTGCCTTTTATTTTATTTTATAACTTTTTTTTATTTTTTAACTTTTTGTCTTTAATTGTTAAACAATGAACTCTGGCAAACGGATTAAGGCCACTCAATATCTTTATACTTTGTTCATTATGTATGTAGATATGTAAATATTTCTGACTAATAAGGCATTATTATTATTAAAGTTTAACCAATAATTTGAACATTTGTTTCAAATAATATGACCAAAAAGCAATTATTTTTAACATTTTGTACTCTGAAAGGAAATGTTTCGGTAGGAAAACCACGTCGATATCATTTTCCGAACTCGAGATATAAAATAAAACAGTTTTAGTGTGTTTTATTTTATTTTTTCTCCTCTCTTAGGGTCTATTATAATGAGACCAAAACACGTGTCCACTATTTCAGGAAGTAGAATGACCAAAAAAATTTGTTAAAAATCAGTGACCCATTGATTGTGCCCTCCCCTTGTGAGTATAAAATTTTCTATGACAATAATATAAGTGAAAGACTGAACATGCTGAATCTGAAGAAGGATAGAAGGGAGCTCTATCTCACATTTAGAAAATAAGTTAAGAAGCTAGTAAATATACTGCAAAATCAATTTTTGCAGTCAATCTAGATTCACACTGGAAGCACAAAAAAATAACAAATAAGGCATCGGTAAGTGTTAATTTCAATCAAAGGGGAACAATGAAAAGTGATCGTGCCATAACTGATAATAACCTTATATTTAAGAAAGCAACAATACATAAACATTTATAGAATATAACTATGGATAGAAAATATATATGTTTAAAATTTAATTCAATCTTCATTACCTCAAGATTCAACAAGAACAATCCTGCACAATCATAGTATCAATATCCTGAGTGAAATATTTCACTGAAATTCAATTTCAAGATAGTATATATCTAAGTAGTAAACTTCCTTCTTCACCTAAAATAAAATATACAACTCAAACAAATCTAGACCTTATAACAATAAGAAATTATAAACCTATTTTAAAAAATAATTTATCTAGTCCTAAACTCATAGAAAGATGCAAATATTTTCTTAAAAATAAAATTTGAAATAATCTAAAAAACATAATGATATAATAAAAATAAAATTTGAAATAATCTAAAAAACATAATGATATAATAAAAACAAAAACTATAGATGATTATTTTTAAAAATGAAGATAAAATTTAACTTTAAAAATAAATGATCAACATTAAGTATAAAAAATGTTAGCATTATTAATTTCTAACACAAAGAATGAAAACAGCATCTTGATAGAAAGTAAAAAACTATCACCTATGAGTTAAATTTAATGAAACTATTAATTTACATTGAATGGAAATAGCTTTGATGTATTTCAACAGGTTAGACAAGAAAAATGACAATCAGATGAGACAAAAGTTGCAGGATATCGTGCAACATAGAAAAAGCAGAGAACTCTGCAGACAATGAATCTGTTCTTATAATATTGTTACTGGAATCGACATCATTAATATTTATAGACAGTGAATATTTAATGATGGATCGGTTATTTATTTATTTTTTTAGAAGTGGAATACAAATATTTTTTTTACATCTTTAATGTGTCATTTTTTTTTAAATATATCTATCTTGTGTATATATATATATATATATATATATATATATATATATATATATATAGACATGGACATGGATCATCCCAATCCCCCTGTAGATTCCAGAGTATCTGGAATAACAGGATGAAACTCGATGGGTCTTTTTTATGAATTATGAAGTATCTTTTAGTGATATAACCACCCTCATAACCTTCTCCAGTTCTTCTATAGCGCACCCAACTCTGGAATTTCAAATGGAATGGGGTATTTTTTTTTTTTCAGATTCTGATAGGAAATGAAATTTTAAGACATACATGTGTTTTTAAGCATTACGAACAATAGAAATTGGCATTTCTTCTTCTTGAAAACTTATTTTCTCAAACAGTTCATGAAAGGTATCACCATCATTTTTGTTTCTACTAACATTCAACGAAATAAGTACCCAGTTCTTATTATAAATTTAAAAAAACAAAACAATAATGCTGTTTTAATATTTATGGGATTATTATTATTATTTGTATTCATAATTATTTGATGATAAAAAAGGCATCCCTAATATACAATATACTCGTATAAACATATATCCCTAATATACATACACATACATGGTGCCTACTAATTTTGGTAATTGAAATTCCCAATTTTTTCCAAAATTCTCATAGATCATTAAAATAAAATTTGATTACAAACATAAAACGAAGTTAAAATTAAAAACGCAACTAATTATTACAAAACACTTTATTATTTCCAAATAGATAACTCCAATAAAAATTATTATTTGAATTTTTTTTGTTAAAGATTGGTAAAAGGATCCTTAAACCGCCCACTCACAGAAACTTCCTGCGTCCAAGAAACTGGTCTTTTGGCATCTCGAACACCTGGAGTACTAAAAAAGTCTCTGTGAATGAGGTATTGGGGTTGGAGGCTAGGTGCCAAAATTCTGGCGTCTGGAGTCACAGTCCAGACCGAATTCCAGTAGCCAAGATGGCGGAAAAGTCTAGGTGAGTTGGGTAGGGATGCCAGTCTGGGACATCTGAAGGTTAGTTTGTGTCACTTTGCCACATGTTCTCAAACAAAATGGAAATAGAAAAATTTTTTTAGTCGTGAATTTTTAATTGAGATTATTGAAATGAATAGAAACCTAACATGCCTATGGAAGGCGAAATCGGAAAATTATTGTAATAATATTATGCGACAATAGGCATGGAAGATTTAGTAAAGCTCTTCCAGTTGCTAGAAACGTTATAGCCACAACTAATATCTGTTCGGCAGATATTGCGTTACTCATTACCGTATTTTTTTTTTCTGAATGAGGGGTCTCACTTGATCGAGTAAATAATTAAAACATTCATCGGTCTGCGAGGATAGATTCGGAAATCGTCAGGTTGCTTTGCTCTGACAATAACTTGATATCCTAAAACGCCTCGATTCAAGTACCATTTCTTTGACCAAAAGCGCCTCTTTGATCGCTTGATTCTCTTCTTTTCCTCACCATTGAACAGAATGACAAAAATTGCCGCTATTTTATATTTTTTCGAGAGAGCATAATTACTGCACAACAGAACTAAAAAAAAATGAGATATAAAGCAAAATCGGGTAACACGAGTGTGCTAAGGGAAGTGGATGAGACGCCAAATATCCGGCGTCTCGGACGCCGAGAATTCCCTTTAGTGGCCTACTCCAAGGCGTCTGAGATGCCAAAAGTCCGGTGTCTTGGACGCAGGGAGTCCGTTGTGAATGATCAGCTTTATCTTCATAAATGGACGATATATCGACTAATGAAATCTCTTAGACCAGCAGTCTCCGAGAAAAGTCGAGGTCTAATCGGCCGCCTTTTTGAAACGAAAAGCAGATGGTAAGTCGAGTTCCGAAGATCACCCACCCCTGGGTGGCGTGACTTAGATCGGCCCAGCAGTCTCGTAGAAAAGCCGAGGACGGCGGCGTATGAAATCTAATCTAATCAGTCGCCATTTTGAGACAAAACGGCGAATGGTAATGTCGCGTTCCAGGGATTTTCCTGGAGTGACCTGTGAAGTACAAATTTCAAACAGAAAAGTTTGTACTGGTTTGTTCTCGCACTGAACTAACAATGAAAGAAAGGTGGGGTGTTTATGGGTAAACGGTTAACGGTGTTTTCAATAAAAACAAAATTGTAGAAGTGGTAAATAATTTATCAATCCCTAATTAGATTGATCTTTCTATACCATCATGCGGATGTCAACTGATTTTTATTTAGGTCTCAGGTCGGCAATAAGAGAGGATATAGGAGCCAGTGCGGCTCCTATAAATTTTCCTGGGAGTCGTAGAGACAGGCCAAAGACTATTTTTCGAGGCAACAGGACGCCAATTTGACGGTTAAAACTTCAGGAGACGCAATGAAGGATATCCGTCCAGCGCCACACCGTAGCTGCACGGCCAAAACCTTATTGCACCGGATCTAAAGGACTGTACTCACGTGTTCCTGAGGGATGACGCAGTGAGGAAGCCGCTGACTCCGCCTTACACCAGACCCTATAAGGTAATATCTCGGGAGAAGACGTTCCAGGTGCAGCTGCCATCAGGACCGAGAACCACTTCTATAGATCGTCTGAATACCTCCTCTCGAGAACGGCAGAAGATAGCGGAATAGAGACCGACCCACTCCTTGGCCCGCAGTACCAACCACCAACAGGGATAAACTCACTTCTTCGGCCGCAGTAGCAAACACCGACTCATGAAATGACCTCGACACAAACAGCATCAAGCCGGTTTATCACACCCGCTCCGGACGTGCAGTGAAGCCGAAGGTTAGGTCCTGTGCCGATGTCATAGAGGGGGTAAGGGGAGTGATGTGACGGGTGTGCATTGGGGATTGAATAGAAGAAGGCTACAATCGCACAAGTTGCGTAAGCAGAGAGGTTGTGCAAAATGGATTTCCACTGCTGCAATTATTCTTATCGTTTTACTTCTTCTGTATGTTTATTTGATACTCATTTTCTATATTATTATTTTACAGTCAGTTTTTGCATTTATTTCGATGGCAAATTCCTTAGGAACCTCTCGCCAGCTCTTGTGTTTGGTTGGTGGTTAGCTTTGTGCTGTTTTGAAAAATCCACAAGGTCCTTGGGTGCCGCAAAACTGACCAGTCTCTCTCCATTATCATTTGTGACTTCATGAATACTGTTTTTCTCAATAGTAGGGCAAAAAACTGATTCCCTACCGATTTGCGCATTCAGATCTCCAATTATAATTTTAACATCATGTTTAGGGATCTTATCGGTAGTTCGTTCAAGGATATCGTTAGAGCGATCTTTTTCCTCATCGTCCGATGTCTATCGGTGCTCAGCATTAAAAAATTGTTAAATTTTCCTTTCAGGTGAAGAAGGCATATTCTTGGACTGACAGGTTTGAAATCAATTGCCAACTAAACTAACCTTCATTGCTATTGATTAAAACCTAAATAATTTTTTCTTTCCAGATATTTTTTAAATAAAAAGTTTTGATTAAACAAAATTGCAATAAATACGCGCGAAATTTAAAATACCTAAACCCAATGCTATTGGTTAGACCGTAATGTGACGTCAAATTCATGAATGCATAACTACTTCGTATGGTTGCTGGGTACTTTCGTTAAGTGTTATGTGAAATCATTAATTAAAATGGTTTTAAGAAGATTTGTTGAAGCTCATTCAAATAATCTTCCAAGAATAGATGGGGTTATGATGTCGTTGTTTTTCAAATCCAGATATTATATCTACTGAATATAAAAGAGTAAAAGCTACAAGATAATTTAGTGATGATTAATTCAGTTTTGAAGCTCTTTTAATACTTAGTTTCCCGTATTAATTTAGAAAACTAAACATAACCTATAGATGCAGAAAAAATAATTTTATCAACAAATCCAGCCAAGAATACGAATATGAATTAATTTATTGAGTAAATAGATGCACATGTTTCAGTTGTTAGAATATAATACAGTTAGGATTATTATATCTAATATTGTTGCTGTGGATCTCAACGGAAATCGTATGGCGACTCATTAGTTTGTATTGCATATAATTTTTTGTATCCTCTTGTAACTAAAACGAAGAAAAAAATACTAATTATATTCACATAAAAACATTGATATGCAAATAAATATCGCACAAATAAAAAATATAAAGTGATAAAAATTCATCAAATGTCCAATCAAAACTTTTTGAGTTTATGATACTTTTTTAACATAAAGCAACACAATTGTATATTCGATTCTAAAGGAAACGATGTATTTGTTATAATGACTTCAAGACAATACAAACTAGTTATTGGAGATACTTAATCTCTTCTCTGCGGGAGGCCTTGGCTCTTCATGGGTTGTAGCGCCATTGAAGAAAAAGAAGCTTTTGTCTAATGATTATTTTGTAATAAAGGTTTGTAGAGAGAATAAGGTATTAATTTTCATATTCACACTAAGCTCTGTAAAAGCTGAAATTCGGTATGTGCGGTTGTTTTCTACGCAGAATAATACCATAGAAGTGATAAATTTCAGTCAAAATTTTGGCATGATTAAATGTTTTATTAAGGCTTTGCACATCTCTACAGCCCCTCCGATTTAAGTTAGTGTTGAAAATTTGTGTGTGAATCGAGCTGGTGTTACAGAAGTGGCTTTTGGTGGATCCCAACTTTTTTCTCCCAGCTCCTCGTGGTTTTTCAGGTTTTGTGCACCTCTACAGCCCCTCCAAATTGATTTAGAGGGTTGAAAATTAGTTTGTAAATTGAGCTGGTGTTAGAGAAGTGCCTTTTGGGGGTAAGTTTTTTCTTCCACCCCATCTTTTTGATATTTTCAATTTTATATTTTAGTTACCGAACATGTTTTCCCCTCCAAAAGCAGTTGAGAAGTAGTGCACTATGTAAGGACACAAAAACAAGAATTTCTAAAATGCTTATTCGACCGGTCCTTACCTACAGTCCGGGATGTTGGACAGTGACTAGAGCCCAGGAACAAGTTCTCAGATTCGAGAGGAGGGTGCTGAGAATATACGGAGGAGTTTATGGACAAGGCGCTTGGAAAAGGAGTAAAAATGCAGAATTGAATGCCACATGTGGATATCTAGATGTATGCACCATAATTAAGTTATCAAAGATTCGATGGGCCATATAACAAGAATGGAACCGAATGAAATCTCATATAAAATACTATCATAGCGTTTATATGGCACAAGACGAATTGGACTTCCAAAGCTTCGCTGGGAGGATGGGGTGGCTGCTGATGCAAGGGCTCTACTTGATATCAGAAATTGGAAGGCAGCAGCAAAAAGCAGAGAATACTGGCGATCTATACTGGGGTAGGCTTTGACTCAACAGCTGGGTCGTAACACCAGCTAATAATAATAATATATTAGTTACTAATAAAGATAATTTAAAATAAGATCTTAGTGATGGAGTTCTGCTGCTCACATTGTTTTATTCAAATGTTATTATTTTTTAATGGCGCTTCATACCAAGTTGAGACTTGGCCTGCTCCAGCATCGACCACCGGTTTTTCCGATCAAGTGCTGCTGCTATCCAATTTCGGGCATGAAGTAGAATTCTGGCATCAGTAGCCACTGAGCATCCCCATATAAGCTTTGGACGACCAACTCTCCTGGCTCCAAATATTTGCTCATTGAATATCTTCCGTGGGATATTTTCTAGGTTCATCCTTATGACGTGGCCAGCCCATCGTAGTCTGGCTAGTTTAATGACCTGCACTATATCTATATCTTTATTTCTTGAGCTCGTTATGGTCCTTCTTCGCCAGGCTTGGTTTATACAAATTGGTCCGAATATTCTTCGGAGAATTTTTCTCTGGAACCTCAGAGATTCTTATAGATTCTAATCTATGTGTCCCTGGACAGAGCTCGGCTACGGAGATATTTCTGAAGGGCGAAACAGCACCTGTTTGCTGAGAAGATGTGACTGTTTATTTCTTCACTGATGCTATTCTACGAGTTGACTTGGACTCCTAGGTACATAAATTCTAGTACCCTCTGAAATGTGTGAGGACCTATTTCTACTATTCCTTCCTGCTCATATTGTGGAGTGGATGTATGCACGCACTTCGTCTTCATGTTGTTCACCCTAAATCCCATTCTTGCAGCCGAGACCTCTAGAGCTTTGAATGCTGAAGCTACATCTCTCCATGTTCTACCCATAAGATCTAAATCATCGGCCTATCCAACAAGTTGAACAGATCTATTCAACAAGGTTTCTCCAAACTGTATTCCTGCATTCTTTACAGCCTTATCTAATGCTAGGCTAAATACAAGGCAAGCCAGGCCATCACCGGTCTTTGTAGTGAACCCTCTAGATAAGTCCCCACCAAATCTTACATAACAGATATTGTTCTCCATAGTCATTCTCACTAGCCGCACAAGTTTAGAAGGAATGTTCAAACATGGCAATATATGCCTCCTGACGATTTATGGAATCATAAGCTTGTTGAAAATCTACGAAAATATGGTGAGTTGGGATCTGCTATTCCACGATCTTCAGTAGCATCTGGAGGGTATAAATCTGGTCAACGGTTGACCTTCCTCTTCGGAACTCAGCCTGGTATCTAACAATTTCATTTTTTGCAAGAGGTAGCAGTCTTACATATAAGATGGTGGACAGGTTCTTGTATGCACATGGAAGTAGAGATATGCCTCGGTAGTTGCCGCAGTCTAGTGCATCACCTTTTTTATATATTGGGCAAATAATGGTTTTCTTCCATTCCGCCGGCAGTCTTTTTTCTTTTGATATATCAATCAATAGTCCCTGTAGTAGCTTAACCAATTCATTAACACCATGCTTTATGAGCTCAGCAGGAATTTCGTCCTAACCAGGCGCTTTATGATTTTTTAATTTATTAATAGCTTTCACTACTTCTTCTTCATCTGGTGGTTTAATAAAGTCTTGATCGTTGGTTGCTTCCTGTGTAGCACATCCTGCTTCTGGTTGCATATCCTTATTGAGAAGACATCTGTTACCTGAAGACATAATCAGCCCATCTGTCCTTGATCTCCTACTGTTTAGTTATAAGGCTTCCGTCTTCTCTTTGGCTATAAAGCTCACGCTTCTCTCGGTTTGGCTATGAGAAATAAAGGGCCTATCTACCCATTTACCCTTTGAAAGAAATCCCTGCTATTCTTTTCACCAAAAGACTGATCTATCTCCTCCAGAAATTTATTCTCCCAATGTATTTTTCTTCTTCTTTGCTTATACTTTTCTTGAATTCTGGCTTGTCTATATTCATCCACAGATCTATGTGTATGCATTCTTTGCACCATAGTCCTATAAACATTATTCTTTCTCTCAGTAAATACTTAGCATTCCTTATCAAACCACCCTTTTCTCCTGTCATCTCAGGTTCTCAGAATTTCTTTTGCTGTTACAGACAGTGTTTCTTTGAACATGTTGTCAATATTTTGATCGCCACTAATTTCTCTGAGCTTTGCATCTAGAATTCGGGAGAAATTCTGGCCTATTTCAGGCTCCTTTAGTTTGATAATGTCAAATCTATTTGTTCCACACCCAAGCTTGGTTATAATGTTTGAAATACTACTTCTTATTTTACCAACAAATAGATAGTGATCTGAATCGGCACTTGCCCTTCGATATGCTATAACATCCAGTAGGGAAGATCTGTGTCTCCCACTTATGAGCATATAGTCTATCTGGGATGTTGATATTTGGCGGGTCCAAGCTTCCGCCATGTACCCAAGTGAATTGGTTTATGAGGGAAACACGTGCCCACGACAATCAGGTCCTTTGATGCAGGAAAATCAACAAGTTTTTTTTCCATTCAGATTGCATATTTCATGCAGACTAAATCGACCAATAGTAGGTTAATAGATCCTTTTCTTATCAACTTGGACATTTAAATCACAGACCACTATCTTTATATTGTAACTAGGACATTCATTGTAGCTCTTTTCTAGCTGATCATAAAATTCATCTTTAAGATCATCTTCTCATACCTCAGTTGGAGCATGAATATATATCAGGCTGTAGCTGTGGAACATATATCTTGAAATTAATTATTCATAAATGCTGTTACTATTTATGTAATATAGTAATTTTTGGAAGAAATAAAGTTTCTAGCAATAAAGGCGGAAAAATGGTCCTAGATTGGCTGGAAAAATTAAGAAGGTTTAATTGAAATCAGTCTGACAACTGAAACATATATTTTCACTGAAACTAACAATGCTGCTCTGTGGCAAAGAAAACTTGTCTCTCTGAGCATTAGATGTCTAAAGAAATCAAAAAGCCTGTTGTTGAGGAGGCCAAGTTCCCGAATGGACCACTGAGCCAATAGAAGAAACTTGCATAATGAAAATTGATGAATTATAATTACAAAAAGATTCTGATATCTGTGAGGAAAGCAAGTAAGAACTCCTTTGCCTGAAATCTATACCATGCCACACAACCTCTTTAAATTATAGATACTGATATTGGTGGACTTATCACTCATCATGGTTTTAAAATAAAACAAATGATACGAAACTATTTTTATTAATCAAAATACGCTCCATTACTCTCGATACATTTCTGTCAATGTGTCGGTAACTTTTCCATTCCCTCTAAATAGAATAGAATGTTGAATCGATATTATTAACAAATTCTGAAAATGTAATTTCTAAGAAATTTTGATCAATAAAATTTCTACCTTTCACAAATTAGTCCAAATGTCTAAAAAAATGGTAGTCAGTAGGCGAGAGGTCTGAAGAGTAGGGCAGCTGAGGCAGAGTCTTGTAACCAAGCTCCAACAATTTTCATGACGTCTAGATTTCTATAGCCCATATGATAAACATTTGTCAGAGATTTTTCTTGGCTTCAAGCTGTGCCAAAAATAATATTGAAAAGTAGAAGATTAAGACTACATCCTTGCCTGATTCCTAGGGTAATGGTGAATTTGTGATCAAGAGATTTCAGACTTAATTCACTGCAAAGTAGTGAGAAATAATAAAATCAAACACGATTGTTGGGAATTTAAAGTTAATGGAAAATTCAGCACAAGCTTTGCCGCCATAGGATGTGAACAACGGTTTGTTGAAGATTTTGATGTAACCAAGTCTTGTAACTAGAGCTAATTGTCTAAGAGTAATTTTAGGTTTAATAGCGTTAAAAAAATTTCATAAGACAAAATGGGATATCAAAACAGCTTTTCTCTATAGAACTCTAGATTATAATATGGAAATACCAGAAGGATTGCCATACAACAGTAGAATATGTAAATTATGTAAATCAAAGGTTCCAAATAAAGACTGATATATCTTTTAAATCTTTTGAATAAACCTCATTCAGATATAGCTTATGCTGCGGGATCTCTAAGCAGAAAAATACTGATTCCCTCAGACCGGCATTGAAAAGAAATTTTCAGCTAACTAACCAGCTCTAAAGAAGAATTATTATTCCATAAAAATTCAAGTTTAACATAAGACTTCAAGCCTATTCAGATGGTATTCAGACTTGGACAATGATATCAAGACTTGAAACGGCATGTCTGGTTATACAGTTTTCTGTGAAGGACCTGCATCATGAACAACTTTTGGACAACCCAATGTTTCCATGTCTGGCATATAACGCAAATATATCAGCGCATAAGGCTGTTGTCAAGAGCTATTATCTTTAAAAACTTGAATTAAAGAAATCACCAGTTTGTTAACAGATCTTTATTTAAAAATTTAGAATCAAAGTTCAATTAAACTAATTAAAAATGATATCTGTGGCACTTGTGAATAGTGGGTAAGTGCAATTTTGTGGATTTCGAGCAATGTGTTTCAAACCTAAGTTTTTTCTTTTTATTTGTGTCAAAAGAGGCAAGTGGTGTGGCTATTACAAAGATAAATACCCTTTGTTGTAATATCCACATCACTTACCCTATAAGACACAAAGAATGAAAAAAAATAATAGCTTTAAAACAACTCCAAATTCCACAAAAATTCATTTAATCCACTATTCACAGATGTCACAGATATAAGAAATAAAAAAATTAACATATTGATGCAAAATATTTTATAAAAAAAAGTGCATGAGAATTTAATGAAAATCGTTTATTGACCATCTACAGGTCAGAAAATTGAACCTCTAACTACTGATTTAGTAAATTTAACTACTAGTATAGTAAATAAAAAAAAAAATCGTGTTACTTAATAAGCATCATTTGTGAGAAATTAAATAATTAAGGGAGTTTGCTAAATAATTTAAATTGCACTTCAATAAAATATTTATGTTAAATACAATATAAATTAAAAATTAAATCATTTCATCAAAAATAACATGAAGGCACTGTCAATTATAAAAGACATATATTATATTTTACCTTTACAGAGCATGATTTAAAAAAATATGTTTTTTTTTAGTATGTTTTCATGAATAAAAAGTGTTGATACAAAAACATTGATGTAGTATTAAAAAATTCTGTGCTATCTCATGCCTAACAGAATATACTTTTTAAAAATGAAGATTCAATATGATAACAATGGAAAGAAAACATATATTTTTCTCTATTTCAATTTCAAACATCAAAAACACAATTTTCTGCTCATCATCAATATCATTTATCAGGTGGACATAGAACTCACTTTTTTTTTTTTCCATCAACCAACCATAAAATCTGATTAGTTAGATTAGTAATCATTGAGGTACTTAGGAATGTCAAATGGCAACAACTCTAAATTAACTTCAATTAAAATAAATTGTTAATAAATCACGGTTGATTAAATAAGGAAACAATCCACTATTCCTGAGTATAAAATATTACGAATACACGAGCACCACTAAAATAATAAACCTACATGAATAAAAAGAATTTATCTACACTACAGCATTTAATCACATTATTTAAATACTTTCCTAAACAAATTTAAATAATTCAACAATTATAACACTTCCCATGTTAATTTCAGTAGGTGAATCATCTAATAAGGTACAAATTAGGTGTTTTCTTCAATTAAATCAGTTTAGAGATTCAACATAACTGTTAAAGCACTTAAATACAGTGACTATTAATAAAAAACAACATTGATAATGTTTCAAACACTATGAGAAAAAAAAATCAAAGCATAAAGATTATTCTTACCTAAAGGAACAAAATATTTGACCCAAGATAATTTACTTACAATAAAATCTCCTGGAAGAGCTCCAAATGCAAAATGTAGATTTAATAAAATTCATACTAATCATTTTTAAAGATTTCAAGAAAACAAAGAAATCACACTACAGGTTACAACTGGTGTAAATGTAAAAGTGAAACATTTTGAGCATTCAATTTAAATTGATCACAATTAAAAGATAGTAAATGTCTAAAATTGTTCATCTGATACACACTTCTTAATCAAGTCATGGCAGGTCTAATTTTACTTAAAGAACAAAAAAAAATTTCTCTAGTGAAACATAAATATTTGAGAAAAAACAAAAACATTGAATACTATTAGGGATCAGGTGATAACAGGCTATAACTGATTTGGTTGCCACTCCTTTTGCCCAAAGAGCTAATAGTGAACGTAAAATTATAAGAACTCTATAATGTTAGCTCTCTGATATTATGGTGATATCCCAAATGACGTTTTAGATCATGGTATTTGATAATTACAAGATCTAATTGAAGATCACCAGTCCACAATATAAAATTCATCGCCTTGAGTAACAAGGATAAGCCATTATGGACGAACATGTAAAGGCGAGGGTCCCACAGTGCTCGTTCCGGAGAGGTGTGGGTTCGATTCTCATCTGGGTCAGTTGATATTTATTTCACGGTTGTCCGTGGATCTTGACAGCCCCGTTTTGGTTAGTACGGAGAGGAGATCTCTACAGGTAGCCGTTAGGAGTTGGCAAAAAGGAACTCAAGACTATCCCTCCTCTCCAATATCAGTAATATTATCAGTGAGTAACAGTGGAAATAATAACTGATATAGGACAAGCAGTCATGAGGTGAAGATAGTCGACTCTTTGACTTTCCAAAGGCATGCGATAGACGATTGCTTGTAATTTACTTAAGCATGCGTTATGCTTAATAACCATTATAGAAGTAATGCAACAATCTAAAGTAGTCGGGAAAGTTTCCAGAAGTAGGACGTCCTGAGTGTATTTTTCTCGAAATGAAAATGCCATCAGGAGTAATGAAGTACTGTCTAGCTTTCATTGATTGTTGCACTCCTTGGCTTGAAAAAATTCCTGTAGAAGACATCATTGCGGGTGTAGTTCCTGTTTATAACGTTTAGGTAGGCCGTCTCCTAGTCTCCTTTAAAAACACTAAATAAGTCGGCAATCCGAAAGCGACTCATTCAGAAAGTTCTCTGTATAGTTGTGAATTGAGGAATTGAGAGAATCCATCTATAACCTTACCATTGCTAGTCAAATCGACTGGTCGAAAGGTGAAAAATGATTTAATGTCACACGTTGATTCAGACCACTAGACTAACTATCTACCGACGGTAAAGAAAGATCTTTGATCGGCAGTCAAAGAAGAAACAATCTGCAGAGTGAGTAAGACTGTCTATGGCCAATCTCTTCAACGTTCTATTAGCTTCGGATCTGGGAAGTTTAGTCCAAGTAGTGAAAAAAATTTACCAATTATGTTTAAAACTAAGGATCAATAGATTTTCGTCCATGAAGTTCTAGAAAATTGCATTCATTTTCTAATAAAAAGGCGGCGTTGAGCTTCAACGAATCCGGTATGCGCCACTTGTCAGCAATCTGGTTTATCATTACTACACCTCTGGCTTACCATTCTTCCGCTCCCTGGCATATGATGGTTCGCAGTTCCTGACTTGGTCCTTGGATCGAAATTGTTAATAGCATAACCCGAATGAGTTGGTCATGGATCAAATTAACCTTTTCCTCTGTAGAGAGTCTTCTTAGCATTACAACTATGTTGTTGCGTTGCTTGAAGCGGACACTTCTATGAATACCTAGCTATTATATTTTAGTTTCAAGGCTCGCAATTACTTTTCAAACCCGATTACTCGTTACTAATTACCATCAGTGGCTGATTCAGGAATTTTCTGAGAGGAGGGCGCACCTGTGAACTAGATCCTCCCCTCCAATTCTCTCCTCCCTCCCCCCCTAGAAATTTTACTACATCAAATGCTTTGTTCATGTTTTAAAATCCACATTAATAAATCAAAATTCAATTATTTTATCAATAAAATCCTCAGTTGTAAATGCAATAGAAAAATATCAGATGTGGACAACAGATGACTTCCTTGTACGCCTACTAAACTATAAATCGGTGGCTCAAAAAGTGATCCTGAATTTGGTTACTTGTTTCCCAAGATTGCAGTATCGCAAAAATGACATTCAGTGTCATCCATCTATTGACACACACACATACTCTTGTTTATGGAGGTCTTATTCCGTTATTATATGTCGTTTTCTTTCAGTAGATAACTAGTTTCCAAGAGATTCTTCGTGTTCCGTGACAACATTAGAACTGTCAATATCACTAGATAAAGCATTGGAAATCGACAGTTTCGACATTTTAAGCGGAAGAACCCACTTAACTTATATCTTATTCTCTTGATGCAGACTTGTTCATCTCACAAATGGGGAGGAAAACCAGTATTTTACACTCAATTTTAACAATTAAAATAAATAATAAAAATGTTTAATTAGAGTGGAAACAAAATCGCGTTTGTAACCTTTATTACCGAACCATATGATTTCTATATTAAATTTTAATATAATTTTTGATTTAAGCTTATTATGACCTTCAAGTAAAGTACCCTTTTCGTCTCACCAATTTTAACCAAAATCTATTAAAAAATATTTACATTGATATAAAAGTCCTATTTCGAGATGTTTTACATTATATTTTAATATAATTTTTGATGAAAGTCTAATATGACCTTCCAGTAAAGTACCACTTCCGGTCTGCCAATGTTAACCAAAATTTATTATATTATTTATATTAATATATAAGTCTTATATGCCTAATTTGAGAAGTTTTGCATTATATTTTAATATAATTTTTGATGAAAATCAATAATGACCTACAAGTAAAATACCACTTCCGGTAATCATGTAGTAGTGGCCAAAAAGGGAGGTTCACAACTAGATTTTCCAGCAGTCCTAAATACTAAATTTTAACTTTCTACGGCTAACCGTTTTTGAGTTATGCGAGATACGCACGTACGATTGTACGTACAGTTAAAACGACAAAATGGATTCAGTGATGGTCAAAATGAATATTTCCGTTGAAATCTGAAAACCGAAAATTTTCGCGATTACAAAACTTCCTTTACTTCGTACAAGGAAGTAAAAAATTTCAAGAATTTTTTTTCTATCTTCCAGGGAGGGGAGCGCCCTCTCCATCTGGATCCGCCAATGATTGAGATAACCCGTGTATTCTAAGGTAGCGCTTGGAACTCAATAGTTTCCAATCCAATATTTTTCGATTTAAAATCATCAGAAAAAAAATTGGTTGAAATCGACGACCCACCGCACGTGGATTCCCCTTGTTAGTGAAAATAAATCATATAAATTAGGGTAATCTTAAATAAATTTATAATCGTCTCTCCCTTGTACTGAACCTCTCTCCCCTGGTTTTTCAACTCCCAAGAGAGGTTAGAGGAGAGAGAACTAAGGGAGAGAGAAATTCCAACAAAAACTTGATTGACCATCGGGCAACAAATAGAATATGCTCTTTTTATTATAAAGAGCATGGCCGACCTTTATGGAATGTATCCAACTGCGTCTTAAATTGATCAGCATCTATAATTTGAATGAAATATGCACGAACTTGAATATATAAGTCTATGAAAATCTGTGAAGTTAAACTTACAGGCTAGTTAATTACAGGCTAGTGCAAACACTGAAAGCTAAATTTTAAACTTACTGTTGGATTTCTAAATTTATTGATGGATGATAGAACTAAAACTTTTCACCTCGTCACCAATTGTGTTTTGATCGTATTATCAAAACACATTAACACTAAATATTTGTAATACTGTATTTTAATTAACCTTATACAAATATAACACAATAATTATAGTTTTAAATACTTGGAATAATTATGTTTTTCGTTACATAATATAGCATAGCCCAAAATCGAATCTTCTTCCGACGAGGAACACAACAGTAGTAGATTAAAACAGCTTAACAACTTTCTCACCCTAAAAAAAAACAGAGGACAAAAAAACTTAAAATTTAGGGGGATAACACCAATCTGACGACACAGGCTTGTTCGAGTCGGCAAGTCACTGCCACACACGCTCAGTTTGCATGAAAAGCAAGGGCTGGTCGAGAATGCATGATTCGAATCCAATCAGCTATCAAGAGGCTTGTTCAATCATATTGCTTGAACAAAATTACACCACACAAGGTCAAGTATGCTTAAACAGAATGGCTGATCAAGCATACTTGACCGTGTGTGGCTACCTTTACTTAAACAATTTATTTTATCCTTCCACTATTATTGGATAAGAATGAAATTAATTCCCTTCAATATGTTTATTAATTACACAAAGAGAGACAAGTACGTAACTTCAAACAAAAGATAACATGACAGACCCTGCATAACAGTTTACAAAAGGTTGAACTGCAAATCAGTGTTGCCAAAAAGGTTACTCTGCAAATCAGTATTGCCAAAATTGCATACATGACACAACTATTCTGTATAATATAAATATTAAGCAAACAAAAACCAAAAAAAAAACAAACAAACAGTTTAACTGGCGCAAAGGCATTGTATCTAAAACTCCTTTTATTAACCATCATTCGTGGAGCAACAACTCTTGAGGAGTCAAGGCCTCCTCCAGATTGGTTCGCCAATCTTCTCTACTGATTGCTGCTGCTTTCCAGTTGCGAATCTCCAAGGGAGACCTTGCATCAGCTGCCACCCCATCGATCCATCGGAGTCGTGGCTTTCCCATTCTTCTCGTTCCATACACCCTTTCATCCAGAATTCTCCTAGGAATCTGTTCTGGGATAATTCTAACTATATGCCCCGCCCATCGAAGACGTCCTACTTTTATTACTTTTACAACATCTAGGTTCATGTAGAGTCCCGTTGGTTCAGCATTGGTGCGAATTGGGCTGTAAATTCTTCTTAAAATTCTCCTTTAAAACCTTAGGAGAAGAGCTTCCTGTGTACTTGATAATGTCTAACATTGGGAGTCATAAGTAAGCACTGGTCTTATCAGGGTTTAATATATTTGTACCATAGTGTGATTGCCGAGAAAATAGAGGAAGGTATTTTTCAAATCAGTTGGGGTTCTTCCAATTACATATATGTATCATCTGCGAACGCCAGAATCATAGTAGATTTTTTAAATTTGTTCCCCTCACCTCTATTCCAGATTTTCTTACATTACTTTCGAGGGCCAAATAGAACAGTAAACATGCGCGGCAATGCGCCTCAACCCTTTCTGAGTATTAATTAGTCATTTCACCCTGAATTCGCACAATGCATTCCACTTTCTTCATTGTAGCCTCAATCAGACGTACAGCTTCGATGGTATTCCCATTTCAAGAACATTCTGGTACTGCTCTTTTTATACTATCATTCTACAAGTCTATGAACAGTTGTTGTGGATGGATATTGTACTCCCTGCACGTTTCTAGAATATTTCTGATGAAGAATATCTGATCTATGGTTGACTTTCCTCTCATGAAGCTTGTTTGGTACTTTCCTATGTACTGCTCAGCAAAAGAGAGCAGTTTTTTTTTAGAGGATCTGGGAGAACTCTTTATAAGCGCAAGACAAGAGGGATATACCTCGATAGTTATGGTAGACAAGCACATCCCGTTTCTTATTAATCGGACATATACGTGCTTTGAACCATTCTGAAGGGATTTCCTTTGTCTTCCAGATATCCATTATATTGTTAGAGAGAAATCTGACTAATTCTTCTTCTCCGTGCTTGAACAATTCTGCAGTGAGTCCGGTCCCGGTGCTTTATTTATTTTATTTTTTTGCTGCTCCAGTGCTTCATAAAGGTCTTCTGTATCAGGCGGTTCCAATTCTCCTGGAGCCATCTCTATTTCTTGTCTCTCTTCTTCCGCCACATCATTCAAGAGGACATCGAAGTAGTTCCGCCACTGTTCCAGAACATGCACTCTGTGATCAGATTTCTCTCGTTGTCTCTACATAGATTTATTCTTGGTTTAAATGATTGTCGGCTACTGTTGATTTCCTGCTAAAATTTTCTTAGCTCATTATTGTTCCGGAGGTTTTCCATTTGTTGGAGGCGTTTATGTTTCCATACTCTTCTTTTCCTCTGGTGGGTGTGATTCTCTTCCATTCTTCTGGATGTGTATTCCTTCACTGATCTTCTTGTGTGTCTCCGCTGTAACAATGATCTATAGGCAAGTTTCTTCTGATTGGTCACTCTTTGGCATTCTTCCTCGAACCAAAACATATTCTTGGTTGGTCGATGACACACAAGCACAGAAACCGCCAGTTCTTCCATGGTTTCTTTAGATTTTTGCCACTGTTGATCCGTGTCATCAGCCTGATAAAGATCTTTAAATCTGCTGTCCATACTTTCGCTAAAGATTTGCCTCGAGGTCCTCAGCTTTTCAGTGTTGAATTTAGGGGATTGCGCTCCACGTTGATTTCTGAAGTTTGAGATCCCTGCTCTTATCCTAAAGATTGTGAGGTAATGATCTGTTTTAACATTGGCGCCTCTATATGCCCTCACATCCATCAAAATAGTGATATGACGACTGCTCATTAACAAATGATCTATTTGATTACATGTGAATCCATTATTGCAGTGTCATGTTGCTAAGTGAATTCTTTTGCGAGGGAACGTAGTGCAATCGACCACAAGTCCTTTCGAAGCAGCAAAGCAAAATTTATCATCCTCAAGCCATTGTCATTTATGTGGTCATGGATGCTATGCAGACCAATGGCAGATAAGTATTCTCTTTCTTTTCCTAACTGCGCATTATAGTCGCTCAGAATAATTTTAATATCAGATCGTGGGCAGGAGTCAATGCTTTGTTACAATATGTTATACATAGCATCTTTTTCATCATCCCCAGATGGTTCAGTAAGAGCATGGACACTAATCACGCTGCAATTATGGAATTTTCCATTTATTCGGAGATAGCCGATCCTAGGGCTTATTGGTTCAAATTCAATGTTTTGGTGGCTCATATACTTGCTTAGAACAAAACCAGTTCCAAATGGTGCCTATCATCGCAACTTTAAAAGTGGTATAACTCTTCTTGTTGCAGGATCGCTGCAATGTCAACACTATAACGGCTCAGTCATGTTAGGAGCTGATAATAAGCTCCCGGTCTATTCAAAGATTATACATTCCATTGTCCTATTTTGGGTTAGGCGGACATTGAGTCGCTTCCGTTTAATCTGTCCAGCTTTCCTGGACGGATTAAACGGAAAATTAAATCTTTTTCATCGCCCCTTCCCCAAAGTCTGAGTCTATGGTTAATAATATTTACAAAGTGTATGTAGATTTTATTTTTTTTAACAATAAAACATTATTCTATTCTATTCTATAGTCCAAGAAATTGGCAATGGTCGAGAGAGAGTCAATTTGTTCCAATTTTCTTACCTAGAAGCAAAATCAGCTTGTTAGATTTTTGCTTGCAGCACCTATGTTGATTTTGCGGAGAAATTTACTATCCCAGAATTGTTTCCAGTTTTTTTTTTTTTTATACTAGCTATTTTATCTAACACTGAGTAATAAATTGGGCCTTTATAGTCAGCATCTATCAATCTGAACTATTCTTTAGAAAAAAAAATACCATTTACGTAATTTTAAAATAACGTATTGTTAAAATAACAATAGTATTAATCTATGGAAACTTTCCTGTTAGTATTTCATAATTTGATTCATTCACTATTATTAAATTAATCCATTAAGCTTTATATAGCTGAAAATGTTTAATCCATTATCTAACGAAGAAGCTGACTCTGAAGTAAGGGGAGCGACAAAACCTTTAAAAGAAGAGAACATTATAAAACCAGAATGCAGTGGCCTAAGTCAAAGATTCAGCGAGAAATTTGAACCAGTAAGCCTCAATTTAAGAGGGGGAAGCTGTAGCAATATGAGAGAACACCTACATTTTAGAGGGCCTGACCGTCTAAACTTGGAAATGAACATATATGAACCTGTAAGTTTGTAAATCATGTTACCGAGACGTTTATAACACTTTTAATTTATACGTTTATGGTATTTTGATATGAATAGATATGATATCCTTAAGTATAACTTTTTGACTAACAAGGGGAGTGCACGATGTGTCTGTCGCCTATTTTAATGAAACTTTTTTTGGGTGTTTCTACATTGAAAAAAGTCGACACTTATCCAACTATTTCATCCAATGGGGCCCAGGAGCTGAGAAAAAAAATAAAACACCATGCAAATGCTTTATTTTATATCTCTAGTTTGAAAAATTATATCGACATAGTGTATAATTCGCTCTAAAATTCAATGATTTCATTTTTTATTTTTTACGTACATGGTAAAGAACCCAGCTTCGCTTGAGACTTCATAGTAAATTGAAATTTAATTTGAATATTTAAAACTGTGTTTAGAGTGTTATAAGTAATATAAAAACATTATTCATGATAGAGAAATAGTAAATTTTAGAGTGATCAAATTAAAAAAAAAAATGAAATAATTGAATTTTAGAGTGATCTGGAGGGTTCATTGAATTACAAATAATGAAAACACTATTCTTCAACGAAGTGAAGCAAATTAACAGAATTTTTTAAATCAAAACTGGCGTCAGATTTTATTTTAGCATTTTTAAAAATTCCTATATTCAAATTTTGGGTTGAATCTAAAAATAATAATTTTTTGTCAATTTCTCTTCAATTCCCATACTTTTTTTTTATTTTATTTTTTTTTAATATTCATAAAATCGCCTCAAAATTACGAACCCTTTGAACGATTCACACCAAATTTCGGTCATCGGAAAAAGTTTTTAAAGTTCGGGATTTCCTTTAACTGTGGTGTTTCTATGATTTTTAGAACAAATGTTTTTCGCAAAAAAAGCTTAATTTTGTTATTATTTGGTAATCACATTTTTTTACAATGCAATGTTGTTTATAAGTATGGAAAGAAGAAACTCCCCACTTTCCAACGAGTCCAACGTCAATATCAGATACACTGAAGATGAGTTTACAAAGCCTCAAATCGGAACTTAATTTTGTGGCTTAAAAATATTGAGCACACACGAAACTGAAAAAAAAAATCGTTTTCGATGATTTTTTCAACATTAAGGTTTTTTGGTATGCTGAATAGTTACAACTATTTTATTTTATTCTTGACCACCACCCGGATCATCTCCTTCCTGATATACCAGACGGTCAACTATCAATACACACAAAAACTTTGGTTCTGGGAGATTTAGAATCACCTTTGTTACTTTCATATTAAGGTGTATGAAAGAATGGTTCTCACTAGGCTTAAAGAAAAAGGAATCTTTCCCTGTGAAGCAAAAAATTAGTGCGTTTTAGTGAAAAAATATGTCCTGGTAGTCCAAGTAATGCTTAATGACTGTCCTCTAAATAGGTTACAAGATTTTGCTGATGAAGAGATACTCAATCTTTTCTTGACTTATTTCAAGTCCAAACTTGGCTGCTTTCTTAATTATAGCGCTAGTATGCAATATTAGTACTAGTAGTAGTAGTAGTAAGGGGCGGTAGTAATTTGACCTCGTTTCGTCTGTTCCGATTATAAAATCAACAAAAATGGCATCTTAGTCCTTACACGATTTCATTTTAGTGGATTCTCTAATATAAAATTTGCACTGCCACTTGGCATATTAATGATGTTTGGTCAAGAGGGCTTAGGTTGTGAAATGTGAAGTTTACAGGGCGACTTACCAAACTTGAAAAATCATTCATTAAAAATCCTGTCTAAGTATTTCATTCTTCCTGAATCACTATGCTATCTTAAAGTTAACATACAACAAGAAGAGGACCCTCACCTCTAAATAATGAGAAAATTCCCTGACTGGGAAATATCATTTCAATTGTAAATAGTCATCACACCTTCAAGTACCAACAGGTAGAAAAAGGTAAATTTCATCAAGTTCTATAATTTACATAATTATTTGTTTTATTAATGTTCTTTTTTGTTTGAGGGATTGGAAAAAAAAAATGCTATCTTAGCAGAGCCTATTCATTATAGTAAAATACGAACTTTAAATAAATTTTATTTAATAACTTAAATTAAAGCCCAACCTTTTATTCACTTTTGGCCCTAAAATCATAACATAAGCTCTTTTAGCCGAACATTATAATTTACGGCAGATATAAGAGTGTTCTATTAATAATTTTTTGTAACCTATAAATTAGAAAATTCTAGTCTGAGTTTGAAAAACTTCCGTTTGAAATTAAACGAAACGATGTTGTTCAAAATTGGTTCTTCCCAGAAACACTTTCTGATTTTATCAGACTGATGATATTTACCGATATGGCGGTTTTATAAAATGAATGTATTGATTTTGTTAGAAACACAATTAGAATATATAAATACATATGTGTGTGTGTGAGCGCTATTTTATATAGGTAATGTTTAAATTGTAGGGTTATCACAATGTCGTTACGAGTGGCGTTTGGAAAGTATTTCAGAAACTTAGAAGACTGAGAGGATCCAAGGACATCATATTAGAGGATATATTTGCACCATTGGATCCACGTGGAACTGGAAAACTATCCTGTAATATATATATTTTTTATATACAATATATGCTCATCTGCATTTGCAATATTTTCACTATTACTTTGGATTTAGTATAATTATATTATTCAATGTTGTGGTTTTAAAATATTTCAGCTAACGTATTTATCGCTGCCCTGATGGGAAACATTGGCTATCATGCCAGATTAACAAGGCAGGACATCAATCAACTCGCACACTTCTATGCAGATAAAGATACCAATAACGTTGACTACAGATCCTTCATTGACTTTATCCAACAACCAGGTGACAAATGAAAATTCTGAAGTCGGTTGACTTCAGCATTGTATATTTACGTTCTTTTGAACTATTTATTTACCTTAAATTATAAGCGTTTACGTTTTAAGTTGTTTAAGATGTATACGAATGAAATGAGCCCAACAGAGATATTTTCAATGTATAGGGAAAATTATAAAAATATTTTATAAAACATAATGAAATTATGAAATTGGGTTAGGTTTTTGAGGTCACTGAAACTAATTGTAAAATTTGAGCAAAAAAATGTAAAAATCAAAATAGCCAAACAAACACGACGTCCAACATTCTTATTACTTTTAATAGAAATGAGTATTTTTTTTGCTTTAAGGACTTACAAAAATAAATTCTGAACATTATAAGATTCAAAGTAGCGGATCCAGTATGACATCTACATACATAATAATTTTTTTTTTAATGATTAAAATTATATGTCTCCTTGTTTCTCACCTTTTGTAACACGTTATACATCAAACATTTTGTACTGCATAATGTCTGAAAAAATACATCATGCATGAGGCATAGTAATATTTCAAACTTATTTCATCTAATATACTAAATCTACTTTGTACCTTTAAAAGTTAATTTTCAGGCAACGAATCTTTGACGATAAAAATAAACACCAATACATTATTTTCCATAGTTTTGCAAACATGCTAAATTTGATTAAAATCTGCGAGTGACACTTCTGTAACTTTACTGTTGTTTATCAGATTCCGTTCAGCTATCAAATATTGGTGAATAGATTTCGGTTTTTAATTTAGTAATATTTTTGTCGCGTTTGGTTGCTATCTGATTTGGTTGCTATATCGTAGTAACCAAAAATGTAGAGAAAAATAAAAATATTTGTGAAAAATGAATCAGTTGGCTAAAATTACGACTAAAATGAGCATTTTAAATCGGAATGACCACTAACAGGGGTCAAATAATGGTTGTGAATAATTACCCAAAATTTAAAGTGAAAATTCAATTTAGGTCTAGTTTAAAACGTCATTGACATTATTAAGATTCAAATCAGTTAATGAACTAAATAATCTCTTTTTTTTTTGTCTTCTTCCCAGAACCTAAAAGGTACGAATTGCCAGAAGTCGAGACGGATACGACATTAGCACCGCGACGCCACAGTACTACAGCGGACCTATCCGAACTTGATACATTAAGCTCTGTTTTGGATTATGTCGCAAGTGTCTTGATATATAAAAGGATACATATACACGCCTACTTACGAGAAGAACAGTCGGTAAGTTCATAGTTGAGAATAATTAAATTTATTTTTATTTTATATTTCATCTTTAAAATAAGGTATCAACTGTATAAGGTAAATCGGGGTAAGTGCATATCCAGACAAGTGCATGCTTGTGGATTTATTTCACACTTGTTTTGTTGGGAGAGATGCCATCTATGGAGATTTTGCTATTTACTTCGAATTCCCAAAGAAGGCAGCTCTCCCAACAAAATACATCCCCTTGTGTGCACTTGCCCCGAGTATGCATTTCTCTAGACTTAACTCGAGAGAATCTTGTATTAATAGTTTGTGATCCATGCAATCTACAATACAAGGAATGTAAAAATTAAATTTATATTTATATCGAGGGGTAGGTACAATATGGAACATATTTTTTCTTACCAGAGAAGGGGAAATTCTCTAGTTAATTATTCACACTCTCGTATTAATCAAATCACTCATCGTATTATAAGTTGATGTACTTTATCAAGTGTATGTAAATAATAATAAATGTTTGTTAGGGAGAGATATTAGTCAGGGCTAGCACGTCAATCAGCCGACTATAAAATTTGAATAGAAACATAAAATTTCCCAACAATTTTGACCCGATTTCCAAACAATTATTTTCTTTTCTATTAAAATACAACATTGTTCCGATAAAATCCCAATTTATTAACTTAAAAGGTATAAATATTGGTTTTAAATTTTAGTTACTCTTTAAGTAAAATGTTTTTCCACAATTTTCGCTGTTCTCAAATCTCCGAACTTTTTGGGTTTTCAAATTATTGGGGGGAGGGAAAGGGGGTAGATATAATTGTCGGCAGATCGCAAGTGAGCATCATTAGAGTACCTTCTAAGATGTCGGATCTTAAAAAAATTTCCAAGTCACTAAAACAGATCTGTAACAGGAACCAGGTTGTAACTTCCTCTTAAGAACGCTTGCTATTCTCGGAGTATTAACTGAAGTCACATTTAACACATTTTTACTTCGACGTATAGTTTCCACAATGACCTAATAATTTTATGGTTGACACCAAGTTTAAGCATCTTAAACCATAGTTTCTTTTTTATTTAATGTGCCAAATGCATGTCTTAAGTCCATAAAAAAAATAATAATAATAGATTGTTTGTTTTTTCGATACTGGAATTTATAAGTAAATACTTTATTTATTTTATAAAAAATGGTACCAAAAGATAAGGTTATTTGAAATTTTGCCTTTTTGTCGTACTATTACTACCATTGTATACAATTATGTTAAAACAATTATTTTCTATCGACCATTTTTTTTTTTTTTTTTTTTTTATAGTCCAAACATAGGTAATTATTATCGGTTTACAGGTTTTGTATTTATACAGGTTTGTTTATTCCTAAATCCTGGTTCTATTTCCAGTATATAATTAGCATCGTGATCGTAAATGAAAGAATGATTGAAGACTGCAACGCTTTCCGCGCGGTTGAAAGTTTCACATTCGTTTCACCAACTTTAATGATATATGGCGTGATAACGTTTAACAAGGTGAAGCTACGACGTTCGTTCAAGTTTTATGAATATTTTTGTAAATCGGTTATAGTGAGATTAAATTAAATAAGTTTCAAGTTAAAAATCACGAATACTAAACATAAATCGGTCTCCACTCGTCGAAAAGATAAGTTGAAAAATATAATCCGTATAAGGCTGGAAAGAACAGCTCAACAGGACCTAATCCATGAGACCCCATATGATGAGGAACCCAAACAAATCAAAGCGTCTGAGCGCATCAACAACAGCGCGAGTGCATCTGACGCGTGGGTAGTCGAGCTTATATCGAGGAGGTAGTGGATCCAAGGCCTCGATTCTGCGTAATCACGTGTATGTATATAACCTGATAGGTATGATAAAAAAGAGTTAGGAATATAGTATTTGGATTAAATAGGAGGTAACCGAAGAAACAAGCCTTCCGATGATACAAAAGAATAGTTAAATGCAAGCGGAAGGAACTAGCCTTCAGACCTTAAGGATAAGGGCGGGAAGGGGAGGGGGAGGGTGTCAGTCTACGGACCTTGTGGATACATGCTTAGAGGAACAAGCCCTAAGACCTTGTGAAAACCAAAAACAGGAATGCGAAAGGATGACCAAATAAAAATTTCAGATATTCTTGAAATCAAAGCCATGTATGAACCTATGAAGAATACTTGAGAATAAGAATGCTTGGGCTGTCTCCCGGAGACAGCCCCAGAGAAACAGAGGAAATCATTGCCTCGTCACGAGCCGAGCTTGGTACGCTCATAGCAGATATCAGCATTGAGAAGCGTCCTACCAGTATATTTATTTTAGGTTCTTCCAGAACATCCCTGCCGATATAACTTTATTGAAAATATGTAAAATTAATTAATATTTACATTCTTCAATCTAATGCGTTTATTTACAAAAATAACAGAGTATCCTTCGCTGTAGCTACTAAAGTCGGCAGAGTTTCCTTGATATTCCGGAAGGGCCGGGCGCATCACGGACAGATTCAGTGAATTCCTAAGGTTGTCGTTAGAGCGCAAGATAATGCTGCTCGAGCTCAGGACTGTGGCGTTACAAGCTCATGTACTGATACTAGGAAGGAACTAATCCGACAAGTGGACTTTTTGGTCCTTTTTGCTAAGGACGGCTACCTAAAGTGTTCCACCTTGTACTTACCAGAGCGAGAGTGCCAAGATTCATTTCTCGGCGCCACCTAGAAATAAATATTAACTGAACCAGATGGGAATCGAATCCACTACGTTCCGAAATGATCATTGTGGGGCTACATCAACGCTAGAGTGTATAAAAATCGATTGTGTCCTATCGCCAATTATGAAGACACATTGGGAACCAGCTACCTGCACATTTAACAACTACATTTGGCAATAAACCATATAGCCCTGCGTGTGACCGTCTATGGTTGGCGCTCGTTGAAGCCAACCATTACATTCCCAGATGAGGCCGTGATTGACTTTTAACCATATGAAACATGAAAGGATATCACTGGATTCGGATAAAGTGCCTTAGTTGGGTTTACATCGGTAGCATAGAATATGCTCGTTAAATCTAGGGATGGGATATTGATATCAATATTATCGAAATATCGATATTTTTCCTTCGATATTCAATATTATGATATCGATATTTAGTTAGTTTCCGATAATATCGGAATATCGATATTTTATTCATGATTTTATCGATAACACATTATAAAAAAAAAATTATAATTAGAGAAGTCAAAGCCAAATTCTCCCTCCCTCCACCATGTTCTCTTCACGGTCCTTTTGGTTTATTATTATTATCATCGTTTTCGATGTGTTTTTGAAAAGCCTAAGAAAGGGCCCAATACACTCCATTAAAAAAAAAAAAAATATAGAGAGCTTACCGCTAGGGATCAATATCAATATCGATATCGATATTATCGAAATATCGACATAATCCCTTCGATGTTCGATATTGTGATTTCGATATTTGCTTTCCGATAACACTGGGATATTGATATTTTATTCGCCATATTGTCGATAACAAATTATTTTTAAAAAAATGTTTTTTATAGTCAATCGAGAGGGAATAAAATTCCCTAATAAACAAAAAAAAAATCATCGAAATCGGATCAGTATTAGTTGAGATATAGCCTATTGAACATTTTAGACTAACTGCCCGGCATTACAGCTGAGTATTGGTATTGGATTCTACTTATCTTGAAGTGTAAAACCTCAAGTTTTTATGGGGGGTTATAATTTTTTTTTCTTGGTCTATTACAAAGGTTCATTATTGAAAATAATAAAACAAAAGGGGCGTGTAGAAAACATGGAGGAGAGGAGAAGTATATCGTTAATTTTTTGGTAAAATAAAAAAACAAACTTTTAAACAAATAGGAAGGAAATTATGAGATAACCTGTTTTTTAACATTTTTAAATCCTAATGTTATTCGACTTAATAAAAACAATATCTTAATTATAATGGCAGATAAATATTGGTATTATAAAACAATAACTTAATGACATTGGCAAAGAAATATCGATATTATAAAAAAAATATCGTAATTATATCAGTACGGAAATATCGAAATTGCAAAAACAATATCTTAATGATATCGGGACAGAAATATTGATAATACAAAAAAAATATCTTAATGATACCTGCATAGAAATATCGATATTCCAAATTATTTATAAATTAAAAAAAAAATCTAAACAAATTCGAAGATCAGGAGATAACCGGTTTATTTATATTTAAATCATGATGTTAATAAACATAATAAAAACGATATCATTGTCTTTTAAACAATAAAATAAAAAAATAAAAAAACAATATATTAATTATATCGGCAAAGAAATATCGTTATTATAAAAAAAATTCCTAATTATATCGCAACAAAAATATCGATATTATAAAAACTATATCCTAATTATATCGCAACAGAAATATCGATATTATAAAAACTATATCTTAATGATATTGGTACAGAAATACGATAATTATATGTTAAAAATAATATCTTCATGACATCGGCACAGAAATATCGATATTTTTTTTTATTGGGGTGAGTAAAAAAAAATTACCATTTCTAGGGTTAAAATGAAGTTTATGTTATTCTTACATCTCTGTTAATTCTAATGTTGCTGTTATTGGTATCTTTTCAATCCTAATATTGTACTGAATCATTTAGTAAAGATAATGACTCTCAGTGAGGCTCAGCATTTGTTTGGGATTCTTTCAATCAAAATGACGTTGAGGTATGAAATTCGAGTAATTCTGCGACATTACTGGAAAAGGAAATTTTCAGCCGCCGAAACCACGCGTTTGATATGGGAAATTGATGAGGAACCTAACCTCAATGAGCGGACTGTGAGGAGATGGTTCGCCAAATTTGAAAGTGGCGATACAAGCTTGGAAAGGCAGCCGGGCTCTGGGCGACCATCTTTTGTGTTCAGCGAAGCTCTACGACACGCTATTGAAGACGATCCCACAAAAAATACTTGGCAACTATCCTCCAAACTTAATGCGTCACAGTTGGAATCGTCACTTACACCAATTAGGTAAAGAGAAGAGGGAATGTAGAGAAGTTCCACATAAGCTCACTTTGCAGCAAGCCGAACGTCACCTGGAATCATGCCGTTTGCTCATTCAAAATCCAAATGGCGTTGCTTATTCTCAACAGCCTAGTCTCGGATTTCGGATGGCTTTATGTAAACAACCTGGAACTCGTTTTATGGCTTATAGGATTGGATCATGGAATGTAAGGTCACTTTACAGACCTGGAGCGTTGACGGAACTGAAAACTCAACTGCTACATCTTAAATTATATATAACTGCTATTCAGGAAACACGTTGGACCGGTTTTGGGAAGCAAAGTAGAAGGGATTTCGACATATTCTACAGTAGAAGCCAAGACAGATATGAGTTTGGTACAGCCTTCATAGTCTCAAAGCGAATGAGGAAAGCAGTTCTAAATTTCCAACCAATAAACAAAAGGTTATGCAAATTAAGGATTCAGGGGAAAAAGTTTAACATCACTCTTATAAATGTGCATGCCCCAACAGAAGAAAAGAAGAGGATGAAAAGGACCTTTTCTATGAAGATTTTAATTAATGTGCGGAATGAAAAGAGGAAAAAACTTCTAAATAGGGATACCAGGCAGAACAGAAAGGAGTACTATGATGCCAGATCTAATTCAAAAAAGGTTCTGAGGCAAAAGAAAAGATATGCACAACAGGAAAACTTTCGTAAGATGGAAGAGTTCAGCAGAAACAATAAGGCCAGGAAGTTTTTCGGTGAAGTAAAAAGGATAAAATCAGGCTTTAAATGATGTTATTAAAACTTAATTAAAACAATATCTAAATTATATCGGCCCATAAATTTCTAGATTGAAATAGATATTTCTGTGCCGGTATAATTAAGATGTTGTTTTTATAATGTCGATATTTCTGTGCCGATATAATTATGATATTAAAAACTTCTAAACGAATCTCCTTCCAATTCGTTTAGAAGTTTTTTTAAATTTCATAAAACAATTAACAATAATTTGTAATATCGATACTTCTGTGCCGTTATCAATTATATATGGTTTTTGTATTATCAATATTTCTGTACTGATATAATTAAGATATTACAATAATCTGATATATCGATATTTTTGTACCGATATTACAAATATCTAAGAAATACCGATGTTATAATAACAATGTCATAATTTAATCGGTACAGGAATATCGATATTATAAAAACAATATCATAATTATATCGGCACAGAAATATCGACATTATAAAAACAACATCTTAATTATACCGGCACAGAAATATCTATTTCAATCTAGAAATTTATGGGCCGATATAATTTAGATATTGTTTTAATTAAGTTTTAATAACATCATTTAAAGCCTGATTTTATCCTTTTTACTTCACCAAAAAACTTCCTGGCTTCATTGTTTCTGCTGAACTCTTCCATCTTACGAAAGTTTTCCTGTTGTGGCATATCTTTTATTTTGCCTCAGAACCTTTTTTGAATTAATATTTAAATCCTGATGTTATTAAACTTAATAAAAACAATATCTTAATAAAACCGGTACAGAAATATCGAGATTGTAATATTTCTTTGCCGATATCATTACGATATTGTTATCAAAATATCGGATTTTTGTGCCGATAAAATTAAGATATTATTTTTATTATGTTGAATAACGCCAGGAATATAATATTGAGAAACAGTTTATCTCCTAATCTCCTTCCAATTCATTTAGAAGTTTTTTTTTTAATTTTATAAAACAATTAACAAAAATTTGTAACATCGATATTTCTGTGCCGATATCATTAAAAGAAGGTTTTTGTGGTATCGATATTTCTGTACAAATATAATTAAGATATTGTTTTTATTAAGTTGAATAACATCAGGATTTAAATATTAAGAAATAGATTATCTCATAATTTCCTACCAATTCATTTAGAAGTTTTTTCTATAGTTTTATTTTTTCCTTAATAATAAAATTAACGATATTTTGGAATATCGATATTTTTGTACCGTTATAATTAAGATATTGTTTTTATTAAGTTCATTTATAGCAGGATTTAAATATTAAGAAACAGATCATTTCCTTATCCTCTTCCAATTCGGTTAGAATTTTGTTTTTAGTTCATAAAAATACCAACGATTTTTTAAAATATCGATATCGATATTTTTCTTCCGGCATTTCTTCCCTAGTTAGATCCCATCAGTCCACGTCTAGTACCACTGCATCTGCCGTTCATGAAGAAACGTCGGCGGCATTACGATGCCAACTACACAACACTTGACAAAGCCGGATTGATTTAATGTTCACAAGAAATCTCTCTGTATCGTGTATGCAATTAGTATCCCATTTTTAATATCAGAGACCCATCAGTAATAAAATTATAACAAAGTAATTATTTATGTATACAATTTCTTTCCTGATCCTGGCGAAATGAAAATTTTGATGTCACAAATAAAACATGGACTTCTTATTGTTCAAAAACTTTAATTGCCCATTAACATCAAAGAAGAGACGATAAACACTCGGCCAATATGGGACGAAACGCTCGATTCTCTAGACACGGTTTTTTCTGTCAGATATTCTTCAATATTAATTTCAATGGGGTTCATACTCTTACTTTGTCGTACTGAATCAAATAGTAAAGTACGTTCGGTGGCTGGAGTAAAGCTAAAAAAAATATTATTTATTATATATATATATATATATATATATATATATATATATATATATATATATATATATATATATATATATATATATATATGTATATTTATATATATATATTTATATATATACACACATATATATGTATATATTAAAAATTCCTATCCTGACTTATTATTACTAAAATTTTAACACCACTAATACACTTAATACCTGGAACAGTGGTTATTTTAATTTTCAAATTCCTATCCTAACCTAACATAATTTTAAATCTTAAATTAGCCTAACTAAAAAAATCTCCACTAATAAACTTAAAACGAAATCCCCCCTTACTGGAAATTTTTTTTATAGGTATAAATAAAATTAAAAAAATTAACTCCTGAAGATAATTTAGCAGCGCCTAAGCTAACTTTAGTCAGTTTTCATCATATCGGTTCACCTAAGATTCGGGGACTTCAACTCAGGGACCAGATTCTAATTTTCCTTCAAAAAATTCCACGACATCTTCCAAAAAATCAGATCTAAGGTCATCTTCTTCAGGAACGTTATTAGCAACAAGAAGCAATGCTTGGGTTTCTGGAAATAACGTCTTGGCTATTGAACTGTGTGGTCGAAGTGTTGAAATCCTGGGATCAGAACTGGAATCAGGTCATTAGTTGATTTCCGAATAATTTTTTTCGGCCCTGGGCTCTCTGCAGTGGCGAAAAAAAAATATTAAAGCTTAATGAGGCTCTTCTGAGAATTTTTCAATTGGAAGAATAAAATTTTCGATAACTTTCTTCCCATGGATCAAGACTTTATCCAAAGTCGGTGTGATATCAACCGTAATAAATTTCAGTGGTGTTATTTCTTCTAATGATCCAAAGTTTTGTGAAAAACTGGTTTATAGCATTTCCAAGTCAATTGCGACCTTTTCCAAATCAATTTTCACCTGTTCCATTTCAATTTTAACTTTTTCCATTTCAATTGTAACCTTTTCCATTTCAATTGTGACCCCTTCCAATTCAAATGTAACTTTCTCCATTTCAATTGTAGCCTTTTCCATTTCAATTGAAATGGAAAAGGCTACAAAAGGTTTGTTACCCAACCGGACATGAATTAATTCCGTTTTACTAACATAATTATTGAAACAAATATTTTAATTAAAATAATGACTTTTGAAATAATTTCGGCATATTCTTCCAACGTTTTTTTCGTTTTTAGATAATTGATATTAAGTGCAAATTTCAGGAATTAGAATTGCTGTTTATTTTTAAATACTTATTATTTTTATATTTATTTGGAAGAGAGGGGGGGGGGGGGGAGGTTTCATCGATTTGGTGATCGTTCATCGGTTTTCGAAATTGTTAATTTCGAATTTACTATCGAAATTTTGTTTGGCAACGAGCATTTCTACTTAATTATTAGCTTGCAAAATAATTCGAAATAGATATCGTTTATTAGGTTTTCAAGGACGCTATTTTCCCAATTTACTTTGGATTTTCGATCGTGCATGTTCATTTCGATTTTCCGTTATTGTTGGCGTTTTCTATGACGTAGATATCGTTTATTAGGTTTTCGAAGGTTCTGATTCCACTTTTTGAGTTGTATTTTTGATCGAGCATGCGACTTTCGAATTACCATTACATTTGACACTTTATTGGTATAGGTTTTTCAGGAGATTTTTTAATTAATCATCAGATTCATGCAACTTTTTTTGTTGCGTTTATTAGTTTATTAATTTCTAATTACTAAAATAAAATATCCTGAAGTTAATACTTGGCTATAGTTGAATACTCTCATAAAACCGTTCAAGGGAGAATGGTTCCGGTAACATTTTTTTTCAAAGTTGAAATGGACCTCAATACTAGCTAAAAAGGGACTACAACGTTATCAAATAAGTGAATCTTGTAGAAACAATTAAAATAGGAAGATGTGTTTTTACGCAAATTCAAGACCCGAGCTGTCCATACAAATGCATTTTCTTCAAATTATCGCTTGATGTTTCTGGAACGTCCCGGGATTTTCTTATTCTTATGAGCCTATCTATCTTAAATCGATGCTTAGAGCTCGATGATTTGAAAAAAAAAAATTGACTTTTTCATCCTTGTGTGGGAAATTGGACCATTAGTGAGTTCAGACGATAGTTTTAAGGATTTGAAATATTAATTATTTTGTGATGAAAAATAGCGACTCTCAGCGACCAATAGTTTTCGCTAATTTTTTCGGTATGAAAAAAATTATTGCACGTATACGGAAAGTAAAGTTTCCAGATAGCGGGTAATTTGTTTAAGATAAAGTGAATTATGCCGCCTGTTGTATTGGATTTACAGTTATTTAGGGTCCTCTGAATTTCCTTGACTGAAATGGATGAGTTTAAAATTGTGTGTAAAGTTAAGACAAACAGGCTTTATCTGGCGGTTCAGGCGGATAAATATACCTGCGATTATATTTTCACACTTCTGGAGCTATTGAATGAGTTTTTTTGATTGGGCAGCAATATTGATGAATTAGTTTCCAAAAGTTCTTGCTATCGGTGATTTGACTTCTAATCTATAACATGTATTCTGAAAGGATAACTTCCCTTTTAATGTGGCTTAATTAATAAGATATGGGTCGTAACTACTATTTTTAAATACTAATTTTACCATATTTTTATGTCCTCTCACTCTATCTCTATACTGAGTATCGGAGTGAAACACCAGAAAGAAACCACCTCCCCACTGGACTGATTGTATCTCTGCACTGTCTCTTACCTATACAAAATAAATCGACACGTGAAGTTGAGATATTAAAATCGATATTTTTTTCATAATCAGCTCCCTCGGTAACCTAATAATGGACCTTAATATTGATGATATCCGAAATGTTAAAATAAGTCTATACGTGAAGTCGCGATATTAAAATCGATATTTTTTTCATGATCAGCACCCTCGGTAACCTAATAATGGTCCCCAATATCAAAAATATTTGAAAATCCTTTATACTCAATGTCAAATAATAAAATTTTTACATTGACTTTTTTTAATTTTATTTAAAATACAAAAATCACATCATGACTTTTATTTTCTGATGCCAAATACAAAAATCATATCTGGACTTTTATTCACTTAGAGAGAAAAATATAAGTTAAATTCAATACCTGCTCTAGACTCTAGTTAGGGATCGATAGTTGAATTATATTGATGAAAAACTATTGATAGTATTGATAGCTCAGTAAGTTCTCTTCACAGACTTCAGGAAAAATGTAGGATGTTGAGGGCAATTTTGTTTTATTACCCATCTTTTTTCGCTGAATTCTTTAGTTACTTACTTTAAAAAGATGCGTACACCATCACAACAATTAATTTTTGTTAAATCAATAAAAGTTTTGAATAGGGGAATGTCGTTAGAGTTGGGCCACTTTTTGATTTTCCTCTGTATCTTTTTTATATACTTGAATATTTGAATGATTTTTTTTTTATTCGAAAGTTCAAACCTTTATCTTTAACATATATTTATGGCAACACGCTGTGACTTCGGAAAAAAAAGTTATCGACGAAATAAAAAATAAAAAAGTAGTTAGAGTTGGGCCATTGCAGTTAGAGTTGGGCCACCACTGAAAATATATGAAATATGTACTGAAAAAGTTTTCTATGCAGTGATTTGCAACATTTTATTGTTTTTTATACATTTTTACATATTTTCGAAGAATAATTAAAAAAACTCATTCAATCTGACTCGCAGTTTTGACATACAAAATAACTTTTCGTGATTTTCGCGCACTTCAAGTGCACTTCTCTTCCGCAATCGATGCAAGCGATCGAATTATTTCTTGTCAATTTTTAAAATTTTGTCAAATTTTTATATTATTTGTTATTGTAAAAATGGTTATTCATTCATTTTTTTAGTCATGAAAGAAGACTTTTATCTCTACAATTTATTATTCTAATGTTTAGCGGTGCGAAAAACATGCTAAGAAGTAATATTTCACTGTTAGAAAAAAAAAGGACGTGCCCCAACTCTGACTACACGAGTGACCCAACTCTAACAACATTCGTGTTTTATGATCGGAACTCACTATAGCCGAAGAGGTTAAGGAATCGAAATTTCCTTTTGGAAACTTGTTGTTAGTTGACCTAGCAATGTAATGATGTACTTACTTCAATTGCGACATGGTTTTTTTCCGAGTTCTGGGCACTTTTTTTCCAAGTGTTACAAAACTTTAGAAACTATCGAAAACAAGTCGACGGCATGAAACTTTTTGGAAATAATTTCTGCGACTGTCAATGTTTCTAAAAGTTAGCTGTCATCGAGACGAATAGTTCCATGCATTTGTAACGATGGCAGCACTTGTCATATACGAAATACAGTGATGGCCCAACTTTGACAGTGGCCCAACTCTAACGACATTCCTCTACATTCTGAAAGATTTAGAATAGGTAGGTATAGGTAAAAAAAAAAAATAAACCTTGCAAATTATTGCACATTATTATTATATCCAAATAGATTACCCAAACAAAAAATAAATAAGGGAAAGTAAAAGTGCTTTCTAACAATAATAATATCTTAAAATTTTAATTTTTGCTTTGTCTTTGGTATAATGATTCTAAAACACTTTATATGTTTCCTCTATATTCATAAATGGCCGAGATAAGGACGAATGACACCTCTAATTGGCCACCATTTTAGAACAAAATGACCGAAGGTTACATCAAGCTCCGAGGATCATCTTGAGATGATCTACGACTTTGGTGTCAAATCTTAAAAAATTGATTTCTCCTGTATTTTTGGAGAAAAGTCGTAAACTGGGGACAGGCGGATTGTTTTAATTCGATGTTCGGATACATTGAATATATCTTGAAACGTAAAATCTAAAATTTAGAGAGGGGATTTAACATTTATTTTTTGTCGATTACAAAGGTTTCATTATTGAAAATAATAAACCAAAACTTCCACTTACTTCCTTAATATTCCCGCACTTTGTCTACTGTCGTGCGGTGTACAGGGGGCGTCTCTGGGGACCTCGAGGCAAACAAAACGTTTGATAAATTGGTTTGTAAGATTCATCTTCGGAATCCCTAGGGACGTCTCTGTCTTCCGATTTTATGTAGAGTTTAAGTGGCTTTTCCCTTCTTACCGTCGTATGGCCTGGCAACCTTCCTCTACAAAGTCGTCTATTCCCCCGTCCTACATACATCTTCGACCTCTTCAATTTAGGCCTTTAGATTTGTATCCAACAGCCCACCGATCTGCAGATTTTGACAGATCTTTTCTTATCCGATCCTCATCCTTACGCAATCCATTCCTCGTTACATCCGCTCCGATACTCTTCCTACTTTTAAATCCCGTCTATTCAGTCTCTTCCTGTCCATTCAGTTCCAAAAGAATTGGAAATAGATATTCCTATTTCTATATTCTTCTATATAATTTCCTATTTTCTATTTAAATTTGTACCTAATTACGTATTAATACATCTCCAAAGTCATTTTTTTATTATAACTTCATTCTCTTTCAACGATATTTATTAATATTTGAAGTTTGTATTTATTTAAAGGCTTAAAAGTCACTTAATTTTGATTTCGTATAATTTCATCTTTTTTTGATTTTTATTCTTTTATTTATTGATTTTTCTTTTTATTATTTGTTGATTCTCTTGTTCGTTTTTATTTTACTATAAGACTCTATAATGTTATTCTAAAGGGACATGTCCCAGAATTAATAAACATTTTATGATTATTAAAAGGAGAGAATGTGAGAGAAATGCGCAAGTTCTTTAATTTCCAAGATTGCAATCTTCTAAATTTAATTTACTAATATTACATTAAAATATAATAAAACTGTACTGGCATCATTCTACATTTTATAATGTATTAGGAAATAAAAAGGAGAGATAACATTAGTTTTAATATCACTCATTTTTTTTTCATCGACAGAGCTGCAGATGTATAAATATTTTTAAGAAATAATTCAAGATTAATTTTTTCTGAGGCGCGATATGTACTATCGATAGTATTGAATTATATTTTATATCGATTGTACTATCGACTATTGCCCATAGCTAACTCAAGTCATTCAATGAGCTTCACTCACGTTTTATTAGCGTTTTCTTCTTTAATTTCTCTTGAGAAAAGTATTTTATATTTTATATAACTAAATGTGTCTATAGGTATAATAAAAAAAAAATAATATAATAAAATTATTAATATAAAAAAAATTGAACATAAAACTGTATGTTTAATTTAGAAATATTAAGTAATTTGAAAGTTATGATTACTTGTTAGTTTAAACTTTTTTCACCAGTAACAGACATTTTTAATTCCTCAGGAAGTGAAAAGCAAAAACGTTACAATTCCGCAACTGAAGAAAGTATTTATAAACATGGGAATATTTCTGAATGACGCTGATTTCAGCCTGATATGTAAATGGTTCGGGCGAAATGCTTTTCAAATCAACACTTCCCTGTTATTAACTCACATAGACGGTGCCATAAATCGCGTCAATACAAGTGGTAAATACGATCCGATCGAGGTAAATTTACTTAGATGCTTTAATCAAAATATTTTTATCATAAACTATATTTTCTTGAAGATTTAAATGTATTATTATTATTAGTGATATATATAAAGAGTGAGCGATAAATATATTTACAAAAATATTAAATATTTATAATAACTGATGAAAAATATTTTTAGTTAATTAGGAATGCATTTATGCGTGTTGTTTCTTGAACTGTTGGTGCTCTAAGATCATTGAAGAAAGGTACAAAACTTGCAAGGAACGGAAATTTCAATTATACGGAATTGATGATCATGCGAAATAAAACTATGAGCGATCACTCTTGATTTTTTTATAAATGTACCGCAGATACTAACTGTTTAAAAATACATAAATAACTGTCACTAAATGCCTTTAAGACCTGAACACAAGCCTGGGTTTGCCACTAGGCCCACTAGGCCCCGGCATAGAGGCGCAAAATCCTAGAAAGCGCACGTAAAAAAAAAAAGAAAATTGTTTAAATAACAAATAAAATGTTTATGGCGAGTTAAGAAAATTTTCATGAGTGATGCTACTATAAGATAAAATTTAAATTGTCATCATAAAGGTTATTTTCTTGAGGAAAATTGCCGGACCGTAAACTTCCTCCTCTGATGGTATGATGAGGGGACGGCAAAAACTCTTGGGACTGGGAGCGTCCAAACAATAAATCCGACCCTGCCTGTACACAGTAAACTTCTATTCTAGTCCAGCCGTAATTAAGTTTGTTCCTAATCCTGTATGAGTCATACGATTGTGTTGATTAAGAAAGTGAAATGCTATTGTTGGAACCATCCAAAAAAAAAAAGAATTATAGTCGGCTAGGTAAGCAGAATAATAACTTCCTTTTCCTACTCTGCCCCCCCCCCTTCCCCACCGCCCTCTGGCCTTATCTAAGTACTGTTGTATGATCAAATTAATTTGAAAAACATGGATCGCTGGAATGAAGAAGTGGCACTAATATGTTTCTGCCAACGTAAAGCACTGGCAAAATCATAATCATGAAGAAATTAACAAGAGAAGGGAGTAGTAATCACTGCTCTTCATATTTAATCCTTAATCTAAATCTAATATTTTATTATTTTTCTTTTCAGATTATATTAGTCCATTCGAATTATTGTTATAAATAACTGTATGCGGAAAAACTACATAAGAAAATAATATTATATATATAGTATGATATGGTTTACATACACGTAAATACTTTATTACTGGATTTTTTTAAAAATAATTATTCTTCAATTTTTTTTTATCATCATCATCATCTGACGTAATAACTCGTCACCGAATTTAGGCCACTTGCAATAGCCTCCGCTAGTTGGCTCTATCCAGCGCAGCGTCTTTCCAGATTCGAGCATTGAGTAGGGTTCTTGCATCTTCTGCAACATCCTCCATCCACTTCACGTTCGGTCTCCCCATTCTTCTTGTATTATGGAGGATCTTCTTGGGAATCAGCATGTCCTCTTTCTTGTCATGTGGAATGCCTATCCTAGCCGCCCGATCTTGACTGCCTTAACAACATTCGAGCTGTTGAAGAGGTTTTACAGTTCTCAGTTGCAGCGTCTTCTCCATACTTCGCCTACTTCAATGGGTCCGATGATATTCCGTAGGATTGTCCTCTCAAATACCAGAAGCCTTTTCTCATTAGCCTTTGCTATAGTATGGCTAGATATTAACACTGGTCAAACGGGTATTATCTGTAGGGGTATACATATCTAATATGATTACTTTTACTCGAAAGCTAAAAATCAACTTTGATAAGCCTTATCATCAAAGTTTATTTTTAACTATCGTAAAAATTTTTTTGAGTTCTTCAGGTGATTAAACACTTCTTCAAAAAGACTGAAACTCAAATTGTAACTCATACATATATATCTGCTCTGTTCATACAAAGTCCATTTTTTTCTCCATATTCACCTTTCATCTTTCAAGTTAGAATTACATTGTCTATTTTTTTGTTTTCTAAATTTCTCTTCTGCTCCTTTTAATGTATGTATTAAATCCTTCTCAAGTTCCTGTGCGTAACGCCCGTTTCTTACGTTTTAACTGCAACCTTTTAGATCCATCTGACTTATTTATTTTTGGTCGGAATGCGGTGTTAGCTCATAGATCTGACCCGCAATATGAAGCAACCTATTATTTCGTATGTCAAGAATAGTGTAGCATGCAAGAAGATTCATAAATTTGACTATGTTTATCCATTTTCACTTTCAATATTCTTAACATTTCCGGATATTTGTCATTATCAAATTACATGATATAACTTTAACTTCTGGAAAGGAATTTTATTTATTTGTGTAGATACTATTACAAATTAAAGACAAATATTAACTCCATAAATTAAACACTAAGTAAAAAATATTTCTTTTCAGATCTCAAAACAAATCGGAAAGCTGTTCAACAACACATCATTTCCTAAAATACTTCACCCAGACATGAGAGCCTGTGATATGCGTGAGTTCTTCCAAAACAACGATACCGCCCACAATTCACAGGAACGTTGGATGACTATGAGCGAGGACATCACTGACCTTGTTACAAGATTACAAAAAGCACTTCATGTACACCAAATTATTGCAAGACCTCGATTTAGTGTAAGTTTTTTTGTTTTTTTTTTAAGTTTCCATTAAATTCATTATCGATTACAGTATACTTTCGTTTTTTAACAAATGATTTCCAGTTACTTTTCATATTTACAAGTGAAAGATTACCTGACTCTATCTAAACTGTATATAAAAATGTTTAATTAGCACTAAAATATAAAATACCAATATGGTATAAAATCTTTTCGAAAGTTAGATAACAATTATAAGATGTTAATTATTTTGCTCTCTTTAAATTTCATTCATATACCTCGACCAGGCTAATTCCTAAATCGATTCGTACCCGATGTATTAAATTTAATAGCTGAGTATCGCTAAGAATGAAAAAAAAAATCAAATCAATACAATTCACTCTTAATGCACATGATATATAAGATGTTATGGTGGCTGATGTGCAGAAAACTGAATGGATGCTTAGCAAAATCAAGATGCACACTATTATTTAAGATATTAAAAAATAGACTTAGAAAAAAAACAAATATTTAAAAAGCAGCTATGTTTAATCGCTTTTCATATAAATTAAATGCACAAAATATCACAATGGAGCTGTGATGGCTTAATCCTTTGACGCTCGCGTTGAAATCGATGAGGTACGCCAAAAGCAATTATTTATTTTTGCTTAATTTAATAAATCTTGAGGAGTTTGATAACGATTACATGCCTGAGGAATGAAATTATGCTGTATTTTGACAAATTTTCATAAAAAGTTCAAGTCTATAGCTGTCATTTGAGTTCAAAACTTCGATTTCTCTCTCCGATAGGTACAAAACATAAACAAATAAAATATAAAAACAAGAAGATAATTTGAAGAATTATTTAGTAAAAATAAAAACCATAAAATTATTGTAAACATGTGTCTTTGTATTAATCATTATGAATATTTAGGAGGAGTACGTTTGATTCTACATACCCGAAGACTGGACGTCTATAGACGTCAAAGAGTTAAACAAACACAAACGTCTTTTTAACATCCTACTATTAGTCCAGTCAAATTAGGTTTTTCTGATGCTTTGAACCATGTAGTTCTAAATCTTCCAGGAATGTGTAGGGGGAAGTCACTAAACAACTCCTAAGAAATTCCCATCGATTTTAGTAGCGATTCTAAGATCCCTTTTTTTTGTTTTTGGCGCAAATTTTGAAAAAGACGCGTCGCACAGAAAATTTTACAGTTTACAAAATTAAATCTTATTAAATTTTCTACAAAATGGCATATTAACATTTATCTGTGTATATCTTAATCTCACCGATATATAGCATGTCAAAAATGGAATATTTGCAGACAAATGTTTAACGCCTCATATTTTTCTTCGAACATGTCGCTCCAACAGAATTGTATTTCATTTCACGGGAAACTTGTGAGAAACTAAATTGTAGAGCATTAAATTATCTTCAAGAATACATACATAACCTTTTGTTTATTTATCTTCAAGTAGTTAAAAGTTAGAGTGTTTTGAAATTTCGGGGTCGATTTCAAGATTCTGCTAGTAAATTACTCATAATTTTATTTCGATTTTCAAGGGCTTAAACACTATGTATTACGTTATTCGTTGTTTAAGTAAACATAAATGGTATTTATTACCATTTAAATTACAAAATGTTTATGTGTATATATATATATATACACATATATATATTGCTATGTTTCTGGCAAACTGCTTTTCTAATTCAGGTGGTGGTTCCAGATTTCACATTTACTCAATTTACTGATCTAATTTAATCTCTATTTGCATCGGTTCCAGAAGGGAGCCGATCAATCAAACTATATTTTAACATAAAAGGCTAGAGACCGCAGACCTCCCCGCTATGGTCAATAGCTTGGGATATTATAAATACCATTGAAGAACCTTTCCAAGGGTGTCGTGTTCACCATTTCACTTAATTAACTAGAGGATGGCATGCAGGGTAAATAGAATGGTAGATTTTGTTACAGATCTTATTTTATTGATGTTACGTTATTAATTAAACTATTTGTTTACTAATTTCTATTCTTAATTATTCTCATTGTAAAAATCTACAGACGGTAACATAGGCATTTGAGAATACTGGGAGAACTCTTGCTTATTTAAAATATTATCAGGATGCCACATAATATTATACATTAATGTACCCCATGAATCAAGGGACTAGCACTTATCTTATTGTTGCCGGGGCTCGATGGTCTAGGTTTCTATCTCCTGCCTCGGCCTCCTATTCTCCTACTGGCTCGAACTTCGTCTCTCGATGGACTGCTCCACTGTACTCTCTGCGAACCTCCGTCGTCTCTCTTCTAGCTCAAGAACTACCCTCTTCTACATTCTCCCCCGAACTCTCCACTTCAACCTTTTGCCCAGACCTCTCCTGAACTCTTCTTTCCTCTGTCTGTTATACTGTTTCCCCTAGTTCTTCTCGAAAAGATGAATTTTGTCCCCACTCTCCTTTTTGGACATCTTATTGGCTGACGCTATAAGCACTTCGAAGATGTTTGATCTCCTTTCTCTGTAACCTTGGGCGGCAGATTTTATTACACCATGTCGACCTGGCCTATCTCTAGTTTTATGGTGCTCTTACTTTCGCTTATTTTAACCGGCCTATTGGCGGTCTTGAACTGCACCCCCCCCCCCCCCCCGCCTTCCAGGTATAGCGCCCGACTTTGTACATATTCCTTTGTCCGAAAAAGAAACTGGTTAATATTGATATTGCTGAACCACGTGGCATCTCTTTAATTTATTCCTTATTTAATTACTATTTTGAATCTTAATTATTTCCTACAATCCCAGTATCCTTAATACATAACAATATATATATATATATATATATATATATATATATATATATATATATATATATATATATATATATATATATATATATATATATATATATGTGTGTGTGTGTGTGTGTGTGAAATGTGTACTTTTTTCTAAAAGAGGTGCAATGTGGGTAATAAGTTGGTAACAAACACTATACCTAGCATGTTCAGTACTTTTTAGCAGGGTCATAGGGGAAACATCAGGTAAATATGTGTCCCCATACAGTGGTATCCACTGTAAATGCATGTCGGAAACTATATGCCAAAGTATAAGAAGACCTATCGTTAAAAAAGTGACCACCTAGGAATGAGAGGTAGGGAGGAATAAGTAATAAACCAAACATTATATTGCAATTGTTTTTATTTACTAAATAATTTGAGTAGCTAACAATGCATAAATAAAAGAGTTTTACACAACCTAATTTCCGTTTACCCGTTCTTTCTATCGAACAATTCAAGCTGTTCATACCCCTCGACGTCAAACTCTTCCAACTCCTCTTCCAACCGCAGCCTGTGGTACAACGACGAAATATGGAGTTGAGAACGCTATCAGGTGCAATAGGGGTCTTGGTCTTAACAGGAGTCAGATATTCCCCCTTTTCTCTTGTCCAACCCTAACGTTCAGGTTCGAGAGATTCATTTCCAACCTTTAGTTGGACCTGTAGAATCACTCTAAACGAGTGATGTAGAGCAGCATCTTTTGTAGGTGGCAAAGAAGACAAGTTTGCTTTCTTCTTGGCCAATGATTTGACAAAGCACCTGTACTAGTGAATAGAACTAAATACATTAGAATAGAATAGAATATTTATTTATCAAACAACATGCTTCAACAAAGTAGTACATGAAAACAAAATGAAATGGACCCGTGATGATTGAGGCCATGCTCATGGGGTGGGGTCTGATTCATTAGTTGGAACATTTGTTCCCCAGCTCAAGTGATGTCTCCTGGCGTGAATGTGGAGTCATAAAACACTTCAGCAATATTTTTGGTTCCGTTAGGACACCGCTGGAAACGTTTGACTATATTCAAATTTTCGGGCGAATCTAAAAATAAAAATTTTTGGCCTAAACATTTTCCCAAGGGAAAATCCCCTTAAATTTTTTTTAGATATTTGAACCCTTTGAATAATACAAACCGAATTTGGGGCCTCTGTAAAGGCTCTTCAGACCATCTAGGATAATGTAATAGTTATTTATATGTATGGGAAGAAGGAACTCCCCTCTTCATAACAAGTCCAAGAACGTCGATATCGGGTAAACTGAAGAGGAGATACAGAGCTTCAAACAAAATGTAATTTTGTAGTTTTAAAATTTTTTAGCACACAGGGACCGATAAAAAAAATATTTTGTTTTCGATGATTTTTCAATATTAAACTTTTTTGATGTGCTGAATCTAAATCTGCAATAATTTTTGGTGTGAAATAATCCATGAGGCTGGTTTACTTAATAATGTAAACACTTTTTTTAAATTTATTTGACTATTTTTGAATTTATTGATTATTTCTAAATGTTTATATTGTTCCTTTAATATACCCCTAAAAAGAAAATGTTCAACTTAAAAAAATCATGACGATATCATTCTTCAAACACGAGATATAAAATAAAGCATTTTTAGCATGTTTTATTTTTTTTTCTCAGCTTCTGAAGCCCATTGGATGAAACGGAAAAATACAGGTCAACTTTTTTTCAATGTAGCATTACCTAAAAAATTTTTATCAAAATCGGCGACGGACACATCGTGCACTCCTCTTGTAAGTATATGATGGACTGTCAGGTAATCTTGAAATGAGATTAATAAATTGAAGAAGAAGAGATTAATAAATTGTTCAATGCATAGATTCATCTTCGTTCTGTCATACATCAGGGGCTCTCATGTTTCTTGCAGGCATGCCGAATAAATATGACCAAAAGCACCCTCTCCGTCACGGGGGTAAAGAGAAGAAAGTAGGCTACGCTAGCTTGGACAAGTCTTAAAGAGGGACATCTGAGGACCTAGCGAGAGATAGTTCACGTGTAAACAGGGTTCCTTAGAAATATCTAAAATCATTTGGAAAGGGAGCTGTACACAGCAGTTGGTGCAAACAGATAGGGAGGGGGAGATGAATATTTAGGCCTCGAAAAGGTCATCCATAAGCCAGTAGACAGGATGTAGACAGAAAGTGTGACAAAGGAGGAACAGAAGGAGTTTCTCAAGCGTTACAGAAAAGTCCACGGCGAAGGAGTCTACCAAAGGTAGCTTGCGGCAGGAACCAACTACCAGCAGATCTTCCAAATACGAAAGCTGACTTCGCCGTCTTACACAATTGTCGTTAAACAGAAACAATAAGTAATAACCATATGTAATATGATCATGTTTAAGTTATATTGTAAATAGTGTAGCTGATCCCACAATTTAACTTCGATGTCATATCGGGAGATTCTCTATGTATATGCAGCCGAAATTGCGCACAGTGTACGCAGACTCAGGCACACAGGAATTGGGAAGAAAAAACCTACAAAAAAAAAAAAAAAAATCGGTCCCTCCGTTTAATAGATTATTGTAGCACTGATCCACAGACCAATGGCCAAAAATGCGTGTTTTGGACTCAGGGTTCTGAAACGCATAGGTCATTACACTTTTTTCTAATTTTTCTCGGGGATGCATAGGAAAATTAAAAGTGTTTTAAGGAGATGATTTTAGGTATGCTTCATCAAAATAGTTAGAGCCGTTTTGCAGTGGCGTAGCTGGGCGTAGCTAGCGCCCGGGGCAAACTTCAAGATTGCCACCCAACAGGATCGGCACTAGGAGGGCAAAGGGGACACTTGCCCTGGGCGGCAGAATTTAGAGGGCGGTAAATTTTGAGTAAATGGTTATTATTAGATTAAGTAAACAATATTTGTTTCTGCTTTTTAATAATTTTTACCTTAAATCAATCAAAAAATAAGTTAATGTTATGAGATTATAAATATATTACCTAAAGTACCATTAGAAAACTTTTGACTTTTATTGGAGGGGCATGAAAGTAGAGGCGGCACAATTTAGCTTGACCCCTCTCCCCGCCAAAAACAGTACCGGTTCTGCCTCCCCCTGCCATAGTTCCAGGTTATCTGTTTCTAGGGCAACACGATACCGGCACTCATTCAAGCACTTGAATCAAATATTCGATACCACTAAGGTATCGAACGAAATATTGAATTTTTAGTATCGATAGCATACATGCATATATACATGGTATCGAAAAAAAAAGTATCGATACTTTACTTGTATTGTATATCTCTCCCTATCTGCTTATTATACACATTATTCCGTGATTACTTATTTAAACGTATGTTCGATTTAAATCCAATAAAATAAATTTAGTTTCGGAGCCTTAAAAAGAAGAGGAAAAATAAATTTGGGGCATTTTGGCGCCACCCTTTAAGCGGCTTGTCCCCTTCGCCCTAGCTGCGCCTCTGCCATATGGTGCTACAGTCTATAGTATAATAAAAGCTATAAATCGTAAAACGCGCTAAAAACGGAAATTTTCGATTCTGAGAGCATATTTTTTTTTTTCAATTCTTGTATGAATATAAGGTTTTCCTACTTTTCCTACCTTCGGTAGAGAGGAAGCAAAGGTGTACTAATTTAAGATGTTGCAATTTTTTATACAACACAACTAAACAATAAATGAGTACACAATACATGATACTCATTAAGGTAATTCCAAAACGAATAAACCGTTGCGTGTGTTCCCGGATTCAATGTTCTGTAACTGATCAGTGCAGTACCGTAATAGCTAACTACAAAGGGTAGTTATAAATAGTAGTATGATTGACGATCATAAATCCATACTACTATGTAGTTTACCATTGTTTTTTTAATTTCATAACGAATGCTACACTCCATCTATGTTACAGCAATTCGACGATCTTAATACCGGCCTAATAACCATAGCCCAATTCAAAAGAGCTCTTGACCAATGTGGCATTAATACATGGGGTAGTAAAACAAGAGTATTTATATCACCACCAGAAATTGAAAACTTAATAGAGCTGTATTCTGAAAGCTACCAGCCAGGCTTTGTTATGTGGAGAGCATTTGTTAATGATATTGAATCAGGTAATGTTTTTTTTTTACGATCAATAGAAAGAAACAAAACAAATAAAAATTTCAATATATCTGTTTTTTCCCCTAGGAGTCTGCATTCGAGATCTCCATAGACATCCATCAGCAAATATCAGTGATCATCAGCCCCACGGTCCTCGAAAAGAGGTAATCGACTTACCCTGCAAATACTCCAGAAGGAAATTTATGACAATGGAAGAACACCGAAGGGCAGAGCGTGTTATAGAATACGTAAAACATCAGCTTCATGATTGTGATCTTTATCAGTTTTTCCGCGCTTTCGACAAGTGAGTATGGGTTAAATGGCGATTAGTTTGTAAAATTTATAGAATTATATGTTAAACCTTTTTCGTCCAAGGGGAACTTCAGTTCCCCTTTCTTTAGTTCAAGATTTTTGCACTCCTGCATAGCATATCTAAGTACTCAGGGATTAATGGATGGCCAGAAAAGGATTAAATAACTTAATCATGTGATTGAATATCTTATGGTATCATAAGTCACAGATTGAAGAAAACATACTCCGCAGAACACATATCATTATATCATGTGATTAGATGGTTATTTAATAAAATATCAAATTAAAAATTAGAAAATCTCATTTAAAAAAATTAATGCTGATAAATTAACCACAAGCTAGATCTAACAAAATGTGAAGAATTGTTATTATATAGTTAAAATTACTATTTTTTTTAACAGTAGCAGAGGATGGAAGAACTGAGAGGAAATCTGATTTGATGTTGGTTGATCAGTGGCAATGTTGATTGGCACTAGAAGCAGAATATAAATTGCAAGGGACATCTTCTCTATTTAACACAACACCAGTAGGAATCATAAAATATTTTAGCAATTTCTCTCATGTGGCTTAATTTTTTTGTGAACTGTTTCACCATAATTACATCGCTTTATTACAAATAGAATATTTTGCATATCATACACTGAAAGTATGAAGATGACGGATGAATCGAAAAAAAAAATGTATTATTGGAGTTCGTTGATTTAGCTTTTCCCCAGCTTTGCTCCAATTTAATATAAGAAATGTTATTTTTCGGTGGTATCAATGCGACCACAATCACGATTAAGTTAGCCCATTACAGAATACCGTTTCTGTTGGTTGTTTGACATATTCTCGGTTATAAATAAGCCGAGCACATTGAGGACAGATTCCCAGATTTCCCGGTTTAGGACGGTGAGGGTACGGTTCCCATCTGGATTAGTTAATATTTATTTCGCATCGGTTCCGTGAAATGAATATTGACACTACCACCATGGTCAGTACGGGGCGGTAACCTGCTGGTAATCCGGACGGATGCGGCTGACCAGGAGGGCTGGACGGCACAGGGCGGATCCGGACTGGAACCGGACGGATGCAGAGCGCCGGAAGGACTGGCCACGCCGCACGGCAGAGGATAAGGTGCAGCCCTAAGGTGCGCAAGCACGCACCGGGCTGCATCACAGTAGCGGGAAAAAAATTGTCCCCACAATTAAATGTTTTCTCATAAATAAATAATTGTAAAATAAGAACCTTTAAAATAAAGTGTTGATTTATGGGAGCAGTGGCATGCGTTATCCCAGCGCACTACCCCACTGCTCCTGAACCCCGTATGCCAGAAATGGCTAGGAAGGGAGAATAAAAAAAAAAAAAAAAAAAAAAAAAAAAAAAAAAAAAAAAAAAAAAAAAAAAAAAAAAAAAACGGTAACCTGCAGGGAGCCGTCAGGGTTAGGCAAAAAGGACCAATAGGCTCATTTGCCGGACTATTTTCATCTACCAATAACAGTACCAGTATATATGAGGCAATGCTAATCAACATTATTTAAATGACCATCGCTATTCCTCAAAATTGATGTATCTATCCTCCAACGATAGAGTTTACAGGCCCTAAAATCGCTCGATTAACACTTCATCTCAGAGGTCAGAGGTGAGTAGGTGTCATATGACCAATATAAATAAAGGACATCTATATGTGACTCGAATAAGTTTTTAGAAATAAATAAGATAGTATTTAATCTGAAGATTATTAATAATAAATAAATAAATAACGCCGACAGAACAATAAAGATGTGTTAATATAGAAGAGCAAAACCTCAAAAATAGACAAAAAATAATTGATAGAATATAAATAGAAGATTCCATACACTAAGCCTTGAGTCTCCAATATAACGGAAAACAGCTAACCAGTCAACGTTTCGCCAATTCAGGCATCATCAGAACAGAAACAATAAGATCATATATATGCCGAAAAAATTCCGCACATCTCACATCAACAATCTTAAAAGACATATAAGGTAGAGATAGTAGCTCACTCTAAGATATCTACAAACATACTGTACAATATACATACTGTACATAATACATACAATTCAAAAATGGCTCCATAAAACCTCTCCTGAAAATGGGGGGTTGGACAGATGTGAGTAGGAATCCCTCCAATATAAATACAATATAAATAAAGAACATTTTTATTCTAATTCTTATCCTTGGTGTTCATTGATTTAATTTTTATTTTTCATATATTGGGGATACGTCAACTGGTTAGTTGTTTGCCGCTGTTTAAGAGATTTGAAGATTCGAGCGTGGAATCTTTCATTTATATCTTAAAGAATAGTATATCGCTTTGATTTGGGGTATTTGGTAGATAATTTTATCATGTAATGTTTGAGAGGTCTTGAAAGTAACACAGATTATGTCTTGTTATTTCCTAATATATATCTTTATTTTAAATAAAAACATGTTATTTTGCTAGAAAATATAATTGCTAATAGTTTATGCCCCTTACTATGCAGAAACTGACAATAATAATATCCAGTTTTATTCCTAATGTTAACCTTGATCATAATATTTCTTTTTTTCATGACTTTGTACCATTTGAATTACATTTGTTCTCTTTTCGTAGAAATTTTAAGTAACTTGATTTTGTGCCTAAATTGTTTTTGTTACAACACTTGAACAAGATATTCAAGGAAAACTGCAAAAAACGATATCTAGATATTCCTAACTTTGGCCTAAATTGCCGGTCAATAGCGCTGCTACCTCTGACACATTACATGTATTTCCCTCCAATAAATTTATATATTTTTTAGGGGAATCCGAGGACATGTTACAAGAAATCAGTTTCGTGAAGTTATGCGTATGAGCAATGTTTCACTAAGGGCGCAAGATGTTTATGACCTGGAATTGTATTTCATTGACTACCACGGATTCTGTTACATGTTCTTCCTCCAAGTCTTAGGCTCCTCCGTTCCACCACCACCTGACACTGTACGTATGATTTATTTAAGTGCATTTACTCTGAAATTAAATAACGATAGTTTCCTATATATCTTTACGCCAGAGGTCAACTGTCGTGACATTTTCAAGTTTTACAGAGGAGCAAAACGAAGTTTCAGATCGCACTGTTTTACTTGTTGTTGATTGTCATCAATCTTTATATTTGAAGTGTTGCTTAGTTTATTACCCTTTTAGCTTATTTACGATACTAACACTAAACAATTATGGCCAGGATAATGCAAATACAATAATAAAATCAAAATCAACAAAATTGGACTATCGTTATTTTACCTTTGACGTATAGATATATAAAAGAAAGATACCACTCAATCACTGACTTAGTAATCACTGTATCTCAAAAACGATAATTCCTATGAGCTATGAAGCAGATATTTTGAATGGTGGTTCCTTTTATGCTGGAGATGTGTAATAACGCTGTGAGCAAAAAAATCGTACTCAAAGCGGTTAAAAATGAAATATTTCTAAATAATAAAAAACACTGGTTTATCATTTGTTAGCCGCTGTTCACAGGCGGAAGCCTTCACGAATTTCGATCACAGTTTTTTACCGCGGTTGTGTAGAAGTTGTGGACCCAAGAATGGGAAAAAATCGCATTAATGTTGCAAATATGTAACGACGGTATACAGCGGTAACGTTTAGAAGCTAAAGCTTTGGTTTGAGTTATAGAGTTATCAGTGTTGTGGCTAGAGGCATCTGGTATGTGCAGATGTTGCGAGGGAAGGTACATAAGAAGCTTACTAAAATTGTGTCTGGCACAGATTTAGCAACGACATAACTTTCTAGCAATTTAAATTTATATTTCTAAAAGGATATAGAAAATTATGAAAAACAAATCATTGGACCTAAAATGACTTGAATATAACAGATTTGTATCTGTAAAAATGGGATGCGCGGTGATATAAAATCGGTCTGGCTGTTATTAACCAACTGAATTTCTGCCTGGATAATTAATTTTAGATTCTTTGATAGCATAACTATATCATATTAAAATGTATGCTATTTTAAACTAAAATAGTTTGAACATAATTCTTTTTAATTACTGAAATAGTGTCTGGCATGGATTTAGTAACGACATTACAGTCTGGCAATTTAAATTTTTTATTCCTGAAAGTATATTGAAAATTATGAAAATAAAATCATTTCTCCTACAATGACTTGAAAATAACATATTTGTGCCTGTACAAATGGGATGCAAAGCAGTTAACGCAACCGCTCCCAGCAGCCAGACCCACCAAGCTTCAATAACAAAACTAATATCAAAAGACAAGCCCATCTAAAATGGCCAGCTCTCGGACTATGAGCTTCCTTGGCCTGAGCGCTTCTTAGTTCAGTCCAGTTAAATCGCTTCTAATCCGCTGCAAACTGCTGCCAACGTTACCTTATAATTTATTTCTGCGTACAAATGCAGAAATCTGTTTATATTTGATCTTCCTACAAGTTTACAACTCCATAGCTACTATCAACATTTCCCTTCATTTTCTATAAGTTTTCCGTTTATTGTTTATTTCTCATATCCAAATTACTTTTTTTAACTTTTATAGATGAGTAATTTTTTTCTCAGTTTTTTATATTGTGTTTAGCGAAGGATGTTCTTGATTTTTTAAAATGCTCTATTTTACTTGTTGTTATCCTGACATATGAGCTCTTTTGTTGTATACAGGAAAATATTATTTTGTATAAAAGATTTTTTTTAATTTTCAATATGAGTAACACGTTATTGGAAAAACTAACAACTGAGATTGTTAGGTAGCAATCCGCGGTCTCTGCGGTGGTGGCAGAAGATGCAGTTCATCACCCAGTGGGGTTCCTACACATGCTCAATCCTCCAGGAATTCCACCACACAATCTAAATCTAAAAGTTGGAGCTCCAATAATACTGCTGCAAAATCTGGTATCTCCTGAGCTTTGTGACAGTACTAGACCCTGCAATGCTACGACAATAAAGCAAGGTCAGTCATTGAAAATGACCGGTGTTGATATAAGGGAAGACCCCATGAAAAGTTCTAAGGCCTTGTCCACAATGGAGCACCGCTCTTCGGATCGGAATTAAAATTATTAAGGTAGATCAGCTGTTATAATACTTTTTTATAACATTAACATTTTTATATCCTCAATACCGAAGGTATATGGATATATACCTTCGGTAGTGAGGATTCGAATTCATACAGGTAATGAAAAATAGGTATGTCCTTAGAATCGACAAATTTCCACTCGCGTTTTAGTTATAGACCTCAAGGCACAAATTTGGTCTCGTATTGCGCGAGCCGTTTTTGAAATATTGGCGTGTCGAAAAAATACGTTTGCGCAAGCGTTAGCAAAAGTAGCGGGTGGAATTGATATGGCACCATCTAGGTAACAACCCGCACAATTCCTGAACATTTCATCAAATCGGATTAACGGTAGTAAGTGTTATGCCGGTCAAATAGATTTGAATACAGGCAGATCTGACTTAGCCCAAAATAGAAGAGTTGGGGATCAGTGTTAAAACGGTTTAAGATCAATTTTATCAAAATCCATGAACTACTTTCGCTTACGCATGCACAAACGTATTCTTCTTGACATTTTGCAAAATTGATCAGGATCGGAATCGTTTATTTGTTGTTAAAGACGCTGATTCCGAATTTAATGTAGGATTTTGATTTGATTGCAGTCGGTTTTCTTTGATATAGATATCGTTTATTAGGTACTCAAGGGTTCTGATTCCGGTTTTTTTAATCCGATTTTCGATTGTGCATGTGCATTCCGATTTACAGTTATATTTTCTTTGATATAGGAAGCGTTTATTAGGTAATCGATAGTTCTGATTTCGTGTTTTTTTTTGTGTTTTTTCGATGGTTCTTTTTTGTTCTGATCAATAACAATATTATTATTGTACATATCAAAATTTTATAAGACAAATTTGAAATTATATTATAAATATAGATAAAAATTCAAATAAATTAGAAGGAAATAAACATATTATTGCATCAAGCATGTATGTTGTAAAATACAGAAAATGTACATACATAAATAAATTATCACATATTTTGACTAGAACGTTTATAAATTATGACGTACCGGAATATAAACTCGGGTATAAACCAACAAATAAAATATCCTTACTACATAGCAAAATGAAAGATAACATTGAAAAAAAATAAATAAAACTACAGGTGTAATACATAAAATTAACTGCTTAAATTGTCCTGGGGTATATTATGGAGAAAGCAGCTAATATACAGGATCTACAGCATAAGAACCAGGAAACTTCAGAGGCTGAATCTGCATATCACCAGCAATAAAAAAATGAACCACGATCCGATTCCACACATAAAAACAGGAAATTTAAGTTATGTGTTGTTTGAGGTGTTACGTTTTTTGTTGCGATAACTCAAAAACTATTCAAGGTAATTAAGTTCTAATTGCATCATCATAAGGAGACCTAATTCCCTTTAAGAACTATGGTTTGGCTTAACGAAATCCATTGTACGGAGGCTTTCGGTGGAACCAATAGTGAAAAGTTTTATTTTATTTTTAAAATCACACTTTACTTTTGAATGTTTTTCTCAGCCTCCTACTGAGCCATAGACACTCTAGTTTCAGGAAAACTTTTCATTTTATTTGGTATACGTGAAATTTTGGGAATGAAAAGTTTCTTTTGTTATTGGTCTAGAATCGGTACCTGATTTGATAAAAAGTGTAGTGTGAAATTTAGGTTTCTCCTACAAAAAATTGTTTTGAGAGCATAATTTATTAAATGCACTTTCTTTCTATTACTATTACATCGGCGCTACACCTCGCTGACGAGTACTGGTCTCCCCCACCAGCTTCCTCCAATCATATCTGATCCGTGCAGCCGCCATCCAGCCTCTGACTCCCAGAGGATATCTCTTGCATCTCACGTCACACCATCTGACCATCTCAGTTTTGGTCTTTCCCCTTCTTCTAGTGCCGTGGAGAGGTTCAGCCAAAACCGTCTTAGGGATTCCCTCGTCCTCCATCCTAGCCACGTGGCCAGCCCATCGCAGTCTTCTAAGCTCATTGTCAGAATATCTTCTTCATTAAAAATTGAGTCAACAAAAAGTAACCCAAAATATGTATATATATATATATAAATATATATATATATATATATATATATATATATATATATATATATATATATTTGTTTCGGTGAAGCTATTGTTTATTAGGACGATATACTCAAAAAAATTTCAAACATAATTGAAATTTGAAATGCTCATGTTCTATAAAAAATAAAATTTGAAAAATGCAATCAGAATCTGCGAAAACCTAACGATTAGTATTACAAAGAAAACTTCAACAGTGTCAGTAAATCGAAGAGCGCTGGCTCAATCACAAGTCCATTTTTAAAAAATCGAATCAGAATCATCGAAAATCTAATAAACGATACCAGTACCAAATAAATGTCAACTGTAATAGTAATTCGAAATGCGTATGCTCGATAAAAATCGCTATATTATAGAAAACTTCAATAGTACTGGAAAAACGAAAGTAAATTTGGAAATAGCGTCCTTGAAAACCTAGTAAACGATACTTATACCGAAGAATTTTGAAAACTAATAATTAAGTAGAAATGCTCGTGGCCGAACAAAATTTCGGTAGTAAATTTGACATTAGGAACTTCAAAAACCAAATGAATGATCACCAAATCGATGCAATCCACCCTCCCCTCCCCCTCTCAGCAAATAAATAAAAAATAAATAAATATTTAATAATAAATTAACAACAATTTTATTTAAAAAATTTAAACTACTTGAAATTAGCACTTAATATCAAGTATCTAATAAACGAAAAAATTTTGGAAGAATATGCTGAAATTATTTCAAAAATGATTATTGTAGTTAAAATAACTATTTTTCAATAATAAAATAAATAATATTGAATCAATTCATGTCCGGTTGCGTTACAATTGAAATGGAAAAAGTTACAATTGAATTGGAAAAGGTGACAACTGATTTGAAAAGGTTTACAATTGAAATGGAAAAGATACATTTGAAATTGAAAAAGCTATAATTGAAATGGAAAAGATAACAATTGATTTGGAAAAGGTTACAATTGACGTGGAAATGCTATACATATTAATTCAAGAAGATAACATTTTTTGGCCAATTCAAATATAACGGTTTACAAAGTTTCTACTAAAGATCGTTAGAATTGTTCTGCTGCATATCCTTCTGTTTCAATTAATATTTTATTTTTTTTCTTTGAGTGGTCCAATTGCTGTTTCGTCAGAGGATAACTTTTCACCAAATATACAAAGTTGGTGCACACCATCTCTTTTTCCATCCTTCACTAGCATTAAATGCTCCTCTCAGGGCAAAGTCGTTTGTGAAAATATTTGCTTTATGTTTTAGGATAGGCCCAATAAGGGAAGTAACACGATTTCTCTTTTGAATAAACCAGAGCCACAGTGCATCGTCCACAAGTTCATAAGATGTTTTTAAGTGTGTGTCTTGATGCTAATGAGTCTACTGAAGAGCATTGTAAAGAAACGGCCTCTGGTTCCTTCCGATTTTTTTCCAATTTTAACCGTGCAGTTTCTCACTCTAAGAGTTTTAGCAATTTCACTAAAACTAACACCTTTACCTTACTTTTGCAATGCTTCTAATTTATTTTTCAATGACACAACTCGTTTTCTTTTTTCACTCATTGTCTCACACTAGTAAATTGAACGAAAGGTGTAACACAACTGAAAATAAAAACATAGTACACAAACGAAAACCTTGACTAAAACCCTTCCAAGAAAATGCTTCATGTCTAGGTAGGTAATGTATGCAGCAATTTCTTTATTTTTTTTTTCTTTATTTTATTTTATTTTTTTTTTTATTTTACTGTAAATTCAATGAAGGATAAGGTTTAAAAAAAAAATTATTTTACCGCTACCGCCGGTTAAGCCGGAGTCTACTGTATATTATGACTATGTAAGTAAGTTTTTATTAATAAATATATTGATGGGATGAATAAGGTCTATCATTTCTTAATCTAAATTGATTAACTTTATTTAAAAAAAAGTGTTTGTTTAATTTTGCGAAACATGTCGAAATAAATAATTAAAACATTAAATTTGTTTTTCCTCACACATTGTTTTTTTTTTTTGTATTTGTTATTTGCATTTGTTTTTCCTTATGTACCCAATAGAAAGTATGGCGTACTTGACAGATGTTTTTTAAATCATATAGCAAAATTTCAGCTTCATAGGCATTGACATTTTTGAGATATTGTGATCACTAGCTCAGTCCTCTTGAGAAATACCTCAATACTTCAATAAATAACTCTTGAGAAATTCGAATTATACAAGTTATTATTATATGCATTATATTTATCCTTACCATAAACGTAAGACTCATATCAGAGTCAATTAAAATGAAATGAAATGAATGAAATTAAATATTAGGGAGCGATGCCGCGGGGCAACAGTCCTATATATAAATATTCTTCGTAGTCTTATGTTAACCAACTACGTTAATTTTTTTATTAGGTTCGATTTTATAAATATTGCTATTTTATTCAATTTATGAAATAAATGTTTAAGGTACCCATAAAGTTTGTAAGCAATTTACAAAAGGAAAGGTCAAAAGCAACTGGTTATTATGCTCCGTACGAGGCTGAAGGCAGAACTGGACAAGACGTTTTAAACAAGATAAAAAACACGGTTAGTAAATATTTATCGGATTTATAAATATAAATAGATTAATAAAGTTCCATGATCATGATTCATGATTCAAGGTTCATGATATGATTCCAACTAATTATAGATAAATAAGGAAGAAATTATCGTACATGAAGGATAAATACCCGTATCACTCATATATATATATATATATATATATATATATATATATATATATATATATATATATATATATATATATATATTCTCAAATAATGGGAGTAAAATTAATTAATTTATACAAATCTTTTGTTAATTTTTTTGCATGTTGCATATTCATTTGTACTAAGAAGAAATGGCCAATTATGCTCGTATTATAGTTTCGAAAAATACTCTCCAAAAACCCAAGGTAAAATTGAAGTTCTGCGCCAATTGCCACATTCAGTAGCTCTTTCAACGTCAGATTCCTGGAGCCTTGGACTAGTTCCAAAAAAAAAAATATATATATATATATATATATATATATATATATATATATATATATATATATATATATATATATATATAGGTATACATATAAATAAAACAAATAAATTGGATTTCATAATGGGGATGCAACAAAGGATGCCTTTCTCGATGTATTTTTACTTGAGCAAATGTAAAAAGGAAATAAAAAAAATCTTGTAGTGCATTGGGAGAATCGAATATGGGAACAATAGTGGATTAATAATTTTGGTTAATTAATAAATTGTTGATGTGTTTTGTTTTATTAAGGATGGAATAATAAAAATCTACATGAGTAGGGTAGAGTGTGACCAATCCGCCACCGTGGGTAATTCCGCCACCCCTTGATGTGGATTCTAGATTACGAGTTTTTAGCAAGTTCCTAGCGCTAAGCCGTAGCCAGCCATCTAGGAAAGTATCGGGCACTTCACCTGTTGTTTTCTTCTACTGAAGTTGTTATTTTCCCCACTAATTTCACTCGAAATAAGTTAAGAACAAAACTGTTTATTAGTTTAGTTAATGTAGGATTTTATAGAGTATGTTATGAGGATTGTATCTGTGAAGTTATTTACGTTTTTGTTCGTTCGTTTGTCAATTGCAGCTAATATCCTGTTTTCATAGTGAGGGAATTCCGCCACTTATAAGTGGGGTAATACCGCCACACAGAGAATTCAAGTAAACAGAAATAGATGTTGAGAGTGTTAACTTATACGGAATATACAGAGGCTGAATCCTGTTACTAGGTTAAATTATAAATTACTAGGTTAAAATATAAGCCTATATTTACAATGACTATTTATAATTGGTGTAACGAGATACATGCAGGATTATTTAAAATACACATAAACAATATTCTTCTGTAAAGAGATACCTATATTTACAATGATTATTTATAATTAACACACAGTTTACAGAATGTTCCAAGTACACTATTAATATCTCTTAACAGTCCAGCAACGATAGAGAAGATAGGAGAGCAAGGAGAGGAGTAACAGTTGGACCACCACAGTCAACTCACCACAGTCACCAGCCGTCAGTCAGGCCCTCTTAGCCCCACTCACTCGCTCTCCCCACTCTCAAGTATCAGCCCCCACCATCTTCGATGTCACGTGCCATACTCATCACTCCTTACACCATTCTCCCTTTTTCAAAAGACGAACCACTTAAAAAGTGGTTACGATACGGTCTCTTCACAATAGGATTCTCTTCCGAAGTCACTATTCGGTGTTGAACATCTAAATTGCTACCCTGCCGACCAGGCTCCTCGAACGCCTGAATATGGTTCATCAGTACTTCCATGACTCTCGAGCGATCCAGTTCAGAAAGGTGAGACAACCTGCCCCAGCATTGGTCTGCTCTTTCCTCGGCCAATATACCTTCCGTAAGCGCACCCACTGTTCGACCTGGTTGGACTCTTCCACGTTACTCGTAGACACCTCTACGGCATACCCCAGACACTGCCCCTTTTGAACCAATACTTTCTCTGCGGTTAGATTTACCAATTGCACCCACACTCTCCGGATAGTGGGTCTGTGAACGCTACGGGCCACTCTAACTTCAGGTTTTGGCAAGGCCGCTGGTTCGACCAGGATATTCCCTTCCATCTTTTGCTTGAGCCGCCCTGCAATAAGACTTTCGCAGTAAGCTGGAATGTAGGAGCGACCGGCTGCCTTAACCTCTACACCTAATTCGCCCTGTGGCTTCTGAACCACCGGTGACTCCAGTGAGTCTTCCTTATTCATATTAGCCACCTCTCGGGATGGGCGGTGGTAACCCTTTGAGCAATCAGTTATTTCTACTGCTTGATTATTCTGAGCTATCACCCGACATTGCCCTGCATCTATTACCATCGTGAGCTTAGACATCAGATCCCAACCAAGCAGCCCATCTGCCCTCGTTGTCACCGAAGCAATGGTAAAGCGATGCGTAAAATGTACTTTTCCGATCCGACCTCTTACTGCTTGCTCGCCTTCAATAGGAACGGACGCTCCTGTAACTCCAGTGGCCGAAACATTAGACCTCATAATTTGAACCCCTGGTATCGGTTCTTTCAAAATGGAAATCTCCGAACCGCTGTCAACGAGGAGTTCTCGTTTATGTCCAGCTAGCTCGAGTGTTACAATTATACCCCGGAGCGTATTTGATGCTGGAATGTTGGGAACATAGTAGCTGGCCCCACTTTTTATTGGCTGCTCGGAGATGGGCCGTACCCCGAGCTCTCTTCTTTTCCGAGCCCTGAATTTTGCCGACCATCAACCCAAACAGACCTAATAATCTTTGCCTCCTTTGCTCGGTTGGGACATCCCCCGCGAAATGGTTGGGATCGCCACAAACGAAACAGAAATTCCTGTTCGAAGTCACGGTCGATGTTCGATTCCGGCCTCCCGACTTTCCTTTATTAATCCCCGATCTGGTATTTCCCTCCTGTCTCCGAGGGCATTCTCTGGCAAAATGCCCTATTTGGTCGCAGCGAAAACATCTTTCTCGCGCAGTTCTATTTCGAACATTTGAAACTACCGCCTCGGCTACCTGTTTTTCGTCCGATTCCACATTGCGCACCTCCCCCCTCTCTTGCTTGCTATGGTACTGTTCTACACGAGCAGCTCTATCCACAGCTTCCTGGAAAGTTTTTGGAGAGTTATAATGAAGTTGGGCAGCAGCTTCGCCCTTTAGATCCTTGATGAAAGCAGCAAGAACTAGACTATCCACCTGATTGCGGTCCCAGGCCACGGGCTCGTCAGTCCTCCCCCGGACCATCGTTCGTTCTCCCAATCTTCGGCACCTGTCCGCATAATCCAATATACCCTCCCCGGTTCGTTGCACGACCGAATTTAAATCTAACAGTCTCTGAGCAGGTGTCGATAATTCTCGAAAACGATCCCTCAGGACGGTCTTGTACTGTTGGAAAGGTACTGCCGGGTCCCTTAGCTCCGGTCGAGCTGAAACACAAGCTGCAGCTTGCCCTATTAATTTTAGGCGGCATACAAGTTTTAGGTCCTCTTGTGACCACCCCCCGCAATGCGCTACTGCCTCCAGGTTAGTCAGAAATTTCTCTAAGGGAACCTCACTTTCACTACCTCCCCAGGGCCGGATCATATTCTGTAGACTTAGATCCCGCTTAATTTTAGTGGTTGGCTCCTCCCTGGGCCCTGAATGAACCACCGTTCCCTGGCCGGATCTCTTTGTTTCCTCCAGCTCATTGTGCGTCAGCTCTAACTCGGCCCGCGAACGTACCACCAAGTCTTCACTTGCGGTACCCTTTTCTGTAGGCATCACGAACTACAAAACTTTTACTTATTTTATTTTTAATTTTCTGGACACCTTTATTTGTCTTTAATAACAGACAAAAATGAATTTTTACTTCAAAAATAACAAAACAATGATATAATAATGATTTTTTTTTTCTTTTTCTAATTTTCCGTCTCAAAAATTATCAATCATAAATAATGATCTATAACAAATATAAGCAACTATATCGTTAAAGACAAAAAATGCTAAAAACGCCGAACCATGCGCGATTCGCGAGTTATAGACCGAGCGCCTTTTTAATCCCTGGGTACTAGGAGCGCGCCCCCCACTACTCGACCAGCCGGCCTCAGCGCTTATCAGTAGAATTTACTACTGATCCCACTTCTGACACCAGTGTAACGAGATACATAGAGGATTATTGCCAATACACACAAACTACGCTCTTCTATAAAGAGAAACAAATATTTACAATGACTATTTATAATTGGTGTAACGAGATACATGTAGGATTATTTCCAATACACATAAACAATACTCTTCTGTAAAGAGATACCTATATTTACAATGACTATTTATAATTAACACACAGTTTACAGAATGTTCCAAGTACACTATTAATATTTCTGAACAGTCCAGCAACGATAGAGAAGATAAGAAGAGAAGGGCAAGAACAGGAGTAACAGTTGGACCACCACAGTCAACTCACCAGTCACCAGCCGTCAGTCTAAAATAGGCCCTCTTAGCCCCACTCACTCGCTCTCCCCACTCTCAAGTATCAGCCCCCACCATCTTCGATGTCACGTGCCATACTCATCACTCCTTACAAAATAAACATAACGCATTGAAGAAATACGCTTTATCTCACAATACCATCACTTTTCAAGCAAGGAAAGAACAAATTTGTTAGAATGGCTGTTCAAAATGAACATCTGTTGAAAGTGTCTTTATGAATAAAGACGCCAAACCTAGAAATTATTGTTTATGCCGGCCAAAAGTTTCTTATAGAACTCTAAGGGGCAAAATAGGTGATACCTTGATTAGGCTGCGTTTTCACCTTTTAGATAAATCTTTTGTGAAAACGAACTTCAATTTGGCTTCCCTACCTCCAGCGCTGGAAGCAACCCGCCAACTCTGTTTCGGGTGTACCTGCAGGTACCGATGTAGTTAGAAAACACCATGGATCCCATGGACTGGGGCTGGTAAATGACCAAAGATGGACTGACTCCTGTTCTCATTAGCTTGGAACCTGCTCAACAGTCACTTTTTCCGAAGATATTATTTTTGTAAAAACGAACTTTTTTTAGTAACTTGACACTACTTTCGACAAAATCCCGTGCAAGTAAAGCTGTATCAAAATACATCTTATTGGTACTCATTTGACGCAAAATTTAATACCCTACAACTTTTATACAGACCACATTTTTGATTTACTGGTTACGCTTTCGCTCCTAGGAACTGACGCAGATCTTGGCGGAGGCGGAAAACCTAGTATAGTAATATAGGGCCATAACTTAAGAGATTAAAACGATTAAACCTTTATCATGAATTATTTCCGAATTGGATTACCCAGTAACTAGCCAATTAGAACAGGTTATTTGGTTATTTTTGTCATGAACAGATTTAGAATAAATACTATTAATAATAAAACGCCTTTAGCCCATTTGCCCCTGTGGTTGGGGTGGCCCCGATTATAAACTATAATATATTACTAAATATGAGCCAATGAAATGTGAATGAAAAATTAAAGGTCAATTCAAAGATTGTTGAACAGCTAAATAATCATTATGTAAATTGGAAGCATAACACGTTTAATTTGAGACATTTATTCAATTTTTTCAGGTATTTGAGAGGGGCCTAAGACTTAAATATTGGTTTCAGCCTTTTGATAAATTCAACTCAGGGGTAATGGACGAAGACACCTTCGTCCGAGCACTTACAGCAGCACACAATTGGATATTCACAGTTTCGGAATTTAAGAAACTCATTGATATGTAAGTGTTTCAATATTAATAGATATCAAATAGAAAATAAATATTTCAGGAATAAATAAAAATAAACCGTTATTTATTCTATGGGTCATAACAACAAAAATATGACAAAATAATTTTATTTACAAAGGATGCATCATTATCGTCATCATGTCATCATGATATATATATATATATATATATATATATATATATATATATATATATATATATATATATATATATATACACATATACATACATACATATGAATAAACAAGATAAATAACATAAAGCATTAGTTATTAAGAATAGCATTTCAATACAGTACGTTATTTTGTATGTCTTAGAAATAAAAGTATCGAAATCCATTGTAAGTAAACTATTAAAAGCTTTTGCATAAATTAAATAGCATTGGAGTGAATGCTAAAATATTGAAATCCTTAAAAAATTGTATGATAATATGGAAGCAGTGATAGAGATAAAAGGTCATAAGGATATAAGGTCAGACCCAATAAAAATAACAAAAGGAATACTTCAAGGCGATTCAGCAAGCCCAGTACTCTTTGCATTGCACATATCAGATATTGTAAAGTATTTTCAAGAAGACCAAGGAAGAGCTTTAGATATAAATGGCTCTGAAGAACTACTAATGCTACTATTTGCAGAAGAGATAGTAATACTTTGAGTACTGGATAGATTGCCAAAAGAAGTTTAATGTATTACAGAATTATTGTAAAGAAAACTTACTGGTCCTTCACTAAAAAAAAAAAAAAAAAAACGAAAATAGTTCCGTTCCATAAAGGTGGTGGGAGAAGAAAAATTCTGAAACCGTTTTCCAAGGAAGAAAACCACCTTCAAATAGTGAATAACTACCCTTTTTAGGAATACCGTTTAGTTCGTCTGGGAAATTCCTTCAAGCGACAAATTCAGCAATTAAAAAAACAAAAATCGCAAAAGCAACAGCCGTGACCAATTTGCAAGAAAGTAAATTTGAAAACTCGGACTAAAATTATAACCTAGATCATTCTATCGTACGATCTATTATTATTGAAAAATATGAAATATGTCAAGCAGATATTCAATTGATCCAAACTACATTGTTTGGTTAGAATCAGGAAAAACAAGTATGGATGTAGAAGTTGTTAAAAGAATGGACAGATGGCGGATCACATTATTAAAAATGCCTGAAGATAGATTACCACGGATTTGCTACAATAGATTACAAGATTAAAAATAAAGTATGATTTATAACTTTTACTCACAGCTGACTCAAAACTATCAAAAGTGGATTCGATAACGATTTTGGAACATAATGATCCTAATCCTGAAGTCGCCCTACTATAATCAGTTACGACATAAATTCAGCGCTCAATCCAAAATGTAATCCAGAATACCGAAACTTTAGTAGCTTCAAACTAGGAGAAAAGTAACTAAACTTCAGGACAAATATAAACAAACATAGAATAGTTAGCCAGCTCAGAGTAGCCAATTTAATGAAACCCATATTTTATTTTAATAGAATGGCCTACAAATTAGAAGGGGAAGAAAATTGCACAATTTATAACCTAAAAAGCAATAAAACCGATACCACTTTTTAATAGAATGTCCGATGTACAAAGACATAAAAAAATCATTACTTAATTAAACAAATTAATCAAGTCAGCAATTCAATTTTAAGCCCACCTTACACGGTCAATATGATCGATTTAATATCGAATTTCTTCAATATATTGACCGTCTGAGGAGTATATTGTAGCAAAAATATTGACATATCCGATATATACGCCACGTTAAATAATATTGACCGTATAAGGCCAGCTTTAGGAAATCTACTAAAAATAGACAACTTAAAGAAGATAAATGATGTTTTTTATTACCCAGCGGACAGTCTAAAAATGTAATAATTTACTATAAATGACTAAATGCCCATGCTATAAACTTTCAGAGTTTTTTTCTCTATTTGCATTCTAGTTCCGTATCAACCAACTTTCAGCCCGAAGGTATTCAAGCCTAACACATTTATCACTGTAATTATTTATATGTAATAAGAAGACATGTACATATTTTGTCACTATCTTTACATTTATCTTTTATTACTTTAAAATATTACTAAAATACCTTATTTGTTTTTAATTCTCCTATTTTCCAGAACTGTTCTTCGATATATTTATAAATTAAGTTATGTATTATTTTTCTCTAAGTACTAAATGTTTTTGATGAAGCCAGACTTCCTGTAATTTTATATAATACAAAATAGAGTATTTTTTTCATTCATTCATCACTGTAAGAAAACCATTTAAAATAAATTATAATCCCAACAGGTTCCGGAGACCATTATCACCAAAAACCATAGAGTACCAACATTTTTTAGATAATATTAACGAAATGTATACACAACCTGATCTTGAACGGTCACCGTTGTTGAATCCAGTCCCCTACCAAGGAAGGAAAGAGCGAGCACAACGGTTCAATAATAGCGAATGGAATGAACTCGGAAAAGCCATACACAAGATTGTCAAACAGGGAATATGCTTGGACTATTTACAAGAGTTTAAGGTATAAATAACAATAAATTATTAACGTGTTACTGGAAATAAAACGAAACATATTTTATGAGTTTAAGGAAATGGAAAACAACTTTTAATTAAACTCATTACCTTATGGTTGCATTTAAACACTTAAAATATGTTTTAATTTAATGAAAAGATGCTTAATGGATTCAAGTCCAATAAGCACTTATAATAGATATAACAAGGAAGTAATGAGTCAAACTGATATTTGACAATTTAAAAAGCTTCAAATTATCTAATTTCAGTCAATTCTAATATATATAAATAATTGTTCTAATCGTCTTAGGCACTATTTTTTTTTAATTCTCACTTTTGATTCGTGCGGTCCATCGACAAAATATACGCTGAAACTATAATAGTTTTTCATTACTTCATTACTCGTCAGAACGGGCAAGATAACCAGACTCTTAGTAAGGTGCAGGAGTGCGTCCAGAGGTAGTTTTTAGGGAGGAGGGGACTATCAGTACAGGGCCAGAACTTCTTCCTCACCTTCCTCCAATAAACGTTATCAGTTTTATAACAGTATTATTGATAGTATATTTCGAAATAAATAATATCATCTCCTAACATTAACATTGACTGAATTAAGTTCAATATTTTACTAATTTTTTTTTTGTTATACATTTTACAAATATTTTTTTAATGTTTGAATGAATATATTCTGCCTGCGAGGCGCCAACCATGTTTAATATGCAATACACATTTATATGGGAATATGGGAAGGATGATATGTAGAATTATGTGATTGTGTTGTCTTATCCTGGTTCAGGAGGGATTCACAGGATATCTCAGTAATTAATAACACAATGACAAATGATACATTTTGACCAATTTAAACCTATCTTGACCTCGATTAGGATTCTGTTTATACGAATCCAGCGTCTAAATCACTAGACCATATAAGTTTTGAGTTTTCATCAGGTTTCAAAAATAATAAAACGATAAAAGTTTAATACAATAAATTGTATAAAAAATAATTACAATCAACAATAATATAATTACATTTGACAATTTCGACGATCGATTTATCATGAGCCAAGGTTAATTTCCGTTCTACCTAACGAATAATAATTTATCACAGTTTTTCGCGAGTATTGTTACTAGTAGGCATATTTTAAATTAGTCGTAGTTTATTTTATTTTTTTTTTCTCATTCGTTATTTTTTTGGGAGGGAACATTTCTCCTTCTCTCCCCCCTGTGGATCCGCCACTGGCAAGGTGTCCTAGACTGTTATTTACGCAGGTCATTCGAACAGTCATTAAATGGACATGGCGCAAGTGTAGGAATAGGCAATCCCAGGGGCCCTATTTCCTAATAAAGTACAAAAGTACTGCAAGTACAAGTGGAAGGTTAGAGTTTACTTATCGTCATTAGGTAATAACAATTTTAATTATTTTTTTTTTAAATTTACTATTTTTTAATATAACTATTTTAAATGTTTTCGCGCTCCAACATTTTACAGTGTAAGTCGGAACAAGTAAGGCGTAGAAAGTCATAGGCCAACTTGGAGTTTTGTACTTTATTATGAAACCAGGGTGTTCCTATAAAGTAAAGTAAAAGTTGTTATATATTGTTAAAACATTGTTAAAATGTTTAAACACGATAACATTTAAAATAGTTATATTAAAAACAGTAAATATAAAAAAAAAAAAAAAAATAGAATACAATTATTATCAAATGAAATAAGGAGCATGTAAGCCTTTTCCTTCCCTGGACTTCTAATTAAGTCATTCCCAATCGCTTATTATGCTTTTTATCACTCCTGAGTTCGAAAATTTCAGCCGATACAAGATACGAAGTCCGCAACAGCATTCAATCTCTCCTCCGCAGACAACTGACAGTAGCGGATTTGTTATACTGCCGCTCACAGGCAAAGGAGATAATGACGCACCTATCACCAATAACAATTATTCCTTTATAGTAAATAACTGAGTGGAGATAATTTTTATATTTATATGTACTTAATAGAGCTGTCTTGATACTTACAGATTCGTTTGAATTGAAAAATATGATTTCACTCAAATTTTATCGCCACCCAAATATTGCCGCCACAGGGAAGTAGTCTAGTCTGGCTGTTCGTAAATCCGCAAATTATAACAGAAGAACGTGTTTTCTACTGTTTCATCAACGGGGGCCCTGAAGCAACCATCCTCACACCGTAAGCAATTGGGTGCTGTAATAGTCAACTTCACCATATTTCCGGACTATCCATGTTGAAACGTCGGATATCAGACGGTGGGTCAATCTTTCAAACGATAATGCACCCCAGCGTCTCTGCCATCTTTCTAGAGAACATTTCTCTCATTTCTTGCGACCGTCGGTAGTAATTCATTTTTTTTTTGTTTATAAATTAGTAAACCATTTAACTATATTTGTAAACTAAACTAAACACTTGGTAGTAAACAGTACAATGCAAAATAAATGACTTAGTAACTATCTAAATCGGAATCCCTCTAAAAACTGAAACCTGGTTCCTAGAAATGAATTGTAGTTAACATGACTGCACTAATTCAGAATAAGACTGTAATGAGATTAATCGTGTAATTTGATAGAGATAAATAAATAAAAACAATGAGATTATGACTGTATCAAAGTATTTATAGAATAAAATACAGTGTTGTTTTTTTTTAGTTATTTATCGTTCAAGATATAAATTCGGATACTGTATTAAATAAATATTAAATTGTATCATTGGAATTTTCATTTCTAAATATTTTCTTGACTTATACAAGTATGATATGGAATTTGAAATTAACAATACAAATATTTGATTTAATATTTCCAAGTATATTCATTCATAACTAATTGAGCTACACATTGTTGTTTGTTACTGATTGTCAGATGTACTAAAAATATCTTGTAGCGAACAAAATTATTCTTGTCGGGAGATCCTTTCACTTTGATAAAAGAGGAATACAAATAATTAAAATCAATCAATTCACTTATTGCATAAAAATATGAGAAAGAAAACATTTACTATACTATTTGTGGTTTTTGCCTAATTAAAGTATACATATTAAAAAAAATAGAGGAACGTAAGATGGAATGGGGTAATTGCGTTATTGGGATGAGTGCATACACAGGCTTACACTAAACAGTATAATAGTAGTCCAATAAACGTTAAAATTCTGAGTCATATATTTTTTATTAATCATATATTAAGGTTACAATATCATTTTGACACTGTTGGACTAATATTATCCCGTTTAGAGCCTGTATACGCACTGACGCAAGACCTCACTTACCCCACCTCACCTTACTTAAGTTACTTAAAAATCAATAATAAATAATGGAGTAAAAACGAGCAGCTGATATTTTTAGAGCTAACTAAGATAGACTTTAGCTTTATATTCATATAAAAAACGTAGCGGCGCCTTGCGGTGCGAGCAAGTAGTCATTTAGAGAACTACAACTTTCTGTAAACAAAAATTACTAATTCATTAGGAAATCAGTATTAAAAACAGCTTACCTGCTGATGAGTCCATCTAGAGAGGAAAAGAGAGATGCTTAAATTGTTTTCATAAATCACACATTTTGTGTATAATTCCCTTCGAATATTCTCACAGGGTTTGTCAATATTAACTGATGTCGTCTTTGAGAAGATACAAAAACAGAGTCCAATCATTTCATATTTTGACAAGTGTTTGGCATTTCCTGGTTAATATAGTACACTTTCCACCACTAAAAATTTACACTACAGCAAAATAATTTTTGACCTATGGCCACGAAATCGGTGTTTTTGGACAATTATGCGAGGCTGCGTACAAGAAGGTTTTCTTCAGCTGTGTACGATTATCGTATTGTGTATGCGTGTTCGTGCGCCAGTTTGAGGGTGTAGAATATAAGTTTAAAAGTAAGCCTTTTTGTAATAGCATTCACAATAAATAAACCATCTACTCAGGTATTACATACATTTAAGATTTTTTGTTAACTTATATATATATTTTTCAGGACATGGACACCAACAATTGTTCTACTATACCTCATAGCAAATATATGCGAGCAATGGAAACCTTGGGAGTCCTAAAATATTTGTCGGAACGTGAACAAACGTTAATTTTTAATGCTTTTACTCGACCCGTTTACCATAGGAATGAGTTCGACTACACTCAGTTTTTGAAGGCTTGTCATCACGTGTGCCACCCAGACTTTGTCCAAGACATAAATTAAAATAACCAATATTGCAATATAATTTAAAGTCTATTCGGCAAATATTGTTAAAATTATTTTTGTTAAATAAATTAATAGTATCATAAATGTTATTTGATTGTTTTTAATTTATAAATTGTTTCAATTTTAGGATAATATATGACACATAAGTATTCTTTTAAATTTTAAAAGAAAACTTGACTGTCTTACTACAGGAATTGGAATACTTCAGAAAGAATGTTCAATCTCCTTTTCGTCAATTATAATTCTATCAATAAAACGATTATGGTTAGAATTATTAGATTCAATTTATGAAAAACAATTCTATTAATCATAAGACTTTCCACAAATTATCGCAGTGTTAGAAAAAAGAAGAAAGATTAATATTATATTTTTATCATTGCACTTAAAACTGTCATTTTTCATGAGCATTAGTATGTATCGAATACATCTGGTTTGTTAGAGGTTTGGTAAAGATATCAGGGACTCCAGAAAAAAAAATTGAAAAAAGATGTTGAATCCGAATCTGAAGTTATTCAGCAAATTGAGCTATAGCCCTTTTCAAAGTACAACCTAAAAAGTTTTCATTTCTGTCGAATATTTTTATTTATCAAAATTTAAATGAAAAAAAATAAAAAAAAATATATATATATATATATATATATATATATATATATATATACACACACACATACATATAGCGATGTACACCTCAACTGATTCAAAGGTCTAAGTAGTATCCCTCAACTCAATTCAATGATCGGAGACTCAGGAAAATATATTGACAGCTCACTGAACAGAACCTCTTGCACTTTTGATGAGACAATTTAATAACGATTTTTTTTAATCTTTGTCGTATTTTTTTCGGTTCCATTTGTCATATGTTTAATTTTTACAAATTAAGGAGTACAATTAATTTTTTACGGAATATATGATTTTATTGAGGACTTACATGCGATATAACAGCGAAAAAGAAGTGTCAGTAATGAAAATAACGGGATTAATAAGAAATTAACGCTTTTATTTATGAAATAAAAGAAGCTACTCGTAATTACTAAGTTGACAAGAAATCAGTTCGGATAGGCAGCGAAAGTAACTGAAGATGAGGGAGCGGAGTGGTTGGAAGCTTCAAGGCCTGATCAATCTGATCATTGGTGAGTGGGCAATGAAGAGGGAATAGTAGTGTCGGGAATATGACCTCACAAATTGAACTAACCGCAGCTTAGTGAGTTATCAGACAGGAGCAGTTGGGGGAACCATGGCCGCACTCTAAACCACTCAGCGACGGCCATGGGCTCCCATACACGGGGGCAGGGAGGAGCGATTGCCCTTTCCCTCCCCCCTAGCCCATGAACTTTTTTTAAAAAATATTTCTGACTCCTGATAAATGATCCCCTACCCTATTACCAAAGGAATTGGTAGGTTCAAGTAACAACAAATTAAATAGTCCGTGCTATTATCGTTCCCCATGTGGTTTTGGGTGTTGAATCCGAATCTGAAGTTATTCAATAAAATTTCTATATGCATTTTGAAGTAATAAATGGAATAGTAGTAAATGGAATTTGATTTAATTAATACTGGACAATTTTTACACTAGTCCCAAACTTTACTCTAACTTTGAGGCAAATCGGACGAGCTGTTGGAAATATAGATGTGACAAGAAAAATACGTTTGTGCGTGCTTAAGCAATATTAGTGAAATGAATTTGATAAAATGTATATGAAACTATCTAGATTACCAACCCCACGATCCCTGAAAATTTCATGGAATTCGAATTAATCGTAGTAGGTGGTATGTCCGTCACATGGATGGAAATATTGGTGCTATGGGACCGCTGGAGTGGGGATGAACCGGACGATATAGTACCACAGCTCCTAAGCCTACCCGCCTTGGATGCCACTTCTACTCTCATTACGTATTCTGTGGGTGCAACTTTGTGTAAGAATAGAATAATGAAATAGAGACGAATACAGTTTACATGGTAGAACCTACCACCTAGATCATCGCGGGGCCACACGCTAATAATAACAGAAATAAAATTTGAACTATACAAATATGCTTTTGAGCGAAAAATACCATAAAAATTGGAACTAAAATGCAAAATTATAAGATAAACATACGAGTTTTGAGAGTAAATTTAAAAAGCTCATAAGGCATAAAATGCTACCATTTTGCCTGAAATTTTTAAATTATTCGGGGATGGTCCCCCGGATTCCCCTCTCGCTTAGGAGATATTCCTAAGTATAATAGGCATACTTTCCGGAATCGTTACCCCCACATTTCCTAGTACCAGTACCCTCCAAATCTCTCTAACCAAGAGGGTCCCGCAATATTGTGTTGCCCAGGGCCCCGCAAACTCAAGATCCGCAACTGTTTATGTTCTCTACATTTGTAAGGGGTTCTCTATAGTTGTATAGAGCTGCGCGCGAAACACGACGATCCATCTCCTTTCGTTTTTTTTAAACGAACACGGAGTACTCGCAGTTCAGATTTGGACGGGAGAGTGATAGATTTGTTGTTTTTTGTGCGCATTTGATTACAGTACTGTTTTTCAAAACTTACACCCACACACTTCGTGGCGCTACAGACCGATGTGGTTCTTGGCCTCCGATTTAAGCCTTCGCCAGTTAGCTCAATCCTGTGTTGTTGCTCGCCAGTTGCAGGTATTCAAAAGGTTACGGGCATCACGGATGACAACATCTTCCCATCTCAGCCGTGGTCAGCCTCTCCTTCCAGTCCAGTAGAGCCTTCTGCCCAGCATCTTTCTTGGTATCTCTTCTTCTAGCATTTTGGCAAATTTTCCAGCCCACCGCAGACTTCCAAGCTTTATGTGCCTCATCACGTCAATATTCCCATATAGATCACAGATCTCCCTGTTCTTCCTCCTTCTCCAGACCTCTCCGACCTTGACTGGTCAATATATGCGATGAAGGATTTTTTGTTTAAAAACAGCAATCTCCTCCTTCTCTTCCATGCTTGTGAGGATCCAGGTCTCCGATCCGTACGTGAGGGCAGGGAAGGTCTCATGAGAGTCTTGTAGAGGAGACATTTCGGGAGATGGCCGAACTTCGCCGGTGTTTGCTGAGTCCCAAGCACACCTTCACTATTCGCTGGTCGGTTTCAAGGGATATTCTATTGCCACGACTTACAACAGTTCCTAGATAGTGATCCACATTCTGGAATGCAAATTTACCGATAATTTCCGGTTCCCTAACTACTATCTCTGTGTCCTACACGCATATACCTGGTCTTCTCCTGATTGATACTAATTCTCATAGCTTCCGCTGCGTCGGCCAACTTTAAAAATGCAATCTTAAGGCTATCCTAGGCACTCCGAAAGTCGATAAATAGGTGATGGATCGTCATCCTGTACTCTGGGGATTTCTTCAGAATCTTTCGGAGGCTGAACATCTGGTCGACTGTGGACCCTCTTCCTCTGAAATATCCGTCTGATTATTTCTCAGAAATCGGGAGGATCTTGTGGTAGATGATGTTCGAAAGGACACTGAAAAAGTGTCCTTCTTGTGCAGAGAAAGAATGGTGCCTTTCCTTCACTGATTGGGCATCTTCTCTTCAACCCAGATGGTGAAGATGATATTGTAGAGGGCTATCCAAAATTCCACACCACCGTACTTAGCCATAATCCCATCTCTTCCTGGTTAATTAGCATTGAACATTATTAGCAATAAATACTCCTTTCTGTGTTGAATCTAGTTAGAAAATAGTTACATAGCAACTGTTACTAATTTAGTTGTGGTCTATTAAACTTGTCTTACTTCGAAATGTGTGAAAAATTTTAAAGGTCACTTTCTCAGTGCTCCATTTCCTTATTTCGAAATATTTCTTGTATGAGATCAATGAAAAAAAATTCACAATTGAGACAAAAATAAGATTATATGCCAAAAGTTGATTGTCTGACACTAACACAAATTAGCAGCACTACCTAATAGTCATATATATTATTTTTTACATTTGTTCTTCAGAAAAATGCAAAATATTGTGCAATAATTGCAACATTTTAGTTCTATTTGTAAGAAAAAAAATTGTATTTCTAATTTTCTCAGCTGAGGTCCCTCACTGTGCATGGGGGGTATGAAAAATTCTCAAGATCCTGCAGTCGCCTCCCTCTCAGTGAGCATCTGTAGTGAAATGGAGTCGTTGAGTCTGCTAGCCCATCCTGGCTGATTTGGTTTTTTAATCGTTTACTGATTAAACGAAATAAGGAACTAATTCGATCCTACTTCTAGGCCTTAGCCTAGCCAACTATTCGGATTTTTCTATTTTCATAATTGGTTTTAGTTTACATATTTTATTGGTTCATGTAGATTATTTGCTACTGATATTTATGTTACTTATTTAAATATTTGTCCATCAAATTATTGGGGGGAGGGAAGCGGTCGCCCCTCTCGCCCCCTACGTCTGCGTCTATGATAGAAATATAAGTAGACACGAATTAGGATAAAATCTAATCCAGAGAAAACAAGGCACAATGTCAGTAATATCAAAATGTTGCCTAAACCAAGGCCAATGGCTGCAACAGTTAACCAAGTTTGGGTTTGCCTCATTTTATTATACCTACAACTTGTCAACACCAGTGACAAATTATCTGATTGACCCATCTCTAGTCCATAGCATACAATACAAATTGATTTCACAAATCTGAAACAAAGATATAAATTTGACAAAAATTAAGACTAAAGAGAAATCCAACATCTGATTAATAGATGAACACACACACAACCAAGTACACATTTCAACCACAGTATAATTAATAACATGAGTGGAAGAAGGTGCTATGTTACAAATTTTCAGATATTGATTTTTTCTTAAGAATTAAGTCATGTGCTTATCTTTCCCTTATAAAATAAACAACCCAAGATTGTTGGTTAATAGCATGATTTCTCAGTTGGTTGGATAGATTGTCTTTAAAATATTACATGAAAATAAACTTAATTAGTCATTTTCTCAACACTTAAAATGTGTAACATAGCACCTTCGTCTACTCATGTCTTCAATTGATATAACAAAGAAATTAATTTTGTATTTTCCTTACGTATCATTTGATGATATAATAAAGGTCATTAAATATTCCAATTCAAGAACATAACAGAATGATATATTTATTTAAAGTGATTCCAGACAAATTAAACAAAAATAATAATAAATATAAAAAGAGATAATATTAATAACTATAAACATAAAAAAGAAACATGTTTCATTAAGATATTAAAAAAATAATAATAAAGTGTTAACAGAAATAATTACCAGTGTATGTTATAAAGATGCTCTTTAAATGAAGATTTATTTATTTATTTTTTATTTTTTTTTTTTTTTTTTTTTTTTTTTTTTTTTTATACCACAATAACACATATTACATACTGTTAGATATAATATAATAACAAAATGAGTTACAAACAATATTATTTTCACTGGTAAAGAAGACTAGCTTATTGTTTTAATAAATGTAAAACACTGAGATCTGATCTGCTTAGCAAATTTTTTAATGCTAAAAAAAATTCAATTCTATTCAACAAAAGAAAACTGTTATAAAAACCATAAAATTTACAAGATGCAGTTATACATTAAAATATCAATTTTAGTATATTTGTTTAGTAAAATATGAATGTGGCAATGACTAGATTAAAATTTAATATGCTTTTAGCAGTTACTTAAATTTTTATTGCAGGTACAAGAGATATTACTGTTTAGCTCATATAAATACAATTAATTTACATAAAAAGAATACACAAAAATATATGACAATTTCATAAGGCTATGTTAATTTACATATATGTACTGGTTTTAATTTTGCTATAAACAAAACAATAAAACACAAACAAATATAATACAATACAAAATAGCTGAATACAAGTAGAATTGTTATATTCATCAAATTCTTAATTTTGTTTTTAATACTGTTTCTTTTTATCTTCTGTATTTTAAAGGTTAATTAAAAATAAGAAGGTTAATTAAAAAGGAGAAATAATAAAATATAAACTATGATATCCAAATAAAGTTACAATGTTCAGCCATGAAACATAACAGAATTCCAGTTATCCAAACATCCACTTCAGTTATATTCTATCATTCTCGGACAATAGAGAAAAAATAAAATGATTAATGATATAGTGAAAATAATTTTAAAATGACATCAAACACACTATAAGAAGACTAGTAATAGCAGATATGAAAATTGCAGACCATTCAATGCTACATTTAATTTTACCACAAATATAATTTCAGTTTTCTAAATTAGATCAGTCTTTTACAACTTAAATTATATTGATTTAGACTAATTCCTAATGTAAACAAAACAAGCTATAAATGTGACCGACACTGTTGAAATAGATTCATCATGAGGGCATTTAGCATTGCAGCAATTTTTAAGTGCTTCTAATACAAGTCCAAGATTAATACAAAATCTATTTTGATAACGAAAATACACACTTTCTACATCTATTCATAATGTATTCTTCTTAAAATCATACGTACAAGTTATAAAATCTATCATATATACAAGCAGTACAAGGGTATGGAATACCTTAGTGATAAAAAAATATACATTTAAATGAAGGACCATTTTAAAAATCATTACTAGAGCCATTAATACTTAAAGAAATGGAGATAAACATTTAAAAAATGTGAAAAGAAATAATAAACATTTCAAAAATCATACACGATTCATTAATAATACAGAAAATAGTGACTATAATTAAAAATGTAGCAAAAATATGATTATGTCAGAATATTCTATTTCTCAAAATTCTGGGTTAAATATAGGTGAAAGCAATTCATATGTGTATATTTTTCATAATGGTAATACAAAAAATATGAATAAAATAAAAGTGCATTTAAATTTTTAGAATGAAAAAAATTCAATCCTTAGGCACATGGGCAAATTTAAAAAAATGACTAAGCAACATTAGTCTAATTAATTATGTAATGAGAATTTACAGTGATTTAAATCACTCCTTGAAAGTGAAATATAAAATACTGCTGTTCAATGAATATTGAACTCGGACATTTGGATAGCCTGGTATTTTGATATGATTAAAATAAGACAATATTAACTTAAGCCATGTCAGGGCTCAAAATACGGCGACTATTTAGCATAATTAATATAATATGTATCTTCTATTTTTCAGATAAATATGACGGAAAATTTTTCAACTTAATATCTAACTAAACATAGTTTATAACTATCAAATTATACAGCTGAAATTTTTAGAAGAAAATATAACCAATCATTTAAGTAAGTCATAATTCACTACACTTTAGTCTTTTCCTTCATTGATAATAAAAAAACAGCATTACACTCTAACCACTTTTTTCTTCTTATTTTTTAATTAAGTGGCTACAGACTGTATTTGCAAAAAAAACCTTAGGAGCAGCAGTAAAAAAATAGTTTTCACAGCAAAAATTAAAAATCATTATAAAATATATGCAGTGAGCAGGAAAAAAATTGCATACAAAAAAAGCTGAATAAAAAACAAGTTCGATTTTATATGGAATTATTTAAGACACAGAAACTAAGCCCTCTTTTAAAGAGTGTCGTTTAGTAATTTAAATTTATGTGATAATTAATGTAATGCTAATTTACAATAGAATTCTACTGCTACACTTATGAGCAAAAAAATAAACATATGAATGTTTGAACATTATGGAGACATTTCCAAAGTAGACAGACAAAAAATAAAAAAATACTGCATTTTCCACTTTGAATGCAAATAGTGGAAATGGTAATAATTATAACAAAATTATATAGCATTTGATAAAGAAAATTAAGATCCATGAACTTTAATTCATCGAAGAGCCCTAACATGCTGACATCTTTCATTTTTTTTAAACTAATATGAAAAAATATCATGTACATTTAATGATTTTCTTATTCTCAATACACAGTCAAATTGTTGAATTTATTAATTTTAGTTATTTAATTAGAACATGTACAGTAACCTTAAAGGATACTTAACTTAAATATTTTGAGGAGAAATTAATCATATAATATACAACTTTACAATTGGATCTGAAAAAAAAAAAGAGGTATATTCCAATCTAAATATTCATTCAAACAAATATTTAGAACATTTTCATTTTAATAAAATTCAACTGATCTAAAGAAATTAATTAGATGAAAATATTCCAGTGGTCAAGGAAACTAAGTTAATGAATTTCAAAACATAAATAAACTGAAGATAATTGTTTGTAATAAATTGAAATACTTTGCAGTAAGATCATGCATTTCAAGATTATTACTGTACAATTATAACAAATGGATGGATGTGTTAATAAATTTAGTTCAAATCCTTGATTTGAATTAAATAGAATAAAAAAGGCAGACAATTTAGATATAATTTCCATGAAAAATAAAATATTATGGCAAAATTGGCACATACTTTTGATCACTCTTACTTTATAACCTCACCTCCTATCCCTAAATGCTGAAATAAATATATCATTATCCTTTGAGTAGTAAAAATATCATATTTAACACAAGTACTGTAATTTTTTAACTATAATATATTTCAAGAATATAAAAGGAACATGGTGATTATAGCCTCATGAGCATAAAACTCATTTAATAAGCTTTGGTCTGAAGATTAAGAAGAATCATTCATCAACAGCATATGTATACTCAAAAAATCTCATTCCCTAACAAAATATGTAGATGATAAAAGGCATTAAAATGTGGCACACTTATTAACTTTCTAATGACAAAGAAAACTGTTAAAGAAATGCCTCAAACTAATGTTATCAGTTTTTAAAATACTTCAATGAACTGTCATTAAAAGCATAAAAAAAGAATCTTTAAGTTTAATCCAAAATAAAAATTAATAATAGAAAAAAAACTGTGGTCTACTACTGATGATGAAGTTTTACAAGAACTAAAACTGCTCAAAACTTGTTCAAAAACTCAAAGCATTTTTTTAAATATTTTAGCAGAGAATGGATAATTTATTTGTATTTAATTTTATGTAGGTCTTGGATGATTATAGTAAGGAAGTTCATGAAATTCAAGTAACCCTCCTATTAATTTTTCATTTGGAGAAAATCATAACATAATCCTAAATTGTAAAACCTCCTAACTCCAAAATAGTCAGACAACTTTCTATGAGTGAAAAATATATATTATTTGACAATTTTAAAGCTGATAGTTCAAATTTTTAGAGGTCTTTCCATATAATGTTTATAGTTAATAATTAAATAAAAAGGCCTGTTGGAACTTATTTAATGGAATTAGGTTTAATTAAGTAAACAAAATTTATAATGGAATTCAGCTGTTTTAAAAACAGGCTTTTTAAATTATTTAAACTTTTTCTGTATAGTTATGAGGTTTTACATGCATATTTCTAGCACTTTTATAAACCAGGATAAAAAAAAAAAAGAAAAATCGATCATTTTGGATTCAGGAGATTTTACAATTAGGGTGATGATAAAACAATTGTAAGAATTTTTAATGAATGCATTTAATAATAACTAAGTCAAATAAGCAACCTTTAATTGAAACATGGAAATACAAAAGGGTCGATGTGCTTGATGCATTGATTTTTTTTCAAAATTCGAATTTCAGCTTAAAAAATATTAAAGAAATTGACTTCATTAAAAAAAAAATGTCTGATCACCTATGATTTCTGTAAGTAATAAAATCACATTTATAATAGTATTAACTACGCACTTAGGCCTGTAATCTGCAAAAAAAAAAAATTGTGATTTCAATTTTCCTAAAGGCACTTAGACTCTTTTGCATTTCCATGCTTCAATTATTATGGGGCATGCACATTTTAGAAATATTTAAAATTTTAATCAAAGTTCTAGAAATACTTAAATAAATAAATAAGAAATTTTTGGTATTTACCTAGACTTATTATAACAACAATTTAATTTTCAATAATAATAATACTTTAATATTATTATTTTAAATTAAGAAAAAAATTGATTCAACACTTCAAAAATTATTCTCAATCTTCAACCTTAAAATACATGAACATTGACAAATAAATATTAATTAGATAAAATTAATTACTCAAAATATAAATAATGAATTTCTTTAAAAGCAACATTACCATGTTAAAATGAGGAATGAGATTTAAAAAGAGGAGAACATGTATAACACAAACATCTATACACATACAAATCACCAAATGTTTTTCTAAAAACAAATATAAGTGTAAAATATTTTAGAATAATTTGAATACTTTGGAGCAACAAAACTGATAATGCTGAAAAGATATTCTCCTTAAGGTACAGACCAAAACTATTTACTTCAGACTACATTAGCAAAATATTAATAAATACTGAAATCTCACTCAAAATTTATAATCGATATTCTATATACAAAACAATGACAAAACAATATCACAGTGAATCAGACTGATCAAGGGAAGTTGAGTAGATCTGAGGGGGTTCCGAAAATTGTACTGAACCACACTGTGTCTGCTCATGAATATCTAGCAAAGAATTACTCAAAGCTGATCTTTTTATGTTACCATGACTTTCATTAAAATGAGTCGGAGATTCACTATGAATGCAAGCGCAAACTTCAATATCAGCAACTCCACTGTCTCTATTTTCATTGCAGTTTCCATTTACAGATCTTAAATACAAACAATACCATAGTATTAGTGTTAACATTAAAAAAATTCACTAAGATTAAATTAAAAATTAAAATTACCTTCCGTTTCTGTTAGATTTTTGTTTTTCCAGCTCAGCTTCAATTCTTAAATTTTCCATCTCGTCCATTTCACTAATGGATTCACGTATATCTTCTACAAACTTGCAACGATCATGATCATTTCGAGCATTGAATGTAATCAGAATTTGAGAATCTACCCTTTGGGATAATCTTATTCCAAATGGATAGTCTGGAAAGAACATGACTCATAAATATTAACTTTTAAACAATAAAATATAAACGAATGAATTTATCCTTAGATTATTGATTTAAATTCAATTTCAATATAATCATTCAATAGATTACTTTGGGAGGGAGGATTAGTTCATTATAAGACCACATTCACATCTTAGACTTCTCAAAATGGATTACAAGTTACAGTAAACCCTCATTACAATGAACTCAAAGGGACCAGAAAATTAGCAGTTCGTTATGATGAAGTTCAAACAATACGAATAAAAAAAAAATTTGGTGATAATGTAGACAAAAACAAATATTTAAAACAAAGCAATATGTATGGAGAGAATACAGGCAAGGCAAATTCTCTCGACCAATATTGTTCAAACAAGGGGGTTGGACAAAGAAAAAAACATTAGAAGTGTTTATGTAACCAACGAACCATACTGGTAAAAACCTTATCCAGGCAGTTATTAGTATAAATAAAAGGGGAATAAAGAACTATTCATTTAGTTTAAGGGACTTGATAAAATTTAAATGTAAACAAACATTGAGGGTTGAGTGGCGTCCACATCTGACATTGAGATGAGGAACAGAAAGTTAATTATTGTATTATGTTTTTCAAGTCCGTTGTAGCCAAGATATTTCTCAGTTGACATCCGCAAGATGGTATAGAAGGATCAATCTAATTAGGGATTGATAAATTATTAATCCATTTAAATCATATTAAATTATAATCCATTTAAACCTTGAACTGAAGATGAATGTATAACATTCGAAACTAGTTTTCAATAAAACAAAATTATAGAAGTGGTAAAGAATTTATCGATTCCTAACAAGATATTTCTCATTAAGGGTCAAAAAGTAGTTCAAAGTTCGTATCAATGAAATTATTTTGTTAAAAAGAAGGTTCCATGGGGAAAACAATGCATTTTTCCAGGGGATTCAATTTTGGTTCCTTTAACGAGGTGTTTGTTGTATCCGAGTTTGTAGTAAAGAGGGTTTACAGTAGTAATTATGCATTAATGGTTCCCTTTAACTCAAGTTAATTCTTTAGGAGTGTGGAATCAGTCCCGTAAATGTTGTAAATCAAAACATTTACAACCAATGTGTGTGTCTGTCTCTCTCTCTCTCTCTCTCTCTCTCTCTCTCTCTATATATATATATATATATATATATATATATATATATATATATATATATATATATATATATTATTTTGTGTGTGCTATATAAATCATAACTTCAGAAATACAATTATTAAGAAAGACAATCTTTCTCATGTTATCGAATGTAGGTACACAAAGTATTAACATCACACAAAGTTCATACATTTTGTGAAATCTTTTACAGATGTAGGAAAAAATGACTATAAAAATGACAAACAAATAAATTTTATAAACAGATTTCTATTTTATTTTGTTCCATGAAGAATGTTTCAATGGGATTAATTCTTTGGACACTGATTGGGAATTTACTAAGTTGGGAACTCAAATAATTAATAACTGCTACTTAAAAAATGCAAACACTAATACACTCACTAAGAAATTAATTTAAACAATAAAACATATACTGGACAGCATCAGAGTTCAAAGATTCCCCAGACCTTTTCATAACAGCACTTTCTCATCAAAATAAATACTGGTCACTGTTTACATAAAGACTACTCTGACTTTTTCAGAAACATACTGAATGCAAAACAAAAACTAATACTTTTAATTTCAAAACAGAAACTGACCGACTTTAAAATAAACACTAAGTAACTTCATAATTGAAACTGACTATGGCTGATTTTTCATAATGAAAACTGACAACTTCATAGCATTTAATTGATTAACATAGACTGAATAATATAAATATCCTATACAAATCTGGATACATTGCAGCATAATACTGATGGAGTGAAATTCATTGCCTGGTCAGTGTAAGAATCAAAAGCATTCATAGCTCTTGAAGTTGCTACAGGAGAGTAACAATCAACCAAACAATAACCATACCTCTATGCAAACAGAAAAAATTATTAGGAAAATTTAAAAAGATAGGAAGCTATAGCTTCAAAAGAGTACAGAATTTTGTGGATCTTTAATCTTATATCTGCGAAAACAATGATACCCACATCGAAGTCTAGAGAAGAATCATAACTGGTAATCTTCGTGCTATTATGACCCAACTAAGATGAAAGGAAGTTTGTTTATTGGGGTTTAATGTCCTTAGGAACTCCAACTAGGGCAGGTTATTCTACAGGTAACCAACCTATTCTAGCAAGAGAGTGAGGCCAAGATTTATTCCGCGGACCAGCCACAAAATAAAAATCAACACACCCAGCCAGATTCAAACTTTCACCTCAACATGCTCGGCCACCATGGGCTTGATGAAAGAAAGTTTGATCTGGAGGAAAATGAAACTGCTTATCTACAAGACCCTTATTCAATCAGTTCTCATTTACACCTCATAGTGTAGGCGCATTGCGAAACAAGAGAGAGGGAGAAAAATTAATTTATGACATACTAACCTAATAAAGCAATAGCTTTTATAAATTCTAAAATAAAGGTTTGATATTTACTCACATGGTACTTCAAATAATGAGACTGCAAGACCTGAGAGTGAAAAACTTTGTCGAAAAGTGTAGGTTACTGAACTTTTCTTCTTACTCAATATTTTAGTTATCACAAGCAGGTCATTAAATAAAAATACTTCTCTTTGGTGAACACCAGGGCGTTCTTTTTTATATATGTCATGAACTTCATACAGACGGCAATAACAAACAAGACGGCGATGAGGCAAAGCTAAATTCTATAAAAATAAAAATAAAATATTTATAAAAAATTGTTCAAAAACTTATGAAATTCCAAAACAATGATATTAATAATTATCAGTTCCCCTAAGCAAACTTAACATGAGTAAAATGATAGGATTAATCCTGATACTTCAAGAGTTTATTAAGAATCATGATCCTCTAACCATTGCAGAAGAAATTTAAATTAATAAGGTTTATAAATCAAATAGAGGTGTAACCTCCTAAAGGATGGGCCCTTACACTGTCAATTGAGATTTATTGCAGGTCTAGGACTGGACCTAATATCTAATTATTTCACAAATAAGTTGATTAGATATTATAATTTTGGATCATATGCCAAGAATGGGTGTTGGCTAATTAATAAATATCACAATATTTTTGTATAATAAGTAGAATAAAAAAAAAATGTTATAGAAATAGAAGTAAATAGATAGGCGATTCTAGTCATAAAAATGCAGCCATAACCTAATAAAATCCAAATGTGCCAGTGTTTGACGATGAACTTTTATGTTAGTTGACCAGCCAATAAAGGCCAATAGCAGAACTAAGGCAACTGCTAACAGAAAACTAAAAGTAGAGCATATAATAGCATGTGTATATAAATTATCTCTGATTTTACTAGAAATTTGGTTTGAATTCAAGTGAAAAACATTTCGCTGCCCTATTTCGTTTTTAAAGTTCTTATTTCTCGACCTTTCAGGATATGGCAGAAAATGAATTAAAGTATTTGTTAAAACAGAAGAGCCAATATGTATTCTTTTCTTATAACATTTCATATTAATTATTTTATTTATTAATGGGGGGTGTTTAGTTTTCTTACTAAGTTTTAATATTCTGCTTTTGTAAATGATTAAAAGAATGAGATAGACAACAGGCAAAGCCAAACCGGCATATACTGACTGTAGACAATTATAAGGCCCATCCTTCTCTCAAAAATCTGAAATTCATAAAAGTCATTTTCCTCCCTTTAAATACCACTGACTGCAGTGCTTTACTCTACGGACCTAAGCACAGAAAGTAAAATTTGGTTAGCAAAAGGAGCAGAGAAAAGACTCTAGTTTCAGTATTGGATGTCACTTAAATGATTTCATATGTGTGGAGTAGCATCTCCAGCACTACAATAAAAAACTGTTTTCACCAGACTGGGTTCCAGGCTGCAATAAATGACACTGGAACAGAAAAAAGGCTAGAGCAATAATTTGGAAACAGGGTGCTTTTATTTTACTGAAGCAAAATTGCAATCTTTTGTTGAGGTTGATGCAGCTCTTTGGACCTTCAAAGAAGAAATTGCCACTATTTTAAATACAAATAAGAATGAAAGTTTAAAAGCTGAAGACGAGGCGGAAGAAATAGTGTTTAATATACCATCTATTTTAGAAGTTTTTTTCATGGATAATGTGTGCCATTTTGTTTTAGTAAACAGTTAAATGAATAAACCAGAAGTATCAATGGTGTTAAAAAATATTGAAAATTTTTAAATTAGGTCCTATTCCAATAACAAAGAAACCACTATAGGTGGATTGTTTTTTGAAAAAATCAGTTCATTAATCATAATATGTAATGAAGTTCATATATTTTATATGTACATTATTACTTCTGCAATAATACAAATAAATAGATTACACATATAAAATACTCATAACTTCCTAACCATTTGTTATGATTTTGTTTCTTTTTTTTTTTAATTTATTCCGGTTACAATGATGTTGGGGTATGAACATCTGATTCCTTGGTTCTCTTGAAGACCATTTTAAATTAATGCCACAATATGAACATGATTTTTTGACTGAGATAATTTTCTTTTGGTTTTTAAATATGCATTGATTGTACACTCAGTGTCAAAATGTTAGACACGACCATTGAAATTAAAAAAACTTTTCATGTTTTTTTTATTTTTCATTGATATTATTTTTTTAACCACATTTTAAAGTATAAATTATGATATTGAAATGGGGACAATCTTCTCAGATCTTGAGGATTATTTAAATCCAATATCAGTAAATATTGACATTTTATATGCGTCAAAATGATAGACACACTTGTTGTTGTTTACTATTTTCTTAATCCTCTAGAGTTGAAATTGTTTCAAAATAGACCTAAAAAGAACATGAGTTAGGGGAAAAATAAGAGTTTCTCCGAAGAAGAGCGCCGTTTGATTTCTTCACTCCACAAGGACGGAATGAGTTGTAGGGAAATAGCCCACCGAATCAAGCGGAGTTTTTCATCGATCACGAAGTTTATTCGGTACGGGGAGACATATGGAACCGACCGTTCAACTGAGAGGCCCTCTGCTTTGACATTACAAGAAAAACGGAATATTCTTCAAATCACATCCAACTCTTGTAAAACAGCAAGAGCATATGCTGAGGAAGCTGGAGTTCAAACAAAACTAAGGTATGTCTAAAGAATATTAAAAAAATCAAAAACAAGTTAGAAAAAAATTGAAAAGAAAGCCAGTTTTGAGTACCCGTCACAAATTAGCCCGGATGGCCTTTGCTCATTTGTGATGTCATGGACTGAGCAGTGGAAGAAAGTCATCTTTAGTGATGAAAAAAAATTCAATCTGGATGGGCCAGATGGATTTTCATGACTTAAGAAAAGAAGAAATTTTTTTATCAAGGTGTCAAATGGGAGGAGGAAAAGTTATGGTTTGGGCATCAATTGATTGCAAAAAGAAAGAAAATTTGGTATTTGTTTCATCAAGAGTAAACTCAGCTGAATATAAAAATTTGTTAAGAGAAACAAAAGTTGACTTTTAATGACATGCCTGAAGGCACACCAGTTTTCTAGAAAAATAACGCCCCAATACATTCAGCAAAAATTATTAAAGACTGATTTACTCGCAACAAAATTGCCAAATTAGACAGACCTGCTGTCTCCCCAGACCTGAACATTATCGAAAATGTTTGGGGAACTCTTTCAAGAAGGGTGTACTCTGAGTCAAGACAGTTCGGAACAATCGAGGATTTGAAATCTGCAATTCTGGCTTCATGGGAACAATTACCCCAAGAAAAAATCAAACAATTGAACGATTCATTACCAAACAGAATTTTTGAATTAATAAATGGTGGTGGAAAGGCCACGAAGTATTAAAATGAGTTTTATTTATTTTTACCAGGGAGCGTGTCTAACATTTTGATGGGCCTTAACTTTAATTTGAAAAATAAAAAAAAACTATATATTTTTGGCTTGAGAACCAAAATACAAGCAGGCTGCTGATTAACTTCAGGTGAGTGATAGATTATTTTAATACAGTTTTACGGGTAATTTGAAAAGATGGGAGGGTAGGGATAACAATTTTTGAAGTGTGTCTAACATTTTGACCCTGAGTGTACTTCAGTTACTCTTGTTGTTTATGATTAATTTTTTTTAAATTAATAAATAATTGAAGAAATGGTTCCATTTAAGCATTTTTTCCACTTTCATTCTGTATTATTTTTTAAATTTTTAGTTAAGAATAAACAGTCAATTAAACTATAGCCCTCCTTGTTCTTTGGAAGGTTAAATTTTGGATATGAGATGTTTGATTTTTTTTTTTTAAAGATTTGTATCCTGCATTGGGCAGGCACAGTACTTTATTGACTTGTAGTTATTAATTTTAAACATTAATTTATTTTATGGATAAATTTGATATTAAAAGCAACAACTAACAAATTAATTTCTTAATGTTTTTACACAAAACTTATAACTGCAATTAGTTAGGCACTCTTCACACTGGAAAACGCGACGGATACTGGAATATTAGGCATAGGAGAGGCAAAAATGACGCAACTTCCAGGAGATGCGTATCATACCAATTTCAGGCAACTCAACAAGGTCACCTGTCATTGCGTCTCTCACGTTACCTCAAATATGTGAAATGGCAAGTGAACACGCGTTCAGCATAATGTTTGTGGGTGAAGTTGAGAAATTCCCCAAACTTTAAAATTTTAATTTATTTAATTATACAAGGAAGTACTTCATGAAGAAGGCTTAGGGAGAATTTAGAAAGAAAATGAACATTTCAGGTTAGTGCAATAACTTCATTTCAATTTTTTTACATGAAAATTCATACAGATTTTTTAAAAAATTTCCTTTTCTAAATTTTGAAATTTTTCTTTGTAAAAGAAAATACTATGATGGATATAAGTTTTAAAAACAATTATATTCATAATGTTTAGATAAAAAAATACACATACTCAGGCACAAATTAATAAATAACACTAAAGACACACAACTTAAATTAAAATTTTAGAACAGCTTCAACTTTTCTTAATTTTCAAATTTTTGTTTTGTTTTTTAAAGAAAAAACTATGATAAATTTAAATTATAATTAAATTAATAATTTCTTAATAAAAAAAAGCACAAAACACTAAACAATACCGCAGACATGAAGGCAAAAAACAATAAACTACCAAAACATAAATAAGATTTAACAATATTGCTGAACACAATACAATTAGGTATTGTCCAATGTTGAACTACGTTTTCTTAAAATTTGTGATTCTATCCCTTATCCCTTAATTCATGATTCTATCCCAACCAACTCTAGAATCAGACTTTACTAGCTCTTTACCAACAACAAATAAACGACAGAAAGATTTTCTTTGAATGTAAGGATGGCACCATATTCTTTCAATTTTTATTTTTCAGTAATAATTATAGAAATAATAAGAGACAGAGATATCTTCATCACTTGATTAATCTTTACTTGACATGATAAAAAACTTGGCCAAAAAAGGGTAGTTAGAACGAGATTTACTGCTGCAAGACACAGACTGAACAAACTGGATTGCCTAACAGAATTCTCAAAGTGTGGGGATAAGTCATCTGTGGGTATCAGATGCACAGACAACTCAAATTGACATAACTCGGGACTCTGCCATGTTGTCTCAGAATTGCGCAGTATGAAGAGGGCCTTAATAGTAAGTTTTAATCAAGGAAGATGATGGAAAACTAGTTTTTAATGAATTTTTACAAGAGAGACTGAATCTTCCATTGTAACCAGATAATCTTTATTATATATATAATAGTTTTTGCAGTTTTACTAGACATAAAAAATATACATAAAATTGGCAATCATACTTACTGGTTTTTTGCCAACAATTGTGGACTGAACCTTTAAAACTTGAGCAACATGGTCTGAACCTGTTTTAAATTCATTAGCTTTAACTCGCTCATATATTCCAATAAGCATATTTCTATCAATATCACAACAATCATCGACTCCTATAAATATGAAAATGATCAATACCCATACACAAATAAATAAATACAATTAAAACAAATTAATAAAAAAATGCCATCATCTTCTAAGCATATCTGCAATAAAAATTCAAATTTTTGTGGATGAACTTATACCCATATGATTTTTGACGTCTTTTAATTATATGTTTATCCAAAACACTCACCATCATTGACAGTATAGTAATTATTAAATGCTTGTCACTATCAGGTTTAGATATGGTAACAGTTTTTTTTACATAATTATTTCATATAGAAGAGCAGTTAGCAATAAATTACCAATAGTAGCAAAAGCAATAAGTAAACCAAGTTACTTTAAAAACAATTTCAGAAATGATTTTGTCATGTTCTGGAGTCAATCAATGCTTAAATTATTGAATTATTCATGATGGAAAAATTTCATTTCTATAGCCTGTTCGATGACAAGATTTAAAAAAAAAAAAAACAACCTGTACCACTACAACCCATGAAGGGTCCTGGGTTCAGTACTTGGTAAGGACCGTACTGTTTCTAAGACAGCGGTTGTGCAAGGAGGTGATTTGGCCGAGATTAAGCTCAACTGCAAAGTTTTTTCTTGCAAAAGGGTACCCACTTTATAGAGGCTGGGTGATCCCCAGGAGGGTCACCCGATCCCACAGCTGATAACAGAATAAGTAATTATCTGCCACAGACGGGAGTATGGTAGCACAGCGCCTTACCACTGAGCTACTCTGCTCTCGAAATTTCGTTCCTATAGCCTGTTCAATGATGAGATTTAATTAATTAATTTTTTTTTTTTTTTGTATTTGTATAACTAATTTTTTCTGTTTTTCCTTTTATTTTTTGCAACTGGAATGATGGTTTAACAAACCAATTATTTTTTTTTAATAATATATTTTTGTGACATTAACAATCTTTTCTTTCATAAAAAAAAAAAAGAGATTCACAACTTTTTTCTGCAGTTGAAAAAACTAACAATTTTTAAAACTTATTTAGCAGTAAAATTCTACTCTACAAGGCAATAATAATGTATTATAAAAGTTATTCCAAATTAAACTAAAAGATAGCTCATTATAGGCTTCATAACACTAATGGTAATTAGTTCTGAATTTCATCAAAAAATGAAGAGATAGCAAATACTGAGTGCATTTTCCAGGAAAAAAGATATATATATATATATATATATATATATATATATATATTATTTTTTTCATAGGGTAGTGGTTATCAGCAAGCATAGAATGAACTAGATTTACAAAAAAGTAAATTTAGAAACATCTATAGTAAACAAAATAATTTATATTAATGCTTCGGATTACAGAACTCATTCACAAATACCCACTGTAGTTCCCAGGCTATATTATATTAATAAATAAAAATTAATTTATATTACTCTATTAATATGTTCCTATTATCCTTAAAATAATAACACAAGGTTATTAAATTTTTGAAGAATTTTTTCATTTCTATATTTTAAATGTTTATAGATATTAATTTAAAAATACGATATGGAAATAAGTTGTATTAACCAAGAGAGATGGTTAACTTCTTTGCTGTTACATGTGGCGAAAAAATAAAAAGGTTCATTCCAAGGCACTGGGACATTACTTTAAGATCATATAATTGTTCTGAGAAAGATGTTGGTGATCTTACTAATTATTGTTTGAATACATTTTCATTAATTTACATATCCTCACTAATAAACTGTGAGTATCTTCTTTTAAGGTAGCTTTCAAAAGATACTGACTAAAATCTTCTTCAAGACAATGTTTAATGCAAAGGCAACTGCATTCTGTCGATTGCCAATTAGTCCCCTTTTTATTGCCTTAACCCAGTTCTCTCTTAGATATTCATTTTAGGGATTCTAAAAATAAATTACTATTGGAATAAATGGACAACAAATAATCTTTATTTTAGAATTATCAGTGTTCTAGGAAGAATTAGAAGTTTTCTTACAAGATTTGTGAAGTGAATCTTCCATGTATTATATTATATATCTTACATCGTTAATTTATACGAATTACATTTCGAGGCAAATGCCCTATCTTCAGACCATTGATTGTATTGCATCTATATATTAAAACAGATATATTATATAATTTAACAATTATTATTTTGTTAAATAAAAATAAAATATATACATATAACACAATATATGTCATTTGTAGATAACAATTAACACTTTTAACATTATTTTTCCATTGTCATACAGCCCTCCAATGGATTATGTAATGTATTGGCTCTTAGTGTACATCTTATAACCTTCACCTAGATCTATAAACATTATTATTGCTGGATCTATTAATTAGTTTTATTATTAAAAGATTATGATATTTTGCAGTATGTTGAGTTTGTTATTTATGACAACCCACGTTTATTATATCTATTTTGTTAGCATTATATTTCCAGTTTATTTATTATGTCCATATAGTGGTGTTAATTTTCACTTTCAGTTTTAAAATTCACTTTTAAAACTCGTTTTTAGTCATATAAATAACTTCTTTAGTTTTTTTCTATTTTTAGTGTTTTTAACAATATCTATTATCTTTGGGTTATTGAAGTCGAATTGATATGTCAGTGTAATGCTGTGTTGGGTACTGACAATGACAAGCAAAATAAAAATAATTACTAACTACCATGTCAAGACTGTGAAGGAGTGTACATAGGTCAATCATCAAAGAAATTAAAAACCAGAATAAATCAGCATATTATTAAATGCAGAAATAATAAGAATATTAATACAACAGCACTTGCCCAATACAGTATTACACTCAAACATCAATTCGACTTCAATAACCCAAAGATAATTGACATTGTTAAAACACTAAAAATAGAAGAACTAGTTATAATAAGCTTATTATAAATAAGCTATTTATATCACTAAAAACATAAAACAAACAGTGAATTTAAAAACTGAAAGTGAAGATTAATACCGCTATAAGGACATAATAAATAAACTGGAAATATTATGCTAACAAAATAGATATAATAAACAGTGGTTGTCATAAATAACAAAACTCAACATACTGCAAAATAATAATATTTTAATAATAAAACTAATTAACAGATCCAACAATAATAATGTTAACAGATCTAGAGGAAGATTATAAGATGTACACGAAGAGCCAATACATTAGATAATCTATTAGAGGGCTGTGTGACAATGTGACAATGGATAAATGATGTGACCCTCATCACAATTTAGATTATTTAAATAATGTTAAAAAAGTGAATTTTAATCTACAAATGACATGTATTGTGGTATTACATATATATTTTGTTTTTATTTAAGAACATAATAATTGAATACTCCAAACATAGTCAGTATAGATTAACGATGTAAGATATATGATATAATACATGGAAGATTCACTTCACAAATCTTATAAATAGACTAATATTGTTTAATGTTTATGAATAAATTTAAAACGAGAGGAACGACATAGAAGATCCTACTAAACAATTTAATAACAACTAATACAGTCAGCCTGGCCCTGGAAAATTTTCTGAACATTTCACTGACAGTCTAATATCGAATAAATTAAAAAAGACATGGGTTGTGGAATTATTGATAAAATTAATGATATAACAATGACCAAAACTAAACATTATTTTAATACTAATTTGTGAAATGTTATTCCTGTCTCAACGGCATTAGTTCTTATATTATCACAGCTTTAGGCCACACACATATTACTCTTTCCCATTTTTTAAAGACAAAACAAAAATAAAATTATTATTTGGAAGCTGTCACAATAAAGCAAGTGATTAAGTTATGGACAAATAAAACAGAAAAACAAACTGATATTCTGCGAAAGGTGAGAGGATGGAGAGCCGATGACAGAAAAAACAGTACTGACTTAAAATGAAGAATTATCATTGTAAAATAAATCAATGCTCATCGCATGCCTCTATTTCGGATATTAAGGGATATATAAAATAAGAAAAAATGAAAAAACAGGGAATCCAATGGGCCAGGGTAGTAGGTTGGGAGACTTGGAAGATTAGGAGGAGGTGTACACATCTTGCCCTCGCCGGTACACCCTCTAGTTAATTCTATGCTCGCTGGCGGTTATACTGAGAATTTTTTATAACTTATATTAAGCCAAAAATACTATTTATTTTTAACTGTTACAATTTTATCTGGTACAATAAACCAAAATTTTAAGAACCCAAATACATTTGATGATTTATTTATAATTTCTTTTGGTTAATAAGTTTTTATCAATATTAAATTATACTTGAGGATTTTCCATTAACCAAAAAAGGTCTAATTCTAAAGAGGAATAACTAAAAAATATCCAGAAATAACCCTTTTTTATTGTAGGATAGAGTTTCCAAATCCTGACAAATTATAAATTCAAAATTATTACATTACTATTTTATCACTAAGCAAATGTTTACCAGCTGTCCTTTACTCTTTAGTTGCTTGGAAAGGACCTAACTACACTAAAGTCCTGATTATCTGGATCAACTGAATGTCCGATTAATTGCCTGATTCACTCTGCTGGGTCCATGCTCCAGTGTCTAGAGATTGTTAATATACAAAGGTTACATTTTTAAGTTCATTCATTGTTGGTCACTTAATACAGTATTTACAGTTTTATTTTTCTCCTCATTGTACTCCACAAACATAATCATAAGATAAGTTATTTTACCACTTCAAAACCTTCATTTTAAGATTGATTAATAGATTGTAGATGAGTGTACTATCGAATATAAGACGCATTTTGGTGCCGTACACTCATTTTATCAAAGAAGAGAAGGTTTCCGAATTATACAAATTTTCGATTAGCCGAATGGCTCTCCAAGTTCAGATAACCGGGACGGTAAATAGGCAGATGTAAAATTTGATTCCACTTCCTTTTCTAATTACCGTATTGCAAAACTACCTTCACCCCTTAAGAAAAATAAATAAGTAAAATTTATTGTACTCATGCTGTTATAGATATTTAACGTTATTTGATCTCCCAACCTTAAAATTAAACTAGCTTCGCAAAGTTGGATACATCGTTTGAAAGCTTGTTTAAATGAAGCAACTTTATTGAATAGGAGTTGTTGTTTAAGAGACATTTTTACACATAATATATAAGTACTATTAAGAGTGTGTTGTAATCAGATTACCTCTAAGATTTTTAATAAAGTCTTCTAATGACATTCGGCGCTCTGCTTTCAAGTTAGGAGTATGAAGGTCTGTATTAAGCATTATTATAGCAAATGCTAAGACAAAAACAGTATCAAGATTTCTAAGTCTTGAAACCATATCTCTATTACACTGGCAATATCTATGACTAAAGATTTCTATTATTCTTTCCACTTTTTGGGCTTCACCAGGCATTCGAAAATATGTTTGAAATTTCCTTAAAGCAACATCAACTTGCATACCTGAGAGATCTAATTCTTGAGCAAAATACCTGTAATATTAATAAATAAACATTCAGAAAACAAAATTTCATTTTTTTTTACAGCAGCCCCTCACAGCTTTAATTTGATCAACATGCAAAGAATTTAAATGTATATGTTAGACCTTGAAATACATAATATATTTTGTTTGGTTTCAAGCAGAAAAAACAAACAAACACAAAAGGTTATTATTGCCTTTAAACTGAAAAAATTACACAATTTCTTAAATAACAACAATAATAAAAATTTATTTTCTCTTTGTATAAAGTAAAGTAAACAGCAATAGTAGCATGAGAAACAATTCAATGTAAAACTTCTTCTATCCATTTGCTATCAACAATTCAATAAAAAAATTGAATAGCTAATGTTTATTAAAAACTAGTGTTAATTCATAAAATTTAGAATTATAATTTCCAATGCCTTATTGATTCAATCCTAATTTAAATATTTTAGCAGCTAATTAATATAAGTACTAGCAAAAAATATACTTACTCTATTTATTAACAAATAGCAACGGTGACATTACATTCATTTTTATTCTTCTTTTCTTACATGTATTTTATATATCCAACTGTATCCACGTTTCGGGATTGTTTTCCCATCTTCAGGATTACTTTATACAAATTTAACAAAATAAAAACCATATTGTATCAACATTAATAATCACATTTTTAACGTAACATACGATACTCCACATTACATTAATAATTATTTTACCTTTTAGTCTGCATGATTATGTATACAGGAATACTCTATAAGTCCATGAGTTACCAAAGGGTAATTAGCTCATATTTGTTAGAACAGTTAAGAACTGATCTTAATAGACTATGAACTCATGATAAGCTCACTATTCTATTCAAATACCCACCATATTAATAATATTTTGAATAATCAATGGTTGACCGTAAAACTTATGAAGGAATGAGATGGATTCTATTTATTAACAATCCGATGTTTCGACCCACTCCCCTATCCCTTACCCGATCCGATCCTTCTTGAAATCTAATGACCACCTTATTGTCACCAAAGCTGATAAAGGTAATTCAACTATAGTTATAGACAAGATTGAATATACTGACAAAATTTACCAACTCCTTTCTGATCACCTAATACACCTTCCACTCGTGATCCCACCCGCTCTCTTATGTCCAGATTCAACCATCACCTACAGAACCTCCTTGAGACTAAACAAATTAACCGCCCCACGTACTTCAAACTCATATTTTATAATTCCTTACCTCCTCGCTTATATGGACTGCCTAAAATCCATAAACCTGGTATTCCTCTCCATCCCATTATTTCTAATATCAACTCTCCCTCCTCTAACCTCAGTAAATATCTCCTTCCTTCCCTCCAGATACTTAGCCACAATAATCCCTATGATATTAACAATTCCTTTCATCTACGAGAACAATTACTATCCTTTCGCATTTCCGACCACTTTATCTTAACTTCCTTTGATGCTGAAACTGTACTAACATTTCTATTGACAAAGCCCTCCATATTGTTAAAAAAAACTGGACCACCATCAAACCACATACCACCCTGAACCTGCCCTCCAACCTTGAATCACTAGAACTATGATGTAAATCCAGGTATCTCACTTTCCAAGGCAAATTTTTTCATCAGAATTCTAGACTCGCTATGGGAAATTCTCTTGCCCCAGGCATTTCAAATATCGTCCTCAATGACTTACTTGATTCAATTATCCCCCTTTTTCCTTATGATATTATTTTCATCAAGAAATACGTTGATGACCACCTTCTTATTCTCAATCCAGAAAGAATTCCCGAAATTTTATCTTCCTTTAACTCCTACCACTCTTGCCTTAGATTCACAGTTGAAAAAGAAATTAACCATTCTCTTCCTTTTCTCGACCTCCTTATCATAAGAAATACTGATGGCTCATTATCCTCTGATTGGTATACGAAACCAACTTATTTCGGTAGACTCCTTAACTACTTTTCTCAGCATCCTTACCACCTTAAAATTAATGTTACTAGAAACGTAATTCATCGGTGTCTTTCCTTATCAGATCCTCAATATCATCAAACTAACATTCAACACCTCAAAGAAATTTTACTTTCCAAAGCTTCCCATCCATCATTTAAAAACTTGTTGACTCTTATAATAACCCTACTACCTTAACCCTTCCTTCCCTTAATTCTTCACAATCTACTTCCAAACTTTTTCTTTACAGATCTCTTCCTTATATCCCTATTCTCTCTGATAATATTAAAAAATTCCTACAATCTTCTATTCCCACAACCTACTATACCTACTTTACATCTTGGCCTTAAGTCCCATAATAAACTTTCTTACCTTTTTACCAACTTAAAAGATCCTTTCCCTCTCAAACACAGCTCTAATGTAGTTTACCGGTTTCCGTGCTCCACGCTCAATTGTAATTCTTCTTATATAGGAGAAACCAAAAACCATCTAAAATCTCGTATTTCCTAACACAAAACATCCATCACCTCCCGCAACCAGTCTGCCTCCAAACTATCAGAACACGCCTTGACCCTCAACCATTCCTTCAACTTCGATCAATCCTCTTTCCTGGCTACAGTTCCCATGAAAAAAGACTTATTTCGGAATCAGTTTACATACATCTTGAACCGAACCCAGTTAATCATAAAATAGACAAAAATTGTATTTCTATTACTTACAGACATATTTTAAATCTTATTAAAAAGCAATAATAGTCCTATCATTCTTACAATTTCTCCCTTACTCCCTCTTCCTTCTCTATTTATAATCTCTCTTATAATTACTTTCCTACAGTTGTTTTTCCAAACTGATTACACTTGGAAAAACTTGTTATTTATTAATTTCACAATGAAAATTATTAATAATTAAGGGTTAACTTACTATTAAATTGTAATAAGATTGCAAAAGGTAAACTTGTTATTAAATTTTGTAATAGCATTTAAATTACTTATTCAATTTTTTATCTATATAACTATTTTAATTGGTACCAAAAATACTTCCTACTCTGTAAATTTTTGCCATTTTCTTTACTATTTGATTTTGTCACTAGATGTTTATTATATCACAATTTTGTATCCTTATTTTTATTTTAAAAAAAAAGTTATTGTTAAAAATTTTCCTCCTGTTATTATACCTATAATTTTAGCTTTAATATAACCAGTTTTGTGATAGAATTGTAGAAAAATTGTCTAGCCGTATTACTTATTCATTCTTTTATATATACATACTTTTGTGATATTCTTGTTTTTAGTTTTTTTAAAGTTTCTCCAATGTAAACTCTTTCACAATCTCCAAAGTCCAATTGGTAAATAATATGTTGTTTGTCTAACTGGTCTATGCTGTCTTTCATATTACTAATATAAAATTCTAATTTATTAAAATTAGCAACTGATTTAGAAAACATATTTGAAAATATACAAACATCAGACAATCATACAAACGCAACAAGGAATAAAGTATGTTCTTTAATAAATAATTACATATCTGATAAAAATAATTATAATTAAAAAAATTCCCATAAATAAAGATTTGAAACATTTCAAACAACTGCTAAAATCTAATAAGGATATTATTGTGATTAAATCAGACAAAACTAAAAAACTAGCAATATTGTACAAAAAGGATTATGATGATAAAATAGAAAATCTTCTTAATGATAAAAACACTTATAGGATTGCAAGAAATAACCCCATAGAAGAACTTACTGATAAAATTAATAAATATGCACAAAAAATTCATAAATTAGGATATATAGACAAATATATGAAATACAAATTATTAGCTTCAGATTATACCACACCAAGAATTCATGTTCTAATTAAACTACATACAGAGATTAACACTTTAAGACCAATTATAAATAATATTAACGGTCCATGCGAAGCCTTATCCAAATTATTAAATTCCACATTAAATAACTTAAATAATAATAATATTTATGACATCAAAAATGCATTGGAATAGAAAGAAATTTTAAATGAAATTGTTTTAAACAAAGATGATTATGAAATATTAATCTCGATATTCAATCGCCTTTTACAAATATTCCAACAGATGACTGCCTGAAAATTCGTGAAGATAATTGGGATGAGATAAAGGATCATACAATGATTAAAGACAAAAAAACCTTTATAGAAGGAATAAAATTATGTACAAAATATAATTTTTTTAAACATAACAATTTTTACAAACAATTATATGGATTACCTACCTATGGGGGTTGTAATGTCAGTCAATTTAAGTGGAATATACCTTAATAAATTATAATCCATGCAAATTGGAAAAGTGAAAAATAAACCATCAGTAATAAAAAAATACATAGATGACTTGTTTTTAATAGTTAGAAAAAATCAATATAATGAAATTTTAGATCTGTTTAATAGCTATAATAATAGAATTAAATTCACAACAGAAAAAGCTGTTAATAATAAACTTAAATTCTTGGACAGAAGTTTCTATAATTAATAACAAATTATATACAAAATGGACAAAAAAAGATGTATGTAGTAATAGGTTATTAAATTTTCTGACTGACCATCCCAAAATACAAATAGTCAATACCATAAGCAAGAAACCTTATTAATATAAGCATCAAGTTGACCAACAAACAATTTATAAAAACTATAAAACTGAGATATATAATATATTAAAAGAAAATTTATACCCGATAAAAATAATCAATAAATTATGATATAATGAAATAAACCAAAAATTACCCGAAAAAAATATAATATAATAAACAACCCACAAAGAGAGAATAAAGGAAAAACTATAAATAAAATAGAAAAATCTGGCGAAACTAAACAAAAACTCATAACCCAATTCTTCAAAGATAATCAAATGTAGAATATAGCAATGAATGTAAGAAACAAAATAGAAGCAATGATATAAAGGCATTTCACAATTAGCATATGTTCCTGGATTGGCAGATAACAGAAAAAAGATTTTTAAAGAATATGACCATTTCAAGAAACACTTTTTTTTTTTAGGCTCGTTGATATGTCACGAGTTAGGCTGCGTTCTAAACAAAGGATTCCCGAGCATAGGCATCAATTTCAAAATATACTTGTCTCGGGATACGATATAGTAAAAAATAAAACAATAATATTTTTAAGCTACATTAAGCTACACAGGAAATATATGTTTGTGATCCCAAAATAGTGAAGTAGAGTAAATAACAAATGGTGAAATCCTACACTGCATTACCTCTTAACCTAGCCCTGTTAGGTTTCCATGGATTATAACGAATACAATAAAATCACCCTAAGAATATAATTAAGTGAACAGACTCAGTTTTAATAACCGCGGTTTTAATTCAAGAATTACAAATGTCTGCTCCTGGATAAGGAGGTAGATAGGCTAACTTCTAGATTAAGCCTACCCTAATATCCATCATTCTTGGACTAAACTGGTCTCAGGATAAGGTAAACTACGGAGTAGGTTAGATCAGGTTAAAGCAAGGATGTCAACTCTTGACTCAGAACCGACCTTAAGTCATATGGGAAAATAATTGCATTCATTTTATCTAAGTTTTCATAATCCGTTAATTTAATCAGTCCATACAGACAGAAAGGTTAATAAAATATACCGACAACGTCAACTCTTGATTCAGAACGGACCTTAAGTCATACGAGAAAATAATTATAATAATTTTAACTAGTTTTCATAATCCGTTAATTTTAAATATCAGTCCATATCAATATAGTAAGTAGGACAGGTGTAGTATACAGACAGAAAATAATCAACAAGATATTACAGAGAAAAAATAAAATACTACTGAATATTTATTTAATAAATGATTTTTAAATAAATGAATTATTAAATTATAATCTCTACTAATGAAGATTAACCATTCATATTCAAATTGTCAGTAATCTGCGATTTACCATCAAGGATAAATCAATTGGTCAAAATTATTTGGTATAAGAAAGTTAAGTGCATTAAATTTGGTAAAAAATTACACGAATTGCCATTATTATTTGTCTAATAGAGTAGCGTATATCCTAACGAAAAACTCCTAGGCAAGATATTATTACCCATAATCACAGAGGTAAATCTAGATCAATTGACATGTGTACAATCTAAGAGAAGCTTTTCGAGTACTACATTTCGGTAAATTGTGGCGTGTACGTAGAAGCAATTTCATTATCCACTTGCCAGTTGCAGTCTGTACCGCAGCTGACATCCATTGTTGCTGTAGCGGTAGGTATTCTTCATTCTTTTTCATATCTTTTAAAGAGTTTGAAGATATCTGGATCAGCACTAAAGTTCTTTCTTTTTTTTTATGCCTTTCTTTGGCGAATTAATTTTCAATTTAATTGAAGACTGCATAAATAGAAAAATTCAGATAAGCTTTATTATAGTATTTACTACAAGCTTGTTAATCTTAACAGCACCTATGTTTCAAGTAAATGGGCAAAAACGGTCTTTGTATGAAAATAACTATAATGGAGGAAGCTTTAAATTAAATAAAAATTATTAAAACTTTACGGTCTTAAAAATATCTAATTAAAAATTATAACTCCATTTATTTAGGTTATATGTGCTGTTCAGCTTAAAAAATATCTACTAAGGCATTCGAACTTTTTTTCTAGGCAGATTTTTTTTTCCTACAAAACATGCTGTTTCATGCGCTTGAAGAGGTCTACATTAACTTATGTTACTCATAACTGGTGAAATCTAGGTTGATGAGAACAAAATCAATTTATTCAGAAAAGAAAGGCTTAAATACAGTAAAAATTCGTTATAAGGTTTCCGTTTATAACGATTTTTCCTTGGTCCCCGTCCCGGTTTTCTTATGAAAATTTATATTATTAGGTCTATACAATAATAATAAATTAGAATTTTATATTAGTAATATGAAAGACAGCATAGACCAGTGAGACAAACAAAATGTTATTTACCTATTGGACTGTGGAGATTGTGAAAGAGTTTACATTGGAGAAACTTCAAAAAAACTAAAAACAAGAATATCACAACACATTTCCAATTGCAAAAATACTAAAAATATTAATGTATCGGCTTTGGCTAATCATAGCATTAGACTATAACATAAATTCAAATTTAAAGAACCAAATATTAGATATTAAGAATAAAAACAATAAAAACGATAAAATAACAGTCAATTATAAAACAGATACAAAAACACTTGGCACCCATTATGCAGATATAATCAATAAGATAAAAATAAAACAAAAATAGTAATAGTGAAATTAAATTAATAATGATAACTGGTTGGAATAGAGTGATTAGATAGATTAATAGATTTAAAAAATATTTTAATACACTAATTAGTAAATTTGGACATAATGTGTGGTAAGTTATTATTAATATGGTGGGTATTTGAATAGAACAATGAGCTTATCATGAGTTCATAGTCTATTAAGATCAGTTCATAACTGTTTTAACAAATATGAGCTAATTACCCTTTGGTAACTATTGGGCATATACAGTATTCCTGTATACATAATCATGCAGACTAAAAGGTAAAATAATTATTAATGTGATGTGGAGTATCATATATTGTAATGTTAAAAAGGTGATTATTAATGTTGATACAATATGATTTTTATTTTGTTAAATTTGTATAAAGTAATCCTGAAGATGGGGAAACAACCCCGAAATGTGGATACAGTTGGATAAATAAAATATATGTTAGAAAAGAATAAAAATGTATGGAATGTCACCATTGCTAATTGTTAATAAATAATTATTAGACTTCCTAAGCGCTTTAATAGACAAATAATAAATACTTACTCTAATGTTGCTCCATTGAATGGATCTTGAAGATTACCAAGATATTCACCTATCATTTGCTTACTCAACCCTTTTCTTGTAATTAAAAATTGAGCAATACTTTGAGGAGAATTCTCAAGGAAGCCTCGTTTAACAAGGTAACTAATACCACGTTCAGGTTTTTTATTGAACAAATTTAGTCCAACACGATACTGCCTTTTTCTAACAGTTTCGGGAACCTGATAAAATTCAATACAGACTCATTAATAAATCATAAGAATATACTGATTCTTCTTTAATGTAGCATATTTCATTAACAAATATTTTAAAAGCATAAAATTGTCAACTAATATTGAACTATGATTAACATTTTTATTGTTTTAAAGAGATTACAAGAACATACCAAAGGTGTTTTAATATTGGTAACTGGAGGAATCACACTGGAATCGCTACCAGATGACTGAACACTGGAAACGCTTCCGCTATCTGAATTTTTATTCAGATTTATATTGGTGGGATTTTCTAATGAACGGACAGAAATAGAGGATGTTCTTTTAGGAACTTCTGGTGGTACACGATTAGTACGAGATTTTGATGCTCCATTAGATTCTTCCTGTAAAAATTGAAAATAAAATGTTATAATACTTTTAATCAATTTACAATTAGAAAAAAATATTGAACTACATACCTGCTTGTTATCTGAACATGGATCTCTTGATGAGCAATCCTGATTCATATTGGCGGTGGAATAGCATGCTAATTCACATCGCCCCGAATAGCTCCTGGGCAAACTTGGCATTGGACTGCTTAAACTTCGTTTCTCCCTCATTGAAAGTGATCTCAATGGTAAGTTGGGATTTTGAGATTTCAAGTTAGTACTGCTAGAGAAACAATCTAGCATTCTGGAGTCACTTCCTTCTTCCTGAAATCCCATCAATCTCCTACTAAACCTCTTTTCAGCTTTTGCCATAGAAGTAATAGTAGCAAATTTTTTAACTAAAGTATAATGGCGAAATGCTCGCTGAATTGTCAAAGCTGCATTTCTGGCTTTATCACCACCATACTTTCTCTCGAGCATTTCAATCTGTTTATCTAGAAGGTCCTGTGACAGCTCATAACTAAAATAAAAGAAAACTAAGTAGTTCTTTAAAATCAAATAAAATTCAAGAGTCTAAAGCACCATTAATACTGATGCTTACACATGTTGCACTCTTGATCTCTGCAATGCATCATTATTGTTTCGAAAAGATCCTTTTTTATTTACACCTTGAGACCAATTCTGAGCAGGATATGGATTAGATGGAACACTTTCACTTTTATAAGTTTCACTTCTGAAAAACAAATTAGTTCATTTTGTATAATGATTAAGCCATAATTACTAACAATGATAAAACAAAACATCCTAATCTATTTAGCATAATATAAAATGTGGAGAAATATAGTAATTTCACTACATGGAATCTGAGAAATATAATTTTTTTGGATAAAGCAATTCATGAACTAAAATGAAAAATTTAATTATATCATGAGGATTCTGTTCATAATGAAGGATAAGATGGTCTGGGTGGCGGTCAAGAAATGGCTCTCAAAATAGTTAAACGATTTATTATAAGCCAACGTTTCGGCCCACAATGCAGGCCTTCATCAGGGCTTGACAGTTCCAAGTGCAGGCCAGGACTAAATGTCATTTTCAGTTGACATCTGCATGATGGTATAGAAGGATCAATCCCTAATTAAATGTCATTCTGTTTATAGATTTTAAGACCACCTAAAAGACAAGTATCTTGATATGAGTTCTACCAAGCTAAAGATATATTTACATGAGCGAGGTTTTCACTCTTGAGAGGGTTCGATATACTCTCAAGCAAACTTATTAGCCAAAGCTCTAAGCTAAGGCTGAATAAAACAATCACCAGAATAGTGGTGATCTATGCATGTGAAGCCTTGATTCTAAATAAATGTTTTGTAAAAAAGTTACATTAGTTCAAAAGATAAATACTAAGACAAATATTTGATCTACTCAAGGATTATTTCACATCAGAAAAAACTAAAGCAATTTATGATTTGTATAGGGTCCTGGCTACATCTAAATCATGCTCTGATACAGTTTAATTAATAGTAGCTGGGTCAGTTAATGGGAAAGATAGAGTGCAGCTAAATTACAGCAAAACTGATTGTGCGAGATCAAGTGGAAGATATAGATGGAAGTAAAGCTTCATTGAGGACATGAGGAAGAGTAGTACCTCTTATCGCCCAACTTGGCAATAATAACCAGGGAATAGTTGTTGAGCAGTCTATAAGGATTGTTTTGTGAGCCTATCTTGCAATTAAATAAATATTAGGCAGCTTTTCTAAAATTTAGTCACAAACACAGAGCTTAGAAGGAGAATAATTATACTTATGAGATGTTTTATGGTAAGTTCAAGTTCCTATAAACCTCAGATGGCCAAGTTAGAGTGAAGGAGATGCAGGGAATGAGGTAATCACAAAATATAGTATATTTTATACTATATCATAATTATAAAAATACTTATTTTGATATGCCATAGATATATCATTTATTCTACAATTTATTCTTACTTATTTATTTCTGTATGCATGAGAGTAGTTCCATTAATGAAATGTTGATGAACTTCAGTAGAACTGGTATCCTGTTTTGTATTATCTGATCTAAACAGAAAAAATAAATACATAAAACCAGCAGAAAAAAAAAGTTACTGTACATAAATTATTGATTGTTCCATTATTCATTCGACAAATTTAACCAAATTCTCTTTTCAATGATATTAAGAGAAATAAGGATTAGACAGACAGCAAAAAGTTTGACTGTTGCTGTCAACATCAACGATTGGAGATGATGACTTAGGGTATTGGATCATATCACATCAATAGGGTAGCTAGAGACACAACCAAACAGTTAGTAATAGTTGGTTGCATAACTTAGGAATCAACCTTGTACTTGGGAATTATAATAAATGCAGTATGTTTGTAACCAATAGAATCACTAGTTATATAACTCTTTTTGCCTTCAAATAAAATAGGTCTTAGCAGTGCGAAACTGAATCTTTTCTCATTAGTGGACATTCACTAATAGATATTAATGTGTAGAGAGATGCCTCATTTAAGTTCTTGATACTTTAATTCATAAATAAATATTTACCAAGCATATTTATTATTACATATGTTTTAAATTTAAAAACATATTCAATATACAGATGCAAACATTTTAACTATTAATGCAGACAAGATCATAAAACCTAAAAATATAAGAAAGATTAGAAACTGAAGCTCATTAAATCCTATATTTTCCATTTTAATAAAAATGAAGATAAAGATACTGGACCATTCTCAAAATAAATTATGAAAAAGGAAGGTAATTCCTACATTAATTTGCAACACAATGAGGACCAACGACATGTGCATACATTTCATAGTGGAATAGTCATCTTAAAAATAATATAACACAACCAATAAATTTTAAGAATAATTTATATCATAAACTGAACCTAACTCTTTAGATTTTTATTTTATTACTGATAATTAGAGCATCTTCAGAAATTATTATATAAAAGGAGAAAAAAAAAACTTCATTCAGAGGCTATTGTCTTAAATTAAAAAGAAGAAATGAAATTTAAGGATAGGGAGAGGAGAGTGGTGCATTGGTGTTTGAAGTGTGTTCTAGAAAATGAAATTATTAGATAGGAAGAATCGTTTGAACACTATAGTATGATAGAAGATTAACCCTCCAAAGACGAGTATGTCCATATGATCATAGCATAGGTTCCCTATCTAAAAAGACACCTTGCACTCCCACCCTTTTTTACTTTCTCTTATCTATATATGAAATATATAGTACGGGGAAGTATTGCGATCGTGAAAATTTTTGAATTCGAGTTTTCAACAGAAATAAACGTTTTGAGGTTCCCTGAATCCAAATAACTAAGTCTCACAAAATGGTCTGTGTGTATGTTAACAGCATAGCTCAAAAACGAAAGGTCCTACGATTCTGAAATTACATATTTAAGGTAGGCCATACCATGGGACGTTACAGCAAATTTTTCGTCAAAATCGACTGACCAGAAGTGCCACTTTATATCATCAATTTTACACTTTTTTACAATTTTCTCGAAAACGTCTCTAACGATTTTGATAAAACTTGCTGAAAGTCTTCTCCTTAAAGCCCTTTAACTTCTCATTTATATAGTACATCACCAAGGAAATGCAGAGAAAAAAGTTATGATGAAAAGAATATTTTATTTGCATACAACTTAAAAAGTATGCATTTTATGGTAAATTATGTATAGGATTGTACGAAAGGTACTTAAATTATCTAAAAAAAACGAAAAAATAATCATCAAAATCGGACCAGTATTGGCAAAGATACAACTCATCAGACCAACCGGAAGTGGCATTTATATCACCGATTTTACACTTTTTTTTTTTTTTTTACAATTTTCTCATAAACGGTTTTAACGATTTTGATGAAACTTGCCTAATGTCTTCTCCTTAGAGCTCTTTAACTTTTCATGTAGGTAATACATCAACGGGAAAACTAAGGGGAAAAAGTTGTAGCGAAAAGAAAATTTAATTTGCCCATAACTCAAAAGTGAGCGTTTTATGGTAAATTATGTATGAAATCATATGAAAGGTAATTAAATTCCCTAAAAAACAAATATTTAAATCGGGCCTGTATTAGTAAAGATACAGTGCATCTCATAAGGACTACTAGACCCTAAAACGAAAGCTAAGCACGTCCAGAATGAGAAGAATGCGATCGAACCTCGTCCTGTTAATCTATTGTTAACAAACGCTCTGTAATAATGTAATAACATAAAAGTAGAAATTAACTTAATAATTTCTACTTTTATATTATTTAATGGAAACAAAATAGAATTTCCATGGAAACTAAACCAAAACTTTTAAAATATGTTTTCAGGTTGACAAACTATAAATATTTAATGTACAGAATTGTAGTACTAAAGTTATTTAAAAAACTAATTTATTACACTTTTGTGAGAAAAGACTTGGAGAAGTGCATTCTGCTGAGTTTATTTTGAGTAGTGTTTATGTGTTACTTGCCAATAGAAGCATCACAAGGACCACTAAACTCCGCCTATACAAGACCCTAACTAAGCCAGTACTTGTATATGGCTTTGAAAGCTGGACAATCCCAAAGGCTCAGGAACAAGAACTCCTCTGCTTGAAAGGCGCATTCTGAGGAAGACCTTTGGAGCAGTACGGGTAAACAATGAATGGAGGCAGTGCTAAAAGAACATACAATGCAGAGCTAAAAGAACTTTATGGTGAAGCTGACATAGTTAAATTCATCAGGATCGGGCGGCTGAGATGGGCTGGGCATATTTCCAGGATAAGGCCTGATGAAATACCCAGAAAACTTCTAGAAGAACATCTCCATGGAACTAGAAGAGTTGGCAGACCCAAACTACGGTGAGCTGACGGTGTGGCAGCCGACGCGCGGAACCTCTTAAACCTCCGTAACTGGAGAGCAGCAGCAGAGAACAGAGAAGACTGGTGGACAATGTTGTAGGCGGCCCTGACTCTTCGTGAGTTGTAGCACCATCGAGGAAGGAAGGAAGTGTTTATGAGCTCTTTAAAATAATCTTAAAGATTATTATTATAGGTTGGTAAGAGAAAGTTGTGTGATGCGAGCACCACACCAGATTTTTTATTCACTTTTATTTGTGCATAGCTTCACAAAGAAATGTCAGTGTTGACCTTTGACTGAAACTGTGACAATTGAAGCACCTCAGACATCAGAAGAAAAGTCTGAACTTGGCCCAGTTTGAAAATGGATTTTCACTGACAGTTAGTGTTATAATTTTGGTAATAATATTTTCTAACAGATAAGATTGAAACTTAAACCCTATATAGTTGAACCTTGCTCTGGTAAGAGTTCCATTAGAAAAGAATTATCCCTAAGGATTTAATATGGTCGTCACCATAAGTGTGATCATATGATTATGCCTATCCTTCCTCATGACAAAATTTTTAAATTGTAATTGCAACGAAAATTTCATTGTTTATTACAAATCAATGTACATACATAATTAATTTAACTGTTTTTGAGAACCTCGTTGTGGCTATTCTTATTTTTTTTTCTGAATATTTCTAATTATTAGCAAAATATAAAAGTAATAGGTATGTTTTGAAATTTAACTGATTTGCTTAGCGTCTAGGTTCCTCAAAGTTTCACAGTCAATAATCAGTTGATATATCAATCCCTAATTACAGTCAATAATGCCTGAATTATCCATAAAAATTTGGTAAATTCGTTTACAAAACTCCAGTTTTGTCAAGAAATAGTTCGGACTTACCTGTGCAAGAATTAAACATCATTTAACTCTTGTGTTTATTAGCATCGCAATTGTCACTATGGGTGAGTCAGCGAGTAATTGCAAATATAAGGTATGACAGACTCGATCATTTTGTAATAGAAGGAAATTGTTGCCAATGTGCTATAGAATACAAAAAGTGTAAGGTGGGCTTGTGAGTCCTTGGTTTTGCAGGGGTACATAGAAATTATGAGCTCGTTTGAAATAGGCCAAAAGTGGGTATTGTATAAATAAAATTAAAAATAAATATGGTGAGAGTATGATTGACCGTGGAAAATATATGTAGAAGCTTGGTTGGGAGTGTGGTCGACGAATAAATACATAAATAAGAAAAAAATATTTTGTTTATTTCTAATGTAAAATGAAAAATGAATTTATGCTTTTATTAAACCCAATTTTTTTAAATAAAATACTTTTTTTTTTTTTTTAAATGCTGATAATAAGTGCACCAGAATATAGATGAGTAATAAAGGGTTAAATTTGTTTTTTTGACACTTGGATCACTTGCCCCAAAATGCTTCATTTACTGACCCAATTGGGAATCCAACCCACACCACTTCGAACCAGGCACTCTGGGACCCTAGGTCTTGATGAAATACATAGGTATCACAGGGAAGAACAAATCTAAACTCAGACAACAGTTCATTAATCTTTAGAATCTGGCATTTAGGTATGCCAAAAAAACTTGACAATCAAATTGAGGGAAGAATAATATGAACTTATATTGAATTGAAGCAGTAAAACTGAAATATTTTACAGAAGTAAACATGGGAGGATAAAAACAAAATTACCACTTGGACAAATGAAAAATATGGAAAAAACTACTTTTGAATGAAGGGAACAAAGGTTGTGCTGATGTAGGCTACACATGGAATTGGGGAAGAAAAATAAATATAATTGATATGTTAGAAAACCTGATCCAGCTCAAAGAAAATAGTATTGAAGAAATGAAAAAAAAAAAAAAATATCAATCTTTCAAATTTTAATGATAAGTGTTATTTCCTTTAAAAAATTTAAATTAATAATTAAAAGAAAGAAAAACAGGCATACTCATATGGATAATACTTATTTCATATTTTTTTTTTTTTATTCTATTTCAAAAACTGATGACTTGTACTTATGTTCAAAGAACCAATTTTCTTTTCTCTTATCCAAAAGTTTATTGTTTTGTTTTTAAAAATTAGCTATGGCTTATTTTCTGTATTGTAATTGTTTGCAGTTTTGAATTTTAAAATTATTTTAAACGAAAAAGTTTAAGACTGTTATAACAGTATGAAAAACTTATTTCAACAACAAAATAAATACAAGAAGTAAATCGACCTCGTGAAAATTAGATAACAAAAACTTAAGCCTAAACTTCTATTTGTTAAAAGAAAATCATTCTTGCATTGCCATTAATGACTTTGGATGAATACAAAATAAATACATCACATAGCTAAAGTGCTTAAAGCAGAATTTTTTCGATTTTCAAAGTAGTTTAATCAATGCTTTGGACCTACTAAATCCGTCCAGCAGTCCATGAACAGTATCAGATCACTCAGTCTAATTAGTGATAGTAACACAACTGTTATTGATATGTGAAACTGTTTTACATGATCTTTAGCAAATTCAATTAGCAGCATGGCATTAATCATCTATTTATTATGCCATTACTATAAATCACAACAAAAGTACATGGAGAAATCGAAATAGGAAACTTAAGGGGGTCACTGACGATCACTCCACATCAAATGGCACATGGAACAACCGTGAGTAAGAAATCCTATGTGGAGTGGTTGGAGTAGAGGGGAGCAGCTGGAATTCCAACAGCCTTAAAATTCACAGCGTTATAACCAAATCCAATTTCTCCAACCGATCGTGAGTACGGAAAAAGGATGGAGTGGAACAGTGAACAGCACAGTTTTTTTACTGTGATGTACTAATAATAATAAAAATTGTCTGTCAGTAAATGCAGTGTTGTTAACATTTACGATATTGATTGTATAAAATATGTTTAAAAACATGGATATGAATAACTTATGAGTATAATTTTACATATTTTCTTACTATTAATTATATTAAAAATATGTATAAATATTAATTTACATAATAAATTAAAATAATAAAACAAAACAAACATTTTTAGTAGATTTATAATTTCCAATAATCTTAAAATGTCCATTATTTTTTATATAAATTTTTTTTTTTTTTTTGGGGAGGAAGGATAAAATTTAATTATTTGATGAAGACAGAATCTTTAGAACAAATGTATCAATAAATCTACAGAGAGTAGATTTATCAAAAAAAATTCTTCAAAAATATTACTGATTTAACACACACGATTTTAAATCAGAAAATTCCATGTTTTTGGCACTATATGTTCCGTTATCTCAGAAATTGAAATAGTTACAGAATTAAAATTTTCATAATTTACTTTTAATATTTGAATAAAATTGACTCAAGGAAAATCAATTTGACCGAATAGAAACTAGTTCCCCATGAAAAAAAGAAAAAGAAAAAAAAATTGGTTTAAATTTCATAAAATCCGTAAAACCATTCCGTCTGTTTCTTTCTCAAACTCTTTCTCATAAACATAAAAAGTTTTAAGTCAATTATTTAAAAAAAAAAAAAAAAAAAAGGAACATTTCAATGAAAAAACGTAGTTAATTCAGGATAGCTGAAAAAAATGTTTTGTTCAATACATTATATCAGGTTATCCCATAAGTAATATCGGTTTATAAAAATCTGTCAGTTTATGTTTATATTACTAATCCCTCCTTTACAATTGAATTGTGTTTACATATTTTGTTTATTATAGCATTACGTGCTCTTCTATCTTTCTTGTTTTTGTTGGAGAAAGTTAGTTAGTCTGTGCTGAAATTTCAATTAAAATGGATCTGATGGCAAATTATGGTGGACAGTAGAATGTGTCGATCCAAATTTTTCTGCTAATTCTTCAACAGTTGCCTGCAGGAGTTCATCGTCAAGCTATATTGGTCTACCTGTCCGAGGCTCGTCTTCAAGTTAGCAGTTTCCCGCTCGAAATTTTTCATACCACCTCTGCACCTGCCATTCACTAATGACGTTCTCTCTATATATTTCTGCCTGTTTCCGATAAGCTGAAGCAGCATTTTCTCCTTTATCGAATTCCCAAAGCATAACATGGCATAAGTGGTTTTTGGGGAGATCCATTTTAATTGAAATTTCAGCACAGACTGACTAACTTTTTCCAACAAAAACATGATAAATAGAAGAGTACCTAATGCTATAATAAACAAAATATGTGAACACAATTCAATTGTAAAGGAGGAATTAGTAATATCAACGTAAACAGACAGATTTTTAAAAACCGACATTACTTATGGGATGACCTGATATAACAAATTATTAAAAACTATTGGTTCGCTTGTATTCACTAGCATAAATATATAACAAAATGTTCAGTTAGACTTGTAGTTTCAAGAAAAACAAAAAAAAATTCAATTTTTCATAATTTTTTAGTGTTAGTGATGACACAGCATCGATATAGGCAGTGCTAAAAAAAAAAAATAGAACAATGGAGTGGAGTGATCGTCAGTGGGGCTCTTGAAATTGTCTCAACTTCAAGTAATCCAGCTGTTCCCATTCAGTGTTCCATGTTCCATTTGGAGTGAAGGGCAGTGGCCGCCTTTATATTTCTAGTTAAGTAACAGATAAGTGAAATTAACATGGTAATAAAAAAATGATAACTCAAATGAATGACTGGGACCATTTATTTTTTAAAAACATCTTGCATATAAATTATGTTCAACGGAAAGAATATCATCAAATACATGGACAACAGAACAAAATAAGGAAACAAATGAAAACTAAATATCACAAAATGATGTAACATTGGCAATTCAAGGTTAAAATGACAGCAATTGTAGTGGAAATTAGCAAATTTGAAGTATCACTGTAACACCATTATAATTACTTCAAGTTAATTAAATCACAGTAATTCATAGATCCTTATATGACATTACAATATCAATCATAAAAACAATGAAAGGATTCTTAGACCATATCAATTGCACTTCAGATAACTAAAGAATGTACTTCATGGTGAAACTTAATAAAAAAAACTGGCATAGAGTAAAAAGAAAAAATAGATTTGACCCCAAATAAAAAAAATTACTAATGACCCATTAGGGTAGATGCGGAGTGTAATAAATAAATATAATAAAAAAACAATCTTTAGGCATCACAATAAATAGATAACAAGGAGTTAAATACATTATTATGTCATTCCAATTATACAAAATTATAAAGAACATTATATAAAAAAGGTATAATTACTATAATCATAAGGTCAGATTCAAATCTGATAAGATGTTCATTGTTTACAATAAAAGATTTAATGACTGTCTAACAAGTCATTAGGAAATCATTCGTTATTTTTTTTAATAAACAGATAATCAGAATTCATACCTATCTTCATTTATCCTTTTGATATCAGCTATTTCCAATTCAAACTTAAGACGGCTTACTTCACATAAGAGAAGATCTCTTTCTGCCATCATAGTGCTTAACTGGGATCTAAGATCATCAATATATTGGGACTGTTGATGTAGATAAAATACATGTTCGCAAACACCTTCTGATATTTGGCACTTGCCATCATTTGGACTAGAGTCAACAAAGTGCTGATTGTTTTCATCACTCATGCTTTCAGTTTAAAAAATCGCACTCGGCACAATAACACACAACCATGTGAAATACTTTTTTCGGCGTAATAGGAATGTGGCATAATGCAAAATTAACAAGTATCTGGAATTAAATTAGTTATTATAACAGCTGCATTGTATATTCACTATCACTCCTAACTAGGAACAGTGCGCAACTGGATCGATTGTTCCAGTGTTACCACTTAAAAATTCGTCATTTATTTGATAAAAAACATTACATTATTTTAGAATCTTGACTTTGATTATTATAATATAATTTGTGAGATGCTGATATTATTGAAAATAGTAAGTAGAATATTTTTCCGTGATTGAATTTACATTTTCAAAATGAATGAAATCATGTAGAATTCCAAACGAAGTTTCACAAAGTAACAAACAGTATTTACCACATCCATTTGATGTCTTAGTATTTCCATTTGCAAATAATGAAGCATAGTAAGGGGACAAAATTATAAAGTACCTATAATAGGAAACTGTCTTTTTTTATATAGAAAAATTTACTTACTAAGAGTTATTATAATGAACAATCGATGTAAACGACCAAATTAGATGTGATAAATAAATATATGGATATTTAGTATAATACTTGGTTCCCCATATAATAAAAATTGGTAAGATTCAATCGAAACAGAACGATATACGTTTGCTTTGTTTTTTATGAGAGAACCTGAAATTAATTATTGTCCCAAGTGGTGTGTTGAGGTCTTCATGCGCCGGGAGCGGCTCTCTTCTCTTACGTCCCCCATTTTAGAGGTATAGAATACTCCTGCAGCCCTAACTAAAAATGGGAAGATACATTATTTTTTTAAACCTTTATCCACTTTGAAAGGTGAGCAGGTACACCGAATCAAATATTTGGAGCATGTGTTCCATATACTTACAAAATATTCCAATAAGTGAGATGAATAAAACTGAGTACGTGCTCATTCCTTAAAAACTGAACAGATGCTCCGGTTAGTTGTGGATAAACGGAGATTGAACAGTGTAATACTTGCTAAGTGTATGGAGCCCGTGCTTCAAATTTGGGTTGATTATAATCCAAGTCAACAAAAAAGAATAATTATTTTATTTCCGGACTGAAAATAGCTTATTTGGATTGTTCATAGAGATCCGAAGATTTCGGCTTTGTCTTTCGGGAGGTTTAAAATCTCGTATCAGATCGTTTGACTCATCTTGTGAAATTCTGTGTGGCTCATTCAAGTCATCTGCCAGATCAAAGTCGGAATCTTGTGACATAGAAGGCTCACTTACAACGTCTCTTGATACGACTTCATCGTAATCAGGCAGCAGTTGATAGTCTTTTGGAGGGGTAGTCTTTGAAAGCCCTTCACCACGTGGGACGGGTCGAAGAGCTGATGGAATATTAGGATATTCTACAGTCCACTTTTTTTCTTTGATATTCCCTGTTGTAAAGGTGATGTATGCTGAAATAACAGCTATTTGCATGATTTGTTTGCTCACGCTATATCATCGGTACACCAAAGTTCGTCGAATGTTTCTTTCCAGCAAACCACCTACGAAGGTTCATTACATGTGCATTACAAAAAAATTGAGGTGCCCATGACTTATCTTGATTACCTACCTTGACTCCAAAGTAATGAAAGTTGGCTGTTTTTACTGTCTTAGAGATAAAGGTCTTTTTTGATCAAAGAATGTCATTTCACCAGATATATAGCAAAAGTTGTCAGCACTATTAACTCATTTGCGAGGCTTTTACACAGTTTTTGTACACAAAAAGTTAGAAAGTATCACTGGCTTCACAAATTCACAGTGTTGTAAGCCAAAACAAAACCTGAAATGACAATTACAGTTGATGCAGGCAGGTTTACCGACTGCAGAAAAAAAATTACCAATTCAGCACTGAAAGTCCTTTAAATATACTTAAATTATATTATATCTTCAAAATAAGAGCTAACTAAACTTTTAAAAGGTTGAATTAGTTTTTTGTAACCAAAATGGAATACAAATATGCTACTTTCAATCCGGAAGCATTTTTGATGTTGGCTAGTATTATTGACTCGGAGTACCTGCTCACCTTTCAAGTGAATAAAACAGAACGTGATCAACGATGTGAGTAGATACTTAGTAAAATGTTGAGTCTATGAAAGAGTAGACTCGGTATTTTGCTAATTACCTCCTCACACAGTGGAGCACGCTCTCAGTTTTGTTCACTTAAAAAGGTGAGCAGATACTCCGTATCAAATATTTGGATCAAGTCCTCATTACATTTAGCAAGTATTCCATAGTGTAACATCTCTTTATTCACATCTAACCGGAGCATCTGATCAGTTTATTGGGGTATGATCACGTGCTCAGTTTTATTCACGTCACCTATTGTGTAACGTCTATTTATTTACATCTGACCGGAGCGCGTGTTCATTCCTTAAAAAACTGAGAAGATACTCCGGTTAGATGTGAATGAAGGGAGGTCAAACAATGGAATACGTGCTAAGTGTATGGAGCACGTGCTCCAAATTGATTCGGAGTATCTGCTCACCTTTCCAAGTGAACAAAACGTGAGAAAGTTTCACTATATGAGCAGGTACTCAGTTAAATGCTGAGTCTACGAAAGAGTAGATCGTAAGAAGAAAGAGTAGAAAATAAAATTACTTAAATATATTGCTATAATTATGAACTAACCCCACCTCGGCATAAGTAGTACCACTTCACAGGTAAATAAAACCCATTCATCAGATATCTCCATCAAACCCACTGTGAATGATCATTCTCGTGACATCAACAATGGGACTACAAACTTTCTTCATTCCAGCAATAGGGACACATATGAACCCGCTATAAAAGATTGTCTGATAACCAAAATGGGCATAACAGACTTGTACTTTATATGAAAACAAATCTCATGCTCGGAAATATGCCTGGAAGGCTCGTAATGAGCTGTGTTCTTCGTTCCTATTTTTCTTGCTAAATAATTATTAAACAGTCTTATAGAAAGGGAGGAGGTTCCGAAGGGGTAGTTACCAGAATTATTTATACCGATCAAAGACTTTATTTATTTATTTTTTCTAATTATAAACAGCAGCAGAATCCCATAGAATGCTTGTTGAAGCTTACGGTGAGTATGCTCTTGGGAAATCACAGTGTTTTGAGTGGTGCAAAAAATTTAAAAGTGGTGATTTTTACATCAAAAACGAGACACGTGGAAGACCACCGAAAAAATTTGGAGACAGTGAATTGCAAGCATTGTTGGATGAGGATGACACTCAAATCCAACAACAACTCGCAGATCAGTTAAGTGTGACACGAGAGGCCATTTCCATTCGATTGAAAGCTATGGGAAAGGTTCAAAAGATTGGCAAATGGGTTCCACATGAGTTGAACGAAAGGCAGTAGGAAAATAGCAAAACCATTTGCGAAATGTTGCTCGCCAGATACAAAAAAAGTCATTTCTTCATCGAATTGTGACTGGCGATGAAAAATGGATATATTTTGAAAATCCAAAACGTAAAAAATCATGGGTAACTCCAGGCGAACCATCGACATCGACTGCAAGACCAAATCGTTATGGAAGAAAGACAATGCTAAAATCACCACTTTTAAATTTTTTGAACCACTCAAAACACTGTGATTTCCCAAGAGCATACTCACCGTAAGCTTCAACAAGCATTCTATGGGATTCTGCTGCTGTTTTCTTTAAATGGTAACAAAAAATCAATGCTGTCCGCAAAGCGTAGTTTCCAGGCACAAAATTCGACATATTTACTGTTTCACAAAATACACTGTTGTATGACGACTGAATTGTGAGTTGAAACACCTTCACAGATGATAACAAAACAAAATGGTGCCCCCAGCGGGACTTCACGGTAGTTAAATTTACAGCTAGCGCTTTCTATTGGCAAATTCCGGTTTCATATTTACATACCTGGTATCAATAGAAGAGTCATTTTATTCCACCATGAGAATGCAAGGCCCAATGTTGCAAAACAAACAATGCAAAAATTGAAGGACTTTAGATGGGAAATTATTTATCACCCACCATATTTTCCTGATTTGGCGCCTTCGGGTTATCACCTTTTTCGCAGTCTCCAAAACTCATTAAACGGCAGGAACATGAATTCAGTCGATGAAATGAAAAACGAGGTGTTGGCTTTCTTTAATTCAAAACCAAAGGATTTTTTTTAGAAAAGGCATACAAAATTTGGTTTCAAGATGGTAAACTGTTTTAAAACCAGATGGCAAATACATTTTAGATTGAAAGTATTTCATTGATTTTTTCATAACCCTTATAACACGCAATTAAATACCGACATTACTCATGGGATGACCTGGTTCATAAGGAAAGGTTTTTCATATCTTCTGCACTTATTTTAGTTTGTAAAATTGGTTAAGAGAGAAATTGTTTTGTTTTTTTAATTTTAATATTTTTCAGTTGACGTCCGCATGATAGTATAGAAGGATCAATCTAATTAGAGATTGATAAATTATTTGCCACTTCTATAATTTTGTACTTATTGAGAACTAGTTTCAAATGTTATACATTCATCTTTAGTTCTAAAAATACACAAAAATTCAAAAATAAGTAATTCAAAATACAGTTTGGTATTATTATACATATTAAATTAAATGTACAGTAGTGAGTTGACAGTGGTCGAGTGCATATCGCTTAATCTTCTACAGCTCGCTGGGATTATCAGGCCAGTCCTGTCCAATATTATTACTAACCATTATTTTACTCAGCTGGCATATTTGCGTCTGCTGTTAATTTGTACTAATTATCACCTTTTCATTGATTTTTTTTTCTTTTATTACTTAATTTCTGTTTAAACTAATACGTGCTGGTGGAATCGCGTAAACGGCTCCCGAAGCATGGCCCTTGACGACCCAGGGGACAAAAACCTCCTGATCCCATATCAAATAAAAAAGAAAATGAAATTTCAGTAGAAAATAGACCAACAAAACATTTTGAAAACTCACCAAAATTCTTGAGACACTTTCGAGCCCCTTTTATTGTAATTATTGAGAAAGACGACGACAATAAACTGGAAACATTTCATGACATGAAAATTGCAAAGCTTTTGGGTTTAAGCAATTCAGAAGTAATTTCTGTTAGGAGGAAAAATAAAAATCAAATTGAAATTAATTTTAAAACTTACGAGTACGCTAATCGATTTTTATCTAACTGCTTTATCAAAGCTAACAATCTTAAAGCTTTCATCCCGAAACAATACACAGTTAAATACGGTGTTATTAGGGGAATTCCAGTAAACATTGATGAAAAAGAGATTCTTGAAAATTTAGTCAGTGCAGTATAATTAGTGTACGTCGTTTATATCGCCGAGAAGTCAAGAAAGAGGAGGTTTTAAAATTACCAACACCTTCCGTACAAATAACTTTTCACTCTCAGCGCCTACCTGAAAACGTCACCCTTTACCTAGCTCCGCGTAAAGTTCAGCCATATATTTTTAGGCTTCTCTTTTGCGGAAACTGTTTAAATTATGGTCATTTAAAAAATAAATGCAGGGGTAAAACTAAATGTAGCAATTGTGGAGACATTACTCACCAAACTAACGAGTGTGGGAACACTACCAAATGTATACACTGCAAACTTCAGAACTTGCCAACAGATAAAGCCTGTTCAGAAAGAAAACGTCAAGAAAAGATTAAACAAGTAATGGCAACACAGTCCATTAATTACAAAGAAGCGGCTAAGCTAATACAGCCAATAGCCACTTTTAATAGGTTCTCCCCTCTCGATTTCCCGGAATTACCCCATACAGAGTCACAAAATCCTTACAACGCACAAAATATCAATCAGACTCGAACTTTAACAAATTTCTCAGCTCAAAATCACAGGGATAGATCAATTAAAAGACCGCGTACTGGACTTTCCTCTGACCACTTCTGGGACTTACCCCCTCCTCCCATCTCTGAGGCATCTCATCCAATTCATAGCATTCCAAAACGTTTCACGTATAGTAACCCACACAAAAGCACACCAGATTCAAAATATATACAGTTCCTCAATTCTTTAATTTTGAAAATAAGGAACTCATCAGATGAAAAGGAAACTGTCAAGATAATCGGTCAATCATTTTATAATTTTGTTCAAGACAACAAACAAATCATAAACAGTCTATCACCATATGGAGAAACAAGAACACATAGCATGGAGTAGTATTTCCAACTTAAATAATTAGGCATTCACTAGTTTACACTTAATATTTCAAAATTTAATATATATAAATCTATATCACAACAATTTCTACTATGTCAAGACCAAAGCTTTTCAAACGTGTCAACAATTTAAAAATCATCCAATTCAACTGCCGGAGTATTAATAATAAATTTCAAGAACTTATCAATTACATGAATATAAACCAGGTGCATATAGCTCTTCTTCAGGAAACGTGGTTCAACAAAACAAATAAATATGAATCTAAAAATTACTCAGTGATAAAAAAGTATAGGAAAGATAATTATGGTGGTGTAGGAATTATCATTCACAACTCAATAGAATACGAAAAAATCACAATAGACAACACAGGCCCTATAGAAGTACTTGCTATCCAATCAACAAACTTAGATCCGAAAATCTGCTTCATTTCTGTATACATTCCTCCCTCTGCCAGACCAAACATCTTCCACTTTGCGAAAATTTTCTCGATTCCTGAAAAGTTAAGTAACTGCTCTGTAATTATAGGAGGGAATTTTAACGCTGAGTCCAAATTCTATGGTAGTTCACGGGACTCCTCAAGAGGCAATATAATAATCGAACAACTCTCTCAACAGCCCATTGTATTACTAAATGAATTTGATAAAGCCACACACCTTGGAAGTCCAGGTCATAAAACTTCTATCACAGATCTTACTTTTGTAACCCTGGAATTATCTCATAGACTTTTATGGTCAATAACTGATGAAAATCTTGGTAGCGACCACCTAATAATAACCATCTCCTTCTCTTCCTGTTCTTTCACTGGCATGGTACAGGCTAGAAGGAGTTTCAGGAAAATTAATCGTGATTTATATATAACACAACTTGATAGTTCAAATTTCCACGTGGAGAATAACATTAAAAATTTAACGACGCTTATTAATCAGGCAGGAGAGATGGAAATTCCTCGAACAAAACAAAATCCGTGCAAACATTTTTTCCCAAAACCTTGGTGGAATGAGGCCTTGGAGGCAGCGTACAAACAAAAGACCACATCAATAAAAAATTACCGAAAAAACATGAACATTGAGAACTATAAGACAATGAGAACAAACATAAACAAGGTTAAAAAGCTTATAGCAAAGGCGAAGAGGGATAGCTGGAAGAACGATTTTGCAGGCAAAATCGATCCTGGCAACTATCGATCGATGTGGAACAAAGTTCGATGTTTTCAAGGTAAAAAGTATTCCTCATCGACAAACCTTATTACCTCATGTAAAGCCAAAGCCGAAGACTTCCTCAAGCAGATTGGAGAAAACTCGATGCCACCACACATTCTGGCAAACATAGATCTATCTAAAAATGAATATATCTCAGCTCATCCAGTTGCTTGTAATTTTAATGAATCAGAGCTGGATGCCGCTCTACAAGGCAAAAAATCCACAGCCCCTGGTCTAGATGAAATCAATTATGAGATGATAGCTCTCCTACCTAGATTTCTGAAGCTTAAGCTACTCAGAGCATTCAATAATATTTGGGAAACATCAAATGTCCCTCCTGATTGGAGACAGGTTCTAATAATTCCTATTCTCAAACCTGGCAGAGACCCTTCCCTTCTATCCAGCTCGAGACCCATCGCCCTCATCTCCTGCTTAGCTAAGACATTTAACATTATGGTTAAACATAGACTAGAGTGGTTTCTTGAAAATAATCATATAATAACTCAGAACAGTTTTGGCTTTCAAAAAAACCGTTCAACGTCCGACAGCATCATGTTTTTTATAAATGAAATATACAAAACATATAATAGCAAAAATATTCTCCTAGCGATTTCCCTGGACCTCCAAGACGCTTATAACAAAGTTAACATAACAAAGTTAAAAGAAATCTTGATAGATATTGATCTCCAGGTAGTAATGATAAAGTGGATTATTATTAATTACCTATCATTTAGAACATACTACTTACGAACATCCGAGGGAGAGGTCAAAGTTCATTCACAGACAGGCTTGTCCCAGGAAGATCCATTAAGTCCCATTTTATTCAATATTTACACACACATGATAACGAAGTTCCCCCCTGATAAATGCAAAATTCTACAGTATGCTGACGATTTAATACTCTATACAACTTGTTCAAATATATCTGAAGGATGTCATATACTGAAAAAAAGGATTTAATACATTAGAAGAAAAGCTTCATGCACTTAATGTTCAAATAAACATATCAAAATGCAAAATTATCCCCTTTACAAAAAAAAGAAAACTAAATCTAGCACAATTAATCATTCCCACAAACAGAGGAGTAATAGAAGTCACCAATACTGTAAAATTCTTAGGAGTATACCTTGACACGAAACTTTCGTTTAAAACACACATACAACAAAGCAGCCAATAGCTTAAACATAATAAAATCAATAGCAGGAGTTACCTGGGGAGCACACCCCCACAATTTACTTACCATTTATAAAACTATGGTCAGATCAATAATGGACTACGCATCCATAATATACAATGAGTCTAACTCTCCACTAATTAAAAAACTAGATACAATTCAAAATAATGCTCTAAGGATATGTTTAGGAGCGTTTCGCACAAGCCCTGTAAATGCTCTGCAAGCCGAAGCAGGTGAAATGCCTCTTTATTTGAGAAGGGAGTGGATAACAAAAAAATTTCTTCTAAAAGTAGCATCTAACAGTACCCATCCTCTATATGAATCTATCCGGAAGGGCACCCTATACATCCCAAAAGCAGGAATTATAGTTCAACAAATGAGACACTCATTTAACTCACTTGCTACCTCTGCCGGACCACTCGACCTATGCACCCCCATTCCAAAATCACAAATCGTTATTAAAACCAATTCCAAACTACATCAAACATACTTGCCCAAACTACATTACCCAGCAACAGTTCTAAGACAGAAAACCATAGAAACTTTGTCAGAAAAGTTCACACATCATCATAAAATATATACTGACGCGTCTAAAGATAAAAACAAGGTTGCAGTAGGGATATACGATGCCCATTCTAAACAAGAAACATCTATGAATCTCCCGACAAAATTTAGTATTTATAGTGCTGAACTATACGCTATCACCGAGGCTTTTAAATTAGCCAATAGACTGTACAAAAATACAAAAGTAGTCATTTTAACAGATTCTGCATCCGTATGTAACTCTCTCCAAAACATCCACATACAACAAATCCCATCATATTTAATCAACAACATAATACAGGAGGTCCATTGCACAACAAATAATAGATTCAAGGTCCAATGGGTACCAGGGCATGTTGGTCTCTATGGGAATGAACGGGCTGACAAGCTGGCAAAGCAGGGAACAGAAAGTGCAAAAAACGCTAAGCTACCTCTACCTGAACTAGTCCGGTAGGTTAAAAAACAACATATTATCGAATGGCAAGAAAGATATACCTGGGAATCAAGGTCGAAAGGCAAGGATCACTATATTATCCACCCTAATGTCAATCTTCGACCATGGTTCTCCCATATCAGCACTATGCTGAACAGAAAAGAAATATCATTATTGACTAGACTAAGAATCAACCATGGCCGAACGAATCGCGGATTAACACTAATTAAAGTTAATAAGAATGACAAATGCTTCAAATGTAACACCATCGAAGACCCAATACATGTTATCGTTAAATGCAGCAAATACCACAGTTATCGGATAAAATACCCTGATATACAAAACCACAATACATTTCTCCAAAAAGTTACAAACCTGGATGGGAACATGATACAATCTTTATGTCGGTTCATAGAAGAAAGTAGAATAGAATTCTAAAAACCAACTACCCTCCATAAACTCACATGATAATACTACGGGCTGTATAGGACTTCAATGGAAGTCTTAAGCCAAAAAAGGAAAAAAAAAAAAAAATTAAATGTAATATAAATTAACATTATAAAACATTTGTGAATTATGAATTTAATTAAGACAAGTAATCTAATACATGTTGGTACTTACCAAGGTTTAAGTAGATTATATCAATCAGAAAAGGTTGCATTAGTTTGTTCTCACACTGAACTAGTAATGGAAGAAAGGTGAGGTGTTTGTAGGTAAACGGCACAATTTCGGGATCGAGGTTTTTCCAGTAATTAATATTTTTTTTTCTTAATTTAATTTTTTTATTTTATTGTGTTTGTCTTCGTTTTGACTACTCCTTATTTAATTTAGACTCCGGTCAACCTTCTACCTTTTTCGTCTACGTTTTTATTTATTTATATTTCTGATCGGAAGTTTAGGTTTTATGGCAAATTTAAATTCATTAAAATCCATGTTTTTGAATATTTTTATTACGTTGTGTGTTAAACCTTTAATATACGTTAGTGATTTATATTTTGGTACTACAGCTACGTTTTCTTGGGATTTTCGTGTGTATTTTCAGATTCGGCAATGTCTCTTATGATATTAGTTTGGGTGATTTCAAAAAATTGCTTTATACTAGTTTGAGAATGTCGATGCTTATTATTGTATTATGTACACTATTTTTAATTTTCTTTTTAATTTTCAGATTTCTATGATCATTATGATCAGGTATTTGTACACTACTATCATTACCTTGCTATATATGATTCACTTTATTATTATGTTTATTCAGTGCTGTATACCATATTTTATTTATTATTGATTTTGGATAAAAACTACTGTCTAAAATTTTAAAAATTTGTTGTTTTATATCATTAATAAATGGTTCGTCTGTGATTTTAATTGTCTTCCTGATTTAACAGGTCCTCTCCCATTTTTTTTAAGGCCCCGTATCTCAGTAGCTATTCCGAATATTAAAAAAAATATTATTCATAAATTTGCAGGAAATTAACCGTTCCTTAAAATTGTCAATTTTTATCTTAAATGTAGTGGAAGCGAGTTATTGAGGAAAAACTGAAAAAAGTTTCTTCTTTGCGGTTTTTCAAGATGGTGAAAAACCCGCAAGAAGGAGGAGGTTGAACATTTGGATTTTTAACGATTTAATTTAATTTTAAGATAATACAATATACCTGAAAATCAAAATTATTCCACCTTCTGTAATCCAAAATGATATCTTCACTGGGCTAATATGCCAATTACTGGATATCGGGAGATAGCCAATTTCGAGAGGTGTATTTGATCGAATTTAAAATTTTGATGCTCAGTGGGCGCAGAATTTGATGCTCTATAGCTCCTGAGTATTTCTCTTAGAGTACTCATTTCCAAGCTACAGACTCATATATGGTACTCTATAATTTCTGTAGTTCTTGTCAACCAAATTATTATGTTGTGGTACTCATTCGACGCAGAATTTAATATTATTTAATTTATTATACCATAAATTTTTCGACTGAATGTCGACCATTTAGGAATCAAAAAATCAAAATCAAATCAAAAAAAGTTCTAAAATTTCGAAGTTTTTTAAGTGCCAATAGTTCTCCCAAGGTCACCCGTGCTAGCATTTTTGTTTTTTACATGTTTGTACTCAAATAAATTAGTTGCAACCTTTTGCATCATAGACCACTGTTTTGATCCTATAAAGGGAAAACCATTAAAACGTTCGAGTATAAAAAAATCAATATTTTTTTACGGCTCGAAATTAGTTTTATAATGTTTTTAATATGACAAACTTAAACCTGATGTGGGTTCTGCAAAAAAATAAATAAAATTTTGTTATAACAAATTGTTGCTGAGCAGTTCTAATTATGAGTTTTCAAATGAAGCGAAAGAGGCGTTGATGAAGGCGTGAAATTTTTGCGAAGGGTCCTGGTTTCGTGCAGTTATAACTATGAAGAGTTTATACTATTGGGGCAGCGCTTCGATAAAAAAACATTTCTAAGAGGAATTAATTGTTAATATTCGGGATTAGTAACTCCCCACAATAAAAGGTGCCTTCTTCAATCTTCAATAAATAATTTATCTTTCTATGTCGGTCACATCATGATAATAAAACAAAAATAAAAAACCAATCAGGAGGAGGAAACTTAGAGAGAATAACTGGAGACTTCGCCTGCCGAGACTTCCACACTATGAAACAATCTTCAACATTGCCTCATTGTCTCGTTTCTTCCATTTCAAACAGTAAGACAAATTCGAGCAATAAATATTTTTATCGAATTGTATGACTATTTAATTGTTTTATATCAAAAAGTAAATTGTATTATAATTTACATGTAAGTATTTAGACAAGAGCTTTGCTATATATATATATATATATATATATATATATATATATATATATATATATATATATATATATATATTATAAAAATTTGATCGTTTATTCAATCGTTTTTTCTCAAATAGGCGTGTGTTTGTGTACGCGCGCGTGTGAGCACGTGTGCTTGCGTCCACATGTGCGCGCGTCGTGCATTCGGGTGTGTGTATGTGTTGGCAATTTGCATTGTTAATATATAAAATCCCAAACACCATAATATAATAAATGAAACATTTCTAAAACCTGAAGTTAAGAGTAAAACTCCCATGGACATAGTGAGTGGAAATAAACTTGCGGATTAGTTGGCTAAGAATGGGTCGCCAAACAATTCTCTGCTGATAGTACACAGGAAAGTTCCAACATCCTCTTTAAGCGTATATTGACAGTTATACTAAATAAATATTTAGAATAAATGAGAGAACTAACAGAAGAACGCCCTTTACGCAACTTTACTCTTGATTTTGATGGAATAAATTGAATCCTAAATATGACTAAATTAAAATTACACATTGAAAACTGATACAATTTATAGTCGACATGGACAAAATAATCTCTGTTTAAAATGGTTTCATTTGGCTAATATAAATATTTGATAAAGACTCTATAAAGATTTTATCCACATATTCTATTACAGTACTGTATTCGAGAGCAATAGTCAGCCGTTTGTTTGTTTTCGTGGGAGGGATTTAATGAGAAGGCAAGTAATCCTTAATTGTCTATAATCGCCAAATATGATGTAAGTTTTAAGGATTAGAATGAAAATTGGATCAAAAATTACTACTCAAAATACAAAAATTATACGAAAATCATAGTTTTTCAAAACTTTAGGAGGGGGAGGGGGATATATCCCTTTGATCCCTCCCTGTGTACGCCACTGGCAATTGTTACAATATGATGAGAATCTTACTTATTGACGAACAGTGGATGTTTCTTTATTGAAAGTGTTGTATGGAATTATTTAGTAATTACAGGGATTTTTTTAAAAAATACATCAAATATTATTTGTTATTTGTATACTTCACTTCTTTTTTTTCCATTTATTTGATACCCTTATTACAAATCGATCAAAAACCTATGAAATAATCTTCTAAAGCTTCAAAGGTTGCAAGGGTTCATTGGCATCAAAATTGTTAAGGCATAACAACCAGAGTCGGATCAAGGGGGGAGACAAAGGAGGCACTTGTCCGGGCCGCACAATTAAGGGGATGGCAAATATTAATTTTTTTAAATTGTTTTTAATATTTTTTTCTGCTCAATTTTAATAAATACAAAACAGCAAAGCTCTTGTCTAAATACTTACATGTAAATTATAATACAATTTACTTTTTGATATAAAACAATTAAATAGTCATACAATTCGATAAAAATATTTATTGCTCGAATTTATCTTACTGTTTGAAATGGAAGAAACGAGACAATGAGGCAATGTTGAAGATTGTTTCATAGTGTGGAAGTCTCGGCAGGCGAAGTCTCCAGTTATTCTCTCTAAGTTTCCTCCTCCTGATTGGTTTTTTATTTTTGTTTTATTATCATGATGTGACCGACATAGAAAGATAAATTATTTATTGAAGATTGAAGAAGGCACCTTTTATTGTGGGGAGTTACTAATCCTTACTAATTTATTATAATTAGTTACTAATTATATATATATATATATATATATATATATATATATATATATATATATATATATATATATATATATATATGTACGAAAACGGCTTGAGCAGCTTATTTTCATCGGCTCTTTCATCTCGGAACTATGTATAATTATTTATTTTTATGATAATCATTTAGTTGACTTTAAAGACTTTCATTTTATCTGTTTAATATTTAAAGCAAGAGGAGATTTATTGTACCTTAATTATTTACCAGAAGTTAATAAGAAATGTAACTGTTCTGCAGGGCCGGATTTAAATTTTGGACTCTCCTATTTATTGGTCGAAGAGATTTTGCCACCCTCTCTTATACTAAGGGAGGACAGTTAGTCCGGCAATTTTCCTCAAGAAAATAATCTTGATGATGATAATTTTAATTTTATCACATAATTGCGTCACTTATGATTTTATACGGCTTTTCTCAACTCATGGGAAACATTTTCCTTGTTATTTAAACAAGCATTTTTCATTGTGTGGCCTTAGGCCGGGGCCTAGTTGTTAATCCGGCTCTTCTGTTCTGGAAGTAATCGACATGCTATAGAAAACATAATCCAAGACATGATGATGCCTTACTATTTTAGTGTTACATAGTTTAACTCTATTTCTCCAGAAAGAAGAGATATGAATTAAAATTCAACTAAATTTATATAAAAGACCAAAACATGAAGACCAAAATATTAATTTGCGATAAAATACAAAACAATTGAATTAGACCGTTTATTACTTGGGATATAAATTTTAACCAAAATCAAAATCTTTAAACATTTAAGCATGGATTTGCGCGATAATGACCCTTTGTAGACATTGGTTAAATGAAATTGCATAAGTTCTGATAAATCAAATTGTAACCATATGGACTGCATAAGGATTGAGAGTAACACAAAGATGAAAAGATCGTGAACTCGCCATTAAATAGGGTAGAGTTCTGGTTGTGAAATAGTTATTTTTAGTCTAGTCCGATTTATCGCGCTTGTAAGATTAACTACTTTCCGGAAATTATCCTCTATCGCCTCGTTATCAAACTCAGCAAAATCGTGAGCCAATCTTAGAATTTTGTTGAACAACTAGCAAATTTACAAATTTCATTCTAAAAATTTGAGCTCTTGAATGACAACTTTTTACAAATCAAAAATAAATCAAGTTCATTAATAATTGAATTTAATAATAAATTCTTTTTTTTAATTGAAAGAATGAGTACAGTAATGCTTTCTTCAAGCTCGGCATTTTTCAATTGTTCGGTTTTCATTTTTTTTTCAATCCCTCAATTGGCATTAAGTTCTTCTCAAAGCAGTGTACATTTTGAGCTAGTTGATGTTTAAAAACGCTAAGTTCGCGCGAGCTACATTCTGTTAGATGTGAATTTCGAAAATTTTCACTAAATATTTTAAATCAAAAAAGTATATTTTGAATATTCCGAGGCTATCGCACAACGGCAACTGGTCCTACTAGGTAATAACGAAAAAAACCCCAGGAAAAATCAAGAATTTTTTTTTAGTGTGTAACTCTCGTGACATAAAAGGGTTTTCTATTTTTTAAAGTATCTAGAAAATCGAAGAATCATAAAACACCCAAACCAAGTCAGATTTCGCATTCTTTGACACTGATATAGTACTAATATAGGGTCCAAGACTAGTTTCCATGAACGTGATTTTTTTTTCTAGATTTCGAAAGTGACAGGTTATTTGAGAATGTCCCTCATCCAATCCACCATCTTTCGAAGCTAAAAATTAATGTTATTCGTATGAATTATACTTGAACTTATCCACCTCCTCTTAGCTTTCGGAAATTTATATACAGCTGTCTCCGCGAACTTTGATCTAGGTATGTCATGTAGAAGTTACTAGATTATACGATTTGATCTTTAATATTATTTGGTAGTTACTAGTAGTTGGCGATTTAGCGACTTAGTAGAAAAACCTCATGACAATCTCACTGCCAAGAATCTCATAGACGGGAAATATGAGCGTCTGCCACCCTAGATCGGTTCCTATCAAATTTTATAGGTCAACGAATTCGTAATTTTCATCACCTTTTTTCAGATTTTTCTCTGTAACTCGCTTCTTGTGCACTTTAGGTAAAACTTAGACGGTACCAGTTTTAAATGACGTTAAATTTTCTACAAGTTTTATCTGTAATATTTTTTAAAATTCGGAACAGTTACTGAGATACGGGACCGTAAGCATCTGCAAAATGCCAAGTCGTGCGTATCTCAGTAGCTGTTCCGAATTTTAAAAAATATTACAAATAAAACTTGTATGAAATTTAACGTTATTAAAAATTGGCTATTAAAAAGTTTTACCTAAAATGCACTGGAAGTAAGTTAGTTAGGAAGATCTGAAAAAACTGACGAAAATGACGAATTCGTTGACCTATAAAATTTGATATCAACCAATCTAGGGTGGCAGGCGTTCATATTTCCAGCCTATGGTGAGAGTATTTTCGCCCTGCACGATCAAAAATTTTCTTGAAATTGGACATTTTTTGACCTCAGCTCTCGGGGCTAATACTTTACCCCCCTTTTTCGGTCTGATTGAGCACAATAATTTTCTTAGTTCGACTAATCTGGTTTTGAATTTCTGTGGCTTCCATAAAAAAGACTCTTGGTGGGGAAGCAACCTTCAAGTACCCACAGGTAGAATAATGTCATGTATATATACGAATCATTATACATTGCATGATGTTATCATTTACTAATTATTTTTATTATTTTGTTCTGAGGGATCAGGAATAAAAAAAAAAATCTAGTGAAGCAAAATTAAAAACAACTGGAAGAGAAACTAAAACAAATGATGTTGTGGAGGAAGGTGTAGACTAGGAAATGAAGCAGGGTTCACATAAAAAAAATTAATTTTGGACTTAAAGCCAGTTTTCTATCTCGATTTTCCAAGTAAAAAAATTGTTACAAATATTAAAAAATCTGAGGAATTCTATATAACCCGCACCTCAAGCCAGAGGCTCCAATTTGACTTTTTAAATAAAAGTAAATTTTGCACATTTGGTGGTTGGAAGAGCGCGAATGGAAATTGGTAGTGTATGTGAATATATACATCTAGTGGTTACCATAGAGAACAATACAATTTTTTGAAATTTATAGCACTGGTAAGTCAAAAACAAATTGTGGGTCCAAATCGTCCGTACCATGTCCAACTATCGAATGTGAAAAAATGCGATTCATATTCGATAGTTTGAAGCTCACCAGAGGTGAGCCACATATTTTGGCAAAGTTCTGAAAGCCTAACCCCCCAAAAGACATAAGGAGTTAACACTAGAGGAAAAGGTATTGAAGACTGCTTGCAATGCGTGGCTCAATTAGTACGTTTCAAAGTGACGAATGTGAAAACCGCATTTTTTCACATTCGATAGTTGGACATGGTAGGGAAGATATTACCACCTCTTGGTTTTAAAATTATTTTATTATAGTAAATCCTCAACATTTCGTGTGAAAATCTATTTTGAAAATTTTGTGTAAGTGGAATATAACAGTTTAACTAACGATGAATAACAATAAAAAAAACTGTACCTATAAATTTTATAAAGTGGGATTGGGCCGAATCAGGCTCTCTTGGCTGTTTTCGATTTCCTTTTGTTTCTGTACGATCCCGATTACTGTTGCAGCTAGTATACACCAGCTCTATGTTTAATTTTTTGAGTGGTGTCCAGATTCATAAATGGAAGTTGACTAAAGGCCTAAGGAGCCGGATCGGCAGATACCTATGTAGAAGACCTTTCAAGAATGAATTTAGTTTTAAAATTGAAAGTTTCATACACAATAGAGAGAGAGATTTGGAAGATGCCACTGCATCATCCATATTAAGTTTAATTTATAAAAATTAATCGAAAAAGGTGTATTTCAACCTTAAAACAGCCTCAAGAATATTCCTTGCCATCCCAGTTTATGTTTCTTCTGGAAAAATGAGTTTCAGCAAGCTGAAACTGATTTAAAATTATTTCAGGAGCACCATTGATCAACAAAGGTTAACAAATCTGAATATAATCTCCATGGAGCACAAACGACCTGCTTTCATAAACTATAGGGAGATCAGAAACATTTTTCTGCAAAAAAAGATCGAAAAGCGAAATTTTTATATTATTAATTGTACATGTTCATCATTTTAATTTTTTTATTTTTTTTTATTTTTATTGTTTGTTGATTTTTTGTTTGTTTAGACCTTAATTTTGTCAATAAAATATGTTATAGCTATGATATGGTATATATTTCGAAATATATAACCTAAAATACAATTATAAAATTTATTTGGGAGGGGAGATAAAAGAAGAGGTGGCAAAATTAAGCTTGCTACCACTGGAAAAAATCCTAGATCCGGCCCTTTGCACATGGTGTACCATGACTGAAGGTCCATACTTTAAGGGTGTGCTTCTCATACCATATTTAGAATAAACGAAAAAGGAATAAACATTCCTTCAATCGGCGCTACAACTCGCTGTCGAGTCTTGGCCTCCTGCACCAGCCTCCACCAATTGTTCCGATCCTGTGCTGCTGCCATCAAGCTCCAAAAAAAAATGAATAAACATATTCCCGCAAATGCTTCCTAACAGAAATACAAGCATTGAAAGTTGAACATTTTAGCGATTTACTTTTTCTGTTGGTCTGATTTTGTTTACACTTTCAGTTAGTTTAGTGCAATTTACACTTACCGTCAGTCTAGTACTGTTTACATCTTCTGTCAATTCGGTATTACGTTTTCTTCAAAATTCTGGGTTTATTCGAAGAATATTTCATGTTCAGACATTCATTGCATTTTTGATTATCCTTAGGGATTGAATCTGCTGGATGTAATTTTAACTAAAATTTGTAAATTAAATAAAATCTCTTTCCTTTCTTTTCTAAATTTATTTTTTCATTAATATGTATATATTTACCCTTTAATACTCGTATTTCTGTTAGGAAGTATTTGCGGACATATGTTTATTTGACTTTTTTGCTTTAGATGGCATCAGTATAAGACCCAACTTGATTTTATTCAACTATTCATGTGATAATTATATAGAATCTGTCATTGGTTTATGTAAACGTTTCTACAAGGGGCTATAACCAAAAATTAAAACGGAAAAAAAAAATGGAGTTAATGATGTAACAAAGGCAATTTTTTAGGGTCAAAGAAAAACAAAACTGAACGATCCAATAACACTTATTTGAAAAATTGTTCAAACTACATTTGTGATTGCAGATTTTTTACCTACGTACATTTATAATTTAATAACGAAGTTTATTAAAAATATGCAAAACATACATAAAAATTAATTTATTTTTGTTTTCGCTCAAAATAGCTTCTATTGTCTTTTTGAGTATAATTCATCTAACATTGCATGTTTAGAAGAAATTTTCACAACAAGAAAGGTAAAGTTAAACTGAATTTAAAACGATAATTTCACTTTCTATGTTACGAAAGAGGTTCAGAGAATTAAGGTACTTTTGTACTTCTTTTGGAACAAAATCTTCCCTGAATTTCCATTGCTTTGCAAACCAGGTGTACATTGTTTTTTTCTTATTTAATTATTACCCATTCTTATGGACCTAAACTAAGGGCTCTTTTGCCGACAATCACATTTTATATTTTTTTAAATGATAATTTTTGTTATCGATATATAGAAAGTTTATTCGATATACAGAATATTTTTTTCTAACAAAAATTCAAGGTTTCTAAAAAAAGTTCGATATATAGACATTTTCGATATATATATATATATATATATATATATATATATAATTATTTAAGACAATTTGTTTCCAACAATACTAGTTGTGTTCAGACTGTATATATATATATATATATATATATATATATATATATATATATATATATATATATATATATATATATATATATATACAATATATATATATCAATCAATATAATATAATATATCAATCAATATATATATATATATATATATATATATATATATATATATATATATATATATATATATATATAATTATTTAAGACAATTTGTTTCCAACAATACTAGTTGTGTGGTGTTCAGACTGTATCGTGAGTTTAGAATCTATTGTTAGGAATTATAAAACTTATTTTTTGCTACAGATATTTAGCAAATATTTTAGATATTTGTTAAAACGAGTAATAGTTTCTCTCACGAGAAGTATTACGTACCGGGTATTACCGAGATTAGATAGCTCTTTAAAGCAGCTGTATAGATAAAAGAGTATCAACCGAGGGAGCATGGACTAGTATCGCTTGGACAATTGGAGGGGGGCGGTGATGAAACATGTCGAGAAATGCGAGGAGGTGGGGGGACCTGTTCCGAAAAACAACCAGTTGGTACCTGGCTGTCAGCCTCCAGATTGTTTCAAGGTAAAGCTAGTCACTTTTATAACTTTTACGGTAATGAGGCGTAAGTTAGTCTTAACTTTTTAATCAACATTCAATCGGTCTTCAAAGTTATACTGCAGTAACAGTTGTTATATAGATGAATGCAATACAGGTGCTATTATCATTGGATTGGCATATTCACGCCATAACGTTTAGCACTTTTTTTTAAACAAAAAATATAAAATGGCTTATGATAATGTTATAGTCTTATGCTGTGGAATGAATGTGCATTTATTAGCAGTTATATTTACTGAAATATAATTGATTGATTCGAGATTGATTTTGATGTCATCTTATGGAGATTAGTAAATCTGTGTTCCCAAAAATAGTTACTTTTAAAATTTAATCACTGATGGTTATTTATTTTTAATTAGTTGTTTTGTCTTTTCCAGTCTTTTTAAGAATCATAAGAAAAAAGTCTTCTAACCACAACTCACTGCCTCCTCTAATTAGGAGGTACAAATAATACATAATAATAATAATAAGAATTAATATATAACACTAGTCCCAAATATAATCTTATATACTTGAATTTAATAAAAAAAAAAAGAAGTAAAATATGTTTATCTCAATTTGATATTAATTTTTTTTTTCAACCTCAAAAATTTTCAGTAATATTGAATTTAACTTTCATAATTACTTGTCTTTTTCTTCCCATGCCATTTTTAATATTCATCTTATTTATTTTATTTATATAAATGAATATAGAAATAATTTTCTTGAATTTGCCCTGATTGCCTTATTTAAATTATACCCATGAAAGACTTCTAAGAAGAAAATTCGATAATTTATGGTTATATTGTGACATATTCCTTTCATAGTCACACTGTCCCATCATTGAGTATTTGTTAGAATGGTGCTTGTAGCGCTATTTTTTACATATATTCTAATATTCTCTCACATAGAATATCTGGTAGGATTGTGGAAAGAGTTATACTAATAAATTGAATGTATGTGTGTTTGTTTATGTCTATGTATGTTTATATGTATAAACTGCATACCATGCATAGATTTTATAATGATTTTTATTTATGAACTATTTTTTTCAACTTCCTGCCAGGAAATTTAATGATAAGTTAAAAAAACATCTTGAGAGCCGCCTTGTTTTACAAAGAATTTAGAGAAGTGGGCGTGCTAAGCTCATTCACGGTTCAAATATATATTGTCACCCAATTTCTATTTTTCGGTTTTTTCTTACAGTTAGTTTGGATATCTTTCGCTTATTTATCAAAGTGAAGCAAGAGACACATGAATTTTTAAAGCTTAAGTCATTATTTAATAAGGCTATTTGCAGCATTTCTTTAAAGAGTGTATGAAATCATGACATGCTGTAAACAATAGTTTTCCTTTAACCAAGTTGGTATTTGAGTGTCCAGTACACAAGCATTTAGGTTCACTAGGTTCGATCAACTGAAGATAGGCGATTCTTCATTTAGTATGAAGTCACGAACATTGGCTTGGTAGGTCATGTGTTTCGTCACCTTTAAATACCGCACCTGAAAAAATTTATCTTCCTACCAGGCTGCAATTTTTTGTGTCTGTGTGTGTGTGCATATATAATCGATAAGCAGAAAATTATTTTTTATTATTTTATTTCTTACAATTCATATATATATATATATATATATATATATATATATATATATATATATATATATATATATATATATTTAAATGTAATTATGTATAACCCTATAAATTAGCTTTTATCGACCTTGCCTTTCGTCTATGACTGTGAACCATATGATATTTTTGACAATGGTAAACTCCAAATCTCAAGGCATTTAATATAATTATTTTTAAAATATCTCCATTATATAGTTAAAATTATCTCTATTTAGTAATTATTACAGCCTGTCTTGTTAAGGTATAGGTTGCAGTGCTTTGATTTTCCGGTCATAATTTATTATTTTATCCGATCATAAAAAAACGATATACTTACGTATGTCTATTGCTCAAAGTTCAACCATTGGAACGTTTTAGGAAAAGTGTTTTACACTTTGGAATACCCTCCTCCGGAAACCCTTGGACCTTCTTCCGATGAATTCCGTTTTATCAGTTCATTATTTCTCAACAGATATTGCAGTTTTGACTGATGAGGTGCAGTTTGACGATGAGCCAGAAACGTAACCGAAATACTTATTGAATTGTTATTTTGTGCAGTTTGTTTCTTTCCCTCTCACTTGCCTATGCTTTTTAATGGAAGCCTCTATATAAATATATATGAAACTAATCAGAAGCATATGTGGTACTCAATGAGAAGTTCAGGATGTTCTGAGCCGAAAGTGAGAAAATGATTTCTGAATATTAAAATCACCCTATATCTTATTCAGTTTTTTTTTTAATTTGACAAATTAAAAAAAAAACAACCAATAAGATCAACTTTGTGAGTGCTTTTACCTTTTTAATATTTGATTTACATGCTAACAACAGAAATAGACGATCCAATGGTTTCCTATCCCTTGATTAGATCTCAAAACTCATACCTAAAACGGATTTTATGTTTGAAAAGCCGCCTCCCAAATAATTGACGTTTTGATTTTATTTCATTAAAAATCGCAGGATACGCGGGTTCAATTCTTGACTGACTGGTTCCATTCCTGATACCATACGGATTTTTTCAAATTGAAGCAGGTCGTGAATGGTGTCCCCACTGATAACAGAGTAACTACTTGGATAAAGAAGTCTTTAATTCTGGAATTTTATTTTATTAAAGTTGAATGATCACTACGCTATTACCAATACGTCCATAATCGGAATGTCTGGTCCCTAATTTGCAAGTTGGAATTCATATGGTCCAAATTTACAATTCTTTTTTAGTACTATTTTTACTTCCATTGTAATTGTATTTCTTGAACTCTCTGTACGAAATAATACGATAAATGAATTTTCTCTTAATATTTTTAATATTTTCAATTGTTCTGGAGTTATCAATCGTGTTCTAATGTCAGACACCACGCCCATTGGGAATTGTTTTGATTCTAGTTTACAGTTTTATTTGAGGGTCCTAAAGATATCGAATTAGATTATTTTTGATGACCAGAAACATGTTAAATACAGCATTACGTATCAAAACTATCGATCGATAAATCTTTCTTAATACCTCTTGTACTTAAAAAATATATTAAATAGAATATAATAAAATATAATTTTTCAAAGTGTCAAAATATTAAATAAAATATAAAAGTTTTCGTAGTGATGGTTCACATTTTATCTCTTGTAATTAGTTCCATAAAATATCATACTTCAGTGGGTATATATTTTTTATTTTTTAGCAATTATTAATTAATGACATCAAAGTATTATTTTCACGATAATAATAACGTGATTTGAAATCTAATATTTTTTTGTACACATATTTCTTTTAACCTGATTTTAGCTTAGAACAATCTGCTATTTGCAATTATTAATAATGAATATGTAGTTCTTATTGTAAATATTAATAACTTATGTGTATGCATGTACAATTATAGGGGTAAGCTTCTATGTTAAACAATAGCCTTATTTAATCAATTGCGAGGTCTGAGCTGAGAGTCATCTAGAGTTGCTGACCTATGGAAGTGGATGGGGCAGCGGCTGATTATAGGCTCTAGCAATTGGTCCCCATGGCTTGCTTACATCTCCGACCGGCTCATGGTTCCAGTCTTGATAAACAAACTTTTAATTACAAATCATTTGTCAATGTCGCAATATCTTCAATCTATTAATTCACTGTTCCGATTTAATAAATATTTTTTTAATTATATTGTTATTTGGATGATTTGACAATTACACGCCAAAGTTCAGAACATAAGCTAAGGGAAAATGAAATCACTTATGATATTAACTGTTTAACTTACGATTGGTTTTAAAACCAACGAACTCTTAAAAAAAAAAATAATAATAATAATAAAATAAAAGGAGGAGTAATAAAAATTTGTTAATAAATGAGATGTATATTGTATCTGTTTATATTTGTTGTATATAGATATTATAATATCTTAGTTTATATGTATTACTGTGATGTTGTTGTTGATATAATATGTTATTGCTTCAATATTTAATTTCAGAAAAATATCCTGATTATGGGAGAGCATCTCCGAAACGTTGATATTGCTAGATTTGGAGGTGTGAATTAAAAACAAAATAAACATATTTGGAAAGCCAGAATTGCTCCTCCTTTTATTAATTATTGGACTTCCTAAAATATTTGAATAATAAAACTAAAGAGTTTAGCCTGGTCGGGGATACGTTCATGGGAATTATTATTCTTATGGAGCATATAGCCACGCATCGGAACACACATGCAGACGCATAATTTCTATGACCGCATGATTGCTTCAATATACATCCCAGTTAAACTACACCGTCATATATCGCTGGGAACAACAACTCTTCCGAGTACATGTCGTAAATAATGGTCAGCAATATTGACTGCAGTCCCCGAGCAATTCAATACAGCAATACTCGATTCTATTCGAACGCGATTACGTAGGCACTTTGACCGACTCCAGTGATCTACACGTTTTGCACAGTTCAAAGTCAGTCACTGCCTCTTCTGAGAAAATATTACAAAGCAGCGTTAAGTGTTTTCTCTGTGGTGCCTTCAACCAAAGAAACCATCGATGGTTACAGTTTTGCCCGAACGGATTATTGAAAAATGTTTGGTTGAATTTTGAATGTAGGCGATACATATGAAGCTAAAATGCCAAACTCAATCCTCCGATTTGGTTTTCATCGGATTTTCTGGATTGCTCCTCACGTAACTAACAGAGACAGAATTTAACCAGAGAACACACGAGTATATCTAGAAACAGGAAATGAAATCTAATGAAATCTTGACATAAAGCTGTATCTTCAACGGTTTAATCTCTTATAATGGACTATTCATCGTATCTCACACAAGAAGCTGAACTCATCCTGAACTATATGCGATTTATATATATACTGAACATATCATTGTTCCCATCCTAAACTAACGAATCTGAAAATCAATATTTTTCAGGAGTGCAAAAAACCGTTGTATTCATCTGTGTATAAGCATCTTCGACAATTTTAATTTTTTCTGTTGATGTTGCATTTACCAGCAGAAAAGTGTAAATTGTTGAAGGTGCTAGGAATAAGGGTACACAACGGTTTTTTTGCTCTCCTGAAAACCAAACGAATTTTCATATTTGTTAGTTCAGCATGAGATCAACAATATTTGGCCTAAAAAAAAGTTTACAGACTTTAAAGTAGCCTAATGTAGAAATCGACGTATAAATATAACACTTGAATCTATATGAAATATGTTTTATTCAAACAGAATTTAAAATGCAATTTTAATCAATGAAAGTAATTTTATATAAAGCAATTATCAAGATATTCGAATATTAACTCATAAAAATACTTCTAAATTTAAGTTAAATTTTAATAAGTAAATATTAATATATCAACATATTCTTACCGAGGAGTGAAATTTGTATGCGACATGTTCTATTTCAACATGCATGCCGGTGCCTTTTTTTTTGTTTTGATCAGCACAGAACTTTAGTCGATATAATTTTGGGCAGATTATTGTCATCTGTTTGAACAAAACGCCCACATCAATCCGCCTAGCTTTTTTAGCACATATGATTCTGCTAAAAATATATTTTAACTCCTAGTTTCTTTCGTCATTTACATTCCTGGTTACGCCAACAGATCTACAGATTTTTGGAAGATTTTTTCTCTCTGGCCCAGCCATGGCCAAACCAGCTCATTACTTTTAGGAATTTACCAAGTTGAGTCGTAATTTGATGAAATATGCCAACTTCAGCTGCAAAGTAAGGGGGGATTTTCGTTTAATTTAATATTTAACATAGGACTATTACCGAAACAGAAATACTCCTATTTAATAAGAGAAGATGTCAGAACTACCTGTAATCATCAGTAGTAAGGTGGTGATACTTGATGAGTGGATGAGCTTGATGGTTCTTCAGCATTTCATCATCATCCTACGATTTAAAGTATAGGCAATTATAAAGGAAGATGAGCAGAGATAATGTGAAATTTTATATAGGTGATTCTCATTTCACGGACAAATTTTAGTCCATTACAACTTTTACTGAGTTAGTTAAAAGCGGTTTTCAAGATGGCGAAAATCGCACCTGAAGGAGAAGGTCGAAAACTTGGATTTTTCACAAGAGAGAGACAATACATACAACATACCTGAAAATTAAAATTACTCCATTTTTTGCAAACCAAAATATCTCTACTTGGCTAAAATGCCTATTGCCGAAGATAGGGGGATTACCAATTTCAAGAGGTGTACTTGGCCGAATATGACATGAGTTTCCTCCTAGAGTACTAATTTCCAAGTTAGGAACTTATATATAGTACTCTTTCTCTGTTTTTGACAAAATCGTCGTTTTTTGACCGTGGTTTTCGACCACACCAGTTGACCACTAACATTTAATAATATCTATTACTATTTCAAACCGAAAGAAAACTGCTCTATCTGCAATTTAAATGAGCCTGAGGATCTTTTCCATATTTTCGTCCGGTGCCCGATCTATATGGTACTCCTTTCCGTCATCACTTCCTGTCTCATTCCGTAAATATGAACAAACCAAATTATGCAGAATTATTTAGAATTGGCAATAGCGATCTCCTTATGAACTTGTTTTACTACTATTTTGTGGTACTCATTAGACGCGGAATTTGGTGTTTTTAAATTTAATATACTTTAATTTTTTCGATTGAATGCATCGTTTAGGAATTGTAGGTGAAAAAACAAAGTCCTAACATTTCGAGTTTATTTGGCCGCAATTTTGAAATCCACTCACATTCGTATGGCAAACGTGCATTTTTATCTTGACCCTAATGGATAGATTCTATAAGAAATACTAAAAAGTTTGGTTAAATGGGACTCGTTTTTTGCATCCGGCTCACGGATTATTTATTGTTGTCATTACCGCGGTCTTTATTGTCAGGCTATCTGTTCAAATTATTTCATTCATTATAATTTAAGTTTGACTACTGTATGTTATAAGTAAGTTTGTAGAAACACTATTTTTTAAATTTTAGTTTGGCCGAGTAAAATACGTGAAAATATTATTACCAAGTTGACAAATCGTGTTATTACTTAATAATCGTGAATTATTAGTGCGGTAATGAAGCATTTTTGAATCCCCACTTCCTAAAATTCGTTGATTACTCTCCTGAACTTAATGTATTTCATTCTCATTGCCTGCTTAATCTTTTAGTTGTTTATTTTTTTATACTTATAAAATTTATATAAATTTATTTGAATTGACTGAATATGAAAGTGCATTATATGCTTTACCCTGACTTGTTGGTCAAAATGCCTATAAGGTTGCAAATGTTTTTTTTTCTCTTTTTATTTTAGGCACTTAACAACAATAATATAGTTATAAATAATAATTTTTTTTTTTAATTTTCCTATTTGTGTACTGTTTTAAATAAGTTTTATCCGACTTTTTTTAGAACATTCAGTCAAATGTTCTTTAAAACTATCATAACTTTTAGCGAGTTTCTAATTTTAGTTTTCTTTAATATACCGTTATCTTTGTATACTTTATCTAGTCTTATAAAAAGCTGTGGCTACTTGCAATTTTTTCTAAAGTAATAGTAATTATTTTTACTATTAGTTTTATACAATTTGTAAATAAAAACATTTTGGTTTAAATTATGATTTTCTATGCATAGAGGGTACTAGTTCATACAATTCGTCTTTTGCTCAATTGTTCTTTTTTCCTTACCTCCAGATCTTAATACAAATAATTAAATTCATGCTGGTTGTCACTACCAAGCTGATATCATTACAGAGCTCGCTCGGTCATTGACCAAAATGTTTTTATTTACAAATTGTATAAAACTAATAGTAAAAATAATTACTATTACTTTAGAAAAAATTGCAAGTAGCCACAGCTTTTTATAAGACTAGATAAAGTATACAAAGATAACGGTATATAAAAGAAAACTAAAATTAGAAACTCGCTAAAAGTTATGATAGTTTTAAAGAACATTTGACTGAATGTTCTAAAAAAAGTCGGATAAAACTTATTCGGTCATTATAGCGCTTTTGAACATTTTGAATTCCTGAGGAAAAAAAAAAAAACAGTTTTGATCTTGGCCATTTGTTAGGATTAATAGCTGATCATCAATAGAAGGTATAGGTACTTAGTTTGTTTTTTATTGTATAAATGGAATCATAAAATTATAAAATTTGTATCATGAAAATTGCCCGTATATCGATGATTGATCCAGCAGAACAATTACTCAAATTAAATTAGAGTAGTATTTGGACTTACAAACATTACAAGTTGTAGATTTACGATTGTAGACCGTTGGACAGACCATAACAATTAATCTCAGTGATTTAAACTTAACGATGGAACTGATGAAGAAATTCTTCTGTTGATGTAATCGATGAAAAAATATAGAGCTGACTCAGCTGATAACACACGATTCATGTTTATTTTTGCTGAGTTTATCTTTATTTATTTATCCTATTTCAACATATTATTTTTCCTATTCATTTGGCATTATATATATATATATATATATATATATATATATATATATATATATATATATATATATATATATATATATATATAAAATGCACTAATGCACTATAATGCACAATATATATATATATATATATATATATATATATATATATATATATATATATATATCCAATTACAAATGTACATTATTTTTATTATTTGGCATTCGAAGTCCGAAAAAACAAAAAACGATATAATGATTCTCACTACCAATCGTCGATAATAATTGTTATTACAAGTTATTTACTTTTCGGTTAATGCGCAAAAGCAGTAAACACATCGACAATAGCACTCAAGTAAGCATACCGAAATCTAACAAAATGCTTATAGACCTAAGTTATATGCTTTACAATGAAAATATTGAAGGAAAATTTGTAAACTACATCAGTACTACTTCCAAAATTAAAATTAAATTTGAAGGTACATTAACGTTAAACTAACAATTCTAAAAATGGTCAATGATGAAATATTTAACAGCAAACAGGCAAATATAATGAATATGAAAACGAATAATTATATATAGTCATGTTAAAATAATATGTACAAATACCAAATACAATAATACATTATTAGCCGGATTATTGAAAACATTTTACACTCTAATAAGTATAAACACCTAAGCCGTAGGTTAATAATTACCTTTAACGGGTCGTTGAAATCTGCCTGCGGGGTGCTTTTGACAGTTTGTTTCGTTGCCAGCATAATCTTACAAATCCAGATTATGATTTTTAAATATAATATATAGTTCTCGTAAGAGCGGATTATCTATTGGCATCCTATGGACCGTGGCAGAGACAGGTGGAAACGATGAGTGAGAGCGATGCTATATCTTCATGGTCTATGGTCAACGAAATAAGAGTAAGTATAGGTGTTTGTGCTAATTTAACGGCCAGTTTAATGCTAATGTACTTTTGATTTTTTACGTAGGTATGTAATGAATTACAAATTTTTGACCAGTTAGTAATGCAGTAAGATTGGGCCTAGTAGAGGTCTAGTCATCCTTTTGAGTAGCATATTGAATTAAGAAATATAGGTCGGGTATTGAATTTGCAAGAAACCACATGCAGTTTGACCAATTACTCTTTTTCACTTTTCATCAAAGGTGACCGGATTCTTTTGAATAATAATAACCAGAATGATTTATTTCCATATTATGTGTTGTTTACATTTTTAATTAACTACTGATAACTTTCTACGAGGAAATCGTTGACTTTTTCTAGACAAATGAAAATTTACACCTAAATACATATATGTTCAAGATAAATTGTCCCAAATTTTAAAAACAAAATATCCATCACCAACGCCAATATAAGCTTAACAAATTCTGGAAATTGATGATAAATCGCACTAAAATAAAGTATTTTGTTTTCATTCTAAAATCCTTATAATTAATCCATACGTACTCATACTTATGGCATGTTTTTAGCATTAGTGAATGAGTATGCATTATTTTTTCACATTTTTTATTGCCAATAAAGTGCCAGATCGAAATCAGAAAAATTAAAAATCATTTAAATTATGACTTTGTGTTGATCTACGTTCTTTGTGTCCCTACATGTCCCTTTTAAATTAACAAGAATATGCCAGTTAGCTTGCAGATGAGCGATCAAAACGATATTTAGCACCATGAATCTGCGGACTTGTAAACAAGCTAAATATAATACTATAAAACGTGTTTATAAATATTTCCCGACTCAGCCCAGTGGAGGTATCATTATGGATCGAAAATGATGGAGTAATTTTGATTTTCAGGTATGTTGTATATATTGCCCTTCTCATGCAAAATCCCAGTTTTCAACCTCCCACATTTGCGTTTTCCGCCATCTTGAAAAAACACTAAGAACAAGCACTTTTTTTTTTTTCAGTTTTTCTTCAATTACTCGCTTCCTGGGCATTTTAGGCAAAACGTTTTAATTAGCAGTATTAAATAACATTACATTACCTGCAAGTTTTATATGACACACGTTGGAATATTCGGAAGTGCTACTGAGATACGGGACCGTGAATATCTGCAAACATGTAAAAAAAACAAAAAAAAAACGTAGAAAGGTAGATATGTCAGTGGTTCGACTCAACAACTATTTTTAGTGTAAAATGCATTATGATAAATCTTGTATAGTATTAAATTTCCTACAGAATTCATAAAAAGTATTGGTAGCTACTCTGAACAGACGCTAAGAAATATTGAAATAACAATTTTAGAGAAAATGGACTGGAAAGTAAAAATATCACCCACTATTTAAATTAGTATTTCTGAATATAATATCTGTAATCCATTATCCATGTAATATACGCGTAGTTCTTGAGATTCATGTATATTATTGGGGGGAATATTTTTGTTGTAATTATTGGGTTGTCCGAAAAATAATGCAGGATTTCACGTTTTATTTATATTAACCCTCTATATAACAAACTGTTTACGTTTGAGGGATTATTCTTTTGCATAGGTGTCAACACTTATTAACGCTCTTCCAAACAAAACTGTTTTTATCTTCTGTAGCATATCACTAGTTGTAAATAATTCAGTCTTTACTAAGATGTCAAAGCGTAATTTTCGATAATTTCGTTTTACGTGTTTAAACTCCGTCGGAACGGGGCCCAAACGGCCATAAACAACAATGAATTCTAGAGCAATGGCAGTGTGAGTGAGTTTAAGCACCGTTTAACGATGGCTTAAGACAAAGATGGGCTTGGAAGGACTTCTTCCCTTGATGGCGATATTCTGCGAGCTTTGCGAGTCGAAGAAAATCCCAGAACTACTATTCGAGGACTTGCAGAGAAACTCTCAGTTAGCAAATCGACCATTGCTGAGCATCTCAGCGTAATTGAAAAGGTAAACAAACTTGAAACTTGGGTTCCTCCTTCATTAAAGAAATCGACAGAAAAACCTTAGTTATGGTTATGAAGTTAGCGCTGCACTTCTTTGCCGAAACAATACTCTGCCTCACCTGCCCTACTCTCCAGACCTCTCTCCTACGGACTACCATTTTTTTAGACATCTGGGCCGATTTTTAATAGTTGAAAATTTTATTGATCGAAATTCGTTAGATAATGCATTTTCAGAGTTTGTTAATAATAACGATTCAGCATTCTATTCAGAGGGAATGGGAAAATTACCAACACGTTGGCAGAAATGTATCAAGAGTAATGTAACGTATTTTGATTAATAAAAATAGTTCCGTATCATTTATTTTATTTTAAAACCATAAACCTGCATTAATTTCCGGACAACCCAATTTTTTAATATTTTTTTAATTATGCTAATAAGTTCTGTTTTTTTTTTGTTAAATTTTGTAGATTAAAATTAACAATCTATTTTTTGTTGTATATGCATATAATATAAATAATCAGTTGACGTACGCATGATAGTATAGAAGAATCAATCTAATTAGGGATTGATAAATTATTTGTCACTTCTATAATTTTGTTTCTGTTGAAAACTAATTTCAAATATTATACATTCATCTTAAGTTCTAAAAACACACAAAAATTCAAAAAAACAGTAATTTAAAACACAGTTTGGTATTATTATACATATTTAATTAAATGTAATATAAATTAGTGTTATAAAACATTTATGAATTATAAATTTAATTATGACAAGAGATCAAATACATGTTGGTACTCACCAAGGTTTAAGTAGATTACCTATATCAAACAAAAAATTTATATTATATAAATGTAATTTGGTTTTAACGCATACTATAATTCATAATTTATTTATCACAATTATTACTATTACTATTGACTTGTTGAATTCACAAAGGATGAATAGTATCAATGTACAAAATTTGAAGGTTCCAGACCGTTCCGTTTGAAAGTTAAAGAATTATGACCGGCTTTTGTCATTTTCGTCCCACTGCAGCGGATAAATGCCCTAGGAGCAGATCGGCACGAATGTGAGATAATAAGAGGATGAGATTAATGACAATTGATTAATGATGAGTAATTAATGAGTGAGATTAATAATAAGAGGGTCGTATTAAAGCTAATGTTGTAGATTTGAGTAATGTAAGCAGATATGTTGGCAATGATAGTAGTATCGGCAACGAACCTTCGGATACGCTAAACCTTCATTATTATTGAAAGACTTCACTTTACCTAAGGCATTGCTGAGAATTTTCTTACGATGGTACATTACCTCAGCAGTATTGTTTTTTGCCCTGCCTGTATATGATCAGGAAATCTAGATTCCTCATAATGTAGAGCAACACTTTTCCTTCTCTTAGATGCTACATTTGCTTCAGGTCCTTAAAAATATACTGATGTTTCTACGTCTCTTCTGTTACAACTTGGTGTAATCTTTTATAATTGGAAACTCCTATTTCAATAATAGGAGTCACCTTTTTCATGTTTACAAAACCTAGAAATAGATAATAAAAACTATTTTTATATTTATTACAACTCAATTGAGATATAAAACTAAATTCAAAAAACTTTTTTGTTTCATAATATATCGAATGCATCCTTAGTTTTATGTAAGTTTCGATTTATTTTTTAAATGAATTTCAGCTGGACTTTAAATGGATCTTTTTCTTTAACTGCAGTAGTTACACATCTGTTTTGTCTTGTTTATGCAAAGATTCTATGGTCTCGCCTTCCTATAGAGAGTCTTGTGTTCGAGACTGAATGAATAGAGCTATTATGACTGTAAACAAAAACAATTTTTTCACGGTATACTGCTCAAGAAACACCATTCGAGGTTGGAGCATTGTTCACTATCGAAGCTGTGGGCCTGCACTTTCCATTATTCAGAGCTACTACTAAAGTAAATACTCTCCTAGGATAGTTCGGATTCTGGACAGCAATAACGCTGTAAGAGGGCTACACACGTGGGGACAACGGTTCGGGAAACTAGAGTTCGGTTCGTGGCTCTCTCTATATATACTATTCGAAGAACGGTTCGCCAACAACGGTTCATCCAAAATGCCATACAGACTGCTGCTTAGCAATCTAGTAGGACGGAAGTCAATATAACTGAATTTTTTTTTTTAGGTCAAAATTATTCATAATTAGTTGAAAAAACATTTTAATTCAGAAATGAATTTTGCAGGAAATTAAAATATGAATTTCACAAGATCTTATCCTGGGCACTAAAATATTTTCAGGAAAATGGAAATAAAATAAAAATTAAAACATATAATCACATTAGGCTAACATATATACATTAAAACATATACATATAACATATACATTACAACATTAGGCTAAATATATATATATAGCTAACATCTAGTAGGAGTTACTATGGATTAAATAAGCATTTTAGTTTCAAAGTAATAACTAAGGAAACAAAAGTAACCATGTACAAAACCTTAATAAGATCAATATTAATCTATGGTTCAGAAAGCTGGGTTCTAAACAAGGACGATGAGCAGAGACTGTCGGTAATTAAAAGGAGAATACTACGCCGAATTTACGGACCAATGCACGAAAATGGAATATGGAGAAAAAGGCATAATGTGGATATATACACAATATTTAATGACATCCCAATTGTAAAATTCATCAAGATCATGAGACTGAGATGGGTTGGTCATGTAAAAAGGATGACAGAAGATAGGATGCCAAAAAAAATTTTGGAATATCCTATGATTGGAGAAAGAAAGAAAGGAAGACCGAAGATAAGATTAATGGACCAGGATGCGGTGAGGCTGGGTGCAGAGAGGTGGTGGATAATGGCACGGGACCGAGAACTATGAAGACGATTTTGTCGAAGGCCAGGGCCTGCGAGGGACTGTAGCGCCCAGGATGTACTATATGTATTTATGTTGTTGTTTTCAATGATGAGATCGATTATTAGGTTTTCAAGAGTTCTGATTCCATTTTTTATTCGGATTTTTGAATGAAGATGTTGTAGAAGGGGGAGGGGTTCATTGATTTCATGATCGTTCATTAGGTTTTCGAAGTTGCTGATGTCGAATTTACTATCGAAATTTTGTCCGGCCACGAGCATTTTTACTTAACTATTATTTTTCAATATTCTTCGGTATAGGTATAGTTTATTAGGTTTTAAAGGGTGCTATTTCCGAATTTACTATCGGATTTTCGATCGCGATTGAAGGTGCTGATCATGAAAAAACTACCGATTTTAAAATCGCGTGAACACGTATCGATTTGTTTTAACATATCGGATTTTCTTGATATTGAGGTCCAGGTCCATTATTAGGTTGTTGAAGATGCAGATTATGAAAAAATTGCTGATTTTAAAATCAGGCGCTCACGTATTGATTTTTTTTAATACTTGGAATTTCTTTGATATTGAAGTCCATTATTAGATTATCAAAGGTGCTAATTATGAAAATAATATTTCAATTTCATAATATTTGATTTCAAGATCAAGATATAGATTTATTTTAACATTTCGGTGTATTTACGTACGATAGTCGACATTTGTTGTGGGTTATAACCTACACTATTATTATTACTGCTTTATTTAGATCGAAGCTATCGACTTGCTTAAGAGATAAACAAACCCATAACATTTTTTTTTAGTTGAGGTTGGGGCCTAAATTCGTATAAATACGAATCATTTTATGCTGCCAAGTTATTACCTCAATTGTCGATCGACTGTGTAGTACATAAGTAGCCATTTCGGTAATCCTCGATATTGAGGTTTATTATTAGGTTACCGAAGGTGCTGATTATGAATTTACTATCGGATTTTCGTTCACGCATGAGCATTTCGATTTTCCGTTACTATTGAAGTTTTCGATGATATAGGAATCGTTTATTAGGTTTTCGATTTCATTTTTTAATTGGAGTTTTGATCGAGCAGGTGACTTTAGAATTATCATTATAGTTGACAACTTTTCGGTAAAGGAATCGTTTATTTTGTTTCCAAGGGGGCTATTTTTTAATTTTCTCTCGGATTTTTGATCGCGCATTTAGCTTTTCCTGTTGAAGCTTTCTTTAATATAGGGATCGTTTATTAGGTTTTCGAGCGTTCTTATTCAGTTATTTTAATCGAATTTATATCGAGTATTCACATTTTAAATTACCGTTACAATTGACTTTTTTTTGTGTAGGAATTGTTAATTAGGTTTTCAAGGACGATATACGCAAACAAAAAAAAATCAAATTTAATGGTAATTATCAATGCGTATTCTCGATAAAAAATCAAAATAAAAAAAAAGGAATCTGAACCTTAGAAAAGCTTATGAGCAATTCCTATATCGAAGAAAACTTCAACAGTAATAGTAAATCGAAATGCGCATGTGCGAACAAAAATCCGATAGTTAATTCGAAGATATAGTCCTTAAAAAGTTAATAAACGATAAATATACCGAAAAATTTCATCTGTGATAGTAATTCGAAAAGCGCATGCTCGATAAAAGATCTAATTCAAAGTAAAGAATCAGAATCCTCGAAAACCTGATAAACGATCGCCGTATCATAGAAAATCTCAATAGTAACAGAAAAGCGAAATGCGGATGCGCGATGGAAAATCTGATAGTTAATTAACGGAAATAGCGTCCTTGAAAACCTAATATACATCACTTAAGCCGAAAAAGTGTTAACTGTAGTGGTAATTCGAAATGCCCATGCTCGATCAAAACCCATTTCTAAGAATAATATACCGAAATTATTTCAAAAGTAATTTTTGAAATTAAAATAAGTATTTTTAAATAATAAAAAAAATCATAGGATGTTCCAAAACTTTTTTGGGCATTCTATCTTCTGTCATCCTTTTTACATGACCAACCCATCTCAGTCTCATGATCTTGATGAATTTTACGATTGGGATGTCATTAAATATTGTGTATATATCCACATTATGCCTTTTTCTCCATATTCCATTTTCGTGAATTGGCCCGTAAATTCGGCGAAGTATCCTCCTTTTAAACACCGACAGTCTCTGCTCATCGTCCTTCTTTTGAACCCAGCTTTCTGAACCATAGGTTAATATTGATCTTATTAAGGTTTTGTACAGGGTTACTTTTGTTTCCTTAGTTATTAGTTTGAATCTAAAATGCTTATTTAATCCATAGTAACTCCTATTAGCTGACAAAATTCTTTTTTCGATTTCTTTGGAAGTGCTATTTTCGGAGTCAACGTACGCTTCCAGATATACAAATCTATTAACTTTTTTGGATTTATAATTATTTATCTGAAAGTATGTTGTATTGTCGTTATTATTTGTAGTCATATACTTTGTCTTATTTTCATTAATCGACAATCCCATTCGTTTAGCACATGCCTTGATGGTTGTGAATGCTTCTTTTAATCCATTTTTCGTTCTACTTATGACATCAATATCGTCAGCGTATGCTAGGAGCTGGGTTTCTTTATTAAGGATATGCCCTCTGGTCTGTATCTTGGAATCTCGTATGACCTTCTCAAGTGCGATGTTAAAAAGAAGACATGCTAAGGCATCCCCTTGTTTGAGACCATTAAGTGTATTGATTGGGGTTGAAAGGTGTGGTTGCAATCTTATCTGGCATTTCGATTTGGTCATACACATTTTAATGAGCTGGACAAGTTTTGATGGTATATTCAATTCTCTTATTGCTTGGTTGAGCATCTTTCTGTTAATAGTATCATTGGCAGCTTGGAAGTCCACAAATAAATGATGCGTCGTTACTTCATATTCTAGTGTCTTTTCCATTATCTGTTTAAGAGTGAAAATCTGATCAGTTGTCGATTCGCCCCTAGTAAATCCACAAGTTCTTTTTTATTGTTCATTATTTTAAATTCATAAATATAGGAAATTTGTACAAGGGGATATAGTACATCAAAGGTTATATCTCAGCTCTTCATACACGCTTTTCTGCAAAAATGGGACAGGTCATACCTCGGAGAATCAGGCTACTTAACTTCATCAGCCGGTAGACTGTATCGATCACCAGCAGATCTAAAGAGAATGTTTCAACGTAGCAGCAGATACTTTATCACGAGTTGATAAAGCTAGCTGACATTTTTGCAGCGTTAGCTGGCATTAAGGATCTGAAAGAGAACCCGAGACGCACATTTATGACGCTCTGAAGTCCCTGTTTTGGAAGACATCGACCTGCAAGTCGACCTTACCTTCCAGAGAACATTGGAATGCCGATTATTACCCTGAAAAATGGTTTTGTCGAATGAGAACACCACAGTTTGATTGCAAATAGGACCATGGTCTAATGGTCCAGTCAAATTAGGTTTTTTTGCTGCTATAAATCATGTAGCTCTGAAAGTTTCAGGAATGTGTAGCGGAAGGTCTCTGAACGACACCTGAGAAATTCCCATCGATTTCAATATCGACGGGGACGGAAGAGAGGCTCAAAGGTCTTTTTTTTTCAGTTGTTGGCACATATCTTGAAAATTGAGCGCCGCACAGAAACTTTTATAGTTTACAAAATTATAGCTTATTAAATTTCCTACAAAATGCTTTATTAACATTACTGTCTCCGAGATATGAGCCGGCATAAATGGAAAATATTCAGAAAAATATATAACGCCTCACGTTTTTATTCAGATATGTCCTTCCAACTCTTTTTCTAGCATTTTACGGAAAACTTGTGAGAAAGAATTTGTATAACATCAAATTTCCTTAAAGAATATATATATATATATATATATATATATATAAGTTATAGTCTGGAGCATATCACTATTGTACTTAATACCCAAATCTACTATGTAAACAATGACAAATGTATATAAGGAGGATTATTAAGAGGAATAAAGCAGTATCGATTGAGTCTCTGTGCGTGTTCTTTCTATAACCTTTTACTTTTTTTTATCAGTTTTAACTCGTGGTCACATAACTGGTGCCGAAACCCGGGACGAAGTACGATCTGAGCTTAACCATTCTGAAACCCATTTTATTTTTTTTTTCGGAGTTTTCAGTTTCGAGACCGGACGACGTGATCAGGAAAGGAAGATAGAAAGATGGCAACCAATGAAATACTGAGACCACCAGTATTAAATATACAGAATAATATCCCACCAATGGCGGAGATCCCACCTCTACCAGAGACCACCCTGGCGGCAGCACATGCGAATGCATTGGAATGGCTGAAAATCAAAACAGCGACATCACAGGACCTGAGGAAGGCGGTATCGGACCTGGAGAGATTCACCGGAGAAACAGGTGAGTTGAACCATTTTTTAAAAGGAGGCGACCGCCTAATAACAAGGATAGAGGCAAAGGCGTCGGAGAATCTGTTGGGCCGAGAGGATGCGGAGGCATTGAAGGCAGCCCTAATATGCAGAATAAAAAGAAGCATATTAAATCAAATTCAAGCGGATGAGGAAACGCCATGGGTAGTTGTAAAAGAGAGACTAAAGAAGGCGTTCGGAGGAGGCCGATGGACACCGGAAGAAGACATATTCCAGATGTTCCGTGAAGTCAGACAGCCACGACAGTCGAGCGGGCAATACGCAGGGACGCTTCTAGCTCGGTATAATAGAATCACAGAGAAAATGAGGGAGACGTGGAGTGTGGAAGAAGTAGAAGCCAGAATGGTCTTCCTGTCAACAATCCTCAAGATACAACTGGCTAAGGAAACAGGAAAGAAAGAAAGCCTGCCGAGAGAACGGACCTTTGTTGAATGCGCGCAGGAAATGGTGGATGCGAGCGCGAGAGACGAGGAAGCCCGAATGGAAGTCGAAGAGACCGGGTGGACCAAGATGATATATAGACGCCCCAGGATTACACAAACTACCTGGAAAAAGAGAGAGTTCGGAGATAGCAGAAGAGAGAGGGGCACACTGGGAGAGAGAAGACCACCAGGACCATCAAGGCCAAGGAACAACGGCAGGAAGGAAGACCGTAAGTGTCACGGCTGCGGGAGAACTGGACATTTGGTAGCCCACGCACCAGATGCTTTGAGTGCGGGACGGAAGGGCACATCGCTAGGCAGTGCCCCTACATCTACAGAAGGAGAGAGACAGCACAGCCGGAACCAATGGAGATAAACGCCCAAAGGGTTCGGAGAAGAAACGACTCACGGAGACCGAGCGGATCATCAGCGGAATCAACGGAAACATCCGGGAATTCAGAATCAGAAGAGGAAGTAGAGGACCAGGTCAATGAAAGCGGACACAGGAGCGGAAGGAGCAATTGGAGGCGAATATCGGGAGGAAAGAAGCACCGAGAGGAAGTCTGAGGAGAGTGGCGGCAGAGAGGCGACCGCAGGTTAGTAAGTTATAACGTGAGAGGGAAACACAGCGGTCTGCCTATAATTAAAGTGGAAGGCGGAGTGAGATGTCTGGTTGACACTGGGAGTTCTAACACCATCCTGTGTCGAGAAGCGCTGGAAAAGCTGAGTGCTGGAGGGAGGACACTCCAGATCCAGGTATGTTGCTGCAAATTAATCACCCTGGGTGGCCCATGTGAAGTAGAGGGGGAGGCAGAGATAGGGCTAGATAGATGGGGAGCTATGGGGTCTAATTTAAAAGTACATATCGTGGGGGGTATGCCCCGGGATTACCAGGTTATTATAGGGTGCGATCTGCTAGGGAAAGTAGGCGCGAGGATTAGACATAGCGGTGGGAAATGGAACATAAAGATAGGGGGGGAGAAGTTCAAATGTCAAACTCTCGTAAGGGACCAAAAAGCGCGAATAGGCGCGATCAATAGAACGGAAGATTGGAGACAGACATTAAGAACGGAATACGGGGATGTCTTCTTCGAAGAAGGCGACGTATTGGGAGCGACGGGAAAGACAGTACATGAAATCCCGCTAAAACAAGAGAGAGTGACTTACGTCAAGGAGCGGAGATACCCGCAAGCGTTACGTCACCACATCCGGGAAGAGATAGAGAATTTAAAGAAACAGGGGATAATCATAGATAGTACATCTCCCTACAACAGTCCTTTGTGGGCAGTGAGGAAAAAGAGCGCGCCGGGCGAGGAAAAATACAGGGTAGTAATAGATTACCGGAAACTGAATGAGAACACGATCGATGAAAAATATCCGATTCCCCGATTCGAGGACATTTTAGACAGGCTGAGCGGGGCAACGATATTTAGCACATTGGACTTAAAGGCAGGGTACCATCAAATAAAAATGCATCCGAAAGATCAACCCAAGACGGCATTCACGTTCGAAGGAGGACACTATGAGTTCACGAGGATGCCGTTTGGATTAAAAAACGCTCCCATCACGTTCCAGCGCCTCATGGATGAGTTCTTAAGGGGTATAGATGAATCCGTATGCCAAATCTATATGGACGATCTTTTAGTTTTTAGTAAAACCGAGAATGAGCACGTGAAACATTTAAAGAGCGTTCTTCACAGGATGCGACAATTTGGACTAAAACTATCCAAGGACAAGTCATTATTGGGCCAGGGACAAATAAATTTTCTAGGGCACACTATTTCGAAAGAAGGAGTTAGACCCGATGCGAACAAAGTTGAGGCCATACGGAAGATAGCGGTGCCCAGAGATGTAAAAGGTATTAGGAGGCTATTGGGGACGCTGAATTATTACAGGCGGTTCGTGCCGGAAATGGCTGAGTATTTAGTACCTCTCAATAATCTACTAAAGAAAGGGCGGAAAATAATAGTTACTGCAGCAGTAGAAGATAACATCCGGAAATGCATGGAGAGGTTACAGATGGAGCCGGTACTCGCGTTCCCGGATTTCGAAAAACTGTTCACAATCACGACGGATGCGAGCGAGTACGCGCTGGGGGCGGTGTTATCCCAAGACGGAGACGGGGGGGAACGGCCCGTAGCTTACGCGAGCAGGCGCCTCACGGAAACAGAAACTAGGTACAGCGCCCTCGAGAGAGAACTATTGGGAATTGTGTGGGCCATTGACCACTTCAGGCCCTACGTGTTCGGGAGAAAGTTCCGAGTACATACGGATCATAGACCCCTACAATGAGTTGGGAAGCTAAAAGAATCCTCCGCGAGGGTTACTCGGTGGAAAGAATTCCTAAGCCAATACAACATGGACATAGTATACAAGCCGGGCAAAGAGAATGTGGTAGCGGATTGGTTATCCCGCGCGATAACGGTAAACGTAATAGAGGAAGACGAAGGGGAACCATCCAGGAACGTGAGGCAATTTCTGCGAGAGTGGACACCAGAAGGGGAGGGAGAGCATGGCACGACAGACGGAGGACAGGAACTTTCAGAGGATGAGAACCCGAATGACGAAAGACCGACAGATATGGAAGAATTAGAGGAGATCGTCAATGACAAGCATCGACAAATTATCTGGAAAACTAGGACCTCCGGGTTGATGAAAATTGAATATACGCGGTACGGGAATAGTCGGATCACGATCATCTGGTCGCAGCCGGGAGCTAGAGACGACCAAATCTGCAGAGCGCTGAAGGATGCATCCAAACCTGGAAGAACCCATCACCTCTATGTCGGGAACACCACCATTTGGGAGAAAATTAAACGCATATGGCGATCCGAGAGAATAGGGGTTGATAGAACATTTGTCAGATGTAAATTGATGGTCCAGACACTTAGAGATGCCGAACAACAGAGAGAGGTAACGCTCGCATACCATCAGGGCAAAACAAACCACCGCGGGGTGCAAGAAACATTGCAAGCGTTGCGAAGACGGTATTTTTGGTGGGGCATGAAAAAAACGATCGACGAGACCATAAGGGGTTGTGAAGTCTGTCTTAGCACAAAATATGATAGACGAGCACCAAGGGGGAGGCAAGAGGAGACACCCACCGCTAATGCACCGCTGAGCGATCTCAAGATTGATACCTTCACGTGGAGGGGATATAAATGGGTCACCATGATCGATCTTTTTAGCAAAACAGCCATGGCATATCAGATTCGGGAACGTTCGTCAGAAGCAGTGTTAGGGGCCCTAAATATGTGGTTCCAATTCTATGGAGTTCCCGATCGGATCTCGTCCGATGGAGGAAGAGAGTTCGATAACGCCAGCATCAGATCGGAGATGAAACTTCTGGACGTGGTGTGGCATCTCAACACCCCCGGTCATCCCAAGAGTAGAGGAAGTATCGAACGGTTGCACAGCACGTTGAGCGACCACCTGAGGGTGTACCAAACGGATAAGGGGCTGGAACCAGACGTGGCGATGGCGAAAGCTATAGTGGCATACAACCATTCCATTCACACAGCAACAGGTTTTTCGCCATTCGAAATACTTTTCGGATTCCGCGGTCATCGGCGGGACTATCGGGGCACGACAGCGGACGAGGAGGAGGTAGTCAATAATACTATTGAGAGGGAGAAATTGTGGGTAAAAGTCCGGGAGAAGATAGAGAAAGAGAAAAGCAAAAGGGTTGCACGAGGCAATCTCAACCTCAGGGACATGATGGGAGAGGTGAAAATTGGGACGATAGTGTACAGAAAGTTAGGCACTAATCGAGGTAAGGAGTTACTGCGTTACGAGGGGCCATTCAGGGTGGTGGTAATTAGAGAGCACAACATTGTCACCATTGAGAGTGTTAAGAAACCCACCAAACGTAGGACAGTTCACATCGAGCAATTAAAGGTCCCAATGATAGCAACACCGTAGGAAGCTGGAGTACCCTCGTCGCAGGCACACAAACAAATGTGTACATAATAAAAATTTTATTTTTTTGATACATTTTCTTTTTCTCTTAATGTTGCTTTGTGAAACCAAGTGCGCGAGAGTGTGGCAAGTGTGTTAAATGGCTATATGGCCACAAAGGTTTCGTTTACGTTTCTTTTTAGGTAGATAACTGTAAGAAAGTTTTTTTTTGTTGTTTTTGTGTATTGTTCTGTGTTTTTTTTAGTAGTAAGATGTCAGTAGACTAGAAAAATTTGTGATCTAATCTTTTTTATATATACATATAAGGTATATTTTATCAAATGTATATTTTCTTTTGATGTAATGTTAGGGTAAGCAGAAAAATTGTTTTATTTGATTTTATTTTTATTTTTTGAAAGAAGTTTACGAGGAATTTACGTAAACTGGTGGGGGGGAGTTACTCTGTGCGTGTTCTTTCTATAACCTTTTACTTTTTTTTATCAGTTTTAACTCGTGGTCACATAACTTATATATATATATATATATATATATATATATATATATATATATATATATATATATTCTTTTGCTTATTTATCTTAAAGTAGTCGAAATTTAAAGCGCCATGAATTTTCGGGGTCGATTTTAAGATTCTGCTAGTAAACTACTCATCATTTTATTTCCGTTTTTAAGGGCTTAAAACTATTTATCACGTTATTCATTGTTTTCGTAAACATAAATGGTATTTATTACCATTATAACTAACAAAATATGTATATAAAAAAGCAGAAATATATATTATTGTATGTATATGCATGTATGTATGAAATGTGTACTTTTTTCTACAAGAGGTGCAATGTGGGTAATAAGTTAGTATCAAACTCTGTTTGAAAAAGCAGGTAAAATGGGTCATGTGGAAATCAAGGATACCAATACCGGATATCAAGCGGTATCCATTTTGAATGCATGTTGGAACCTATATGCCAAGATACAAGAAGATATATATTTAAAAAAGTGACCATCTAGGAATGAGAGGTAGGGAGGAATAAGTAATTACCCAAAAATATTTTATATCACAATTGTTTTTATTAACTAAATATTTTAAGCAGCTAACAATGCATAAATAAAAAATCTGGTGCGGTGCGCGCATCACACAACTTTCCCTTACCATCCTATAATAATTATCTTTTGAATACAATTTTAAAGAGTTCACATAAACACTGCTTCTAATAAACTCAGCGGCATACACATCTTTTCCCACATAAGTACAATAAAAAATAAAGAGTTCACATAAACAATACTTGAAATAAACTCAGCAGCATTCAATTCTTCTCCCACTTAAGTATAATAAAATAGTTTTAAAAACAATTTTAGTACAATTCTGTACACTACCTCTATATTTTAACTTTGTCAAGTTGCAAATATATTTTAAAAGTTGCTGGTTTAGTTTCTATGGAAACATTTTCTTTCCATTAAATAATGTGAGAGTAGAAATTATTAAGTTAATTTCCGTTTTTGTATTCTTAAATTACTTTGTTACAGAGCGAATTGTTTACAACAGATTGGCGGATTGGTGGGATGAGGTTCAGTCGCATCTATCTCTTTTCGGATGTGCTCGGTTATCCATCTATTTTATGCTCCTCATAAAATGCACTGTATCTTTGCTAATACTGGTCCGATTTTGATGATTTTTTTTTTTAGATAATTTAATTATCTTTCATATAAGTCTAAAGATGATGTACCATAAATTGCACGCTTTTGAAGTTATGCGTAAATAAAATATTCTTTTCATCATAACTTTTTTCCCTGCAATTCCTCGGTGATTTACTTCATAAATGAAAAGTTAAAGGTCTTTATGAAGAATAATTTAGGCAAGTTTAATCAAAATCGTTAGAGCCGTTTTCGAGAAAATTGTAAAAATGTGTAATATCCATAATATAATAGCTATTTCCGGTTAGTCCGATGCGCTGTATCTTTGCTATTATTGGTCCGATTTTGATGATTCTTTTATTGTTTTTTAGATAATTTAATTATCTTTCATACAACTCTAAAGATGATTTACCATAAATTGCACGCTTTTGAAGTTATGCGTAAATAAAATATTCTTTTCATCATAACTTTTTTTCCTGCAATTCCTCGGTGATGTACCATATATATGAAAAGTTAAAGGTCTTTATGAAGAATAATTTAGGCAAGTTTAATCAAAATCGTTAGAGCCGTTTTCGAGAAAATTGTGAAAATGTGTAAAATCGATTATATAAAGTGGCACTTCCGGTTAGTCGATTTTGACGAAAATGTTGCTGTAACATCACATGCATGTGCTAACCTTAAATATGTAATTTCAGTATCGTACAGCTTTCCGTTTTTGAGCTAGACTGATCACATACACACAGACCATTTTGCGAGACTTGGTCATTTGGACTCAGGGGACCTTAAAACATGTATTTCCGTTGAAAACTCGAATTCGAAAATTTTCACGATCGCAATACTTCCCCTTACTATTTACTTCGTATATAGGTAAGGGAAAGTAATAATAGTTCTACACAGCCTAATTTCCGTTTACCTTTACATCCTGTAAAATATTTAAAGCTTTTCGTACACCTCACCATCAAACTCTTCCAATTCCTCTTGAACGGGAGCACTGTTAGTGCAAGCATTGGCAATTGCCACAGACAGGCGAGCAGTGGATCCAAATCTCCTACCGCAGCCTGTGGTGCAAAGAAAAAATATGGAGTTAAGCACGCAATCAGTTGCAATACAGGCCTTGGTCTTAATAGGAGTCAGATATCCCCCATTTTCTCTTGTCCAACCCCAACATTCAGGTTCGAGAGATCCATTTCCAAAGCACTGTTGACCCTGTAGAAAAACTCTACACGAGTGATGTTGAACAGCATCTTTTGCTGGTGACAATAGAGACATGTTTGTTTTTATCTTGGCTAACGATTTGACGAAGCACATGCACCTGTGAATAGAACAAACTAGAATATAATTTAATATTTCTTTGTAAAACAGCATGCTTCAACGAAGTTTGTTCATGCAAAATATAATGAAATTTACCGATGATGATTGAGGTCATTCTCGTGGGGTGGGGCCTGATGCATTAGTTAGAACATTTGTTCCCTAGCTTCAGCGATGTCTCCTGGCGTGGATGTGGAGTCGTAAAACACTTAAACAATGTTTTTGGTTTCATTAGGATACCGCTGAAAACATTGGGCTATAGCAGCTTTGCTTTCTCCATAAATCGGAAATAGTATGAAAGGGAATGATGCGTGCCCTGGTAAAGTAATAGCACAATCATGGGGTTACGAAAAAATAAAAAGCTAAAAAATAAATAAATTTATATGTAATAAGCGCATATCGATGAGAGTGAAAAATGATATGGTTGAATGATTCGATAGTGAATAGACTTTGGTCGTAAGGAGAAACAATTTATCTTCCAATAGGAATGCTCTCATTGGAACATGAATCATAAGTCGGGAAACAAGAAATTTACTAATTTGGTCTCGTATTTATTACTTTATTATGCCCCTTAACAACTTGAAATATATACTGTAGTGTTAAGTCAAATGGTATAAAAAGGAATTGTGAATTAAGAGTATTAGAATATGAGTCAAAATAGTACAATAAAATAATGGATGGAATAGGTATATATTATTCGGGTGTTAAATTAATAAAATAAATGAAAATAAAATATTAAGTTTAGTTTTACTTTCACTTACCTATATACAGTGAGGGGAAGTATTGCGATCGTGAAAAATGTGTGTTCACCAGAAATACACGTTTTAAGTTCAGTTGAGTCCAAATAACCAAATCTCACAGCATGGTGTTGTTTTTCTTATGGGTAGGGTAAAATCTTTATTGAGACGAAGTGTGACTAAAAGTCCACAACAGTGTGAGATTCCTGCTCACTAAAAAACAACCCCCTATTCATCTTTATCATCCTGCAGAAGTGCTATCATCCACTGATAGCACCTTTAACCTTTTCCATTTCAGTTGTAACTTTTTCCTTTTCCATTGTAACCCAACCGGACATGAATGTATAATTTACTAGGTTTTCAAGGCTGCTATTTCCGAATTTACTTTCCGAATTTATTTTCCGTTGGTGTTGAATTTTTCTATGATACAGGAATAGTTCGTTAAGTCAAGGTTCTGATACCATATTTTAATTGGATTTTCGATCACGCATGCGCATTTCGCTTATCCGCTTCTGTTGAAGTTCTCTATGACAGGATCGTTTATTAGGTTTCGGGGAGTTCTGATTCCCTTTTTTGGATTTGATTTTCGATCTAGCATGCGCATTTCGCTTTTCCGTTACTGTTGAAGTTTTCTATAAAACAGGGATTGTTTATAGGTTTTCGAGGATTCTGATTCCATTTTATGAATTTTATTTTCGATCGTGCATGCGCATTTTGTTTTTCCGTTACTGTTGAAGTTTTCTATGATATAGGAATCGTTTATTAGGTTATCGAGTGTCCTGATTCAATTTTTTGAATTGTACTTTTGATTGCGCAAGCGCTTTTGCATTTCCGTTACTGTTGAAGGTTTCTGTGATACAGGGATAGTTCATTAGGTTTTCAGGGGTTCTGACTTAACAAACCATCCCTGTATCAGTGAAACCTTCAACAGTAACGGAAATGCAAAAGCGCGTGCGGAATCAAAAGGTCAATTCAAAAAATCGAATCATAGCACTCGATAATCTAATAAACGATTCTTATATAATAGAAAACTTCAACCCTATAGATCCCTATTATAGAAAACTTGAACATTAACGTCAAGCCTCACAGTGTTCATATCGCGGATTTTCATCTTTGATGTGCGGCGGCGTGCTTTGAAGTGTGTGAACAATAGTGCCGCTTCCACGAAAATGTCGAGCGAGAGGTTTACGCTAGAAAGTGTCTTATGTATTATACATAAAATTGGTGATATCAGAACATTGCGAAAATACCTGAAAGATAAACTTTGTTCAGCAATAGAAAATATCAAGGAATATTTGAGTAACCAATCAATTTCTTTTACTATATCAAACACAAACCAATCAATACAATCTTACCAGCAAGCAACGTATTCAGAGATAGCTAAAAAAGCGTATCCGAAAAAAACTACCAAAGCTTATAATTTTATCATAAACAGTGAAACTAACAAATGTTCCAAAGAAATAAAAAAAAAAAATAAAGAAAATAATAAACCCTTAATGAAACACGCAGCAACGCATTATTTATTCAGACCAATACAGAGCACAAAAAAGAGGCTATAATACAAAAGCTAAAAACAGAACAAGATTTTGAAATAAAAGAAATTAAAAAGAAAGAAACTCGCTTAATAATATAAGACATAGATGAGGTTATAGACAAACATACTCTTGTCGATAGCCTGGTCCAACAAAATAAACATCTAAAGCTAGATCCTATTAAAATAAGACCAGTAATCATATTGCAACGCAAAGACAACAGCCGCAGACACGCAGTAATTGAAACCGATGGGAACATCTTGAATACTCTGCTTCAAAACAAACTGGTACTGGGATATGGAAAACAGTGGGCTGAAGAATACTTCAGGGTGAGAAGATGTAGGAATTGCAGTAAATTCCACCAATCCAAATAGATCCAATGTAGAAGCCCTATCAGATGCTCTCGCTGCTCAGGGGAACACAGCCGATCCGCCTGCAAGTTAGACCGAATCCAGTGTCCCAACTGTAGGTTGCACAACCAGCACCGACATAACCAGCTAAGGACATACCATTAAGCTTCTGATAGTCAATGTCCGACATTGACTAACTTATTACAATTACCTTAAATCATAAAAATGGCGTTTAGACTGAAACTACTACAACTTAATTGTCATCATAGCAAAACAAACAAAGACTATTTAAATAATTATATTTATAATAACCATATAGATATATCTTTATTACAAGAAATGTACTTAAGGAACGAGAAAATTATAGGGTACAGAATATTTTATAATACACTATAGAATATTTTATCCATGTGATGCAAAAGCTGCTCATAATAAATAACGTCAATATTGATGCGATCTTACTATCCCAATTTACTGATGCCAATACACACATATTACATGGCTGACATGGAATAGTTCTAGGTTTAGATTCGAATAGTCGATCATCCTTATGGTATGACATAAAACTAGAGGTAGAAAATTGGAAAAATTTATGTTGGCAGAAAATTTAATTCTTTTTAATAAACCATCTAGCTTAACCAAATTCAACGGAGAACGGAGAAAAAATAATGTAGACTTGACTATTAGTTATGCAATAAGATCTAAACTTATAAAAAACTGGAAAACTAACAATGATTCGAATTTCTCGGATCACATAACATTGACTTATGACTTAGATCTTATATAGGATTTCCAAGTCAATTGTAACCTTTTCCATTTCAATTGCAACTCTTTCCAAATCAATTGTCACCTTTTCCATTTCAAATGTAACCTTTTCCATTTCAATTGCAACCCTTTCCAAATCAATTGTCACCTTTTCCAATTCAATTGTAACCTTTTCCATTTCAATTGTAACTTTTTCCATTTCAAATGTAACCCAACCGAACCTGAATGAATCAATATTATTTATTTTACTATTGAAAAATAATTATTTTAATTATAATAATATAATTAATTAATTATATAATAATATAATATAATTTAATTAGTAATAATTAAGTAGAAATGCTTGTGGCCGAACAAAATTAAGTAATTAAGGTAGTAACTTTGACATTAACAAACCTAATGAACGATCACCAAATAGATAAAATCCATCCTTCCCCCCACTATGTAATTAAACAGTAATAAATATTTAGAAATAAATAAACAACAATGTTATTTAAACTACTGAAATTAGCACTTAATATCAATTATATAATAAACGAAAAAAATGTCGGGAGAATATTCCGAAGTTATTTCAAAAGTCATTATTGTAATTAAAATAATTATTTTTCAATAATAAACTAAACAATATTGAAATAAATCATGTCCAGTTGGGTTAGAATTGAAATGGAAAAAGTTACAATTGAAATGGAAAAGGTTACAATTGAATTGGAAAAGGTGACAATTGATTTGGAAAGGGTTGCAATTGAAATGGAAAAAATAACAATTGAAATCGAAAAGGTTACAATTGACGTGAAAATGCTATAACTACGAATACAACTATTGCATCATTCAATACTTATAATCATAAATATATTACTAAAGCAGCAGACTGGGAGAAATTTACGGAAAACCTAATGAACAGTTACATAAGCAATTTAAAATTACAGAAAATAATCTAACCCTTGCAGACCTGGAAAAGAAAATTATTAATTCATTATTTAAACTAAACTTTGAAATATTCATGAAACTTTTTAATAAAGCGGTTAAAAAAGCATGCAATATGACGTTTAAAATTTCTAACGAATATGTTAAAAATATTAAACCAAAAAAGAACGTCCACTGGTGGAACAAAGAACTGAACGACTTCTGTAAAAAAACAAATAGGCTAAGGAAAATTTATAAAAATACTAAACATGATCAGGATTTACGCACTAAAAGAAGAGAAGAATATGTAATTGAGAACCATAAATATTAAACGATGATCAACAAGACTAAAATCGAATCATGGAAAAATTATTGTTCAAGATTGACAAAAGAAGATATCTGGAGTTGGCCTTAAAATAGCGAAAAAAATTGAACTAGGAACTACACTTAAAACTATCCTTGCAGAACACAAGACATACACCACGGATTTTCGAGAAACTCTGGAATATATGAGCTCACTTATCCCCGATGATGTTGAAGAAGAAGAAACGGATCAACAACGTACTTTGCGTTCAGAAACAGACATATTGCCAAATACAAAAATCCGTTGAACGAAGAGGAAATCTTGGATTGCATTTGGATACTTAATCCTAAAAAAATCACCTGGACATGATAAAATCTCGACAGATATTTTACAGCATATTACATCAATCATTCCTGAAATAATCTGCCAACTTTACAAGAATGTCTGGGACAGGAAATACATTCCACTGGACTGGAGAAAGGGGATCCTTTATGTGATTCAAAAACCTGGAAAGTATAAATATAGATCTATAACAGTTCTATCTGCTATGGGGAAGGTAATGAATAAACTAATTAACAAACGGCTATTGCATCACTTAATAAATCATAAATTTCTACATGACGACCAGTTCAGTTTTAGGCCAAGGCAAGGGACTGTGGACGCTCTCTATAAAGTTGTAAATATCATACATACAAATCTTAATTCTGAACAAAATACTTTGGTGCTAAACAGGGATATAAAAGGGGCGTTCGATAACAGCTGGTGGCCAGTAATTCTTCAAAATCTCAAAGCATATAATTGTCCAAAAAATATCTACTCAATAATCAACAACTATTTTAAAGACAGAGAAATTTTTATAAAATCAAATAATTATATAGCTTAAAAAAAATATCAGTAGGCACTCCTCAAGGATCACCACTGTCACCTACATTGTGGAACGTTCTATTCAATAAGATTTTTGAGATTGAACACCCAGATAATATATAAATTGTAGCATTCGCAGATGATTCTTTAATTATCGTATCTTGCAAACATTTTGATATTCTCCAAACTTTAACAAATTTCATAATTTCTAAATTACAAATTTGGGCGGCTAATAATAAATTGAAATTTTGTCCTGATAAACGCAAATATTTGATTTGTTTGAAAAGGGATAATCCCTCAATTAGAAATTAAAATTAAGGACACAGTAGTGTAAAATACGGACATACTCAGATTTGTAGGACTTTTGATAGACTGAAAATTAAACTGGAAATACTACACAGACGTACTAGCAACGAAAATAACAAGACTAATAAACTTCTTAGATCATTCGGCAATACTCTCTTGGGGCCTAAATTTCACAATAATATAAATCATGTATAAAGGGGCAATACTGCCAAAGCTGCTTTATGTCGTTCCGGCTTGGGGAGAGGGAGCTTTAAAAGGAGAAAATTTAGCTAAGCTACAGAGAGTCCAGAGATTGATTGGTATGAAAATTTGCAGGGCTTATAAAACTCTCTCTTTAGACGCAACGTGTATAATAGCTAGAATTCTACCCATCGAATTACAAATCGAAAAACAAATAAATTTATTTTAGGTAAAAAAGCACAAAAATGTTTACTTTACTTTTCAAATCAATAAAATAGAAAAAGAAACATCACCTCAGCATTGGATGCATCCATACCACCATTACAACATTATACAATGTATAAATAAAGACAATACAGATGACATTAAAATAAGCGATATAAAAATTGGGTGTTCCTTTATTGTATTTTTACATTACTCCAACATCATAAAACAATTCCGACTGGACAAAGATTGTACAAATAATCAAGCAGAAAAAGTAGCAGTTCTGAAAGCACTTCAACACTTACAAACTGATCCAATACTGCAGACGAAAAACGGTTATTCAATACTACAAAATACAAAATTTTACTAGATCCACTAAAAAACTACAAAATAAATGACCCACTGATATTTGAAATAAGAAATCTTTTGTGGACTTTTACAAATAATGGTATAAAAATACATTTGAACTGGGTTTAAGGATCATACCAGAAACATTGGAAATGAGATGGCGGACTTATATGCTAATAAAACTGCTGCAAATAATGACGAAGCCCCAATAGCTTACGAAAAATCAATCTATCAACAATAAAAAGTAATATAATGTCAACCATTATAAGAAAATGGAAAAATAAATGGGATACAACCACGAAAGGCAGACCACTTCATAAATTCATACCGGACATAGATCTAATTACTATAAGGTGAAGAGTACCCATTACCAACTGACACAGCTACTGACAGAATATGGCCCTAGCGGACACTACCTCAAAATATTTGGACTGAGAACTAATGACAAATGTAAATGTGATCAACAGACAGTACAGGACTTCAAACATCTGCTCTAGGAATGTAGGCTGCTAGAACCAGACAGAGCAAAGCTAATTAGACAAACAGCCGTAGATGGTCTGTCCTGGCCTGTGCCTCAACAAATCCTGTACAAAAAGTACAAACATCTTCTTGTACTTTTAGCTAAATGAGCGACATTATTTTTATCCGTGTGATCACTAATCTTTCTTTTTGTTCCTATTTATGTCATACTTATATTATTTCTAATTATCTAGTCATATTTTTTGTCAGTTTCTTTTTTTTTTAATTTATTTTTTATTAAATTGTGTGTGTTTGCACTCAGTAACAGTTTATAAATGTATAACAGTAACATTTTCAAAATTTTAAATTGGAAATTACCTCTAAAATATTTTATTTATTTCCTTCTTGGTATTATTGTCTATTTGTCTATTATTATCGTTCTACATTTGATATATATATATATATATATATATATATATATATATATATATATATATATATATATATATATATATACCATTAATTGTATTATTAAAATTATTTATTAACTGGTATACCCCAGCGAGAACTCTCGCATTAGATCCTAATACATTAGAAGTATAAACCATATTAGGGAAACATATTTATTCGTGTAAACGATATAATATTATAAAAAAAGTTTATTTAACACACACATTTGGTGAAGCTACATGGTTCGTAATGACTATGTTGAAGTTACAGTTCATACTTAATAAGTAATTAGCTTGCTCCACTTGAAAACATCTCTTCAATTTAGCAGTTAGGTAATTAGATCCAGCTATAACATTTTCTATGTGTAGTATTCATACATAGCAGTGCCCTTTAGGGTTTGACATGGGAAACAGTATATAATTTCCCACTCATTAAAAGTTTTTGTAAACAGACTCAAATTGATATGAAGTTGCCATGACAACGGCACGTACGCAAGATGGCATGAGGCCCGTGCGGACCTATATCGTGCGTTATCTCACTAACGGTAGGTTTTAAGGCTTAAAAACGCTGGACCAATATGATCCAATGGATCATATATGGTTTTGATGCCCGCGTCAAAATCATTAAAACCCAACTTATCCCGTCTCGATCCGCCGACTTTTAGTCGTCAAAATTTTGAAACCTCCAAATTTTTTCATCACTTTTGTTCAAGCCCTTGTAAGATTTTAAGAAACAAAATTGGAATTCGTCACATCTTCTATAAATTCCCTTTCTTTTGATACCTCATCCATCAAAATCCATCGCTCCTGAGAGCCGGAAAAGGGATCTATACTACCGTAATAATATATAGTAGTGATTATTAACTATTAATTGTATTATTAAAAAAATTATTTGTGTTTAATTTTTATTTTTAATTAATTAATATTTTATGATAAATATCAATATTTTAATATTAGTTATGTCACTATTATGTATAAATATCTTACAAGCCCATATACTCTCAGAGCATGTATGTTAAATCAATAAACGGCTCTCTCAAAGGGTTACTGTGGGTGAGAAAAAGAAAAAAAAAACAGTAACGAAAATGTAAAATGCGCATGCGTGATCAAAAATTCGATTAAAAAAATGGAATCAGAAATCTTGAAAACCTAATAAACGATTTCATTATCATTAAAAACAGGAAATAGAAATACGCCTGCGCCTTCGAAAATCCGGTAGTAAATAGCGCTTTTGAAAATCTAATAAATGATACCTATACCGAAGAATTTTAAAAACTAATAATTAAGTAAAAGTGCTTGTGACCGAACAAAATTACGATAGTAAATTCGACTAATAATAAATTTAAATAATAAATATTTAAAAATAAATTCAAAAATGTAAACTACTTGAAATTAGCACTTAATATCAATTATATAATTCTGTTTTATTATATAATCTTAGGAACGATCACCAAATCGATGAAAATATCCCCTTCCCCTCTCCAAAATAAATAAATATTTAAAAATAAATTCAAACTATTTCAAAAATTTAAACTACTTGAAATTAGCACTTAATATCAATTATATAATTGAAATTCCGAATCCTAGATACCTCATCCCTATCCGATCATCCTCATATTGAATTCCTTGTCGTTGAAATTTCCTCCAATGCACATCCTCTCCTACACACTGTGGTGTATCGCCCTCCTCTGGTTCCTTTCGACTCATCCTTTGAATCAACTCTCTACAATTATGTTCCTCTCTACAACAATATAATAATTTCCGGCGATTTTAATACCAATCTCCTATCTGAGTCCAACGACAGACTCTACCTTGAAAATCTGTTTTTCTCCCTCCATCTCTTCGTCGTCCCATTTTCTCCCACCCATCACACTTGCCGGTCCGACACCTGGTTGGATTTGCATGTCATCGATTCAGAACGTAATCTCCTTTCCTTTTCTCAACTACCTGTCCCGTTTCTGTCCTCTCACGACTTAATCCAAATATCCTACAATATCGAAACTCCTACGATCCTCCCTAAAACCATAACTTTCCGTAACCTAGACGCCCTCACACATGAAAATATTTTACCTGACCTTGAAACGCTGCAGTGGAATGAAATATATTCCTGTTCTTCCATTGATACCATGGTCGATACCCTCACCTCTAATCTCATCCACATCCTTGATACCCATGCCCCACTCAAAACCTCTACTTTCCGTCGGCCGCCTGCTCCTTGGATGTGTCAACAAATTAAAGATATGCAAAGAAGGCGTGAGGCAGCCCGTAGACGCTTTAGACGCACTAGGCTAGCAGACGACTACCAAGCGTTTAGGGTACTCCGCAATTTGACACAGGCAACTGTTAGGAGAGCGAAATCCAACCACTATCATGAAGCCCTCTCCTCTGCTCCCAATGCTAAATCAAAATGGCAACTCCTTCGCAAACTCTCCCTTTGTAAATCCTCTCCCGCACCAGTCTTCCCAGTTTCACCCGATGAATTAAATTCATACTTTTTATCAGCCTCCTCTAACACTTCTCCAACTCCTCCTTCCTGCTTTTCCTTAGTTCCATCTTTCAACTCTGATAATTTTTATTTTTCCTACATCCCCCCTAGCGATCTTATTTCATCCATAATGAAATCTCACACCAATTCCACTGGGCCTGATGGAATACCTGTTAAATTGTTAAAATTATGTCTCCCCATAATTCTTCCAGTTCTTCTCTTCATTTATAATTTCTCCCTCCAAAACTCAGTATTTCCTACCTCGTGGAAAAAAGCCTTAGTCCATCCTATTAACAAAATCTTCAATCCTATATCTCCTAAAGACTATCGCCCAATTTCCATCCTCTCTAACCTTTCCAAACCTCTAGAAAGAATAGTCCAATCACAAATATCAAACTTCCTGGAAAAGTCCAAACTACTTGATCCTCTCCAATCCGGCTTCCGTCCCAGTTTCTCCACACAATCCGCGCTAGTCAAAATCACAACTGACATACATACTGCTATGGACCGAAAAAAATTAACTGTATTAATACTCCTTGACTTTTCTAAAGCTTTTGATTCCCTGGACCATTCTATCTTTTTTACAAAATTAAAATCACTATCCTTTTCCAACAGCTCTATCCAATGGTTCAAATCTTTCCTTTCCGATCGGACTCAAGCAGTTACCATTCCTAATCAACCCCTATCTTCCTTTCTTACCTTGTCCTCAGGAGTAGCCCAAGGTTCGAGTATTTCCCCACTGCTTTTCAATACCTATATAAATGATCTTCCTAATTCAATCCACCACTGTTCCCACCACTTATACGCCGACGACTTCCAAATCTATTTATCCTTTCCTCCTTCTGAGCTATTAGTAGCGTTTGCCAGTATCCAGGAAGACCTAGATAGAATCAGTGCCTGGGCAAACCTGAATAGATTAAGTTTAAACGCTATGAAAACTCAGGCCATTGTCATAGGTTCCAATTCCCTCCTCAGATCCAATGACACCTTTCCTACTTTAATCCTAAATGATCACCCCATCACGTTCAGCTCCTCAATCAAAAACTTGGGTATTACCATCGACCAAACCCTTTCCTGGAAACCCCACATTGCCCAAATTTCCCGACGGTCAATAAGTACCCTTAAATTATTCCATCGTTCTCGACATCTTCTCCCACAACCTACCCGCAAACTCCTTGTGTCCTCTATTATCTTTCCCCACTTTGACTACGGATGTGTGGTATACGGGGGCCTCTCAAATGTGCTCGAGGACAGATTGAAGCGGATCATGAACTGCTTTTTAAGATTTGTCTTCGGCACCTCGAGACGGGCCCATGTGTCCCACCTATACGGCGAGTTGGAGTGGCTCTTCCCCTGCAACCGTAGACAATATTTCCTCGGATCTTTTCTATACCAAACCATCACCACCCACCATCCTTCCTACATCTACAGCCTCCTACAATTCAAATCCTCGGTCCACGCACTGGAAACAAGATCTCGCCTTTCTGACCTCCATACTCCCTCCCACAGAACCAAAACATTCGAACGCTCCTTCCTCGCCCGCTCCTCTACCCTTTGGAATTCCTTTCCTTCTAATATCCGCCATGCTTCTTCTCTATCCTCATTCAAATCCCTCCTTTTCCAACACCTTCTTTCTCTCCAAAATGATGCTCTCTAATTGCGAAATTTCAGTTTAGGATTAACATCTGGATCAGAAGTGGATAATGGATTTTAATGTACAAACTTTGCTAATCAATTCATTATTTTTGTATTTTTCATTTTCTCTGTTTGTTTTTTTTTACTTTTTTCTTGTTTTTTCTCTTTTTTTTTGTTTTGCTCAAATCAATTATATTTTTTCGATAAAAAAACCTATTTATTTGCTTATTTATTTTACAGAAGATATTGTAAAAATTAATTGTTCTATATTCTATAGTCTTATGGCCAGATAATGTTACTGTTTTATTGGCTCCTTCTTGTTATTCTTAAGGGACCTAGTCCCAGAATAAAGTTCTTTTATCTATCTATCTATCTATAATTTTTTATTGAGATTACAATCAAGTTCGAAATGAGCGTATTAGCTATTTAGTTCTAATATACTTACAACAAAAAAAAAAAAAAAAAAAAAAACTAAAATCAAAATAAATATACATAATATTGTTTTAATTTTCTCTCAAGTTGGCCTCAAACTGTCTCAATTTGGTTTCAAAGTTTCACTATTAGTCTATCACTTTAAACAAGCTCATGGGGTTTTAGTTGTTTTAATCTTCTAACTAGGGTATAAAAGTTGAGCAGATGGAGGGCCTCAGCATTGGTGTGCTGTAGTCGCTCTTGATGTGACTGAGCGAATTTTTTAATTTCTTCCTGAACTGTAGCTATATGAAGATCTCGATGAAGATCATCATTTCTGATGTACCAGGGTGCATTGACAATTCCCTAATAACTTTATTTTGAAACCTTTTTATAATTTGTCTGTTGGAATCTCTCGTGCATCCCCACAGTTGGATTCCATACATCCAGATAGGATTCAGGACTTGATTGTACAGGAGAAGTTTGTTTTCTACAGATAGATTGGATTGTCTACCTAAAAGTCAATTCATTTTTTGATACTTCAGATTTAGCTGAATTAATTTTGTTTTTACGTGCTCTTTCCATCGGAGCTTTGCGTCCAAGGTCATCCCGAGATATTTGGTCTTATTGGAATAGGAGATTACTTGGTTATTTACCGTAATCGGTAGATAGTTGATTTTTTTGTTAGTGAAATCAATATGCATAGATTTCGATTCATTTAGTTGTATTCTCCATTTTAAGATCCATCTGTATATACTGGCTTTTGCTGTATTTAGTTTTCTAACGGTTTCCAGGTTATCATTTCCGATAGAAAGAACTGCTGTATCATCGGCGAATGTATCCGTGACGTCTTCTTCAGGTCTGGGATATCAGCGCTATAGAGCAGAAATTGTTTTGGGCCTAGCACACTTTCCTGCGGAACACCGGCGCATATTTCATGAAGCCCAGAATATGATTCTTCTTGTCTTATTCTGAAGTACCTATCAGATAAGTAGGACTCTAAGAGCAGAGGATATTGTCCGGAAAGGGCTTTATTAAGCTTATTGATAAGCCCTTGATGCCAAACTTTGTCGAACGCCTGTGTTACGTCCAGAAAGACAGCTGAGCAAACTTTTCCTCCTTCGATTGCTCTCTCAATTTGATCAGTTATTCTATGAACCTGATCAATGAATTATATAATAAACGAAATAAATGACGGAAGAATATGCCAAAACTATTTCAAAAGTCATTATTGTAGTTAGAATGATTATTTTTCAATAATAAAATAAAATTAATTCATGTCTGGTTGGGTTACAATTGAAATGGAAAAGGTTACAATTGATTTGAAAAGGGTTACAATTGAAATGGAAAAAGTTTCAATTGAAATGGAAAAAGTTACAACTGAAATGGAAAAGCTGAAATTGATTTGGAAAAGGTTACAATTGACTTGGAAATGCTAAAAATTATAGATTTTACACTCTTTTTTTTTTACAATTTTCTCGAAAACTGCTTTAACGATAATTGATCTATTTAATAACCTATTAGTAGATAAATATAATCTGTTCTCTACCATGGATCAAACCTTCGCTTCATACCTTCGTTTTGCTAATTGATTCTGTATTAGCCAGAAAAATGGATCTCTCCAGCAAAAATAATATGAATGTTTTTAATTGGCTATTTTCTGTATTCTTTTCAAATTTTTAATTTTCATTTGTGAGGGTCAACTTTAGGTCATAGTTTAATTATTTAATCAATCTATAATCCTATGGGCTGTTGTCTGAACTTTCTTGCGGATTAAATCTCATAACCATTAGTTTATGTTCAATGTTGTTACTTGTTTGCTTAGTATTCAACTAAAATTACACGTGAAAATGGAAACTAATGTATCGCCGTCATAAAGTGAAATGTGGAAACACTTTTGATCGAGGGACAGAAAAAGTGCAGAGTGTTAGTATTGTCATAAAATGATTCCGACTTCGGGAAACACGATAAACCTACGCCGCATCTTAATGGTCTCCTTGGCCTCAGTTTTTTGTTACCATCAGGACCAGATAGTTTAGCACTAACATATACTTTTAAATCAGACGGAAAGCGATTATTTCCTTCGTAAAAAGCTTTTGACATAAGAACTAGCTTTCAAAATATCGCTTCATTTGAAGAGGAAAGCGAACGACGAAGAAAGATAGTTGATGCGATTTTATATTTCATCTGCAAGGACACTCAGCCATTCTACGCAGTTGGAATGGAGGGTTGTCCCAACCTTATTACTATTTTGGCTTCTTTTCATAAGATAACTACTAGAAAAACATTCAAAGAATGGTAAAACTTTAGTAGTGTCACATCTTGTCACAAGGCCAATATCACACCAATCCATACAATGCTTGCGTTCGTCTTTTTCCTGAAAATATATAAAACTTTTGAACTGTATCGAAGATCATTTGAGGGAGGAGGGAGGTAGAATTGCTGTTGAAATCCGTTTCATAGCCCCTAGAACACGGTTTTCAGACCTTCGGCAATGCCTGATACTCATGTATTTTTTATTTTTTTACCGCTATAATTGAGTATTTCCAGTGGCCCCCTTTGGATTGAATGAACTGAAATTCGATATGTTTCGTGTTTTTCCAGTTAGAATAATACCATAGAAGTGGGGGTAAATTTCAGTCAAAATTTCGGCATGTTTAAATGTTTTTGTCGCGGTTTATATAAAATATAATTAAAAGTCTTCAAGATAAAAATGTGTTATAACAATCAAAAAATGTTTGTCAAAGGATAATTCCTTTAAGTTTTTTTTTACAATGATTTATGGCTAATAAAAATATTGCTTTGTGTACTGTTTATTTTTCATCCCTTTACTTAACGGCGATATAAGGATTATTGATAGTTTGTTAGCGATTATCGGTGGATATTGATATGAGGTTTCGCGATATCGAAAAATATCGAATATCGATATTTTGCTTTCGATCTCCCAACCCTACTACTACTCCTTTAGTAAAGGGTGTGGAGCGCTCCCTATCTCTTTGGCGCCCAAATTTTATTTTATTAATTTGACGGTTTTTTCTTTACCAAAATAATCTTTCCAGCTATCCCTAAAGCTGTACAAAAGGTTATTTTCGTTTTTTTAATTCAAATGCTAAGGCCCATTTTTTTCTATTCAAATATTTTTACTTCCCTTTTTTGACATATTACAACCTTCAAACATAGCTATTGGCAATTCTATGTTAAAAAGGAGTAAGTTGCAATTTTACAGAATAAACATTGGACATTCCTTTTAAATGAGATTTTAGTCGTAAATTTTCCTAATTTTAAATCTCACCGCGTCGCGCCGTAAAATGAAGTAAAGCGGTATGGTTTAGCCTTAAGTGGTCTAAATTCATAAATTTTGTTTTTGTTTTTAGTATTTATTTGTATTATACCACTTTTATGGTCTCTTGCATAAAATATAATTATTTTTTTTCTGTATTTTCAATTTTCTAACGGTAATTCTCACGATTATTATTAATAGTAAAGTTTATTATTTATAAAAATGCATTATATTCTTATGATATCGCCAAACCGATCGATATAGGGGACAATAGCAACAAATAATTTTGTCCACCAAGCTTGGTCGCATGAACCACTGTGAGCCGTTATTTTTCTGATACAATTGTAAAATCATCGACTGTGTTTTGATTAAGTGCAGGTAGACCTGAAACCAAACTTGAGATTGCGAGATAAACCCCTTTTGTTTTTTAAAGGAAAAATCGACGTTGGACCATTTCCTGCTTGCGGCACGCTTCTTCAATATTCAGAAGTCCACATCCTCCTTTTTTTCTAGATATGTACAGTCAAACTTTGGAGGATGTTGGATAATGGGTTCGTTCTTGTGTTTGTGTCGTTCGTGCAAGACGATCCATCTCCTGTAGACTGGGGTTTGACCACTGTAATATGCCAAATCTAATTATAACTCATTCATAGATGGTATAATTCAGTTCATTCAGTTATTCATTTCGTCTTCAATTACTGAAAATGAGTGAGTAGAAGAGCTCACCTACAAGCAAGCAAAGGAATGGAAAAGGAGCTGTGAGGTAGCAAGACATAATTTAATTTTATTCTTTAATTATAAATTTGGCCAAATGTATTTATTTTTGAGCGTCCCTTTTCTTTATAGAAATTATTCCAACGTCTTAAATATAATCTAAAGTTTAATTTGTTGTTCAAAAATAAGCCTGTCATACAGCCCATTGCAATTATTCATACCAGCCCAAATTTAACATTTATGGATCTATGGGTAATATTTAGTTCCCCCTAAATTACTGAGTTCAAACATCTTATTATCTCATGGAATGTACCCTAACTAACATAATGATTAGCAATATAGAGAAACAAAGTACCGTTTTGCACAAAATACTCATTTTCTTCATACTAAATTGTGGCTTCTCATATTTTTCCCAAAGCCCTTCATGTTATGATTTAATTTTGATTGTCAAGTTTCTAATACAGCAGCCTTGGACTGTTCCATTGTAATTTATTATAAGAAATTAGTTAATATCTATTGAAAAGATTTATTAAAATCCTTAATTTTTTTATTTTTTACAGGAAATCTAAGAAAGAAGGGATACACAATGCATGATTCCCACACATTACCTGCATCAAGTTACCGTCATAGCAGACAAAAACATGGTACTTTATCACATTTTTATTAAGATATTTTAATGCAAATAGTATTTTCATAACTTATGATTAAATCAACATGTACTATCACTATACAGTGTGATTTATAACTATTAGTATGTTCACTGAAGTTGCTTTTATTTTGTCTCTTTTATGGGTGATTTTCAAAAAAAGACCAAATGTAGTGAAACTAATTTGTTCCTTCAAATGGATGTGTCCTATCGATGGATTTTTCTTTTTATTTCGTTCTTCTCATCCCTGTATACGATATCCATTAAAAAACCTAACATTCCTTTAACTATAATTTTTTTTTTGTGGTCATAAAACCCTCCATTATCATTACCACCGCCTGTAACGAAATCAAATTCGGTTAAAATCTCTCTTCTGAGAACTCGGGATATGTTCGTTTTTATGGAAAAACCTTATATTTAGAAGACCACACCCTCCTTATTTTCTAAATAAGTACAGTCAAGCTTTGGAGGATATTGGATGGTGGGCCCGTTCTTGTGTTAGTGTCGTTCGTACAAGGCGACCCATTTCGCGTAGACTGGCGTTTGGCCACTGTAGTATATAAAAGGTAACGAATTGAATTCATAATTATTTAACATCCAACTGGTATCAATAGGCTATTCGAATGTTTATTACTCGATAATTTCTCATTACCACACATGTATTGATATTTTCTATTTGCAAACCTCCAGGAGGGAATTTCATGCAACCTGAGTAATAACTTTGTACGGGTAGCACTTCCTAAGCGGAGGAAACCGTTTCTTGGCCGCCTTCTAACTATCACTGTTTATAATTTAGACTAAAAAAAAAATAAATGATTTTACCTCTATTTTTTGTTGCATATTATCACAGGAAGCCTCTGGGGAATTTTTGAAAATGGTCACTTGTTCGAAATTCTGGTCCTGAAAATGAAGCTTTTTTTTAGAATCACCCTTATTGCAGTCTAAAACGTTTGAAGTATTGTGAATAGTTGTTATTATTTTTCTCCTACTTCATTTATTTAAATGTACCTTTTCCTTATTCTTATTTTTTTAATTGGCAAAGATGCATGCCGATTTTCTCCTTTATTATTATTAACATTAAGTAATTAATAAACAAGATTTTGAAAAAAAAATATGGGAGAGAAACGCAACATTAAAAAAAAAAAAATTAATATTATTAGAGAAAAATAAAAATTGAAATAATTGACAAAGCGAAATTCACTGCAATAGCTTGTAAAAACAACTTTTTTAGTTTTGATTAATGAGATTTTAATTTATTTTCAGATGGTCGGAAATGCAACTGTTGCCCATATGGGTACCATATAGATTTGGACTTCGTCAGATATTGTGAAAAAGTTGCCAATTCACAACTTTTGGGAAGTCATAATAAAGGTTTAGTGCGTTCTCGGACAGTCAGAAAAAAAAGGGAATCAATTGAATCTCTACTGGGTTTGGACGTGCCAACACAAAAAGTATGCCATATTTAATTATGTTCTGTACTAATTAAATTGTATATACATTTTTTTCTTCATTATGCTTACTAATACTAAATCTTTAATGAAATTTCCTCCATTATAAATATTAATTACTATATGTTTAAATTTACTTTTCATATGGAACGCCATAAACCGCTAATGTTTTTTACATAGAAGACACATGGAAGGCCCTCCCAATACCCGCCCTAACTCAACTCATCCTCCGATAAAACTTATATATTACTAGGATTTATGTCTAATAACTTTTTCTAAAAATTCCTAAGAATCCGAAACCAAAAATATTTTTAAGGAGTATCTTCATTAATCAAGCACATGATGTAATAGGATGGTAGGGAGGACAATTGAGACAAAATGCAGCGGTCAGTGATTAATAAGATTTTAGAGAAATGATTATAACTTTTTGCAAACTTGTGGTTCAATCCATAAAACTCTAGAATATCCATGACTCCACTTTCAAAGCGCAGGTAACAAGGCAGGACGTACACGTATAGGATAATGCATCTATACTTTGATCTTGCAGGATATATTTAGCGAACTTAAATTATTAGCTTAATAATGTTGATAAAGTTGATTCCTCTTCATTATTAAGAAAGATGTGTTAAGGATGAATATGGATTTCTGACCTTGATTTTTCCGAAAATATAATACTAATCGTGATAAATGGGCAGAAGTTGAAGGAGATGATGGAAGATCTAATGAAAGAACACGCTACGATAGGGCTTATTGGTTATCCCACTGAGTCTCATGATTACCTCCATGATCTGCCAATAGGAAGATCTGATGTTGAATAATACTGTACATTCGAAAGGGTGGAAAAACTGACTACCTCTACCTCGGACCTTAAATAATCATCAACGACCAGTTTCCGGAAATAACACGGCAATGCACTCTGTGTGGGAAGAAAATGCTTAATGATAAATCTGGTTTTGAGATCCCAAGTACGAATTCGAAACCTAAAAACTAAACTATGGGAAAGTTTGGTTCCACTGGTAAAGACTTATGGTTGTGAAATTTGGGGCAATAAACAGTTTAAAAACTGGAGACTATTTTAAAAATGAAAATTTGTAAATTTATAAACATATATGACCGAGAGAAGAATATAAACTCAAACAGGGATAAAGGAAAAAGAATAATCAAGAAGAAATGGAAGTGGTCTGGCTATGCAATAAAAAAGCTACATACATAAGAGAGTGGAAAATAAATGGAAGAGGGTCGTAGAGCAACTAGGATGAAGAAATGAAAGCTTTGTGAATTTGACCTGGTTTAGGGTAGTAAGGTTCAGGAAAGATCAGAAGTAGTGTTTGTTTAGTCATTATTTGAAACATTACTAAAATAAATAAATAAATACGACAATAAAAAAGTATTATCACAAGGTTTTTCATTTAGGAAAGTTTCTAGAATTAACTTATTTTTTCCTTTAGCTAAATAGTTTATCTAATATCTTTCGAAACTACTAGAAATCAACAATAAACCCCTATCTGAACTGAATTGCTATAGCATATATGTTAAATATATATATATATGAATGAATGAAAATGTGTTTATTATGAGTGATATAAGATACAAAATAATGTGTATATATACATAAAAAATGGTGGAATAGACATAGACTCTGTTATTGAGGCATGTGTTACAAGCAAGGTGTTTCCCATTGCTCTTGCGGATCTTTTACTGAACAAATCAGTGGGTTAAAACCTGTATTAAAAATAATTTTACCCTCAACACATATTTCCTCTTTATGGAATATATATGCTTCCCTATCAGATATTGTAAAAACTTATACAACGCATAGATAATGGAAAAATCCGTCTATCGAAGTCTGTATGCTATTTGTTTTAATTATCTTTCTATTAAAAATGAAATAAGTTATGAAATAATAAACAATGTTCATATAAGTAACATAAAAGTAATATAAAATCAGTAACAATAATGTTTCAATCACATTCTTCGTCAATATTTATGTTAAAACTATTAAAATAATTACATTCAAAACTTATAAAACCTAACAAGTATACAATTTAAAAAGAACAATCAGGTCCCTGTATTAAAATAAATTATAAATGTATCAACTATATTAAATGCTGTGCAAACAATATACTGCATAAAAACAACAATTAACAAGGCACAAAAACATTTCCCAATTGTAATATGATCTTTAATGAACAAACTATTTGAGCTCTTTGCGCTGTGGCTTGTTGACATAAAGCTTTTCAGTTGGCACCCATTATTTAGCAAAATCATTCTTCTAGAGAACAGGCCCATCGCCCAAAATGTTTTTTTCTTAATTCACTATACTTATTGAAGGTCCCTAGAAAGTGTACAGTATACACTTTTTCAACGAATTACATACTGGGCCGTTATCGATACTATTATGCATCCACGACTTTGGACTAAGATTTTGCAATTCCGTTCTACAACGGAAAATCGACCTTATTGATACGAGATCAAAATTATCATTTAAATAGGGGGGTGACAGTACCCACCGCACATAAACCTGTATATATATTAAAACTAGAATGCAGACATTTTTCTAGGTTGGCTTTTTTTCTCTGCGTCCTCCATACTACATTTATCTTCGGTCATCCTTCCGCTCAGATCAGCGACATTTGAAATATCGAGGTTAATTCCGAATTCTAATCACTTCCCGTACCAATAAACTTTCTTTTTTAACACCTCTTAGGCTAGGATGTGGAGTAATCGGAAGTTAGGCATATCCAGAACTCTCAAAACAAAATCGAAACGTAGTTTTAATGTGTAGGAGTATATCGATGCGATTTCTGTTTCATGTGCTAAAATATAATTAGGTGCTTATCTTGGGAGAAGCAATAATTTTTTCAAGAAATATCTTTTAAATTTTTCTATAGCTTCATAGCGCTCGAAACTCAGAGCTTTCCCAGCATAACTAATCATCGCCCGAGAGACTTATATACTTCTAATTTACTTGTACAGGGGACATTTGTGTTCATAAAATTATGCCAAGTGTTTCTGGTGGCGCCCCTAGGCCAATTTTGGAGAAATTATTACACCCAGATATTTATATTCGTTTACCACCTCAATTGGATTTTCTCCGAAGCTCCATCTCTCAAATTTTGATAGCCTACCTCCGTTGCGAAAAAATATTATTTTTGATTTGGCCAGATTTATTTGTAGGTTCCAAAAACGACACTAATTCTCAGAGTAATTTATCTTTGCTGTAATTTTACCAGAGAGGGGACCAGCACTCCCACGTCGTCTACATACAACAAGCACCTGATATTTACTCCTGCGATTTCTAGCCCTTCGCTCAGATTTTCATATAAATCGTTCAAGAACAGCGCAAATAGTAAAGGACTAAGCAGAGAGTCCTGTATTAATCCGTTATTAATTAGTTAGCCCCTCTATGATACATAGTCGCTTTAGTCTCCGAATATAACCTCTTTAAGATTCTTAAAAATTTATGGGGCAGCCCGAAATTAGTTAACTTAAAAAAAAAATGCTTCCCTATCTATGCAATCAAAAGCTGCATAAAGGTTTATGAAAAATGCATAGACTTTACAACGTTCTTTTGCACAGGTTAAATTTACGATGCTAAACCAATTGAAAATGTGGTCTACGGTCGAGTAGCCCGGACGAAATCCCGCCTAGAAATCATTCAAAATTTCTTTTGCATTCACCCAGCTCCACAAACGCCCCAATAAAATACTAGTCAGTAGTTTGGTTATAACATTAATGAATGATACCCCTCTGAAATTTTCTACCCTATGGACATCTCCTGTTTTGAATAACGGGTAAATGAATCAGTGAAGCTCTATGGGATTCTTCCTTTATTAAATAATAATTGAATACATTAACATTTATAGCAGAAAACATTCTGGCGAATTTTTGAAGAATTCATAAGGCACAGATTCGAGCCCTTGCGTCTTATTATTATTTGCCTTTGCCAGTGTGCTTTTCAATTCACCTAAGTGATTTCCTAATCCAGGTCAGGGTCTTCCCAATTTGGGGTGGCATAAAATATTTTGGGAGCTTTTATAGTAGAATTCAACAATGTGTTAAAGTAATTTCTAAACTGTTCACCAGTAATACTGGAGTCACTGTTGAAATTTCTCGTCTTGAATTGTTTTATTAATGTCCAAAGATTTTTGCATCCTCAATCCATTTAAATTTTTCTTTAAGAGTCTTGTAATACTCATTCCGTTTTTTTATGAACAATTCTTTATAATCATTATTTTCTCTTAAATACAGTAATTTAGTATAAGCATTATTCCGTTTTCTACATATGTTCAGCAACCTAAAAGACCTACAATTTGTCCTGATGTGACCATCGTAATCTACTTAATTGGAGGGAGGTAGGAGGGAGGGAGTAATACTAACATCCTAGGAGTAAAGTCCTAACATTACTTGCCTGGCCGAATTCCACAACTTCAATAGGCATATGCTGAGTATAAATTCTAGGGATAACTTTAAAATGTTTTATATATTTCAAAATGGGTGCCGAGGCACAGCAAATACAGAGCTACCCCTTCGTGAAATGAATGTGAATTCACCATCGGGATCACCATTTAAAGACCCGTTTGATATTACTCATTCATAATCATCACGCATTTTTAAGAAAGATAGGCTTCTACTATTCAAAATTGTATCTTTAGATTTTCTATGACACTTAAAATCCTTTTTCTGGGAAATATATTCTTGAATTATATGTATCTCCTCCAACCTTACATGGCACCTAGCAGAACATACTTTTCCTCAAATAATGAAAGAAAATTTAATAATTTTGAAAAGTTTTCGTCCCAAAAACAATAATTTGTGTAAACTGGTATAATATAAAATTTTTCAGCAACACGATGTAATTTAATCAATACAAGTCCCATTCATCAAATCTGGCAAAGCTGCATGCAAAATCTCTAACATTTATATTTTTTTCTGATACCTAACAAGACTCCGCCACTTTCCCTACCTTTCGTTTTAATTTTGTTTGTCCCGATACATATTAAATTAAAATCACTAAAGTATATTTCACATTTTAAATTTTTAGCTTTAAGTAAGAATGTTTTATGCAGAGCTATAATATCATATTGTTTTATAAATTCAAAATGAGAATCATAAATAAGTTTATCAGCCTAGCAGCCAACGTTAAATTAATGTATTTTTAATTCAAGCATAGTATGTAAATTATTAAGCCTAGTTGTGTTGACCTGACAGACGGTGCTATTTCATATATCCTTATTTTGGTTCAAAGTAGTTTTTGAAGTATAAGCTACACCAGCATCAGCATTATTTTTCTTTGTCTTTTCTTCTTTTTTGAACCGTGTAAGTGAGTATTGAACCTTTAATTGAAGAACCGAGTAAGGAGGAAGTCGAAATAGCCATCAGAAAATTAAAATCTCATAAAGCAGCGGGAATCGACGGCATTCCCAGTGAACTAATAAAAGTGTGCGGTAAAGCTGGAGTTTCTAAAATACATTTTTTGGTTAAAAAGATCTGGGAAAATGAAAAAATGCCCGAAGAATGGAAAGAATCTATATTTATTCCGATTCACAAAAAGGGACGGAGGACGGAGTGTAATAACTATCGCGGAATATCACTCCTCTCGGTATGTTATAAAATATTCTCGTTGATCCTAACTAATCGAATCACAGAATATGCCGAGGAAATTATCGGAGACTACAATGTGGTTTTAGACGGAACCGATCAACTGTCGATCAAATATTTTCATTACGGCCAATATTAGAAAAACAATTAGAATTCAACGGTGTAGTTCATCAGCTTTTTGTTGATTTCAAAAAGGCTTATGATTCCATTGATCGCCAGAGACTGTATAACATTTTGATTGAGCAGGGAAATCGAAGAAGTTAGTAAATTTAGTAGGAATGTGCATGACCGAAACATTCAATAAAGTTAGAATCGGTAATTATTTTTCTGAGAAATTTGAAGTTCACTCGGGTTTAAAACAAGGCGATTCTCTTTTACATGTCCTATTTAATTTAGCACTAGAGTATGTCATTAGAAAGGTGATGCGTACCGAAAGGGGTTTAGATCTGGGTGGTAAAATATCCGTGCTTGGGTTTGCGGATGATTTGGTACTATTAAGTGAGGACGCGGAAACTATAAACCTGAATACAACAACGTTGATGAAAGCTGGCAAAGAGGTTGGCCTCAAAATAAATACGGACAAGACGAAATATATGGTTAGCAATAGAAACAGGGGCGATTTTGATGATATAGACATGAGAAAATAGGTTTGAACACGTTGAGAAATTTAAGTATTTGGGCTCTATGATTACTAGAAAAACGAAATTCAAGAGGAAATAAAGGCGCGGTTAAAGGTGGGAAATGCCTGTTATTTTTCGGTATCAACATTACTTAGGTCGCGCATTTTGTCCAGAAACTTAAAACTTAGAATATGCAAAACTATTATCTTGCCTACAGTTCTGTACGGGTTTGAAACGTGGCCGCTAACCTTGAAGGACGAACAACGCCTTCAACGCCTTATTCTTCGAGAATAAGGTATTGCGTAAAATATTTGGTCCGTAAAAGGATGAGTCAACTGGAGAATTTAGGAGGTTACACAACGCGGAATAGTGGAGCATGCACCCTGTTAATATAATCGAAGTTATATTTATTAATTAGTTAATTAATCGCGACGGTTGAAATGGTCTTGCAAAGTTGTTGGGCTCAGTTACGAACGAATTCCTAAAAAGTTAATAAACGCTGAGCCAACTGGTAAACGTCCGAGGGGGTAGACCGAAACGTAGGTGGGAGGATTGTGTTAAGGGTGATCTAATGGATTTGGGTTTGGACGGTAGTCGGTGGACCGAGGTTTGTAGGCAGCGATTAGTTGTATCGGCATCGAACCTTCGGGTTCGCTAAGCCTTTTATTATTATTATTTTCTTCTTTTCGCGGTTGAGTAGATCCTCTTCTTCTGGATTCGCAGCATCCATACACTCCGCTAACAATTTCTTAATTGTTTCTGAGAAGTCGCTGTTAGTTATTTATTTTAATTTTTCAACACCATTTTCCTCGCCAAATTTTAGACCTTTTTCTTCTTTCCAGATAAATTTCTGCTTATTTACCCACATAGAACTGTTATGGACGGATATTCGGATTCTCGAGCTTACTTCCTTAATACATCTTCTCAAATACAAAAGCTTTCTTTTGACCTGTCTCGGTGGGAAAGTAAGATCTCTTTCAATAGAAATACCAGTACATTTTAATGTTTTGATGCCACTTATATCAAATTCATTAGAAAATTTTGCTCAAATAATTGTCTAACTTGCGTTTCGGTTGCCTATAAATCAAGCTCGATTTATAGACATATTTTGTGGCATACCTAATCCTCAGACGGGGCCACATTTATTCTTTTGAAAATTACGTTATTCTTCTTGATTTTCCTTTGAATAAATTCGACATATTGACATAAATTGACAATAATAATTTTTTTGTTTCTCGTTGTGAACGTCTCCGCTCTTAACGTAGCGTTTTATATAGATAACTGCTCAATATTATCTCAGAATACAGCAATATCATTTTTTGTAACAACTATTTCCAGCTTTTTGTCCACTGTTTGTAATTTCTTATCAATTAACGAACCCAAGGAGTTCATTAACTGATTTAAGGATAGGCTACTAATCGGTACTTCATCAATGCCCTCAGATAATTTTCTTTTTCTTCCATCTGCTTCTTTATCAGGATCATGGATTTATTTTTTTTTACTTTGGTCTATTACCGGTGTAAAATAAGTTTCGAAATTTTTAGGCATTTTTATTTATTTTTTCCCAATCAGACTTTTAAAATCTGCTTAATATTATTTTATTAATATATCTCCAAAGATTAAATTAAACTGTTAATCAAGCTAGTGATCTGTGTATAACTGTAAAATTAAATTTAAATATGATATATAAAGTGGAACTTATATACCATATCTCCAGTTAGGCTTAAAGCAGAATGAAAAATCGTCACTATCCTTATCTAAGATGACCTTGAGATATCCCCACCCACATTTCTAATGCCATCTATACACTACAATGTACCTTCTTGGTGCTATTAAAATTTCATAAATGTTTTTATAAATTGCTCACTTTTTCTAAAGTTTTATGAATACCTCTTTCATAAAAAACACAGTTTACACTTTAAAGAGTGCTTTCACAAAAAATCGCCGACCAACTCTTTCCTAAGGAAAAACTAAGTTTTATGGGATTGTTAAAAGTACATCTGATTCCTACCGGCTCTCAACACAGACTCTCTCCTTATCTCTCCTTGTCTCTCTCTCTCTCTCTCTCTCTCTCTCTCTCTCTATATATATATATATATATATATATATATATATATATATATATATATATTATTTTATTTTTTTCTATCTGTTGGCTTTACAAACCTTTAAGTCTTTTGTCGTCTTAATCAGCCTATTCGTCATCTGGCTTTTATTTCCGAACTAACATCGCGTTGTTCCGTAGGTTTTTTTTTTTTTTTTTTTTTTTTTTTTGTTAAAGGAAGATCTTAACTTCACTACTGCTTACCTATTGCTCCGGACCCCTGAACCTCCCTCCGGTCTGGGTACACCACTGCTGGCCAGTGAGTTTCTGTAATTCCTCATTTTTTTTTCTCCTCCACATTTAAAGTTATTCCAGAACTCTCCACAAGGCTATTTTCTGATTTCATAACAAATGGTTTTCTCATAAAATGTGTAGCTATATTGTATTTGCTTTTGTTGTTCTATACAAACAAAGGTTTATGATTATTCCAATGTAGTAGGTTGTAAACATACTCTGCAGGTTTTTTACCCTTAAGAGAAAAAATGATTAAAAAAGTAATGATATTTTTCAGTTATAAATAAAGCCTTGGGTTTCTATTGCTGATTAAACCTCTTGAGATGCGGTTCTAAACATTTGAAATAATTGCATCAACCAAGCTGAGAAGTTATTTAGCGCAGTCAGCATGTACGACTTCCAGCATACCTCTGACGAATCTGTAGTCCTTTATCGTGTTGCTCGAAATAAAATTTCGATTTCTATATTTTTAAAAACTTAAGAAGTGAAGTCAGCGATAGCGGTAGCCTAAGTCTCTCTATCAGCTATTTCTAGGTGTTCATCATGTTTTTTTATTGGCTGCTACGAAATGGATTTCTTCTTCTGCCCAATTTTAACATATTTGGAACTAGAATAATTTTTTCTCTTCGAGTTCACATGAAGTAGAAGTTGATATTCATGAGTGAAAAATATGTATTTAGTTTTTAACGATGTTCCCATGAGAACGTAAAGCTTAGTTTAAGTTACATATAGAATAGTTAAGAAAAAAAGAAAGAATGGAGAATTTTACGGATTCTACCAGGAATAGACTTTTTACCTCGATAGAAAGATATAAAATTCCTAAATTTTAAATATTTTTTTCTGACCCAGAACTTGAACTTGCAAGTTTCTTTTTGGTTTAGAAGGTTCCAATTTCCGTTTAGTTTTTTCAATAACTTCCTATTTTTTCTTAACTGCTTCTGCTTTAAGCCGTTCTCTATTTGGTTTTGATGTCAGCAACTCTGATTTTATGCCCTTGCTTTGGCGCTTTCTTTGTATTTTAATTTTTGGTAGATTGTAGATATTAAAACCTAGAATAGAATAACAGCTATTAGTTTCGAATTAGCGATAAACCTCTGTTTACTGGAGTAATGGATAGCTCTTGGGTACCTCTCCCCCCCCCCCTGCTGTCCGTTATGTTTTTCATGGCTCAATAGGTTACTGAACTATGCAATCACTGGAGTTTTTCTGATGAATTGAAAGGTCAATTGTATCACTATCAGGACAAAAAATGACGAAAACGAAAGCTCTAGCCTGTTTCACTAAAAGATTTTATGAATAATTGAATGTATTACACCAAAACTGTTAAATAGTGATTTAACTCATTTTTTGTGGTTTACAGCTACAGTAACACTTTAGAGTTCACAACTTACTCTGATCCAGCACACACACTGGTTGCAGAATCATGAAAATATGTTTATATTTTCAATACACCAATCCGTTCATTTTCCCCCTCATACCTTTACCCTCCATACCCTACCTATATAAGTTAAGTTAATTTTACGCTTAAAACCTCTGAGACCATCATGGCTGGTTTCATCTTTGAATAAAATGACCTTTACTGTCCACTACAAAAAATCTTTCGGTTATCTTGTCTTCCTCAATCAGTTGTCATCCTACCGAGTCACTGAATGATCTTCGTGGGAAATTGGAGCCCTTTGCTGTATGCAGTTTAGAAATCCTGGGCGTACAGAAGGGTTAAATCCAGGGGCGTACACAATTTTTTTTTCGGGGGGATTTAAATTTTTATCGGGAGGGGCGGATTTCATAAGAAGAAGGCAGGTAATCACCTAAATGTCTATAATCGACAAATTGGGTGTAAGTTTCAGGATAAGCGTGAAAATAGGATAAAAAATTATTGTTAAAAATTACCAAAAATATTACTTAAAATGCAAACTTTAGGTTTTTTCGTACATTGCGGGTGGGGATATATCTTCAATCCCCTCCCTCCCCCTGCGTACACTACTGGTTAAATCAATTAGCCGTCTTTACGGCAACAATATATTATAACAATCTTTAATATAGTTTTAATTCAAATAAATGGTATGCGAAAAGCAAAATATAATCTTCCTGTGCTGCTGGGATGGAGCGAAAGGATCTTTCTAAATTTTATTTATAGGCTTATGACAGAAACCTGCCATATCAAGGTATAAGTGAGAGGAAACATGCAAAGCTTACATAAGACAATACGAGTAAAATCCTTGACATTCGAAAAGGTAAATATAGGTTGCTGAGTAAATGTAAAAAAAAAATTATGGAAACTCGATGCAAGATCAGTAAATCGAACTTCATGACCGTCAAAAGCGTCTAAGAAAGAAGTAGATTTCTGTCACGAATCTCTCAATGGTATATTTTAATATTCGTGAGATGGATGATTATATTTATATTACCGACTGCTATGTTATTGTCTCATTATGCTTATGCTAGAATTTTTATTTTATGTCAGTATATAAGTTAATTTCTTAAGAATATCGACGTTATTCCATTTACGCTGTTCTTGTATATAAGTTGCAATTTTAGTTTGTGCATTTACTTACTGTCTAGTGTGAACTTATCTTCATCAACTTGTTAGCTAATTTGTACTGTTTCTCTTATCAAAGTATTAAGTAAATGCATGCCCTCTTGTTACCTTTAAAATAATTTTCGGGTGGGAAATTTACTGGTGCACCTAGAGCACACATTATATCCATGGCAGCAGTCCATGGCAGGCTTTCTGGGTATGAACAAATTGTTTATTGAAAATTAATAATACATTCATATACAAAAAAACTTTCTAACGACCCATTTATTCATGTTTTACTCTAACTTATAATGTGCTTATCATTACTTTTAAGTTTCGATTGTTTTAGCTCGATAGTGCAGATATTGAAGGGAAAAAAGAAGAAAAAAGAAATGAATTTTTTTTTGACGATTTTAGAGAGGCTGTTTTAGATTTTGAGCTGACGTGTAAAAATACAAGTCCTAACAAAACGCGTAAGTATATCGTACTTGTAAATATGACAAACGTGCATTTGTTACTTGTTATATTTTATTTTAATTTATTCTAAACCCTGTATTATGTGACTTTGTATCTATGATTATTATGCATAAAAGTACCTACTATATGTAGTAAAAAATGTATATGTGTGTATATGTATATATATATATATATATATATATATATATATATATATATGTGTGTGTGTTTGTGTGTGTATATGTATGTATGTATGTATGTATGTATATGTAAAAATACATACTATTATTATATTTATTTCTGAACACTATAGGTGATTGCTATTAATTTTTTTTTAACTTTATTACAATTCATTTCAATGCTTTTTAAACTTTGTAATTACATTTATGCACGTATAGAGATTACCAAAAACTAATCATTAGTCTCTACTAAATACTGAAACGTGCTAAGATAAATATCGGGTATACATTCAGCAGTGACAGTTCTTCTGAGTGAATCTGTTTTATCAGTTATTATATTTATATTCACTTTATTATAGAGTTCGCAGTTAATTTGTCACCACTGACCTCCGTTGGAACGTATTATATTTATTTATACAATTTCGAATAAATGCGTTTCTCTTATAACTTTGTATATTTGAGAGGACAAGAAGGAACCAATAGTTATTTTCTCTGTGATGCTCTGTTTTCTTATGGACAATATAAAACCTTTAAATGCTTTAGTATGACTAGATGACAGGAAAATACCAATGAATTTAGTTCAGCTTTTTATCTTAAATGAAGCTTTGAAAGAACTTGATATCTGTATAAAATTTCATACTCATCATGGCGGAATTGGAATGTTTGGTGGAGATCCAAGGAAATTAATTGTAAGAGTTTCCATCAAATAAGGATGTAGTACGACAGCCTGGTGCGTTGGCTTGTTTTCTATTGAATAAAACTTTAGAAAAACCATATATTCGGATACTCCAATGATAGAAAGTCTTCAACCGACCCATACAACACTTCACCTATGTAGATAATATAGACATCGCCGGGAGAACTTCACAAGCAGTCAGAAGTTTTTCTTGCCCTAGAATCAACTGTGAAATAATTAGGACTGGTAGAGAAAACAAACAAAATACTGAGTATATGATTTCTGAGTAAAAGCTTGAACAGTTTGGAATGAAGGTAATATTTTTGGCCTCTACTCATCCGAACAGGCTTTAGATTTCTTACATCTCATTATTATTATTATTTATAAAGGCAATCCACGACAAGGTGATGTCTGCCTACGCTTCAACTATGTCGGCTATCAATGATTGACCGAAATCGGTTCATACTGCGCTGCACTGCTTATACAGTTGGCAGATAAGGTAAAAAAAATAATAAAAAAATAAATAAATAAATTAAATAAAAAAATAAAATATATATATATATATATATATATATATATATATATATATATATATATATATATATATATATATATATATATATATATATATATATAAATAAATAAATAGAATAACAAAATAATAATAATAATAATAATAATAATAATAAATAAAAGGAATAAAATAAAATAATATAAATATATATATATATATATATATATATAAATATATATATATATATATATATATATATATATAAATATATATATATATATATATATATATATATATATATATATATATATATATATATATATATATGATTAAAATATAAATAAATAAAAATAATAATAATGAATACAAAAAAAAAAATAAGTTAAAATAAAAAAAATACCTCAAAATAAACACAACATGAATAATTACAGCGGAAATAAGAGACATATATAAGAAAATAGGATTATATATCTTTAATTTTAAATCGATTCATATACGTCGATTTTTTTAAATAATCGAATATTTCGGTGATATGTGGATTATTGTCATTTAGTGAAGTTGCCAAATGAAATGGGAGACCGGTATCAATTAACTGTCTGCAGTCAGTAAGAGTTTTACAGTCGTAGGTTCGTTGCACTGAGCACATATTGTTCTAGGAGTTCCAGTCAGCAAATATTAATGGGTGAAGCGTGTGTGTCCGATTCGTTGTCTTGCCAGTACTACTTCTTCTCGTCTCCTATTTTAAGTTGATGTTTTCCATGGAAGTACTGTGTATTTAATTTCTCTTAGTTTGTTTTCAGTAGTGTTTATCCATTTGATTTGCCATTTGTTGATTACTTGCGATATCACTAATGAATACATATCATTATGAGGAATATCTAAACAATCAGATGGAGGAATCAATATATCGTTTTGTCCTGGGATCCACACAAATAAAACTCTACGATTTTTCCAGTTTAGCTTGCAAAGCAGGTGAAGTATGAGGACTATAGGGGGATGAGTTGTGTACATATTTCTTAGTATTAACAGTGAACTTAAAGAATCAGTAAAGAGGATGATGTTGTTTTTACTCCCACCATGATATGCCTTCGTTAGCCCTAGGTATTTTTCTGTCAATTTTGCAGTGAGTGAATTACACTCGGGGGGAAAACTAGTTTGCGCCATGGAGTCATCAACTATTGCTGCGGCTCCTACACCACTGTAAGTTTTGGATCCGTCTGTGAATATCATTGTGAAAAATAAGTAACAATAAATGCAAATAAATGGGTGCTAATGATTCTCCTGCAGTCTATTTTCCCAATGACCAAAACAATTTTCAATCTTACCCTTATAAGACCAATATTGACAAATTGGGCCAAAACATTAGCTCTGATATGTATTGATATTGTTAAATATTATCGTTATAGAATTTAACAATATCAATAGCGAACAAAAGAAATAAGGGTCGAGCAGGTAGAGAAGGGTAACTGACAGGCGATGACAGATGTCACCACATAAGTGATAAGGGATAAGTTAATTTAAAAACCTTACTGAGAAGTTAACACTGTAACAATGCCAAAAGCTGGAACATCTAATCAATTTTAAGAACTGGTCCCCTTAGGCTTGACTGGCCTCGAGGAAAAAGTGGAAAAGGTATGATTAAATTAGACTACTTGGATAATAGTTCGCAGATACCGGCTGTCAGGACAAGGGGCGGAGCCATCCGATGAAATCCCAGAATTTCCTCCCTCTATAAAACTAGTAGGCCAATGAACATCGTTTTCAACTCCCTCTTAGGCAAAATAAGAGAGAAAGGGGGAAAGAAGCAAAGAGGTGAAAAAGGAGGGGCTTCTAAACTGATCGAGGCTGAGGGTGGACGACGAGACTCTGAAGATGAAAAATGCGCTCTGAATCCTGACCTTGCCTGATGCAAGCCTACAACGATCGCCTTCAAGCCTTCGCCTGAGGAACCATCAACACCAACTAGTACAGATAAGAGATTTATGTTAAAACAATTAATGGCTAAGTCTAGGCTGAATCATTCCATGGTTAACTTTTTATTGTAATAGTTTGTTATTTTAATTTTGAAGAATAAAGATAAGTGTTAGCAAGGAGGTAGTTCTTTAGTAACCATGCCCATATTTAATTTGAATATATTTCATTAAGAATTAACGCAGTAATTAATTAACGCAGTAACGTTAACATTAGTATTAAACTTAAAAGTAGGAAAACTATCTTGGTTAGTTATTAAATAATGGTAAACACAAACCAGGCCTTTGGAAAGGTACCCAATTTAGAGGACAAGGTAAGAAATTCAAAAGTATTCATAAGCTTACTTAATTTTGGGATAATCATCTTCAATGATTGCCCAATGGCATCCCTATATATATAGATAGACAAATGTATTAGAGCTAAATAGTAATCAAGCTCAACTCGAAGTTAGAGAAACATAGCAGCTCATCGTACCAAGACATGAGAACGCTTGCGAAACCCGAAGATCAATCTATTGAAACTAATCATTAGTCTATTTCGTCTCATATCAGGCTTGGAGGAATTGAATCCCGGGATCTTAGAAACTTTTAGGTTAGTGATCGATTTTCGGGTTATTACGGAAATGTGGTTATTCCAAGACAGGTGTTGATCAAAGATGACTCCGAGGTTTTTTAAAAGAGATATGAAAGTAGTTAGGTTGGTTATTGAGGTAAACAGAGGAAGTTATAAAGGGAAAATCTACGACTGATCCATTAGCGTATTGCCCGGGGAGGGGGGGGGGGGGGAGGGAGGATCACGGGAATAATACCTCCGACATTTTTGAAAAAATATTATTTTCATACCCACCAATATAAGTTTTGTATTTTTAATAATAATTTTTCATCCGATTTTCATTCTTATCCTTAGATCTTATAACCAATTTGGCGATTATAGACACTTGAGTGATTATTTGTCTTATTTTTATTAAACCCTTACCCCGAAAAAAAATTCTGCATATGCGCCTAGACGGATTAAATCTTCTCAATTAGAATGATACTTGAGAGATCAAAGAGCAACATTTAGCTGCGTGTCTCTTTGTAGACTTTAGAAAAAGCTTATCGTAACATCATTATAGAAAAACTTTTTGTGAACATGCTGGAGCTTGGTATGACACCAAATCTTATGCAGCTCATTCAAATGACGGTTAGAAGATGCAAAATACACAGTATTAGTACAAGGAGAGGCCGGTCACACGCTTCTTCGAGATAGATAATGGACCAACGCAAGAAGATTACTTGGACTGCATTCTCTTCAGCCTAGCCCCAATGTGCGGTAAAAGGTTCTGATTGTTGGAACAATCTTTAATTACACTTTTTAGACTATGACTATGGCGATTTTGACGATAATACTTAATAAGTTTTTCTTTCCCAACCCCTTAGAACCAAAAAGCCTCCATATATTCTCGTATTTGCTCACTCCGCGTTCCTCTGTCGACTCTTTGTATACCAGATATAACCTACCGACTTCCCCTTCCATAGAACTACTTCCTTTGGAAAATCCTCTATGATTCGTTATATCTCCTACTGGAATTTATATTCCATATTATATCCTATGAAATATTTATATCCGTATTTTATACACGACTTATTGATGATGGAATATCAGTATATTTTATTTGGTTACCTAGTCACATAGGCATTAAAGGCAAAGAACTGGCTGATAGGGCAGCGAAAGCTCTCACCCTTCCAGGACGCTGTAAAGCTTTCTATAGCCCAGCTAGCAAACTGGGGACTAGAAAGAGGGACGTAGGGCCGTGGAGCAGCTTCAGCCGCAGTAGCCGTAGAGAAGAGGTAGCCCTCACGCGGCTGAGAATCGGTCATACAAGATTGACACATCTCCAACTAATAACGAAAGAAGCTCCTCCCACATGTCAAAAATGTGGCAACATATTGACAATATCACACATTTTAGAGGACTGTCCTTTCTACATCAGAAGGTTAAAGGAAAATGCAATACCTTTTAATATATCAGTATCTCTGGGTAATAAGGAGGAAACGGCTACTAAGATAAGCAAATTTCTATCCAAAGAAGGTTTATTGATAAACATATAATATTTTTTAATCTATTTATTATTATTATTAATTTTTCCTTTCTTTTATATATTGGAAATAGTATAATATAATATTGGAAATTAAATAGGAATAAATAAAAATAAAAGGCGTTGATGACCAATAGGTTTTACGTCTTGACATCCAAATAACTAACTTACACGACTTATTTCTTCACCAACTTAATGATCAATATACCTCACCGATCTAAACATTCATTTATGTTATAAAAAGTGTCTATTCCTTCTAACAATTACCTATAGTTAATATATATCAGTGTTGGGCAAATTTTATTAAGAAAATAATTAATAAATAATGAATAAAATTATTATTTTATTCAAGAATAATGAATAATCCATTTAATAAAAAAATCCATTCGAATAAAAAAAAATGATTCGAATAAAACAAAATTGACGAATAAAAAAATTATGCCACATTTTCTAATGCATTTACTTCTGTGTATTCTAATGTATTGATATGTGTGTACCTTTAGCGTATTTTAAATTTAAAAAATCCTGTACCAATGAACATTTTTGTTGCTTAGTGTTTCTTCTATATATTTGTTGGAGTTTGTCTAGCATTTCTTTCGAATTTTTACAGTTAACTATATGTGGAAATATCTTTCTCTCTATCGTGGAGATAATAGTCTGCTGGATTCTAGCATCCTTGATATGCCAATCTTCTACTGCCTTGCCTTGCGTTAGATCTTCTAACTTCAACTTTACTGTTGCTACTGATTGTAATCTTTTAGCAGTTTAGACGATTTCCACTTGAAATATCCATGTTTGGTATGTTTTTGAATTCCTCAATTTTTCAATAAAACGACACTCGTATGAAAAGTTATTTTCTCTTTCACTTTTTTTTTCTTTTTTCTATTTTTGTTTTCCGTTTTTATACTAATCTTCTTAGACAAAGTGCTCTGTGCCCAAAAACTGTTTAGATTTATGGGTATTTTATTCAATTAAAGCGAGCAATACACTTTAACCCTTTTATTAAACTTGGAATCACAAAATAATTTTTTTTCGTTAGCTCAACAATACAATGATTCAATCTAAATTAATCCAGGTGGCTTTTGTCATAGCAGAGATAAACTGTATTACTACACACATGCATAATAACAAAAAAAATATTCCAATTTCCTAACAAAAAGTACCTATAAAAAAGGTCTAGTTACATTTTAAGCTAAAACTAACGATAACGGACCTACGTAGGATCAAACCTTTCAATATTTCAAGAAAAAACCTGCAGTATATGGGCTTTCTTAACTCTATAAATACGCATTTTATCAAATAAAAGTTATTCAACTTAAGAACACATATAAAAAAGATTCAGTTGACGTCCGCATGATTGTATAGAAGGATCAATTTAATTAGGAATTGATAAATTATTTGCCACTTCTATAATTTCGATTTTATTGAAAACCAGTTTTAAATGTTATACCTTCATCTTCAGTTCTAAAAGTACATAAAAATTCAAAAATAAGAAATTCAAAATACAGTTAGGTATTATTATACATATTAAATTAAATGCGATATAAATTAGTATTATAAATTATGAATTTAATTAAGATAAGAAATCAAATACATGTTGGTACTCACCACAATGTTGAAGTAGATTATATGAAACAGAAAAGGTTACATTGGTTTGTTCTCGCACTGAACTAGTAATGGAAATGACTGTAATGGAAGAAAGGTGGGGTGTTTGTAGGTAAATGGTACTGTTTAGGGGTCGGAGTTTTTCTAGTAATTCCGTTGAGTAATTGTTTTTTCTTTTATGGATGGGAATAAATTTAAGATTGGACTATTGGAGATATTTATGGGGTCATTTAAGCAAAAATTTGGATTGGATTTGAAAGATTTTATTATTTGAAGTGCTTCACATATATTTAATTTGAGACTGTTTTCAACGTGATGTATTTATTAATTTAGCTCCTGTGTCTTTGATGAATTTATGTTTTTTTTCATTTAAATGAATTGCAAAGTTGGAATTCTCTGTCGTATTATAATATGCAAATATACGTTCCTTAAATCTCTGATGTAGTGATCTCCTAGTTTTTCCCGCAGCCAAATGCACAATTATTACAATTTAGCTCGTATACTGCGTTTTTTTGGAAAGGGTCTATTTTGTTTTTAGGAGAAGAGTAATATGAGGATAGTCTATTTTCTATTTTAAATGCAGGGTTGAATCCTAATTTTTCAATTCATTTCCGTCTTTGTTGTAGTTGTTTTTTTTAAATTATGATTGATGGTGGTTTTATTGTACCCGTTATTTTTTGCTATGGAATATATTATTTCAATTTTTTTATTATAATTCTTTTCATTTAATGGTACGTTCAAAAGACGGTAAATCATGCTATTAAAGGCTGAGAGTTTATGTGCTATCGGTTTCCTAACTTCATTGTTTGTAACGACATCCGTGTGGGTGGGTTTCCGGTAAATCCCAAATTTACCGTCCAACCGTGCACCCTCCTCCCTCCACACATTCCTATAAATAGCACATCGCCGTGTTCCTTGTGATTAAAGATTAAAAAAAAATAATGTTCCCAGAAAAAAAAGTGGCCGCACCTTTCCAAAATGGCGGACTACCGCCTTTGACTTGATTTAGTTGTTTGGTCACTGTCATTCTGCATTTGCCAAAAATTCGCCATAATTGACTTTTTTTCAAATCTGAATAGTCATAGAATCATATGTAATAGAATAATAAAAAAAAATCTAATTTCCTTAGACTCTAAAAAACAACAGTGATGTCATTTTTTTCAAGTCGTTCACACGAAAGTTGAAATTTGAAGAGCAGTGGCAATTAAACGGCCAATAATAACGAACAAGTCTTCAACTAAAGCATGTAGAGCGCTTATTATTCTTTAAAAGCCAATTACCACTTTTTAAAATATTTGAAATGGTTCATTAGAAAATGGACTTAATTAGCGGTGAAGCGATAGAGACGTATGCTCTGTCAGTCTTCTTCCTCATCAATGAGCATTCATAAATGCAATAGTTACTAGCTTGATCGACATAATTTAATTTAATTACATTAACTAGCATATATTACTGCAATAATTTAAGTGCTAGTAATAATTATACAATTGGTAGCGGCTTTGAAATGAGAGAAAAGGCTTATTTTATTTAGAATGTCCTACACTTTCGCAATTCACATTCAAATCTTCTCCTAATACGAGTACCCAATTTCGGCCCTGGCTGTAGGGCTATATTGATGTTTAATTAGGATGTGGTGGAAGTATGTGACTGGATTAACATTTCAATACAAAATAAAGTATTAAAATGGCATTAAAGATTTTTCTCAGGAAGATCATAGTAGAGTTTTCAATGAAAATAAATGAACATTAAAACTGTGTAATTTAAATTATCTTTCAATTTAATAAGTTAAATTAGCGGTAAGCAGGTTTTTCTGGAAAAAACGAAAATTTCACAAGTTTGACGCTCCGTAAAGCGGCTGTCGTTAGTTGCGAATGTAACTGGCCCTTTGTTGGAGGTGAACTTATGCTGAACCACTATTGTTTGAAACCTTTTTTGGTCAAATGTATATTTCCTGAAAAAAGATACCCCAATTACAGCAGGCTTTTCTTGAAATACCGAAAATTTCACAGGCTTGACGTTCCGTAGGTCCGTTATCGTTAGTTTTAGCTTAAAGTGTAACTGTACCTTTTTTGTTGGCGATCTTAAACTGAAAAACTTTTTTTTTTTTTATGAAATGCACATTTCTAGAAAAAAGAACGCCCACTTACAGCAGATTTTTTCTTGAAGTACCGAAAATTTCACAGGTTTGACGCTTCGTAGGCCCGTTGCCGTTGGTTTTAGCTTAAAATGTAACTGGACCTTCTTAGAGGTAATCTTAAGTTGAACAACTTTTATTTGTAACTTTTTTTGATAAAATGTTTATTTCTAGAGTTAAAAATGCCCATAAACAGCAGGTTTTTTCTTGAAGTACCGAAAATGTTACAGGTTGTACGCTCCGTAGGTCCGTTATTGTTAGTTTAAGGCTTAAAACGCAAATAACTCTTTTTAGTAGGTAATTTTAAGGGAAACAACATTTTTTTGAAACTTTTTTTAATAAAATGCAAATTTCCTGGAAAAAGAAAATATCCTGAAAAATATGTTTTTTTTATTATTTATTTTGACTAAATTCATAATAAAGCTACCAATTTCGATTTACGGATTATGATATTCGTAATATACGTAAAAAAAAAAAATACAAAAAAAAATGACACTAATGTGGACTTTACCACAGAAGTGAGCAAATTGTACCCAATAGCTGATGGACTACTTCTCAAACCATTCCAATTATTCAACACGTGTTAAAAGAAAACTTTTGTTGCTTATGTTTGACGGCTGATTTGGCATACAAGGTAAGTTTTTGAAAATGATTTTTACTATTTATAATTAGCTTTTCATATAGTTTATTTGTGACTAGTCACTAATCCCAAACTTACTAGTTTTATGGAATTAATTGACTTTGTAATAAAAGAAAGTGACTGTATCGAATATGACACACAATAGGATTTTTTAATTTTATGAACATTTTTCAAAGTATTCATTTTTTTAGTTTTTGTTTTTAAGGTTTAAGGTTATATTATTGTTACATAATAAGTTATATATATATGTATATATATATATATATATATATATATTTTTTTTTTTTTTTTTGAAAAAAAAATACAGATATCTAGTCGATCTCTAATCAAAAATGCCAAATTTAGAAGATTTATTAGGAAACTTGTACAAATAGATAATCAAAACTGTAAAGAAGAATTTTTATCCTTTTTATTGTAAAATAAACATATAAGACACTCTCTCTTGTAAAGAATTCACGCTATCTCTTATTGGTCAATGCTATCACAAAACAACTTCTTTAGACAAGTTTTGAAAATGCTGTTTTAAACACATTTGCGATACCATTCTTTAAAACGTTTGTTAACGAAGCGAGACAGTGATAGGTGGACTTCATAGCCTTAGAGTAGATGAAATAGGAAAGGATGAGTTAACAGTAAAAACAAAAATAAAAAAGTCAATAAATAAATAGAAATGAAAATTACAATAAGTCATAATGAAGTAACATTTAACATATGAAATTACTATTGTTGACTTGAGTCCTTTAAATAAAAAACATACAAACTAAACATAATAAAAATTAAAAATGAAGTAAGCATAATTAACAAGGTACAAAATCTATTAGTGCATATGTACAAATTTTGATTGAAGTGAAAGAAACTCTATTTACAATTCTTTTGGAACTGGATGGACAAGAAATGATTGAATAAGCGGGATTTGAAGGTGGGAAGGGTATTGGAGCGACGGATTGAAGAAGGATTATAATTCCATAAGGATGAGGATCGGACAAGAAAAATCTGTCAAAAGCTGCGGATCGGGGGGCCGCTGAATATAAATCTGAAGGCCGAGATCGGGTATGGCGGGAGTGGACAGAGGATTTGAATTGAAGCAGGACGAAGATGTATGGTGATCGGCGGGTTTGGATAGCTTGGTAGAGAAAGGATGCCAGAATATTCTTATGACAGCAGGAAGGTTAAGCCACCCTAACTCTTCATAAGATCGGGCGACAGAGGCGTCCCTTAGGACCCCGAATATGAATCGTACAAAGAAATTTATCAAACGTTTTATTTTCTTTGAGATCCCCAGAGACGCCTCCGTACAACGCACAACTGTAGCCAAAGTGAGGGAATATTAAGGAGGTAACTAGGAGATTCAAATGGAAATAGGTGACGAAGGAAATTTAATCGCTTTAAAGTGTAAAAAGTACGACGGGAGATATCGGAGACATGGTTATTCCAGGAAAGAGTTTGGTCAAAGGTGATTCCAAGGTTTTTTATGGTTCATAGAACTTTATGTGATTATTATTCAGAAACAAGTTTGGGATAAGAGGGACAGTTTCAAGGAGGTGATGAGAACCTATTACAATTGCCTTTATCTTCTCTGCATTCAACTTCAGCTTTTTAGCAGAAGCCCAGTGACTTATTCGATTCAAGTTCTCTTTGAATTTTTTTGTGGCTAGTAAAAACAGCTGTTCTTGAAAATCGGTTTGAACAAGGCCCAAAATGGTCCAAGAGCAATTTTTCAAAGCGCTATTTGTTCTTGAGGAATTTTTCTACAACCCTATTTTCACGAAATATAAGTGAGGTTCTTGAACCCTATTTTCATGAAATCTAAGTGAGGTTCTACAACCCTATTTTCATGAAACATAAGTGAGGTGTGATTCAATATATCAACAACGCGTTTGAAAATTGGGCTTTTTCTTACTTCAGCTAGGGTTGGGAATTATTGCTCTTTTCGAATGGATGCACCGTTTAAGAATTATAGGTGAAGAACCACAAAAAACCCTAAAATTTCGAGGCTTTATGGCTACCGAAATTCTTCTGAAATCATTCGTGTTACCATTTTTGGTTTTTACGTATTTGCACCTATATATCCTAGTACAAAAAAATAAAAGCTCCTACCCCACCTTACTCAGTGCTCAGTCCTCATTTGACGTAGAATTTGATGCTCTTTAATTTTTTATACCATATCTTTTTCTATTCAGGAATTCAGGTGAAAAAATAAAAAATAAAAAGTCTTGCAATTTCGAGGTATTTTGGCTGCCAGAAGTTCTCCCGAAGTCACCCGTGTTAGCATTTTTTTTTTTACATTTTTGTGAATAAAATAAAAGCTTCAACCCCACCTTTGTCATTATAGATACCTGTTATGGCTTCCTTCGATGGAATAATCTCAAAACTTTGAAAATGCATTCATACATTTTTTTCTGTAGAAAGTAATTCCCTAATTTTAATTATTTTTCGTCAAAAAACATTAGCCAAATTTCACAAAACTCAGAACTTATTAATACACAAATTATATTAATGAACAAAATACTGAACCGATACCAAGGGTGCAGTGTAGGTTATAAGCGAAACCAACAGAACATTTGGTCAACCGCTTAATACGTGAGTGCCGAAATTTCTAGCCACGAAATAAGTCTAAGAAATATAACACGTAAAAGTTAATGATTGCAGCATTAACAGCGAGCCAAGTCCTTCGGATTTAACCATTGGAGAAATAAGTGCCCTTTCCAAATTAAACGAATAATATTGCAAGACAATAGACTCGCACGGATAACATGCATAAATAAATAATTTACGAAATCGGTAATATTGACTTAAGATCCTTAAGAATATAATTGCTACTGTTAATAATATTCTGTACTTTGCTTGTTGGGAATTAGAAGAAAATAGAACCATGTCTTCACTTATTTTTTTCTTAATTTTTCAAGGAATCAACCCTTCATATATTCGAAAATGTTTTACTTTTGCATTTTTAATAACATTTCGAACCCAAGTTGGCTTCAGTCCAGTCCAGTCATGAACAAGGAAGAGTTTAGACAAATATTTTAACAAGCTTGAAAATCATAAAATAATTGTGAAAAATTTCAACAGAATTGATGAAGAAATTCCAATGAATTTTTGAATAATGAGGACTGAATTAATTAGATTGGGAACTTGATGATGAGCCAACTTGGGTTCGAAACGTTGTTCAAGATGCAAAAATAAAACATTTTTGAATGTATAAATAGCCGATTACTCCCTTAAAAAATTATGAGAAAACTATTAAAACCCCTCCGAAAAATTTCACTTTTTTACGAAATCAAATAGAACCATGTCTCTTAAATTCTTCTTCCGACTTGAGAGGAGCAAACGAAATAATATGTTAATAAATGATTTCAGATGTAAGGAAAAAAGAAGAAGTGAACCAGTATTCTACACTTACCACAAATAGTGATACACCACCGAAGGATTTCTTTGAATCTGAAGTGTGTTCTGCCTGTAAATCGAATGGTTCATGTAGTGAAAGCGCATTGAGATTGCAGGTGGGTCTTTACATTTCATTATCTCTCTAATGATATATTAATGATAATTGTTTTTATTACCGATAATATTAAATTCTATTTTCAGCTAAATCACTTAATTACTATAAGTCGTGATTATATTATTATTACACTTAGAGATGGGAAATCCTTCCCCATAACGACCCATGTGGATCTTTTGTCGGATACCCCTCTGTTTATCTAGAAATCGCATAGGTTCTTACAAAGCTCATTAAGTCCTAAGGGATAAATCTAGTGAAATCTTCAGGTTTAATTATTGCTAATTTTAGATACTGCAGTCTGTACAAGGCAGGGACTTCACATTCGCACAGGATGTACTAAGCCTTTTCTTCATCCTCTCAGGCATATACGGCAGTTGGAATCTTCCGCTAATTTCATCTTCTTGAGATTTATATTTTGGCGGACAATGGCCCGTGTCCAAGGAAAATTTAGCATTTTTCTTTGACAAATTGATGAAGAGTTTGGATTTTTTCATACTAGGTTTTGCAGCTCGTTTCGTTGTTTTTATTTTAACTTTTGTTTCTCCTATTGTGGATATAATGGTTCTATTTATTAGCATTTACTTAATCCAAATAGATTAAATTAGATATTAGATAGTGGCTGAACTAGCTCCTGTTCTCTTGTTAGCTTTCATAGAAAAAGCAATAACCATAGAAGGTATGATTTGAGTTATTATCAAAAGCATACATTGCCGTTTCTTTATTGTTAATTAAATTTTCTATCCTTCTTACAAGACAATTTAATGCTGAGCTACTTGATTTCTCAGCTTGATAGGCAAATTGATATGGATGTGATGGAGATTTTCTGGTAATTATATCTCCTAGATGTTCATCCATAACCTTTTTTCATTTTATTATTGAAGCGAGGATTATTTGGCATATATGCCTTTGAATTTTCTTTAGGCTGATTAGCAATTTCTGGAACGAATTCCACTTTAACCATAGTTTTGGGATACATTCCGTTGTATAGCATGCCCTGAATAATCTCATATAGAAAATGGTCTGGAATTACTCCATCACCCACAAACGCTTCATAGGGCTTTAGGTATATATTTTATCAGCTTCATCAGCCCAGTTGTTTTGCTGTGGGTTATCTCTGTCCCATGTAAAGCTTGACTCTTTACCCTCAAATAAATTGAGGAAAGTGACGCTTTCAGAGTTTCCTCAGTATAGTTTTTTTTCTGGCTTACATAGCGAACCAAGACCATTCGTTTGGTATGCTGTGGGCAAATCCTCTATGCCTTCATGGAATTTTTGTTTGATTTGAATCTTGAATCTTTATTCTATTCTGCTAGAGTTTGTTTATACTCATTCCATCTACCTTGTCCCTTCCCTTTATTGAAGAGTTTTCTTACTGTTTTCCCAAAATTGTTTAGCGTTTTATTCCCCCAGGATACGTCATTTTTTGTCTCTCTAGTTCTTATATGGCAGCTATCTTATCAGTGGATCCCGTTATGTACTTCTGTCTCTAAGTGACTATACTCTGTCATGATCACATTTACTATATTGTTAACAAATGTTGGATGCAAAAAAACCTACTTAAACATCTAGCAAGAAATGATTGGGGTACGGACTATAACTTCAAAATCACTTATGAAGAAACTCGATCAAATTGAAACTTCATGTTCAAAAATCATAACTAAGAAGAACTTGCCCTAATAATGTATCGCAATATGAAGTAAGTTTACCACTCTTGGAAGAATGAAGAAAAGTGTTAACATCTAAATACATAAACAATCATAGGAGCTTCAAAGAACAACACAGAACTGGAAAATTCATCAACAAGTGAAAATCAAATCAACGACTCAAAAAGCCAACTCTCCTTGAGAAAGCCAAATTAAACAAAGTAGAATAGACTAGAAAATTTAACTTTATTCTGGGAGTAATGTCCCCTTGAATAACTTACATTTACATAATGAATGCATAAGACTATTCTGAGCCAGGTATTATAAAAATGAGAAAAAATAAAAATTGTTATCGTTAAAAAGTACAAAGAACAGAAAAGAAAAAAAAAGAAAAAAATACAAAAAAGCAAAAAACAATAAATTAAGTAATACTTTATACAGAAGTAAAAATATACCTTCTAACATTTTTCAATAAAATAAAAACAAACAAAATTAACATTAACAAATAAATTGTAATAATAGTAATTACAATAATTAAAATTACATATTAATGAAAATGCATACACATAAATAATATATACATATATTGTATTCAGGTCCACACTATATGGTTATCCATATTTTATGAAATTAAAATTTAATTATAACCTGGGTTATACTCAATCCTCAGTGATTTTTTGTTTGTGGAGGAGGTATTAAAAAAGAAGGGATTTGAAAGTACGGAGGGAAGGAGCACGGCGAGTTTCTAGAAGAAGGGAATTCCAGAGGATCGAGGAACGAATAAGAAATGAGCGGGCATATGCTGAAGATCTGTGAGAAGGTGGGTAGTTGTCGGACGGACGGGAGCGTGTATGTCTGGAGTGAACGGAGGATCTGAAGGAGAGGAGGTCATAGAGGTAGGGAGGGGAGTGAGTGGATATTATTTGATATAGGAAGGAGCCAAAGATATATTGCCTGCGTGTAGAGGGATACAACCACTTCAAATCGGAGTATAGTTCGGTAGCATGTGAGTGTCTTGGGGAGCCGAGTGCAAAACGTACAAAGCAGTTCATGAGTCGTTCACAACCATAATCGAAGTGGGGGAAGATTAGGGAGGAAACAATGAGCTGGCGGATGTCACGTGGAAGGAGAAAGCCAGAACGGCGCAATTGGTGGAGGGTGAAAAAGCAACGGCGGAGATAGTGGAAATCTGAGGCTTCCATGATAGGTTTTGGTCCAGGATAATGCCTAGATTTTTTACAGAGGAGAAAAAGGATATCGGAAGATGGTTGATGGTTAATGGAGGAATAGGAGGTAGGGAATTAAGAAGGTAACTGGAACCGAACACAATAGCCTGGGATTTGTTAGGATTCAAGAATAACTTATTAGTATTCGCCCAAGAGTTAATCGCATTTAGGTCTTCTTGAATCTTTATGAGGGAGTTGTGTAGATCGGAGGGATTAAAGGGATTAAATATTTGGGTGTCATCGGCATAGAGGTGATATGAGCAGTGTTTCAGGGCATTAACACAATCATTAATGAAAAAGGAAAAGAGGGAAGCGGAAATACTGGAGCCCTGAGGAACGCCAGAGTGAATGGGCAAAGGATCGGAATATGGTTTATTAGGGATAGAAACAATTTGGGAGCGATTGGAAAGAAAGTAATGAAACCAGGTAAGAGCACTTCGGGAAAATTTAAGGGTTTTGAGTTTCTCAAGTAGAAGGGAGTGGTCAACAGTGTCGAAAGCTTTTGAGAAATCGAGGAGTATTAGGATAGTGATATTTTTTTGATCCATTGCAGCCTGAATATCAGAGGTGATTTTGAGGAGAGCTGAATGAGTGGAGAAACCAGGACGGAAACCAGATTGGAAGGAATTTAAAAGATTTTAGTTTTCAAGGTAAGTAGATATTTGGGTTTGTACTATTTTTTCGAGTGGTTTGGCGAGGTTGGATAAAATTTATACAGGACGGAAATCATTCGGAGAAGAGGGATTAGGGATTTTGTTTAAGGGTTTTACGATTGCTTGTTTCCAAGCTGAGGAAAAGACGGAATTTTGCAGTGAAAAGTTGTAAATGTGAAGGAGAATAGGGAGGATACTTGGGAGGCAGGTCTTTACTATTTTTATAGGGATGCTATCACAGCCAATCGACTTGGTTTTGATTTTCAAAATAGCAGAAGCAGACAATCGGGGGTAATGTCGGAAAAGAAGAAGTTAGAGGGGGCAAAAGGGATTAATATGGGAGGAAGGTGATTGTGATACGGAAGAGAAATGTGCATTAAACTCATTGGGAGATGCAGGGAAAGAAGGATTGGTCTGGAATGAATTGCAGAGGGATAGTTGGCGCAGAAGATGCCACTTGGATTTCGAATCGGAGGTAGCGGCAAAGGCGTCGTGGAAGTAACGAGCACGAGCACTGCGGAGCTTTGATTAGGTCAAGTTTCGGAGGTGAGTGTAGATTGCACGGTCTTCGGGAAGACCAGTACGCCGACTACGCCTCCGAGCCGCCTCACGTCTTCTTCTCAGGTCCCTGATTTCATCACTAATCCAAGGAGCAGGTGGACGTCGGAAGGTACGGGTTTGTAAGGGAGCATGTGAGTCAAGAAGGGAAAGGAGGTTTTAGGAGAGGATTTCCACCATAGCGTCTATTGAGGAAGAGGAATATAGTGGGCTCCAATCAAGCATATCCAGGTCTGTTTGGAGGTTTTCATAATTTAGGGAGTCAAGTTTACGATAGGATATAATTCGAGGGACAAAGGTGGGTACATACATATTGTAGGAGATAAGTATCAGGTCATGTTGGGAGAGGAACGTTACAGGATGTTGGGAAGAACATAGGAGCTTTTCAGCTGAGTCTATTATAAATAAATCTAGCCAAGTGTCACCAAAGCAGGAGTGATGAGTGGGATTGAAGGGAGGTTAAAGGATGAAAAAAGGTTTTCAAGATATAACTTTTCTCGGGATGAAGAGAGGAAATTGGCGTTAAAGTCTCCTGAAATAATTACTCTTTTATAAAAAGGAAGGAAATGGTAGAGAGCTGTCTCTAGTGAAAGGTCAAATGGGATATTAGGAGGACGAGACACCACAACAAAAAGGAGATTGTCCCGACCACAGGATATCTCTACAAGAAGAAACTCCACTTGCGGAATGAGCGAATGAGGAGAAGTTGCCAAGATCTTGGTTTTTAAGGCTGTGTGAACGTAGAGTCCTATTCCACCACCTGTGCGGTCGATTCTGTCATGACGTGTAAGGATATGATGTGGGAGGGACACGGATGTGGAAGGGATATAGGGTTTAAGCCACGTTTCGGATATGGAGATTATGTGAAAGAAATTTTTGGTGAAGTATTCTTGAAATTCATCGTAATGGGCTGGGAATGATTGGGCATTGATGTGACAGGAAAGTAAGATATTAGTCATATTGGTAAATAAGAAGGAATGTAGAGGAAATGGACATTCATAAAGACACCGGGATAGAGAACAGTTTTATATTCACAAGTACTATTAAATAAAATGAGACTATAGTAAAGGAATAATGAAATATATGAAAACCATGAAGCTACATACAGACAAAATAGTAATAACCAAAAAGGAAAGAATTTAATGGAAAAAGTAAACGAAAATAACAAGAAATTACTGAGAAAATTAAAAAAAAATAAATTCAAATATAGTTATAATAGATATAGTTATAATTGATGATACCAGGAAGAAGCAGAAAATGTCGCCAGAGAGGAAGCCAGGGCAATGCGATGGAATGTGTCATCCAAAGACCTCCAGGTGATGTTAATGATGACGACGGGCTGACCATCATCTTTTCGACAACGCACCCTTCCACCTCCGAACCAGGCGCACTTTATTTTCCCTTCTTTCTTCTTCTGCCTGGCAAGATAATAAAGTTTTCTGTTCATCGGGCTCATGTCTTCGCTGATGTAGATTGAGTGGGCATCATTTTCTTCCCAGCCGATGTGTCGGGTCGTAAGGTCCCTTTTAACTCTTCTTAATCGTACCATCTCGCCCTAACCGACTGACGGACAAATTTTGCGACGATGACAGGGGGCCTTGGATCATCTCTGCTCTCTACAATGTTCAGGTCTTCTGGGGCCAGCTTCAGTCCAAGGCTAGCACCAATACTCGTAACCAGACCTGCGGCAGTCTCGCCAGTTCTCACTGGAATCCCACGAATTTCAATTGATTTCGAGCGAAGATCCTGCTGGGCGTGATTTAATTTTACCTCTAGCTTGCTATGTTTATCTAGGTTGAGTTGAGCTTGATTTCTATTTAGCTGTTAATACATTAGTCTATATATATAGGGATGCCATTGGGCAATCATTGAGGATGATTATCCCAAAATTAAGTAAGCTTATGAATACTTTTGAATTTCTTACCTTGTCCTCTAAATTGGATACCTTTCCAAGGGCCTGGTTTGTGGTTACCATTATTTAATAATTAACCAAGATAATGTTCCTACTTTTAAGTTTAATACTAATGTTAATCAAAGTTACTGCTATCTTAATGAAATATATTCGAATTAAATATGGGCATGGTTACTAAAGAACTACCTCCTTGCTAACATTTATCTTTATTCTTCAAAATTAAAATAACAAACTATTAAAATAAAAGTTAACCATGGAATGATTCAGCCTAGACTTAGCCATTAATTGTTTTAACATAAATCTCTTATCTGTACTAATTGGTGTTGATGGTTCCTCAGCATCTCTCCCTCGGGTTCCCCTGCATATCTTCAGTCATGGAGCCAGAGCGCATTTCTCATGTTCAGAGTCTCGTTGTTCCGCCCTTAAGTCCGACGAGGTCAGCGTTCAGCCAAGATCAATCTAGAAGTCCCTCTTTTCACCTCCTCGCTTCTATCCCCCTTTCTCTCTTGTTCTGCCTAAGAGGGGGTCGAAAACGTTGTTCATTGGCCGACTAGTTTCATAGAGGGAGGAAATTCTGGGATTTCATCGGATGGCTCCCCCCCCCCTTGTCCTGACAGCCAGTATCTGCGAACCATTATCCAACTAGTATAATTTAATCATACCTTTTCCAGGCGGTCTCCACTTTTTCCTCGAGGCCAGCCAAAGCCTAAGAGGAACAGTTCTTAAAATTGATTAGGGATCCCAGCTTTGGGCTTTGTTACAGTGTTAACTTCTCGGTAGGGTTTTTAAATTAACTTATCCCTTATCTCTTATGTGGTGACATCTGTCATCGCCTGTCAGTTACCCTTCTTTCTACCTACTCGTCCCTTATTTCTTTTGTTCGCACCTGGTCTGTTTAAATTATATAACGATAATATTGTCCAATATCAATACATATTAAGCTCGATAATGCGGGACTTTAGCAACCTATTTTCTTGAACTATCTGCTCAAAAAGTTTCGCTTGGGCATCCATTCTTCCTTCGATTGCTTGTAGAACCTTAGAATTATCAAAGGATATCGTTCCCTGTTTTTCTACCGCTTCTTTAACGGATTTGAGCTCGGCGGTAAATGCAGATTTCACATCACGTACCTCACTGGTTAGTCCCTCTAATAACATTCTCAATCTGTCAGCACTGTCACTTGTCACTAATGGAGCGGTATGTACTTTACTGGCAGGCCTATCACTCACTGGAACTGTTTTTTTAGCCCTTTCACATTTTATACAGCACCAAGTTTTTTTAAGGGACTTCAGTACCTCAATCTCGTTATCCTCTATATTACAACATTTACCATGGAATAATCCTTGGCACATATTACATGATAAAGAGCTTTTATCATCTCGCGAAATAGTTTGCTTACAAACTTGACACGAAACCATATTTGAATTTGAATTTGGCGGTTACCGCTCACCTGGTAAATGAATCAGCTGAAGGCGTGGCTAGTAGGTTGGCAGGCGGTGGGGAGTAGCACTGAGGAGGGGATAATTCCAAGTTATAACTAGTCTAGACTTACTAGTGATAAGGGTGCTTAATTCCTCTGCTGGTAGTACTCTAACAAGGCCTAATTCTTCAGGCACGGACCTCGTACGCCGAAAACAGATGTATTTAGTCGATCACTCACACAAAGCAAAAGCAATAGAACTAAAATTAAAAATAAAAAGGCACTTTTAAAGATATTAAACGTAATTTTCACGGAGTCGATCTTTATTGCTTGCCGTCTCAGGCCAGAATGGAATAAATAAATAAATAAATAATGGAATATTCTCTCGAAAATTCCATTTAAAACCTACCTCCAACCAAATTAAACCTTTCTTATTAAAAAAAAATTTAATTTTTTTTTTCTGACCATCACTCAGACATACATAATAAAAAAGTACATTCACCAGAATTTTTGAAGGGTCTGGCCATGGAAAAGATAGGAAATATATCACCCTCAGCACTCAAATTATTTACAGATGGTAGCAAATTGGAGGGTGGGATGGTTGTTAAAGAGTTTCGATGCCATAGGTACATTAGGACAAGAAACACAGATAACTCATTCAACTTTGAAGCTGTACTGATTTCCATTGAAGAAGCACTATTAACAATAGCTACAATTTATCAAAAGTGAGGATTTTCGCTGATAGCAAAAGTGCAATCCAGCATCTTTCATTGCCCAATAACATAGCTGATAACACAACAAAAATAATATATAAAAGAATCAAAGAACTTAGCAAAAACACCCAAATAAACTTCCAATAGATCTCTGTCCATGTGGGAATTTCCCAAAATGAAGAGGCTGACAAATTTGCAAAAAAAAGCATGTACTTTACCTGGAATATGTAAGAATCTCCTCTATATTGAAATCTACTCATTATTAAGAATAGTTTAGAACTGAAATCTTTACCGAACCATTACTGGTACAAACCATCAAATAGAAGTATAAACCTCACTCATCTTCAAAACCTTAACCGAACCCAACTAACAGCCATTTCAAAGTTAAGATCGGGGCATATTAAAACCCTGAGATTTAAAAATAAACAAAAGATACAGCCAATGCATAAAGTGAGGTTTATAAGACTGGTGAGGCTTTCCCATTCCAAATTCTGGACTGGGTTGGCGTGATGAAACATGACCTCTATGAAAAACCCAAATTAGTCATTGGTAGACTTAAGGAGAGCGAGCTTCTCGATTTGGTGTAAATCAAGTCATGAAGTATAAGCAGCACCATCACCTCTGTCTATGCCTCTTCTAGAGAAAAGCTCCTAGGTCTGAGGCTAATTGTCCCTCATATAGTTTAAATCTGTAGGTTTAGGCTCTCTTATTCGTACTTTTTTCCTGTCGACCTCTATATTGAATCTGATCTGCTGCTAATCAGAAAGTGAGGCTTTCTGATCAGCAGCAGTAAGTAGGAGAGTCAGTTGTTAATGCAGTCTTTTGTCTAAGGTTACATCACTTGTCCTGTTTCTTATCATAAAAGTAGGTTTATTTCCTTGATTTACAATATCTGCATCATTAGATATTAATTAATCCAAGAGTTCTCACATGTTTTTCCAAAATACTAAACTTCTCTTAGAAGTGAAGTACCTCTTTCTTGTTGCCAAGGAAGTAGGCCGAAACGAAAAGCTTCTCTTTCGTTCCCTCTTCCGTGTGTACCTCTATTGCCACTGCAACTAGGCCTTGTGAAGTGCATGCTGTAATCACAAAATATTTAATATTATTATTGATTGCAGCTCTTGTGAATACATTAATCTTATCTCTTACAGTCGAGGGTTCCTGAAGTAGACCTATATCCATGTTAGCGTTGATGAATCTTCTTGCTAGTAAGGCTGATGCGCCTTTGGCAGAATGTAAATTCACCTGAATTATTTTAATATTTTCTAATTTTTTTCCCAAAAGATTTCCTCTTGCCAGATCCTTTTGGTATCTTTTTTTCAACCCTGCTCCATAAGTAAGGTTCCTTTTTAGTGGGGTTTTCCCTCCTGAATTTGGTAAGGGGCATCTTCCACTCTCAGAAGATTGAGCAGAAAGAGATTTGGCTCTCGATATGACCCCCGAGGGCGCGATTTGATGGCCTCCATAGCTCTCCGGTAGGACATAGTTGGAAGAGAAACTCTTGTATCCCCGATTGTCCCACTTGTCATCTTTTCCTTTTTCATTACTTCCTTTCTTCTGTTTTCATTACTGTTTTCCTTGTGTTTCATTACTGGGAGAAGTCTTTATGGATCGGACTCCGTTATGTCCATTATCCGGCAAACTTACTACACATACTATTATAGAATAAAACAAATAATCAAAAACTTGTACTCCAAAACAATGTCATCTAAACATTGTAGCTTTCAAGATTTTTATTAAGTGATTTATTTATTTGCTTTTAAATACCACTAATAACATCATGACTTCATTTATAGTTATATATATATATATATATATTAAATTACTTAGTTTTTCGAATATCCAGTTGTTTGCCAATAATTTAAAATATTTTATTTTCAAAGTTAACCAATCTCTATACTGCTAAATATGTATGGTATATATTCTAAAGTTCTATATGCTACCTATACATGGTTCAACATTTCTATATGCTACACACACTCATACATAGATCAAATCTTATATTAGCACTGAACAAAAATAATTAATATTAATATAGAAATTTAAAAAAATATAATACTATTCACATGCAATTATTCCTTGAAGATTAATTATTGGGTACGATAATTGTTGCCTGGATAGATCAGCTGAATGCATACAAGACAATGGCGGTATTTACGCCCTATGCGGTGGCGATTCTACTGTAATAATAAAAAGTAAAAGGAATCCACAGACCACTATCCAGCTGTGAATTGAAGATCCGGTTGTTCCGGTGTCTGTATAGCAGACCTTTGGCACTTATTTTATTTGAATCCTTAGAGGTAATGAGGTGAAGGCGTTGCCCCTGGTAGTTAAATGTTACTGTAGAATGAGCTTTGGTTGAACTGGAGTTGGCTAGTCTTCACCATTACCTTTCGTTTCGTTATTAACAGCTCGCTTCTTAAATTGAAATTCGTTTTATTGTGCATGATTGACTATGAAAACGTGAACTAAATATTTATAACCAAAGTGGTAAAAACGAAATTTTAATTAAATACAAAATAGAAACACATTTATACTCGATACTAAAACTTAATAAGTTATTAGTATGTGTCGGCTTTGTTGATCCCGTATAGAAAGTTTGAAATTTTCAGATACTATTTTTTTTTTTATTTCGTTTTAATAAACGTACAATTTACTTAATAATATTACAAATTAACTTAGCCTGACATTTTGTATATCGTTCTGAATTACTTAGACATCGTCACCAACAGCTTAAGTAACGCATCAACTTTAAGGCCTTCTGTTTTTACTGAATTTTCTATTTGCAATAAAATATCTTGAATATTTATGCTTTCGTAACTTCCAATTTTCGGGCATATTAAATCATTGCTTTCTTGTTTCTGGTTTCTCCTCCTATATACAACGATTTCTTCTTTTCTTTTTTTTCTGAGACCACCATGTAGTATAACTAATTTCCCACCTGTATTGATGTGAGCACAAATTTACTAGTACATATGACAATATTATAATTCGGTTAACTAGCATAATCTTCTATACACATTAATGATTTCAAAAATTTATAATACTACTCCTGATGCCTAAGTAAAAGCCCAAGGGGTAGACCGATATGTCACAGGAGGTTGTATTAGATTCGATTTTGTAGATTCTGGTTTTGACGGCTTTAAAATGCAGTGAGATGTGAAATATCGATTATTGGTGGTATCGGTATCGAACATTTGTGTTAACGAAGCTGTATTATTATAATCTCTGGTACCTACAAAAATTTCATCAGTGCCTGGGAGTCAACCCCTACTACAATAGAAATTTAATCTTTCTCACCTTGTTTCAGCAGTGGGCCAATTTTCTACTAGTAGAAAACATCGTGTTTACTTCAAGATTGGGGAATCCAACATTCTTCATTTCTCAAAGAATAAAAACTTTACCAATACTAAACCATCTAATTTATATTTTAAATGTCTTAAGAAAGGTCATAAATACCGAGAGTGTAGTCTTAATAATAAATTTCACAAACATTGTTATTTCTGTAAAAAGAATAAACATCAAGAAAAGGATTGCTATTTCCGAAATAAAATAAAACCTGTTTCTTAGCTGTTGCAAATTCTCAAAGAAATATGGAAGCCCAGCTGCTAGACAATACAACCAAGAATGAATGGATTTTGGAATCTGGTTCTACCTGCCCCCTGACGAGAGATTTGGAAAGGAGTTAAGAAAATGTCTTCGAAATAGATTTTCGGAGATCGGTGTCGCTCTTAAGGATCAGTCGGTGTGCGATGAAGCTATGGGTGATGAGTCTTATGCAGAGGTAACTTTTAAAAATTTATTGTATGTTCCTTATTTTCCAAAAATTCTTTTATAAGTGGGAACTATTATTGAGCGTGGTGGTACAGCAATTGTTTATGCCAGTAATGCAGAGGTTTTAAATTAATAAAACTAAAACATTTCCGAAAACTCTTTAATAATATTATATCTAAAGCTATAATATCTCTTATAAATAAATAGTACACTCAGAAGTTTGTGGTCCTTGATGCTTTAGCTTGGGATGGAATAATATCTTTTGCAACATTTCTAGATGATTAAAATGAAGTAATCAATATTTTTATAAATATTTATTAGAGGTTCATGCTAAATATAATTAAAGAAACTATATTATGGTAAGGAATTAGTGTGAATCTAGAAGTATTGTATTAGATTTTACTTTATTATAACATGATCCATATTAATGTCAATTTTAATCAAATATGAATAATTGAACAGAACATTATGTTACGAAGTGCCTTATTATTCCCTAAGAAATTATGGATTAAGGCAATACAACTACCTATTTATAAATCGTTGTTCAACTGAATATGGTTACACTTTTTGGTTTATGTTTTATTCCATACGAGCATGCTTACCAATCGTACACTCAGGTATTAGTGGCTAGACTTAGTACTTAGTAAAGTTTGTATGCCCCAAGACCCAAGAGTTTTAGCCTCTTCATACCATAGAGGAAGCGGTATGTCCGCCAATTTTCCTCAATAAAATAATCTTTATGATTTTAATTTTATCACATACAAACATCACTTATGAAAATTAAGACTCTTCTTAACTCATCTTTAACATTTTTTTATTTAAAAAAATATTTTTCTTTAGCGTGCGTCTCCTGGCATTGTGCGTCCTTAGGTCCGGGCCTAGTGGGCCTAGCAGTTAATCCGGTCCTGGGTAGGGGTAAATTTCATCTTTCGAATAGCTATGTTGTTTTTTCCTTTCATGCTTGAAAAATATTGACCCAGAGTTTTTTATTGTGAACATGTTCTGTTACTTCTTGGGTAATTTATAATTGTCCCAATTTAATTCAGAATGTAGCGAGGCATTCGCCATAGAGTTTTTACCAGTAAATAGTACTTGTGCGATGTCATATAAGGACTGGTTTATAAAATTCAAGGAGCTGCCTGGATCTTCATTGCTTTCAGACTTGCATTACAGACAAGCCATGCTCGATTGAATTAGGCTATTTGGCGTGGCAGTTATCATGATAGATACAGTGTATTTTTTAAGAAAGTAATGTTTCTATTTATCTTTTCCGGTTTACATAAATCCCATAAAACAGCCAATTTTTCTGATAAGTTCTTAAGTTGCTTCTTTTAATGCACATTAATCTTTGGGGTATCAGTTTTATCCTCCTAGTATCGTCTTGTGGGCCCTGCGGTAATGTTTTCTAACATCTGTCTTCTGAGTTCCAATTGCTTGGTTGCAATTGAATTTAGAATGTCACCAGGTCCTGAATAGTATCACGATTGCTACTCAGCTCGCTCTAGAAGAGTGGTTCCCAACCCGTAAAAGTCTGCGAACCAATAAACCAGAAATTGAACCATGTGCAGACAGACCCTACCTCCGACTTGAGGATTAGGAAGCTTAAACTTGCATTTTGAGGTCCTTTCACTGTGCATTTACCTGTTAAAACCTTTCAGCTGACACCCAAACCTCAGGAAAGGTAAACAATAACAGTTTTAACAATAAGTCCTAAAAAAAAAAGAAGATACAGGAGGGTGCTGTTGGATCCTCCTGCGGACTTCGTGGCTCTCGTGGCCCATCTGTGGTCACATTAGGAACCATTGCCTTAGAGCTTTGACCTAGTTGAAGGCGGCCTCTAACGTTAGTGTCGCGTTTTTTAAGACTCTGTGATTAGTGAACAAGTTAAGCAACTTATGATCGCGTCAGGAATTTAGTGGGGAGTTCCTGCACTCATCGACATAAAGTTGCACTGTTTGTTAAGATGCTTCAAGGCTTGCGGATACTGGTCCACTGATCCTCAGTCATCTGATGCTAGTATAAACGTAATTTTTAGATTTTATATATAAAATCTCTTGTATTTTATCATAATTAACACCATCACTTATGTAAAAATAAACATTAGGCCATATATCATTAATAAGTATTAAATGGTAATGGATCTGCAAATAGTACTAATAGGAGGTTGCTCATTCAGAACTATCTGATATATTTTCTCGATATGGGGGTAATATTTTCCGCTTGAAAATTGGCATGACCGGGAGGTAGCCGAATCATACCAATTTCTCTCGAACGTATTTTTATAGACACATGGTTTTTGCAGAGATATTTGGTGTTATTAGTGCAGTTTGTATTAGTGGTTATTTCATAAATGATGAGATATTTTGCATTGTGTTTACAAATATTTAATATGTTCACGGTAATGTAGTAACTTCCATTTTTAGTGAATAGATCGCAATAATACCTATTTCAAGTAGTTAGTACATACCGGCTGAGGTTGTTTACCTGAAGTTGTGTACGAGAGCTCATGGCTCATTTGCCTGCTTGCGACTGCTTAGTGAGATTATTGGTTAGCACCTTGGCCAGCACAGTAATTGAATCTTATCTGCGTTAGTTGTATTGGGAAGACACTCTGAAAAGTTTTGGATTCTTTTTCAAATGTATCTACGTTTTATCAGCACATTGTAAGGTTGGTTCATCACCAAAACGAACCGGTCATAAATATTTATCCATTTCGTTAGTATTTTAATGACATTTGTTCACTTCTATTCTGATGACCTTAAGTAATTCAATACAATAGACCTGGTAATGGTTTTAATTAGCGTTTTAACGTCAACTAGGCATACTGAAGATATATCATACTGAAGAACTCGTAATGAGCACATCCGTTTAGTTATATTGATATACAAAGAATAAACAATTTTAAAACACGCTAACTTTAGCCTACACTACACTACCTTCTACAAATTGCGATTAAAAATGTTTTGTTGTGCCCAGTTTTACCTTAAATACAGGTACGTCGCTATGGGAGGGGTAGGTATCCTCCCTCCGATTAATTTGAAAACCTAAAATGTTAGGAAATTTGATATTTGAGAACCTACTTCAAACTGCAAAAATTGTGGTAAAACATTTTACTCAAAGAGTTACTCAAATTTTAAACCAATACCAATATCTTATAAGTTAAGAAATCGGGATTTTATCGATACGATGTTTTAATAGAAAAGAAAATTATTATAGGGAAACCCGGTCAAAATTGTTGGGAAATTTTAGATTTTGATGCCTCTCAATTCGATCTAGCTGTTTGTCCTGAGTTTTCACCCCGTCCTTCCCAAATACCATTAAAAATAACCTACTAAAGAATTCTTTCACCTAATTTAAACCAAACCTTACCATAATCTTTTGGCGAACGACCGGAGATCATAAAGATCGGTATTCGTACAACTGAACAAAAAGTTAAATAGAACTTGGCAATCGTTAGCTCCTGATCGTTATTAATTATATCCTCCGAATTATTTCTCATGTAATACTTTCTTCTCTCTTTACCTGTTAAAGCAGTTAAACCTCTGAGGCCAATACCTTTTTTTTTTTAAGGTTGGAACTCACAAAATCCCTGGTTATAACATTGTGAAAACGCAGCTCTTTCGGCAACTTCCACAACCTCAACACGTATAAATATCTGATAAGAAGTCAATTTTTATGGGAATTGTATATTGATGATTTTAATATATGAAATTAATATGAATAGTCACTGTATCTTTTTAAAATCTCAATTCCATGAAATTTCGTGCCAGAAATAGTGTTAGTAAATATTTAAACTTTAATCTATTCTCGCAAGAATTGAAATTTTGATACTCTCCAAAAAGGTTTATCTTGGATGCCGATTCCCGAAGTATTATTAAAGATGACGGAATCAAACCTCAACATTTCATTACATTGCACTTACAATATAACATATTTTTTTTTATTCCAATTTAAATTGCTTGTAACATAATCGCTTAAAATATAACTTTCATTATGTGCCACAAGGCGATATATTGCACACCTTAAAAATGATATTGTGAAAGATCATACAAAAAACTGTGCCATAATTATTATATTATTATTTTTCATAGATATAGAATATAATTAATTGCGTATATTACAGGACATAAGAACTCAGATGGCAACAAGTTTAAAACGGATGAAAGAGCTTGAAGATGAAGTAAAATTAATGCCGCAACTAAAGGTATTTTTATTTTAATAATTTATTTTTGTTTTTATAACTTATACTTAATCTTTCTACGACTGATAATTACCTACTCACCTCATTAGAGTCACTGACGTTAGTTAATGGACTTATTTTTATATCATGAACGACATAAATTTTACAGTAGAAGAATTTTGATTAGTCTCACACCTACAGATGTGCATCCCACACACCTTAACTCGATCGAGGTCTTTGGGTTTCGACGGGACTTCCGCACGCCCGAATCGCTCACCCACTGAGATGTTGAGATACGATTTAATGCGTACGTTTGAGTGTTCCATGTGCCTTTCAATTACTTCTGTTTGTTGTTAATATTAAAGTTGCATTTAACCAGTTATATTATAGATCTCACAACTACTTTTTTAAGTCAAACTTATACTGCTGCAATATTTAAGTATGTACTATCTACCTTCAAAGTAACCAAGTTTGGTTATAAAAGGTATGGTAGTAGTCCATTACAGAGGCCATGGCAACATATAGATTACCTTCGTCTTATCTTGCTTCGTATTTTTAGCGCTACACTTGACAAGAACTATAAGTCATTAGCAAAGTAGACAAAGGTCATTAAAACATACATGAAAACATGTTATTTTAATTAAAAAAATGATCCATTTTCAAGATATAAAAAATTATCTTTAATAAACGAAATTGATTTTTTTAATAAAAATAAATCAAATAATACAATTAATTATTGTTATCAAATTATAACCCTTCGCGCACGTGACAATACTAATAAAATTATCTATGTTTTTTTATTGACTTTAATGCCCTTAATTCTCCAATTAGGATAGAAAGTGTGGGTTATGCTTAAGTTACGAACATTTTCAAGCTGGTGTGTAAAATGAATTTTACCTGACAAGGAGAACTAATGGGCAAGCTTTTGGCAAAGTTTTCAATAATATGACCTGATAATGTTAATTAAATCTATTGATAACAGTTTTATTATTGTAATATGTAAGAGTATTTTTTGAGGATGGGGACACAACTCCGAAATATAGAAGCATTATATAGGAAGATTATAAAGCATATGAATATGGAAATTCTCTTTTGCTCTTCTACTTAAGATTACTAAAGACTTCCTACTTAATTTGGAAAGAAGTTAAAATTGGATTTACCTATTCTATTCTATTGAAATATGTTTAATTATTTTCTTAATATAAAACCAAAACTAAGTTATTCTATAATTTTCAGAGCCAATTAAAAAAACTATGTTGGGAAAACAAACACTTAATCAAACTTCTGGAGCTTAAAGACGAGCGTAAAGAGCAGATAAACAAAGAACAATTCAAGGGTATGGTCAATGATTTTACCAGCTTTTAAATACTCTTAACATAAGTTTGATGGGTTAATTTCATGTATTTTCATAAAGCATTGAAAATGCAGAAACTAAATCCTATAATTATTTGATTCGGTATGCACCTCTTGATCTACTTCCCATTGTTAATAGAGTAACTGCTTTAAGAATTAAGATCTATTCTTGTTGCTATTTGCATCTTCTGAATTACTCTTGGTAGTCTTTTTAGGCATTTTTATCGTAAGAATATATTCGGATTTGAGAGATATTAGTTATCTTATAAGCAACTGTAATGAACGCTATATTCCACCTATTTTTTATATTTATTGTTAATAACAATTACTTAATGTATCAATAAAATAAGTGAACAAAGAAAACACGGTGAATGAAAAAGAAAATAATAATTATTAATATCGTGGTTGTACTTTGCAATTGTTCATTTGTATTGTGTTTTGTACTTGCAACAAAATGTCTAATGAAATTGATATAGTAAGCAGTGTAATATGACTATCCAAGATATTTAGTTAATATTCCTTTATTAATAAACTTATTCTCACTTTGTATGTTGTAACTATTACTCCTTTTAGCTTGAGTTCACTTTAGTTTAGTAAACCCTCAAAATTCTTTCTATATTCTTAATTTCGACTGTGGCCATACGAGGCAGACTGTAGCTACATGTCGCGTCCCGGGGGTGGGCGAGTTGCGTGTCGTTTGCTAGTTTCTTGCATTCCTCAAAGCCTGTGGTGGCTTGAGTTGTCAAGTAGACTGTTGCTTTCCCTTTTAGTCCGGGGGTGAGAAGATCATGAGAGGTCCTTGAGTTTCGAAGGCATTCCTAGAACTTGTCCCTTTGGTGTCTTGAAGTACAATGTGCCCTTGACCCTGTCAGGTAGAGGGCGGGTTCCATCTGCAAAAACTGAGTAACCCAGGACCTCTGTTTGACCGAAAATGCATTTCACCGGGTTCAGAACTATACCATAATCTCGGAATCGAAGATTGTACGGAGATATTCTAGATGTTTCTTTCCGACCTCGATACGATCAGCATGTCACAGAATCTAGTAGAAACAGAAGTCTAAACCACGCAAGACTTTATTCATGGAGAGGGAGGTGGTTCCCGTTTGGTGTAGGAAGGACTGGGTGGAGAGGGGGTGTGTAGTCTCCCAGAGCAACGCTGCCTGCAATCATAAGATTGGCTGCTAGGACTTCAACCGGGAGGCGGACCTAGTCAGCTTTAACAGGCGCTATATAAGGAGGGGACAGGACGGACTTCCATAGTAACGCTATCCATAACCATGACGGGTCTGCTGTAAGGATTTCATCCCGAAATCCGACCTTAAGCAGCTTTCACGGCTGTTATCTGAGGACTGAGCCTTACCAAAGAGCTACGCTGCCCGTACTTTTGAGGGTTGATGTCAAGGTTTGATCCAACTGATACGCATGGTCCTTGGCAGCCTTAAAGCGCTGTCTTAGGAAGGTGTGCTAGGAAGGGTGACCAATGTGGATAAGTCATTACTGTTACTGTTATGACCTCATCCATTCCTACTAATTAATTTAGAAAAAATAATAAATGAAAGAAAGTAATACAAATAAGGATAAACAGCGTTTATAACATAATATGATATCAATGAGTTGGTGTGAACCCTCGTTATTACTTAAATGCATTTAATGATGGTATATACATATTGGTCCTCACATAATGAGAAACGATCATTGTTCTGAGCGCAATTAGTTGCTTGATAATTGATAGGAAAACCTCGTCTTGGGATGTAGCGTGCGACGGTGGTGCTACCTGTTTTGGCAGTGGCGAACTCACCATATTTTATGAAATGCATGTTCCTTATGTTGATATCAGTAACCCTTTCTGGATTTATTGGCTTTCTTAAACTGCATTTGTTTTCTAATAAATATTCCTGGACTTCATCGTTCGATTTTGAAAATTCTATTTTTTGCTCCGAGTGACTTCGTCAGTTTTCAGGTGTGTACTCTTAAATTTCTTCCATCTCCATCTTATTATCTTTGCCTTTGGATCATGTTCTACCGCCTCACACTCTATGTCAGACTAGCAGTTGCGTTTAATCCTAACCTTTCATTTGCTCCGCAAACTTCGTAACTATTTGAAAATCTAAGGACGACTCAATAATTCCGAATACATATTTTGTTACATGCATAGTATTTTATTTCTGTTATCTAATGAAATTTAAATGTTTACTATTTATGTCTCACTATTTCTTCTAATGATAGTTTAATTTTCAGGATATTCTAACAAACTTTCAGGTGTGCATACCAGAACTATTGGAACTAGCTGCAACATATTGCAACGAAACGTGGCTGTTTCGACGTACGTTGCGTTGTCTTCCAAAAGCACTTGTACTGATTCCAATATTATTATCAAACCTAAAAAAGAGTTGAAGCACGTTCATACCTACACCGATTTTGATGATGACTGCAATAATTTAGATGCATCTAAATATAAACCTTCAAATCAAATATTTTTTCTAGACGCTTTTAAAAAAACAAAAGCAACAAACAATATTGGTGTCCAGGTCGAAACCCCTTCAGTATTATGTGTTAAAAAAAATGTTTCGGTTCAGATAAAGCCACTATGTTCAAGTGTTTTTGTACATACTGAGCTTCATGTCACTGATTCGGCTACACAAACCTCTAAAATTTTGAAAAAAGATGTAGGCGTAGAAGTAAATACAAAAAACTTGTCTATTGTAAAATGCAATATCGGGACAAATACGGAAAAAGTTTTGAAAGTTAAATGTTTTTCTAAAGATTCTGACACAATGGATTTGTTGAAAACAGCAGACGTCAGTGTAAATACTGCAAAAAAAAAGAGAGTTGATGCATCTGTAGAAACTTGTGAAACGATAAATTTCCCTCATAATAAGATAGAACTTTTGTCAGAATCGAAAAAAAATAAGAAGGATATCGAAGAAACAACTAAATTAATTCTAATTTCCAAGTGAGTAGATTTACTAATTAAATAATTGTATTCAATTTAAACACATGCTATTAGAAACATATCTTTTTTTGGGTATGTGTGTATGCGTGTCTGTTTGTGTGTGTGTGTGTGTGTGTGTGTGTGTGTGTGTGTGTGTGTGTGTGCATATACATATACATACTTATAAATTTATTATTTTACTATTGGCATAATATTGTAAAAGAAATCTTTCTAAAACAATTTTACCTGTATTCCTGATTGCTTTTTATACTATATCTTTATCCCGTTTTAACTGTTTAGTTGAATATCATTATTCACCCACAAGTTTTAATATTACCTTTACCTGTTAAATGTAGTATATTGATGGGTGCTGCAAATTCTAAAAATATAAGCTCCTTACATTACAAAATATGATTTTTGCGATAATTAATCAAAAAAACTATTTTAGTAAATCAATATATGAAATAAATTCCTCTCAAATAAATACAAAATGCAAAATTATTTTTTAATAACATTCAAACGATTGTATGTTAACCAGAATAACTCATGTGCTCCTTTGACATTAGGGAGTCATACGGAGGGAGACTCATTCCATATATTAGTGATATAGTGTACTGATTTAATTTGTTTTTTTATTCGCTTAGCAGATTGGCCAGTATTAATATTAATTTGGTGTGGGAGTTTTGATTGGTGGTGGGAGGTACCGGGGTTGTTTTGGTTTTTACTAGATTCTATTACTGTGATCCGATTCCTTTTCAATTACTGTTTACCAAATTAATATGCTGCTACAATAATATTATTTCGTAATAACAGACTCTATTATAGAGAGTTTCGCATAAATAAACTCAATCTGTTTTTCCTTTAGAATTGATATTATAAAATAACAGTAATTTTTGTCAAACATCAATTATGTTATATTAAATCTTGCTGGTGTGGAACAAATAATGACACATTCGCATTCAACTTCCTTCGTTTGGTGACAAATAATCCTCGAACAGATTATCCTCTATCCTCGCCAAAAATAGTATGAACTCGGAGATTGTTAAAAACAGTGGCTTTTCGTAGCGGGAAAAGCCACTATTTTTAACATTCTCCGAGTTCATACCCGTTGAAGCTATTAGGTCCAGAAAGCCTATTAGGAATGTCGTGAGGAAGGATGAGTCGGGTAAGGGGGATGAGGAGGGTTGAATTTATATATATATTGTAACGCTCTACAAATAATACTATTTTTGGCGAGGGTAGAGGTCCTTCCAGAGGTCCTTATAACAAAAATAGTCGGTTTTTAAAGGCTAGGCTAGATCCTGCCTTGTTATTAAATCGGAACGGACTATGTTAGCGAGTAGAGGGACATTAGAATATTGTCTATTTTAATAGTCGACTCCTTCTTCCCGTATAATAAATTAGATCTGAAAATTATTAGCTAGATTATGGAGGTAGGGAGGGTCCCGCTACGAAAAGCCACTGTTTTTAACAATCTCCGAGCTCATACCCGTTGAAGCTATTAGGCCCAGAAAGTCTATTAGGAATGTCGTGAGGAAGGATGAGTCGGGTAAGGGGGAGGAGGAGGGTTGAATGTATACATATATTGTAACGCTCTATAAATAATACTATTTTTGGCGAGAATAGAGGTCCTTCGAGAGGTCCGTGTTTCAAAGTATATTACTTCTTTCTTGAAGATGTAACTTGAAACTACACCCTCGAAGGAAATGATTCATTTATCGAAACAAATGATTATTACCTAAGGGTACAAGATCATGCTATAAGCAGGATGTGTAGCTGCCTACCTGCTCTTCTTCTCTGGCCACTGTTGTAGAGCTGCTGAATTGAGGCTTCTCCAGACACGCGATACTGAACGCGGGAAGATTCGGGACTATATATAATTTAAATGGCGATATTTCAATGCTTTAATTCAGAGACGGGATCTCTTGGGGAGCTCTGGACTCTGCAGGTTTTATTATACGTATTTGATATCTGAATATGTATGTTTCGTCTGAAACATGAATTCTTACGATGACGTTGTGCTTTGGTTGCTCGTTTTGGATGAGGAGGAACCGGAGGAAAACCAGTAAGTTTATAATGGTGATAATTTTTTTTGTTGCCAAACATATTGTTTTGAAGATTCTCGATTCGGAACAAGTTGCTTAGACATAGTTAATGATTTTTCTTTAGCGATTCTTGACTACCCCAGGATAATAAAAGGATAATGGTTTAAGGTTTAACGGCTTGAAAAAAAAATATTTATTGCTAAAACCGAGTTAAACCACTCGCGAATGTTATTTATAAAAATACTTTTCTACATTTCTATAGTAAAATTGAAATTTTATCATTATCTGACATTTTTTTTTTGCATCAAATTTTACCAAGCTGGTTAAAATTTCAGCTTTTAAGCCTATTAAAAATAGCTACAATGCAAACTCAGCTCATGAGTGTTACTAAAAAATAAACAAAAAATCAAATTTTCATTTTTTCTTAATGTGAAACTATCAAAATGATCACCCAAAAGTTAATGAATTCTCAAAGTTATTTTAGTGGGGGACATGGTAACAATGTGTACGATTAGCTAATCGAACCTAAGCTACTAGGGAGGAAGGGTGTCGTAGTAAGAAACAAACAATTGACTGAACAATATTTTATTAAATATACAGATTAAACGAAATACAGAAAATATTTAAAAGAGCTTACTGCTGGCTCAATGCCTTTATATATATTTTCAATCATTAAATGCAAATATTTTAAGCATTGACCAATGAACACCTACTGAGAAAAATAATTAAAGTCGCTTATTTAAAAGTTTTTTCAAGTCTTTAAAGTTGCTCTACCAACATTCTATTTTGAACCACAAGTCTTTTCTAGCTCGCCTTTGTTCTCTAGGTGTCATAACAGGTTTTTTTTTTCTTTTTGCGCCTCTAAAAGAATATATAAAAATAAACAAATATACTTTCTAGCTTACAGCTTACAGCGGAATGAAGATTGCAGCAGTGGTTCTCATATACTTAAATGTAAAATATAAGTAAATGTAAAATTAAAGTATAAATATTTAATTAAATAATTAATTAATATTTTCCTTCTCTTCGCATTTTTAATCTTCATCAAATTTATTTTTTTACCTGCGGTGCTTTTGTTTGCCTACTGGGTTTAAACCCTGAGATGGGCTGAAATAATGTATATTTACAAGAATCTTTGAACACTCTTTAGAATGTTATTAACATCTAACGAGCGTTACGAGACATTTGGTAAAACTCGTGAGTAGAAAAATTCACGAGATTTTGAAGTATTTATATAATAACTGTGTATTACTATTCCTAGAGCCAAACAAAATAGATTTGTAGAAAGTGAAGTTTACACTTGAAGCTGTCTAGCACTTAAATCTGAATTACTTATTTTTAAAGTAAATGAAATAATGGTAACATTCGTAAGAGTGAATAAAAATACTTACAATGATTTTAGGGTCAGCAACCTTTCACTCCGATGTATCATGCCTGACTGGATGCATTAAGCGATACACATTGGATTTTTGTAAGACCATCCGCTCTCTCACTTTAAGTGTGTCCTTAAATCGGCGTTAACACTCGTGAGGTAACTGTTGTGAGGATTACGGAATACTTCCCTTTAAATTTTGTTCACTTTTTTAACGTGCAATTTAAGTCTAAAGTGATGTTTCTAATGAACTTGCGAGTTTTTTAAACAAGTTACACCAAATTTTAAAGTAGATAATTTTTTTTTTACTTATATTCAAAATTGCTGAAAGTTTGCAAATAGCCTGGCGACAGTAACAATCATGATTTTTATTTGTTTAATATTTTTTGTTGCCATAAAAAAATAATCCAATTCGCTTTTAATAACTCCAGTTTTCTAGCCGTAACAGGGCAATATTTGTTTTGTCTCTAAGCTATGAGCCATTTCCTCACAAATTAACACCAAATTCGAAGACAGAAAATTTGAAAAAAACAAAAACAAAAATTTATATATATATTTTCACCTATAAAATACTTAATTACTTATATTACTATATTCTCAAGAAAATATACCCCTTCAAACTTCATTTCTATTGTTTATTAAATTAAATTTGTCAAAATTTCATCCCATTTCGCCAATTTTCAAGCCTGACATCTATAAACAAAAATTATTGCACATTAGTTTTATCTCTTTCACAAACACCCAAAAACTCATACAAATATTATTTACTAAAATCATATCACAAAACTATACAACACTTGAATGGTATAAACATACTTATTATATATAAAAAATAAAATAATTCACGAATGGCTAAATTAACAATTAGAAAGATACAGTATTAGCAATATATAACAGGGCAGGAGCATTGTTCTGCTGAAACATCAGTTTAATATGATTGACTAAAGCAGGGGACTCGTCTTTTAAAACTCTATATGCTCTTTTGAGTTTTTCACAGTAAAGCTAAACGTCTGTAGTCCAACCTCTGGAACCAGATCAAAGTGCAAAACATCATCATAATTACATTTTCACCTTCCACAGCACAAATTTCCTCAGCAGCTACCTTCGCACATAATCCTTTTTTCCATTAGTGCCTTAGAGACCAGGAATAAAAATTATATAAAGGAATGAAAGCTAGAGACAGTTGGTATAAATAATTAAATAAAGGATTAGTCAAAGTAAACAACGATATATGCATAGAAAGATACAATATTAATTATATTCATTTGGTGGTATTTAACCATATTCCCCACAGTCTTTAATTAAAAAACATTCTTATTGAAAGTATTTAATTATCGCATAAGAAGTTCTTGTCATTCGATTTAGGCTAAACAATTAACTACACATTATTTATCAATTTAATTCATTACTATTAATAAGTTTTAACCATTTTTTTTTAATTATAGCAATATATTGTATTACCTATCTTTTTCATAATACATATATAAATGCAGTTTTGCTCGCTAGGATTTCTCTAATCCATGTTGCATAATCAAAATATTGCTTTAATTTATTATTTTAATTATCTTATTAATTTTCGATTTTTTTTTAGGTTTCTATTAATCATTATTTATTTTTATTTTTTGAAATATAAGCATAGTGTTCACCTATTCCCTTCATGCCAGTTTTTAAATTTATTACATTTTTGATATATTTAATGATATAAATTGATTCTAGGTATTTTCTAATTTTATTATTTTCAATAATATTCAGTAATTATATTTCATTGAAGTTAAATTGATGATTACTAATTATACTATGTTGCGCTAATCTTAAATAATGATAAATAACTTGAAAACGCAGTTTGTATAATGAATTTTAGCAAAGTACATTTATTGTTTAAAATATGATATATATATATATATATATATATATATATATATATATATATATATATATATATATATATATATATAGTATATCTCCATTACATGTATATGTAACATATATTTTTTCGAAAAAATTAAAAATTTCGTTTTTTTTGTTTTTGAATAAATCATTTTTTGGAGCGTTTTAAACATTTAAGATTGGTTTTGTAAATTCAAGATACATATACAATTGCTGCCCATGTAATTATGTAAAAAATGATGCTATTTTGAGCTTTCTGCAAATAGCTCTGCAGCTATAAGCAGTTAGTACTCGGCATCGTCGCGAGTTCAGTATCGCGTCTGCCTGGAAGAGCCTGTATAAATGACTATGACAGCCAGCTCAGTCCTCGTACGGGACAATCAAGGGATCCTTATATACAAATTGTTCATTTCTTTCCAAATCGTTATTATATCATTGCGTGTCCTAACAGTTAACTTATACGGACGGACGTAATTCTACGATTCTATGGCAAATTAAACCAACACACTGATAGACTCCTAGAAAGTATGATCACAATTACCGTACCATCAAACAATTAGAAGTACTTAAGCAGTGATTTTCTTCAATTGTTTATTCAATAAACACAAGTCCCAAACGATATATTATTGGGCATGATTCTTTTTTATGCCTCCCTTACACTGTTTTGTGCATTTTTAGAAAAAGTAACGGTACAAAATTACAACTGGTCGCATTATCACTGGCCGCTGCCGAAGACACCCGAAGGAATAGGCGCAGACTTTCCATTTTGATAGGCCTTATTTCTTCTTGGTATTATTTACTGCTTAAACGATGTAACGGACGACGGGCTGACCTAGACATACAGAATTCGATTCTACCTCAAATTTAACCTTACTTCTAGGCCTTAGCTTAGTCAACTTTTCGACTTTTTACATTTTTTTTTTATTGGTTTTAGTTTACATATTTTATTCGTTCATGCAGATTATTTGTCATTGGTTTTTATTTTACTTTTTTTTAAAAATATGTTCATCAAATTATTGGAGGAAATGATACTTTTGTCCCCTTTCTTCCATTATTGAGGGGACGATGCCCTCCCCCCACGTCTGCGCCTATGCCCGAAGGTCGCCGGACTAGCACTTTTTTGTGCTATTTTTTTGTTAACTGCTTTGTATTCAATGGAATTATTAACATCATAACTGCTTTAATTAGATCTTATTTAAAATTATTAGTGCTGTCGACTTCCACTGACTAAGCTACCGTAATTTCAATTATTACGGTACTTAGTTACTCTACTTAGAACACTGCTGTCGACTTCTGCTCGCTACTCTCGCTCAAGAGATATACTAAACCCCAAAAGATCATTTTCAGCTGAGGTCGAGCCCTTACCGTAACTTGAATTACTACTGATTTTGGTACAACTTGCCCAGACCACCGGAAGCCGACAGCACTAATAATTTTAAATAATATCTAATTAAAGCAGTAATAATTTTAATTATTCCTATGAATACGAATTTTACAATTGAATACAAAGCAGTTAGCACAAATGGCGCTCGAGAGTGCAAGTCCGGTGGTCTTCGAATAATTTCGACAGCAAGCAGTGATAATGCGACCCGATTATCGTGCCGAAATAACTGGCAAAATTAATTTTGGTAGTTGTAAATTCATTACGGAAGAAATAGAAAGTGTTTACTTTCTCTCTTATTCCATGAATTCTTGTTATAAGAATACAAACACCTCTGAAGCCTGGCAGTTAAACAGATTTGTATAAGTAAAACATTTTTTTTCAATTTGTATGATGATTATGTAGGTATCACTTGACAACTGATACCTCGACACTAATGTAATTATTGTGACTTACTTACATAATCTCAGAACTTCTTAACAAATTTTTATGAAATAATGCGCATTTAAAACTAACTAGAATATAGAATATGAATCTATACGAATGAATAAAATTTATTTCACTACGAATAGACTTGTTCTGCTGCTCTATAAATTCTTGTTTGACTTATCCAGCACCTGATTAAAAGCCTGAAAATTAATTGAATTTAAAACCAATGATTGACAATGGTTTGCTTATGGATACTTTAGCTAGTTGATTAGCCAGCTTTATGCAATTCGACATTTGAATACTATCATTCTTTATAACCTCTTAGAAGAAAGCTAAACAATCCCTTGTTAGCGTTCAGTGAACGTTTTGATTACATCTAGTCTTGCTGTGCTTAAATATTTTCTTTATGTAGTAGTAATTACTTTATTGTGCTTATAATTCCTACGCATGCAGGAAAACTATTCTGTATTTTCTACTATCTACCACAGGTTTATTATACTCATTTATATACTAATATATATTTATAATTATTACAATTTTAATTTGTTTTTATCTCCTTGTTGCCGTTCTTAGTTTTAACATAATACATTTTTTTTTCTTTTTCTTTTTTTTATAAATTTTAAATATCATAATAGGACTTGAATTACGATGATACTGGTGTATTTGCATATAAAACAACTTTTTATTTTACATTACCTTCATTTATTACTTAACATTCACAGTATTTCTTTTTTTTAGCCTTCATTAGTGACAATGTCAAGTGATTTTATTTGTAAAACTTAAACATATATCATTAAATTAGTTGTGGAACAAAAAACCTGATTTGTACAAATAGAAGTTTTGTGTTTATGTTTTGCATGTGCAACCTATTAAAATGAATGATTGTATTAAAATGAAATAGTTTCTGGAACAGTTATTTTTATTTTTGTTTCTAATATATTTTGTTTTACATAATAATTAACGTTACCAAATCTTTACAACAGCAATTACTTTTTTCCAAAGGTGAAATAAATTGTTTTAGGTTTTAACATTTTATTATTTTATGAGGTTTATTCATGTTTTTAAATAATTAAATTGAGAAACCACATTATTTTTGTTTTACAGTCCATTGCGTAACAAATGCAATGAGAAAGCAGAAACTACAGATGAAATTCAAGAAAAAAAATTTCCAAGCATTCCTGTAGAATCTAAAAGACTAGAAAAGTAAGGAATACCCATTAGTAAAATAAATTAAATTTAAACACTTGTAATTAAAGCTTTTTAATATATTTCTAGTTCCCTTCCTCTGAGCCCTAATTTAACAATAGATTAACAACCTGTATCGAGTCAGTCCCTCTCCTGGATCCCCTATATTTTCCAAATCTTCCATTGTTGTTTTCCTGTCCTTCAAATGTTTCTGTGACCCCATCTCATTTTTCCTCAAAGCGCTCATGAACTCCTTGTTTCATCTGTTATTTTCTACCACTTAGATTACCTCAGTGTGTTGTATGATTGACTTCCTGCAACTCTATGATAAATTTTAATGTTTGTCTTTGTACCCCAGGGAGGGATCTTGACGTAATTAGTTTCTAGGCGGAATTTAAGTTGCTATATTCTTCCTCATACTGAAATTCTCCTCTGGTATTAGACCATTTCCTCACAATGTCTCCCATCTTCTTCCTACATCTTCTATATCCTTCCTAATTTTCTCCTTAATCCTTTGGAATATTTCCCTCTCGACATTTGTTATACCACATCATTTAAAACATTCAAATCCCTTTTTTTTCATCACTTCCTCTCTATTCAAACAAGTAAAAACTAGTTGATGAACATTTTTAGTTTCTTTTAGTTGATTTTGTTTTAAACAAAAAACAGTTTATGACTCCAACTACGGTAGAAAGAACGTGTTATCCTACAGGCTACCAACCTATTGCAGAGTAAAGAGGTCGAGATTTAATCCGTGGATCCTGTTTCAATAATTTCAACCAGTGAAGGCCAGATTTAAACCAGCACCTCTTCTGACTCGAGGTGACATCATAATATGCTTGGCCATCATTGCCTGTATAGAAAACAATATTTTATGCATTTTTAATATTCAAGGGGATTTGTGTCCCAGGATAAAGTATTTTTTCATTTAATTTTCTTATAACTTCATCTTTGGTTGATAATTTTTTGGTACTACTTTACAACCAGGGTGCATTATAAATGGCTCCTACCGAAGTTACCCGAAGACCGCCGCACTACCACTCTCTAGAACAATTTTTGCTAACTAACTGCTTTGTATTCAATTCTAACATTCGTATTCATGGGAATTATTAAAATTATTACTGATTTAATTAGATATTATATACAATTATTAGTGCTATCGATTTCCGCTCACTACATTCGCCCAAGAAATAAAAAAAAAAATCAACGGATCCTTTTCAGTCAAGGTCGGGCTCTTACCATAATTTCAATTATTACTACTCTAATTAGAACACCGTTGTCGACCTCTGCTCGCTACGCTCGCTCAAGAGGTATGAATAACCCCACAAAATCCTTTTCAGTTGAGGTCCAGTCCTTACAGTAATTTGAATTATTACTGATTTTGGTACAACTTGCCCAGACCACCGGAAGCCGACAGCACTAATAATTTTAAATAATATCTAATTAAAGCAGCAATCATTTTAATAATTCCTATGAATACAAATTTTACAATTGAACACAAAGCAGTTAGCACAAATGGTGCTCGAGAGTGATTATCTTTATTGTTATTGATTAAAGCCTTAGTAGTTTTTTCTTTACAAATGTTTACTAAATAATAAGTTTTAATTAAACAAAAATTCAAAAATATGCACGAAATTTAAAATGTCTAAACGCAATGCTATTGGTAAGACCGCAGTGTGACGTCAAATTTCCTGTCAGCATAACTACTTCGAATGGTTGAGTACTTTCTTTAATTTATCAACGATTCATTGAATTATATCACGGTTTCTTTCATTAAGTGTTGTGTGAAATCGTTAATTAAAATGACTGAAAGAGAATTTGTTTAAGCACAGTCAAATAATATTCTGAGAAGAGACGCGATTATGATGTTTTTTTTTCTTTCTTCAAATCCAGATTTTATATTTACTGAATTTAAAAGAATAAGAGCTACAAAGATAATTTTGCGATAATTAATTCAGTTTTGAAGCTCTTTTAATATATAATTTCTCATATTAATTTGGAAAACTAAACATAACCTATACATGCAGAAAAAATAATTTTATCAACCAATGCAGTCAAGTATATGAATACGAATTATTTTATTGAGTAAATAGGTCCAGATGCTTCAGTTGTTAGAATGTAATACTGTTATTATTATTATATCTAATATATTTGTTATAGATCTCAATGGGAAATATATGGTAACTCATTATTTTGTATTGCAAATAATTTTCTGTATCCTCTTATAACTAAAACAAAGAAAAAAATACTAATTATATTCACATAAAAACATTGATATGCAAATAAATATCCCACAAGTAAAAAAAATAAAGTGATAAAAATTCATCGATTGTTCAATCAAAACTTTTTGAGGTTATGATACTTTTTTATCATAAAGCAACAAAATTGTAAAGGAAATGACATGACCATTATAATGACTTCAGAACAATGGAAACTAGTTAGTGGAGATATTTTTATCTCTTCTCTTGGCTTTACATCACTTTGCTTATATTGTTGAGTCTTTTGGAATAAAAAATAAATTCTTTATCTGGTACACTTTTCATTGTATTCTTGCACATAGGCACAAGACAATACTTATACGAAGGTTTTCGCTCTTGTTCCATGATTTTACTAATCATAGAATTAGATCAAATTTAGCAAGTTTCACCAGAACCAATACAAAGCTATATAAATAGCTTTGTTGATATAAAAAGTGATGTCACATAAATTCTGCCAAAAATGGCGTGTTTGCCAAAATATCTTGCCCAAAGGAAATATTTTTTTTTTTAAATTTAATAAGAATTTTTTTATGAATGATTTATTATTGCTGGGCACCCTACTACTCACTGTTCTATGTGATCAGAAATTTGTTGGTGGTTAGCTCCCAACCATACATCTTAAAGAAAATTTAATATTCTACACCTTTCTTTCCTTTGACTTTTTCATAGGATGAAAGGCTGAAGAGTTAGCTATAGCCCAGACAAATAAGGTGAAAAAAAGGCTAAACCTCGGAATGAAAGATATTAAGTTTAAAATTTGCTTGAACCTTTATTATGACTTTCTAAATGTTGGCTAAAAAGTCTCATAAAATCTTCTGTTGGTATCTCAAGTTATTAAAGATCAAAGATAAAAAAAAATATTTTTTTTTGTAAATATCCTGTTTTTTATGCGCCCTACATCGTTACGAGTTATAAAACTTGTAGAAAATGAAATCCTTTACAAGTTTGGTCTTATTTTTTTTGCACGATCAACCGTTCTCTAGATATAGTGTGGAGAGTGGGCAGCGAGCATTTGCGTACAGGATAACCCTATGTAAAATGCAAGACCAGACAAATAGCATTCATAATCTATATAATTATTAATATTTATTATTATTGATAGAAATAGAAAACTTACTTTATTCTGGGACTAGATACCGAAGACAAATCTTAAAAAGCAGTTCATGATTCACTTCAATCTGTCCTTAAGTACAATTGAGAGACCACCATATACCACACTGTCATAGTTTTGGAGTGGGGGAAAATAGGAGAGGATACGGGGAGCTTATGGGTTGATTGTGGAAGAAGATGTCGGCAACATTTGAATAACTTGAGGGTACTTATTGACCTTCAGGAAATTTGGGCTATATGGGGTCTCCAGGATAAGGTCAATAGTAGCACCCAAGTTTTTAACAGAGAAGCTGAACGAGATGGGGTGATCATTTAGGATTAAAAAAGGAAAGGTGACGTTGGATCTGAGGAGGGAGTTGGAACCTATAACAATGGCCTGAGTTTTCATAGCGTTTAACCTTAAGGTTAAACCTTATTCAGGTTTACCCAGGCACTGATCCTACCTAGGTTTTTCTGGATATTGGCAGAAGCTACTAATAATTCGGAAGGAGGATAAGTAGATTTGGAAGTCGTCAGCGTATAGGTGGTGGGAACAGTGGTGGATTGAATTAGAAAGATCATTGATATAGGAATTGAAAAGGAGTGGTGAAATGCTTGAACCCCGGGCTACTCCTGAGGACAGGACAAGGAAGGAAGATAGAGGTTGATTAGGAATGGAAACTGCTCGAGTCCAGTCGGAAAAGAAGGATTGAAACCAGCGAATAGCCCTGTTGGAAAAGGATTTTGATTTTAATTTGGTAAAAAGGATAGAATGGTCCAGAGAATCAAAAAGTTTGGAGAAATCGAATAGTATTAGTACGGTTAACTTTTTTTCGTCCATAGCTGTATGTAAGTCACTGGTGATTTTGATGAGAGTGGATTGAATGGAGAAGCTGGGTCGGAAACCAGATTACAGAGGATCGAGTAGATTGGAATTTTCAAGGAAATTGGATATTTGAGACTGAACAATTCTTTCTAGGGTTTTGGAAAGGTTAAAGAGGATGGAAATTGGACAAAAGTCTTTCGGGGTCATAGGGTTGGAAGTTTTGTTAACAGGATGGACTAAGGCTTTTTTCCAAGAGGTGGGAATTATTGAATTTCAAAGAGAAAAATTATATATGAAGAGGAGAACCAGTAGGGTTTCAGGAAGGCATAATTTTAACAATTTAACGGGAATTTTATCAAACCGGGTAGAGTTGGTGTGCGATTTCATAATAGAGGAAATAGGGTCAGTAGGAGAGATGTACGAAAAATAAAGATATCATTATTATTGTTTATTTCGAAACAAAATTTTAATGGGGGCAGAAGCATAAAAAAATAAATTAAATAATGGCCTGACTTCTGATATAGAGAATCATTATTCCACTTTACTTTGTTGCGTTCCCTTTACTTACCATTTTTTTTTACTCTTTTAATAAAACAAACAAATAATTTTGGTTTTACCTGTTATTAACCCACTCAACACGAGATGAAGAAAATTACTCTTAATATGCACCCCAACTGATTATTTGGTTATTCTTGCTGTTTGTCTTGATCCAAACTCATCCGATATGCATAAATTAATAGAACTGATGTAATATTAATGAGAATTTTTTTTTCAAAGCCCCATGGGATGTGGGGTTGCTATTCAGGGGATAAAGGAAGTGGGTTGGATGGAACTCACCTTTGACCAACCTTTCCTCTTATACCCAGTCAAATAAGGGTTCCATCTCAGAATGTATGATATTAAGCTGAAAATTTGCATGATCTTTTATTATAACTTTCGAAATGTTGGCTAAAAAGTCTCATAAAATCTTGTGACGGTGTCTCAAGTAAAGGAGGTCATAGGTAAAAAAAAGTGACAAAAATTGTTATGGAGGATTACCATGTTTTCAAGGAAAGGTTAAACTGATGAGCAGACATTTTTTGATTATTTAACTGAAACAGAATTATTTTAATATTAACTATGGCTGGATTTAAGAAGAAATCATATCTATCATAGATTTTATATTCAGTTATCTGCTCTATATGGTTCAGTGAAGCTAATTGAAACTATGAACGAGTAGTGTGCAATTATTTTGTGTTTTTAACTTAATTTAGTTTTCATTTTTTTTTCTTAATTTTTTGTATAGATTTGTATTTTACTTTTTTTTTTCTTAGGAAAGAGCCTACAAAAGAAATGAAGGGTGCCATGAAAGTTCTAAATGATTTTTTGCAAAAATCGGCTAGTAGAGAAATGCCATATAATATGAAAAATGCCATAAATATTATTCAGCAGGAGTGGTTCAAGGTAACATGTCATTACTAACAATTTATTCAACCTGAAAAAGGTGGCTCTGTGAATATTTACTTTGTATTGATTTAGGTTTGCTTGTAGCTTCTAAACTCTTTATTATTTTTTGTTTACTTTTTTCTTGCCAACTTTTCCTTCTTCATACGAGCACCCAGTGTTGTTTGACCCCATATCTCCAATAGACCTCAGCAGCCTATTGCCAAAAAAGCAGCCTTTTTTAAAAATTGTTTTCATATTTGAATCTCCCTTCAACCTGTCTCAGGGATTCCTCCTCTTGCCTACAAAATCCACATTGAGGATCACCTGCTAGACAAACATAGTGTAGTCATTGGTAATGATGCAAAAGTAGTCACTGATAAAACAAAGGGTGAGCAGAAGATCCTATCCAATTAGATGAGGTGGCTCATATTAATATAAGAAAAACCGGTGGGTGCTAATAATTTCATAGCAGAGGTAGTTTAGTTAAAGCTGGAGGAGAAATGTTGACAAAATTTATTTGAAGTATATACAATGACTGCCTGTAAAATGCAAGACATTGAATAGTTGGAAGTTGGCCCTCCTTTTTAAAAATAGATAAAGAAGGAACTAAAAATGTATTGGCTTTGTAGCCTAGTATCAATATTTCAAAAAACATTTGCCTTAGTAATATGCAATAGAATTAATAGAATCAATTCCTTTTTTCCATATATTCTAAAATATATCATGTGTCTTATCTATAATCTTATTAACAAAGCAACTATATATAACATGCCTCTGTGTATAATTGATTGTTTGAAGGCATTTAGCAATTTTAATACAGTGGTTAAAACAACAATTCAGCAGGAGAGTAATCAATCATAGAATTACAAACATGGCATCAAATTAAATGTGAATTGTTTGTATTATTTGGTCTGAGAGGAAGAAAATCAAAGATAAAAATCTGGTGCGGTGCGCGCATCACTCAACTTTCCCTTACCAACCTATAACAATAATCTTTAAGATTATTTTAAAGAATTTCACATAAACACTACTCGAAATAAACTCAGCAGAATGCACTTCTTCAAGTCTTTTCTCACAAAAGTATAATAAATTAGTTTTTTAAATAACTTTAGAACTGCAATTCTCTACACTAAATATTTTTGGTTTATCAAGCTGAAAATATATTTTAAAAGTTTCGGTTTTTGTTTCCATTAAATAATATAAAAGTAGAAATTATTTTTTACTTTTATGTTATTACAATACATTGTTACAGAGCGTTTTGTTAACAACAGGTTGGCGGCTTGGTGGAAGGAGCCATCTAGGGTCTAGTAGTCCTTATGAGATATGCTGTATCTTTACTAATACAGGCCCGATTTTAATAATTTTTTTTTAGGGAATTTAATTACCTTTAATATGATTTCATACAAAATTGACAAAATTAAAATGCTCACTTTTTGAGTTATGCGTAAATAAAATATTCTTTTCACCATAACTTTTTTCCCTCCATTTCCTCGGTGATGAACTACATAAATGAAAAGTTAAAGGGCTTTAAGGAGAAGACTTTTAGCAAGTTTTATCAAAATCGTTGTAGCCGTTTTCGAGAAAATTGTAAAAAAGTGTCACACATACTATTTTGCGAGACTTGGTTATTTGAACTCAGGGGACCTTGAAACGTGCATTTCCGTTGAAAACTCGAATTTAAAAATTTTCACGATCACAATACTTCTCCTTACTAAATATTTCATATATAAATAAGGGAAAGTAAAAATCGGGAGAAGCGATACATGAGGTCCAGATGGCACCACAAATATTTATTTCCTCCTTTCAAGATTGGCAAGGGAAGAGGATAAATAAAAATGAATCATCATTTAGACATCTTAAATTAGGAAATAACTATGTAATTATGGCAAAAAATGCTGAAGAAGCCTAAGAAACACTCCTGAAAATAATATGGAGAGCAATAGGCCTCTAATTTAATGATGAATGAATAACTGTACAATACTGCTCAATTTAAAAGGAGATATCTATCTGATAGAAATGAGAATGAAACTAGTTGATAGCATTTTATATTTGAGTTGTTTCTTTGGCAAATTTGGTCAGAAAACTGTAATTAAGAGGAAGTGCTCTTAAGGGTGGGTGTGGTGCTTTGATCTGAAACATTAGTTATTTTAGAAATAATAGTTCCTTAGAGTTCAAGTGAAGATTATGGAAAGGATTATACATTTTCTCATGTTACATAGTTATTAAAACTGAACTATGAAATTACGATTATTTCCAATATTTTTTTACCTTCAGATATCATCCTTAGTAAATTGCATAATTTTATTCTATATTCATTTTTACATATTCTGGCTTCCTCTCTTTGTCTTCTATTTATTTTGATTTTAGGTATCTAGTACCGCTGAAGCTAATCCATTAGACGTTGAAGACTATTTAGATTGTTTTGAAGAATTATCTGTTACTTTGCTTGAATATATTGTTAATATGACTGATGTTTCAGTAAGTATATTATATAGGAACATCTATAACATAATAGCAGTATAAACGTTTTTCTATCAATATAAATGATAATGAAATTCCCTTTATATACTTGTAGGCCAGTGCAATTAGTGATCTGCGATCGTAATAATTCCGGTAGTTCCAATTTATTAATATGTTCTATGAACTGGTCCCTTCATGTAAAATCTGAGCTTTCGATCTAGCAGCACCTGAGCTTGCACTGCCATCTTGAAAAAACCAGCCAGAATCAGGGAAAAATTATTTCTCCCCGATATATCTCCTTTCCAATGCAAATTTCGGTTAAGTACCTTGAATAAATTTTGTAGAGCATAAAATTTCCTTCAAACTTATATTTAAAATTATCTTCTAGCTCAATACATCTCGAGATATAAAGTCTTGAACATGCATATAAGTTCATAAAAATCAGTAAAATGCACAACATGGTTTGATTTTTTGTGATCATCCTGTTTCTAGTACAGTTTTGAGAAAAATTAACTAACAATAATGTAGCGGATCATAAAATTTCATAAAACATGTGTATGTTCTTATTATGTCTATTATGCTAACCCACCGAAAACAGGCCGAAAATTTAATAGTGTTTCGAACTTTTCATTCCACTATCTCAAAAATTGAAAAAGCGGTGAAGTGTTTTTTTTTTTAATTTATTTTATGTGCAATTGTTGGTACTGTCGTAGCATAGACATAAAAATAAGTGAGGTTGTGCATAGGAATGGTACATTTTTTTCCGCAAAATTAATATTTATTAACAGCAACTAAGTCATGAATATAACAACAATAATCAATTTTTCTTAATATTATAATATAATTATATTTAACTCATTCACATTTTTGAAAATACAATAATCAATCTGGAGTGATCCTTACCCCTTAATTAAATTTACCCACCAAAGATGCGGTCCGACATCACGATTCAAGAGCATACTTGTAAGTTCAGACTTGGCTTTGTTATGATAAAAATCCAACTGAAGGGGAGTGGAAGAAGGATGCTCTTGGTTTACTAACTTCAGTGCCAATGTTGAAGGAAGCTGCACCTGAGGCCTTGCTGAACTTTATATCCCGCCAAAACAAAAGAGGTTGCACTGGAAAATGCTCCTGCAGAGAGTCAGGAATGAAATGCTCTCTACTCTACATTCACTGCAACAGCAACTTGTGCAATGATGCTACTGAAACCTTAAATGGTGAAGACAAAGAATTTGGAGACCCAGTTGCCACAGAATTGGCTGATGAGAAAGATGAAGAAAATATTGAAGATGTTCCGAGACCGAGTAAGAGTCTGAAAATTTAATTAAAGGATGAGGATCACCCCAAATTGATTATTATACTTTCAAAAATGTAAATGAGCTAAATATAATATTAGGAATTATTAAAATAGATTTTTGTTGTTGTATTATGACTTAATTGCTTCAATAAATGTTGATTTTTCGAAAATTCCAATGTTTCAATTTTTTACCATTCCTATGTACCAGTGGTGTACGCAGGAGGGAGGGATCAGTGTGATATATCCCCACTGTAAGTTATATATAAGTTTTGTATTTTAAGTAATAATTTTTGATCCAATTTTTATTCTTATTCTAACACCTTATTTGGCGATTATAGATATTTAATGATTACTTGCCTTCACATTAAATCCCTCCCCTGAACAAAAATTGAACTCAAACCACACACGCCTGCTATACACTAAATCACTTATTTTTACGTCTATGTTATAACTGTATCAACAATTGTAAATAAAATAAATTAAAAAAACACTTTACTGCTTTTTCAATTTTTGGCATGGTGGACTAGAATCTCGATACCTAATATTGATAAAAAAACATAAAACACAGGATTTTTTATTAGAAAATAATAATAAAAACTGTATAACCTTGTCGTGAATTTTACTGGCTTTTACATACATAAAGGGTCAGGATCACCCCCTGATTATTATCTTTCCAAAAGTGTGAATGAGTTTAATATAAACTCTAATATAATTAGGAATTATTAAAATTGATTTTTTTTTTTTTGTTGTATTCATGACTTCATTGTTGTCAACAAAAGATAATTTTTCGAAAAAAACAAATATTTCAATTCATTACCATTCCTAAGTACTTCCTCAGTCACTAATCTTAATTTTATGTTGCAATGGCATTGACGATAAAGCTTGTTGACATATACGTTTTAATAGTATTAAAAACTACAAATAAGATATGTAAGGAAGAAATCTAGAAATGAAAAGTTCAAAATACTCTTTAATTTTTGGTCTGTTAGCACAATAGACGTAATAAGAACATGCACGTGTTGTATGAAATTTTATGATCCGCTACATTATTGTTAGTTAATTTTCCTCAAAACTGTAATAGAAACAGGGCGATCACAAAAAAGCAAATCTTGTGCATTTTACTGGTTTTTACGAACTTGTACGCATGTTCAAGACTTTATACCTCAATATTGTATTGAGCTAGAAAATAATTTTAAATATAAGTTTGTAGGAAATTTTATGGTATACAAAATTTATTCGAGGTACATTAATCGAAATTTGCATTGGAAAGGAGATATATCGGGAGAAATGATTTTTCCCTGATTCTGCTGGTTTTTTCAAGATGGCGGCACGATCTCAGGTGCTGCAAGGTCGAAAATTCCGATTATACATGAGGGGACAAGATCAAAGAAAATATCAAAAAATTGGAACTACCGGAAATATTACGATCACAGACCCGTTTTAGAGCTAATTGTACTGACCTATTGGCCTCCTGACAGTATTTGATTTTAATTAGGGTGTGGTCTAAATCGTAAAAACTATTAACATTTTGGAATGGAGTACTGATGTTTCTTATCTACCAAATTGTGGTAAACTTCATTTTTCACCCCTTAGACTTTCCAAGTTTATTTACCTGTACGGAGATATGGTATTACTGATCACTAGTCCCTTAGCAGCTGCGAAACCATTTTACAGATTGTTCCATTGCCTTACTTATTTCAAAGAGGCTTTGGGCTTCAGTTATAGTCCAGGCACGGTAGAGAAAAGATATTCATTTTTTGAAGTAAATTTCCAATGGACTTTTTCAGCATGACAATTAGGAGAAAAATAGTTGAAATAAATTGTATAAGTTTTAGATAAAATCGGTAAGTACCAACCAATTCATAAGCATACCGAAAAGTGTTTTTTTTTCATGTTTAAGATGTAAACTTTTTTTTTTTAAGAAAATTAAAAAATAGTAGGTAATAGCGTTTAAAGAGATGGAAAAATGAGTTTTAAACAATGGAAATCGGTCCACAACTTTTTGGAAAAAAAAAAATTGAAAACTTTTCTTTTCAGTGCTCGATGTCCGACCGTCAGAGAGCCTTCTCCGCCCTTCATCACTTCTCCCCTACCTCGCTTCTAGTGGCCTACCTATCTTCAAACGCTTATTTTAGGTATTTAATCGAACCTAACATATATATTTCATGGAAAAATGATTGTAGAGAAAATCCTCAGGAACATAGATCTCTATGTTCAAACGTGTTATTTAGGTATTTAATTGAACCTCACATATATTTCATGAAAATAGGATTGTAGAGAAACTCCTTGGGAACAAATAGCGCTTTGAAAAATCGTTCTTGTACTATTTTGGCCCTTGTTCAAATATTTTTTTTCGAAAACACCTGTTTATACATTTTCTCAATTTCTGGGAAAAGTAATCATTTTTATTGTAGATAGGCACTAAAACAAACCAAAATTCAATGTCCAACAGAAGTCCCTGTGAAAATTACAAGCCCTGTAATAAAATGGCCATATATCGTGGTTTTTAATGTTTTCCCCGAAAAGTTGACAACCGACTTCAATTGTTTAAAACTCATTTTTTCTGTCTCTTTAAATGCTACTACACACTATTTTTTACTTTTCTTTAAAAAAAAACTTTTACATCTTATGCATGAAAAAAACACTTTTAGGCATGCTTATGAATTGGTTGGTACTTGCCGATTTTATCTAAAACTTATACAATTTATTTCTACTATTTTTCTCCTAATTGTCATGCTGAGAAAGTCCATTGGAAATTTATTTTAAAAAATAAACTATCGTGCCTGGACTATAATGGATGTAGGATTTGCTTCCTATTTTGGTTTTGAAGACAACCTTCACTTTATCTAGTTGACCATAGAAATAATCATTGACCTCATGTTTACCTTCAGCTTGTATGAGCACATTAGTAATTAATTATTACTATTTATTGTGTGCACATTAATCCACCAACTTCTAATGCACAATACACTGATTATTTCATTAATTATGAAATTTATGTCTGATTTATTTCCTGGTCAAAAAACTACTCTCTACTACTAAACTACTAAGTCCTGTGCTCGCCATAAATATTTCTACCTAAAAATAATAAATATTTATACCTGCTTCATTAAAAATAAAGTTTCATCTTTGTATTATTTTTTTCTTTATTTCCAGGGTAACACTGCTATGCATTATGCTGTTTCTAATGGGAATTTTGATGTTGTTTCTATATTACTTGATTCAAAGGTGTGTAATATTAATAAACTAAATGCTGCTGGTTACACATGTATTATGTTAGTCGCATTGACTAAGGTGAAAACAGAAACAGACAGGCAAGTTGTGAGGAGACTGTTTCATATGGCTGATGTGAATATTCGTGCCAAACAAGTAAATAAATTTGACATTTTTTAAATTAAATACAAAATTTTAATTTAAGTAGATTATAATACTATATTTATAATATTTTAGGTATGTTTTTCTTATCTAAATTCTTTGTTCTTTTCATAACCTAATAGTTTAGGTTCATTCCTTTTTTAATTTAATTTCTTAATTTTTTTTAATATCCTACTGGTTCTTTCAAGTAAGTGTTTTGTATCATTACTTTTTCATTACTTGGCATTGTTTGCTGTTGTACAATGCTTTAGCTACTTGTGTTGTAATAGTTAGTACTTCTTCTTCTTTCACTATCTCCTTAGTGCTGTTAGGTGTGGAGTAGCCTCGGTCCAGCTTTTGTAGTTATCTCTATCCAAAGCCATTCTTCAGAGTTGATCCACCAGGCTGCAAGGTTCCCTTCAAAGCCTGTCTATGTGTTCACTATAGGTAAGCCTTGGCCTACCAACAGGGCGCTTTCCTATTGGCCATGCTTCCATCAGCCAGCGGGCCTTTCGGTCATCTCCCATCCTACAAACATGGCCAAACCATTGCAGCTGGCATTCTTCAATGACTTCACTAACAGATCTAACCCCCAATGTTGCACAGAAGCTTTTATTTCTTAAACAGTCCAGTCTGGTTTTAATACTTGGTACAAAATATGATTTATTTTGTTTAATAATTGTTTTATGAACTGTATTGACATTCTTTCCAATAACTTGCTATGTTTTAATCTAATATATTTTTTACCAAAGGTTTTAAGAGAGAAACTAAATTCTAAATTTGCTGATTATATTTTTAGATTTATATTTATCAGGGTTTGGTAACTTCCAATTTTTCATCCTTTATATTATGGAAGCAACATTATCTTTCTCAGTGAATTATTGCGAATTTCGCACTTCCACAGACAATGCTGGGAATATTTACCTTTTAAAACTTTTAAATAGTCAAGGGTTAGGGTTAGGTTCAGTTTATTTAATATTGTTGAATAAACTGACAATGCTGGCAGTTTCCAAAAGCATTGCTTGCTAAATCCTATCCAGTATTTTTGTGGAAAGGCCCAGTTTCTAGTAAAATCCCACTGCTCTCCAATCCGCATAGTTACTTAAAAACTTCAGCTATATTCTGATGTTTTCTTTTCTTTTCTGCAGCTATATTTTGCAAGTTATCATTATTATTTTTTTTTATTTACACCGCAGTGTGGTAAATTGTTAAATTAAATTAATTATTAATTTTTGGTGTTAAACCCAACCAAAACCCTATACTTTTTTTTTCTTATTATAAATGATTATTATTATTACAAATTATGGTAATCTTAAAATTAAAAGAAAAACCAATAGGATAAAGTAATAGGATTCATTAAATTTAAAAATCTGATAATGCCATATTATAATATTTTGTATATAGTCTTTACATGTTTTTCCTAAAACAATAAATCCTAAATTTTTCATAGGAACCTTCCTTAAAATAATTCTTATCGCAGATGTTTAATGGAAATGAGATTTCCTAATAAATGAAGGACATTAAGAAAATTTTTATGCTGTTAAGACTTTTTTTCCTTCTGCTGATGTCACAAGACATAAATTTTTTATGAAATTGGTAATGCTCATATGCCAGTGACTTATAAAATAGTTTTTATAATAATATAAAGTAATAAAATAGTTGTTAATTACTATAAAGTAGGTGTTAATTACTGAGTAATTTTCTAACAGACTTAACGTTGCAGTGAAAGTTCATGAAGAAGAGTTGAATTGATGAATACGAAACCCTTTCAAATCCAGTTATCTCTTTAGTATATGCATTAGGAATCTAATATTTTATACTGCAACACAAGTTATGAAAGCTTAATCATTATAATTAGCCACAATAATAAATAAGCTGATGATAGGAATATATCATTGATATTATGTGTGCACCTAAATATACAAAAATTTTATGATTTACATAAATTTATTGAAATTTGAAGCCAAAATCCATTCTTGCCGTTGCCTTACTTGCTTAACAGTATCAAAAGATTGCTTCCCATTCCTCCTAACCAAAATCAGAAGAGTAAGTTTGCTTCATTTAGTAGAACCTGTAGGTATGAATTGAAACCAAGTTCGAAAGTTCTAAACTGCACACAACTGTGCTCTCAAGCCATTACAGTCTGATATTTGTCGGTAACACTTTGAGTCATATCCCATTTGAGTATCTAGAGATTGTTACCTTTCTCTAAGCTTGTTTCATTACCTTTCTTTAGGTCATACCTATGGCTTAATAAAAAATGAGAAAAAAAAATATGTTACATAACAAAAATAATAAGTAAAGTTCATATTTAAGCCATGTGAGAAGGAAAAAAAAAATGCATTTATCATAACTTAGCTTATTTGTTTTCTTTTAGGAGCATATCACTTATTTCAAGTTCATTTTAGCCCTTTTACTTTTTCTTCATGACTGTTGATATAATGAAACAACTTTCAGCAATTTTATGGCTTAATAGACTGTTAATGTCCCTCTATTCAAGTCAATCAGACACAGCAATTGTTTTGTATTCAATGGACATTGTTGTATGTCCAATAATCTCTCTGCTCCTTCTTCTAGAATAGGTTGCTTCACAGTTTTCGTGATATCCTCTTCAGTAAGAATATTATAAGATTTTCCTTTGACTCATTTTTTGTCATTTCATTCATGTAAACAGTTCGCTGCCGATTGGGGTCTATCAAGAAGGTTGTAAAATACAAAATATTTTTAAAAACAGAGACTTCTGATCACAGAGTAGAAGAATATACTTTTAAAAGGTTTTATAGTAACCGGCAAACTTACTTTGCAGTAAGTTATTATAACAGCTTACTGTTGTACACTTTTTGCTCTCTTCTCTAGTTAACAAAATAATAACCAGTTAACCAGAGATATTTTATTTAAACCTGTATATAAATAAAGTGCATTTGTACAATTAGAATCAACTATTTATGTAAAATAATAACCAGTTAACCAGAGATATGTTATTTAAACCTGTATATAAATAAAGTGCATTTGTACAATTAGAATCAACTATGTATGTATTCATTCCTTCTACTCATTATAATCAGTTGGCATCCCCATGATGGTATAGAAGGATCAGTTTAATTAGGGATTGATAAATTATTTGCCACTTCTATAATTTTGTTTTTATTGAAAACTAGTTTCGAATTTATAACACTGAAGATGAATGTGTAACATATATTTGTTGGCAATAAAAACAAAATTATAGAAGTGGCAAATAATTTATCAATCCCTAATTAAAAAATTAAAAATGTTATATTATTAAAATGTCCAGTTAACTTATTTATAATCAGTTGACATACGCATCATGGTATAGAAGGATCGATCTAATTAGGGATTGATAAATTATTTGTCACTTCTATAATTTTGTTTTATTGAAAACTAGTTTTGAATGTTATACATTCATCCTCAGTTCTAAAAACACACAACAAATTCAAAAATAAGCAATTCAAAATATAGTTGGTATTATTATACATATTAAATTAGATTAATATAAATCGGTATTATAAAACATTTATGAATTATGAATTTAATTAAGACAAGAAATCAAATACATGTTGGTACTCATCAAGGTTTAAATGGATTATATCAAACAGAAAAGTTTGTACTGGTTTCTTCTCGCACTGAACTAACAATGAAAGAAAGGTAAATAGGATGTTAATAGATAAACAGTTTAAGGGTCGGGGTTTTTCCAGTAATGCCAGTGAGTAATTGGTTTTTCTATTATAGATGGAAGCAAATTTAAGATTGGACTATTGGAGATATTTATTTGGTCATTTAAGCAAAAATCTGGATTGGATTTGAAGGATTTTATTATTTCAAGTGCTTCATATATATTTAATTTGAAGCCATTTTCAATGTGATGTATTAATTTAACTCGTGAGTCTAAACCATAAATTCATCAAAGACTCAGAAAAAACAATTTTTCACCGGCATTACTGGAAAAACCCAGACCCTTAACCGTTTACCTAGAAACATCCTACCTACCTTTATTTCATTGTTAGTTCAGTGCGAGAAGAAACCCGTACAAACTTTTCTGTTTGATATAATCCATTTAAACCTTGGTGAGTACCAACATGTATTTGATTTCTTGTCTTAATTAAATTCATAATTCATAAATATTTTATAATACTGATTTATATTACATCTAATTTAATATGTATAATAATACCAAACTATATTTTGAATTGCTTATTTTTGAATTTGTTGTGTGTTTTTAGAACTGAAGATGAATGTATAACATTCGAAACTAGTTTTCAATAAAACAAAATTATAAAAGTGGCAAATAATTTATCAATCCCTAATTAACTTATTTAAAGACTAACTAGAGAATGGAAAGGACCTAAAACTATTTTAGGACCTAATTTGCTGTATAATGAGGTAGCAAGGGTCTGCTATATGTAATTATTGCATTTAATTTTGTTGTTTCATATTATATTGTTTAATAAGATTTTTAAAACCCCAACAACTTATTTTAATTTAAATATTTCTGTTTCTAGCATGGTCAAACTGCTCTCATGCTTGCAGTTTCACATGGTAGAATTGATACTGTTCAGCTTCTTCTCGATTCTGGAGCAGATATAAATATTCAAGATGAAGATGGTAGTACTGCTTTGATGTGTGCTGCAGAACATGGATACATAGATATTGTTAAAATTCTTCTTGCCCAACCTGATTGTGATTTGTCCATAACTGATTTGGTAAAAACACATTTATTTATTTATTTTTTTTTACTTCATAACTTATTTCTTTATTCTTTTACAAGTTATTATAATTTTAGTTAACCAAAAAACATTGGCTATATTTTTAATTATAAGAACATATCTGGAGCTATTTGAAATTTTTCATGGATACATCTAAACATAGTATTCGCTGCTACGAGCTCATGAGTCCAGCTTCTTTAGCGCCTGGCCGCTACTAGCTTCTATATTAGTTCTTTGACTATGGCCATCTGTTGACTATTTAAATGTCCTTTAAAGCCGATAGAGGACGTAGGAATTCATTTTTGTCATTTTCAGCTTCCTTCTACTCGGCCAATCCTTATACCTGCTCCGCCCCTTTTTTTTACGACCAAGTACGGTTTCTCTTTACCTGAAATTTACCCTGCATATCTCTTCAGTATATTTTCTGCTTTGCTAGTGAATAGTCAAGTGCGTAAATATGTCGAAAAAAATTTATTCTGAAGAATATAAGGCAGCAAATAAAAATATATCGCCAGGAGTGCGATACGACACTTTGTCCAGTGCTGTGTTTTGAGATATATCATACATTTAGAAATTTTTAATTATTAAAAATAATACAATTTAAAAAATCAAGAATTAAAAAAATAAATAAACATTTAAATTTAAAAAAATTGTACTCCGCCATTGCTGGTCCACAGCCTGGATCAAAAAGGGGGATGGAAAACATTATTAGAAAACCTAGAATGGATAAAAAATGATAGAAATGGAAACACAAAAAGTATTCAGCACATGGGGCACTCCAGGTGCTAGACTATCCCGCACCACCATATCCTCCCACCACGCGAGTATTATGCAGCCAAAGAGTTAACATATATCTCATTGATCTTTACACTGTACTAAAATTTAAAGAACTGAGAAATTAATAAAAACAAATATTTTCAGTGTTAATCTATAGTTAGTATGATTACACTAAGAATCCTGTTAACATCTGAAAAAAAAACCTACAGCAATAGGAAAGCCTTCGTTTTCATCTGGAATTCTGAAATGACTTGTGCCTCATGAAAAAGTTGATAAGCCACTGTGATGAAAGATATGATCTGCATAATATATTACTTAGTAAGCTACTGTAAGCTTAGCGTTGTTCGACATTTGTTTCAAGAATTTTTTAGTCTTAAGCTTGATCATGTACAAGGTAGGATATTACTTCTGTTGCTGTTATTCCTTTTGTGTAATATATACACTATTTATTTCTATCTGTTTGTATTAATTGTAAACAATGAAATTATTTCCCCTCAGTGATGAGGAAAGAGGAGATTTTGTTGGGACATTTTCCTGTTCAACTGACATTATGTTTATTGTTTGACTTCAACTCTTAGATATTTCTGTTCCCGTACGTTTCCAAAAGGTCTTTCTATCTCGTAGACTTGAACCGGCAATTTTTAATTGTGTCCCTTTTACAATTGGGTGATATATAAGCCATGAATGCCTATTGGAGCATGAGGCAGGATGCGTTTTCACTCATATCATTTGTCCTTGCACCTAACGAGCTGATCTCCATCTTAGGATATATCGCAAGGCATTGTCCTTAATGTAAAGTAGAGTTCAGCAATCTGTCTAGTTTAGGACTGTGATCGTTTAAAATAGGGAAAAATAATAGGAAATTTTAAGCATCCTCTTAGTAGGGTTAGCCTGAGTGTGTTCTATGTTAAATTTTTCTCTAACATATTAAGTGCTGTTGTACTTTACTATAATACTAAAGGACAACAAACATCATAAACTTAGTTGAATAGTCAGATACCAATAAAAAACATAACAAATCTGTTTTGACAAGAAAGATAGATAATGCTCCATTAAGATAGTAGAAATCCCTTACCATGATCTTAAGATAATGCTCCATTAAGATAGTAGAAATCCCTTACCATGATCTTGAAGGTAAAGATTATTGATGCACTCTATAACCTTCCTAAGTTCTTTAGGTTTAGGTAGAAATCTGGCATTATTACGAAATATGTGTACACATGTGTCATCTGCGCTTGTAGTGAGGACAGTGCTAGGATGGTCTGGGATATCAGCTGTATAAACCGTGTAGAGAATAGGACCTAGGATACTACCTTGAGGGACACCAGCGGACTGGGAATAAAAAGAAGATTAAGCACAGTTGTGGTTTACTTTGAAGGTTCTGTCAGTAACAGAACATTCCGTACTAAATGAAAATCGCATGAGAAATGAAAAGAAAAAAAAAGAGAGAGATCGGAAGTAAATAAACAAAGAAAACAAAAGAATAGAGAAGGAAGAAACAATAGGGGAGAATAAATGGTAAGAATGTTAGGGCTAGTACTGTTTTTTAATAAGATTTCAAATATGTCTGTAAGTGAGGGAAATATAATTTTTGTCTATTTTATGATTGACCGGGTTCGGTTCAAGGTGTATGTAAACTGATTCCGAAATAAGTATTTTTTCATGGTTGGGAACTGTAGCAAGGATAGAAGATTGATCAAAGTTGAAGGAATCGTTGAGGGTCAAGGCATGTTCTAATAGTTTGGAGGCGGACTGGTTGCGGGAAGTGATGGATGTTTTGTTGGGAAATGTGAGATTTGAGATGGTTTCGCTTATATAAGAATTATAATTAGGTGTAAAGTACGGAATCCGGTAAACTACATTAGACCGATGTTTGAGAGGGATAGGATCTTTTAAGTTGGTAAAAGAGTAAGAAAGTTATTTATTAACTCATAGCAATGATGACATTCCTTACATTTTTTTTTTCTTTTCTTACATCCACTTCACTCTAACCATATCTACGTTTTGGGGTTGTTTCCCTGTCTTCAGGATAAATTTCTCTTAGTCTTCATTACATGTGTACAGGAATGCTGTATATGTCCAAAAAGATATTAGCTAAAAGTTATAGCAGTTCATAACTTTTTGCAAATATGAGCTAATATCTTTTTATCCTGAAGATGGGGAAACAACCCCAAAACGTAGATATGATTAGAATGAAGTTGATGTAAGAAAAGAAAGAAAAAAATGTAAGGAATGTCATCATTGCTATGAGTTAATAAATAATTGTTTTAGACTTCCTAATGTGCTGTAATAGAAAAGTAAGAAAGTTAATGATGGGACTTAAGGCCAAGACGCAAGGTTGGAATAGTAGATCGTAGGAATTTTTTATATTATAAGAGAGAATAGGGATATAAGGAAGAAATCTGTAAAGGAAAAGTTTGAAGTAGATTGTGAAGAATTAAGGGAAGGAAGGGTTAAGATAGTAGGGTTTTTATAAGAGTCTAAAAGTTTCTGAATGTTATTGGATGGGAAACTGTTGGAATGTAAAATTTCTTTGATGTATTGAATGTTAGTTTGATGATATTGAGGATCAGATAAGAAAAAACATCGATGAATTAGGCTTTTGTAGCATTAATTTTAAGATGGTAAGGATGCTGAGAAAAGTAGTTAAGGAATAAGTTGGTTTCGTATACCAATCAGAGGATAATGAGCCATCGGTATTGTTAAAAAAAAAACAGAGCCACCATTGAACCACATACCATACTTAAGCTGCCCTTCTACATTGAATCCGTAGATTATTTTGTAGATCTGGCTATCTTACTTTCGAAGGCAAATTTTTTTATCAAATTTCTGGACTCCCTATAGGAAATTCCCTTGCCCCAAACATTTCCAATATCGTCCTCAGTGACCTTGATTCAATTATTCCTCTTTTTCCTCGTGATATTATTTTCATTAAGAAATATGTTGATGACCTCCTTGTTCTCAATCCAGAAAGAATTCCAGAAATTTTATCTTCCTTTAACTCCTACCACCCTCGCCTTCGATTCACAGTGGAAAAAGAAATTCTTCTTCCTAGACCTCCTTATCATAAGAAATACCAATTTTCATTTAGTTTTTATTTTCTATCTTATACTTACTTTCCTACAGTTGTTTTTCAAACTGATTACATTGGGAAAACTTGTTTAAACTTAAAATTTAACAATTCTATTAATTAAGAGTAAACTTGTCTTTAAATTGTAATAAAAAGTTTAAGTGTTATGGCCGCAACTGAAGTAATACTTAGTTATCGCTCTGCACTGATCCAGTAACCGTAGTGGTATTAGCTCGCGTACTGCTCAGAAACTTTTGATTTTATACAAAGGTGAATAATGTTATAATAACTGAGTGAGGTGAGTGCTTCCTAATTAGCTTTTAATAGTGAGAAGTTGTGCTCATAGATCAAAGAGATCACCCACGTGGCAGAGCAGTCTGTTACCTGCTCACTACTGGCCTCTGGCTATCATCGCCCTAGAATAATGTCTTATCAGATCACAGGTAGCTCAGTGATTTAGGCGTCGTACATCTTTTCTCGTCATCTGATTGTCACGAGTTCGAATCCATATGCTTATTCTTTCTTTTTTTTCCCCCCATAATTCCATAGAATGTTTTATTTCTTTATGTACATGATTATAAATATTTAGAAGTTAAATTTAAATTTTATATTTATTTATTTTATTTTATTTTTTTAATTATAGTTCACAATGTCTACTGAGAAGTTAAATTTAAATTTTATATTTATTTATTTTATTTTATTTTTTTAATTATAGTTCACAATGTCTACTGATAAATTATCGGGCATGGAAACGGATGAAGAGACTGCCTTCTCTGAAATTAGCGAAACTGATTCTCAGTATGTGTAAAGACAAACTCTCCAGAAACGTCAAAGAAATACTGCCCCTGGCTCCGCTGGGAGCTTGCCTAATAAAAAAAAAAAAAGAATAAAAAAGCGAAACATCAAAGAAATACTGCCCCTGGCTCCGCTGGGAGCTTGCCTAATAAAAAAAAAAAAAAGAATAAAAAAGCAAAGTCTAAACAGGCTTTACCAACACCTGAAACCCGTAGTAAATCTGCAGTCAACCAAATTGAATCAAACCCAACAACACCCATTCCTACTAGCAATCAAACAGCCCTCAATAACACTGTTACTGAATCATCATGGAAATCCGCTGAACCTGAGCCACCACCAATATTCGCGACTTCATGGCATTTAGTAAAGAAATCTCTGAATTAATTGGATTTAATTGGATGGATCTCTGAATGTTTCTCCAGGATTAATGATATTAAAATTAACACGACCAATAAAGACAGTTACAAAAAACTTATTAAAGTTTTTTGTAACTGTCTTTATTGGTCGTGTTAATTTTAATATCATTAATCCTGGAGAAACATTCAGAGATCCATCCAATTAAATCCAATTAATTCAGAGATTTCTTTACTAAATGCCATGAAGTTCATTTATCTAAAAAAAATTTCGACTTTCACTGTTTCCAATTATAAGAAGAAAAGCCATTCAGAGTAGTTTTGAGGGGATTACACACCACCACCCCACTACTGCCATCAAGAATGGCATCGAAGAATTAGGATTTAATGTGCGACAAGTTTCTGGTGTGTGCCATCCAACTGAAAAGTATCCATTGCCTTTGTTTTTCATTGACCTGGAACAGCTCCCAACAATCCTGAAATATTTAAAGTTATATACTTGATTTAAGGTATACTCGAGTATACGATTCGAAGAGCTCAGAAAAAGAGCAGAAATCGTCCTATGCACCAAATGCCAAAATTTTGTACATACTAAAGCCTATTGTTATCACCTGGCCAAGTGCATCAAGTGTGCTGGCCCGCACGCATCTGATATTTGTCCGAAGCCTCGCAACACACCAGCAAAATGTGCTTATGCAGTGAACGCCATCTAGCAAGTTATAAAGGATGCATAGTATATAAAAATATGCTGAGACAAAAATCTGTTAGCATAGCATTCAAACTACAAAATCAAAGAAACGTAGTTCCTGAAGAAGAAATACCTGGCCTTTCAATGAGGAGTGATCTTGTGACTCAGCGTATTTCAGTAATAAATACGAATAAAAGATCCACGGAGTCCAAAAGCATGGTTAAAACATCCTCAGATGTCACCTCAAAACATCTACCTGAACCATAGGCTTTTTGATAAGGAGGTCTAGAAAAGGAAGAGAATTTCTTTTTCCACTGTGAATCGAAGGCAAGGGTGGTAGGAGTTAAAGGAAGATAAAATTTCAGAAATTCTTTCTGGATTGAGAATAAGGAGGTTAACAACGTATTTCTTAATGAAAATAATATCATGAGAAAAAGAGGAATAATTGAATCAAGGTCCGTGAGGATGATATTGGAAATGTTTGGGGCAAGGGAATTTCCTATAGGGAGTCCAGAAATCTGATAAAAAAAAGTTGCCTTGGAAAGTAAGATATCCAGATCTACAACATAGTTCTAGAGATTCAATGTAGGAGGGCAGCTTAGTGTAGTATGTGGTTCGATGGTGGCTCTGTTTTTTTTTTAACAGTATCGATGGCTCATTATCCTCTGATTATTATACGAAACCAACTTATTTCTCAACTATTTTTCTCAGCATCCTTACCACCTTAAGGTTAATGCTGCTAAAAACGTAATCCATCGGTTTTTCCTTATCTGATCCTCAATATCATCAAACTAACATTCAACAACAAAGCATCCATCATTTCCCGCAACCAGTCCGCCTCCAAACTATCAGAACACGCCTTGACCCTCAACGATTCCTTCAACTTTGATCAATCCTCTATCCTTCCTGCAGTTCCCAACCATGAAAAAAGACTTATTTTGGAATCAGTTTACATACACCTTGAACCGAACCAGGCTAATCATAAAATAGACAAGAATTGTATTTCCCTCACTTACAGTCATATTTTAAATCTTATTAAAAACAGTAATAGCCTTATCATTCTTACCATTTATTCTCCCCTATTCTTTCTTCCCTCTCTATCTTTTTGTTTTCTTTGTTTATTTACTTCCGATCTCTTTTTTTTTTTTTCATTTCCCACCCGACTTTCATTTAGTTTTTATTTTGTCTCTTATACTTACTACTCTAGAGTTGTTTTTCAAACTGATTACATTCCAGGCACGTCAGACCTACTCTCAACCCCAAACTTCATATCCTCAGCCTCAGACCTCCCATCCTCATCCTAAAATACCCAAAAATGACATAGCCTCTAAAAATGTTTCACTGAGAGTGAAATTACCACGATCGACCCCAGCACTAATCAATCACAAACTTTCACCTCTATCCCAATTTTCCTCAGTTCAATCCCTCACCAGAAGCTCTATTAAACTAAACATGGACCCTATGCAACGATCCCAAAGGAGGGTTCAACCCCCAACTAGACAGATTAATCCTCTATCCCTAGACACTACCTTCTACTCTTCTCCAAGCCAAATCTCATCCGATATAACATCAGTCCTTATACCTCCCTTGCTTCATGATCTACAACACTCGATCAGACCACTCTTCACTCTCCTTATTAGAATCCTTACAGAAATCCTGCTCAATATCCCAAGATGAACTAGAAGCCCCTAGCTATTCTATTGTGGAATGCAAATGGCCTTAATTACCATCGAGACGAACTTGGCATATGTCTCCATGAAATTTCCATAGACATTGCATTGGTGACTGAAACCCATTTCACAACAGAATCTTACTTTTACATACTTGACTACAACACATACAGATCAGGTCACCCAGACAACACATCCCACGCAGGCTCTTGTATCCTTATTCATAAATCCTTACCTCATTCCAAGATTCCATCCACTCCAACTGACACCATTTAGTCAAACTCTATAACCTTGTCCGCTCATCCGTTTAACATTACATTCCCAGCTGTATACTGCCCATCTGGTAATTCCCTGAACTATGATCACCTTGATTCCTTATTCCGATCCTTTGGTCCGTGTTTCATTGCTGGAGGAAATAATAACGCTAAAGATCAATAGTGGGTTTGTCGAACGTCCAACACTTGTGGCAGGATTCTTTCCTATGTCTCAACCTTCAATAGTTATTCCATCTTTTCACCCAAGAACCCTAGTTATTGGCCTACTTCCCTTAAAAAACGTCCTAATATCCTTTGTCAAGGCTTGATATTCAATACTTCTTAGATATCCTCCTTACAATCTACAATCAAATCCATAGATGGCCTATCCTCAGATCCTAGTCCAGTTCTGCTTCTCATGCATTCAAATCCTGTTCCTAAATCTTCTCCTCCTTCTCTGATTACAGGACTGGTTAACTGGGACGACTTTCATTATGATCTAGAAACCAAACTAGATTTAAAAATTCCTTTAAAAACCGCAACAGATTGATTCCGCAATTGAAGAACTCACAATATCAATAAAAACCATCATCAGTAACAACACGTCACACCCTAAAATTAGAAATCCCCGTGAAACTAACTTACATCATATTCACACCTTATTAACAGAATAAAGGTGAGTAAGAGCGAATTGGCACAGAACCAGATATCCATCGGACAAAACTCATTACAATCAATTAACTAACAAACTAAAAGTAGAAATTATAAAATACAAAATTTACAGAAAACCTTTCAGGATCACTACGAAAAAACTACTCAAATTCAAAAGCTTTAATCATCCACTCCTCGCTGAATCTCAGACCTGGTCACGATTGGATGAAGAAAAATCCCAAATATTTGGTGAACACTTTTTCAAAATTTTCAATCCTCATCCTGACACCCTTAACCCAATCCACCTTGAGCATGTTGAAGCGGAATTAACTAACTCATTCCAAATGTCCCTTCCTCCTAAAGCGTTTTACCCTTCTGAAATAATCAATATCATCCACAAATTGCCTTCTAAAAAAGGTCCTGGCCGCAATCTCATCACATCCCATATCCTAAAACAACTCCCTCGAAAAGCTATCCTACTTCTGACCTATATATATAATGCTGCACTCCGATCCACCTATTTTCCCAATTCTTGGAAACTGTCCGTAATAAAAGTGGTACCAAAACCCAAAAAGCCACCTGAATACTCATCCTCCTACCGCCCTATCTCTCTTTTACCTATCATGGGAAAATTCCTAGAAAAACTCATACTAAAACCTATTTACCCAATCCTAGATTCATTTCACATGATTCCTGATCACCAGTTTGGATTTTAAATATCTCATTCTACTATCCAGCAGTGTCATCGTGTTGTGGATGTAATATCCTCTACATTGGAGCGTGGAATGTACTGCACAGGAGTCTTTCTCGACGTTGAACAAGCTTTTGATCGAGTCTGGCAACCGGGACTGCTTTACGAACTCCGTCAATTCATCAATTGACAGAGAAAAGGATTGGTGAGAGTGAAGACCCCTGAGGAATACCATGTGTTAGTAGGAGGCGAGAGGAAGGAGATTTATTGGGGATGATAACTGTATAGGAGCGAAGAGACAGGAAGGATAGGAACCATTTTAAGATGATATTTGATAAGGAAAGGTTTTGGAGTTTGGAAAGAAGGGTGTTATGATTAACTGAGTCGAACGCTTTTGAAAAGTTGAAGAGAACGAGAATAGTAATTTTCTGTTGGTCTATGGAGGATTGGAGATCTTCTGTGATTTTCAACAAGGCAGATTGCGTGGAATACTGGGATCGGAAGCCAGACTGGAGATGGTTGAGGAGAGCTTTTTGCTCAAGGAAGTTATTAAATTGGGAGTGGACTATTCTTTCAAGTTGCTTTGATATGTTGGAGAGAATGGAGATAGGTCTGAAGTCGGAAACTGTGGAGGGAACCGGAACTTTATTCAACGGACGGACTATGGCTTTTTTCCAAGTTGCTGGGAAAATGGAATTTTGGAGGGAAAAATTATAGATATGTAAAAGGAAGGGGAAAATGGCAGGGAGACATAGTTTGATGATTTTCACAGGAATGTGATCAGGACCAAAGTCGTTTGTTCTAGACTTGAGAATTGAGGAGAGTAACTATTCAGGGGAAATATTTGTAAAGTAGAAATTTTCAGGATCAAAGGATGTTTGTGGAGTGCAGCATGGAGGAGAGTGCGATACAGGAAGAGGATCAGCAAAATCAAGAGGATCATCAGAAGCAACTGGGTAATAAGTGCAGGATTTGGAGTTTACTACAGATAGGTTTTTAAGGATTTTCCATCTGGACTTGTGAGAGGATAAGGATCGGTGGCTTGTGATAAGGTAATGTGGAAATATTGTGCCTTGGCACGGCATAAGGTAGATTGGGTGAGGTTTTGTAGGGACTTAAAAGAGGAGTAATCATTGGTAGCACGTGTTCTTCGAAAGCGTCTCCTGGCAGCATCTCTTCTCATCAACTCTCTATTTTGTGTATTGATCCAAGGAGCCGCAGGACGTCTGAAGGTGGAGGTCTTTAGGGGTGCGTGGTGGTCTAGAAAAATAGAGAGATTCGAGGAAAGGCATTCCACCATTTCATCAATGGAGGAAGAAGAATAGATATGTTCTAGGGATTGGGAAAGTGAATCGAGGAAAGGTTTTAATTTTCCAGAGGTTAATGTAGAAAAATTGTAAATATGGAAAATATTTTAAAAACTTTTCTGTCCGTATTACTTATCCATTCCTTTGTATGTATACACATACATTTTGTTTATTAAACTCCTATAGATGGCACTTTATCTCAACATCTTTGTTCATGAATTCTGATCAAATTTTATTTTCTCCTCTGCCCATCTTATATATTTACTTTTATTTTAATTTATTATTTACATTTGTTACTGTAGATTTATCTTTTTTTTTTCAATATTTCCTTTATTTATTTTTAGGATTAACCCTCATTATATTGACAACTCCCACCCACTGCCTTCTCTATATAACTATTATGACATTCTTAAATACTACTCCTTTATTACTTTGCTATTTTTAAAATATTTATCCTTGCTATCATACCTATAATTTTCACTCTTAAGTTAGTGAGTTATGTAAGGGCGTTGAAGAAAACTTTCTATTAGTATTCTTTTGTATATACATAGTTTATATACACAGCAAAGTGGGTCAAAACGTCGGTTCCTAATAAATAGTTTTTACTATTTGTGATCCAGTTTTTTGACTGCCTCCAGGACCATCATTCCTTCATAAAGTTCTACGGTCAACTATTGATTATTCAATAAAAAAAAATAAAAAAAAAGTTGCCATTAGCTTATTCTTACTGTATTCTGGAAATTAAAAGTTACTTTACCTTATTCTTACTGTGTTCTGAAATTTTTAAGTATTTAAAAGTTATATCTTAAAATTAATATAGCAATTTTTCATTTTTAGGATGGTAATACTGCTCTTGCTATTGCCATGGAGGCAGGAAATAGAGACATTGGTGTTCTGCTGTATGCCCAAGAGCACTTTTCAAGAACTGATTCTCCTTTTGGATCATTAAAAATTCGTCGAGCAAAAAGTGCTACACCAACCCTTAGAACTCGCTCTCCCACCCCTCCAAATTGTTCTCTTGAACACTCATTGTAACATATTATTGGTAGTGTTTATTTAATTTAAGGGAAAAAGTCTAATGTATTATATAAGTCCACCTAAACTATATTGATTCTTATAATAGTTTATTAACCATAATCTGGGTATACATAATTTATTTATTCGATTTACTGTATCTAAAAAGTGTGTTGGATAGTCACTATTTATTAATCACTCATATTAATTAAAGTTATTAATTGAATTAGTTAATTGTGAGTGCTTATATAAAAATAGGAGTGGAATAATCATATCCTACACTCATTTAATTGAAATTTTGTAACGGATCTTCAATTGAACTTCTATTTAAAAAATATCTTGAGCTAGATAAAGTTCAATTAATGTTTTTATTCTTGTTTGTTTGGCATCCTAAATTTAATGTCATTTTTATTCTGTTATTATTATCATTGATAAAAAAAAACCTTGTTATAAATCTTAACCTCTAATCAAACTATTAATTTATTTATTATTTTATATTCTCCCTATTTATTTTCTCTCAAAAATACATCTTCAGACTGTGCTTGAAGTTAATAGTACGAAGTTCAAAACGATACTGATATCTTTTTTGTTGACTGGTTCTTATAAAAGTAGCACACAATGAAAAATATATTGATGTACTTAAAAAAATAATTATCTTACTGTAAGTTTATTTATTTTTTATTGAAATGTATTTATGTGTATATATATATATATATATTTATATTGTTTATTGTACAGTATAACTTGACAATAATGCATGTTTATTCATGGTGCCCTGTCCAGACCTGGTTATGAACCCTGTGCGACAGCACCCATTAAGTTTTATATTAGCTCCATATAAATATAAATAAATGAAATTCCTCTATCATGATTAAGCTAATTACTGTGATAACAAAAATAAGATAAAAGTTAAGGCCTATTGAATAAATAGAACATCTAAGGAAAACAAAATAGTAATGACTTATTTCATGTAAACAAGGAAATACAGTGACTTATGACTTGAGAATGGCCCAAGATGGCCGAAATGTCAAAGTAATTTGAAATAAAATAAAAGAATTTGGTGACCTATTTGCGTTTATTTTACTAATTATCTAATAATTGTGTTATCTGGTACATTTACTTAAGATAATACAAATAATTAAGAACAAAATAAACTATGCATTCAGCCATGTTCCTTATGAGCCAGCATGTCTTACTCAGGTTTTAAAGTCATTAATATATACATAGAAAATACCTAAATCAAAAATAACAATAATATAGTAAGGTTAAACTTAGTGAAGTTGATGAAATATTTCAAATACATTATAAAAATAGGGATGTTATAATGTATTATAAACTATTAAATCTCACTATTAAGAAAATTAATAATTTCAAAAATACAGGCAACCCCTCATAATGTGAGTGTTTATATCGCCTATGAATAGTAAAGTATGTACCAGAGCACTATATTCTTATGTGAATCATAACATAATATGATAAATCACTTTTCTGGTGATGTAGGTTATTCAAACAACTTATAGCAGCACCTCATCTGAGGTCATGGAAGAAATCCTTGCTCCATAAATCTCTTTAGCTAAGTACATTTATGGTTACATTTAATTTAAGCCCTGTTCAATTTTATCTTACTGGTTGGCCTACCACCTGGTTATCAAAAGCCTTACCTTTCTTGAAATTACCATTCCATTCTGTAATTTTTACAGGTGGGCAGAATTTATGGCCCAGTTTTCATTGACTGCTGGTTTACTGGCTTGATTTTTATTGTTTATTTATTTATCGGATCAGCTTTTAAATGAAATATTATTCTCAAAGTTTGCTTTTGAGACAAGAAATATTTCTTTTTTATAATTGCACTTTTATTCTACTTAATCAAAATTATAGAACATTATTTTTTATGAAGATCTTATTTAAAATAATCTTATTTTATACCTTATGGTCACTACTGGCCTGATATATAAACATTTCTGGAAATCATGCTAAAATGTTTCTAATTATATACAGATTCATTTAAAATAAAATAATCTATGAAAATAGATTATAACTTTTTTTGTCTATGATAATAGTTTTTTAAATATTGTGAATTAGGGTTTTATCTCCTATTGTTTGTTTCTAATTTTTTTTTTTTTTATTTCTTTGAATTAAATTATTTTAATCAAATTATTAACCTGAATTATCATTTGTGCAATGTAAATCTGTTTTTATTTTTGTAAAAGTTATACTTATAAAGGTAAATCTTTCAAGAATATTTTTTCTATGAAATTAAAGATTATTCTATTAATCTTAGTAAATTCTATTTTTTTAAAGAGTGAATAAAAACTGAAAAAAATAGTGACCTCAAAGTCACATGTCAAATAAGAAACATTGTTTTACATTTACAAGATATAATGTTTTTACACAATTAAGGTGAATTTAAACATTTTTTATAATTTTGATCTATAGCAATAAATAATTTGAGTAAAGCATTGCAATTATATAAATTTAAGTTTAAAATAGAGATTAATGCCAATGTATAAATTGCCCAATGTAAATAAGTTATAATTTTATTATAAATTAGATGTTTATATTTTAGATGTAAAATGACGCATGTAAGATCCAAATGTCATCAATAAAAAAAAATGGTATAACTCTGGAAGAGGGGCTCTTCTGTTGCTGTTGGCTTATAACTCAGCAATACACTAAAACTTTCAAGACAGGTTGGTATTCAATATGGTTTGATGCATTGCTGACTTAAGCTTGCCAGCTCTACTTTATTTATTCCTAATATTACAAAATCTGAATCTCTACCATTCTGTTATTTCTATAGAACTGACTGTTGGTGCCAATTTAGACGATTTTGGCTTTTGTTTACATTTTGCTATTTTAAATGCAAATTGCCAATGAAAAAACAATATGGGAAGGGAAGTAAAAGGATTTGAATTTTGAGTTGTCTGGAAAGAGGCACGGAGAGATGTTTCTTTGTCTTTATTTAACTGTTACTATGGAAAATTATTTATTTCATGTTTAAAAACAATGTCCTAACAAAAGGTAATAACATTACAAGGAAGTTATTTCAGTGTTGTGGGAACAAGAGTTCGCAAACAGTTCCTCTCCTTAAAAGGCTTGTAATATAACCGAAATATAGAAATACTTCGGTAGCAGGTGGAATCTCAATTGTTGACAGGCATGGAGATAGGGGTAAGAGCCCCTCTTCGGTAGTTTTACCAGCAAAATAAAACTATATCAGTGATTGAGATTAAGAGTTCATATCTATTGTAATCTAATTAGAATAAATAAAATTATGTAAGGAGAGGATAGTAGGAGGTACGGTCAGAAATATATGTTATATATCCATTATGTAGTATTATTGATGAGTTCAACTTTAGTTAGTTTTGTATAGCTTTTATATGTTTGTTTTAATTTTTATGTACTCTATTTTAAATATGTCATATTCCCCCATGTGATTCCATCTTATTTATTTATTCATCTTATTTCTTATATTATTCTTGTACCTTGTTATCATGTCCCTGAAGAAGGCCTGCAACCTAAATCAAAACATCAGCATATATAAACAGTAAATAATTCATTACTATGTGTTTTATTTCTGACTGCATCCTTAACCATCATTTCCTTGATTTCATCAAGAGTCAACTTCATATCCATCACATTAAAATTATTTAATTGTGAATTAGGTTTATATTAAACAAACACAACTTTCCTGTAGAAAATAGGTATTAATCAATTGCATTGTCTAAAAATATATAAAATTATTACAGAACTTGTGATATTTTGTTATGTGGAATCTATCTATAAATTTTTTATATATTTTGTAATATTTTTTTACTAAATAATTAGTCTGTCAGTCACACTTTTCCTTCCATGCTTGTATATTAACACCTTTGCATTATTAGTGATTGTAAATAAATTTAATTATATACACGTATATAACATCATATAGATATTTTCTGGAAGATCTTTTTAGAAATAATAAATTTGCAATAGTAAGAGCATAAAATAATAATCTCAGTTTAGCATTGCTCTGTACTAAAAAAAAATGATTGTTAAATGTAAACATGGTGGTGTTCTATCAGTTCTGATTTAAATGTCTGATTATTATACAACACAATTTTGTTTAAATGTTTGTTTATAGTAGGCTTGCTAATGATTTAATTATTAGCAAGCCTACTATAAACAAAATCAACATGGATTTTTATTACTAAATCAAAATACTTCTTTTTTTATTTGAGGCTTCACTAAGACTTAGTTCATTATTATCTCTGATGGTAACTGTAGCTTAACCACATAAGTGATTTATTTATCTATAAGTAAAACAATTTTCCACAAAATGTATGCATACTAATATAACACTTTTCGAAAACAGAATTGGTATAAATACTAAGAACAAATTCTTGGAAATTGGCACCAGAAGTAGCAAATTTGTCACCAGTTATCTATATGTTTTGTTTTAATTTTCAACTCACCATTACTAAGAAATTGTATTTTAAAAAACAAAACAATCAAATTCAATGTATCTAGACAAAGTTTACCATCTTTATTTAAAAACACTATGTCATAAAATGACAGTCCCACTTATGAAGAAAACATCTTCATATTTGACCTAAGCAATGTGAAAGGAGAAGATTCAAGATTTGTTCATTATCTTCTTTCAATTATAGTTTTGATAAATATAAATTTTTAGAATGTTAATGTATTTTGCATGAGACCAAGGCCCCACTAGGGCAGTAGTGCTATTTAGTTAGTTATGTATTACTTACAGCGACGCAACTACCCGTTGCCAAGTCAGGGCCTCCTTTATTAGACGTCGCCAGTTGTTCCGATCTTGAGTTGCTGCCTTTCAGTTCTGGACCATTAGTAGCTCTCATGCATTGTATGCCACACTGTCCTTCCAACGAAGCCTAGGACGACCAACAAGCCTTGTACCATAAGCCCTCCATGAATTTTTTTTTGGGGACTGCGCTATCTTCCATTCTCATCAGATGCCCAATCCACCTGAGCCTTTCCAGACACACGACCTTGGCTATATCAGGCTCATTTAGTAGAGTACTAAAAAGGACGTACAACCATTAATAATAATAGCATCTTACGGCCTGTGGCGACAAATAATTCATGGTAGGAAGTGTGGAACTGAAAGTAGTTTCTGGTAAGGGTTATAAAAAGAGGATCATAGCAAAAATATGTAGGAAGATGGATTTAAAAATTGGAAGATAGATGTGTTTTATTTTGAAGGTAAGAATGAGCGTAGAACTTGAAGGGGTGTAAAAAGAAGAAAGAGTTGAAAAGTACAAAGATAGAATCGCAATGTAAAAATTGAAAATAAGGTTGTCAAGAGAAAATCAGATATAACGAGACGGAATGAGTAATATATGAAATTGAGTAAGCTTGGAATATTGTGTATACAATATGAAGATGAAGAGTTAGGTTAGGAGGTAAAGTGAATTAGTTGGTAAGATGGTGAGGTCAGAAAAGAAGATGGTAAGATACATTGGAAGAAAGGAAGGAGAAACATTGTTAAGAAATTAACAAAAAGGTGGTGTTGCAGGGGCAAAAAGAAAGATATGAAATCATTAGTTTGAAGGAAAAATGAGGTAGGAAAGTAAAAGGAGGTTCAAGTGGAGAGAACAGAATCCGAAGGCTTTCAGAAAATGGATGCGGAGATCAGTCTCTTATCCGAGGCAATGAGTATACCATAGCAAGTTATCCATTTAATTTAAACCTCTCTACTACATCAAACTTGTTTTGATTATTTTACCAAATGCATAAGAGATGGAAAACCATTAATAATAATAGCATCTTACTGCCTGGGTAGAGAGATAATTCATAGCGGTAGCGAGTGCGGAACAAAAAGTAGTTTTAGGTAAGGGTTATAAAAACAGGGTCATAGAAAAAAGGTGTAGGAAGGTGGATTTGGAAATAGGTAGATAGATGAGCAGGTGTAAGTTGAAGGGCAAGAATGAAAGTGGAGTTTGAGGTCATGTAAGAAGTAGAAACTAAAAATCGAATAAGCTTGGAGTATAGTGTTCACAGTATTAAGAATTCCAATTTGTCGTAAATGTGAAATATGTAAAGTTGTAGTTGTTGTGAGAAAGACTGAAAATAACTCTGCCGCACAAGGTGGTCCGAAAATAGAGTAGAACAGAAGATTTTGAAAAAGTAGGTGTTAAGAGGTGAAGAGTTAGGTTAGGAGGTAAGGTGAATAGATCAGAAGAAAGTAGGAGAAAGAAAGTATTACAGATAAGTAGCAAAACGAGGATCAAAGTAGCAACAAAAAGGTGAGGAATTGGAAGGGCAAAAAGAAAGGTATGAAATCACAAGTCCAAAGGGAAAAGGTGGTAGGAAAGTGGAAAGAGATTCAAGTGGAAAGATCAAAATCCCAGGGATTTCGGAAAACGGAGGTGGTGATCAGTCTGGTATCCGATGCCATGGAAATTGGTAGATAGATATGGGGAATTTAAGTTTGACGGGCAAGAATGAACGTGGGGTTTTGAGGGGGTAAAAGAAGTAAAGTCAGAAAAGTTATCCATTAAAGTTATAACTGTCTACTATATCAAACTTGCTTTGATATCCTTCAGCATCTGCAAAAAAGAATTACATCCACTAATAAAGACAGCATCTTAGGGGCTGGGTAGAAAAATAGTTCATAGTAGTAGGGAGTGAGGAAGTTTAAGTAGTTTTTGATAAGGGTTATAAAAAGAGGATAATAGTCAAAATGTGTAAGAAGATGGATTAGAAAATAGGTAGATAGATGTGGGGCTATTTAAGTTTGACGGGTAAAAATGATCATGGGGTTTTCAGGGGGTAAAAGAAGTAGAAAGAACCAAATAGTAAGTAGTAATCATCGCGATATCAAATACTCAAAATTGAAACTGAGGGTGTCGAAAGCAAATCTGGTATAATGTGTTGAAGGGAGTTATATATGAAATTGAGTAAGTATGGAGTAGTGTGTTTATAGAATGAAGAATAGGAATTTTTGGTCGGAAATGTACGAAACTGAATGTGAGATTTGAAAAGGATTAGTTGTCACGAGTAAGTCAGAAAAGAGCTCTTTCGCCAGAGAAGTTCGGAAACTGGAGTAAAACTGGTGATTTAGAATAAGTAGGAGTAAGGGGTGAAGAGTTAGGTTAGAAGGTAACATGAATAGGTCAGAAAAGAAGATGGCATGATTCGAAGAATGGTGGAGAAAGAAAATAATACAGAAAATTAGCAAAATGAGGATTAAACTATTAACAAAAAATTTATGATTTGGGAGGGATAAAGAAAGGTACGAAACCGTCAGTCAAAAGGGAAAAGGTGGTAGGAAAGTAGAAGGAGATTAAAGTGGAGAGATCTCCGGAAAACGGAGGTGGTGATCAGTCTGTTAACCGATGCAATGAGAATAACAAACCCAGTTATCCATTCAATTTATACCTCTCTACTATATTAATCCTTCGATCTCCTACAGCATCTGCATAAAAGACCTACTGCCACTAATAATAATAGCATTTAAGGGGCTGGGACGAAAAATAGTGCATATTGGTAGGGAGTAAGGCACTGAAAGTAGTTGTTTGGGAGGGTGATAAAAAGAGTGTTGTAGAGAAAATAAGTAGGAAGAAGAATTTAAAAATTAGCAAACAGATGTTGGGGTGTTTAACATTGACAGGTAAGAATGAGCATGGGGTTTGAGGGAGTAAAAGAAGTAGAAAGAGCTGAATGATAAAAAAAAAATAATCAAGATATCAAATACTGGAAACGGAAAAAAAGAAATTATGTATGGATTTGAGTCATTACAGCACGAAGAATTACAATTTTCCATCTGATATGTACTAAACTGAATGTGTGATTTGAAAAGTGTTAGTTGTCATGAGAAAATCAGAAAAGAGCTCTGTCAGCATAGAGATTCGGAAACTAGAGTAGAACTGGAGATTCAGAAATAGTAGAGGGTAAGAAATAAAGAGGTTAGGAAGTAAGATGAATTGGCCCGAAGAGATGGTGCTATGATATATTGGAAGAATGGAGGATAAAGAAAATTTTATAGAAAATTATCAGAAGGAGGATCAAAGTATTAACAAAAAAGAGAGCAGCTAGATGGGCAAGAAGTGAAGTATGAAATAGCTAGTTTTAAAGGAAAAGGCAGTAAGAAAGTAGTAGGAGGTTGAAATGGAGAGAACAAAATTCCGGATATTTCAGAAAACGGAGGTGGTGATCAGTCTATTATCCCATGGCATGAGAATACGAAAGAGAGTTATCCCTTAAATTTACACCTCTCTACTACATCAATCTTGCATTTATATCCTACACCATCGGCATAAAAGATCTACAACAACTAATCAAAACAGGATTTTCGGAACTTGGAATAAAAAAAAGGAAAAAGGGTAGCGGGTGGGGAAATGAAAGTAGTTTATTGGAAGGGTTATAAAAAGAGGGTCATAGTAAAAATGTGTAGGAAGAAGGATATAAAAATTTGAAGAGATGTTGGGGGGTTTAAGTTTCATGTGTAAGAATATGCGTGGGGTTAGAGGGGGTGAATCGCGATTTCAAATACTCGAGACAGAAAATCACATATAATGTGTCTAAAGAAGTAATTTATGAAATCAAGTAGTGTTATTACAGGAGAATTACAATTTTCCACCTGATATGTACCTAACTGAGTGTGTGATTTGAAAAGTGTTAGTTGTCGCGAGATAATCTCTGTCAGCACAGAGATTCAGAAACTAGAGTAGAACTGGAGATTTAGAAATAATTGAGGATAAGAAATATGGAGTTAGGTTAGGAAATAAGATGAATTGGCCCGAAGAGATGGTGGTATGATACATTGGAAGAATGGAGGAGAAAGAAAATTTTATAGAAAATTATCAGAAGGAGGATCAAAGTAGTAACAGATAGAAGAACAGTAGGAAGGGCAAGAAGAAAGGTATAAAAATACTAGACTTGAGGGATAGAAGGTAAGAAAGCAGTAGGAGGTCGAAGTGGAGAGTACGAAATTCCGGAGATTTTGGAAAACGGAGGTGGTGATCAGTCTATTTGTCATGACATGAGAATACCAAAGCAAGTTATCCATTAAATTAACACCTCTCTACTACATCAATCTTGCTTTGATATCCTACACCATCTTCATAAAAGACCTACAACCTCTAATCAAGACAGGATTTCAAGAACTTGGAATAAAAAAAGTTAATTATGGTAGCGGGTTGGGCAATGAAAGTAGTTTTTTGGAAGGGTTATAAAATGAGGGTCATAATAAAAATGTGTAGGAAGAAGGATATTAAAATTGGCATAGATGTTGGGGGGTTTAAGTTTCATGTGTAAGAATATACGTGGGGTTAGAAGGGGTGAAAGAAGTAGAAAAAGCCGAATAGAGAAAAGTAATAATCGCGATTTCAAATACTAGAGATAGAAAATCACATATAATGTGTCTAAAGAAGTAATTTATGAAATCAAGTAGTGTTATTACAGGAGAATTACAATTTTCCACCTGATATGTACCTAACTGAGTGTGTGATTTGAAAAGTGTTAGTTGTCGCGAGATAATCTCTGTCAGCACAGAGATTCAGAAACTAGAACTGAAGATTTAGAAATAGTAGAGGGTAAGAAATAAAGAGGTTAGGAAGTAAGATGAATTGGCCCGAAGAGATGGTGGTATGATACATTGGAAGAATGGAGGGGAAAGAAAATAATATTGAAAATTATCAAAAGGAGGATCAAATTAGTAAAAGAAAGGAGAATAGTAGGAAGGGCAAGAAGAAAGGTATAAAAATACTAGACTTGAGGGATAGAAGGAAAGAAAGCAGTAGGAGGCGGAAGTGGAGCGTACGAAATTCTGGAGATGTCGTAAAACGGAGGTGGTGATCAGTCTATTATCCCATGGCATGAGAATACCAAAGCAAGTTATCCATTAAATTTATACCTCTCTACAATATCAATCTTACTTTGATATCCTACACCATCTGCACAAAAGACCTACAACCACTAATCTAAACAGGATTTTAGGAACTTGGAATAAAAAAAGTTAATTATGGTAGCAGGTGGGGCAATGAAGGTAGTTTATTATGAGGGTTATTAAAAGAGGGTCATAGTAAAAATGTGTAGGAAGAAGGATATTAAAATTGGCATAGATGTTGGGGGGTTTAAGTTTCATGTGTAAGAATGAACGTGGGGCTAGAGGGGGTGAAAGAAGTAGAAAAAGCCGAATAGAGAAAAGTAATAATTGCGATTTCAAATACTATAGATAGAAAATAACATAATGTGTCTAAAGAAGTAATTTATGAAATCAAGTAGTGTTATTACAGGAGAATTACAATTTTCCACCTGATATGTACATAACTGAGTGTGTGATTTGAAAAGTGTTAGTTGTCGCGAGATAATCTCTGTCAGCACAGAGATTCAGAAACTAGAACTGAAGATTTAGAAATATTAGAGGGTAAGAAATAAAGAGGTTAGGAAGTAAGATGAATAGGTCAGAAGAGATATTGGTATTATGCATTGGAAGAATGGAGGAGAAAGAAAATAATACTGAAAATTAACAAAAGGAGGATCCAAGTTGTAACAGAAAGGAGAACAGTAGGAAGGGCAAGAAGAAAGGAATAAAAATGCTAGTTTCAAAGGAAATAGTAGTAGGAATGTAGTAGGAGGCTGAAGTGGAGAGTACGAAATTCCGGAGATTTCGGAAAACGGAAGTGGTGATCAGTCTATTATCCCATGACATGAGAATACCAAAGCAAGTTATCCATTAAACTTATACCTCTCTACTATATCAATCTTACTTTGATATCCTACACCATCTGCATAAAAGACCTACAACCACTAATCTAAACAGGATTTTAGGAACTTGGAATAGAAAAAGTTAATTATGGTAGCAGGTGGGGCAATGAAGGTAGTTTATTATGAGGGTTATAAAAAGGGGGTCATAGTAAAAATGAGTAGGAAGAAGGATATTAAAAATGGCATAGATGTTGGGGGGTTTAAGTTTCATGTGTAAGAATGTACGTGGGGCTAGAGGGGGTGAAAGAAGTAGAAAAAGCAGAATAGAGAAAAGTAATAATTGCGATTTCAAATACTATAGATAGAAAATAACATAATGTGTCGAAAGGAGTAATGTATGAAATCGAGTAGTGTTATTACAGGAGAATTACAATTTTCCACCTGATATGTACCTAACTGAGTGTGTGATTTGAAAAATGTTAGTTGTCACGAGAAAATCAGAAAAGAGCTCTGTCAGCACAGAGATTCTGAAACTAGAGTAGAACTGGAGATTTAGAAATAATTGAGGATAAGAAATATGGAGTTAGGTTAGGAAATAAGATGAATTGGCCCGAAGAGATGGTGGTATGATACATTGGAAGAATGGAGGAGAAAGAAAATTTTATAGAAAATTATCAGAAGGAGGATCAAAGTAGTAACAGATAGGAGAACAGTAGGAAGGGCAAGAAGAAAGGTATAAAAATACTAGACTTGAGGGATAGAAGGTAAGAAAGCAGTAGGAGGTCGAAGTGGAGAGTACGAAATTCCGGAGATTTTGGAAAACGGAGGTGGTGATCAGTCTATTTTCCCATGACATGAGAATACCAAAGCAAGTTATCCATTAAATTTATACCTCTCAACTACATCAATCTTGCTTTGATATCCTACACCATCTGCATAAAAGACCTACAACCACTAATCAAGACAGAATTTTAGGAACTTGGAATAAAAAAAGTTAATTATGGTAGCGGGTTGGGCAATGAAAGTAGTTTTTTGGGAGGGTTATAAAATGAGGGTCATAATAAAAATGTGTAGGAAGAAGGATATTAAAATTGGCATAGATGTTGGGGGCTTTAAGTTTCATGTGTAAGAATGAACGTGGGGCTAGAGGGGGTGAAAGAAGTAGAAAAAGCCGAATAGAGAAAAGTAATAATTGCGATTTCAAATACTATAGATAGAAAATAACATAATGTGTCAAAAGGAGTAATGTATGAAATCGAGTAGTGTTATTACAGGAGAATTACAATTTTCCACCTGATATGTACCTAACTGAGTGTGTGATTTGAAAAGTGTTAGTTGTCGCGAGATAATCTCCGTCAGCACAGAGATTCAGAAACTAGAACTGAAGATTTAGAAATATTAGAGGGTAAGAAATAAAGAGGTTAGGAAGTAAGATGAATAGGTAAGAAGAGATATTGGTATTATGCATTGGAAGAATGGAGGAGAAAGAAAATAATACTGAAAATTAACAAAAGGAGGATCCAAGTTGTAACAGAAAGGAGAACAGTAGGAAGGGCAAGAAGAAAGGAATAAAAATGCTAGTTTCAAAGGAAATAGTAGTAGGAATGTAGTAGGAGGCTGAAGTGGAGAGTACGAAATTCCGGGGATTTCGGAAAACGGAAGTGGTGATCAGTCTATTATCCCATGACATGAGAATACCAAAGCAAGTTATCCATTAAACTTATACCTCTCTACTATATCAATCTTACTTTGATATCCTACACCATCTGCATAAAAGACCTACAACCACTAATCTAAACAGGATTTTAGGAACTTGGAATAGAAAAAGTTAATTATGGTAGCAGGTGGGGCAATGAAGGTAGTTTATTATGAGGGTTATAAAAAGAGGGTCATAGTAAAAATGTGTAGGAAGAAGGATATTAAAAATGGCATAGATGTTGGGGGGTTTAAGTTTCATGTGTAAGAATGTACATGGGGCTAGAGGGGGTGAAAGAAGTAGAAAAAGCAGAATAGAGAAAAGTAATAATTGCAATTTCAAATACTATAGATAGAAAATAACATAATGTGTCGAAAGGAGTAATGTATGAAATCGAGTAGTGTTATTACAGTAGAATTACAATTTTCCACCTGATATGTACCTAACTGAGTGTGTGATTTGAAAAATGTTAGTTGTCACGAGAAAATCAGAAAAGAGCTCTGTCAGCACAGAGATTCTGAAACTAGAGTAGAACTGGAGATTTAGAAATAATTGAGGATAAGAAATATGGAGTTAGGTTAGGAAATAAGATGAATTGGCCCGAAGAGATGGTGGTATGATACATTGGAAGAATGGAGGAGAAAGAAAATTTTATAGAAAATTATCAGAAGGAGGATCAAAGTGGTAACAGATAGGAGAACAGTAGGAAGGGCAAGAAGAAAGGTATAAAAATACTAGACTTGAGGGATAGAAGGTAAGAAAGCAGTAGGAGGTCGAAGTGGAGAGTACGAAATTCCGGAGATTTTGGAAAACGGAGGTGGTGATCAGTCCATTTTCCCATGACATGAGAATACCAAAGCAAGTTATCCATAAAATTTATATCTCTCAACTACATCAATCTTGCTTTGATATCCTACACCATCTGCATAAAAGACCTACAACCACTAATCAAGACAGAATTTTAGGAACTTGGAATAGAAAAAGTTAATTATGGTAGCAGGTGGGGCAATGAAGGTAGTTTATTATGAGGGTTATAAAAAGAGGGTCATAGTAAAAATGTGTAGGAAGAAGGATATTAAAAATGGCATAGATGTTGGGGGGTTTAAGTTTCATGTGTAAGAATGTACATGGGGCTAGAGGGGGTGAAAGAAGTAGAAAAAGCAGAATAGAGAAAAGTAGTAATTGCGATTTCAAATACTATAGATAGAAAATAACATAATGTGTCGAAAGGAGTAATGTATGAAATCGAGTAGTGTTATTACAGGAGAATTACAATTTTCCACCTGATATGTACCTAACTGAGTGTGTGATTTGAAAAGTGTTAGTTGTCGCGAGATAATCTCCGTCAGCACAGAGATTCAGAAACTAGAACTGAAGATTTAGAAATATTAGAGGGTAAGAAATAAAGAGGTTAGGAAGTAAGATGAATAGGTCAGAAGAGATATTGGAATTATGCATTGGAAGAATGGAGGAGAAAGAAAATAATACTGAAAATTAACAAAAGGAGGATCCAAGTTGTAACAGAAAGGAGAACAGTAGGAAGGGCAAGAAGAAAGGAATAAAAATGCTAGTTTCAAAGGAAATAGTAGTAGGAATGTAGTAGGAGGCTGAAGTGGAGAGTACGAAATTCCGGGGATTTCGGAAAACGGAAGTGGTGATCAGTCTATTATCCCATGACATGAGAATACCAAAGCAAGTTATCCATTAAACTTATACCTCTCTACTATATCAATCTTACTTTGATATCCTACACCATCTGCATAAAAGACCTACAACCACTAATCTAAACAGGATTTTAGGAACTTGGAATAGAAAAAGTTAATTATGGTAGCAGGTGGGGCAATGAAGGTAGTTTATTATGAGGGTTATAAAAAGAGGGTCATAGTAAAAATGTGTAGGAAGAAGGATATTAAAAATGGCATAGATGTTGGGGGGTTTAAGTTTCATGTGTAAGAATGTACGTGGGGCTAGAGGGGGTGAAAGAAGTAGAAAAAGCAGAATAGAGAAAAGTAATAATTGCGATTTCAAATACTATAGATAGAAAATAACATAATGTGTCGAAAGGAGTAATGTATGAAATCGAGTAGTGTTATTACAGGAGAATTACAATTTTCCACCTGATATGTACCTAACTGAGTGTGTGATTTGAAAAATGTTAGTTGTCACGAGAAAATCAGAAAAGAGCTCTGTCAGCACAGAGATTCTGAAACTAGAGTAGAACTGGAGATTTAGAAATAATTGAGGATAAGAAATATGGAGTTAGGTTAGGAAATAAGATGAATTGGCCCGAAGAGATGGTGGTATGATACATTGGAAGAATGGAGGAGAAAGAAAATTTTATAGAAAATTATCAGAAGGAGGATCAAAGTAGTAACAGATAGGAGAACAGTAGGAAGGGCAAGAAGAAAGGTATAAAAATACTAGACTTGAGGGATAGAAGGTAAGAAAGCAGTAGGAGGTCGAAGTGGAGAGTACGAAATTCCGGAGATTTTGGAAAACGGAGGTGGTGATCAGTCCATTTTCCCATGACATGAGAATACCAAAGCAAGTTATCCATAAAATTTATATCTCTCAACTACATCAATCTTGCTTTGATATCCTACACCATCTGCATAAAAGACCTACAACCACTAATCAAGACAGAATTTTAGGAACTTGGAATAGAAAAAGTTAATTATGGTAGCAGGTGGGGCAATGAAGGTAGTTTATTATGAGGGTTATAAAAAGAGGGTCATAGTAAAAATGTGTAGGAAGAAGGATATTAAAAATGGCATAGATGTTGGGGGGTTTAAGTTTCATGTGTAAGAATGTACGTGGGGCTAGAGGGGGTGAAAGAAGTAGAAAAAGCAGAATAGAGAAAAGTAATAATTGCGATTTCAAATACTATAGATAAAAATAACATAATGTGTCGAAAGGAGTAATGTATGAAATCGAGTAGTGTTATTACAGGAGAATTACAATTTTCCACCTGATATGTACCTAACTGAGTGTGTGATTTGAAAAATGTTAGTTGTCACGAGAAAATCAGAAAAGAGCTCTGTCAGCACAGAGATTCAGAAACTAGAACTGGAGATTTAGAAATAATTGAGGATAAGAAATATGGAGTTAGGTTAGGAAATAAGATGAATTGGCCCGAAGAGATATTGGTATTATGCATTGGAAGAATGGAGGAGAAAGAAAATAATACTGAAAATTAACAAAAGGAGGATCCAAGTTGTAACAGAAAGGAGAACAGTAGGAAGGGCAAGAAGAAAGGAATAAAAATACTAGACTTGAGGGATAGAAGGTAAGAAAGCAGTAGGAGGTCGAAGTGGAGAGTACGAAATTCCGGAGATTTTGGAAAACGGAGGTGGTGATCAGTCCATTTTCCCATGACATGAGAATACCAAAGCAAGTTATCCATAAAATTTATACCTCTCTACTATATCAATCTTACTTTGATATCCTACACCATCTGCATAAAAGACCTACAACCACTAATCTAAACAGGATTTTAGGAACTTGGAATAGAAAAAGTTAATTATGGTAGCAGGTGGGGCAATGAAGGTAGTTTATTATGAGGGTTATAAAAAGAGGGTCATAGTAAAAATGTGTAGGAAGAAGGATATTAAAAATGGCATAGATGTTGGGGGGTTTAAGTTTCATGTGTAAGAATGTACGTGGGGCTAGAGGGGGTGAAAGAAGTAGAAAAAGCAGAATAGAGAAAAGTAATAATTGCGATTTCAAATACTATAGATAGAAAATAACATAATGTGTCGAAAGGAGTAATGTATGAAATCGAGTAGTGTTATTACAGGAGAATTACAATTTTCCACCTGATATGTACCTAACTGAGTGTGTGATTTGAAAAATGTTAGTTGTCACGAGAAAATCAGAAAAGAGCTCTGTCAGCACAGAGATTCTGAAACTAGAGTAGAACTGGAGATTTAGAAATAATTGAGGATAAGAAATATGGAGTTAGGTTAGGAAATAAGATGAATTGGCCCGAAGAGATGGTGGTATGATACATTGGAAGAATGGAGGAGAAAGAAAATTTTATAGAAAATTATCAGAAGGAGGATCAAAGTAGTAACAGATAGGAGAACAGTAGGAAGGGCAAGAAGAAAGGTATAAAAATACTAGACTTGAGGGATAGAAGGTAAGAAAGCAGTAGGAGGTCGAAGTGGAGAGTACGAAATTCCGGAGATTTTGGAAAACGGAGGTGGTGATCAGTCCATTTTCCCATGACATGAGAATACCAAAGCAAGTTATCCATAAAATTTATACCTCTCAACTACATCAATCTTGCTTTGATATCCTACACCATCTGCATAAAAGACCTACAACCACTAATCAAGACAGAATTTTAGGAACTTGGAATAAAAAAAGTTAATAATGGTAGCGGGTTGGGCAATGAAAGTAGTTTTTTGGGAGGGTTCTAAAATGAGGGTCATAGTAAAAATGTGTAGGAAGAAGGATATAAAAATTTGCATAGATGTTGGGGGGTTTAAGCTTCATGTGTAAGAATATACGTGGGGTTAGAGGGGGTGAAAGAAGTAGAAAAAGCCGAATACAGAAAAGTAATAATCGCGATTTCAAATACTCGAGACAGAAAATCACATATAATGTGTCTAAAGAAGTAATTTATGAAATCAAGTAGTGTTATTACAGGAGAATTACAATTTTCCACCTGATATGTACATAACTGAGTGTGTGATTTGAAAAGTGTTAGTTGTCGCGAGATAATCTCTGTCAGCACAGAGATTCAGAAACTAGAACTGAAGATTTAGAAATATTAGAGGGTAAGAAATAAAGAGGTTAGGAAGTAAGATGAATAGGTCAGAAGAGATATTGGTATTATGCATTGGAAGAATGGAGGAGAAAGAAAATAATACTGAAAATTAACAAAAGGAGGATCCAAGTTGTAACAGAAAGGAGAACAGTAGGAAGGGCAAGAAGAAAGGTATAAAAATACTAGACTTGAGGGATAGAAGGTATGAAAGCAGTAGGAGGTCGAAGTGGAGAGTACGAAATTCCGGAGATTTTGGAAAACGGAGGTGGTGATCAGTCCATTTTCCCATGACATGAGAATACCAAAGCAAGTTATCCATAAAATTTATATCTCTCAACTACATCAATCTTGCTTTGATATCCTACACCATCTGCATAAAAGACCTACAACCACTAATCAAGACAGAATTTTAGGAACTTGGAATAGAAAAAGTTAATTATGGTAGCAGGTGGGGCAATGAAGGTAGTTTATTATGAGGGTTATAAAAAGAGGGTCATAGTAAAAATGTGTAGGAAGAAGGATATTAAAAATGGCATAGATGTTGGGGGGTTTAAGTTTCATGTGTAAGAATGTACATGGGGCTAGAGGGGGTGAAAGAAGTAGAAAAAGCAGAATAGAGAAAAGTAGTAATTGCGATTTCAAATACTATAGATAGAAAATAACATAATGTGTCGAAAGGAGTAATGTATGAAATCGAGTAGTGTTATTACAGGAGAATTACAATTTTCCACCTGATATGTACCTAACTGAGTGTGTGATTTGAAAAGTGTTAGTTGTCGCGAGATAATCTCCGTCAGCACAGAGATTCAGAAACTAGAACTGAAGATTTAGAAATATTAGAGGGTAAGAAATAAAGAGGTTAGGAAGTAAGATGAATAGGTCAGAAGAGATATTGGTATTATGCATTGGAAGAATGGAGGAGAAAGAAAATAATACTGAAAATTAACAAAAGGAGGATCCAAGTTGTAACAGAAAGGAGAACAGTAGGAAGGGCAAGAAGAAAGGAATAAAAATGCTAGTTTCAAAGGAAATAGTAGTAGGAATGTAGTAGGAGGCTGAAGTGGAGAGTACGAAATTCCGGGGATTTCGGAAAACGGAAGTGGTGATCAGTCTATTATCCCATGACATGAGAATACCAAAGCAAGTTATCCATTAAACTTATACCTCTCTACTATATCAATCTTACTTTGATATCCTACACCATCTGCATAAAAGACCTACAACCACTAATCTAAACAGGATTTTAGGAACTTGGAATAGAAAAAGTTAATTATGGTAGCAGGTGGGGCAATGAAGGTAGTTTATTATGAGGGTTATAAAAAGAGGGTCATAGTAAAAATGTGTAGGAAGAAGGATATTAAAAATGGCATAGATGTTGGGGGGTTTAAGTTTCATGTGTAAGAATGTACGTGGGGCTAGAGGGGGTGAAAGAAGTAGAAAAAGCAGAATAGAGAAAAGTAATAATTGCGATTTCAAATACTATAGATAGAAAATAACATAATGTGTCGAAAGGAGTAATGTATGAAATCGAGTAGTGTTATTACAGTAGAATTACAATTTTCCACCTGATATGTACCTAACTGAGTGTGTGATTTGAAAAATGTTAGTTGTCACGAGAAAATCAGAAAAGAGCTCTGTCAGCACAGAGATTCTGAAACTAGAGTAGAACTGGAGATTTAGAAATAATTGAGGATAAGAAATATGGAGTTAGGTTAGGAAATAAGATGAATTGGCCCGAAGAGATGGTGGTATGATACATTGGAAGAATGGAGGAGAAAGAAAATTTTATAGAAAATTATCAGAAGGAGGATCAAAGTAGTAACAGATAGGAGAACAGTAGGAAGGGCAAGAAGAAAGGTATAAAAATACTAGACTTGAGGGATAGAAGGTAAGAAAGCAGTAGGAGGTCGAAGTGGAGAGTACGAAATTCCGGAGATTTTGGAAAACGGAGGTGGTGATCAGTCCATTTTCCCATGACATGAGAATACCAAAGCAAGTTATCCATAAAATTTATACCTCTCAACTACATCAATCTTGCTTTGATATCCTACACCATCTGCATAAAAGACCTACAACCACTAATCAAGACAGAATTTTAGGAACTTGGAATAGAAAAAGTTAATTATGGTAGCAGGTGGGGCAATGAAGGTAGTATATTATGAGGGTTATAAAATGAGGATCATAGTAAAAATGTGTAGGAAGAAGGATATAAAAATTTGCATAGATGTTGGGGGGTTTAAGCTTCATGTGTAAGAATATACGTGGGGTTAGAGGGGGTGAAAGAAGTAGAAAAAGCCGAATAGAGAAAAGTAATAATCGCGATTTCAAATACTCGAGACAGAAAATCACATATAATGTGTCTAAAGAAGTAATTTATGAAATAAAGTAGTGTTATTACAGGAGAATTACAATTTTCCACCTGATATGTACCTAACTGAGTGTGTGATTTGAAAAATGTTAGTTGTCACGAGAAAATCAGAAAAGAGCTCTGTCAGCACAGAGATTCTGAAACTAGAGTAGAACTGGAGATTTAGAAATAATTGAGGATAAGAAATATGGAGTTAGGTTAGGAAATAAGATGAATTGGCCCGAAGAGATGGTGGTATGATACATTGGAAGAATGGAGGAGAAAGAAAATTTTATAGAAAATTATCAGAAGGAGGATCAAAGTAGTAACAGATAGGAGAACAGTAGGAAGGGCAAGAAGAAAGGTATAAAAATACTAGACTTGAGGGATAGAAGGTAAGAAAGCAGTAGGAGGTCGAAGTGGAGAGTACGAAATTCCGGAGATTTTGGAAAACGGAGGTGGTGATCAGTCCATTTTCCCATGACATGAGAATACCAAAGCAAGTTATCCATTAAACTTATACCTCTCTACTATATCAATCTTACTTTGATATCCTACACCATCTGCATAAAAGACCTACAACCACTAATCAAGACAGAATTTTAGGAACTTGGAATAAAAAAAGTTAATAATGGTAGCGGGTTGGGCAATGAAAGTAGTTTTTTGGGAGGGTTCTAAAATGAGGGTCATAGTAAAAATGTGTAGGAAGAAGGATATAAAAATTTGCATAGATGTTGGGGGGTTTAAGCTTCATGTGTAAGAATATACGTGGGGTTAGAGGGGGTGAAAGAAGTAGAAAAAGCCGAATACAGAAAAGTAATAATCGCGATTTCAAATACTCGAGACAGAAAATCACATATAATGTGTCTAAAGAAGTAATTTATGAAATCAAGTAGTGTTATTACAGGAGAATTACAATTTTCCACCTGATATGTACATAACTGAGTGTGTGATTTGAAAAGTGTTAGTTGTCGCGAGATAATCTCTGTCAGCACAGAGATTCAGAAACTAGAACTGAAGATTTAGAAATATTAGAGGGTAAGAAATAAAGAGGTTAGGAAGTAAGATGAATAGGTCAGAAGAGATATTGGTATTATGCATTGGAAGAATGGAGGAGAAAGAAAATAATACTGAAAATTAACAAAAGGAGGATCCAAGTTGTAACAGAAAGGAGAACAGTAGGAAGGGCAAGAAGAAAGGTATAAAAATACTAGACTTGAGGGATAGAAGGTATGAAAGCAGTAGGAGGTCGAAGTGGAGAGTACGAAATTCCGGAGATTTTGGAAAACGGAGGTGGTGATCAGTCCATTTTCCCATGACATGAGAATACCAAAGCAAGTTATCCATAAAATTTATATCTCTCAACTACATCAATCTTGCTTTGATATCCTACACCATCTGCATAAAAGACCTACAACCACTAATCAAGACAGAATTTTAGGAACTTGGAATAGAAAAAGTTAATTATGGTAGCAGGTGGGGCAATGAAGGTAGTTTATTATGAGGGTTATAAAAAGAGGGTCATAGTAAAAATGTGTAGGAAGAAGGATATTAAAAATGGCATAGATGTTGGGGGGTTTAAGTTTCATGTGTAAGAATGTACATGGGGCTAGAGGGGGTGAAAGAAGTAGAAAAAGCAGAATAGAGAAAAGTAGTAATTGCGATTTCAAATACTATAGATAGAAAATAACATAATGTGTCGAAAGGAGTAATGTATGAAATCGAGTAGTGTTATTACAGGAGAATTACAATTTTCCACCTGATATGTACCTAACTGAGTGTGTGATTTGAAAAGTGTTAGTTGTCGCGAGATAATCTCCGTCAGCACAGAGATTCAGAAACTAGAACTGAAGATTTAGAAATATTAGAGGGTAAGAAATAAAGAGGTTAGGAAGTAAGATGAATAGGTCAGAAGAGATATTGGTATTATGCATTGGAAGAATGGAGGAGAAAGAAAATAATACTGAAAATTAACAAAAGGAGGATCCAAGTTGTAACAGAAAGGAGAACAGTAGGAAGGGCAAGAAGAAAGGAATAAAAATGCTAGTTTCAAAGGAAATAGTAGTAGGAATGTAGTAGGAGGCTGAAGTGGAGAGTACGAAATTCCGGGGATTTCGGAAAACGGAAGTGGTGATCAGTCTATTATCCCATGACATGAGAATACCAAAGCAAGTTATCCATTAAACTTATACCTCTCTACTATATCAATCTTACTTTGATATCCTACACCATCTGCATAAAAGACCTACAACCACTAATCTAAACAGGATTTTAGGAACTTGGAATAGAAAAAGTTAATTATGGTAGCAGGTGGGGCAATGAAGGTAGTTTATTATGAGGGTTATAAAAAGAGGGTCATAGTAAAAATGTGTAGGAAGAAGGATATTAAAAATGGCATAGATGTTGGGGGGTTTAAGTTTCATGTGTAAGAATGTACGTGGGGCTAGAGGGGGTGAAAGAAGTAGAAAAAGCAGAATAGAGAAAAGTAATAATTGCGATTTCAAATACTATAGATAGAAAATAACATAATGTGTCGAAAGGAGTAATGTATGAAATCGAGTAGTGTTATTACAGTAGAATTACAATTTTCCACCTGATATGTACCTAACTGAGTGTGTGATTTGAAAAATGTTAGTTGTCACGAGAAAATCAGAAAAGAGCTCTGTCAGCACAGAGATTCTGAAACTAGAGTAGAACTGGAGATTTAGAAATAATTGAGGATAAGAAATATGGAGTTAGGTTAGGAAATAAGATGAATTGGCCCGAAGAGATGGTGGTATGATACATTGGAAGAATGGAGGAGAAAGAAAATTTTATAGAAAATTATCAGAAGGAGGATCAAAGTAGTAACAGATAGGAGAACAGTAGGAAGGGCAAGAAGAAAGGTATAAAAATACTAGACTTGAGGGATAGAAGGTAAGAAAGCAGTAGGAGGTCGAAGTGGAGAGTACGAAATTCCGGAGATTTTGGAAAACGGAGGTGGTGATCAGTCCATTTTCCCATGACATGAGAATACCAAAGCAAGTTATCCATAAAATTTATACCTCTCAACTACATCAATCTTGCTTTGATATCCTACACCATCTGCATAAAAGACCTACAACCACTAATCAAGACAGAATTTTAGGAACTTGGAATAGAAAAAGTTAATTATGGTAGCAGGTGGGGCAATGAAGGTAGTATATTATGAGGGTTATAAAATGAGGATCATAGTAAAAATGTGTAGGAAGAAGGATATAAAAATTTGCATAGATGTTGGGGGGTTTAAGCTTCATGTGTAAGAATATACGTGGGGTTAGAGGGGGTGAAAGAAGTAGAAAAAGCCGAATAGAGAAAAGTAATAATCGCGATTTCAAATACTCGAGACAGAAAATCACATATAATGTGTCTAAAGAAGTAATTTATGAAATAAAGTAGTGTTATTACAGGAGAATTACAATTTTCCACCTGATATGTACCTAACTGAGTGTGTGATTTGAAAAATGTTAGTTGTCACGAGAAAATCAGAAAAGAGCTCTGTCAGCACAGAGATTCTGAAACTAGAGTAGAACTGGAGATTTAGAAATAATTGAGGATAAGAAATATGGAGTTAGGTTAGGAAATAAGATGAATTGGCCCGAAGAGATGGTGGTATGATACATTGGAAGAATGGAGGAGAAAGAAAATTTTATAGAAAATTATCAGAAGGAGGATCAAAGTAGTAACAGATAGGAGAACAGTAGGAAGGGCAAGAAGAAAGGTATAAAAATACTAGACTTGAGGGATAGAAGGTAAGAAAGCAGTAGGAGGTCGAAGTGGAGAGTACGAAATTCCGGAGATTTTGGAAAACGGAGGTGGTGATCAGTCCATTTTCCCATGACATGAGAATACCAAAGCAAGTTATCCATAAAATTTATACCTCTCAACTACATCAATCTTGCTTTGATATCCTACACCATCTGCATAAAAGACCTACAACCACTAATCAAGACAGAATTTTAGGAACTTGGAATAAAAAAAGTTAATAATGGTAGCGGGTTGGGCAATGAAAGTAGTTTTTTGGGAGGGTTCTAAAATGAGGGTCATAGTAAAAATGTGTAGGAAGAAGGATATAAAAATTTGCATAGATGTTGGGGGGTTTAAGCTTCATGTGTAAGAATATACGTGGGGTTAGAGGGGGTGAAAGAAGTAGAAAAAGCCGAATACAGAAAAGTAATAATCGCGATTTCAAATACTCGAGACAGAAAATCACATATAATGTGTCTAAAGAAGTAATTTATGAAATCAAGTAGTGTTATTACAGGAGAATTACAATTTTCCACCTGATATGTACATAACTGAGTGTGTGATTTGAAAAGTGTTAGTTGTCGCGAGATAATCTCTGTCAGCACAGAGATTCAGAAACTAGAACTGAAGATTTAGAAATATTAGAGGGTAAGAAATAAAGAGGTTAGGAAGTAAGATGAATAGGTCAGAAGAGATATTGGTATTATGCATTGGAAGAATGGAGGAGAAAGAAAATAATACTGAAAATTAACAAAAGGAGGATCCAAGTTGTAACAGAAAGGAGAACAGTAGGAAGGGCAAGAAGAAAGGTATAAAAATACTAGACTTGAGGGATAGAAGGTAAGAAAGCAGTAGGAGGTCGAAGTGGAGAGTACGAAATTCCGGAGATTTTGGAAAACGGAGGTGGTGATCAGTCCATTTTCCCATGACATGAGAATACCAAAGCAAGTTATCCATAAAATTTATATCTCTCAACTACATCAATCTTGCTTTGATATCCTACACCATCTGCATAAAAGACCTACAACCACTAATCAAGACAGAATTTTAGGAACTTGGAATAGAAAAAGTTAATTATGGTAGCAGGTGGGGCAATGAAGGTAGTTTATTATGAGGGTTATAAAAAGAGGGTCATAGTAAAAATGTGTAGGAAGAAGGATATTAAAAATGGCATAGATGTTGGGGGGTTTAAGTTTCATGTGTAAGAATGTACATGGGGCTAGAGGGGGTGAAAGAAGTAGAAAAAGCAGAATAGAGAAAAGTAGTAATTGCGATTTCAAATACTATAGATAGAAAATAACATAATGTGTCGAAAGGAGTAATGTATGAAATCGAGTAGTGTTATTACAGGAGAATTACAATTTTCCACCTGATATGTACCTAACTGAGTGTGTGATTTGAAAAGTGTTAGTTGTCGCGAGATAATCTCCGTCAGCACAGAGATTCAGAAACTAGAACTGAAGATTTAGAAATATTAGAGGGTAAGAAATAAAGAGGTTAGGAAGTAAGATGAATAGGTCAGAAGAGATATTGGTATTATGCATTGGAAGAATGGAGGAGAAAGAAAATAATACTGAAAATTAACAAAAGGAGGATCCAAGTTGTAACAGAAAGGAGAACAGTAGGAAGGGCAAGAAGAAAGGAATAAAAATGCTAGTTTCAAAGGAAATAGTAGTAGGAATGTAGTAGGAGGCTGAAGTGGAGAGTACGAAATTCCGGGGATTTCGGAAAACGGAAGTGGTGATCAGTCTATTATCCCATGACATGAGAATACCAAAGCAAGTTATCCATTAAACTTATACCTCTCTACTATATCAATCTTACTTTGATATCCTACACCATCTGCATAAAAGACCTACAACCACTAATCTAAACAGGATTTTAGGAACTTGGAATAGAAAAAGTTAATTATGGTAGCAGGTGGGGCAATGAAGGTAGTTTATTATGAGGGTTATAAAAAGAGGGTCATAGTAAAAATGTGTAGGAAGAAGGATATTAAAAATGGCATAGATGTTGGGGGGTTTAAGTTTCATGTGTAAGAATGTACGTGGGGCTAGAGGGGGTGAAAGAAGTAGAAAAAGCAGAATAGAGAAAAGTAATAATTGCGATTTCAAATACTATAGATAGAAAATAACATAATGTGTCGAAAGGAGTAATGTATGAAATCGAGTAGTGTTATTACAGTAGAATTACAATTTTCCACCTGATATGTACCTAACTGAGTGTGTGATTTGAAAAATGTTAGTTGTCACGAGAAAATCAGAAAAGAGCTCTGTCAGCACAGAGATTCTGAAACTAGAGTAGAACTGGAGATTTAGAAATAATTGAGGATAAGAAATATGGAGTTAGGTTAGGAAATAAGATGAATTGGCCCGAAGAGATGGTGGTATGATACATTGGAAGAATGGAGGAGAAAGAAAATTTTATAGAAAATTATCAGAAGGAGGATCAAAGTAGTAACAGATAGGAGAACAGTAGGAAGGGCAAGAAGAAAGGTATAAAAATACTAGACTTGAGGGATAGAAGGTAAGAAAGCAGTAGGAGGTCGAAGTGGAGAGTACGAAATTCCGGAGATTTTGGAAAACGGAGGTGGTGATCAGTCCATTTTCCCATGACATGAGAATACCAAAGCAAGTTATCCATAAAATTTATACCTCTCAACTACATCAATCTTGCTTTGATATCCTACACCATCTGCATAAAAGACCTACAACCACTAATCAAGACAGAATTTTAGGAACTTGGAATAGAAAAAGTTAATTATGGTAGCAGGTGGGGCAATGAAGGTAGTATATTATGAGGGTTATAAAATGAGGATCATAGTAAAAATGTGTAGGAAGAAGGATATAAAAATTTGCATAGATGTTGGGGGGTTTAAGCTTCATGTGTAAGAATATACGTGGGGTTAGAGGGGGTGAAAGAAGTAGAAAAAGCCGAATAGAGAAAAGTAATAATCGCGATTTCAAATACTCGAGACAGAAAATCACATATAATGTGTCTAAAGAAGTAATTTATGAAATAAAGTAGTGTTATTACAGGAGAATTACAATTTTCCACCTGATATGTACCTAACTGAGTGTGTGATTTGAAAAATGTTAGTTGTCACGAGAAAATCAGAAAAGAGCTCTGTCAGCACAGAGATTCTGAAACTAGAGTAGAACTGGAGATTTAGAAATAATTGAGGATAAGAAATATGGAGTTAGGTTAGGAAATAAGATGAATTGGCCCGAAGAGATGGTGGTATGATACATTGGAAGAATGGAGGAGAAAGAAAATTTTATAGAAAATTATCAGAAGGAGGATCAAAGTAGTAACAGATAGGAGAACAGTAGGAAGGGCAAGAAGAAAGGTATAAAAATACTAGACTTGAGGGATAGAAGGTAAGAAAGCAGTAGGAGGTCGAAGTGGAGAGTACGAAATTCCGGAGATTTTGGAAAACGGAGGTGGTGATCAGTCCATTTTCCCATGACATGAGAATACCAAAGCAAGTTATCCATAAAATTTATACCTCTCAACTACATCAATCTTGCTTTGATATCCTACACCATCTGCATAAAAGACCTACAACCACTAATCAAGACAGAATTTTAGGAACTTGGAATAGAAAAAGTTAATTATGGTAGCAGGTGGGGCAATGAAGGTAGTTTATTATGAGGGTTATAAAAAGAGGGTCATAGTAAAAATGTGTAGGAAGAAGGATATTAAAAATGGCATAGATGTTGGGAGGTTTAAGTTTCATGTGTAAGAATGTACATGGGGCTAGAGGAGGTGAAAGAAGTAGACAAAGCAGAATAGAGAAAAGTAGTAATTGCGATTTCAAATACTCGAGACAGAAAATCACATATAATGTGTCGAAAGGAGTAATGTATGAAATCGAGTAGTGTTATTACAGGAGAATTACAATTTTCCACCTGATATGTACCTAACTGAGTGTGTGATTTGAAAAGTGTTAGTTGTCGCGAGATAATCTCCGTCAGCACAGAGATTCAGAAACTAGAACTGAAGATTTAGAAATATTAGAGGGTAAGAAATAAAGAGGTTAGGAAGTAAGATGAATAGGTCAGAAGAGATATTGGTATTATGCATTGGAAGAATGGAGGAGAAAGAAAATAATACTGAAAATTAACAAAATGAGGATCCAAGTTGTAACAGAAAGGAGAACAGTAGGAAGGGCAAGAAGAAAGGAATAAAAATGCTAGTTTCAAAGGAAATAGTAGTAGGAATGTAGTAGGAGGCTGAAGTGGAGAGTACGAAATTCCGGGGATTTCGGAAAACGGAAGTGGTGATCAGTCTATTATCCCATGACATGAGAATACCAAAGCAAGTTATCCATTAAACTTATACCTCTCTACTATATCAATCTTACTTTGATATCCTACACCATCTGCATAAAAGACCTTCAACCACTAATCTAAACAGGATTTTAGGAACTTGGAATAGAAAAAGTTAATTATGGTAGCAGGTGGGGCAATGAAGGTAGTTTATTATGAGGGTTATAAAAAGAGGGTCATAGTAAAAATGTGTAGGAAGAAGGATATTAAAAATGGCATAGATGTTGGGGGGTTTAAGTTTCATGTGTAAGAATGTACATGGGGCTAGAGGGGGTGAAAGAAGTAGAAAAAGCAGAATAGAGAAAAGTAATAATTGCGATTTCAAATACTATAGATAGAAAATAACATAATGTGTCGAAAGGAGTAATGTATGAAATCGAGTAGTGTTATTACAGTAGAATTACAATTTTCCACCTGATATGTACCTAACTGAGTGTGTGATTTGAAAAATGTTAGTTGTCACGAGAAAATCAGAAAAGAGCTCTGTCAGCACAGAGATTCTGAAACTAGAGTAGAACTGAAGATTTAGAAATATTAGAGGGTAAGAAATAAAGAGGTTAGGAAGTAAGATGAATAGGTCAGAAGAGATATTGGTATTATGCATTGGAAGAATGGAGGAGAAAGAAAATAATACTGAAAATTAACAAAAGGAGGATCCAAGTTGTAACAGAAAGGAGAACAGTAGGAAGGGCAAGAAGAAAGGAATAAAAATGCTAGTTTCAAAGGAAATAGTAGTAGGAATGTAGTAGGAGGCTGAAGTGGAGAGTACGAAATTCCGGAGATTTCGGAAAACGGAAGTGGTGATCAGTCTATTATCCCATGACATGAGAATACCAAAGCAAGTTATCCATTAAACTTATACCTCTCTACTATATCAATCTTACTTTGATATCCTACACCATCTGCATAAAAGACCTACAACCACTAATCTAAACAGGATTTTAGGAACTTGGAATAGAAAAAGTTAATTATGGTAGCAGGTGGGGCAATGAAGGTAGTTTATTATGAGGGTTATAAAAAGAGGGTCATAGTAAAAATGTGTAGGAAGAAGGATATTAAAAATGGCATAGATGTTGGGGGGTTTAAGTTTCATGTGTAAGAATGTACGTGGGGCTAGAGGGGGTGAAAGAAGTAGAAAAAGCAGAATAGAGAAAAGTAATAATTGCGATTTCAAATACTATAGATAGAAAATAACATAATGTGTCGAAAGGAGTAATGTATGAAATCGAGTAGTGTTATTACAGTAGAATTACAATTTTCCACCTGATATGTACCTAACTGAGTGTGTGATTTGAAAAATGTTAGTTGTCACGAGAAAGTCAGAAAAGAGCTCTGTCAGCACAGAGATTCTGAAACTAGAGTAGAACTGGAGATTTAGAAATAATTGAGGATAAGAAATATGGAGTTAGGTTAGGAAATAAGATGAATTGGCCCGAAGAGATGGTGGTATGATACATTGGAAGAATGGAGGAGAAAGAAAATTTTATAGAAAATTATCAGAAGGAGGATCAAAGTAGTAACAGATAGGAGAACAGTAGGAAGGGCAAAAAGAAAGGTATAAAAATACTAGACTTGAGGGATAGAAGGTAAGAAAGCAGTAGGAGGTCGAAGTGGAGAGTACGAAATTCCGGAGATTTTGGAAAACGGAGGTGGTGATCAGTCCATTTTCCCATGACATGAGAATACCAAAGCAAGTTATCCATAAAATTTATACCTCTCAACTACATCAATCTTGCTTTGATATCCTACACCATCTGCATAAAAGACCTACAACCACTAATCAAGACAGAATTTTAGGAACTTGGAATAGAAAAAGTTAATTATGGTAGCAGGTGGGGCAATGAAGGTAGTTTATTATGAGGGTTATAAAATGAGGATCATAGTAAAAATGTGTAGGAAGAAGGATATAAAAATTTGCATAGATGTTGGGGGGTTTAAGCTTCATGTGTAAGAATATACGTGGGGTTAGAGGGGGTGAAAGAAGTAGAAAAAGCCGAATAGAGAAAAGTAATAATCGCGATTTCAAATACTCGAGACAGAAAATCACATATAATGTGTCTAAAGAAGTAATTTATGAAATAAAGTAGTGTTATTACAGGAGAATTACAATTTTCCACCTGATATGTACCTAACTGAGTGTGTGATTTGAAAAATGTTAGTTGTCACGAGAAAATCAGAAAAGAGCTCTGTCAGCACAGAGATTCTGAAACTAGAGTAGAACTGGAGATTTAGAAATAATTGAGGATAAGAAATATGGAGTTAGGTTAGGAAATAAGATGAATTGGCCCGAAGAGATGGTGGTATGATACATTGGAAGAATGGAGGAGAAAGAAAATTTTATAGAAAATTATCAGAAGGAGGATCAAAGTAGTAACAGATAGGAGAACAGTAGGAAGGGCAAGAAGAAAGGTATAAAAATACTAGACTTGAGGGATAGAAGGTAAGAAAGCAGTAGGAGGTCGAAGTGGAGAGTACGAAATTCCGGAGATTTTGGAAAACGGAGGTGGTGATCAGTCCATTTTCCCATGACATGAGAATACCAAAGCAAGTTATCCATAAAATTTATACCTCTCAACTACATCAATCTTGCTTTGATATCCTACACCATCTGCATAAAAGACCTACAACCACTAATCAAGACAGAATTTTAGGAACTTGGAATAGAAAAAGTTAATTATGGTAGCAGGTTGGGCAATGAAGGTAGTTTATTATGAGGGTTATAAAAAGAGGGTCATAGTAAAAATGTGTAGGAAGAAGGATATTAAAAATGGCATAGATGTTGGGGGGTTTAAGTTTCATGTGTAAGAATGTACATGGGGCTAGAGGGGGTGAAAGAAGTAGAAAAAGCAGAATAGAGAAAAGTAGTAATTGCGATTTCAAATACTATAGATAGAAAATAACATAATGTGTCAAAAGAAGAAATTTATGAAATCAAGTAGTGTTATTACAGGAGAATTACAATTTTCCACCTGATATGTACATAACTGAGTGTGTGATTTGAAAAGTGTTAGTTGTCGCGAGATAATCTCTGTCAGCACAGAGATTCAGAAACTAGAACTGAAGATTTAGAAATATTAGAGGGTAAGAAATAAAGAGGTTAGGAAGTAAGATGAATAGGTCAGAAGAGATATTGGTATTATGCATTGGAAGAATGGAGGAGAAAGAAAATAATACTGAAAATTAACAAAAGGAGGATCCAAGTTGTAACAGAAAGGAGAACAGTAGGAAGGGCAAGAAGAAAGGAATAAAAATGCTAGTTTCAAAGGAAATAGTAGTAGGAATGTAGTAGGAGGCTGAAGTGGAGAGTACGAAATTCCGGAGATTTCGGAAAACGGAAGTGGTGATCAGTCTATTATCCCATGACATGAGAATACCAAAGCAAGTTATCCATTAAACTTATACCTCTCTACTATATCAATCTTACTTTGATATCCTACACCATCTGCATAAAAGACCTACAACCACTAATCTAAACAGGATTTTAGGAACTTGGAATAGAAAAAGTTAATTATGGTAGCAGGTGGGGCAATGAAGGTAGTTTATTATGAGGGTTATAAAAAGAGGGTCATAGTAAAAATGTGTAGGAAGAAGGATATTAAAAATGGCATAGATGTTGGGGGGTTTAAGTTTCATGTGTAAGAATGTACGTGGGGCTAGAGGGGGTGAAAGAAGTAGAAAAAGCAGAATAGAGAAAAGTAATAATTGCGATTTCAAATACTATAGATAGAAAATAACATAATGTGTCGAAAGGAGTAATGTATGAAATCGAGTAGTGTTATTACAGGAGAATTACAATTTTCCACCTGATATGTACCTAACTGAGTGTGTGATTTGAAAAATGTTAGTTGTCACGAGAAAATCAGAAAAGAGCTCTGTCAGCACAGAGATTCTGAAACTAGAGTAGAACTGGAGATTTAGAAATAATTGAGGATAAGAAATATGGAGTTAGGTTAGGAAATAAGATGAATTGGCCCGAAGAGATGGTGGTATGATACTTTGGAAGAATGGAGGAGAAAGAAAATTTTATAGAAAATTATCAGAAGGAGGATCAAAGTAGTAACAGATAGGAGAACAGTAGGAAGGGCAAGAAGAAAGGTATAAAAATACTAGACTTGAGGGATAGAAGGTAAGAAAGCAGTAGGAGGTCGAAGTGGAGAGTACGAAATTCCGGAGATTTTGGAAAACGGAGGTGGTGATCAGTCTATTTTCCCATGACATGAGAATACCAAAGCAAGTTATCCATTAAATTTATACCTCTCAACTACATCAATCTTGCTTTGATATCCTACACCATCTGCATAAAAGACCTACAACCACTAATCAAGACAGAATTTTAGGAACTTGGAATAAAAAAAGTTAATTATGGTAGCGGGTTGGGCAATGAAAGTAGTTTTTTGGGAGGGTTATAAAATGAGGGTCATAATAAAAATGTGTAGGAAGAAGGATATTAAAATTGGCATAGATATTGGGGGCTTTAAGTTTCATGTGTAAGAATGAACGTGGGGCTAGAGGGGGTGAAAGAAGTAGAAAAAGCCGAATAGAGAAAAGTAATAATTGCGATTTCAAATACTATAGATAGAAAATAACATAATGTGTCAAAAGGAGTAATGTATGAAATCGAGTAGTGTTATTACAGGAGAATTACAATTTTCCACCTGATATGTACCTAACTGAGTGTGTGATTTGAAAAGTGTTAGTTGTCGCGAGATAATCTCCGTCAGCACAGAGATTCAGAAACTAGAACTGAAGATTTAGAAATATTAGAGGGTAAGAAATAAAGAGGTTAGGAAGTAAGATGAATAGGTCAGAAGAGATATTGGTATTATGCATTGGAAGAATGGAGGAGAAAGAAAATAATACTGAAAATTAACAAAAGGAGGATCCAAGTTGTAACAGAAAGGAGAACAGTAGGAAGGGCAAGAAGAAAGGAATAAAAATGCTAGTTTCAAAGGAAATAGTAGTAGGAATGTAGTAGGAGGCTGAAGTGGAGAGTACGAAATTCCGGGGATTTCGGAAAACGGAAGTGGTGATCAGTCTATTATCCCATGACATGAGAATACCAAAGCAAGTTATCCATTAAACTTATACCTCTCTACTATATCAATCTTACTTTGATATCCTACACCATCTGCATAAAAGACCTACAACCACTAATCTAAACAGGATTTTAGGAACTTGGAATAGAAAAAGTTAATTATGGTAGCAGGTGGGGCAATGAAGGTAGTTTATTATGAGGGTTATAAAAAGAGGGTCATAGTAAAAATGTGTAGGAAGAAGGATATTAAAAATGGCATAGATGTTGGGGGGTTTAAGTTTCATGTGTAAGAATGTACATGGGGCTAGAGGGGGTGAAAGAAGTAGAAAAAGCAGAATAGAGAAAAGTAATAATTGCGATTTCAAATACTATAGATAGAAAATAACATAATGTGTCGAAAGGAGTAATGTATGAAATCGAGTAGTGTTATTACAGTAGAATTACAATTTTCCACCTGATATGTACCTAACTGAGTGTGTGATTTGAAAAATGTTAGTTGTCACGAGAAAATCAGAAAAGAGCTCTGTCAGCACAGAGATTCTGAAACTAGAGTAGAACTGGAGATTTAGAAATAATTGAGGATAAGAAATATGGAGTTAGGTTAGGAAATAAGATGAATTGGCCCGAAGAGATGGTGGTATGATACATTGGAAGAATGGAGGAGAAAGAAAATTTTATAGAAAATTATCAGAAGGAGGATCAAAGTAGTAACAGATAGGAGAACAGTAGGAAGGGCAAGAAGAAAGGTATAAAAATACTAGACTTGAGGGATAGAAGGTAAGAAAGCAGTAGGAGGTCGAAGTGGAGAGTACGAAATTCCGGAGATTTTGGAAAACGGAGGTGGTGATCAGTCCATTTTCCCATGACATGAGAATACCAAAGCAAGTTATCCATAAAATTTATACCTCTCAACTACATCAATCTTGCTTTGATATCCTACACCATCTGCATAAAAGACCTACAACCACTAATCAAGACAGAATTTTAGGAACTTGGAATAAAAAAAGTTAATTATGGTAGCGGGTTGGGCAATGAAAGTAGTTTTTTGGGAGGGTTATAAAATGAGAGTCATAGTAAAAATGTGTAGGAAGAAGGATATTAAAATTGGCATAGATGTTGGGGGGTTTAAGTTTCATGTGTAAGAATGAACGTGGGGCTAGAGGGGGTGAAAGAAGTAGAAGAAGCCGAATAGAGAAAAGTAATAATTGCGATTTCAAATACTATAGATAGAAAATAACATAATGTGTCGAAAGGAGTAATGTATGAAATCGAGTAGTGTTATTACAGGAGAATTACAATTTTCCACCTGATATGTACCTAACTGAGTGTGTGATTTGAAAAATGTTAGTTGTCACGAGAAAATCAGAAAAGAGCTCTGTCAGCACAGAGATTCTGAAACTAGAGTAGAACTGGAGATTTAGAAATAATTGAGGATAAGAAATATGGAGTTAGGTTAGGAAATAAGATGAATTGGCCCGAAGAGATGGTGGTATGGTACATTGGAAGAATGGAGGAGAAAGAAAATTTTATAGAAAATTATCAGAAGGAGGATCAAAGTAGTAACAGATAGGAGAACAGTAGGAAGGGCAAGAAGAAAGGTATAAAAATACTAGACTTGAGGGATAGAAGGTAAGAAAGCAGTAGGAGGTCGAAGTGGAGAGTACGAAATTCCGGAGATTTTGGAAAACGGAGGTGGTGATCAGTCTATTTTCCCATGACATGAGAATACCAAAGCAAGTTATCCATTAAATTTATACCTCTCAACTACATCAATCTTGCTTTGATATCCTACACCATCTGCATAAAAGACCTACAACCACTAATCAAGACAGAATTTTAGGAACTTGGAATAAAAAAAGTTAATTATGGTAGCGGGTTGGGCAATGAAAGTAGTTTTTTGGGAGGGTTATAAAATGAGGGTCATAGTAAAAATGTGTAGGAAGAAGGATATAAAAATTTGCATAGATGTTGGGGGGTTTAAGCTTCATGTGTAAGAATATACGTGGGGTTAGAGGGGGTGAAAGAAGTAGAAAAAGCCGAATACAGAAAAGTAATAATCGTGATTTCAAATACTCGAGACAGAAAATCACATATAATGTGTCTAAAGAAGTAATTTATGAAATCAAGTAGTGTTATTACAGGAGAATTACAATTTTCCACCTGATATGTACATAACTGAGTGTGTGATTTGAAAAGTGTTAGTTGTCGCGAGATAATCTCTGTCAGCACAGAGATTCAGAAACTAGAACTGAAGATTTAGAAATATTAGAGGGTAAGAAATAAAGAGGTTAGGAAGTAAGATGAATAGGTCAGAAGAGATATTGGTATTATGCATTGGAAGAATGGAGGAGAAAGAAAATAATACTGAAAATTAACAAAAGGAGGATCCAAGTTGTAACAGAAAGGAGAACAGTAGGAAGGGCAAGAAGAAAGGAATAAAAATGCTAGTTTCAAAGGAAATAGTAGTAGGAATGTAGTAGGAGGCTGAAGTGGAGAGTACGAAATTCCGGAGATTTCGGAAAACGGAAGTGGTGATCAGTCTATTATCCCATGACATGAGAATACCAAAGCAAGTTATCCATTAAACTTATACCTCTCTACTATATCAATCTTACTTTGATATCCTACACCATCTGCATAAAAGACCTACAACCACTAATCTAAACAGGATTTTAGGAACTTGGAATAGAAAAAGTTAATTATGGTAGCAGGTGGGGCAATGAAGGTAGTTTATTATGAGGGTTATAAAAAGAGGGTCATAGTAAAAATGTGTAGGAAGAAGGATATTAAAAATGGCATAGATGTTGGGGGGTTTAAGTTTCATGTGTAAGAATGTACGTGGGGCTAGAGGGGGTGAAAGAAGTAGAAAAAGCAGAATAGAGAAAAGTAATAATTGCGATTTCAAATACTATAGATAGAAAATAACATAATGTGTCGAAAGGAGTAATGTATGAAATCGAGTAGTGTTATTACAGGAGAATTACAATTTTCCACCTGATATGTACCTAACTGAGTGTGTGATTTGAAAAATGTTAGTTGTCACGAGAAAATCAGAAAAGAGCTCTGTCAGCACAGAGATTCTGAAACTAGAGTAGAACTGGAGATTTAGAAATAATTGAGGATAAGAAATATGGAGTTAGGTTAGGAAATAAGATGAATTGGCCCGAAGAGATGGTGGTATGATACATTGGAAGAATGGAGGAGAAAGAAAATTTTATAGAAAATTATCAGAAGGAGGATCAAAGTAGTAACAGATAGGAGAACAGTAGGAAGGGCAAGAAGAAAGGTATAAAAATACTAGACTTGAGGGATAGAAGGTAAGAAAGCAGTAGGAGGTCGAAGTGGAGAGTACGAAATTCCGGAGATTTTGGAAAACGGAGGTGGTGATCAGTCCATTTTCCCATGACATGAGAATACCAAAGCAAGTTATCCATAAAATTTATACCTCTCAACTACATCAATCTTGCTTTGATATCCTACACCATCTGCATAAAAGACCTACAACCACTAATCAAGACAGAATTTTAGGAACTTGGAATAAAAAAAGTTAATTATGGTAGCGGGTTGGGCAATGAAAGTAGTTTTTTGGGAGGGTTATAAAATGAGAGTCATAGTAAAAATGTGTAGGAAGAAGGATATTAAAATTGGCATAGATGTTGGGGGGTTTAAGTTTCATGTGTAAGAATGAACGTGGGGCTAGAGGGGGTGAAAGAAGTAGAAGAAGCCGAATAGAGAAAAGTAATAATTGCGATTTCAAATACTATAGATAGAAAATAACATAATGTGTCGAAAGGAGTAATGTATGAAATCGAGTAGTGTTATTACAGGAGAATTACAATTTTCCACCTGATATGTACCTAACTGAGTGTGTGATTTGAAAAATGTTAGTTGTCACGAGAAAATCAGAAAAGAGCTCTGTCAGCACAGAGATTCTGAAACTAGAGTAGAACTGGAGATTTAGAAATAATTGAGGATAAGAAATATGGAGTTAGGTTAGGAAATAATATGAATTGGCCCGAAGAGATGGTGGTATGGTACATTGGAAGAATGGAGGAGAAAGAAAATTTTATAGAAAATTATCAGAAGGAGGATCAAAGTAGTAACAGATAGGAGAACAGTAGGAAGGGCAAGAAGAAAGGTATAAAAATACTAGACTTGAGGGATAGAAGGTAAGAAAGCAGTAGGAGGTCGAAGTGGAGAGTACGAAATTCCGGAGATTTTGGAAAACGGAGGTGGTGATCAGTCTATTTTCCCATGACATGAGAATACCAAAGCAAGTTATCCATTAAATTTATACCTCTCAACTACATCAATCTTGCTTTGATATCCTACACCATCTGCATAAAAGACCTACAACCACTAATCAAGACAGAATTTTAGGAACTTGGAATAAAAAAAGTTAATTATGGTAGCGGGTTGGGCAATGAATGTAGTTTTTTGGGAGGGTTATAAAATGAGGGTCATAGTAAAAATGTGTAGGAAGAAGGATATAAAAATTTGCATAGATGTTGGGGGGTTTAAGCTTCATGTGTAAGAATATACGTGGGGTTAGAGGGGGTGAAAGAAGTAGAAAAAGCCGAATACAGAAAAGTAATAATCGTGATTTCAAATACTCGAGACAGAAAATCACATATAATGTGTCTAAAGAAGTAATTTATGAAATCAAGTAGTGTTATTACAGGAGAATTACAATTTTCCACCTGATATGTACATAACTGAGTGTGTGATTTGAAAAGTGTTAGTTGTCACGAGAAAATCAGAAAAGAGCTCTGTCAGCACAGAGATTCTGAAACTAGAGTAGAACTGGAGATTTAGAAATAATTGAGGATAAAAATATGGAGTTAGGTTAGGAAATAAGATGAATTGGCCCGAAGAGATGGTGGTATGATACATTGGAAGAATGGAGGAGAAAGAAAATTTTATAGAAAATTATCAGAAGGAGGATCAAAGTAGTAACAGATAGGAGAACAGTAGGAAGGGCAAGAAGAAAGGTATAAAAATACTAGACTTGAGGGATAGAAGGTAAGAAAGCAGTAGGAGGTCGAAGTGGAGAGTACGAAATTCCGGAGATTTTGGAAAACGGAGGTGGTGATCAGTCCATTTTCCCATGACATGAGAATACCAAAGCAAGTTATCCATAAAATTTATACCTCTCAACTACATCAATCTTGCTTTGATATCCTACACCATCTGCATAAAAGACCTACAACCACTAATCAAGACAGAATTTTAGGAACTTGGAATAAAAAAAGTTAATTATGGTAGCGGGTTGGGCAATGAAAGTAGTTTTTTGGGAGGGTTATAAAATGAGAGTCATAGTAAAAATGTGTAGGAAGAAGGATATTAAAATTGGCATAGATGTTGGGGGGTTTAAGTTTCATGTGTAAGAATGAACGTGGGGCTAGAGGGGGTGAAAGAAGTAGAAAAAGCAGAATAGAGAAAAGTAATAATTGCGATTTCAAATACTATAGATAGAAAATAACATAATGTGTCGAAAGGAGTAATGTATGAAATCGAGTAGTGTTATTACAGGAGAATTACAATAATAACAGGAGAATTATGATATGTACATAACTGAGTGTGTGATTTGAAAAGTGTTAGTTGTCGCGAGATAATCTCTGTCAGCACAGAGATTCAGAAACTAGAACTGAAGATTTAGAAATATTAGAGGGTAAGAAATAAAGAGGTTAGGAAGTAAGATGAATAGGTCAGAAGAGATATTGGTATTATGCATTGGAAGAATGGAGGAGAAAGAAAATAATACTGAAAATTAACAAAAGGAGGATCCAAGTTGTAACAGAAAGGAGAACAGTAGGAAGGGCAAGAAGAAAGGAATAAAAATGCTAGTTTCAAAGGAAATAGTAGTAGGAATGTAGTAGGAGGCTGAAGTGGAGAGTACGAAATTCCGGAGATTTCGGAAAACGGAAGTGGTGATCAGTCTATTATCCCATGACATGAGAATACCAAAGCAAGTTATCCATTAAACTTATACCTCTCTACTATATCAATCTTACTTTGATATCCAACACCATCTGCATAAAAGACCTACAACCACTAATCTAAACAGGATTTTAGGAACTTGGAATAGAAAAAGTTAATTATGGTAGCAGGTGGGGCAATGAAGGTAGTTTATTATGAGGGTTATAAAAAGAGGGTCATAGTAAAAATGTGTAGGAAGAAGGATATTAAAAATGGCATAGATGTTGGGGGGTTTAAGTTTCATGTGTAAGAATGTACGTGGGGCTAGAGGGGGTGAAAGAAGTAGAAAAAGCAGAATAGAGAAAAGTAATAATTGCGATTTCAAATACTATAGATAGAAAATAACATAATGTGTCGAAAGGAGTAATGTATGAAATCGAGTAGTGTTATTACAGGAGAATTACAATTTTCCACCTGATATGTACCTAACTGAGTGTGTGATTTGAAAAATGTTAGTTGTCACGAGAAAATCAGAAAAGAGCTCTGTCAGCACAGAGATTCTGAAACTAGAGTAGAACTGGAGATTTAGAAATAATTGAGGATAAGAAATATGGAGTTAGGTTAGGAAATAAGATGAATTGGCCCGAAGAGATGGTGGTATGATACTTTGGAAGAATGGAGGAGAAAGAAAATTTTATAGAAAATTATCAGAAGGAGGATCAAAGTAGTAACAGATAGGAGAACAGTAGGAAGGGCAAGAAGAAAGGTATAATAATACTAGACTTGAGGGATAGAAGGTAAGAAAGCAGTAGGAGGTCGAAGTGGAGAGTACGAAATTCCGGAGATTTTGGAAAACAGAGGTGGTGATCAGTCTATTTTCCCATGACATGAGAATACCAAAGCAAGTTATCCATTAAATTTATACCTCTCAACTACATCAATCTTGCTTTGATATCCTACACCATCTGCATAAAAGACCTACAACCACTAATCAAGACAGAATTTTAGGAACTTGGAATAAAAAAAGTTAATAATGGTAGCGGGTTGGGCAATGAAAGTAGTTTTTTGGGAGGGTTATAAAATGAGAGTCATAGTAAAAATGTGTAGGAAGAAGGATATTAAAATTGGCATAGATGTTGGGGGGTTTAAGTTTCATGTGTAAGAATGAACGTGGGGCTAGAGGGGGTGAAAGAAGTAGAAAAAGCAGAATAGAGAAAAGTAATAATTGCGATTTCAAATACTATAGATAGAAAATAACATAATGTGTCGAAAGGAGTAATGTATGAAATCGAGTAGTGTTATTACAGGAGAATTACAATTTTCCACCTGATATGTACATAACTGAGTGTGTGATTTGAAAAGTGTTAGTTGTCGCGAGATAATCTCTGTCAGCACAGAGATTCAGAAACTAGAACTGAAGATTTAGAAATATTAGAGGGTAAGAAATAAAGAGGTTAGGAAGTAAGATGAATAGGTCAGAAGAGATATTGGTATTATGCATTGGAAGAATGGAGGAGAAAGAAAATAATACTGAAAATTAACAAAAGGAGGATCCAAGTTGTAACAGAAAGGAGAACAGTAGGAAGGGCAAGAAGAAAGGAATAAAAATGCTAGTTTCAAAGGAAATAGTAGTAGGAATGTAGTAGGAGGCTGAAGTGGAGAGTACGAAATTCCGGAGATTTCGGAAAACGGAAGTGGTGATCAGTCTATTATCCCATGACATGAGAATACCAAAGCAAGTTATCCATTAAACTTATACCTCTCTACTATATCAATCTTACTTTGATATCCTACACCATCTGCATAAAAGACCTACAACCACTAATCTAAACAGGATTTTAGGAACTTGGAATAGAAAAAGTTAATTATGGTAGCAGGTGGGGCAATGAAGGTAGTTTATTATGAGGGTTATAAAAAGAGGGTCATAGTAAAAATGTGTAGGAAGAAGGATATTAAAAATGGCATAGATGTTGGGGGGTTTAAGTTTCATGTGTAAGAATGTACGTGGGGCTAGAGGGGGTGAAAGAAGTAGAAAAAGCAGAATAGAGAAAAGTAATAATTGCGATTTCAAATACTATAGATAGAAAATAACATAATGTGTCGAAAGGAGTAATGTATGAAATCGAGTAGTGTTATTACAGGAGAATTACAATTTTCCACCTGATATGTACCTAACTGAGTGTGTGATTTGAAAAATGTTAGTTGTCACGAGAAAATCAGAAAAGAGCTCTGTCAGCACAGAGATTCAGAAACTAGAACTGGAGATTTAGAAATAATTGAGGATAAGAAATATGGAGTTAGGTTAGGAAATAATATGAATTGGCCCGAAGAGATGGTGGTATGATACATTGGAAGAATGGAGGAGAAAGAAAATTTTATAGAAAATTATCAGAAGGAGGATCAAAGTAGTAACAGATAGGAGAACAGTAGGAAGGGCAAGAAGAAAGGTATAAAAATACTAGACTTGAGGGATAGAAGGTAAGAAAGCAGTAGGAGGTCGAAGTGGAGAGTACGAAATTCCGGAGATTTTGGAAAACGGAGGTGGTGATCAGTCTATTTTCCCATGACATGAGAATACCAAAGCAAGTTTTCCATTAAATTTATACCTCTCAACTACATCAATCTTGCTTTGATATCCTACACCATCTGCATAAAAGACCTACAACCACTAATCAAGACAGAATTTTAGGAACTTGGAATAAAAAAAGTTAATTATGGTAGCAGGTTGGGTAATGAAAGTAGTTTTTTGGGAGGGTTATAAAATGAGGGTCATAGTAAAATGTGTAGGAAGAAGGATATAAAAATTTGCATAGATGTTGGGGGGTTTAAGCTTCATGTGTAAGAATATACGTGGGGTTAGAGGGGGTGAAAGAAGTAGAAAAAGCCGAATACAGAAAAGTAATAATCGTGATTTCAAATACTCGAGACAGAAAATCACATATAATGTGTCTAAAGAAGTAATTTATGAAATAAAGTAGTGTTATTACAGGAGAATTACAATTTTCCACCTGATATGTACATAACTGAGTGTGTGATTTGAAAAGTGTTAGTTGTCGCGAGATAATCTCTGTCAGCACAGAGATTCAGAAACTAGAACTGAAGATTTAGAAATATTAGAGGGTAAGAAATAAAGAGGTTAGGAAGTAAGATGAATAGGTCAGAAGAGATATTGGTATTATGCATTGGAAGAATGGAGGAGAAAGAAAATAATACTGAAAATTAACAAAAGGAGGATCCAAGTTGTAACAGAAAGGAGAACAGTAGGAAGGGCAAGAAGAAAGGAATAAAAATGCTAGTTTCAAAGGAAATAGTAGTAGGAATGTAGTAGGAGGCTGAAGTGGAGAGTACGAAATTCCGGAGATTTCGGAAAACGGAAGTGGTGATCAGTCTATTATCCCATGACATGAGAATACCAAAGCAAGTTATCCATTAAACTTATACCTCTCTACTATATCAATCTTACTTTGATATCCTACACCATCTGCATAAAAGACCTACAACCACTAATCTAAACAGGATTTTAGGAACTTGGAATAGAAAAAGTTAATTATGGTAGCAGGTGGGGCAATGAAGGTAGTTTATTATGAGGGTTATAAAGAGAGGGTCATAGTAAAAATGTGTAGGAAGAAGGATATTAAAAATGGCATAGATGTTGGGGGGTTTAAGTTTCATGTGTAAGAATGTACGTGGGGCTAGAGGGGGTGAAAGAAGTAGAAAAAGCAGAATAGAGAAAAGTAATAATTGCGATTTCAAATACTATAGATAGAAAATAACATAATGTGTCGAAAGGAGTAATGTATGAAATCGAGTAGTGTTATTACAGGAGAATTACAATTTTCCACCTGATATGTACCTAACTGAGTGTGTGATTTGAAAAATGTTAGTTGTCACGAGAAAATCAGAAAAGAGCTCTGTCAGCACAGAGATTCTGAAACTAGAGTAGAACTGGAGATTTAGAAATAATTGAGGATAAGAAATATGGAGTTAGGTTAGGAAATAAGATGAATTGGCCCGAAGAGATGGTGGTATGATACTTTGGAAGAATGGAGGAGAAAGAAAATTTTATAGAAAATTATCAGAAGGAGGATCAAAGTAGTAACAGATAGGAGAACAGTAGGAAGGGCAAGAAGAAAGGTATAATAATACTAGACTTGAGGGATAGAAGGTAAGAAAGCAGTAGGAGGTCGAAGTGGAGAGTACGAAATTCCGGAGATTTTGGAAAACGGAGGTGGTGATCAGTCTATTTTCCCATGACATGAGAATACCAAAGCAAGTTATCCATTAAATTTATACCTCTCAACTACATCAATCTTGCTTTGATATCCTACACCATCTGCATAAAAGACCTACAACCACTAATCAAGACAGAATTTTAGGAACTTGGAATAAAAAAAGTTAATAATGGTAGCGGGTTGGGCAATGAAAGTAGTTTTTTGGGAGGGTTATAAAATGAGAGTCATAGTAAAAATGTGTAGGAAGAAGGATATTAAAATTGGCATAGATGTTGGGGGGTTTAAGTTTCATGTGTAAGAATGAACGTGGGGCTAGAGGGGGTGAAAGAAGTAGAAAAAGCAGAATAGAGAAAAGTAATAATTGCGATTTCAAATACTATAGATAGAAAATAACATAATGTGTCGAAAGGAGTAATGTATGAAATCGAGTAGTGTTATTACAGGAGAATTACAATTTTCCACCTGATATGTACATAACTGAGTGTGTGATTTGAAAAGTGTTAGTTGTCGCGAGATAATCTCTGTCAGCACAGAGATTCAGAAACTAGAACTGAAGATTTAGAAATATTAGAGGGTAAGAAATAAAGAGGTTAGGAAGTAAGATGAATAGGTCAGAAGAGATATTGGTATTATGCATTGGAAGAATGGAGGAGAAAGAAAATAATACTGAAAATTAACAAAAGGAGGATCCAAGTTGTAACAGAAAGGAGAACAGTAGGAAGGGCAAGAAGAAAGGAATAAAAATGCTAGTTTCAAAGGAAATAGTAGTAGGAATGTAGTAGGAGGCTGAAGTGGAGAGTACGAAATTCCGGAGATTTCGGAAAACGGAAGTGGTGATCAGTCTATTATCCCATGACATGAGAATACCAAAGCAAGTTATCCATTAAACTTATACCTCTCTACTATATCAATCTTACTTTGATATCCTACACCATCTGCATAAAAGACCTACAACCACTAATCTAAACAGGATTTTAGGAACTTGGAATAGAAAAAGTTAATTATGGTAGCAGGTGGGGCAATGAAGGTAGTTTATTATGAGGGTTATAAAAAGAGGGTCATAGTAAAAATGTGTAGGAAGAAGGATATTAAAAATGGCATAGATGTTGGGGGGTTTAAGTTTCATGTGTAAGAATGTACGTGGGGCTAGAGGGGGTGAAAGAAGTAGAAAAAGCAGAATAGAGAAAAGTAATAATTGCGATTTCAAATACTATAGATAGAAAATAACATAATGTGTCGAAAGGAGTAATGTATGAAATCGAGTAGTGTTATTACAGGAGAATTACAATTTTCCACCTGATATGTACCTAACTGAGTGTGTGATTTGAAAAATGTTAGTTGTCACGAGAAAATCAGAAAAGAGCTCTGTCAGCACAGAGATTCAGAAACTAGAACTGGAGATTTAGAAATAATTGAGGATAAGAAATATGGAGTTAGGTTAGGAAATAATATGAATTGGCCCGAAGAGATGGTGGTATGATACATTGGAAGAATGGAGGAGAAAGAAAATTTTATAGAAAATTATCAGAAGGAGGATCAAAGTAGTAACAGATAGGAGAACAGTAGGAAGGGCAAGAAGAAAGGTATAAAAATACTAGACTTGAGGGATAGAAGGTAAGAAAGCAGTAGGAGGTCGAAGTGGAGAGTACGAAATTCCGGAGATTTTGGAAAACGGAGGTGGTGATCAGTCTATTTTCCCATGACATGAGAATACCAAAGCAAGTTTTCCATTAAATTTATACCTCTCAACTACATCAATCTTGCTTTGATATCCTACACCATCTGCATAAAAGACCTACAACCACTAATCAAGACAGAATTTTAGGAACTTGGAATAAAAAAAGTTAATTATGGTAGCAGGTTGGGTAATGAAAGTAGTTTTTTGGGAGGGTTATAAAATGAGGGTCATAGTAAAATGTGTAGGAAGAAGGATATAAAAATTTGCATAGATGTTGGGGGGTTTAAGCTTCATGTGTAAGAATATACGTGGGGTTAGAGGGGGTGAAAGAAGTAGAAAAAGCCGAATACAGAAAAGTAATAATCGTGATTTCAAATACTCGAGACAGAAAATCACATATAATGTGTCTAAAGAAGTAATTTATGAAATAAAGTAGTGTTATTACAGGAGAATTACAATTTTCCACCTGATATGTACATAACTGAGTGTGTGATTTGAAAAGTGTTAGTTGTCGCGAGATAATCTCTGTCAGCACAGAGATTCAGAAACTAGAACTGAAGATTTAGAAATATTAGAGGGTAAGAAATAAAGAGGTTAGGAAGTAAGATGAATAGGTCAGAAGAGATATTGGTATTATGCATTGGAAGAATGGAGGAGAAAGAAAATAATACTGAAAATTAACAAAAGGAGGATCCAAGTTGTAACAGAAAGGAGAACAGTAGGAAGGGCAAGAAGAAAGGAATAAAAATGCTAGTTTCAAAGGAAATAGTAGTAGGAATGTAGTAGGAGGCTGAAGTGGAGAGTACGAAATTCCGGAGATTTCGGAAAACGGAAGTGGTGATCAGTCTATTATCCCATGACATGAGAATACCAAAGCAAGTTATCCATTAAACTTATACCTCTCTACTATATCAATCTTACTTTGATATCCTACACCATCTGCATAAAAGACCTACAACCACTAATCTAAACAGGATTTTAGGAACTTGGAATAGAAAAAGTTAATTATGGTAGCAGGTGGGGCAATGAAGGTAGTTTATTATGAGGGTTATAAAGAGAGGGTCATAGTAAAAATGTGTAGGAAGAAGGATATTAAAAATGGCATAGATGTTGGGGGGTTTAAGTTTCATGTGTAAGAATGTACGTGGGGCTAGAGGGGGTGAAAGAAGTAGAAAAAGCAGAATAGAGAAAAGTAATAATTGCGATTTCAAATACTATAGATAGAAAATAACATAATGTGTCGAAAGGAGTAATGTATGAAATCGAGTAGTGTTATTACAGGAGAATTACAATTTTCCACCTGATATGTACCTAACTGAGTGTGTGATTTGAAAAATGTTAGTTGTCACGAGAAAATCAGAAAAGAGCTCTGTCAGCACAGAGATTCTGAAACTAGAGTAGAACTGGAGATTTAGAAATAATTGAGGATAAGAAATATGGAGTTAGGTTAGGAAATAAGATGAATTGGCCCGAAGAGATGGTGGTATGATACTTTGGAAGAATGGAGGAGAAAGAAAATTTTATAGAAAATTATCAGAAGGAGGATCAAAGTAGTAACAGATAGGAGAACAGTAGGAAGGGCAAGAAGAAAGGTATAATAATACTAGACTTGAGGGATAGAAGGTAAGAAAGCAGTAGGAGGTCGAAGTGGAGAGTACGAAATTCCGGAGATTTTGGAAAACGGAGGTGGTGATCAGTCTATTTTCCCATGACATGAGAATACCAAAGCAAGTTATCCATTAAATTTATACCTCTCAACTACATCAATCTTGCTTTGATATCCTACACCATCTGCATAAAAGACCTACAACCACTAATCAAGACAGAATTTTAGGAACTTGGAATAAAAAAAGTTAATAATGGTAGCGGGTTGGGCAATGAAAGTAGTTTTTTGGGAGGGTTATAAAATGAGAGTCATAGTAAAAATGTGTAGGAAGAAGGATATTAAAATTGGCATAGATATTGGGGGGTTTAAGTTTCATGTGTAAGAATGAACGTGGGGCTAGAGGGGGTGAAAGAAGTAGAAAAAGCAGAATAGAGAAAAGTAATAATTGCGATTTCAAATACTATAGATAGAAAATAACATAATGTGTCGAAAGGAGTAATGTATGAAATCGAGTAGTGTTATTACAGGAGAATTACAATTTTCCACCTGATATGTACCTAACTGAGTGTGTGATTTGAAAAATGTTAGTTGTCACGAGAAAATCAGAAAAGAGCTCTGTCAGCACAGAGATTCTGAAACTAGAGTAGAACTGAAGATTTAGAAATATTAGAGGGTAAGAAATAAAGAGGTTAGGAAGTAAGATGAATAGGTCAGAAGAGATATTGGTATTATGCATTGGAAGAATGGAGGAGAAAGAAAATAATACTGAAAATTAACAAAAGGAGGTTCCAAGTTGTAACAGAAAGGAGAACAGTAGGAAGGGCAAGAAGAAAGGAATAAAAATGCTAGTTTCAAAGGAAATAGTAGTAGGAATGTAGTAGGAGGCTGAAGTGGAGAGTACGAAATTCCGGAGATTTCGGAAAACGGAAGTGGTGATCAGTCTATTATCCCATGACATGAGAATACCAAAGCAAGTTATCCATTAAACTTATACCTCTCTACTATATCAATCTTACTTTGATATCCTACACCATCTGCATAAAAGACCTACAACCACTAATCTAAACAGGATTTTAGGAACTTGGAATAGAAAAAGTTAATTATGGTAGCAGGTGGGGCAATGAAGGTAGTTTATTATGAGGGTTATAAAAAGGGGGTCATAGTAAAAATGTGTAGGAAGAAGGATATTAAAAATGGCATAGATGTTGGGGGGTTTAAGTTTCATGTGTAAGAATGTACGTGGGGCTAGAGGGGATGAAAGAAGTAGAAAAAGCAGAATAGAGAAAAGTAATAATTGCGATTTCAAATACTATAGATAGAAAATAACATAATGTGTCGAAAGGAGTAATGTATGAAATCGAGTAGTGTTATTACAGGAGAATTACAATTTTCCACCTGATATGTACCTAACTGAGTGTGTGATTTGAAAAATGTTAGTTGTCACGAGAAAATCAGAAAAGAGCTCTGTCAGCACAGAGATTCTGAAACTAGAGTAGAACTGGAGATTTAGAAATAATTGAGGATAAGAAATATGGAGTTAGGTTAGGAAATAAGATGAATTGGCCCGAAGAGATGGTGGTATGATACATTGGAAGAATGGAGGAGAAAGAAAATTTTATAGAAAATTATCAGAAGGAGGATCAAAGTAGTAACAGATAGGAGAACAGTAGGAAGGGCAAGAAGAAAGGTATAAAAATACTAGACTTGAGGGATAGAAGGTAAGAAAGCAGTAGGAGGTCGAAGTGGAGAGTACGAAATTCCGGAGATTTTGGAAAACGGAGGTGGTGATCAGTCCATTTTCCCATGACATGAGAATACCAAAGCAAGTTATCCATAAAATTTATACCTCTCAACTACATCAATCTTGCTTTGATATCCTACACCATCTGCATAAAAGACCTACAACCACTAATCAAGACAGAATTTTAGGAACTTGGAATAGAAAAAGTTAATTATGGTAGCAGGTGGGGCAATGAAGGTAGTTTATTATGAGGGTTATAAAAAGAGGGTCATAGTAAAAATGTGTAGGAAGAAGGATATTAAAAATGGCATAGATGTTGGGGGGTTTAAGTTTCATGTGTAAGAATGTACATGGGGCTAGAGGGGGTGAAAGAAGTAGAAAAAGCAGAATAGAGAAAAGTAGTAATTGCGATTTCAAATACTATAGATAGAAAATAACATAATGTGTCGAAAGGAGTAATGTATGAAATCGAGTAGTGTTATTACAGGAGAATTACAATTTTCCACCTGATATGTATCTAACTGAGTGTGTGATTTGAAAAGTGTTAGTTGTCGCGAGATAATCTCCGTCAGCACAGAGATTCAGAAACTAGAACTGAAGATTTAGAAATATTAGAGGGTAAGAAATAAAGAGGTTAGGAAGTAAGATGAATAGGTCAGAAGAGATATTGGTATTATGCATTGGAAGAATGGAGGAGAAAGAAAATAATACTGAAAATTAACAAAAGGAGGATCCAAGTTGTAACAGAAAGGAGAACAGTAGGAAGGGCAAGAAGAAAGGAATAAAAATGCTAGTTTCAAAGGAAATAGTAGTAGGAATGTAGTAGGAGGCTGAAGTGGAGAGTACGAAATTCCGGGGATTTCGGAAAACGGAAGTGGTGATCAGTCTATTATCCCATGACATGAGAATACCAAAGCAAGTTATCCATTAAACTTATACCTCTCTACTATATCAATCTTACTTTGATATCCTACACCATCTGCATAAAAGACCTTCAACCACTAATCTAAACAGGATTTTAGGAACTTGGAATAGAAAAAGTTAATTATGGTAGCAGGTGGGGCAATGAAGGTAGTTTATTATGAGGGTTATAAAAAGAGGGTCATAGTAAAAATGTGTAGGAAGAAGGATATTAAAAATGGCATAGATGTTGGGGGGTTTAAGTTTCATGTGTAAGAATGTACATGGGGCTAGAGGGGGTGAAAGAAGTAGAAAAAGCAGAATAGAGAAAAGTAATAATTGCGATTTCAAATACTATAGATAGAAAATAACATAATGTGTCGAAAGGAGTAATGTATGAAATCGAGTAGTGTTATTACAGTAGAATTACAATTTTCCACCTGATATGTACCTAACTGAGTGTGTGATTTGAAAAATGTTAGTTGTCACGAGAAAATCAGAAAAGAGCTCTGTCAGCACAGAGATTCTGAAACTAGAGTAGAACTGAAGATTTAGAAATATTAGAGGGTAAGAAATAAAGAGGTTAGGAAGTAAGATGAATAGGTCAGAAGAGATATTGGTATTATGCATTGGAAGAATGGAGGAGAAAGAAAATAATACTGAAAATTAACAAAAGGAGGATCCAAGTTGTAACAGAAAGGAGAACAGTAGGAAGGGCAAGAAGAAAGGAATAAAAATGCTAGTTTCAAAGGAAATAGTAGTAGGAGGCTGAAGTGGAGAGTACGAAATTCCGGAGATTTCGGAAAACGGAAGTGGTGATCAGTCTATTATCCCATGACATGAGAATACCAAAGCAAGTTATCCATTAAACTTATACCTCTCTACTATATCAATCTTACTTTGATATCCTACACCATCTGCATAAAAGACCTACAACCACTAATCTAAACAGGATTTTAGGAACTTGGAATAGAAAAAGTTAATTATGGTAGCAGCTGGGGCAATGAAGGTAGTTTATTATGAGGGTTATAAAAAGAGGGTCATAGTAAAAATGTGTAGGAAGAAGGATATTAAAAATGGCATAGATGTTGGGGGGTTTAAGTTTCATGTGTAAGAATGTACGTGGGGCTAGAGGGGGTGAAAGAAGTAGAAAAAGCAGAATAGAGAAAAGTAATAATTGCGATTTCAAATACTATAGATAGAAAATAACATAATGTGTCGAAAGGAGTAATGTATGAAATCGAGTAGTGTTATTACAGGAGAATTACAATTTTCCACCTGATATGTACCTAACTGAGTGTGTGATTTGAAAAATGTTAGTTGTCACGAGAAAATCAGAAAAGAGCTCTGTCAGCACAGAGATTCAGAAACTAGAACTGGAGATTTAGAAATAATTGAGGATAAGAAATATGGAGTTAGGTTAGGAAATAATATGAATTGGCCCGAAGAGATGGTGGTATGATACTTTGGAAGAATGGAGGAGAAAGAAAATTTTATAGAAAATTATCAGAAGGAGGATCAAAGTAGTAACAGATAGGAGAACAGTAGGAAGGGCAAGAAGAAAGGTATAAAAATACTAGACTTGAGGGATAGAAGGTAAGAAAGCAGTAGGAGGTCGAAGTGGAGAGTACGAAATTCCGGAGATTTTGGAAAACGGAGGTGGTGATCAGTCTATTTTCCCATGACATGAGAATACCAAAGCAAGTTATCCATTAAATTTATACCTCTCAACTACATCAATCTTGCTTTGATATCCTACACCATCTGCATAAAAGACCTACAACCACTAATCAAGACAGAATTTTAGGAACTTGGAATAAAAAAAGTTAATTATGGTAGCGGGTTGGGCAATGAAAGTAGTTTTTTGGGAGGGTTATAAAATGAGGGTCATAATAAAAATGTGTAGGAAGAAGGATATTAAAATTGGCATAGATATTGGGGGCTTTAAGTTTCATGTGTAAGAATGAACGTGGGGCTAGAGGGGGTGAAAGAAGTAGAAAAAGCCGAATAGAGAAAAGTAATAATTGCGATTTCAAATACTATAGATAGAAAATAACATAATGTGTCAAAAGGAGTAATGTATGAAATCGAGTAGTGTTATTACAGGAGAATTACAATTTTCCACCTGATATGTACCTAACTGAGTGTGTGATTTGAAAAGTGTTAGTTGTCGCGAGATAATCTCCGTCAGCACAGAGATTCAGAAACTAGAACTGAAGATTTAGAAATATTAGAGGGTAAGAAATAAAGAGGTTAGGAAGTAAGATGAATAGGTCAGAAGAGATATTGGTATTATGCATTGGAAGAATGGAGGAGAAAGAAAATAATACTGAAAATTAACAAAAGGAGGATCCAAGTTGTAACAGAAAGGAGAACAGTAGGAAGGGCAAGAAGAAAGGAATAAAAATGCTAGTTTCAAAGGAAATAGTAGTAGGAATGTAGTAGGAGGCTGAAGTGGAGAGTACGAAATTCCGGGGATTTCGGAAAACGGAAGTGGTGATCAGTCTATTATCCCATGACATGAGAATACCAAAGCAAGTTATCCATTAAACTTATACCTCTCTACTATATCAATCTTACTTTGATATCCTACACCATCTGCATAAAAGACCTACAACCACTAATCTAAACAGGATTTTAGGAACTTGGAATAGAAAAAGTTAATTATGGTAGCAGGTGGGGCAATGAAGGTAGTTTATTATGAGGGTTATAAAAAGAGGGTCATAGTAAAAATGTGTAGGAAGAAGGATATTAAAAATGGCATAGATGTTGGGGGGTTTAAGTTTCATGTGTAAGAATGTACATGGGGCTAGAGGGGGTGAAAGAAGTAGAAAAAGCAGAATAGAGAAAAGTAATAATTGCGATTTCAAATACTATAGATAGAAAATAACATAATGTGTCGAAAGGAGTAATGTATGAAATCGAGTAGTGTTATTACAGTAGAATTACAATTTTCCACCTGATATGTACCTAACTGAGTGTGTGATTTGAAAAATGTTAGTTGTCACGAGAAAATCAGAAAAGAGCTCTGTCAGCACAGAGATTCTGAAACTAGAGTAGAACTGGAGATTTAGAAATAATTGAGGATAAGAAATATGGAGTTAGGTTAGGAAATAAGATGAATTGGCCCGAAGAGATGGTGGTATGATACATTGGAAGAATGGAGGAGAAAGAAAATTTTATAGAAAATTATCAGAAGGAGGATCAAAGTAGTAACAGATAGGAGAACAGTAGGAAGGGCAAGAAGAAAGGTATAAAAATACTAGACTTGAGGGATAGAAGGTAAGAAAGCAGTAGGAGGTCGAAGTGGAGAGTACGAAATTCCGGAGATTTTGGAAAACGGAGGTGGTGATCAGTCCATTTTCCCATGACATGAGAATACCAAAGCAAGTTATCCATAAAATTTATACCTCTCAACTACATCAATCTTGCTTTGATATCCTACACCATCTGCATAAAAGACCTACAACCACTAATCAAGACAGAATTTTAGGAACTTGGAATAAAAAAAGTTAATTATGGTAGCGGGTTGGGCAATGAAAGTAGTTTTTTGGGAGGGTTATAAAATGAGAGTCATAGTAAAAATGTGTAGGAAGAAGGATATTAAAATTGGCATAGATGTTGGGGGGTTTAAGTTTCATGTGTAAGAATGAACGTGGGGCTAGAGGGGGTGAAAGAAGTAGAAGAAGCCGAATAGAGAAAAGTAATAATTGCGATTTCAAATACTATAGATAGAAAATAACATAATGTGTCGAAAGGAGTAATGTATGAAATCGAGTAGTGTTATTACAGGAGAATTACAATTTTCCACCTGATATGTACCTAACTGAGTGTGTGATTTGAAAAATGTTAGTTGTCACGAGAAAATCAGAAAAGAGCTCTGTCAGCACAGAGATTCTGAAACTAGAGTAGAACTGGAGATTTAGAAATAATTGAGGATAAGAAATATGGAGTTAGGTTAGGAAATAAGATGAATTGGCCCGAAGAGATGGTGGTATGGTACATTGGAAGAATGGAGGAGAAAGAAAATTTTATAGAAAATTATCAGAAGGAGGATCAAAGTAGTAACAGATAGGAGAACAGTAGGAAGGGCAAGAAGAAAGGTATAAAAATACTAGACTTGAGGGATAGAAGGTAAGAAAGCAGTAGGAGGTCGAAGTGGAGAGTACGAAATTCCGGAGATTTTGGAAAACGGAGGTGGTGATCAGTCTATTTTCCCATGACATGAGAATACCAAAGCAAGTTATCCATTAAATTTATACCTCTCAACTACATCAATCTTGCTTTGATATCCTACACCATCTGCATAAAAGACCTACAACCACTAATCAAGACAGAATTTTAGGAACTTGGAATAAAATAAGTTAATTATGGTAGCGGGTTGGGCAATGAAAGTAGTTTTTTGGGAGGGTTATAAAATGAGGGTCATAGTAAAAATGTGTAGGAAGAAGGATATAAAAATTTGCATAGATGTTGGGGGGTTTAAGCTTCATGTGTAAGAATATACGTGGGGTTAGAGGGGGTGAAAGAAGTAGAAAAAGCCGAATACAGAAAAGTAATAATCGTGATTTCAAATACTCGAGACAGAAAATCACATATAATGTGTCTAAAGAAGTAATTTATGAAATCAAGTAGTGTTATTACAGGAGAATTACAATTTTCCACCTGATATGTACATAACTGAGTGTGTGATTTGAAAAGTGTTAGTTGTCGCGAGATAATCTCTGTCAGCACAGAGATTCAGAAACTAGAACTGAAGATTTAGAAATATTAGAGGGTAAGAAATAAAGAGGTTAGGAAGTAAGATGAATAGGTCAGAAGAGATATTGGTATTATGCATTGGAAGAATGGAGGAGAAAGAAAATAATACTGAAAATTAACAAAAGGAGGATCCAAGTTGTAACAGAAAGGAGAACAGTAGGAAGGGCAAGAAGAAAGGAATAAAAATGCTAGTTTCAAAGGAAATAGTAGTAGGAATGTAGTAGGAGGCTGAAGTGGAGAGTACGAAATTCCGGAGATTTCGGAAAACGGAAGTGGTGATCAGTCTATTATCCCATGACATGAGAATACCAAAGCAAGTTATCCATTAAACTTATACCTCTCTACTATATCAATCTTACTTTGATATCCTACACCATCTGCATAAAAGACCTACAACCACTAATCTAAACAGGATTTTAGGAACTTGGAATAGAAAAAGTAAATTATGGTAGCAGGTGGGGCAATGAAGGTAGTTTATTATGAGGGTTATAAAAAGAGGGTCATAGTAAAAATGTGTAGGAAGAAGGATATTAAAAATGGCATAGATGTTGGGGGGTTTAAGTTTCATGTGTAAGAATGTACGTGGGGCTAGAGGGGGTGAAAGAAGTAGAAAAAGCAGAATAGAGAAAAGTAATAATTGCGATTTCAAATACTATAGATAGAAAATAACATAATGTGTCGAAAGGAGTAATGTATGAAATCGAGTAGTGTTATTACAGGAGAATTACAATTTTCCACCTGATATGTACCTAACTGAGTGTGTGATTTGAAAAATGTTAGTTGTCACGAGAAAATCAGAAAAGAGCTCTGTCAGCACAGAGATTCTGAAACTAGAGTAGAACTGGAGATTTAGAAATAATTGAGGATAAGAAATATGGAGTTAGGTTAGGAAATAAGATGAATTGGCCCGAAGAGATGGTGGTATGATACATTGGAAGAATGGAGGAGAAAGAAAATTTTATAGAAAATTATCAGAAGGAGGATCAAAGTAGTAACAGATAGGAGAACAGTAGGAAGGGCAAGAAGAAAGGTATAAAAATACTAGACTTGAGGGATAGAAGGTAAGAAAGCAGTAGGAGGTCGAAGTGGAGAGTACGAAATTCCGGAGATTTTGGAAAACGGAGGTGGTGATCAGTCCATTTTCCCATGACATGAGAATACCAAAGCAAGTTATCCATAAAATTTATACCTCTCAACTACATCAATCTTGCTTTGATATCCTACACCATCTGCATAAAAGACCTACAACCACTAATCAAGACAGAATTTTAGGAACTTGGAATAAAAAAAGTTAATTATGGTAGCGGGTTGGGCAATGAAAGTAGTTTTTTGGGAGGGTTATAAAATGAGAGTCATAGTAAAAATGTGTAGGAAGAAGGATATTAAAATTGGCATAGATGTTGGGGGGTTTAAGTTTCATGTGTAAGAATGAACGTGGGGCTAGAGGGGGTGAAAGAAGTAGAAGAAGCCGAATAGAGAAAAGTAATAATTGCGATTTCAAATACTATAGATAGAAAATAACATAATGTGTCGAAAGGAGTAATGTATGAAATCGAGTAGTGTTATTACAGGAGAATTACAATTTTCCACCTGATATGTACCTAACTGAGTGTGTGATTTGAAAAATGTTAGTTGTCACGAGAAAATCAGAAAAGAGCTCTGTCAGCACAGAGATTCTGAAACTAGAGTAGAACTGGAGATTTAGAAATAATTGAGGATAAGAAATATGGAGTTAGGTTAGGAAATAATATGAATTGGCCCGAAGAGATGGTGGTATGGTACATTGGAAGAATGGAGGAGAAAGAAAATTTTATAGAAAATTATCAGAAGGAGGATCAAAGTAGTAACAGATAGGAGAACAGTAGGAAGGGCAAGAAGAAAGGTATAAAAATACTAGACTTGAGGGATAGAAGGAAAGAAAGCAGTAGGAGGTCGAAGTGGAGAGTACGAAATTCCGGAGATTTTGGAAAACGGAGGTGGTGATCAGTCTATTTTCCCATGACATGAGAATACCAAAGCAAGTTATCCATTAAATTTATACCTCTCAACTACATCAATCTTGCTTTGATATCCTACACCATCTGCATAAAAGACCTACAACCACTAATCAAGACAGAATTTTAGGAACTTGGAATAAAAAAAGTTAATTATGGTAGCGGGTTGGGCAATGAATGTAGTTTTTTGGGAGGGTTATAAAATGAGGGTCATAGTAAAAATGTGTAGGAAGAAGGATATAAAAATTTGCATAGATGTTGGGGGGTTTAAGCTTCATGTGTAAGAATATACGTGGGGTTAGAGGGGGTGAAAGAAGTAGAAAAAGCCGAATACAGAAAAGTAATAATCGTGATTTCAAATACTCGAGACAGAAAATCACATATAATGTGTCTAAAGAAGTAATTTATGAAATCAAGTAGTGTTATTACAGGAGAATTACAATTTTCCACCTGATATGTACATAACTGAGTGTGTGATTTGAAAAGTGTTAGTTGTCACGAGAAAATCAGAAAAGAGCTCTGTCAGCACAGAGATTCTGAAACTAGAGTAGAACTGGAGATTTAGAAATAATTGAGGATAAAAATATGGAGTTAGGTTAGGAAATAAGATGAATTGGCCCGAAGAGATGGTGGTATGATACATTGGAAGAATGGAGGAGAAAGAAAATTTTATAGAAAATTATCAGAAGGAGGATCAAAGTAGTAACAGATAGGAGAACAGTAGGAAGGGCAAGAAGAAAGGTATAAAAATACTAGACTTGAGGGATAGAAGGTAAGAAAGCAGTAGGAGGTCGAAGTGGAGAGTACGAAATTCCGGAGATTTTGGAAAACGGAGGTGGTGATCAGTCCATTTTCCCATGACATGAGAATACCAAAGCAAGTTATCCATAAAATTTATACCTCTCAACTACATCAATCTTGCTTTGATATCCTACACCATCTGCATAAAAGACCTACAACCACTAATCAAGACAGAATTTTAGGAACTTGGAATAAAAAAAGTTAATTATGGTAGCGGGTTGGGCAATGAAAGTAGTTTTTTGGGAGGGTTATAAAATGAGAGTCATAGTAAAAATGTGTAGGAAGAAGGATATTAAAATTGGCATAGATGTTGGGGGGTTTAAGTTTCATGTGTAAGAATGAACGTGGGGCTAGAGGGGGTGAAAGAAGTAGAAAAAGCAGAATAGAGAAAAGTAATAATTGCGATTTCAAATACTATAGATAGAAAATAACATAATGTGTCGAAAGGAGTAATGTATGAAATCGAGTAGTGTTATTACAGGAGAATTACAATAATAACAGGAGAATTATGATATGTACATAACTGAGTGTGTGATTTGAAAAGTGTTAGTTGTCGCGAGATAATCTCTGTCAGCACAGAGATTCAGAAACTAGAACTGAAGATTTAGAAATATTAGAGGGTAAGAAATAAAGAGGTTAGGAAGTAAGATGAATAGGTCAGAAGAGATATTGGTATTATGCATTGGAAGAATGGAGGAGAAAGAAAATAATACTGAAAATTAACAAAAGGAGGATCCAAGTTGTAACAGAAAGGAGAACAGTAGGAAGGGCAAGAAGAAAGGAATAAAAATGCTAGTTTCAAAGGAAATAGTAGTAGGAATGTAGTAGGAGGCTGAAGTGGAGAGTACGAAATTCCGGAGATTTCGGAAAACGGAAGTGGTGATCAGTCTATTATCCCATGACATGAGAATACCAAAGCAAGTTATCCATTAAACTTATACCTCTCTACTATATCAATCTTACTTTGATATCCTACACCATCTGCATAAAAGACCTACAACCACTAATCTAAACAGGATTTTAGGAACTTGGAATAGAAAAAGTTAATTATGGTAGCAGGTGGGGCAATGAAGGTAGTTTATTATGAGGGTTATAAAGAGAGGGTCATAGTAAAAATGTGTAGGAAGAAGGATATTAAAAATGGCATAGATGTTGGGGGGTTTAAGTTTCATGTGTAAGAATGTACGTGGGGCTAGAGGGGGTGAAAGAAGTAGAAAAAGCAGAATAGAGAAAAGTAATAATTGCGATTTCAAATACTATAGATAGAAAATAACATAATGTGTCGAAAGGAGTAATGTATGAAATCGAGTAGTGTTATTACAGGAGAATTACAATTTTCCACCTGATATGTACCTAACTGAGTGTGTGATTTGAAAAATGTTAGTTGTCACGAGAAAATCAGAAAAGAGCTCTGTCAGCACAGAGATTCTGAAACTAGAGTAGAACTGGAGATTTAGAAATAATTGAGGATAAGAAATATGGAGTTAGGTTAGGAAATAAGATGAATTGGCCCGAAGAGATGGTGGTATGATACTTTGGAAGAATGGAGGAGAAAGAAAATTTTATAGAAAATTATCAGAAGGAGGATCAAAGTAGTAACAGATAGGAGAACAGTAGGAAGGGCAAGAAGAAAGGTATAATAATACTAGACTTGAGGGATAGAAGGTAAGAAAGCAGTAGGAGGTCGAAGTGGAGAGTACGAAATTCCGGAGATTTTGGAAAACGGAGGTGGTGATCAGTCTATTTTCCCATGACATGAGAATACCAAAGCAAGTTATCCATTAAATTTATACCTCTCAACTACATCAATCTTGCTTTGATATCCTACACCATCTGCATAAAAGACCTACAACCACTAATCAAGACAGAATTTTAGGAACTTGGAATAAAAAAAGTTAATAATGGTAGCGGGTTGGGCAATGAAAGTAGTTTTTTGGGAGGGTTATAAAATGAGAGTCATAGTAAAAATGTGTAGGAAGAAGGATATTAAAATTGGCATAGATGTTGGGGGGTTTAAGTTTCATGTGTAAGAATGAACGTGGGGCTAGAGGGGGTGAAAGAAGTAGAAAAAGCAGAATACAGAAAAGTAATAATTGCGATTTCAAATACTATAGATAGAAAATAACATAATGTGTCGAAAGGAGTAATGTATGAAATCGAGTAGTGTTATTACAGGAGAATTACAATTTTCCACCTGATATGTACATAACTGAGTGTGTGATTTGAAAAGTGTTAGTTGTCGCGAGATAATCTCTGTCAGCACAGAGATTCAGAAACTAGAACTGAAGATTTAGAAATATTAGAGGGTAAGAAATAAAGAGGTTAGGAAGTAAGATGAATAGGTCAGAAGAGATATTGGTATTATGCATTGGAAGAATGGAGGAGAAAGAAAATAATACTGAAAATTAACAAAAGGAGGATCCAAGTTGTAACAGAAAGGAGAACAGTAGGAAGGGCAAGAAGAAAGGAATAAAAATGCTAGTTTCAAAGGAAATAGTAGTAGGAATGTAGTAGGAGGCTGAAGTGGAGAGTACGAAATTCCGGAGATTTCGGAAAACGGAAGTGGTGATCAGTCTATTATCCCATGACATGAGAATACCAAAGCAAGTTATCCATTAAACTTATACCTCTCTACTATATCAATCTTACTTTGATATCCTACACCATCTGCATAAAAGACCTACAACCACTAATCTAAACAGGATTTTAGGAACTTGGAATAGAAAAAGTTAATTATGGTAGCAGGTGGGGCAATGAAGGTAGTTTATTATGAGGGTTATAAAAAGAGGGTCATAGTAAAAATGTGTAGGAAGAAGGATATTAAAAATGGCATAGATGTTGGGGGGTTTAAGTTTCATGTGTAAGAATGTACGTGGGGCTAGAGGGGGTGAAAGAAGTAGAAAAAGCAGAATAGAGAAAAGTAATAATTGCGATTTCAAATACTATAGATAGAAAATAACATAATGTGTCGAAAGGAGTAATGTATGAAATCGAGTAGTGTTATTACAGGAGAATTACAATTTTCCACCTGATATGTACCTAACTGAGTGTGTGATTTGAAAAATGTTAGTTGTCACGAGAAAATCAGAAAAGAGCTCTGTCAGCACAGAGATTCAGAAACTAGAACTGGAGATTTAGAAATAATTGAGGATAAGAAATATGGAGTTAGGTTAGGAAATAATATGAATTGGCCCGAAGAGATGGTGGTATGATACATTGGAAGAATGGAGGAGAAAGAAAATTTTATAGAAAATTATCAGAAGGAGGATCAAAGTAGTAACAGATAGGAGAACAGTAGGAAGGGCAAGAAGAAAGGTATAAAAATACTAGACTTGAGGGATAGAAGGTAAGAAAGCAGTAGGAGGTCGAAGTGGAGAGTACGAAATTCCGGAGATTTTGGAAAACGGAGGTGGTGATCAGTCTATTTTCCCATGACATGAGAATACCAAAGCAAGTTTTCCATTAAATTTATACCTCTCAACTACATCAATCTTGCTTTGATATCCTACACCATCTGCATAAAAGACCTACAACCACTAATCAAGACAGAATTTTAGGAACTTGGAATAAAAAAAGTTAATTATGGTAGCAGGTTGGGTAATGAAAGTAGTTTTTTGGGAGGGTTATAAAATGAGGGTCATAGTAAAATGTGTAGGAAGAAGGATATAAAAATTTGCATAGATGTTGGGGGGTTTAAGCTTCATGTGTAAGAATATACGTGGGGTTAGAGGGGGTGAAAGAAGTAGAAAAAGCCGAATACAGAAAAGTAATAATCGTGATTTCAAATACTCGAGACAGAAAATCACATATAATGTGTCTAAAGAAGTAATTTATGAAATAAAGTAGTGTTATTACAGGAGAATTACAATTTTCCACCTGATATGTACATAACTGAGTGTGTGATTTGAAAAGTGTTAGTTGTCGCGAGATAATCTCTGTCAGCACAGAGATTCAGAAACTAGAACTGAAGATTTAGAAATATTAGAGGGTAAGAAATAAAGAGGTTAGGAAGTAAGATGAATAGGTCAGAAGAGATATTGGTATTATGCATTGGAAGAATGGAGGAGAAAGAAAATAATACTGAAAATTAACAAAAGGAGGATCCAAGTTGTAACAGAAAGGAGAACAGTAGGAAGGGCAAGAAGAAAGGAATAAAAATGCTAGTTTCAAAGGAAATAGTAGTAGGAATGTAGTAGGAGGCTGAAGTGGAGAGTACGAAATTCCGGAGATTTCGGAAAACGGAAGTGGTGATCAGTCTATTATCCCATGACATGAGAATACCAAAGCAAGTTATCCATTAAACTTATACCTCTCTACTATATCAATCTTACTTTGATATCCTACACCATCTGCATAAAAGACCTACAACCACTAATCTAAACAGGATTTTAGGAACTTGGAATAGAAAAAGTTAATTATGGTAGCAGGTGGGGCAATGAAGGTAGTTTATTATGAGGGTTATAAAGAGAGGGTCATAGTAAAAATGTGTAGGAAGAAGGATATTAAAAATGGCATAGATGTTGGGGGGTTTAAGTTTCATGTGTAAGAATGTACGTGGGGCTAGAGGGGGTGAAAGAAGTAGAAAAAGCAGAATAGAGAAAAGTAATAATTGCGATTTCAAATACTATAGATAGAAAATAACATAATGTGTCGAAAGGAGTAATGTATGAAATCGAGTAGTGTTATTACAGGAGAATTACAATTTTCCACCTGATATGTACCTAACTGAGTGTGTGATTTGAAAAATGTTAGTTGTCACGAGAAAATCAGAAAAGAGCTCTGTCAGCACAGAGATTCTGAAACTAGAGTAGAACTGGAGATTTAGAAATAATTGAGGATAAGAAATATGGAGTTAGGTTAGGAAATAAGATGAATTGGCCCGAAGAGATGGTGGTATGATACTTTGGAAGAATGGAGGAGAAAGAAAATTTTATAGAAAATTATCAGAAGGAGGATCAAAGTAGTAACAGATAGGAGAACAGTAGGAAGGGCAAGAAGAAAGGTATAATAATACTAGACTTGAGGGATAGAAGGTAAGAAAGCAGTAGGAGGTCGAAGTGGAGAGTACGAAATTCCGGAGATTTTGGAAAACGGAGGTGGTGATCAGTCTATTTTCCCATGACATGAGAATACCAAAGCAAGTTATCCATTAAATTTATACCTCTCAACTACATCAATCTTGCTTTGATATCCTACACCATCTGCATAAAAGACCTACAACCACTAATCAAGACAGAATTTTAGGAACTTGGAATAAAAAAAGTTAATAATGGTAGCGGGTTGGGCAATGAAAGTAGTTTTTTGGGAGGGTTATAAAATGAGAGTCATAGTAAAAATGTGTAGGAAGAAGGATATTAAAATTGGCATAGATGTTGGGGGGTTTAAGTTTCATGTGTAAGAATGAACGTGGGGCTAGAGGGGGTGAAAGAAGTAGAAAAAGCAGAATAGAGAAAAGTAATAATTGCGATTTCAAATACTATAGATAGAAAATAACATAATGTGTCGAAAGGAGTAATGTATGAAATCGAGTAGTGTTATTACAGGAGAATTACAATTTTCCACCTGATATGTACATAACTGAGTGTGTGATTTGAAAAGTGTTAGTTGTCGCGAGATAATCTCTGTCAGCACAGAGATTCAGAAACTAGAACTGAAGATTTAGAAATATTAGAGGGTAAGAAATAAAGAGGTTAGGAAGTAAGATGAATAGGTCAGAAGAGATATTGGTATTATGCATTGGAAGAATGGAGGAGAAAGAAAATAATACTGAAAATTAACAAAAGGAGGATCCAAGTTGTAACAGAAAGGAGAACAGTAGGAAGGGCAAGAAGAAAGGAATAAAAATGCTAGTTTCAAAGGAAATAGTAGTAGGAATGTAGTAGGAGGCTGAAGTGGAGAGTACGAAATTCCGGAGATTTCGGAAAACGGAAGTGGTGATCAGTCTATTATCCCATGACATGAGAATACCAAAGCAAGTTATCCATTAAACTTATACCTCTCTACTATATCAATCTTACTTTGATATCCTACACCATCTGCATAAAAGACCTACAACCACTAATCTAAACAGGATTTTAGGAACTTGGAATAGAAAAAGTTAATTATGGTAGCAGGTGGGGCAATGAAGGTAGTTTATTATGAGGGTTATAAAAAGAGGGTCATAGTAAAAATGTGTAGGAAGAAGGATATTAAAAATGGCATAGATGTTGGGGGGTTTAAGTTTCATGTGTAAGAATGTACGTGGGGCTAGAGGGGGTGAAAGAAGTAGAAAAAGCAGAATAGAGAAAAGTAATAATTGCGATTTCAAATACTATAGATAGAAAATAACATAATGTGTCGAAAGGAGTAATGTATGAAATCGAGTAGTGTTATTACAGGAGAATTACAATTTTCCACCTGATATGTACCTAACTGAGTGTGTGATTTGAAAAATGTTAGTTGTCACGAGAAAATCAGAAAAGAGCTCTGTCAGCACAGAGATTCAGAAACTAGAACTGGAGATTTAGAAATAATTGAGGATAAGAAATATGGAGTTAGGTTAGGAAATAATATGAATTGGCCCGAAGAGATGGTGGTATGATACATTGGAAGAATGGAGGAGAAAGAAAATTTTATAGAAAATTATCAGAAGGAGGATCAAAGTAGTAACAGATAGGAGAACAGTAGGAAGGGCAAGAAGAAAGGTATAAAAATACTAGACTTGAGGGATAGAAGGTAAGAAAGCAGTAGGAGGTCGAAGTGGAGAGTACGAAATTCCGGAGATTTTGGAAAACGGAGGTGGTGATCAGTCTATTTTCCCATGACATGAGAATACCAAAGCAAGTTTTCCATTAAATTTATACCTCTCAACTACATCAATCTTGCTTTGATATCCTACACCATCTGCATAAAAGACCTACAACCACTAATCAAGACAGAATTTTAGGAACTTGGAATAAAAAAAGTTAATTATGGTAGCAGGTTGGGTAATGAAAGTAGTTTTTTGGGAGGGTTATAAAATGAGGGTCATAGTAAAATGTGTAGGAAGAAGGATATAAAAATTTGCATAGATGTTGGGGGGTTTAAGCTTCATGTGTAAGAATATACGTGGGGTTAGAGGGGGTGAAAGAAGTAGAAAAAGCCGAATACAGAAAAGTAATAATCGTGCTTTCAAATACTCGAGACAGAAAATCACATATAATGTGTCTAAAGAAGTAATTTATGAAATCAAGTAGTGTTATTACAGGAGAATTACAATTTTCCACCTGATATGTACATAACTGAGTGTGTGATTTGAAAAGTGTTAGTTGTCGCGAGATAATCTCTGTCAGCACAGAGATTCAGAAACTAGAACTGAAGATTTAGAAATATTAGAGGGTAAGAAATAAAGAGGTTAGGAAGTAAGATGAATAGGTCAGAAGAGATATTGGTATTATGCATTGGAAGAATGGAGGAGAAAGAAAATAATACTGAAAATTAACAAAAGGAGGATCCAAGTTGTAACAGAAAGGAGAACAGTAGGAAGGGCAAGAAGAAAGGAATAAAAATGCTAGTTTCAAAGGAAATAGTAGTAGGAATGTAGTAGGAGGCTGAAGTGGAGAGTACGAAATTCCGGAGATTTCGGAAAACGGAAGTGGTGATCAGTCTATTATCCCATGACATGAGAATACCAAAGCAAGTTATCCATTAAACTTATACCTCTCTACTATATCAATCTTACTTTGATATCCTACACCATCTGCATAAAAGACCTACAACCACTAATCTAAACAGGATTTTAGGAACTTGGAATAGAAAAAGTTAATTATGGTAGCAGGTGGGGCAATGAAGGTAGTTTATTATGAGGGTTATAAAAAGAGGGTCATAGTAAAAATGTGTAGGAAGAAGGATATTAAAAATGGCATAGATGTTGGGGGGTTTAAGTTTCATGTGTAAGAATGAACGTGGGGCTAGAGGGGGTGAAAGAAGTAGAAAAAGCAGAATAGAGAAAAGTAATAATTGCGATTTCAAATACTATAGATAGAAAATAACATAATGTGTCGAAAGGAGTAATGTATGAAATCGAGTAGTGTTATTACAGGAGAATTACAATTTTCCACCTGATATGTACCTAACCGAGTGTGTGATTTGAAAAATGTTAGTTGTCACGAGAAAATCAGAAAAGAGCTCTGTCAGCACAGAGATTCTGAAACTAGAGTAGAACTGGAGATTTAGAAATAATTGAGGATAAGAAATATGGAGTTAGGTTAGGAAATAAGATGAATTGGCCCGAAGAGATGGTGGTATGATATATTGGAAGAATGGAGGAGAAAGAAAATTTTATAGAAAATTGTCAGAAGGAGGATCAAAGTAGTAACAGATAGGAGAACAGTAGGAAGGGCAAGAAGAAAGGTATAATAATACTAGACTTGAGGGATAGAAGGTAAGAAAGCAGTAGGAGGTCGAAGTGGAGAGTACGAAATTCCGGAGATTTTGGAAAACGGAGGTGGTGATCAGTCTATTTTCCCATGACATGAGAATACCAAAGCAAGTTATCCATTAAATTTATACCTCTCAACTACATCAATCTTGCTTTGATATCCTACACCATCTGCATAAAAGACCTACAACCACTAATCAAGACAGAATTTTAGGAACTTGGAATAAAAAAAGTTAATTATGGTAGCGGGTTGGGCAATGAAAGTAGTTTTTTGGGAGGGTTATAAAATGAGGGTCATAGTAAAAATGTGTAGGAAGAAGGATATAAAAATTTGCATAGATGTTGGGGGGTTTAAGCTTCATGTGTAAGAATATACGTGGGGTTAGAGGGGGTGAAAGAAGTAGAAAAAGCCGAATACAGAAAAGTAATAATCGTGATTTCAAATACTCGAGACAGAAAATCACATATAATGTGTCTAAAGAAGTAATTTATGAAATCAAGTAGTGTTATTACAGGAGAATTACAATTTTCCACCTGATATGTACATAACTGAGTGTGTGATTTGAAAAGTGTTAGTTGTCGCGAGATAATCTCTGTCAGCACAGAGATTCAGAAACTAGAACTGAAGATTTAGAAATATTAGAGGGTAAGAAATAAAGAGGTTAGGAAGTAAGATGAATAGGTCAGAAGAGATATTGGTATTATGCATTGGAAGAATGGAGGAGAAAGAAAATTTTATAGAAAATTATCAGAAGGAGGATCAAAGTAGTAACAGATAGGAGAACAGTAGGAAGGGCAAGAAGAAAGGTATAAAAATACTAGACTTGAGGGATACAAGGTAAGAAAGCAGTAGGAGGTCGAAGTGGAGAGTACGAAATTCCGGAGATTTTGGAAAACGGAGGTGGTGATCAGTCTATTTTCCCATGACATGAGAATACCAAAGCAAGTTTTCCATTAAATTTATACCTCTCAACTACATCAATCTTGCTTTGATATCCTACACCATCTGCATAAAAGACCTACAACCACTAATCAAGACAGAATTTTAGGAACTTGGAATAAAAAAAGTTAATTATGGTAGCAGGTTGGGTAATGAAAGTAGTTTTTTGGGAGGGTTATAAAATGAGGGTCATAGTAAAATGTGTAGGAAGAAGGATATTAAAAATGGCATAGATGTTGGGGGGTTTAAGTTTCATGTGTAAGAATGTACGTGGGGCTAGAGGGGGTGAAAGAAGTAGAAAAAGCAGAATAGAGAAAAGTAATAATTGCGATTTCAAATACTATAGATAGAAAATAACATAATGTGTCGAAAGGAGTAATGTATGAAATCGAGTAGTGTTATTACAGGAGAATTACAATTTTCCACCTGATATGTACCTAACTGAGTGTGTGATTTGAAAAATGTTAGTTGTCACGAGAAAATCAGAAAAGAGCTCTGTCAGCACAGAGATTCTGAAACTAGAGTAGAACTGGAGATTTAGAAATAATTGAGGATAAGAAATATGGAGTTAGGTTAGGAAATAAGATGAATTGGCCCGAAGAGATGGTGGTATGATACATTGGAAGAATGGAGGAGAAAGAAAATTTTATAGAAAATTATCAGAAGGAGGATCAAAGTAGTAACAGATAGGAGAACAGTAGGAAGGGCAAGAAGAAAGGAATAAAAATGCTAGTTTCAAAGGAAATAGTAGTAGGAATGTAGTAGGAGGCTGAAGTGGAGAGTACGAAATTCCGGAGATTTCGGAAAACGGAAGTGGTGATCAGTCTATTATCCCATGACATGAGAATACCAAAGCAAGTTATCCATTAAACTTATACCTCTCTACTATATCAATCTTACTTTGATATCCTACACCATCTGCATAAAAGACCTACAACCACTAATCTAAACAGGATTTTAGGAACTTGGAATAGAAAAAGTTAATTATGGTAGCAGGTGGGGCAATGAAGGTAGTTTATTATGAGGGTTATAAAAAGAGGGTCATAGTAAAAATGTGTAGGAAGAAGGATATTAAAAATGGCATAGATGTTGGGGGGTTTAAGTTTCATGTGTAAGAATGTACGTGGGGCTAGAGGGGGTGAAAGAAGTAGAAAAAGCAGAATAGAGAAAAGTAATAATTGCGATTTCAAATACTATAGATAGAAAATAACATAATGTGTCGAAAGGAGTAATGTATGAAATCGAGTAGTGTTATTACAGGAGAATTACAATTTTCCACCTGATATGTACCTAACTGAGTGTGTGATTTGAAAAATGTTAGTTGTCACGAGAAAATCAGAAAAGAGCTCTGTCAGCACAGAGATTCAGAAACTAGAACTGGAGATTTAGAAATAATTGAGGATAAGAAATATGGAGTTAGGTTAGGAAATAAGATGAATTGGCCCGAAGAGATATTGGTATTATGCATTGGAAGAATGGAGGAGAAAGAAAATAATACTGAAAATTAACAAAAGGAGGATCCAAGTTGTAACAGAAAGGAGAACAGTAGGAAGGGCAAGAAGAAAGGAATAAAAATACTAGACTTGAGGGATAGAAGGTAAGAAAGCAGTAGGAGGTCGAAGTGGAGAGTACGAAATTCCGGAGATTTTGGAAAACGGAGGTGGTGATCAGTCCATTTTCCCATGACATGAGAATACCAAAGCAAGTTATCCATAAAATTTATACCTCTCTACTATATCAATCTTACTTTGATATCCTACACCATCTGCATAAAAGACCTACAACCACTAATCTAAACAGGATTTTAGGAACTTGGAATAGAAAAAGTTAATTATGGTAGCAGGTGGGGCAATGAAGGTAGTTTATTATGAGGGTTATAAAAAGAGGGTCATAGTAAAAATGTGTAGGAAGCAGGATATTAAAAATGGCATAGATGTTGGGGGGTTTAAGTTTCATGTGTAAGAATGTACGTGGGGCTAGAGGGGGTGAAAGAAGTAGAAAAAGCAGAATAGAGAAAAGTAATAATTGCGATTTCAAATACTATAGATAGAAAATAACATAATGTGTCGAAAGGAGTAATGTATGAAATCGAGTAGTGTTATTACAGGAGAATTACAATTTTCCACCTGATATGTACCTAACTGAGTGTGTGATTTGAAAAATGTTAGTTGTCACGAGAAAATCAGAAAAGAGCTCTGTCAGCACAGAGATTCTGAAACTAGAGTAGAACTGGAGATTTAGAAATAATTGAGGATAAGAAATATGGAGTTAGGTTAGGAAATAAGATGAATTGGCCCGAAGAGATGGTGGTATGATACATTGGAAGAATGGAGGAGAAAGAAAATTTTATAGAAAATTATCAGAAGGAGGATCAAAGTAGTAACAGATAGGAGAACAGTAGGAAGGGCAAGAAGAAAGGAATAAAAATGCTAGTTTCAAAGGAAATAGTAGTAGGAATGTAGTAGGAGGCTGAAGTGGAGAGTACGAAATTCCAGAGATTTCGGAAAACGGAAGTGGTGATCAGTCTATTATCCCATGACATGAGAATACCAAAGCAAGTTATCCATTAAACTTATACCTCTCTACTATATCAATCTTACTTTGATATCCTACACCATCTGCATAAAAGACCTACAACCACTAATCTAAACAGGATTTTAGGAACTTGGAATAAAAAAAGTTAATTATGGTAGCAGGTGGGGCAATGAAGGTAGTTTATTATGAGGGTTATAAAAAGAGGGTCATAGTAAAAATGTGTAGGAAGAAGGATATTAAAAATGGCATAGATGTTGGGGGGTTTAAGTTTCATGTGTAAGAATGTACGTGGGGCTAGAGGGGGTGAAAGAAGTAGAAAAAGCAGAATAGAGAAAAGTAATAATTGCGATTTCAAATACTATAGATAGAAAATAACATAATGTGTCGAAAGGAGTAATGTATGAAATCGAGTAGTGTTATTACAGGAGAATTACAATTTTCCACCTGATATGTACCTAACTGAGTGTGTGATTTGAAAAATGTTAGTTGTCACGAGAAAATCAGAAAAGAGCTCTGTCAGCACAGAGATTCAGAAACTAGAACTGGAGATTTAGAAATAATTGAGGATAAGAAATATGGAGTTAGGTTAGGAAATAATATGAATTGGCCCGAAGAGATGGTGGTATGATACATTGGAAGAATGGAGGAGAAAGAAAATTTTATAGAAAATTATCAGAAGGAGGATCAAAGTAGTAACAGATAGGAGAACAGTAGGAAGGGCAAGAAGAAAGGTATAAAAATACTAGACTTGAGGGATAGAAGGTAAGAAAGCAGTAGGAGGTCGAAGTGGAGAGTACGAAATTCCGGAGATTTTGGAAAACGGAGGTGGTGATCAGTCTATTTTCCCATGACATGAGAATACCAAAGCAAGTTTTCCATTAAATTTATACCTCTCAACTACATCAATCTTGCTTTGATATCCTACACCATCTGCATAAAAGACCTACAACCACTAATCAAGACAGAATTTTAGGAACTTGGAATAAAAAAAGTTAATTATGGTAGCAGGTTGGGTAATGAAAGTAGTTTTTTGGGAGGGTTATAAAATGAGGGTCATAGTAAAATGTGTAGGAAGAAGGATATAAAAATTTGCATAGATGTTGGGGGGTTTAAGCTTCATGTGTAAGAATATACGTGGGGTTAGAGGGGGTGAAAGAAGTAGAAAAAGCCGAATACAGAAAAGTAATAATCGTGATTTCAAATACTCGAGACAGAAAATCACATATAATGTGTCTAAAGAAGTAATTTATGAAATAAAGTAGTGTTATTACAGGAGAATTACAATTTTCCACCTGATATGTACATAACTGAGTGTGTGATTTGAAAAGTGTTAGTTGTCGCGAGATAATCTCTGTCAGCACAGAGATTCAGAAACTAGAACTGAAGATTTAGAAATATTAGAGGGTAAGAAATAAAGAGGTTAGGAAGTAAGATGAATAGGTCAGAAGAGATATTGGTATTATGCATTGGAAGAATGGAGGAGAAAGAAAATAATACTGAAAATTAACAAAAGGAGGATCCAAGTTGTAACAGAAAGGAGAACAGTAGGAAGGGCAAGAAGAAAGGAATAAAAATGCTAGTTTCAAAGGAAATAGTAGTAGGAATGTAGTAGGAGGCTGAAGTGGAGAGTACGAAATTCCGGAGATTTCGGAAAACGGAAGTGGTGATCAGTCTATTATCCCATGACATGAGAATACCAAAGCAAGTTATCCATTAAACTTATACCTCTCTACTATATCAATCTTACTTTGATATCCTACACCATCTGCATAAAAGACCTACAACCACTAATCTAAACAGGATTTTAGGAACTTGGAATAGAAAAAGTTAATTATGGTAGCAGGTGGGGCAATGAAGGTAGTTTATTATGAGGGTTATAAAAAGAGGGTCATAGTAAAAATGTGTAGGAAGAAGGATATTAAAAATGGCATAGATGTTGGGGGGTTTAAGTTTCATGTGTAAGAATGAACGTGGGGCTAGAGGGGGTGAAAGAAGTAGAAAAAGCAGAATAGAGAAAAGTAATAATTGCGATTTCAAATACTATAGATAGAAAATAACATAATGTGTCGAAAGGAGTAATGTATGAAATCGAGTAGTGTTATTACAGGAGAATTACAATTTTCCACCTGATATGTACCTAACTGAGTGTGTGATTTGAAAAATGTTAGTTGTCACGAGAAAATCAGAAAAGAGCTCTGTCAGCACAGAGATTCAGAAACTAGAACTTGAGATTTAGAAATAATTGAGGATAAGAAATATGGAGTTAGGTTAGGAAATAATATGAATTGGCCCGAAGAGATGGTGGTATGATACATTGGAAGAATGGAGGAGAAAGAAAATTTTATAGAAAATTATCAGAAGGAGGATCAAAGTAGTAACAGATAGGAGAACAGTAGGAAGGGCAAGAAGAAAGGTATAAAAATACTAGACTTGAGGGATAGAAGGTAAGAAAGCAGTAGGAGGTCGAAGTGGAGAGTACGAAATTCCGGAGATTTTGGAAAACGGAGGTGGTGATCAGTCTATTTTCCCATGACATGAGAATACCAAAGCAAGTTTTCCATTAAATTTATACCTCTCAACTACATCAATCTTGCTTTGATATCCTACACCATCTGCATAAAAGACCTACAACCACTAATCAAGACAGAATTTTAGGAACTTGGAATAAAAAAAGTTAATTATGGTAGCAGGTTGGGTAATGAAAGTAGTTTTTTGGGAGGGTTATAAAATGAGGGTCATAGTAAAATGTGTAGGAAGAAGGATATAAAAATTTGCATAGATGTTGGGGGGTTTAAGCTTCATGTGTAAGAATATACGTGGGGTTAGAGGGGGTGAAAGAAGTAGAAAAAGCCGAATACAGAAAAGTAATAATCGTGATTTCAAATACTCGAGACAGAAAATCACATATAATGTGTCTAAAGAAGTAATTTATGAAATAAAGTAGTGTTATTACAGGAGAATTACAATTTTCCACCTGATATGTACATAACTGAGTGTGTGATTTGAAAAGTGTTAGTTGTCGCGAGATAATCTCTGTCAGCACAGAGATTCAGAAACTAGAACTGAAGATTTAGAAATATTAGAGGGTAAGAAATAAAGAGGTTAGGAAGTAAGATGAATAGGTCAGAAGAGATATTGGTATTATGCATTGGAAGAATGGAGGAGAAAGAAAATAATACTGAAAATTAACAAAAGGAGGATCCAAGTTGTAACAGAAAGGAGAACAGTAGGAAGGGCAAGAAGAAAGGAATAAAAATGCTAGTTTCAAAGGAAATAGTAGTAGGAATGTAGTAGGAGGCTGAAGTGGAGAGTACGAAATTCCGGAGATTTCGGAAAACGGAAGTGGTGATCAGTCTATTATCCCATGACATGAGAATACCAAAGCAAGTTATCCATTAAACTTATACCTCTCTACTATATCAATCTTACTTTGATATCCTACACCATCTGCATAAAAGACCTACAACCACTAATCTAAACAGGATTTTAGGAACTTGGAATAGAAAAAGTTAATTATGGTAGCAGGTGGGGCAATGAAGGTAGTTTATTATGAGGGTTATAAAAAGAGGGTCATAGTAAAAATGTGTAGGAAGAAGGATATTAAAAATGGCATAGATGTTGGGGGGTTTAAGTTTCATGTGTAAGAATGAACGTGGGGCTAGAGGGGGTGAAAGAAGTAGAAAAAGCAGAATAGAGAAAAGTAATAATTGCGATTTCAAATACTATAGATAGAAAATAACATAATGTGTCGAAAGGAGTAATGTATGAAATCGAGTAGTGTTATTACAGGAGAATTACAATTTTCCACCTGATATGTACCTAACCGAGTGTGTGATTTGAAAAATGTTAGTTGTCACGAGAAAATCAGAAAAGAGCTCTGTCAGCACAGAGATTCTGAAACTAGAGTAGAACTGGAGATTTAGAAATAATTGAGGATAAGAAATATGGAGTTAGGTTAGGAAATAAGATGAATTGGCCCGAAGAGATGGTGGTATGATACATTGGAAGAATGGAGGAGAAAGAAAATTTTATAGAAAATTGTCAGAAGGAGGATCAAAGTAGTAACAGATAGGAGAACAGTAGGAAGGGCAAGAAGAAAGGTATAATAATACTAGACTTGAGGGATAGAAGGTAAGAAAGCAGTAGGAGGTCGAAGTGGAGAGTACGAAATTCCGGAGATTTTGGAAAACGGAGGTGGTGATCAGTCTATTTTCCCATGACATGAGAATACCAAAGCAAGTTATCCATTAAATTTATACCTCTCAACTACATCAATCTTGCTTTGATATCCTACACCATCTGCATAAAAGACCTACAACCACTAATCAAGACAGAATTTTAGGAACTTGGAATAAAAAAAGTTAATTATGGTAGCGGGTTGGGCAATGAAAGTAGTTTTTTGGGAGGGTTATAAAATGAGGGTCATAGTAAAAATGTGTAGGAAGAAGGATATAAAAATTTGCATAGATGTTGGGGGTTTTAAGCTTCATGTGTAAGAATATACGTGGGGTTAGAGGGGGTGAAAGAAGTAGAAAAAGCCGAATACAGAAAAGTAATAATCGTGATTTCAAATACTCGAGACAGAAAATCACATATAATGTGTCTAAAGAAGTAATTTATGAAATCAAGTAGTGTTATTACAGGAGAATTACAATTTTCCACCTGATATGTACATAACTGAGTGTGTGATTTGAAAAGTGTTAGTTGTCGCGAGATAATCTCTGTCAGCACAGAGATTCAGAAACTAGAACTGAAGATTTAGAAATATTAGAGGGTAAGAAATAAAGAGGTTAGGAAGTAAGATGAATAGGTCAGAAGAGATATTGGTATTATGCATTGGAAGAATGGAGGAGAAAGAAAATTTTATAGAAAATTATCAGAAGGAGGATCAAAGTAGTAACAGATAGGAGAACAGTAGGAAGGGCAAGAAGAAAGGTATAAAAATACTAGACTTGAGGGATACAAGGTAAGAAAGCAGTAGGAGGTCGAAGTGGAGAGTACGAAATTCCGGAGATTTTGGAAAACGGAGGTGGTGATCAGTCTATTTTCCCATGACATGAGAATACCAAAGCAAGTTTTCCATTAAATTTATACCTCTCAACTACATCAATCTTGCTTTGATATCCTACACCATCTGCATAAAAGACCTACAACCACTAATCAAGACAGAATTTTAGGAACTTGGAATAAAAAAAGTTAATTATGGTAGCAGGTTGGGTAATGAAAGTAGTTTTTTGGGAGGGTTATAAAATGAGGGTCATAGTAAAATGTGTAGGAAGAAGGATATTAAAAATGGCATAGATGTTGGGGGGTTTAAGTTTCATGTGTAAGAATGTACGTGGGGCTAGAGGGGGTGAAAGAAGTAGAAAAAGCAGAATAGAGAAAAGTAATAATTGCGATTTCAAATACTATAGATAGAAAATAACATAATGTGTCGAAAGGAGTAATGTATGAAATCGAGTAGTGTTATTACAGGAGAATTACAATTTTCCACCTGATATGTACCTAACTGAGTGTGTGATTTGAAAAATGTTAGTTGTCACGAGAAAATCAGAAAAGAGCTCTGTCAGCACAGAGATTCTGAAACTAGAGTAGAACTGGAGATTTAGAAATATTAGAGGGTAAGAAATAAAGAGGTTAGGAAGTAAGATGAATAGGTCAGAAGAGATATTGGTATTATGCATTGGAAGAATGGAGGAGAAAGAAAATAATACTGAAAATTAACAAAAGGAGGATCCAAGTTGTAACAGAAAGGAGAACAGTAGGAAGGGCAAGAAGAAAGGAATAAAAATGCTAGTTTCAAAGGAAATAGTAGTAGGAATGTAGTAGGAGGCTGAAGTGGAGAGTACGAAATTCCGGAGATTTCGGAAAACGGAAGTGGTGATCAGTCTATTATCCCATGACATGAGAATACCAAAGCAAGTTATCCATTAAACTTATACCTCTCTACTATATCAATCTTACTTTGATATCCTACACCATCTGCATAAAAGACCTACAACCACTAATCTAAACAGGATTTTAGGAACTTGGAATAGAAAAAGTTAATTATGGTAGCAGGTGGGGCAATGAAGGTAGTTTATTATGAGGGTTATAAAAAGAGGGTCATAGTAAAAATGTGTAGGAAGAAGGATATTAAAAATGGCATAGATGTTGGGGGGTTTAAGTTTCATGTGTAAGAATGTACGTGGGGCTAGAGGGGGTGAAAGAAGTAGAAAAAGCAGAATAGAGAAAAGTAATAATTGCGATTTCAAATACTATAGATAGAAAATAACATAATGTGTCGAAAGGAGTAATGTATGAAATCGAGTAGTGTTATTACAGGAGAATTACAATTTTCCACCTGATATGTACCTAACTGAGTGTGTGATTTGAAAAATGTTAGTTGTCACGAGAAAATCAGAAAAGAGCTCTGTCAGCACAGAGATTCAGAAACTAGAACTGGAGATTTAGAAATAATTGAGGATAAGAAATATGGAGTTAGGTTAGGAAATAAGATGAATTGGCCCGAAGAGATATTGGTATTATGCATTGGAAGAATGGAGGAGAAAGAAAATAATACTGAAAATTAACAAAAGGAGGATCCAAGTTGTAACAGAAAGGAGAACAGTAGGAAGGGCAAGAAGAAAGGAATAAAAATACTAGACTTGAGGGATAGAAGGTAAGAAAGCAGTAGGAGGTCGAAGTGGAGAGTACGAAATTCCGGAGATTTTGGAAAACGGAGGTGGTGATCAGTCCATTTTCCCATGACATGAGAATACCAAAGCAAGTTATCCATAAAATTTATACCTCTCAACTACATCAATCTTGCTTTGATATCCTACACCATCTGCATAAAAGACCTACAACACTAATCAAGACAGAATTTTAGGAACTTGGAATAAAAAAAGTTAATAATGGTAGCGGGTTGGGCAATGAAAGTAGTTTTTTGGGAGGGTTCTAAAATGAGGGTCATAGTAAAAATGTGTAGGAAGAAGGATATAAAAATTTGCATAGATGTTGGGGGGTTTAAGCTTCATGTGTAAGAATATACGTGGGGTTAGAGGGGGTGAAAGAAGTAGAAAAAGCCGAATACAGAAAAGTAATAATCGCGATTTCAAATACTCGAGACAGAAAATCACATATAATGTGTCTAAAGAAGTAATTTATGAAATCAAGTAGTGTTATTACAGGAGAATTACAATTTTCCACCTGATATGTACATAACTGAGTGTGTGATTTGAAAAGTGTTAGTTGTCGCGAGATAATCTCTGTCAGCACAGAGATTCAGAAACTAGAACTGAAGATTTAGAAATATTAGAGGGTAAGAAATAAAGAGGTTAGGAAGTAAGATGAATAGGTCAGAAGAGATATTGGTATTATGCATTGGAAGAATGGAGGAGAAAGAAAATAATACTGAAAATTAACAAAAGGAGGATCCAAGTTGTAACAGAAAGGAGAACAGTAGGAAGGGCAAGAAGAAAGGAATAAAAATGCTAGTTTCAAAGGAAATAGTAGTAGGAATGTAGTAGGAGGCTGAAGTGGAGAGTACGAAATTCCGGAGATTTCGGAAAACGGAAGTGGTGATCAGTCTATTATCCCATGACATGAGAATACCAAAGCAAGTTATCCATTAAACTTATACCTCTCTACTATATCAATCTTACTTTGATATCCTACACCATCTGCATAAAAGACCTACAACCACTAATCTAAACAGGATTTTAGGAACTTGGAATAGAAAAAAGTTAATTATGGTAGCAGGTGGGGCAATGAAGGTAGTTTATTATGAGGGTTATAAAAAGAGGGTCATAGTAAAAATGTGTAGGAAGAAGGATATTAAAAATGGCATAGATGTTGGGGGGTTTAAGTTTCATGTGTAAGAATGAACGTGGGGCTAGAGGGGGTGAAAGAAGTAGAAAAAGCAGAATAGAGAAAAGTAATAATTGCGATTTCAAATACTATAGATAGAAAATAACATAATGTGTCGAAAGGAGTAATGTATGAAATCGAGTAAGTGTTATTACAGGAGAATTACAATTTTCCACCTGATATGTACCTAACTGAGTGTGTGATTTGAAAAATGTTAGTTGTCACGAGAAAATCAGAAAAGAGCTCTGTCAGCACAGAGATTCAGAAACTAGAACTGGAGATTTAGAAATAATTGAGGATAAGAAATATGGAGTTAGGTTAGGAAATAATATGAATTGGCCCGAAGAGATGGTGGTATGATACATTGGAAGAATGGAGGAGAGAAAGAAAATTTTATAGAAAATTATCAGAAGGAGGATCAAAGTAGTAACAGATAGGAGAACAGTAGGAAGGGCAAGAAGAAAGGTATAAAAATACTAGACTTGAGGGATAGAAGGTAAGAAAGCAGTAGGAGGTCGAAGTGGAGAGTACGAAATTCCGGAGATTTTGGAAAACGGAGGTGGTGATCAGTCTATTTTCCCATGACATGAGAATACCAAAGCAAGTTTTCCATTAAATTTATACCTCTCAACTACATCAATCTTGCTTTGATATCCTACACCATCTGCATAAAAGACCTACAACCACTAATCAAGACAGAATTTTAGGAACTTGGAATAAAAAAAGTTAATTATGGTAGCAGGTTGGGTAATGAAAGTAGTTTTTTGGGAGGGTTATAAAATGAGGGTCATAGTAAAATGTGTAGGAAGAAGGATATTAAAAATGGCATAGATGTTGGGGGGTTTAAGTTTCATGTGTAAGAATGTACGTGGGGCTAGAGGGGGTGAAAGAAGTAGAAAAAGCAGAATAGAGAAAAGTAATAATTGCGATTTCAAATACTATAGATAGAAAATAACATAATGTGTCGAAAGGAGTAACGTATGAAATCGAGTAGTGTTATTACAGGAGAATTACAATTTTCCACCTGATATGTACCTAACTGAGTGTGTGATTTGAAAAATGTTAGTTGTCACGAGAAAATCAGAAAAGAGCTCTGTCAGCACAGAGATTCTGAAACTAGAGTAGAACTGGAGATTTAGAAATATTAGAGGGTAAGAAATAAAGAGGTTAGGAAGTAAGATGAATAGGTCAGAAGAGATATTGGTATTATGCATTGGAAGAATGGAGGAGAAAGAAAATAATACTGAAAATTAACAAAAGGAGGATCCAAGTTGTAACAGAAAGGAGAACAGTAGGAAGGGCAAGAAGAAAGGAATAAAAATGCTAGTTTCAAAGGAAATAGTAGTAGGAATGTAGTAGGAGGCTGAAGTGGAGAGTACGAAATTCCGGAGATTTCGGAAAACGGAAGTGGTGATCAGTCTATTATCCCATGACATGAGAATACCAAAGCAAGTTATCCATTAAACTTATACCTCTCTACTATATCAATCTTACTTTGATATCCTACACCATCTGCATAAAAGACCTACAACCACTAATCTAAACAGGATTTTAGGAACTTGGAATAGAAAAAGTTAATTATGGTAGCAGGTGGGGCAATGAAGGTAGTTTATTATGAGGGTTATAAAAAGAGGGTCATAGTAAAAATGTGTAGGAAGAAGGATATTAAAAATGGCATAGATGTTGGGGGGTTTAAGTTTCATGTGTAAGAATGTACGTGGGGCTAGAGGGGGTGAAAGAAGTAGAAAAAGCAGAATAGAGAAAAGTAATAATTGCGATTTCAAATACTATAGATAGAAAATAACATAATGTGTCGAAAGGAGTAATGTATGAAATCGAGTAGTGTTATTACAGGAGAATTACAATTTTCCACCTGATATGTACCTAACTGAGTGTGTGATTTGAAAAATGTTAGTTGTCACGAGAAAATCAGAAAAGAGCTCTGTCAGCACAGAGATTCAGAAACTAGAACTGGAGATTTAGAAATAATTGAGGATAAGAAATATGGAGTTAGGTTAGGAAATAAGATGAATTGGCCCGAAGAGATATTGGTATTATGCATTGGAAGAATGGAGGAGAAAGAAAATAATACTGAAAATTAACAAAAGGAGGATCCAAGTTGTAACAGAAAGGAGAACAGTAGGAAGGGCAAGAAGAAAGGAATAAAAATACTAGACTTGAGGGATAGAAGGTAAGAAAGCAGTAGGAGGTCGAAGTGGAGAGTACGAAATTCCGGAGATTTTGGAAAACGGAGGTGGTGATCAGTCCATTTTCCCATGACATGAGAATACCAAAGCAAGTTATCCATAAAATTTATACCTCTCAACTACATCAATCTTGCTTTGATATCCTACACCATCTGCATAAAAGACCTACAACCACTAATCAAGACAGAATTTTAGGAACTTGGAATAAAAAAAGTTAATAATGGTAGCGGGTTGGGCAATGAAAGTAGTTTTTTGGGAGGGTTCTAAAATGAGGGTCATAGTAAAAATGTGTAGGAAGAAGGATATAAAAATTTGCATAGATGTTGGGGGGTTTAAGCTTCATGTGTAAGAATATACGTGGGGTTAGAGGGGGTGAAAGAAGTAGAAAAAGCCGAATACAGAAAAGTAATAATCGCGATTTCAAATACTCGAGACAGAAAATCACATATAATGTGTCTAAAGAAGTAATTTATGAAATCAAGTAGTGTTATTACAGGAGAATTACAATTTTCCACCTGATATGTACATAACTGAGTGTGTGATTTGAAAAGTGTTAGTTGTCGCGAGATAATCTCTGTCAGCACAGAGATTCAGAAACTAGAACTGAAGATTTAGAAATATTAGAGGGTAAGAAATAAAGAGGTTAGGAAGTAAGATGAATAGGTCAGAAGAGATATTGGTATTATGCATTGGAAGAATGGAGGAGAAAGAAAATAATACTGAAAATTAACAAAAGGAGGATCCAAGTTGTAACAGAAAGGAGAACAGTAGGAAGGGCAAGAAGAAAGGAATAAAAATGCTAGTTTCAAAGGAAATAGTAGTAGGAATGTAGTAGGAGGCTGAAGTGGAGAGTACGAAATTCCGGAGATTTCGGAAAACGGAAGTGGTGATCAGTCTATTATCCCATGACATGAGAATACCAAAGCAAGTTATCCATTAAACTTATACCTCTCTACTATATCAATCTTACTTTGATATCCTACACCATCTGCATAAAAGACCTACAACCACTAATCTAAACAGGATTTTAGGAACTTGGAATAGAAAAAGTTAATTATGGTAGCAGGTGGGGCAATGAAGGTAGTTTATTATGAGGGTTATAAAAAGAGGGTCATAGTAAAAATGTGTAGGAAGAAGGATATTAAAAATGGCATAGATGTTGGGGGGTTTAAGTTTCATGTGTAAGAATGAACGTGGGGCTAGAGGGGGTGAAAGAAGTAGAAAAAGCAGAATAGAGAAAAGTAATAATTGCGATTTCAAATACTATAGATAGAAAATAACATAATGTGTCGAAAGGAGTAATGTATGAAATCGAGTAGTGTTATTACAGGAGAATTACAATTTTCCACCTGATATGTACCTAACTGAGTGTGTGATTTGAAAAATGTTAGTTGTCACGAGAAAATCAGAAAAGAGCTCTGTCAGCACAGAGATTCAGAAACTAGAACTGGAGATTTAGAAATAATTGAGGATAAGAAATATGGAGTTAGGTTAGGAAATAATATGAATTGGCCCGAAGAGATGGTGGTATGATACATTGGAAGAATGGAGGAGAAAGAAAATTTTATAGAAAATTATCAGAAGGAGGATCAAAGTAGTAACAGATAGGAGAACAGTAGGAAGGGCAAGAAGAAAGGTATAAAAATACTAGACTTGAGGGATAGAAGGTAAGAAAGCAGTAGGAGGTCGAAGTGGAGAGTACGAAATTCCGGAGATTTTGGAAAACGGAGGTGGTGATCAGTCTATTTTCCCATGACATGAGAATACCAAAGCAAGTTTTCCATTAAATTTATACCTCTCAACTACATCAATCTTGCTTTGATATCCTACACCATCTGCATAAAAGACCTACAACCACTAATCAAGACAGAATTTTAGGAACTTGGAATAAAAAAAGTTAATTATGGTAGCAGGTTGGGTAATGAAAGTAGTTTTTTGGGAGGGTTATAAAATGAGGGTCATAGTAAAATGTGTAGGAAGAAGGATATAAAAATTTGCATAGATGTTGGGGGGTTTAAGCTTCATGTGTAAGAATATACGTGGGGTTAGAGGGGGTGAAAGAAGTAGAAAAAGCCGAATACAGAAAAGTAATAATCGTGATTTCAAATACTCGAGACAGAAAATCACATATAATGTGTCTAAAGAAGTAATTTATGAAATAAAGTAGTGTTATTACAGGAGAATTACAATTTTCCACCTGATATGTACATAACTGAGTGTGTGATTTGAAAAGTGTTAGTTGTCGCGAGATAATCTCTGTCAGCACAGAGATTCAGAAACTAGAACTGAAGATTTAGAAATATTAGAGGGTAAGAAATAAAGAGGTTAGGAAGTAAGATGAATAGGTCAGAAGAGATATTGGTATTATGCATTGGAAGAATGGAGGAGAAAGAAAATAATACTGAAAATTAACAAAAGGAGGATCCAAGTTGTAACAGAAAGGAGAACAGTAGGAAGGGCAAGAAGAAAGGAATAAAAATGCTAGTTTCAAAGGAAATAGTAGTAGGAATGTAGTAGGAGGCTGAAGTGGAGAGTACGAAATTCCGGAGATTTCGGAAAACGGAAGTGGTGATCAGTCTATTATCCCATGACATGAGAATACCAAAGCAAGTTATCCATTAAACTTATACCTCTCTACTATATCAATCTTACTTTGATATCCTACACCATCTGCATAAAAGACCTACAACCACTAATCTAAACAGGATTTTAGGAACTTGGAATAGAAAAAGTTAATTATGGTAGCAGGTGGGGCAATGAAGGTAGTTTATTATGAGGGTTATAAAAAGAGGGTCATAGTAAAAATGTGTAGGAAGAAGGATATTAAAAATGGCATAGATGTTGGGGGGTTTAAGTTTCATGTGTAAGAATGAACGTGGGGCTAGAGGGGGTGAAAGAAGTAGAAAAAGCAGAATAGAGAAAAGTAATAATTGCGATTTCAAATACTATAGATAGAAAATAACATAATGTGTCGAAAGGAGTAATGTATGAAATCGAGTAGTGTTATTACAGGAGAATTACAATTTTCCACCTGATATGTACCTAACCGAGTGTGTGATTTGAAAAATGTTAGTTGTCACGAGAAAATCAGAAAAGAGCTCTGTCAGCACAGAGATTCTGAAACTAGAGTAGAACTGGAGATTTAGAAATAATTGAGGATAAGAAATATGGAGTTAGGTTAGGAAATAAGATGAATTGGCCCGAAGAGATGGTGGTATGATACATTGGAAGAATGGAGGAGAAAGAAAATTTTATAGAAAATTGTCAGAAGGAGGATCAAAGTAGTAACAGATAGGAGAACAGTAGGAAGGGCAAGAAGAAAGGTATAATAATACTAGACTTGAGGGATAGAAGGTAAGAAAGCAGTAGGAGGTCGAAGTGGAGAGTACGAAATTCCGGAGATTTTGGAAAACGGAGGTGGTGATCAGTCTATTTTCCCATGACATGAGAATACCAAAGCAAGTTATCCATTAAATTTATACCTCTCAACTACATCAATCTTGCTTTGATATCCTACACCATCTGCATAAAAGACCTACAACCACTAATCAAGACAGAATTTTAGGAACTTGGAATAAAAAAAGTTAATTATGGTAGCGGGTTGGGCAATGAAAGTAGTTTTTTGGGAGGGTTATAAAATGAGGGTCATAGTAAAAATGTGTAGGAAGAAGGATATAAAAATTTGCATAGATGTTGGGGGGTTTAAGCTTCATGTGTAAGAATATACGTGGGGTTAGAGGGGGTGAAAGAAGTAGAAAAAGCCGAATACAGAAAAGTAATAATCGTGATTTCAAATACTCGAGACAGAAAATCACATATAATGTGTCTAAAGAAGTAATTTATGAAATCAAGTAGTGTTATTACAGGAGAATTACAATTTTCCACCTGATATGTACATAACTGAGTGTGTGATTTGAAAAGTGTTAGTTGTCGCGAGATAATCTCTGTCAGCACAGAGATTCAGAAACTAGAACTGAAGATTTAGAAATATTAGAGGGTAAGAAATAAAGAGGTTAGGAAGTAAGATGAATAGGTCAGAAGAGATATTGGTATTATGCATTGGAAGAATGGAGGAGAAAGAAAATTTTATAGAAAATTATCAGAAGGAGGATCAAAGTAGTAACAGATAGGAGAACAGTAGGAAGGGCAAGAAGAAAGGTATAAAAATACTAGACTTGAGGGATACAAGGTAAGAAAGCAGTAGGAGGTCGAAGTGGAGAGTACGAAATTCCGGAGATTTTGGAAAACGGAGGTGGTGATCAGTCTATTTTCCCATGACATGAGAATACCAAAGCAAGTTTTCCATTAAATTTATACCTCTCAACTACATCAATCTTGCTTTGATATCCTACACCATCTGCATAAAAGACCTACAACCACTAATCAAGACAGAATTTTAGGAACTTGGAATAAAAAAAGTTAATTATGGTAGCAGGTTGGGTAATGAAAGTAGTTTTTTGGGAGGGTTATAAAATGAGGGTCATAGTAAAATGTGTAGGAAGAAGGATATTAAAAATGGCATAGATGTTGGGGGGTTTAAGTTTCATGTGTAAGAATGTACGTGGGGCTAGAGGGGGTGAAAGAAGTAGAAAAAGCAGAATAGAGAAAAGTAATAATTGCGATTTCAAATACTATAGATAGAAAATAACATAATGTGTCGAAAGGAGTAACGTATGAAATCGAGTAGTGTTATTACAGGAGAATTACAATTTTCCACCTGATATGTACCTAACTGAGTGTGTGATTTGAAAAATGTTAGTTGTCACGAGAAAATCAGAAAAGAGCTCTGTCAGCACAGAGATTCTGAAACTAGAGTAGAACTGGAGATTTAGAAATATTAGAGGGTAAGAAATAAAGAGGTTAGGAAGTAAGATGAATAGGTCAGAAGAGATATTGGTATTATGCATTGGAAGAATGGAGGAGAAAGAAAATAATACTGAAAATTAACAAAAGGAGGATCCAAGTTGTAACAGAAAGGAGAACAGTAGGAAGGGCAAGAAGAAAGGAATAAAAATGCTAGTTTCAAAGGAAATAGTAGTAGGAATGTAGTAGGAGGCTGAAGTGGAGAGTACGAAATTCCGGAGATTTCGGAAAACGGAAGTGGTGATCAGTCTATTATCCCATGACATGAGAATACCAAAGCAAGTTATCCATTAAACTTATACCTCTCTACTATATCAATCTTACTTTGATATCCTACACCATCTGCATAAAAGACCTACAACCACTAATCTAAACAGGATTTTAGGAACTTGGAATAGAAAAAGTTAATTATGGTAGCAGGTGGGGCAATGAAGGTAGTTTATTATGAGGGTTATAAAAAGAGGGTCATAGTAAAAATGTGTAGGAAGAAGGATATTAAAAATGGCATAGATGTTGGGGGGTTTAAGTTTCATGTGTAAGAATGTACGTGGGGCTAGAGGGGGTGAAAGAAGTAGAAAAAGCAGAATAGAGAAAAGTAATAATTGCGATTTCAAATACTATAGATAGAAAATAACATAATGTGTCGAAAGGAGTAATGTATGAAATCGAGTAGTGTTATTACAGGAGAATTACAATTTTCCACCTGATATGTACCTAACTGAGTGTGTGATTTGAAAAATGTTAGTTGTCACGAGAAAATCAGAAAAGAGCTCTGTCAGCACAGAGATTCTGAAACTAGAGTAGAACTGGAGATTTAGAAATAATTGAGGATAAGAAATATGGAGTTAGGTTAGGAAATAAGATGAATTGGCCCGAAGAGATGGTGGTATGATACTTTGGAAGAATGGAGGAGAAAGAAAATTTTATAGAAAATTATCAGAAGGAGGATCAAAGTAGTAACAGATAGGAGAACAGTAGGAAGGGCAAGAAGAAAGGTATAATAATACTAGACTTGAGGGATAGAAGGTAAGAAAGCAGTAGGAGGTCGAAGTGGAGAGTACGAAATTCCGGAGATTTTGGAAAACGGAGGTGGTGATCAGTCTATTTTCCCATGACATGAGAATACCAAAGCAAGTTATCCATTAAATTTATACCTCTCAACTACATCAATCTTGCTTTGATATCCTACACCATCTGCATAAAAGACCTACAACCACTAATCAAGACAGAATTTTAGGAACTTGGAATAAAAAAAGTTAATTATGGTAGCGGGTTGGGCAATGAAAGTAGTTTTTTGGGAGGGTTATAAAATGAGAGTCATAGTAAAAATGTGTAGGAAGAAGGATATTAAAATTGGCATAGATGTTGGGGGGTTTAAGTTTCATGTGTAAGAATGAACGTGGGGCTAGAGGGGGTGAAAGAAGTAGAAAAAGCAGAATAGAGAAAAGTAATAATTGCGATTTCAAATACTATAGATAGAAAATAACATAATGTGTCGAAAGGAGTAATGTATGAAATCGAGTAGTGTTATTACACGAGAATTACAATTTTCCACCTGATATGTACATAACTGAGTGTGTGATTTGAAAAGTGTTAGTTGTCGCGAGATAATCTCTGTCAGCACAGAGATTCAGAAACTAGAACTGAAGATTTAGAAATATTAGAGGGTAAGAAATAAAGAGGTTAGGAAGTAAGATGAATAGGTCAGAAGAGATATTGGTATTATGCATTGGAAGAATGGAGGAGAAAGAAAATAATACTGAAAATTAACAAAAGGAGGATCCAAGTTGTAACAGAAAGGAGAACAGTAGGAAGGGCAAGAAGAAAGGAATAAAAATGCTAGTTTCAAAGGAAATAGTAGTAGGAATGTAGTAGGAGGCTGAAGTGGAGAGTACGAAATTCCGGAGATTTCGGAAAACGGAAGTGGTGATCAGTCTATTATCCCATGACATGAGAATACCAAAGCAAGTTATCCATTAAACTTATACCTCTCTACTATATCAATCTTACTTTGATATCCTACACCATCTGCATAAAAGACCTACAACCACTAATCTAAACAGGATTTTAGGAACTTGGAATAGAAAAAGTTAATTATGGTAGCAGGTGGGGCAATGAAGGTAGTTTATTATGAGGGTTATAAAAAGAGGGTCATAGTAAAAATGTGTAGGAAGAAGGATATTAAAAATGGCATAGATGTTGGGGGGTTTAAGTTTCATGTGTAAGAATGTACGTGGGGCTAGAGGGGGTGAAAGAAGTAGAAAAAGCAGAATAGAGAAAAGTAATAATTGCGATTTCAAATACTATAGATAGAAAATAACATAATGTGTCGAAAGGAGTAATGTATGAAATCGAGTAGTGTTATTACAGGAGAATTACAATTTTCCACCTGATATGTACCTAACTGAGTGTGTGATTTGAAAAATGTTAGTTGTCACGAGAAAATCAGAAAAGAGCTCTGTCAGCACAGAGATTCTGAAACTAGAGTAGAACTGGAGATTTAGAAATAATTGAGGATAAGAAATATGGAGTTAGGTTAGGAAATAAGATGAATTGGCCCGAAGAGATGGTGGTATGATACATTGGAAGAATGGAGGAGAAAGAAAATTTTATAGAAAATTATCAGAAGGAGGATCAAAGTAGTAACAGATAGGAGAACAGTAGGAAGGGCAAGAAGAAAGGAATAAAAATGCTAGTTTCAAAGGAAATAGTAGTAGGAATGTAGTAGGAGGCTGAAGTGGAGAGTACGAAATTCCGGAGATTTCGGAAAACGGAAGTGGTGATCAGTCTATTATCCCATGACATGAGAATACCAAAGCAAGTTATCCATTAAACTTATACCTCTCTACTATATCAATCTTACTTTGATATCCTACACCATCTGCATAAAAGACCTACAACCACTAATCTAAACAGGATTTTAGGAACTTGGAATAGAAAAAGTTAATTATGGTAGCAGGTGGGGCAATGAAGGTAGTTTATTATGAGGGTTATAAAAAGAGGGTCATAGTAAAAATGTGTAGGAAGAAGGATATTAAAAATGGCATAGATGTTGGGGGGTTTAAGTTTCATGTGTAAGAATGTACGTGGGGCTAGAGGGGGTGAAAGAAGTAGAAAAAGCAGAATAGAGAAAAGTAATACATAATTGCGATTTCAAATACTATAGATAGAAAATAACATAATGTGTCGAAAGGAGTAATGTATGAAATCGAGTAGTGTTATTACAGGAGAATTACAATTTTCCACCTGATATGTACCTAACTGAGTGTGTGATTTGAAAAATGTTAGTTGTCACGAGAAAATCAGAAAAGAGCTCTGTCAGCACAGAGATTCAGAAACTAGAACTGGAGATTTAGAAATAATTGAGGATAAGAAATATGGAGTTAGGTTAGGAAATAAGATGAATTGGCCCGAAGAGATATTGGTATTATGCATTGGAAGAATGGAGGAGAAAGAAAATAATACTGAAAATTAACAAAAGGAGGATCCAAGTTGTAACAGAAAGGAGAACAGTAGGAAGGGCAAGAAGAAAGGAATAAAAATACTAGACTTGAGGGATAGAAGGTAAGAAAGCAGTAGGAGGTCGAAGTGGAGAGTACGAAATTCCGGAGATTTTGGAAAACGGAGGTGGTGATCAGTCCATTTTCCCATGACATGAGAATACCAAAGCAAGTTATCCATAAAATTTATACCTCTCTACTATATCAATCTTACTTTGATATCCTACACCATCTGCATAAAAGACCTACAACCACTAATCTAAACAGGATTTTAGGAACTTGGAATAGAAAAAGTTAATTATGGTAGCAGGTGGGGCAATGAAGGTAGTTTATTATGAGGGTTATAAAAAGAGGGTCATAGTAAAAATGTGTAGGAAGAAGGATATTAAAAATGGCATAGATGTTGGGGGGTTTAAGTTTCATGTGTAAGAATGTACGTGGGGCTAGAGGGGGTGAAAGAAGTAGAAAAAGCAGAATAGAGAAAAGTAATAATTGCGATTTCAAATACTATAGATAGAAAATAACATAATGTGTCGAAAGGAGTAATGTATGAAATCGAGTAGTGTTATTACAGGAGAATTACAATTTTCCACCTGATATGTACCTAACTGAGTGTGTGATTTGAAAAATGTTAGTTGTCACGAGAAAATCAGAAAAGAGCTCTGTCAGCACAGAGATTCTGAAACTAGAGTAGAACTGGAGATTTAGAAATAATTGAGGATAAGAAATATGGAGTTAGGTTAGGAAATAAGATGAATTGGCCCGAAGAGATGGTGGTATGATACATTGGAAGAATGGAGGAGAAAGAAAATTTTATAGAAAATTATCAGAAGGAGGATCAAAGTAGTAACAGATAGGAGAACAGTAGGAAGGGCAAGAAGAAAGGTATAAAAATACTAGACTTGAGGGATAGAAGGTAAGAAAGCAGTAGGAGGTCGAAGTGGAGAGTACGAAATTCCGGAGATTTTGGAAAACGGAGGTGGTGATCAGTCCATTTTCCCATGACATGAGAATACCAAAGCAAGTTATCCATAAAATTTATACCTCTCAACTACATCAATCTTGCTTTGATATCCTACACCATCTGCATAAAAGACCTACAACCACTAATCAAGACAGAATTTTAGGAACTTGGAATAAAAAAAGTTAATAATGGTAGCGGGTTGGGCAATGAAAGTAGTTTTTTGGGAGGGTTCTAAAATGAGGGTCATAGTAAAAATGTGTAGGAAGAAGGATATAAAAATTTGCATAGATGTTGGGGGGTTTAAGCTTCATGTGTAAGAATATACGTGGGGTTAGAGGGGGTGAAAGAAGTAGAAAAAGCCGAATACAGAAAAGTAATAATCGCGATTTCAAATACTCGAGACAGAAAATCACATATAATGTGTCTAAAGAAGTAATTTATGAAATCAAGTAGTGTTATTACAGGAGAATTACAATTTTCCACCTGATATGTACATAACTGAGTGTGTGATTTGAAAAGTGTTAGTTGTCGCGAGATAATCTCTGTCAGCACAGAGATTCAGAAACTAGAACTGAAGATTTAGAAATATTAGAGGGTAAGAAATAAAGAGGTTAGGAAGTAAGATGAATAGGTCAGAAGAGATATTGGTATTATGCATTGGAAGAATGGAGGAGAAAGAAAATAATACTGAAAATTAACAAAAGGAGGATCCAAGTTGTAACAGAAAGGAGAACAGTAGGAAGGGCAAGAAGAAAGGAATAAAAATGCTAGTTTCAAAGGAAATAGTAGTAGGAATGTAGTAGGAGGCTGAAGTGGAGAGTACGAAATTCCGGAGATTTCGGAAAACGGAAGTGGTGATCAGTCTATTATCCCATGACATGAGAATACCAAAGCAAGTTATCCATTAAACTTATACCTCTCTACTATATCAATCTTACTTTGATATCCTACACCATCTGCATAAAAGACCTACAACCACTAATCTAAACAGGATTTTAGGAACTTGGAATAGAAAAAGTTAATTATGGTAGCAGGTGGGGCAATGAAGGTAGTTTATTATGAGGGTTATAAAAAGAGGGTCATAGTAAAAATGTGTAGGAAGAAGGATATTAAAAATGGCATAGATGTTGGGGGGTTTAAGTTTCATGTGTAAGAATGTACGTGGGGCTAGAGGGGGTGAAAGAAGTAGAAAAAGCAGAATAGAGAAAAGTAATAATTGCGATTTCAAATACTATAGATAGAAAATAACATAATGTGTCGAAAGGAGTAATGTATGAAATCGAGTAGTGTTATTACAGGAGAATTACAATTTTCCACCTGATATGTACCTAACTGAGTGTGTGATTTGAAAAATGTTAGTTGTCACGAGAAAATCAGAAAAGAGCTCTGTCAGCACAGAGATTCAGAAACTAGAACTGGAGATTTAGAAATAATTGAGGATAAGAAATATGGAGTTAGGTTAGGAAATAAGATGAATTGGCCCGAAGAGATATTGGTATTATGCATTGGAAGAATGGAGGAGAAAGAAAATAATACTGAAAATTAACAAAAGGAGGATCCAAGTTGTAACAGATAGGAGAACAGTAGGAAGGGCAAGAAGAAAGGTATAATAATACTAGACTTGAGGGATAGAAGGTAAGAAAGCAGTAGGAGGTCGAAGTGGAGAGTACGAAATTCCGGAGATTTTGGAAAACGGAGGTGGTGATCAGTCTATTTTCCCATGACATGAGAATACCAAAGCAAGTTATCCATTAAATTTATACCTCTCAACTACATCAATCTTGCTTTGATATCCTACACCATCTGCATAAAAGACCTACAACCACTAATCAAGACAGAATTTTAGGAACTTGGAATAAAAAAAGTTAATTATGGTAGCGGGTTGGGCAATGAAAGTAGTTTTTTGGGAGGGTTATAAAATGAGAGTCATAGTAAAAATGTGTAGGAAGAAGGATATTAAAATTGGCATAGATGTTGGGGGGTTTAAGTTTCATGTGTAAGAATGAACGTGGGGCTAGAGGGGGTGAAAGAAGTAGAAAAAGCAGAATAGAGAAAAGTAATAATTGCGATTTCAAATACTATAGATAGAAAATAACATAATGTGTCGAAAGGAGTAATGTATGAAATCGAGTAGTGTTATTACAGGAGAATTACAATTTTCCACCTGATATGTACATAACTGAGTGTGTGATTTGAAAAGTGTTAGTTGTCGCGAGATAATCTCTGTCAGCACAGAGATTCAGAAACTAGAACTGAAGATTTAGAAATATTAGAGGGTAAGAAATAAAGAGGTTAGGAAGTAAGATGAATAGGTCAGAAGAGATATTGGTATTATGCATTGGAAGAATGGAGGAGAAAGAAAATAATACTGAAAATTAACAAAAGGAGGATCCAAGTTGTAACAGAAAGGAGAACAGTAGGAAGGGCAAGAAGAAAGGAATAAAAATGCTAGTTTCAAAGGAAATAGTAGTAGGAATGTAGTAGGAGGCTGAAGTGGAGAGTACGAAATTCCGGAGATTTCGGAAAACGGAAGTGGTGATCAGTCTATTATCCCATGACATGAGAATACCAAAGCAAGTTATCCATTAAACTTATACCTCTCTACTATATCAATCTTACTTTGATATCCTACACCATCTGCATAAAAGACCTACAACCACTAATCTAAACAGGATTTTAGGAACTTGGAATAGAAAAAGTTAATTATGGTAGCAGGTGGGGCAATGAAGGTAGTTTATTATGAGGGTTATAAAAAGAGGGTCATAGTAAAAATGTGTAGGAAGAAGGATATTAAAAATGGCATAGATGTTGGGGGGTTTAAGTTTCATGTGTAAGAATGTACGTGGGGCTAGAGGGGGTGAAAGAAGTAGAAAAAGCAGAATAGAGAAAAGTAATAATTGCGATTTCAAATACTATAGATAGAAAATAACATAATGTGTCGAAAGGAGTAATGTATGAAATCGAGTAGTGTTATTACAGGAGAATTACAATTTTCCACCTGATATGTACCTAACCGAGTGTGTGATTTGAAAAATGTTAGTTGTCACGAGAAAATCAGAAAAGAGCTCTGTCAGCACAGAGATTCTGAAACTAGAGTAGAACTGGAGATTTAGAAATAATTGAGGATAAGAAATATGGAGTTAGGTTAGGAAATAAGATGAATCGGCCCGAAGAGATGGTGGTATGATACATTGGAAGAATGGAGGAGAAAGAAAATTTTATAGAAAATTGTCAGAAGGAGGATCAAAGTAGTAACAGATAGGAGAACAGTAGGAAGGGCAAGAAGAAAGGTATAATAATACTAGACTTGAGGGATAGAAGGTAAGAAAGCAGTAGGAGGTCGAAGTGGAGAGTACGAAATTCCGGAGATTTTGGAAAACGGAGGTGGTGATCAGTCTATTTTCCCATGACATGAGAATACCAAAGCAAGTTATCCATTAAATTTATACCTCTCAACTACATCAATCTTGCTTTGATATCCTACACCATCTGCATAAAAGACCTACAACCACTAATCAAGACAGAATTTTAGGAACTTGGAATAAAAAAAGTTAATTATGGTAGCGGGTTGGGCAATGAAAGTAGTTTTTTGGGAGGGTTATAAAATGAGGGTCATAGTAAAAATGTGTAGGAAGAAGGATATAAAAATTTGCATAGATGTTGGGGGGTTTAAGCTTCATGTGTAAGAATATACGTGGGGTTAGAGGGGGTGAAAGAAGTAGAAAAAGCCGAATACAGAAAAGTAATAATCGTGATTTCAAATACTCGAGACAGAAAATCACATATAATGTGTCTAAAGAAGTAATTTATGAAATCAAGTAGTGTTATTACAGGAGAATTACAATTTTCCACCTGATATGTACATAACTGAGTGTGTGATTTGAAAAGTGTTAGTTGTCGCGAGATAATCTCTGTCAGCACAGAGATTCAGAAACTAGAACTGAAGATTTAGAAATATTAGAGGGTAAGAAATAAAGAGGTTAGGAAGTAAGATGAATAGGTCAGAAGAGATATTGGTATTATGCATTGGAAGAATGGAGGAGAAAGAAAATTTTATAGAAAATTATCAGAAGGAGGATCAAAGTAGTAACAGATAGGAGAACAGTAGGAAGGGCAAGAAGAAAGGTATAAAAATACTAGACTTGAGGGATACAAGGTAAGAAAGCAGTAGGAGGTCGAAGTGGAGAGTACGAAATTCCGGAGATTTTGGAAAACGGAGGTGGTGATCAGTCTATTTTCCCATGACATGAGAATACCAAAGCAAGTTTTCCATTAAATTTATACCTCTCAACTACATCAATCTTGCTTTGATATCCTACACCATCTGCATAAAAGACCTACAACCACTAATCAAGACAGAATTTTAGGAACTTGGAATAAAAAAAGTTAATTATGGTAGCAGGTTGGGTAATGAAAGTAGTTTTTTGGGAGGGTTATAAAATGAGGGTCATAGTAAAATGTGTAGGAAGAAGGATATTAAAAATGGCATAGATGTTGGGGGGTTTAAGTTTCATGTGTAAGAATGTACGTGGGGCTAGAGGGGGTGAAAGAAGTAGAAAAAGCAGAATAGAGAAAAGTAATAATTGCGATTTCAAATACTATAGATAGAAAATAACATAATGTGTCGAAAGGAGTAATGTATGAAATCGAGTAGTGTTATTACAGGAGAATTACAATTTTCCACCTGATATGTACCTAACTGAGTGTGTGATTTGAAAAATGTTAGTTGTCACGAGAAAATCAGAAAAGAGCTCTGTCAGCACAGAGATTCTGAAACTAGAGTAGAACTGGAGATTTAGAAATATTAGAGGGTAAGAAATAAAGAGGTTAGGAAGTAAGATGAATAGGTCAGAAGAGATATTGGTATTATGCATTGGAAGAATGGAGGAGAAAGAAAATAATACTGAAAATTAACAAAAGGAGGATCCAAGTTGTAACAGAAAGGAGAACAGTAGGAAGGGCAAGAAGAAAGGAATAAAAATGCTAGTTTCAAAGGAAATAGTAGTAGGAATGTAGTAGGAGGCTGAAGTGGAGAGTACGAAATTCCGGAGATTTCGGAAAACGGAAGTGGTGATCAGTCTATTATCCCATGACATGAGAATACCAAAGCAAGTTATCCATTAAACTTATACCTCTCTACTATATCAATCTTACTTTGATATCCTACACCATCTGCATAAAAGACCTACAACCACTAATCTAAACAGGATTTTAGGAACTTGGAATAGAAAAAGTTAATTATGGTAGCAGGTGGGGCAATGAAGGTAGTTTATTATGAGGGTTATAAAAAGAGGGTCATAGTAAAAATGTGTAGGAAGAAGGATATTAAAAATGGCATAGATGTTGGGGGGTTTAAGTTTCATGTGTAAGAATGTACGTGGGGCTAGAGGGGGTGAAAGAAGTAGAAAAAGCAGAATAGAGAAAAGTAATAATTGCGATTTCAAATACTATAGATAGAAAATAACATAATGTGTCGAAAGGAGTAATGTATGAAATCGAGTAGTGTTATTACAGGAGAATTACAATTTTCCACCTGATATGTACCTAACTGAGTGTGTGATTTGAAAAATGTTAGTTGTCACGAGAAAATCAGAAAAGAGCTCTGTCAGCACAGAGATTCAGAAACTAGAACTGGAGATTTAGAAATAATTGAGGATAAGAAATATGGAGTTAGGTTAGGAAATAAGATGAATTGGCCCGAAGAGATATTGGTATTATGCATTGGAAGAATGGAGGAGAAAGAAAATAATACTGAAAATTAACAAAAGGAGGATCCAAGTTGTAACAGAAAGGAGAACAGTAGGAAGGGCAAGAAGAAAGGAATAAAAATACTAGACTTGAGGGATAGAAGGTAAGAAAGCAGTAGGAGGTCGAAGTGGAGAGTACGAAATTCCGGAGATTTTGGAAAACGGAGGTGGTGATCAGTCCATTTTCCCATGACATGAGAATACCAAAGCAAGTTATCCATAAAATTTATACCTCTCTACTATATCAATCTTACTTTGATATCCTACACCATCTGCATAAAAGACCTACAACCACTAATCTAAACAGGATTTTAGGAACTTGGAATAGAAAAAGTTAATTATGGTAGCAGGTGGGGCAATGAAGGTAGTTTATTATGAGGGTTATAAAAAGAGGGTCATAGTAAAAATGTGTAGGAAGAAGGATATTAAAAATGGCATAGATGTTGGGGGGTTTAAGTTTCATGTGTAAGAATGTACGTGGGGCTAGAGGGGGTGAAAGAAGTAGAAAAAGCAGAATAGAGAAAAGTAATAATTGCGATTTCAAATACTATAGATAGAAAATAACATAATGTGTCGAAAGGAGTAATGTATGAAATCGAGTAGTGTTATTACAGGAGAATTACAATTTTCCACCTGATATGTACCTAACTGAGTGTGTGATTTGAAAAATGTTAGTTGTCACGAGAAAATCAGAAAAGAGCTCTGTCAGCACAGAGATTCTGAAACTAGAGTAGAACTGGAGATTTAGAAATAATTGAGGATAAGAAATATGGAGTTAGGTTAGGAAATAAGATGAATTGGCCCGAAGAGATGGTGGTATGATACATTGGAAGAATGGAGGAGAAAGAAAATTTTATAGAAAATTATCAGAAGGAGGATCAAAGTAGTAACAGATAGGAGAACAGTAGGAAGGGCAAGAAGAAAGGTATAAAAATACTAGACTTGAGGGATAGAAGGTAAGAAAGCAGTAGGAGGTCGAAGTGGAGAGTACGAAATTCCGGAGATTTTGGAAAACGGAGGTGGTGATCAGTCCATTTTCCCATGACATGAGAATACCAAAGCAAGTTATCCATAAAATTTATACCTCTCAACTACATCAATCTTGCTTTGATATCCTACACCATCTGCATAAAAGACCTACAACCACTAATCAAGACAGAATTTTAGGAACTTGGAATAAAAAAAGTTAATAATGGTAGCGGGTTGGGCAATGAAAGTAGTTTTTTGGGAGGGTTCTAAAATGAGGGTCATAGTAAAAATGTGTAGGAAGAAGGATATAAAAATTTGCATAGATGTTGGGGGGTTTAAGCTTCATGTGTAAGAATATACGTGGGGTTAGAGGGGGTGAAAGAAGTAGAAAAAGCCGAATACAGAAAAGTAATAATCGCGATTTCAAATACTCGAGACAGAAAATCACATATAATGTGTCTAAAGAAGTAATTTATGAAATCAAGTAGTGTTATTACAGGAGAATTACAATTTTCCACCTGATATGTACATAACTGAGTGTGTGATTTGAAAAGTGTTAGTTGTCGCGAGATAATCTCTGTCAGCACAGAGATTCAGAAACTAGAACTGAAGATTTAGAAATATTAGAGGGTAAGAAATAAAGAGGTTAGGAAGTAAGATGAATAGGTCAGAAGAGATATTGGTATTATGCATTGGAAGAATGGAGGAGAAAGAAAATAATACTGAAAATTAACAAAAGGAGGATCCAAGTTGTAACAGAAAGGAGAACAGTAGGAAGGGCAAGAAGAAAGGAATAAAAATGCTAGTTTCAAAGGAAATAGTAGTAGGAATGTAGTAGGAGGCTGAAGTGGAGAGTACGAAATTCCGGAGATTTCGGAAAACGGAAGTGGTGATCAGTCTATTATCCCATGACATGAGAATACCAAAGCAAGTTATCCATTAAACTTATACCTCTCTACTATATCAATCTTACTTTGATATCCTACACCATCTGCATAAAAGACCTACAACCACTAATCTAAACAGGATTTTAGGAACTTGGAATAGAAAAAGTTAATTATGGTAGCAGGTGGGGCAATGAAGGTAGTTTATTATGAGGGTTATAAAAAGAGGGTCATAGTAAAAATGTGTAGGAAGAAGGATATTAAAAATGGCATAGATGTTGGGGGGTTTAAGTTTCATGTGTAAGAATGTACGTGGGGCTAGAGGGGGTGAAAGAAGTAGAAAAAGCAGAATAGAGAAAAGTAATAATTGCGATTTCAAATACTATAGATAGAAAATAACATAATGTGTCGAAAGGAGTAATGTATGAAATCGAGTAGTGTTATTACAGGAGAATTACAATTTTCCACCTGATATGTACCTAACTGAGTGTGTGATTTGAAAAATGTTAGTTGTCACGAGAAAATCAGAAAAGAGCTCTGTCAGCACAGAGATTCTGAAACTAGAGTAGAACTGGAGATTTAGAAATAATTGAGGATAAGAAATATGGAGTTAGGTTAGGAAATAAGATGAATTGGCCCGAAGAGATGGTGGTATGATACTTTGGAAGAATGGAGGAGAAAGAAAATTTTATAGAAAATTATCAGAAGGAGGATCAAAGTAGTAACAGATAGGAGAACAGTAGGAAGGGCAAGAAGAAAGGTATAATAATACTAGACTTGAGGGATAGAAGGTAAGAAAGCAGTAGGAGGTCGAAGTGGAGAGTACGAAATTCCGGAGATTTTGGAAAACGGAGGTGGTGATCAGTCTATTTTCCCATGACATGAGAATACCAAAGCAAGTTATCCATTAAATTTATACCTCTCAACTACATCAATCTTGCTTTGATATCCTACACCATCTGCATAAAAGACCTACAACCACTAATCAAGACAGAATTTTAGGAACTTGGAATAAAAAAAGTTAATTATGGTAGCGGGTTGGGCAATGAAAGTAGTTTTTTGGGAGGGTTATAAAAAGAGGGTCATAGTAAAAATGTGTAGGAAGAAGGATATTAAAAATGGCATAGATGTTGGGGGGTTTAAGTTTCATGTGTAAGAATGTACGTGGGGCTAGAGGGGGTGAAAGAAGTAGAAAAAGCAGAATAGAGAAAAGTAATAATTGCGATTTCAAATACTATAGATAGAAAATAACATAATGTGTCGAAAGGAGTAATGTATGAAATCGAGTAGTGTTATTACAGGAGAATTACAATTTTCCACCTGATATGTACATAACTGAGTGTGTGATTTGAAAAGTGTTAGTTGTCGCGAGATAATCTCTGTCAGCACAGAGATTCAGAAACTAGAACTGAAGATTTAGAAATATTAGAGGGTAAGAAATAAAGAGGTTAGGAAGTAAGATGAATAGGTCAGAAGAGATATTGGTATTATGCATTGGAAGAATGGAGGAGAAAGAAAATAATACTGAAAATTAACAAAAGGAGGATCCAAGTTGTAACAGAAAGGAGAACAGTAGGAAGGGCAAGAAGAAAGGAATAAAAATGCTAGTTTCAAAGGAAATAGTAGTAGGAATGTAGTAGGAGGCTGAAGTGGAGAGTACGAAATTCCGGAGATTTCGGAAAACGGAAGTGGTGATCAGTCTATTATCCCATGACATGAGAATACCAAAGCAAGTTATCCATTAAACTTATACCTCTCTACTATATCAATCTTACTTTGATATCCTACACCATCTGCATAAAAGACCTACAACCACTAATCTAAACAGGATTTTAGGAACTTGGAATAGAAAAAGTTAATTATGGTAGCAGGTGGGGCAATGAAGGTAGTTTATTATGAGGGTTATAAAAAGAGGGTCATAGTAAAAATGTGTAGGAAGAAGGATATTAAAAATGGCATAGATGTTGGGGGGTTTAAGTTTCATGTGTAAGAATGTACGTGGGGCTAGAGGGGGTGAAAGAAGTAGAAAAAGCAGAATAGAGAAAAGTAATAATTGCGATTTCAAATACTATAGATAGAAAATAACATAATGTGTCGAAAGGAGTAATGTATGAAATCGAGTAGTGTTATTACAGGAGAATTACAATTTTCCACCTGATATGTACCTAACTGAGTGTGTGATTTGAAAAATGTTAGTTGTCACGAGAAAATCAGAAAAGAGCTCTGTCAGCACAGAGATTCTGAAACTAGAGTAGAACTGGAGATTTAGAAATAATTGAGGATAAGAAATATGGAGTTAGGTTAGGAAATAAGATGAATTGGCCCGAAGAGATGGTGGTATGATACATTGGAAGAATGGAGGAGAAAGAAAATTTTATAGAAAATTATCAGAAGGAGGATCAAAGTAGTAACAGATAGGAGAACAGTAGGAAGGGCAAGAAGAAAGGTATAATAATACTAGACTTGAGGGATAGAAGGTAAGAAAGCAGTAGGAGGTCGAAGTGGAGAGTACGAAATTCCGGAGATTTTGGAAAACGGAGGTGGTGATCAGTCTATTTTCCCATGACATGAGAATACCAAAGCAAGTTATCCATTAAATTTATACCTCTCAACTACATCAATCTTGCTTTGATATCCTACACCATCTGCATAAAAGACCTACAACCACTAATCAAGACAGAATTTTAGGAACTTGGAATAAAAAAAGTTAATTATGGTAGCGGGTTGGGCAATGAAAGTAGTTTTTTGGGAGGGTTATAAAATGAGAGTCATAGTAAAAATGTGTAGGAAGAAGGATATTAAAATTGGCATAGATGTTGGGGGGTTTAAGTTTCATGTGTAAGAATGAACGTGGGGCTAGAGGGGGTGAAAGAAGTAGAAAAAGCAGAATAGAGAAAAGTAATAATTGCGATTTCAAATACTATAGATAGAAAATAACATAATGTGTCGAAAGGAGTAATGTATGAAATCGAGTAGTGTTATTACAGGAGAATTACAATTTTCCACCTGATATGTACATAACTGAGTGTGTGATTTGAAAAGTGTTAGTTGTCGCGAGATAATCTCTGTCAGCACAGAGATTCAGAAACTAGAACTGAAGATTTAGAAATATTAGAGGGTAAGAAATAAAGAGGTTAGGAAGTAAGATGAATAGGTCAGAAGAGATATTGGTATTATGCATTGGAAGAATGGAGGAGAAAGAAAATAATACTGAAAATTAACAAAAGGAGGATCCAAGTTGTAACAGAAAGGAGAACAGTAGGAAGGGCAAGAAGAAAGGAATAAAAATGCTAGTTTCAAAGGAAATAGTAGTAGGAATGTAGTAGGAGGCTGAAGTGGAGAGTACGAAATTCCGGAGATTTCGGAAAACGGAAGTGGTGATCAGTCTATTATCCCATGACATGAGAATACCAAAGCAAGTTATCCATTAAACTTATACCTCTCTACTATATCAATCTTACTTTGATATCCTACACCATCTGCATAAAAGACCTACAACCACTAATCTAAACAGGATTTTAGGAACTTGGAATAGAAAAAGTTAATTATGGTAGCAGGTGGGGCAATGAAGGTAGTTTATTATGAGGGTTATAAAAAGAGGGTCATAGTAAAAATGTGTAGGAAGAAGGATATTAAAAATGGCATAGATGTTGGGGGGTTTAAGTTTCATGTGTAAGAATGTACGTGGGGCTAGAGGGGGTGAAAGAAGTAGAAAAAGCAGAATAGAGAAAAGTAATAATTGCGATTTCAAATACTATAGATAGAAAATAACATAATGTGTCGAAAGGAGTAATGTATGAAATCGAGTAGTGTTATTACAGGAGAATTACAATTTTCCACCTGATATGTACCTAACTGAGTGTGTGATTTGAAAAATGTTAGTTGTCACGAGAAAATCAGAAAAGAGCTCTGTCAGCACAGAGATTCAGAAACTAGAACTGGAGATTTAGAAATAATTGAGGATAAGAAATATGGAGTTAGGTTAGGAAATAATATGAATTGGCCCGAAGAGATGGTGGTATGATACATTGGAAGAATGGAGGAGAAAGAAAATTTTATAGAAAATTATCAGAAGGAGGATCAAAGTAGTAACAGATAGGAGAACAGTAGGAAGGGCAAGAAGAAAGGTATAAAAATACTAGACTTGAGGGATAGAAGGTAAGAAAGCAGTAGGAGGTCGAAGTGGAGAGTACGAAATTCCGGAGATTTTGGAAAACGGAGGTGGTGATCAGTCTATTTTCCCATGACATGAGAATACCAAAGCAAGTTTTCCATTAAATTTATACCTCTCAACTACATCAATCTTGCTTTGATATCCTACACCATCTGCATAAAAGACCTACAACCACTAATCAAGACAGAATTTTAGGAACTTGGAATAAAAAAAGTTAATTATGGTAGCAGGTTGGGTAATGAAAGTAGTTTTTTGGGAGGGTTATAAAATGAGGGTCATAGTAAAATGTGTAGGAAGAAGGATATAAAAATTTGCATAGATGTTGGGGGGTTTAAGCTTCATGTGTAAGAATATACGTGGGGTTAGAGGGGGTGAAAGAAGTAGAAAAAGCCGAATACAGAAAAGTAATAATCGTGATTTCAAATACTCGAGACAGAAAATCACATATAATGTGTCTAAAGAAGTAATTTATGAAATAAAGTAGTGTTATTACAGGAGAATTACAATTTTCCACCTGATATGTACATAACTGAGTGTGTGATTTGAAAAGTGTTAGTTGTCGCGAGATAATCTCTGTCAGCACAGAGATTCAGAAACTAGAACTGAAGATTTAGAAATATTAGAGGGTAAGAAATAAAGAGGTTAGGAAGTAAGATGAATAGGTCAGAAGAGATATTGGTATTATGCATTGGAAGAATGGAGGAGAAAGAAAATAATACTGAAAATTAACAAAAGGAGGATCCAAGTTGTAACAGAAAGGAGAACAGTAGGAAGGGCAAGAAGAAAGGAATAAAAATGCTAGTTTCAAAGGAAATAGTAGTAGGAATGTAGTAGGAGGCTGAAGTAGAGAGTACGAAATTCCGGAGATTTCGGAAAACGGAAGTGGTGATCAGTCTATTATCCCATGACATGAGAATACCAAAGCAAGTTATCCATTAAACTTATACCTCTCTACTATATCAATCTTACTTTGATATCCTACACCATCTGCATAAAAGACCTACAACCACTAATCTAAACAGGATTTTAGGAACTTGGAATAGAAAAAGTTAATTATGGTAGCAGGTGGGGCAATGAAGGTAGTTTATTATGAGGGTTATAAAAAGAGGGTCATAGTAAAAATGTGTAGGAAGAAGGATATTAAAAATGGCATAGATGTTGGGGGGTTTAAGTTTCATGTGTAAGAATGTACGTGGGGCTAGAGGGGGTGAAAGAAGTAGAAAAAGCAGAATAGAGAAAAGTAATAATTGCGATTTCAAATACTATAGATAGAAAATAACATAATGTGTCGAAAGGAGTAATGTATGAAATCGAGTAGTGTTATTACAGGAGAATTACAATTTTCCACCTGATATGTACATAACTGAGTGTGTGATTTGAAAAGTGTTAGTTGTCGCGAGATAATCTCTGTCAGCACAGAGATTCAGAAACTAGAACTGAAGATTTAGAAATATTAGAGGGTAAGAAATAAAGAGGTTAGGAAGTAAGATGAATAGGTCAGAAGAGATATTGGTATTATGCATTGGAAGAATGGAGGAGAAAGAAAATAATACTGAAAATTAACAAAAGGAGGATCCAAGTTGTAACAGAAAGGAGAACAGTAGGAAGGGCAAGAAGAAAGGAATAAAAATGCTAGTTTCAAAGGAAATAGTAGTAGGAATGTAGTAGGAGGCTGAAGTGGAGAGTACGAAATTCCGGAGATTTCGGAAAACGGAAGTGGTGATCAGTCTATTATCCCATGACATGAGAATACCAAAGCAAGTTATCCATTAAACTTATACCTCTCTACTATATCAATCTTACTTTGATATCCTACACCATCTGCATAAAAGACCTACAACCACTAATCTAAACAGGATTTTAGGAACTTGGAATAGAAAAAGTTAATTATGGTAGCAGGTGGGGCAATGAAGGTAGTTTATTATGAGGGTTATAAAAAGAGGGTCATAGTAAAAATGTGTAGGAAGAAGGATATTAAAAATGGCATAGATGTTGGGGGGTTTAAGTTTCATGTGTAAGAATGTACGTGGGGCTAGAGGGGGTGAAAGAAGTAGAAAAAGCAGAATAGAGAAAAGTAATAATTGCGATTTCAAATACTATAGATAGAAAATAACATAATGTGTCGAAAGGAGTAATGTATGAAATCGAGTAGTGTTATTACAGGAGAATTACAATTTTCCACCTGATATGTACCTAACTGAGTGTGTGATTTGAAAAATGTTAGTTGTCACGAGAAAATCAGAAAAGAGCTCTGTCAGCACAGAGATTCTGAAACTAGAGTAGAACTGGAGATTTAGAAATAATTGAGGATAAGAAATATGGAGTTAGGTTAGGAAATAAGATGAATTGGCCCGAAGAGATGGTGGTATGATACATTGGAAGAATGGAGGAGAAAGAAAATTTTATAGAAAATTATCAGAAGGAGGATCAAAGTAGTAACAGATAGGAGAACAGTAGGAAGGGCAAGAAGAAAGGAATAAAAATGCTAGTTTCAAAGGAAATAGTAGTAGGAATGTAGTAGGAGGCTGAAGTGGAGAGTACGAAATTCCGGAGATTTCGGAAAACGGAAGTGGTGATCAGTCTATTATCCCATGACATGAGAATACCAAAGCAAGTTATCCATTAAACTTATACCTCTCTACTATATCAATCTTACTTTGATATCCTACACCATCTGCATAAAAGACCTACAACCACTAATCTAAACAGGATTTTAGGAACTTGGAATAGAAAAAGTTAATTATGGTAGCAGGTGGGGCAATGAAGGTAGTTTATTATGAGGGTTATAAAAAGAGGGTCATAGTAAAAATGTGTAGGAAGAAGGACATTAAAAATGGCATAGATGTTGGGGGGTTTAAGTTTCATGTGTAAGAATGTACGTGGGGCTAGAGGGGGTGAAAGAAGTAGAAAAAGCAGAATAGAGAAAAGTAATAATTGCGATTTCAAATACTATAGATAGAAAATAACATAATGTGTCGAAAGGAGTAATGTATGAAATCGAGTAGTGTTATTACAGGAGAATTACAATTTTCCACCTGATATGTACCTAACTGAGTGTGTGATTTGAAAAATGTTAGTTGTCACGAGAAAATCAGAAAAGAGCTCTGTCAGCACAGAGATTCAGAAACTAGAACTGGAGATTTAGAAATAATTGAGGATAAGAAATATGGAGTTAGGTTAGGAAATAAGATGAATTGGCCCGAAGAGATATTGGTATTATGCATTGGAAGAATGGAGGAGAAAGAAAATAATACTGAAAATTAACAAAAGGAGGATCCAAGTTGTAACAGAAAGGAGAACAGTAGGAAGGGCAAGAAGAAAGGAATAAAAATACTAGACTTGAGGGATAGAAGGTAAGAAAGCAGTAGGAGGTCGAAGTGGAGAGTACGAAATTCCGGAGATTTTGGAAAACGGAGGTGGTGATCAGTCCATTTTCCCATGACATGAGAATACCAAAGCAAGTTATCCATAAAATTTATACCTCTCTACTATATCAATCTTACTTTGATATCCTACACCATCTGCATAAAAGACCTACAACCACTAATCTAAACAGGATTTTAGGAACTTGGAATAGAAAAAGTTAATTATGGTAGCAGGTGGGGCAATGAAGGTAGTTTATTATGAGGGTTATAAAAAGAGGGTCATAGTAAAAATGTGTAGGAAGAAGGATATTAAAAATGGCATAGATGTTGGGGGGTTTAAGTTTCATGTGTAAGAATGTACGTGGGGCTAGAGGGGGTGAAAGAAGTAGAAAAAGCAGAATAGAGAAAAGTAATAATTGCGATTTCAAATACTATAGATAGAAAATAACATAATGTGTCGAAAGGAGTAATGTATGAAATCGAGTAGTGTTATTACAGGAGAATTACAATTTTCCACCTGATATGTACCTAACTGAGTGTGTGATTTGAAAAATGTTAGTTGTCACGAGAAAATCAGAAAAGAGCTCTGTCAGCACAGAGATTCTGAAACTAGAGTAGAACTGGAGATTTAGAAATAATTGAGGATAAGAAATATGGAGTTAGGTTAGGAAATAAGATGAATTGGCCCGAAGAGATGGTGGTATGATACATTGGAAGAATGGAGGAGAAAGAAAATTTTATAGAAAATTATCAGAAGGAGGATCAAAGTAGTAACAGATAGGAGAACAGTAGGAAGGGCAAGAAGAAAGGTATAATAATACTAGACTTGAGGGATAGAAGGTAAGAAAGCAGTAGGAGGTCGAAGTGGAGAGTACGAAATTCCGGAGATTTTGGAAAACGGAGGTGGTGATCAGTCTATTTTCCCATGACATGAGAATACCAAAGCAAGTTATCCATTAAATTTATACCTCTCAACTACATCAATCTTGCTTTGATATCCTACACCATCTGCATAAAAGACCTACAACCACTAATCAAGACAGAATTTTAGGAACTTGGAATAAAAAAAGTTAATTATGGTAGCGGGTTGGGCAATGAAAGTAGTTTTTTGGGAGGGTTATAAAATGAGAGTCATAGTAAAAATGTGTAGGAAGAAGGATATAAAAATTTGCATAGATGTTGGGGGGTTTAAGCTTCATGTGTAAGAATATACGTGGGGTTAGAGGGGGTGAAAGAAGTAGAAAAAGCCGAATACAGAAAAGTAATAATCGTGATTTCAAATACTCGAGACAGAAAATCACATATAATGTGTCTAAAGAAGTAATTTATGAAATCAAGTAGTGTTATTACAGGAGAATTACAATTTTCCACCTGATATGTACATAACTGAGTGTGTGATTTGAAAAGTGTTAGTTGTCGCGAGATAATCTCTGTCAGCACAGAGATTCAGAAACTAGAACTGAAGATTTAGAAATATTAGAGGGTAAGAAATAAAGAGGTTAGGAAGTAAGATGAATAGGTCAGAAGAGATATTGGTATTATGCATTGGAAGAATGGAGGAGAAAGAAAATAATACTGAAAATTAACAAAAGGAGGATCCAAGTTGTAACAGAAAGGAGAACAGTAGGAAGGGCAAGAAGAAAGGAATAAAAATGCTAGTTTCAAAGGAAATAGTAGTAGGAATGTAGTAGGAGGCTGAAGTGGAGAGTACGAAATTCCGGAGATTTCGGAAAACGGAAGTGGTGATCAGTCTATTATCCCATGACATGAGAATACCAAAGCAAGTTATCCATTAAACTTATACCTCTCTACTATATCAATCTTACTTTGATATCCTACACCATCTGCATAAAAGACCTACAACCACTAATCTAAACAGGATTTTAGGAACTTGGAATAGAAAAAGTTAATTATGGTAGCAGGTGGGGCAATGAAGGTAGTTTATTATGAGGGTTATAAAAAGAGGGTCATAGTAAAAATGTGTAGGAAGAAGGATATTAAAAATGGCATAGATGTTGGGGGGTTTAAGTTTCATGTGTAAGAATGTACGTGGGGCTAGAGGGGGTGAAAGAAGTAGAAAAAGCAGAATAGAGAAAAGTAATAATTGCGATTTCAAATACTATAGATAGAAAATAACATAATGTGTCGAAAGGAGTAATGTATGAAATCGAGTAGTGTTATTACAGGAGAATTACAATTTTCCACCTGATATGTACCTAACTGAGTGTGTGATTTGAAAAATGTTAGTTGTCACGAGAAAATCAGAAAAGAGCTCTGTCAGCACAGAGATTCAGAAACTAGAACTGGAGATTTAGAAATAATTGAGGATAAGAAATATGGAGTTAGGTTAGGAAATAAGATGAATTGGCCCGAAGAGATGGTGGTATGATACATTGGAAGAATGGAGGAGAAAGAAAATTTTATAGAAAATTATCAGAAGGAGGATCAAAGTAGTAACAGATAGGAGAACAGTAGGAAGGGCAAGAAGAAAGGTATAAAAATACTAGACTTGAGGGATAGAAGGTAAGAAAGCAGTAGGAGGTCGAAGTGGAGAGTACGAAATTCCGGAGATTTTGGAAAACGGAGGTGGTGATCAGTCTATTTTCCCATGACATGAAAATACCAAAGCAAGTTTTCCATTAAATTTATACCTCTCAACTACATCAATCTTGCTTTGATATCCTACACCATCTGCATAAAAGACCTACAACCACTAATCAAGACAGAATTTTAGGAACTTGGAATAAAAAAAGTTAATTATGGTAGCAGGTTGGGTAATGAAAGTAGTTTTTTGGGAGGGTTATAAAATGAGGGTCATAGTAAAATGTGTAGGAAGAAGGATATAAAAATTTGCATAGATGTTGGGGGGTTTAAGCTTCATGTGTAAGAATATACGTGGGGTTAGAGGGGGTGAAAGAAGTAGAAAAAGCCGAATACAGAAAAGTAATAATCGTGATTTCAAATACTCGAGACAGAAAATCACATATAATGTGTCTAAAGAAGTAATTTATGAAATAAAGTAGTGTTATTACAGGAGAATTACAATTTTCCACCTGATATGTACATAACTGAGTGTGTGATTTGAAAAGTGTTAGTTGTCGCGAGATAATCTCTGTCAGCACAGAGATTCAGAAACTAGAACTGAAGATTTAGAAATATTAGAGGGTAAGAAATAAAGAGGTTAGGAAGTAAGATGAATAGGTCAGAAGAGATATTGGTATTATGCATTGGAAGAATGGAGGAGAAAGAAAATAATACTGAAAATTAACAAAAGGAGGATCCAACTTGTAACAGAAAGGAGAACAGTAGGAAGGGCAAGAAGAAAGGAATAAAAATGCTAGTTTCAAAGGAAATAGTAGTAGGAATGTAGTAGGAGGCTGAAGTGGAGAGTACGAAATTCCGGAGATTTCGGAAAACGGAAGTGGTGATCAGTCTATTATCCCATGACATGAGAATACCAAAGCAAGTTATCCATTAAACTTATACCTCTCTACTATATCAATCTTACTTTGATATCCTACACCATCTGCATAAAAGACCTACAACCACTAATCTAAACAGGATTTTAGGAACTTGGAATAGAAAAAGTTAATTATGGTAGCAGGTGGGGCAATGAAGGTAGTTTATTATGAGGGTTATAAAAAGAGGGTCATAGTAAAAATGTGTAGGAAGAAGGATATTAAAAATGGCATAGATGTTGGGGGGTTTAAGTTTCATGTGTAAGAATGTACGTGGGGCTAGAGGGGGTGAAAGAAGTAGAAAAAGCAGAATAGAGAAAAGTAATAATTGCGATTTCAAATACTATAGATAGAAAATAACATAATGTGTCGAAAGGAGTAATGTATGAAATCGAGTAGTGTTATTACAGGAGAATTACAATTTTCCACCTGATATGTACCTAACTGAGTGTGTGATTTGAAAAATGTTAGTTGTCACGAGAAAATCAGAAAAGAGCTCTGTCAGCACAGAGATTCTGAAACTAGAGTAGAACTGGAGATTTAGAAATAATTGAGGATAAGAAATATGGAGTTAGGTTAGGAAATAAGATGAATTGGCCCGAAGAGATGGTGGTATGATACATTGGAAGAATGGAGGAGAAAGAAAATTTTATAGAAAATTATCAGAAGGAGGATCAAAGTAGTAACAGATAGGAGAACAGTAGGAAGGGCAAGAAGAAAGGTATAATAATACTAGACTTGAGGGATAGAAGGTAAGAAAGCAGTAGGAGGTCGAAGTGGAGAGTACGAAATTCCGGAGATTTTGGAAAACGGAGGTGGTGATCAGTCTATTTTCCCATGACATGAGAATACCAAAGCAAGTTTTCCATTAAATTTATACCTCTCAACTACATCAATCTTGCTTTGATATCCTACACCATCTGCATAAAAGACCTACAACCACTAATCAAGACAGAATTTTAGGAACTTGGAATAAAAAAAGTTAATTATGGTAGCGGGTTGGGCAATGAAAGTAGTTTTTTGGGAGGGTTATAAAATGAGGGTCATAGTAAAAATGTGTAGGAAGAAGGATATAAAAATTTGCATAGATGTTAGGGAGTTTAAGCTTCATGTGTAAGAATATACGTGGGGTTAGAGGGGGTGAAAGAAGTAGAAAAAGCCGAATACAGAAAAGTAATAATCGTGATTTCAAATACTCGAGACAGAAAATCACATATAATGTGTCTAAAGAAGTAATTTATGAAATCAAGTAGTGTTATTACAGGAGAATTACAATTTTCCACCTGATATGTACATAACTGAGTGTGTGATTTGAAAAGTGTTAGTTGTCGCGAGATAATCTCTGTCAGCACAGAGATTCAGAAACTAGAACTGAAGATTTAGAAATATTAGAGGGTAAGAAATAAAGAGGTTAGGAAGTAAGATGAATAGGTCAGAAGAGATATTGGTATTATGCATTGGAAGAATGGAGGAGAAAGAAAATAATACTGAAAATTAACAAAAGGAGGATCCAAGTTGTAACAGAAAGGAGAACAGTAGGAAGGGCAAGAAGAAAGGAATAAAAATGCTAGTTTCAAAGGAAATAGTAGTAGGAATGTAGTAGGAGGCTGAAGTGGAGAGTACGAAATTCCGGAGATTTCGGAAAACGGAAGTGGTGATCAGTCTATTATCCCATGACATGAGAATACCAAAGCAAGTTATCCATTAAACTTATACCTCTCTACTATATCAATCTTACTTTGATATCCTACACCATCTGCATAAAAGACCTACAACCACTAATCTAAACAGGATTTTAGGAACTTGGAATAGAAAAAGTTAATTATGGTAGCAGGTGGGGCAATGAAGGTAGTTTATTATGAGGGTTATAAAAAGAGGGTCATAGTAAAAATGTGTAGGAAGAAGGATATTAAAAATGGCATAGATGTTGGGGGGTTTAAGTTTCATGTGTAAGAATGTACGTGGGGCTAGAGGGGGTGAAAGAAGTAGAAAAAGCAGAATAGAGAAAAGTAATAATTGCGATTTCAAATACTATAGATAGAAAATAACATAATGTGTCGAAAGGAGTAATGTATGAAATCGAGTAGTGTTATTACAGGAGAATTACAATTTTCCACCTGATATGTACCTAACTGAGTGTGTGATTTGAAAAATGTTAGTTGTCACGAGAAAATCAGAAAAGAGCTCTGTCAGCACAGAGATTCAGAAACTAGAACTGGAGATTTAGAAATAATTGAGGATAAGAAATATGGAGTTAGGTTAGGAAATAATATGAATTGGCCCGAAGAGATGGTGGTATGATACATTGGAAGAATGGAGGAGAAAGAAAATTTTATAGAAAATTATCAGAAGGAGGATCAAAGTAGTAACAGATAGGAGAACAGTAGGAAGGGCAAGAAGAAAGGTATAAAAATACTAGACTTGAGGGATAGAAGGTAAGAAAGCAGTAGGAGGTCGAAGTGGAGAGTACGAAATTCCGGAGATTTTGGAAAACGGAGGTGGTGATCAGTCTATTTTCCCATGACATGAGAATACCAAAGCAAGTTTTCCATTAAATTTATACCTCTCAACTACATCAATCTTGCTTTGATATCCTACACCATCTGCATAAAAGACCTACAACCACTAATCAAGACAGAATTTTAGGAACTTGGAATAAAAAAAGTTAATTATGGTAGCAGGTTGGGTAATGAAAGTAGTTTTTTGGGAGGGTTATAAAATGAGGGTCATAGTAAAATGTGTAGGAAGAAGGATATAAAAATTTGCATAGATGTTGGGGGGTTTAAGCTTCATGTGTAAGAATATACGTGGGTTTAGAGGGGGTGAAAGAAGTAGAAAAAGCCGAATACAGAAAAGTAATAATCGTGATTTCAAATACTCGAGACAGAAAATCACATATAATGTGTCTAAAGATGTAATTTATGAAATAAAGTAGTGTTATTACAGGAGAATTACAATTTTCCACCTGATATGTACATAACTGAGTGTGTGATTTGAAAAGTGTTAGTTGTCGCGAGATAATCTCTGTCAGCACAGAGATTCAGAAACTAGAACTGAAGATTTAGAAATATTAGAGGGTAAGAAATAAAGAGGTTAGGAAGTAAGATGAATAGGTCAGAAGAGATATTGGTATTATGCATTGGAAGAATGGAGGAGAAAGAAAATAATACTGAAAATTAACAAAAGGAGGATCCAAGTTGTAACAGAAAGGAGAACAGTAGGAAGGGCAAGAAGAAAGGAATAAAAATGCTAGTTTCAAAGGAAATAGTAGTAGGAATGTAGTAGGAGGCTGAAGTGGAGAGTACGAAATTCCGGAGATTTCGGAAAACGGAAGTGGTGATCAGTCTATTATCCCATGACATGAGAATACCAAAGCAAGTTATCCATTAAACTTATACCTCTCTACTATATCAATCTTACTTTGATATCCTACACCATCTGCATAAAAGACCTACAACCACTAATCTAAACAGGATTTTAGGAACTTGGAATAGAAAAAGTTAATTATGGTAGCAGGTGGGGCAATGAAGGTAGTTTATTATGAGGGTTATAAAAAGAGGGTCATAGTAAAAATGTGTAGGAAGAAGGATATTAAAAATGGCATAGATGTTGGGGGGTTTAAGTTTCATGTGTAAGAATGTACGTGGGGCTAGAGGGGGTGAAAGAAGTAGAAAAAGCAGAATAGAGAAAAGTAATAATTGCGATTTCAAATACTATAGATAGAAAATAACATAATGTGTCGAAAGGAGTAATGTATGAAATCGAGTAGTGTTATTACAGGAGAATTACAATTTTCCACCTGATATGTACCTAACTGAGTGTGTGATTTGAAAAATGTTAGTTGTCACGAGAAAATCAGAAAAGAGCTCTGTCAGCACAGAGATTCTGAAACTAGAGTAGAACTGGAGATTTAGAAATAATTGAGGATAAGAAATATGGAGTTAGGTTAGGAAATAAGATGAATTGGCCCGAAGAGATGGTGGTATGATACTTTGGAAGAATGGAGGAGAAAGAAAATTTTATAGAAAATTATCAGAAGGAGGATCAAAGTAGTAACAGATAGGAGAACAGTAGGAAGGGCAAGAAGAAAGGTATAATAATACTAGACTTGAGGGATAGAAGGTAAGAAAGCAGTAGGAGGTCGAAGTGGAGAGTACGAAATTCCGGAGATTTTGGAAAACGGAGGTGGTGATCAGTCTATTTTCCCATGACATGAGAATACCAAAGCAAGTTATCCATTAAATTTATACCTCTCAACTACATCAATCTTGCTTTGATATCCTACACCATCTGCATAAAAGACCTACAACCACTAATCAAGACAGAATTTTAGGAACTTGGAATAAAAAAAGTTAATTATGGTAGCGGGTTGGGTAATGAAAGTAGTTTTTTGGGAGGGTTATAAAATGAGGGTCATAGTAAAATGTGTAGGAAGAAGGATATAAAAATTTGCATAGATGTTGGGGGGTTTAAGCTTCATGTGTAAGAATATACGTGGGGTTAGAGGGGGTGAAAGAAGTAGAAAAAGCCGAATACAGAAAAGTAATAATCGTGATTTCAAATACTCGAGACAGAAAATCACATATAATGTGTCTAAAGAAGTAATTTATGAAATAAAGTAGTGTTATTACAGGAGAATTACAATTTTCCACCTGATATGTACATAACTGAGTGTGTGATTTGAAAAGTGTTAGTTGTCGCGAGATAATCTCTGTCAGCACAGAGATTCAGAAACTAGAACTGAAGATTTAGAAATATTAGAGGGTAAGAAATAAAGAGGTTAGGAAGTAAGATGAATAGGTCAGAAGAGATATTGGTATTATGCATTGGAAGAATGGAGGAGAAAGAAAATAATACTGAAAATTAACAAAAGGAGGATCCAAGTTGTAACAGAAAGGAGAACAGTAGGAAGGGCAAGAAGAAAGGAATAAAAATGCTAGTTTCAAAGGAAATAGTAGTAGGAATGTAGTAGGAGGCTGAAGTGGAGAGTACGAAATTCCGGAGATTTCGGAAAACGGAAGTGGTGATCAGTCTATTATCCCATGACATGAGAATACCAAAGCAAGTTATCCATTAAACTTATACCTCTCTACTATATCAATCTTACTTTGATATCCTACACCATCTGCATAAAAGACCTACAACCACTAATCTAAACAGGATTTTAGGAACTTGGAATAGAAAAAGTTAATTATGGTAGCAGGTGGGGCAATGAAGGTAGTTTATTATGAGGGTTATAAAAAGAGGGTCATAGTAAAAATGTGTAGGAAGAAGGATATTAAAAATGGCATAGATGTTGGGGGGTTTAAGTTTCATGTGTAAGAATGTACGTGGGGCTAGAGGGGGTGAAAGAAGTAGAAAAAGCAGAATAGAGAAAAGTAATAATTGCGATTTCAAATACTATAGATAGAAAATAACATAATGTGTCGAAAGGAGTAATGTATGAAATCGAGTAGTGTTATTACAGGAGAATTACAATTTTCCACCTGATATGTACCTAACTGAGTGTGTGATTTGAAAAATGTTAGTTGTCACGAGAAAATCAGAAAAGAGCTCTGTCAGCACAGAGATTCAGAAACTAGAACTGGAGATTTAGAAATAATTGAGGATAAGAAATATGGAGTTAGGTTAGGAAATAATATGAATTGGCCCGAAGAGATGGTGGTATGATACATTGGAAGAATGGAGGAGAAAGAAAATTTTATAGAAAATTATCAGAAGGAGGATCAAAGTAGTAACAGATAGGAGAACAGTAGGAAGGGCAAGAAGAAAGGTATAAAAATACTAGACTTGAGGGATAGAAGGTAAGAAAGCAGTAGGAGGTCGAAGTGGAGAGTACGAAATTCCGGAGATTTTGGAAAACGGAGGTGGTGATCAGTCTATTTTCCCATGACATGAGAATACCAAAGCAAGTTTTCCATTAAATTTATACCTCTCAACTACATCAATCTTGCTTTGATATCCTACACCATCTGCATAAAAGACCTACAACCACTAATCAAGACAGAATTTTAGGAACTTGGAATAAAAAAAGTTAATTATGGTAGCAGGTTGGGTAATGAAAGTAGTTTTTTGGGAGGGTTATAAAATGAGGGTCATAGTAAAATGTGTAGGAAGAAGGATATAAAAATTTGCATAGATGTTGGGGGGTTTAAGCTTCATGTGTAAGAATATACGTGGGGTTAGAGGGGGTGAAAGAAGTAGAAAAAGCCGAATACAGAAAAGTAATAATCGTGATTTCAAATACTCGAGACAGAAAATCACATATAATGTGTCTAAAGAAGTAATTTATGAAATAAAGTAGTGTTATTACAGGAGAATTACAATTTTCCACCTGATATGTACATAACTGAGTGTGTGATTTGAAAAGTGTTAGTTGTCGCGAGATAATCTCTGTCAGCACAGAGATTCAGAAACTAGAACTGAAGATTTAGAAATATTAGAGGGTAAGAAATAAAGAGGTTAGGAAGTAAGATGAATAGGTCAGAAGAGATATTGGTATTATGCATTGGAAGAATGGAGGAGAAAGAAAATAATACTGAAAATTAACAAAAGGAGGATCCAAGTTGTAACAGAAAGGAGAACAGTAGGAAGGGCAAGAAGAAAGGAATAAAAATGCTAGTTTCAAAGGAAATAGTAGTAGGAATGTAGTAGGAGGCTGAAGTGGAGAGTACGAAATTCCGGAGATTTTGGAAAACGGAAGTGGTGATCAGTCTATTATCCCATGACATGAGAATACCAAAGCAAGTTATCCATTAAACTTATACCTCTCTACTATATCAATCTTACTTTGATATCCTACACCATCTGCATAAAAGACCTACAACCACTAATCTAAACAGGATTTTAGGAACTTGGAATAGAAAAAGTTAATTATGGTAGCAGGTGGGGCAATGAAGGTAGTTTATTATGAGGGTTATAAAAAGAGGGTCATAGTAAAAATGTGTAGGAAGAAGGATATTAAAAATGGCATAGATGTTGGGGGGTTTAAGTTTCATGTGTAAGAATGTACGTGGGGCTAGAGGGGGTGAAAGAAGTAGAAAAAGCAGAATAGAGAAAAGTAATAATTGCGATTTCAAATACTATAGATAGAAAATAACATAATGTGTCGAAAGGAGTAATGTATGAAATCGAGTAGTGTTATTACAGGAGAATTACAATTTTCCACCTGATATGTACCTAACTGAGTGTGTGATTTGAAAAATGTTAGTTGTCACGAGAAAATCAGAAAAGAGCTCTGTCAGCACAGAGATTCTGAAACTAGAGTAGAACTGGAGATTTAGAAATAATTGAGGATAAGAAATATGGAGTTAGGTTAGGAAATAAGATGAATTGGCCCGAAGAGATGGTGGTATGATACATTGGAAGAATGGAGGAGAAAGAAAATTTTATAGAAAATTATCAGAAGGAGGATCAAAGTAGTAACAGATAGGAGAACAGTAGGAAGGGCAAGAAGAAAGGTATAAAAATACTAGACTTGAGGGATAGAAGGTAAGAAAGCAGTAGGAGGTCGAAGTGGAGAGTACGAAATTCCGGAGATTTTGGAAAACGGAGGTGGTGATCAGTCCATTTTCCCATGACATGAGAATACCAAAGCAAGTTTTCCATTAAATTTATACCTCTCAACTACATCAATCTTGCTTTGATATCCTACACCATCTGCATAAAAGACCTACAACCACTAATCAAGACAGAATTTTAGGAACTTGGAATAAAAAAAGTTAATTATGGTAGCGGGTTGGGTAATGAAAGTAGTTTTTTGGGAGGGTTATAAAATGAGGGTCATAGTAAAATGTGTAGGAAGAAGGATATAAAAATTTGCATAGATGTTGGGGGGTTTAAGCTTCATGTGTAAGAATATACGTGGGGTTAGAGGGGGTGAAAGAAGTAGAAAAAGCCGAATACAGAAAAGTAATAATCGTGATTTCAAATACTCGAGACAGAAAATCACATATAATGTGTCTAAAGAAGTAATTTATGAAATAAAGTAGTGTTATTACAGGAGAATTACAATTTTCCACCTGATATGTACATAACTGAGTGTGTGATTTGAAAAGTGTTAGTTGTCGCGAGATAATCTCTGTCAGCACAGAGATTCAGAAACTAGAACTGAAGATTTAGAAATATTAGAGGGTAAGAAATAAAGAGGTTAGGAAGTAAGATGAATAGGTCAGAAGAGATATTGGTATTATGCATTGGAAGAATGGAGGAGAAAGAAAATAATACTGAAAATTAACAAAAGGAGGATCCAAGTTGTAACAGAAAGGAGAACAGTAGGAAGGGCAAGAAGAAAGGAATAAAAATGCTAGTTTCAAAGGAAATAGTAGTAGGAATGTAGTAGGAGGCTGAAGTGGAGAGTACGAAATTCCGGAGATTTCGGAAAACGGAAGTGGTGATCAGTCTATTATCCCATGACATGAGAATACCAAAGCAAGTTATCCATTAAACTTATACCTCTCTACTATATCAATCTTACTTTGATATCCTACACCATCTGCATAAAAGACCTACAACCACTAATCTAAACAGGATTTTAGGAACTTGGAATAGAAAAAGTTAATTATGGTAGCAGGTGGGGCAATGAAGGTAGTTTATTATGAGGGTTATAAAAAGAGGGTCATAGTAAAAATGTGTAGGAAGAAGGATATTAAAAATGGCATAGATGTTGGGGGGTTTAAGTTTCATGTGTAAGAATGTACGTGGGGCTAGAGGGGGTGAAAGAAGTAGAAAAAGCAGAATAGAGAAAAGTAATAATTGCGATTTCAAATACTATAGATAGAAAATAACATAATGTGTCGAAAGGAGTAATGTATGAAATCGAGTAGTGTTATTACAGGAGAATTACAATTTTCCACCTGATATGTACCTAACTGAGTGTGTGATTTGAAAAATGTTAGTTGTCACGAGAAAATCAGAAAAGAGCTCTGTCAGCACAGAGATTCAGAAACTAGAACTGGAGATTTAGAAATAATTGAGGATAAGAAATATGGAGTTAGGTTAGGAAATAATATGAATTGGCCCGAAGAGATGGTGGTATGATACATTGGAAGAATGGAGGAGAAAGAAAATTTTATAGAAAATTATCAGAAGGAGGATCAAAGTAGTAACAGATAGGAGAACAGTAGGAAGGGCAAGAAGAAAGGTATAAAAATACTAGACTTGAGGGATAGAAGGTAAGAAAGCAGTAGGAGGTCGAAGTGGAGAGTACGAAATTCCGGAGATTTTGGAAAACGGAGGTGGTGATCAGTCTATTTTCCCATGACATGAGAATACCAAAGCAAGTTTTCCATTAAATTTATACCTCTCAACTACATCAATCTTGCTTTGATATCCTACACCATCTGCATAAAAGACCTACAACCACTAATCAAGACAGAATTTTAGGAACTTGGAATAAAAAAAGTTAATTATGGTAGCAGGTTGGGTAATGAAAGTAGTTTTTTGGGAGGGTTATAAAATGAGGGTCATAGTAAAATGTGTAGGAAGAAGGATATAAAAATTTGCATAGATGTTGGGGGGTTTAAGCTTCATGTGTAAGAATATACGTGGGGTTAGAGGGGGTGAAAGAAGTAGAAAAAGCCGAATACAGAAAAGTAATAATCGTGATTTCAAATACTCGAGACAGAAAATCACATATAATGTGTCTAAAGAAGTAATTTATGAAATAAAGTAGTGTTATTACAGGAGAATTACAATTTTCCACCTGATATGTACATAACTGAGTGTGTGATTTGAAAAGTGTTAGTTGTCGCGAGATAATCTCTGTCAGCACAGAGATTCAGAAACTAGAACTGAAGATTTAGAAATATTAGAGGGTAAGAAATAAAGAGGTTAGGAAGTAAGATGAATAGGTCAGAAGAGATATTGGTATTATGCATTGGAAGAATGGAGGAGAAAGAAAATAATACTGAAAATTAACAAAAGGAGGATCCAAGTTGTAACAGAAAGGAGAACAGTAGGAAGGGCAAGAAGAAAGGAATAAAAATGCTAGTTTCAAAGGAAATAGTAGTAGGAATGTAGTAGGAGGCTGAAGTGGAGAGTACGAAATTCCGGAGATTTCGGAAAACGGAAGTGGTGATCAGTCTATTATCCCATGACATGAGAATACCAAAGCAAGTTATCCATTAAACTTATACCTCTCTACTATATCAATCTTACTTTGATATCCTACACCATCTGCATAAAAGACCTACAACCACTAATCTAAACAGGATTTTAGGAACTTGGAATAGAAAAAGTTAATTATGGTAGCAGGTGGGGCAATGAAGGTAGTTTATTATGAGGGTTATAAAAAGAGGGTCATAGTAAAAATGTGTAGGAAGAAGGATATTAAAAATGGCATAGATGTTGGGGGGTTTAAGTTTCATGTGTAAGAATGTACGTGGGGCTAGAGGGGGTGAAAGAAGTAGAAAAAGCAGAATAGAGAAAAGTAATAATTGCGATTTCAAATACTATAGATAGAAAATAACATAATGTGTCGAAAGGAGTAATGTATGAAATCGAGTAGTGTTATTACAGGAGAATTACAATTTTCCACCTGATATGTACCTAACTGAGTGTGTGATTTGAAAAATGTTAGTTGTCACGAGAAAATCAGAAAAGAGCTCTGTCAGCACAGAGATTCAGAAACTAGAACTGGAGATTTAGAAATAATTGAGGATAAGAAATATGGAGTTAGGTTAGGAAATAATATGAATTGGCCCGAAGAGATGGTGGTATGATACATTGGAAGAATGGAGGAGAAAGAAAATTTTATAGAAAATTATCAGAAGGAGGATCAAAGTAGTAACAGATAGGAGAACAGTAGGAAGGGCAAGAAGAAAGGTATAAAAATACTAGACTTGAGGGATAGAAGGTAAGAAAGCAGTAGGAGGTCGAAGTGGAGAGTACGAAATTCCGGAGATTTTGGAAAACGGAGGTGGTGATCAGTCTATTTTCCCATGACATGAGAATACCAAAGCAAGTTTTCCATTAAATTTATACCTCTCAACTACATCAATCTTGCTTTGATATCCTACACCATCTGCATAAAAGACCTACAACCACTAATCAAGACAGAATTTTAGGAACTTGGAATAAAAAAAGTTAATTATGGTAGCAGGTTGGGTAATGAAAGTAGTTTTTTGGGAGGGTTATAAAATGAGGGTCATAGTAAAATGTGTAGGAAGAAGGATATAAAAATTTGCATAGATGTTGGGGGGTTTAAGCTTCATGTGTAAGAATATACGTGGGTTTAGAGGGGGTGAAAGAAGTAGAAAAAGCCGAATACAGAAAAGTAATAATCGTGATTTCAAATACTCGAGACAGAAAATCACATATAATGTGTCTAAAGATGTAATTTATGAAATAAAGTAGTGTTATTACAGGAGAATTACAATTTTCCACCTGATATGTACATAACTGAGTGTGTGATTTGAAAAGTGTTAGTTGTCGCGAGATAATCTCTGTCAGCACAGAGATTCAGAAACTAGAACTGAAGATTTAGAAATATTAGAGGGTAAGAAATAAAGAGGTTAGGAAGTAAGATGAATAGGTCAGAAGAGATATTGGTATTATGCATTGGAAGAATGGAGGAGAAAGAAAATAATACTGAAAATTAACAAAAGGAGGATCCAAGTTGTAACAGAAAGGAGAACAGTAGGAAGGGCAAGAAGAAAGGAATAAAAATGCTAGTTTCAAAGGAAATAGTAGTAGGAATGTAGTAGGAGGCTGAAGTGGAGAGTACGAAATTCCGGAGATTTCGGAAAACGGAAGTGGTGATCAGTCTATTATCCCATGACATGAGAATACCAAAGCAAGTTATCCATTAAACTTATACCTCTCTACTATATCAATCTTACTTTGATATCCTACACCATCTGCATAAAAGACCTACAACCACTAATCTAAACAGGATTTTAGGAACTTGGAATAGAAAAAGTTAATTATGGTAGCAGGTGGGGCAATGAAGGTAGTTTATTATGAGGGTTATAAAAAGAGGGTCATAGTAAAAATGTGTAGGAAGAAGGATATTAAAAATGGCATAGATGTTGGGGGGTTTAAGTTTCATGTGTAAGAATGTACGTGGGGCTAGAGGGGGTGAAAGAAGTAGAAAAAGCAGAATAGAGAAAAGTAATAATTGCGATTTCAAATACTATAGATAGAAAATAACATAATGTGTCGAAAGGAGTAATGTATGAAATCGAGTAGTGTTATTACAGGAGAATTACAATTTTCCACCTGATATGTACCTAACTGAGTGTGTGATTTGAAAAATGTTAGTTGTCACGAGAAAATCAGAAAAGAGCTCTGTCAGCACAGAGATTCTGAAACTAGAGTAGAACTGGAGATTTAGAAATAATTGAGGATAAGAAATATGGAGTTAGGTTAGGAAATAAGATGAATTGGCCCGAAGAGATGGTGGTATGATACTTTGGAAGAATGGAGGAGAAAGAAAATTTTATAGAAAATTATCAGAAGGAGGATCAAAGTAGTAACAGATAGGAGAACAGTAGGAAGGGCAAGAAGAAAGGTATAATAATACTAGACTTGAGGGATAGAAGGTAAGAAAGCAGTAGGAGGTCGAAGTGGAGAGTACGAAATTCCGGAGATTTTGGAAAACGGAGGTGGTGATCAGTCTATTTTCCCATGACATGAGAATACCAAAGCAAGTTATCCATTAAATTTATACCTCTCAACTACATCAATCTTGCTTTGATATCCTACACCATCTGCATAAAAGACCTACAACCACTAATCAAGACAGAATTTTAGGAACTTGGAATAAAAAAAGTTAATAATGGTAGCGGGTTGGGCAATGAAAGTAGTTTTTTGGGAGGGTTATAAAATGAGAGTCATAGTAAAAATGTGTAGGAAGAAGGATATTAAAATTGGCATAGATGTTGGGGGGTTTAAGTTTCATGTGTAAGAATGAACGTGGGGCTAGAGGGGGTGAAAGAAGTAGAAAAAGCAGAATAGAGAAAAGTAATAATTGCGATTTCAAATACTATAGATAGAAAATAACATAATGTGTCGAAAGGAGTAATGTATGAAATCGAGTAGTGTTATTACAGGAGAATTACAATTTTCCACCTGATATGTACATAACTGAGTGTGTGATTTGAAAAGTGTTAGTTGTCGCGAGATAATCTCTGTCAGCACAGAGATTCAGAAACTAGAACTGAAGATTTAGAAATATTAGAGGGTAAGAAATAAAGAGGTTAGGAAGTAAGATGAATAGGTCAGAAGAGATATTGGTATTATGCATTGGAAGAATGGAGGAGAAAGAAAATAATACTGAAAATTAACAAAAGGAGGATCCAAGTTGTAACAGAAAGGAGAACAGTAGGAAGGGCAAGAAGAAAGGAATAAAAATGCTAGTTTCAAAGGAAATAGTAGTAGGAATGTAGTAGGAGGCTGAAGTGGAGAGTACGAAATTCCGGAGATTTCGGAAAACGGAAGTGGTGATCAGTCTATTATCCCATGACATGAGAATACCAAAGCAAGTTATCCATTAAACTTATACCTCTCTACTATATCAATCTTACTTTGATATCCTACACCATCTGCATAAAAGACCTACAACCACTAATCTAAACAGGATTTTAGGAACTTGGAATAGAAAAAGTTAATTATGGTAGCAGGTGGGGCAATGAAGGTAGTTTATTATGAGGGTTATAAAAAGAGGGTCATAGTAAAAATGTGTAGGAAGAAGGATATTAAAAATGGCATAGATGTTGGGGGGTTTAAGTTTCATGTGTAAGAATGTACGTGGGGCTAGAGGGGGTGAAAGAAGTAGAAAAAGCAGAATAGAGAAAAGTAATAATTGCGATTTCAAATACTATAGATAGAAAATAACATAATGTGTCGAAAGGAGTAATGTATGAAATCGAGTAGTGTTATTACAGGAGAATTACAATTTTCCACCTGATATGTACCTAACTGAGTGTGTGATTTGAAAAATGTTAGTTGTCACGAGAAAATCAGAAAAGAGCTCTGTCAGCACAGAGATTCAGAAACTAGAACTGGAGATTTAGAAATAATTGAGGATAAGAAATATGGAGTTAGGTTAGGAAATAATATGAATTGGCCCGAAGAGATGGTGGTATGATACATTGGAAGAATGGAGGAGAAAGAAAATTTTATAGAAAATTATCAGAAGGAGGATCAAAGTAGTAACAGATAGGAGAACAGTAGGAAGGGCAAGAAGAAAGGTATAAAAATACTAGACTTGAGGGATAGAAGGTAAGAAAGCAGTAGGAGGTCGAAGTGGAGAGTACGAAATTCCGGAGATTTTGGAAAACGGAGGTGGTGATCAGTCTATTTTCCCATGACATGAGAATACCAAAGCAAGTTTTCCATTAAATTTATACCTCTCAACTACATCAATCTTGCTTTGATATCCTACACCATCTGCATAAAAGACCTACAACCACTAATCAAGACAGAATTTTAGGAACTTGGAATAAAAAAAGTTAATTATGGTAGCAGGTTGGGTAATGAAAGTAGTTTTTTGGGAGGGTTATAAAATGAGGGTCATAGTAAAATGTGTAGGAAGAAGGATATAAAAATTTGCATAGATGTTGGGGGGTTTAAGCTTCATGTGTAAGAATATACGTGGGGTTAGAGGGGGTGAAAGAAGTAGAAAAAGCCGAATACAGAAAAGTAATAATCGTGATTTCAAATACTCGAGACAGAAAATCACATATAATGTGTCTAAAGAAGTAATTTATGAAATAAAGTAGTGTTATTACAGGAGAATTACAATTTTCCACCTGATATGTACATAACTGAGTGTGTGATTTGAAAAGTGTTAGTTGTCGCGAGATAATCTCTGTCAGCACAGAGATTCAGAAACTAGAACTGAAGATTTAGAAATATTAGAGGGTAAGAAATAAAGAGGTTAGGAAGTAAGATGAATAGGTCAGAAGAGATATTGGTATTATGCATTGGAAGAATGGAGGAGAAAGAAAATAATACTGAAAATTAACAAAAGGAGGATCCAAGTTGTAACAGAAAGGAGAACAGTAGGAAGGGCAAGAAGAAAGGAATAAAAATGCTAGTTTCAAAGGAAATAGTAGTAGGAATGTAGTAGGAGGCTGAAGTGGAGAGTACGAAATTCCGGAGATTTCGGAAAACGGAAGTGGTGATCAGTCTATTATCCCATGACATGAGAATATCAAAGCAAGTTATCCATTAAACTTATACCTCTCTACTATATCAATCTTACTTTGATATCCTACACCATCTGCATAAAAGACCTACAACCACTAATCTAAACAGGATTTTAGGAACTTGGAATAGAAAAAGTTAATTATGGTAGCAGGTGGGGCAATGAAGGTAGTTTATTATGAGGGTTATAAAAAGAGGGTCATAGTAAAAATGTGTAGGAAGAAGGATATTAAAAATGGCATAGATGTTGGGGGGTTTAAGTTTCATGTGTAAGAATGTACGTGGGGCTAGAGGGGGTGAAAGAAGTAGAAAAAGCAGAATAGAGAAAAGTAATAATTGCGATTTCAAATACTATAGATAGAAAATAACATAATGTGTCGAAAGGAGTAATGTATGAAATCGAGTAGTGTTATTACAGGAGAATTACAATTTTCCACCTGATATGTACCTAACTGAGTGTGTGATTTGAAAAATGTTAGTTGTCACGAGAAAATCAGAAAAGAGCTCTGTCAGCACAGAGATTCTGAAACTAGAGTAGAACTGGAGATTTAGAAATAATTGAGGATAAGAAATATGGAGTTAGGTTAGGAAATAAGATGAATTGGCCCGAAGAGATGGTGGTATGATACATTGGAAGAATGGAGGAGAAAGAAAATTTTATAGAAAATTATCAGAAGGAGGATCAAAGTAGTAACAGATAGGAGAACAGTAGGAAGGGCAAGAAGAAAGGTATAAAAATACTAGACTTGAGGGATAGAAGGTAAGAAAGCAGTAGGAGGTCGAAGTGGAGAGTACGAAATTCCGGAGATTTTGGAAAACGGAGGTGGTGATCAGTCCATTTTCCCATGACATGAGAATACCAAAGCAAGTTTTCCATTAAATTTATACCTCTCAACTACATCAATCTTGCTTTGATATCCTACACCATCTGCATAAAAGACCTACAACCACTAATCAAGACAGAATTTTAGGAACTTGGAATAAAAAAAGTTAATTATGGTAGCGGGTTGGGTAATGAAAGTAGTTTTTTGGGAGGGTTATAAAATGAGGGTCATAGTAAAATGTGTAGGAAGAAGGATATAAAAATTTGCATAGATGTTGGGGGGTTTAAGCTTCATGTGTAAGAATATACGTGGGGTTAGAGGGGGTGAAAGAAGTAGAAAAAGCCGAATACAGAAAAGTAATAATCGTGATTTCAAATACTCGAGACAGAAAATCACATATAATGTGTCTAAAGAAGTAATTTATGAAATAAAGTAGTGTTATTACAGGAGAATTACAATTTTCCACCTGATATGTACATAACTGAGTGTGTGATTTGAAAAGTGTTAGTTGTCGCGAGATAATCTCTGTCAGCACAGAGATTCAGAAACTAGAACTGAAGATTTAGAAATATTAGAGGGTAAGAAATAAAGAGGTTAGGAAGTAAGATGAATAGGTCAGAAGAGATATTGGTATTATGCATTGGAAGAATGGAGGAGAAAGAAAATAATACTGAAAATTAACAAAAGGAGGATCCAAGTTGTAACAGAAAGGAGAACAGTAGGAAGGGCAAGAAGAAAGGAATAAAAATGCTAGTTTCAAAGGAAATAGTAGTAGGAATGTAGTAGGAGGCTGAAGTGGAGAGTACGAAATTCCGGAGATTTCGGAAAACGGAAGTGGTGATCAGTCTATTATCCCATGACATGAGAATACCAAAGCAAGTTATCCATTAAACTTATACCTCTCTACTATATCAATCTTACTTTGATATCCTACACCATCTGCATAAAAGACCTACAACCACTAATCTAAACAGGATTTTAGGAACTTGGAATAGAAAAAGTTAATTATGGTAGCAGGTGGGGCAATGAAGGTAGTTTATTATGAGGGTTATAAAAAGAGGGTCATAGTAAAAATGTGTAGGAAGAAGGATATTAAAAATGGCATAGATGTTGGGGGGTTTAAGTTTCATGTGTAAGAATGTACGTGGGGCTAGAGGGGGTGAAAGAAGTAGAAAAAGCAGAATAGAGAAAAGTAATAATTGCGATTTCAAATACTATAGATAGAAAATAACATAATGTGTCGAAAGGAGTAATGTATGAAATCGAGTAGTGTTATTACAGGAGAATTACAATTTTCCACCTGATATGTACCTAACTGAGTGTGTGATTTGAAAAATGTTAGTTGTCACGAGAAAATCAGAAAAGAGCTCTGTCAGCACAGAGATTCAGAAACTAGAACTGGAGATTTAGAAATAATTGAGGATAAGAAATATGGAGTTAGGTTAGGAAATAATATGAATTGGCCCGAAGAGATGGTGGTATGATACATTGGAAGAATGGAGGAGAAAGAAAATTTTATAGAAAATTATCAGAAGGAGGATCAAAGTAGTAACAGATAGGAGAACAGTAGGAAGGGCAAGAAGAAAGGTATAAAAATACTAGACTTGAGGGATAGAAGGTAAGAAAGCAGTAGGAGGTCGAAGTGGAGAGTACGAAATTCCGGAGATTTTGGAAAACGGAGGTGGTGATCAGTCTATTTTCCCATGACATGAGAATACCAAAGCAAGTTTTCCATTAAATTTATACCTCTCAACTACATCAATCTTGCTTTGATATCCTACACCATCTGCATAAAAGACCTACAACCACTAATCAAGACAGAATTTTAGGAACTTGGAATAAAAAAAGTTAATTATGGTAGCAGGTTGGGTAATGAAAGTAGTTTTTTGGGAGGGTTATAAAATGAGGGTCATAGTAAAATGTGTAGGAAGAAGGATATAAAAATTTGCATAGATGTTGGGGGGTTTAAGCTTCATGTGTAAGAATATACGTGGGGTTAGAGGGGGTGAAAGAAGTAGAAAAAGCCGAATACAGAAAAGTAATAATCGTGATTTCAAATACTCGAGACAGAAAATCACATATAATGTGTCTAAAGAAGTAATTTATGAAATAAAGTAGTGTTATTACAGGAGAATTACAATTTTCCACCTGATATGTACATAACTGAGTGTGTGATTTGAAAAGTGTTAGTTGTCGCGAGATAATCTCTGTCAGCACAGAGATTCAGAAACTAGAACTGAAGATTTAGAAATATTAGAGGGTAAGAAATAAAGAGGTTAGGAAGTAAGATGAATAGGTCAGAAGAGATATTGGTATTATGCATTGGAAGAATGGAGGAGAAAGAAAATAATACTGAAAATTAACAAAAGGAGGATCCAAGTTGTAACAGAAAGGAGAACAGTAGGAAGGGCAAGAAGAAAGGAATAAAAATGCTAGTTTCAAAGGAAATAGTAGTAGGAATGTAGTAGGAGGCTGAAGTGGAGAGTACGAAATTCCGGAGATTTCGGAAAACGGAAGTGGTGATCAGTCTATTATCCCATGACATGAGAATACCAAAGCAAGTTATCCATTAAACTTATACCTCTCTACTATATCAATCTTACTTTGATATCCTACACCATCAGCATAAAAGACCTACAACCACTAATCTAAACAGGATTTTAGGAACTTGGAATAGAAAAAGTTAATTATGGTAGCAGGTGGGGCAATGAAGGTAGTTTATTATGAGGGTTATAAAAAGAGGGTCATAGTAAAAATGTGTAGGAAGAAGGATATTAAAAATGGCATAGATGTTGGGGGGTTTAAGTTTCATGTGTAAGAATGTACGTGGGGCTAGAGGGGGTGAAAGAAGTAGAAAAAGCAGAATAGAGAAAAGTAATAATTGCGATTTCAAATACTATAGATAGAAAATAACATAATGTGTCGAAAGGAGTAATGTATGAAATCGAGTAGTGTTATTACAGGAGAATTACAATTTTCCACCTGATATGTACCTAACTGAGTGTGTGATTTGAAAAATGTTAGTTGTCACGAGAAAATCAGAAAAGAGCTCTGTCAGCACAGAGATTCTGAAACTAGAGTAGAACTGGAGATTTAGAAATAATTGAGGATAAGAAATATGGAGTTAGGTTAGGAAATAAGATGAATTGGCCCGAAGAGATGGTGGTATGATACATTGGAAGAATGGAGGAGAAAGAAAATTTTATAGAAAATTATCAGAAGGAGGATCAAAGTAGTAACAGATAGGAGAACAGTAGGAAGGGCAAGAAGAAAGGAATAAAAATGCTAGTTTCAAAGGAAATAGTAGTAGGAATGTAGTAGGAGGCTGAAGTGGAGAGTACGAAATTCCGGAGATTTCGGAAAACGGAAGTGGTGATCAGTCTATTATCCCATGACATGAGAATAAGAAAGCAAGTTATCCATTAAACTTATACCTCTCTACTATATCAATCTTACTTTGATATCCTACACCATCTGCATAAAAGACCTACAACCACTAATCTAAACAGGATTTTAGGAACTTGGAATAGAAAAAGTTAATTATGGTAGCAGGTGGGGCAATGAAGGTAGTTTATTATGAGGGTTATAAAAAGAGGGTCATAGTAAAAATTTGTAGGAAGAAGGATATTAAAAATGGCATAGATGTTGGGGGGTTTAAGTTTCATGTGTAAGAATGTACGTGGGGCTAGAGGGGGTGAAAGAAGTAGAAAAAGCAGAATAGAGAAAAGTAATAATTGCGATTTCAAATACTATAGATAGAAAATAACATAATGTGTCGATAGGAGTAATGTATGAAATCGAGTAGTGTTATTACAGGAGAATTACAATTTTCCACCTGATATGTACCTAACTGAGTGTGTGATTTGAAAAATGTTAGTTGTCACGAGAAAATCAGAAAAGAGCTCTGTCAGCACAGAGATTCTGAAACTAGAGTAGAACTGGAGATTTAGAAATAATTGAGGATAAGAAATATGGAGTTAGGTTAGGAAATAAGATGAATTGGCCCGAAGAGATGGTGGTATGATACATTGGAAGAATGGAGGAGAAAGAAAATTTTATAGAAAATTATCAGAAGGAGGATCAAAGTAGTAACAGATAGGAGAACAGTAGGAAGGGCAAGAAGAAAGGTATAAAAATACTAGACTTGAGGGATAGAAGGTAAGAAAGCAGTAGGAGGTCGAAGTGGAGAGTACGAAATTCCGGAGATTATGGAAAACGGAGGTGGTGATCAGTCCATTTTCCCATGACATGAGAATACCAAAGCAAGTTATCCATAAAATTTATACCTCTCAACTACATCAATCTTGCTTTGATATCCTACACCATCTGCATAAAAGACCTACAACCACTAATCAAGACAGAATTTTAGGAACTTGGAATAAAAAAAGTTAATTATGGTAGCGGGTTGGGCAATGAAAGTAGTTTTTTGGGAGGGTTATAAAATGAGAGTCATAGTAAAAATGTGTAGGAAGAAGGATATTAAAATTGGCATAGATGTTGGGGGGTTTAAGTTTCATGTGTAAGAATGAACGTGGGGCTAGAGGGGGTGAAAGAAGTAGAAAAAGCAGAATAGAGAAAAGTAATAATTGCGATTTCAAATACTATAGATAGAAAATAACATAATGTGTCGAAAGGAGTAATGTATGAAATCGAGTAGTGTTATTACAGGAGAATTACAATTTTCCACCTGATATGTACATAACTGAGTGTGTGATTTGAAAAATGTTAGTTGTCACGAGAAAATCAGAAAAGACCTCTGTCAGCACAGAGATTCTGAAACTAGAGTAGAACTGGAGATTTAGAAATAATTGAGGATAAGAAATATGGAGTTAGGTTAGGAAATAAGATGAATTGGCCCGAAGAGATGGTGGTATGATACTTTGGAAGAATGGAGGAGAAAGAATATTTTATAGAAAATTATCAGAAGGAGGATCAAAGTAGTAACAGATAGGAGAACAGTAGGAAGGGCAAGAAGAAAGGTATAATAATACTAGACTTGAGGGATAGAAGGTAAGAAAGCAGTAGGAGGTCGAAGTGGAGAGTACGAAATTCCGGAGATTTTGGAAAACGGAGGTGGTGATCAGTCCATTTTCCCATGACATGAGAATACCAAAGCAAGTTATCCATTAAATTTATACCTCTCAACTACATCAATCTTGCTTTGATATCCTACACCATCTGCATAAAAGACCTACAACCACTAATCAAGACAGAATTTTAGGAACTTGGAATAAAAAAAGTTAATTATGGTAGCGGGTTGGGCAATGAAAGTAGTTTTTTGGGAGGGTTATAAAATGAGGGTCATAGTAAAAATGTGTAGGAAGAAGGATATAAAAATTTGCATAGATGTTGGGGGGTTTAAGCTTCATGTGTAAGAATATACGTGGGGTTAGAGGGGGTGAAAGAAGTAGAAAAAGCCGAATACAGAAAAGTAATAATCGTGATTTCAAATACTCGAGACAGAAAATCACATATAATGTGTCTAAAGAAGTAATTTATGAAATCAAGTAGTGTTATTACAGGAGAATTACAATTTTCCACCTGATATGTACATAACTGAGTGTGTGATTTGAAAAGTGTTAGTTGTCGCGAGATAATCTCTGTCAGCACAGAGATTCAGAAACTAGAACTGAAGATTTAGAAATATTAGAGGGTAAGAAATAAAGAGGTTAGGAAGTAAGATGAATAGGTCAGAAGAGATATTGGTATTATGCATTGGAAGAATGGAGGAGAAAGAAAATAATACTGAAAATTAACAAAAGGAGGATCCAAGTTGTAACAGAAAGGAGAACAGTAGGAAGGGCAAGAAGAAAGGAATAAAAATGCTAGTTTCAAAGGAAATAGTAGTAGGAATGTAGTAGGAGGCTGAAGTGGAGAGTACGAAATTCCGGAGATTTCGGAAAACGGAAGTGGTGATCAGTCTATTATCCCATGACATGAGAATACCAAAGCAAGTTATCCATTAAACTTATACCTCTCTACTATATCAATCTTACTTTGATATCCTACACCATCTGCATAAAAGACCTACAACCACTAATCTAAACAGGATTTTAGGAACTTGGAATAGAAAAAGTTAATTATGGTAGCAGGTGGGGCAATGAAGGTAGTTTATTATGAGGGTTATAAAAAGAGGGTCATAGTAAAAATGTGTAGGAAGAAGGATATTAAAAATGGCATAGATGTTGGGGGGTTTAAGTTTCATGTGTAAGAATGTACGTGGGGCTAGAGGGGGTGAAAGAAGTAGAAAAAGCAGAATAGAGAAAAGTAATAATTGCGATTTCACATACTATAGATAGAAAATAACATAATGTGTCGAAAGGAGTAATGTATGAAATCGAGTAGTGTTATTACAGGAGAATTACAATTTTCCACCTGATATGTACCTAACTGAGTGTGTGATTTGAAAAATGTTAGTTGTCACGAGAAAATCAGAAAAGAGCTCTGTCAGCACAGAGATTCTGAAACTAGAGTAGAACTGGAGATTTAGAAATAATTGAGGATAAGAAATATGGAGTTAGGTTAGGAAATAAGATGAATTGGCCCGAAGAGATGGTGGTATGATACATTGGAAGAATGGAGGAGAAAGAAAATTTTATAGAAAATTATCAGAAGGAGGATCAAAGTAGTAACAGATAGGAGAACAGTAGGAAATGCAAGAAGAAAGGTATAAAAATACTAGACTTGAGGGATAGAAGGTAAGAAAGCAGTAGGAGGTCGAAGTGGAGAGTACGAAATTCCGGAGATTATGGAAAACGGAGGTGGTGATCAGTCCATTTTCCCATGACATGAGAATACCAAAGCAAGTTATCCATAAAATTTATACCTCTCAACTACATCAATCTTGCTTTGATATCCTACACCATCTGCATAAAAGACCTACAACCACTAATCAAGACAGAATTTTAGGAACTTGGAATAAAAAAAGTTAATTATGGTAGCGGGTTGGGCAATGAAAGTAGTTTTTTGGGAGGGTTATAAAATGAGAGTCATAGTAAAAATGTGTAGGAAGAAGGATATTAAAATTGGCATAGATGTTGGGGGGTTTAAGTTTCATGTGTAAGAATGAACGTGGGGCTAGAGGGGGTGAAAGAAGTAGAAAAAGCAGAATAGAGAAAAGTAATAATTGCGATTTCAAATACTATAGATAGAAAATAACATAATGTGTCGAAAGGAGTAATGTATGAAATCGAGTAGTGTTATTACAGGAGAATTACAATTTTCCACCTGATATGTACATAACTGAGTGTGTGATTTGAAAAATGTTAGTTGTCACGAGAAAATCAGAAAAGACCTCTGTCAGCACAGAGATTCTGAAACTAGAGTAGAACTGGAGATTTAGAAATAATTGAGGATAAGAAATATGGAGTTAGGTTAGGAAATAAGATGAATTGGCCCGAAGAGATGGTGGTATGATACTTTGGAAGAATGGAGGAGAAAGAAAATTTTATAGAAAATTATCAGAAGGAGGATCAAAGTAGTAACAGATAGGAGAACAGTAGGAAGGGCAAGAAGAAAGGTATAATAATACTAGACTTGAGGGATAGAAGGTAAGAAAGCAGTAGGAGGTCGAAGTGGAGAGTACGAAATTCCGGAGATTTTGGAAAACGGAGGTGGTGATCAGTCTATTTTCCCATGACATGAGAATACCAAAGCAAGTTATCCATTAAATTTATACCTCTCAACTACATCAATCTTGCTTTGATATCCTACACCATCTGCATAAAAGACCTACAACCACTAATCAAGACAGAATTTTAGGAACTTGGAATAAAAAAAGTTAATTATGGTAGCGGGTTGGGCAATGAAAGTAGTTTTTTGGGAGGGTTATAAAATGAGGGTCATAGTAAAAATGTGTAGGAAGAAGGATATAAAAATTTGCATAGATGTTGGGGGGTTTAAGCTTCATGTGTAAGAATATACGTGGGGTTAGAGGGGGTGAAAGAAGTAGAAAAAGCCGAATACAGAAAAGTAATAATCGTGATTTCAAATACTCGAGACAGAAAATCACATATAATGTGTCTAAAGAAGTAATTTATGAAATCAAGTAGTGTTATTACAGGAGAATTACAATTTTCCACCTGATATGTACATAACTGAGTGTGTGATTTGAAAAGTGTTAGTTGTCGCGAGATAATCTCTGTCAGCACAGAGATTCAGAAACTAGAACTGAAGATTTAGAAATATTAGAGGGTAAGAAATAAAGAGGTTAGGAAGTAAGATGAATAGGTCAGAAGAGATATTGGTATTATGCATTGGAAGAATGGAGGAGAAAGAAAATAATACTGAAAATTAACAAAAGGAGGATCCAAGTTGTAACAGAAAGGAGAACAGTAGGAAGGGCAAGAAGAAAGGAATAAAAATGCTAGTTTCAAAGGAAATAGTAGTAGGAATGTAGTAGGAGGCTGAAGTGGAGAGTACGAAATTCCGGAGATTTCGGAAAACGGAAGTGGTGATCAGTCTATTATCCCATGACATGAGAATACCAAAGCAAGTTATCCATTAAACTTATACCTCTCTACTATATCAATCTTACTTTGATATCCTACACCATCTGCATAAAAGACCTACAACCACTAATCTAAACAGGATTTTAGGAACTTGGAATAGAAAAAGTTAATTATGGTAGCAGGTGGGGCAATGAAGGTAGTTTATTATGAGGGTTATAAAAAGAGGGTCATAGTAAAAATGTGTAGGAAGAAGGATATTAAAAATGGCATAGATGTTGGGGGGTTTAAGTTTCATGTGTAAGAATGTACGTGGGGCTAGAGGGGGTGAAAGAAGTAGAAAAAGCAGAATAGAGAAAAGTAATAATTGCGATTTCAAATACTATAGATAGAAAATAACATAATGTGTCGAAAGGAGTAATGTATGAAATCGAGTAGTGTTATTACAGGAGAATTACAATTTTCCACCTGATATGTACCTAACTGAGTGTGTGATTTGAAAAATGTTAGTTGTCACGAGAAAATCAGAAAAGAGCTCTGTCAGCACAGAGATTCTGAAACTAGAGTAGAACTGGAGATTTAGAAATAATTGAGGATAAGAAATATGGAGTTAGGTTAGGAAATAAGATGAATTGGCCCGAAGAGATGGTGGTATGATACTTTGGAAGAATGGAGGAGAAAGAAAATTTTATAGAAAATTATCAGAAGGAGGATCAAAGTAGTAACAGATAGGAGAACAGTAGGAAGGGCAAGAAGAAAGGTATAAAAATACTAGACTTGAGGGATAGAAGGTAAGAAAGCAGTAGGAGGTCGAAGTGGAGAGTACGAAATTCCGGAGATTTTGGAAAACGGAGGTGGTGATCAGTCTATTTTCCCATGACATGAGAATACCAAAGCAAGTTTTCCATTAAATTTATACCTCTCAACTACATCAATCTTGCTTTGATATCCTACACCATCTGCATAAAAGACCTACAACCACTAATCAAGACAGAATTTTAGGAACTTGGAATAAAAAAAGTTAATTATGGTAGCAGGTTGGGTAATGAAAGTAGTTTTTTGGGAGGGTTATAAAATGAGGGTCATAGTAAAATGTGTAGGAAGAAGGATATAAAAATTTGCATAGATGTTGGGGGGTTTAAGCTTCATGTGTAAGAATATACGTGGGGTTAGAGGGGGTGAAAGAAGTAGAAAAAGCCGAATACAGAAAAGTAATAATCGTGATTTCAAATACTCGAGACAGAAAATCACATATAATGTGTCTAAAGAAGTAATTTATGAAATAAAGTAGTGTTATTACAGGAGAATTACAATTTTCCACCTGATATGTACATAACTGAGTGTGTGATTTGAAAAGTGTTAGTTGTCGCGAGATAATCTCTGTCAGCACAGAGATTCAGAAACTAGAACTGAAGATTTAGAAATATTAGAGGGTAAGAAATAAAGAGGTTAGGAAGTAAGATGAATAGGTCAGAAGAGATATTGGTATTATGCATTGGAAGAATGGAGGAGAAAGAAAATAATACTGAAAATTAACAAAAGGAGGATCCAAGTTGTAACAGAAAGGAGAACAGTAGGAAGGGCAAGAAGAAAGGAATAAAAATGCTAGTTTCAAAGGAAATAGTAGTAGGAATGTAGTAGGAGGCTGAAGTGGAGAGTACGAAATTCCGGAGATTTCGGAAAACGGAAGTGGTGATCAGTCTATTATCCCATGACATGAGAATACCAAAGCAAGTTATCCATTAAACTTATACCTCTCTACTATATCAATCTTACTTTGATATCCTACACCATCTGCATAAAAGACCTACAACCACTAATCTAAACAGGATTTTAGGAACTTGGAATAGAAAAAGTTAATTATGGTAGCAGGTGGGGCAATGAAGGTAGTTTATTATGAGGGTTATAAAAAGAGGGTCATAGTAAAAATGTGTAGGAAGAAGGATATTAAAAATGGCATAGATGTTGGGGGGTTTAAGTTTCATGTGTAAGAATGTACGTGGGGCTAGAGGGGGTGAAAGAAGTAGAAAAAGCAGAATAGAGAAAAGTAATAATTGCGATTTCAAATACTATAGATAGAAAATAACATAATGTGTCGAAAGGAGTAATGTATGAAATCGAGTAGTGTTATTACAGGAGAATTACAATTTTCCACCTGATATGTACCTAACTGAGTGTGTGATTTGAAAAATGTTAGTTGTCACGAGAAAATCAGAAAAGAGCTCTGTCAGCACAGAGATTCTGAAACTAGAGTAGAACTGGAGATTTAGAAATAATTGAGGATAAGAAATATGGAGTTAGGTTAGGAAATAAGATGAATTGGCCCGAAGAGATGGTGGTATGATACATTGGAAGAATGGAGGAGAAAGAAAATTTTATAGAAAATTATCAGAAGGAGGATCAAAGTAGTAACAGATAGGAGAACAGTAGGAAGGGCAAGAAGAAAGGAATAAAAATGCTAGTTTCAAAGGAAATAGTAGTAGGAATGTAGTAGGAGGCTGAAGTGGAGAGTACGAAATTCCGGAGATTTCGGAAAACGGAAGTGGTGATCAGTCTATTATCCCATGACATGAGAATAAGAAAGCAAGTTATCCATTAAACTTATACCTCTCTACTATATCAATCTTACTTTGATATCCTACACCATCTGCATAAAAGACCTACAACCACTAATCTAAACAGGATTTTAGGAACTTGGAATAGAAAAAGTTAATTATGGTAGCAGGTGGGGCAATGAAGGTAGTTTATTATGAGGGTTATAAAAAGAGGGTCATAGTAAAAATGTGTAGGAAGAAGGATATTAAAAATGGCATAGATGTTGGAGGGTTTAAGTTTCATGTGTAAGAATGTACGTGGGGCTAGAGGGGGTGAAAGAAGTAGAAAAAGCAGAATAGAGAAAAGTAATAATTGCGATTTCAAATACTATAGATAGAAAATAACATAATGTGTCGAAAGGAGTAATGTATGAAATCGAGTAGTGTTATTACAGGAGAATTACAATTTTCCACCTGATATGTACCTAACTGAGTGTGTGATTTGAAAAATGTTAGTTGTCACGAGAAAATCAGAAAAGAGCTCTGTCAGCACAGAGATTCTGAAACTAGAGTAGAACTGGAGATTTAGAAATAATTGAGGATAAGAAATATGGAGTTAGGTTAGGAAATAATATGAATTGGCCCGAAGAGATGGTGGTATGATACATTGGAAGAATGGAGGAGAAAGAAAATTTTATAGAAAATTATCAGAAGGAGGATCAAAGTAGTAACAGATAGGAGAACAGTAGGAAGGGCAAGAAGAAAGGTATAAAAATACTAGACTTGAGGGATAGAAGGTAAGAAAGCAGTAGGAGGTCGAAGTGGAGAGTACGAAATTCCGGAGATTTTGGAAAACGGAGGTGGTGATCAGTCTATTTTCCCATGACATGAGAATACCAAAGCAAGTTTTCCATTAAATTTATACCTCTCAACTACATCAATCTTGCTTTGATATCCTACACCATCTGCATAAAAGACCTACAACCACTAATCAAGACAGAATTTTAGGAACTTGGAATAAAAAAAGTTAATTATGGTAGCAGGTTGGGTAATGAAAGTAGTTTTTTGGGAGGGTTATAAAATGAGGGTCATAGTAAAATGTGTAGGAAGAAGGATATAAAAATTTGCATAGATGTTGGGGGGTTTAAGCTTCATGTGTAAGAATATACGTGGGGTTAGAGGGGGTGAAAGAAGTAGAAAAAGCCGAATACAGAAAAGTAATAATCGTGATTTCAAATACTCGAGACAGAAAATCACATATAATGTGTCTAAAGAAGTAATTTATGAAATAAAGTAGTGTTATTACAGGAGAATTACAATTTTCCACCTGATATGTACATAACTGAGTGTGTGATTTGAAAAGTGTTAGTTGTCGCGAGATAATCTCTGTCAGCACAGAGATTCAGAAACTAGAACTGAAGATTTAGAAATATTAGAGGGTAAGAAATAAAGAGGTTAGGAAGTAAGATGAATAGGTCAGAAGAGATATTGGTATTATGCATTGGAAGAATGGAGGAGAAAGAAAATAATACTGAAAATTAACAAAAGGAGGATCCAAGTTGTAACAGAAAGGAGAACAGTAGGAAGGGCAAGAAGAAAGGAATAAAAATGCTAGTTTCAAAGGAAATAGTAGTAGGAATGTAGTAGGAGGCTGAAGTGGAGAGTACGAAATTCCGGAGATTTCGGAAAACGGAAGTGGTGATCAGTCTATTATCCCATGACATGAGAATACCAAAGCAAGTTATCCATTAAACTTATACCTCTCTACTATATCAATCTTACTTTGATATCCTACACCATCTGCATAAAAGACCTACAACCACTAATCTAAACAGGATTTTAGGAACTTGGAATAGAAAAAGTTAATTATGGTAGCAGGTGGGGCAATGAAGGTAGTTTATTATGAGGGTTATAAAAAGAGGGTCATAGTAAAAATGTGTAGGAAGAAGGATATTAAAAATGGCATAGATGTTGGGGGGTTTAAGTTTCATGTGTAAGAATGTACGTGGGGCTAGAGGGGGTGAAAGAAGTAGAAAAAGCAGAATAGAGAAAAGTAATAATTGCGATTTCAAATACTATAGATAGAAAATAACATAATGTGTCGAAAGGAGTAATGTATGAAATCGAGTAGTGTTATTACAGGAGAATTACAATTTTCCACCTGATATGTACCTAACTGAGTGTGTGATTTGAAAAATGTTAGTTGTCACGAGAAAATCAGAAAAGAGCTCTGTCAGCACAGAGATTCTGAAACTAGAGTAGAACTGGAGATTTAGAAATAATTGAGGATAAGAAATATGGAGTTAGGTTAGGAAATAAGATGAATTGGCCCGAAGAGATGGTGGTATGATACATTGGAAGAATGGAGGAGAAAGAAAATTTTATAGAAAATTATCAGAAGGAGGATCAAAGTAGTAACAGATAGGAGAACAGTAGGAAGGGCAAGAAGAAAGGAATAAAAATGCTAGTTTCAAAGGAAATAGTAGTAGGAATGTAGTAGGAGGCTGAAGTGGAGAGTACGAAATTCCGGAGATTTCGGAAAACGGAAGTGGTGATCAGTCTATTATCCCATGACATGAGAATACCAAAGCAAGTTATCCATTAAACTTATACCTCTCTACTATATCAATCTTACTTTGATATCCTACACCATCTGCATAAAAGACCTACAACCACTAATCTAAACAGGATTTTAGGAACTTGGAATAGAAAAAGTTAATTATGGTAGCAGGTGGGGCAATGAAGGTAGTTTATTATGAGGGTTATAAAAAGAGGGTCATAGTAAAAATGTGTAGGAAGAAGGATATTAAAAATGGCATAGATGTTGGGGGGTTTAAGTTTCATGTGTAAGAATGTACGTGGGGCTAGAGGGGGTGAAAGAAGTAGAAAAAGCAGAATAGAGAAAAGTAATAATTGCGATTTCAAATACTATAGATAGAAAATAACATAATGTGTCGAAAGGAGTAATGTATGAAATCGAGTAGTGTTATTACAGGAGAATTACAATTTTCCACCTGATATGTACCTAACTGAGTGTGTGATTTGAAAAATGTTAGTTGTCACGAGAAAATCAGAAAAGAGCTCTGTCAGCACAGAGATTCTGAAACTAGAGTAGAACTGGAGATTTAGAAATAATTGAGGATAAGAAATATGGAGTTAGGTTAGGAAATAAGATGAATTGGCCCGAAGAGATGGTGGTATGATACATTGGAAGAATGGAGGAGAAAGAAAATTTTATAGAAAATTATCAGAAGGAGGATCAAAGTAGTAACAGATAGGAGAACAGTAGGAAGGGCAAGAAGAAAGGAATAAAAATGCTAGTTTCAAAGGAAATAGTAGTAGGAATGTAGTAGGAGGCTGAAGTGGAGAGTACGAAATTCCGGAGATTTCGGAAAACGGAAGTGGTGATCAGTCTATTATCCCATGACATGAGAATAAGAAAGCAAGTTATCCATTAAACTTATACCTCTCTACTATATCAATCTTACTTTGATATCCTACACCATCTGCATAAAAGACCTACAACCACTAATCTAAACAGGATTTTAGGAACTTGGAATAGAAAAAGTTAATTATGGTAGCAGGTGGGGCAATGAAGGTAGTTTATTATGAGGGTTATAAAAAGAGGGTCATAGTAAAAATGTGTAGGAAGAAGGATATTAAAAATGGCATAGATGTTGGGGGGTTTAAGTTTCATGTGTAAGAATGTACGTGGGGCTAGAGGGGGTGAAAGAAGTAGAAAAAGCAGAATAGAGAAAAGTAATAATTGCGATTTCAAATACTATAGATAGAAAATAACATAATGTGTCGAAAGGAGTAATGTATGAAATCGAGTAGTGTTATTACAGGAGAATTACAATTTTCCACCTGATATGTACCTAACTGAGTGTGTGATTTGAAAAATGTTAGTTGTCACGAGAAAATCAGAAAAGAGCTCTGTCAGCACAGAGATTCTGAAACTAGAGTAGAACTGGAGATTTAGAAATAATTGAGGATAAGAAATATGGAGTTAGGTTAGGAAATAAGATGAATTGGCCCGAAGAGATGGTGGTATGATACATTGGAAGAATGGAGGAGAAAGAAAATTTTATAGAAAATTATCAGAAGGAGGATCAAAGTAGTAACAGATAGGAGAACAGTAGGAAGGGCAAGAAGAAAGGTATAATAATACTAGACTTGAGGGATAGAAGGTAAGAAAGCAGTAGGAGGTCGAAGTGGAGAGTACGAAATTCCGGAGATTTTGGAAAACGGAGGTGGTGATCAGTCTATTTTCCCATGACATGAGAATACCAAAGCAAGTTATCCATTAAATTTATACCTCTCAACTACATCAATCTTGCTTTGATATCCTACACCATCTGCATAAAAGACCTACAACCACTAATCAAGACAGAATTTTAGGAACTTGGAATAAAAAAAGTTAATTATGGTAGCGGGTTGGGCAATGAAAGTAGTTTTTTGGGAGGGTTATAAAATGAGGGTCATAGTAAAAATGTGTAGGAAGAAGGATATAAAAATTTGCATAGATGTTGGGGGGTTTAAGCTTCATGTGTAAGAATATACGTGGGGTTAGAGGGGGTGAAAGAAGTAGAAAAAGCCGAATACAGAAAAGTAATAATCGTGATTTCAAATACTCGAGACAGAAAATCACATATAATGTGTCTAAAGAAGTAATTTATGAAATCAAGTAGTGTTATTACAGGAGAATTACAATTTTCCACCTGATATGTACATAACTGAGTGTGTGATTTGAAAAGTGTTAGTTGTCGCGAGATAATCTCTGTCAGCACAGAGATTCAGAAACTAGAACTGAAGATTTAGAAATATTAGAGGGTAAGAAATAAAGAGGTTAGGAAGTAAGATGAATAGGTCAGAAGAGATATTGGTATTATGCATTGGAAGAATGGAGGAGAAAGAAAATAATACTGAAAATTAACAAAAGGAGGATCCAAGTTGTAACAGAAAGGAGAACAGTAGGAAGGGCAAGAAGAAAGGAATAAAAATGCTAGTTTCAAAGGAAATAGTAGTAGGAATGTAGTAGGAGGCTGAAGTGGAGAGTACGAAATTCCGGAGATTTCGGAAAACGGAAGTGGTGATCAGTCTATTATCCCATGACATGAGAATACCAAAGCAAGTTATCCATTAATCTTATACCTCTCTACTATATCAATCTTACTTTGATATCCTACACCATCTGCATAAAAGACCTACAACCACTAATCTAAACAGGATTTTAGGAACTTGGAATAGAAAAAGTTAATTATGGTAGCAGGTGGGGCAATGAAGGTAGTTTATTATGAGGGTTATAAAAAGAGGGTCATAGTAAAAATGTGTAGGAAGAAGGATATTAAAAATGGCATAGATGTTGGGGGGTTTAAGTTTCATGTGTAAGAATGTACGTGGGGCTAGAGGGGGTGAAAGAAGTAGAAAAAGCAGATTAGAGAAAAGTAATAATTGCGATTTCAAATACTATAGATAGAAAATAACATAATGTGTCGAAAGGAGTAATGTATGAAATCGAGTAGTGTTATTACAGGAGAATTACAATTTTCCACCTGATATGTACCTAACTGAGTGTGTGATTTGAAAAATGTTAGTTGTCACGAGAAAATCAGAAAAGAGCTCTGTCAGCACAGAGATTCTGAAACTAGAGTAGAACTGGAGATTTAGAAATAATTGAGGATAAGAAATATGGAGTTAGGTTAGGAAATAAGATGAATTGGCCCGAAGAGATGGTGGTATGATACATTGGAAGAATGGAGGAGAAAGAAAATTTTATAGAAAATTATCAGAAGGAGGATCAAAGTAGTAACAGATAGGAGAACAGTAGGAAGGGCAAGAAGAAAGGTATAATAATACTAGACTTGAGGGATAGAAGGTAAGAAAGCAGTAGGAGGTCGAAGTGGAGAGTACGAAATTCCGGAGATTTTGGAAAACGGAGGTGGTGATCAGTCTATTTTCCCATGACATGAGAATACCAAAGCAAGTTATCCATTAAATTTATACCTCTCAACTACATCAATCTTGCTTTGATATCCTACACCATCTGCATAAAAGACCTACAACCACTAATCAAGACAGAATTTTAGGAACTTGGAATAAAAAAAGTTAATTATGGTAGCGGGTTGGGCAATGAAAGTAGTTTTTTGGGAGGGTTATAAAATGAGGGTCATAGTAAAAATGTGTAGGAAGAAGGATATAAAAATTTGCATAGATGTTGGGGGGTTTAAGCTTCATGTGTAAGAATATACGTGGGGTTAGAGGGGGTGAAAGAAGTAGAAAAAGCCGAATACAGAAAAGTAATAATCGTGATTTCAAATACTCGAGACAGAAAATCACATATAATGTGTCTAAAGAAGTAATTTATGAAATCAAGTAGTGTTATTACAGGAGAATTACAATTTTCCACCTGATATGTACATAACTGAGTGTGTGATTTGAAAAGTGTTAGTTGTCGCGAGATAATCTCTGTCAGCACAGAGATTCAGAAACTAGAACTGAAGATTTAGAAATATTAGAGGGTAAGAAATAAAGAGGTTAGGAAGTAAGATGAATAGGTCAGAAGAGATATTGGTATTATGCATTGGAAGAATGGAGGAGAAAGAAAATAATACTGAAAATTAACAAAAGGAGGATCCAAGTTGTAACAGAAAGGAGAACAGTAGGAAGGGCAAGAAGAAAGGAATAAAAATGCTAGTTTCAAAGGAAATAGTAGTAGGAATGTAGTAGGAGGCTGAAGTGGAGAGTACGAAATTCCGGAGATTTCGGAAAACGGAAGTGGTGATCAGTCTATTATCCCATGACATGAGAATACCAAAGCAAGTTATCCATTAAACTTATACCTCTCTACTATATCAATCTTACTTTGATATCCTACACCATCTGCATAAAAGACCTACAACCACTAATCTAAACAGGATTTTAGGAACTTGGAATAGAAAAAGTTAATTATGGTAGCAGGTGGGGCAATGAAGGTAGTTTATTATGAGGGTTATAAAAAGAGGGTCATAGTAAAAATGTGTAGGAAGAAGGATATTAAAAATGGCATAGATGTTGGGGGGTTTAAGTTTCATGTGTAAGAATGTACGTGGGGCTAGAGGGGGTGAAAGAAGTAGAAAAAGCAGAATAGAGAAAAGTAATAATTGCGATTTCACATACTATAGATAGAAAATAACATAATGTGTCGAAAGGAGTAATGTATGAAATCGAGTAGTGTTATTACAGGAGAATTACAATTTTCCACCTGATATGTACCTAACTGAGTGTGTGATTTGAAAAATGTTAGTTGTCACGAGAAAATCAGAAAAGAGCTCTGTCAGCACAGAGATTCTGAAACTAGAGTAGAACTGGAGATTTAGAAATAATTGAGGATAAGAAATATGGAGTTAGGTTAGGAAATAAGATGAATTGGCCCGAAGAGATGGTGGTATGATACATTGGAAGAATGGAGGAGAAAGAAAATTTTATAGAAAATTATCAGAAGGAGGATCAAAGTAGTAACAGATAGGAGAACAGTAGGAAGGGCAAGAAGAAAGGTATAAAAATACTAGACTTGAGGGATAGAAGGTAAGAAAGTAGTAGGAGGTCGAAGTGGAGAGTACGAAATTCCGGAGATTTTGGAAAACGGAGGTGGTGATCAGTCCATTTTCCCATGACATGAGAATACCAAAGCAAGTTATCCATAAAATTTATACCTCTCAACTACATCAATCTTGCTTTGATATCCTACACCATCTGCATAAAAGACCTACAACCACTAATCAAGACAGAATTTTAGGAACTTGGAATAAAAAAAGTTAATTATGGTAGCGGGTTGGGCAATGAAAGTAGTTTTTAGGGAGGGTTATAAAATGAGAGTCATAGTAAAAAAGTGTAGGAAGAAGGATATTAAAATTGGCATAGATGTTGGGGGGTTTAAGTTTCATGTGTAAGAATGAACGTGGGGCTAGAGGGGGTGAAAGAAGTAGAAAAAGCAGAATAGAGAAAAGTAATAATTGCGATTTCAAATACTATAGATAGAAAATAACATAATGTGTCGAAAGGAGTAATGTATGAAATCGAGTAGTGTTATTACAGGAGAATTACAATTTTCCACCTGATATGTACATAACTGAGTGTGTGATTTGAAAAGTGTTAGTTGTCGCGAGATAATCTCTTTCAGCACAGAGATTCAGAAACTAGAACTGAAGATTTAGAAATATTAGAGGGTAAGAAATAAAGAGGTTAGGAAGTAAGATGAATAGGTCAGAAGAGATATTGGTATTATGCATTGGAAGAATGGAGGAGAAAGAAAATAATACTGAAAATTAACAAAAGGAGGATCCAAGTTGTAACAGAAAGGAGAACAGTAGGAAGGGCAAGAAGAAAGGAATAAAAATGCTAGTTTCAAAGGAAATAGTAGTAGGAATGTAGTAGGAGGCTGAAGTGGAGAGTACGAAATTCCGGAGATTTCGGAAAACGGAAGTGGTGATCAGTCTATTATCCCATGACATGAGAATACCAAAGCAAGTTATCCATTAAACTTATACCTCTCTACTATATCAATCTTACTTTGATATCCTACACCATCTGCATAAAAGACCTACAACCACTAATCTAAACAGGATTTTAGGAACTTGGAATAGAAAAAGTTAATTATGGTAGCAGGTGGGGCAATGAAGGTAGTTTATTATGAGGGTTATAAAAAGAGGGTCATAGTAAAAATGTGTAGGAAGAAGGATATTAAAAATGGCATAGATGTTGGGGGGTTTAAGTTTCATGTGTAAGAATGTACGTGGGGCTAGAGGGGGTGAAAGAAGTAGAAAAAGCAGAATAGAGAAAAGTAATAATTGCGATTTCAAATACTATAGATAGAAAATAACATAATGTGTCGAAAGGAGTAATGTATGAAATCGAGTAGTGTTATTACAGGAGAATTACAATTTTCCACCTGATATGTACCTAACTGAGTGTGTGATTTGAAAAATGTTAGTTGTCACGAGAAAATCAGAAAAGAGCTCTGTCAGCACAGAGATTCTGAAACTAGAGTAGAACTGGAGATTTAGAAATAATTGAGGATAAGAAATATGGAGTTAGGTTAGGAAATAAGATGAATTGGCCCGAAGAGATGGTGGTATGATACTTTGGAAGAATGGAGGAGAAAGAAAATTTTATAGAAAATTATCAGAAGGAGGATCAAAGTAGTAACAGATAGGAGAACAGTAGGAAGGGCAAGAAGAAAGGTATAATAATACTAGACTTGAGGGATAGAAGGTAAGAAAGCAGTAGGAGGTCGAAGTGGAGAGTACGAAATTCCGGAGATTTTGGAAAACGGAGGTGGTGATCAGTCTATTTTCCCATGACATGAGAATACCAAAGCAAGTTATCCATTAAATTTATACCTCTCAACTACATCAATCTTGCTTTGATATCCTACACCATCTGCATAAAAGACCTACAACCACTAATCAAGACAGAATTTTAGGAACTTGGAATAAAAAAAGTTAATTATGGTAGCAGGTTGGGTAATGAAAGTAGTTTTTTGGGAGGGTTATAAAATGAGGGTCATAGTAAAATGTGTAGGAAGAAGGATATAAAAATTTGCATAGATGTTGGGGGGTTTAAGCTTCATGTGTAAGAATGAACGTGGGGCTAGAGGGGGTGAAAGAAGTAGAAAAAGCAGAATAGAGAAAAGTAATAATTGCGATTTCAAATACTATAGATAGAAAATAACATAATGTGTCGAAAGGAGTAATGTATGAAATCGAGTAGTGTTATTACAGGAGAATTACAATTTTCCACCTGATATGTACATAACTGAGTGTGTGATTTGAAAAGTGTTAGTTGTCGCGAGATAATCTCTGTCAGCACAGAGATTCAGAAACTAGAACTGAAGATTTAGAAATATTAGAGGGTAAGAAATAAAGAGGTTAGGAAGTAAGATGAATAGGTCAGAAGAGATATTGGTATTATGCATTGGAAGAATGGAGGAGAAAGAAAATAATACTGAAAATTAACAAAAGGAGGATCCAAGTTGTAACAGAAAGGAGAACAGTAGGAAGGGCAAGAAGAAAGGAATAAAAATGCTAGTTTCAAAGGAAATAGTAGTAGGAATGTAGTAGGAGGCTGAAGTGGAGAGTACGAAATTCCGGAGATTTCGGAAAACGGAAGTGGTGATCAGTCTATTATCCCATGACATGAGAATACCAAAGCAAGTTATCCATTAAACTTATACCTCTCTACTATATCAATCTTACTTTGATATCCTACACCATCTGCATAAAAGACCTACAACCACTAATCTAAACAGGATTTTAGGAACTTGGAATAGAAAAAGTTAATTATGGTAGCAGGTGGGGCAATGAAGGTAGTTTATTATGAGGGTTATAAAAAGAGGGTCATAGTAAAAATGTGTAGGAAGAAGGATATTAAAAATGGCATAGATGTTGGGGGGTTTAAGTTTCATGTGTAAGAATGTACGTGGGGCTAGAGGGGGTGAAAGAAGTAGAAAAAGCAGAATAGAGAAAAGTAATAATTGCGATTTCAAATACTATAGATAGAAAATAACATAATGTGTCGAAAGGAGTAATGTATGAAATCGAGTAGTGTTATTACAGGAGAATTACAATTTTCCACCTGATATGTACCTAACTGAGTGTGTGATTTGAAAAATGTTAGTTGTCACGAGAAAATCAGAAAAGAGCTCTGTCAGCACAGAGATTCAGAAACTAGAACTGGAGATTTAGAAATAATTGAGGATAAGAAATATGGAGTTAGGTTAGGAAATAAGATGAATTGGCCCGAAGAGATGGTGGTATGATACATTGGAAGAATGGAGGAGAAAGAAAATTTTATAGAAAATTATCAGAAGGAGGATCAAAGTAGTAACAGATAGGAGAACAGTAGGAAGGGCAAGAAGAAAGGTATAAAAATACTAGACTTGAGGGATAGAAGGTAAGAAAGCAGTAGGAGGTCGAAGTGGAGAGTACGAAATTCCGGAGATTTTGGAAAACGGAGGTGGTGATCAGTCTATTTTCCCATGACATGAGAATACCAAAGCAAGTTATCCATTAAATTTATACCTCTCAACTACATCAATCTTGCTTTGATATCCTACACCATCTGCATAAAAGACCTACAACCACTAATCAAGACAGAATTTTAGGAACTTGGAATAAAAAAAGTTAATTATGGTAGCGGGTTGGGCAATGAAAGTAGTTTTTTGGGAGGGTTATAAAATGAGAGTCATAGTAAAAATGTGTAGGAAGAAGGATATTAAAATTGGCATAGATGTTGGGGGGTTTAAGTTTCATGTGTAAGAATGAACGTGGGGCTAGAGGGGGTGAAAGAAGTAGAAAAAGCAGAATAGAGAAAAGTAATAATTGCGATTTCAAATACTATAGATAGAAAATAACATAATGTGTCGAAAGGAGTAATGTATGAAATCGAGTAGTGTTATTACAGGAGAATTACAATTTTCCACCTGATATGTACATAACTGAGTGTGTGATTTGAAAAGTGTTAGTTGTCGCGAGATAATCTCTGTCAGCACAGAGATTCAGAAACTAGAACTGAAGATTTAGAAATATTAGAGGGTAAGAAATAAAGAGGTTAGGAAGTAAGATGAATAGGTCAGAAGAGATATTGGTATTATGCATTGGAAGAATGGAGGAGAAAGCAAATAATACTGAAAATTAACAAAAGGAGGATCCAAGTTGTAACAGAAAGGAGAACAGTAGGAAGGGCAAGAAGAAAGGAATAAAAATGCTAGTTTCAAAGGAAATAGTAGTAGGAATGTAGTAGGAGGCTGAAGTGGAGAGTACGAAATTCCGGAGATTTCGGAAAACGGAAGTGGTGATCAGTCTATTATCCCATGACATGAGAATAAGAAAGCAAGTTATCCATTAAACTTATACCTCTCTACTATATCAATCTTACTTTGATATCCTACACCATCTGCATAAAAGACCTACAACCACTAATCTAAACAGGATTTTAGGAACTTGGAATAGAAAAAGTTAATTATGGTAGCAGGTGGGGCAATGAAGGTAGTTTATTATGAGGGTTATAAAAAGAGGGTCATAGTAAAAATGTGTAGGAAGAAGGATATTAAAAATGGCATAGATGTTGGGGGGTTTAAGTTTCATGTGTAAGAATGTACGTGGGGCTAGAGGGGGTGAAAGAAGTAGAAAAAGCAGAATAGAGAAAAGTAATAATTGCGATTTCAAATACTATAGATAGAAAATAACACAATGTGTCGAAAGGAGTAATGTATGAAATCGAGTAGTGTTATTACAGGAGAATTACAATTTTCCACCTGATATGTACCTAACTGAGTGTGTGATTTGAAAAATGTTAGTTGTCACGAGAAAATCAGAAAAGAGCTCTGTCAGCACAGAGATTCAGAAACTAGAACTGGAGATTTAGAAATAATTGAGGATAAGAAATATGGAGTTAGGTTAGGAAATAATATGAATTGGCCCGAAGAGATGGTGGTATGATACATTGGAAGAATGGAGGAGAAAGAAAATTTTATAGAAAATTATCAGAAGGAGGATCAAAGTAGTAACAGATAGGAGAACAGTAGGAAGGGCAAGAAGAAAGGTATAAAAATACTAGACTTGAGGGATAGAAGGTAAGAAAGCAGTAGGAGGTCGAAGTGGAGAGTACGAAATTCCGGAGATTTTGGAAAACGGAGGTGGTGATCAGTCCATTTTCCCATGACATGAGAATACCAAAGCAAGTTATCCATAAAATTTATACCTCTCAACTACATCAATCTTGCTTTGATATCCTACACCATCTGCATAAAAGACCTACAACCACTAATCAAGACAGAATTTTAGGAACTTGGAATAAAAAAAGTTAATTATGGTAGCGGGTTGGGCAATGAAAGTAGTTTTTTGGGAGGGTTATAAAATGAGAGTCATAGTAAAAATGTGTAGGAAGAAGGATATTAAAATTGGCATAGATGTTGGGGGGTTTAAGTTTCATGTGTAAGAATGAACGTGGGGCTAGAGGGGGTGAAAGAAGTAGAAAAAGCAGAATAGAGAAAAGTAATAATTGCGATTTCAAATACTATAGATAGAAAATAACATAATGTGTCGAAAGGAGTAATGTATGAAATCGAGTAGTGTTATTACAGGAGAATTACAATTTTCCACCTGATATGTACATAACTGAGTGTGTGATTTGAAAAGTGTTAGTTGTCGCGAGATAATCTCTGTCAGCACAGAGATTCAGAAACTAGAACTGAAGATTTAGAAATATTAGAGGGTAAGAAATAAAGAGGTTAGGAAGTAAGATGAATAGGTCAGAAGAGATATTGGTATTATGCATTGGAAGAATGGAGGAGAAAGAAAATAATACTGAAAATTAACAAAAGGAGGATCCAAGTTGTAACAGAAAGGAGAACAGTAGGAAGGGCAAGAAGAAAGGAATAAAAATGCTAGTTTCAAAGGAAATAGTAGTAGGAATGTAGTAGGAGGCTGAAGTGGAGAGTACGAAATTCCGGAGATTTCGGAAAACGGAGGTGGTGATCAGTCCATTTTCCCATGACATGAGAATACCAAAGCAAGTTATCCATAAAATTTATACCTCTCAACTACATCAATCTTGCTTTGATATCCTACACCATCTGCATAAAAGACCTACAACCACTAATCAAGACAGAATTTTAGGAACTTGGAATAAAAAAAGTTAATTATGGTAGCGGGTTGGGCAATGAAAGTAGTTTTTTGGGAGGGTTATAAAATGAGAGTCATAGTAAAAATGTGTAGGAAGAAGGATATTAAAATTGGCATAGATGTTGGGGGGTTTAAGTTTCATGTGTAAGAATGAACGTGGGGCTAGAGGGGGTGAAAGAAGTAGAAAAAGCAGAATAGAGAAAAGTAATAATTGCGATTTCAAATACTATAGATAGAAAATAACATAATGTGTCGAAAGGAGTAATGTATGAAATCGAGTAGTGTTATTACAGGAGAATTACAATTTTCCACCTGATATGTACATAACTGAGTGTGTGATTTGAAAAGTGTTAGTTGTCGCGAGATAATCTCTGTCAGCACAGAGATTCAGAAACTAGAACTGAAGATTTAGAAATATTAGAGGGTAAGAAATAAAGAGGTTAGGAAGTAAGATGAATAGGTCAGAAGAGATATTGGTATTATGCATTGGAAGAATGGAGGAGAAAGAAAATAATACTGAAAATTAACAAAAGGAGGATCCAAGTTGTAACAGAAAGGAGAACAGTAGGAAGGGCAAGAAGAAAGGAATAAAAATGCTAGTTTCAAAGGAAATAGTAGTAGGAATGTAGTAGGAGGCTGAAGTGGAGAGTACGAAATTCCGGAGATTTCGGAAAACGGAAGTGGTGATCAGTCTATTATCCCATGACATGAGAATACCAAAGCAAGTTATCCATTAAACTTATACCTCTCTACTATATCAATCTTACTTTGATATCCTACACCATCTGCATAAAAGACCTACAACCACTAATCTAAACAGGATTTTAGGAACTTGGAATAGAAAAAGTTAATTATGGTAGCAGGTGGGGCAATGAAGGTAGTTTATTATGAGGGTTATAAAAAGAGGGTCATAGTAAAAATGTGTAGGAAGAAGGATATTAAAAATGGCATAGATGTTGGGGGGTTTAAGTTTCATGTGTAAGAATGTACGTGGGGCTAGAGGGGGTGAAAGAAGTAGAAAAAGCAGAATAGAGAAAAGTAATAATTGCGATTTCAAATACTATAGATAGAAAATAACATAATGTGTCGAAAGGAGTAATGTATGAAATCGAGTAGTGTTATTACAGGAGAATTACAATTTTCCACCTGATATGTACAATTGGTGTTAGGTACAATTGTACAATTCCACCTGATATGTACAATTGGTGATAGGTACAATTGATGTACAATTGGTACAATTGCTGGATATGTACCTGAGTGTGTGATTTGAAAAATGTTAGTTGTCACGAGAAAATCAGAAAAGAGCTCTGTCAGCACAGAGATTCTGAAACTAGAGTAGAACTGGAGATTTAGAAATAATTGAGGATAAGAAATATGGAGTTAGATTAGGAAATAAGATGAATTGGCCCGAAGAGATGGTGGTATGATACTTTGGAAGAATGGAGGAGAAAGAAAATTTTATAGAAAATTATCAGAAGGAGGATCAAAGTAGTAACAGATAGGAGAACAGTAGGAAGGGCAAGAAGAAAGGTATAATAATACTAGACTTGAGGGATAGAAGGTAAGAAAGCAGTAGGAGGTCGAAGTGGAGAGTACGAAATTCCGGAGATTTTGGAAAACGGAGGTGGTGATCAGTCTATTTTCCCATGACATGAGAATACCAAAGCAAGTTATCCATTAAATTTATACCTCTCAACTACATCAATCTTGCTTTGATATCCTACACCATCTGCATAAAAGACCTACAACCACTAATCAAGACAGAATTTTAGGAACTTGGAATAAAAAAATTTAATTATGGTAGCGGGTGGGGCAATGAAGGTAGTTTATTATGAGGGTTATAAAAAGAGGGTCATAGTAAAAATGTGTAGGAAGAAGGATATTAAAAATGGCATAGATGTTGGGGGGTTTAAGTTTCATGTGTAAGAATGTACGTGGGGCTAGAGGGGGTGAAAGAAGTAGAAAAAGCAGAATAGAGAAAAGTAATAATTGCGATTTCAAATACTATAGATAGAAAATAACATAATGTGTCGAAAGGAGTAATGTATGAAATCGAGTAGTGTTATTACAGGAGAATTACAATTTTCCACCTGATATGTACATAACTGAGTGTGTGATTTGAAAAGTGTTAGTTGTCGCGAGATAATCTCTGTCAGCACAGAGATTCAGAAACTAGAACTGAAGATTTAGAAATATTAGAGGGTAAGAAATAAAGAGGTTAGGAAGTAAGATGAATAGGTCAGAAGAGATATTGGTATTATGCATTGGAAGAATGGAGGAGAAAGAAAATAATACTGAAAATTAACAAAAGGAGGATCCAAGTTGTAACAGAAAGGAGAACAGTAGGAAGGGCAAGAAGAAAGGAATAAAAATGCTAGTTTCAAAGGAAATAGTAGTAGGAATGTAGTAGGAGGCTGAAGTGGAGAGTACGAAATTCCGGAGATTTCGGAAAACGGAAGTGGTGATCAGTCTATTATCCCATGACATGAGAATACCAAAGCAAGTTATCCATTAAACTTATACCTCTCTACTATATCAATCTTACTTTGATATCCTACACCATCTGCATAAAAGACCTACAACCACTAATCTATACAGGATTTTAGGAACTTGGAATAGAAAAAGTTAATTATGGTAGCAGGTGGGGCAATGAAGGTAGTTTATTATGAGGGTTATAAAAAGAGGGTCATAGTAAAAATGTGTAGGAAGAAGGATATTAAAAATGGCATAGATGTTGGGGGGTTTAAGTTTCATGTGTAAGAATGTACGTGGGGCTAGAGGGGGTGAAAGAAGTAGAAAAAGCAGAATAGAGAAAAGTAATAATTGCGATTTCAAATACTATAGATAGAAAATAACATAATGTGTCGAAAGGAGTAATGTATGAAATCGAGTAGTGTTATTACAGGAGAATTACAATTTTCCACCTGATATGTACCTAACTGAGTGTGTGATTTGAAAAATGTTAGTTGTCACGAGAAAATCAGAAAAGAGCTCTGTCAGCACAGAGATTCTGAAACTAGAGTAGAACTGGAGATTTAGAAATAATTGAGGATAAGAAATATGGAGTTAGGTTAGGAAATAAGATGAATTGGCCCGAAGAGATGGTGGTATGATACATTGGAAGAATGGAGGAGAAAGAAAATTTTATAGAAAATTATCAGAAGGAGGATCAAAGTAGTAACAGATAGGAGAACAGTAGGAAGGGCAAGAAGAAAGGAATAAAAATGCTAGTTTCAAAGGAAATAGTAGTAGGAATGTAGTAGGAGGCTGAAGTGGAGAGTACGAAATTCCGGAGATTTCGGAAAACGGAAGTGGTGATCAGTCTATTATCCCATGACATGAGAATAAGAAAGCAAGTTATCCATTAAACTTATACCTCTCTACTATATCAATCTTACTTTGATATCCTACACCATCTGCATAAAAGACCTACAACCACTAATCTAAACAGGATTTTAGGAACTTGGAATAGAAAAAGTTAATTATGGTAGCAGGTGGGGCAATGAAGGTAGTTTATTATGAGGGTTATAAAAAGAGGGTCATAGTAAAAATGTGTAGGAAGAAGGATATTAAAAATGGCATAGATGTTGGGGGGTTTAAGTTTCATGTGTAAGAATGTACGTGGGGCTAGAGGGGGTGAAAGAAGTAGAAAAAGCAGAATAGAGAAAAGTAATAATTGCGATTTCAAATACTATAGATAGAAAATAACATAATGTGTCGAAAGGAGTAATGTATGAAATCGAGTAGTGTTATTACAGGAGAATTACAATTTTCCACCTGATATGTACCTAACTGAGTGTGTGATTTGAAAAATGTTAGTTGTCACGAGAAAATCAGAAAAGAGCTCTGTCAGCACAGAGATTCTGAAACTAGAGTAGAACTGGAGATTTAGAAATAATTGAGGATAAGAAATATGGAGTTAGGTTAGGAAATAAGATGAATTGGCCCGAAGAGATGGTGGTATGATACTTTGGAAGAATGGAGGAGAAAGAAAATTTTATAGAAAATTATCAGAAGGAGGATCAAAGTAGTAACAGATAGGAGAACAGTAGGAAGGGCAAGAAGAAAGGTATAATAATACTAGACTTGAGGGATAGAAGGTAAGAAAGCAGTAGGAGGTCGAAGTGGAGAGTACGAAATTCCGGAGATTTTGGAAAACGGAGGTGGTGATCAGTCCATTTTCCCATGACATGAGAATACCAAAGCAAGTTATCCATAAAATTTATACCTCTCAACTACATCAATCTTGCTTTGATATCCTACACCATCTGCATAAAAGAACTACAACCACTAATCAAGACAGAATTTTAGGAACTTGGAATAAAAAAAGTTAATTATGGTAGCGGGTTGGGCAATGAAAGTAGTTTTTTGGGAGGGTTATAAAATGAGAGTCATAGTAAAAATGTGTAGGAAGAAGGATATTAAAATTGGCATAGATGTTGGGGGGTTTAAGTTTCATGTGTAAGAATGAACGTGGGGCTAGAGGGGGTGAAAGAAGTAGAAGAAGCCGAATAGAGAAAAGTAATAATTGCGATTTCAAATACTATAGATAGAAAATAACATAATGTGTCGAAAGGAGTAATGTATGAAATCGAGTAGTGTTATTACAGGAGAATTACAATTTTCCACCTGATATGTACCTAACTGAGTGTGTGATTTGAAAAATGTTAGTTGTCACGAGAAAATCAGAAAAGAGCTCTGTCAGCACAGAGATTCTGAAACTAGAGTAGAACTGGAGATTTAGAAATAATTGAGGATAAGAAATATGGAGTTAGGTTAGGAAATAATATGAATTGGCCCGAAGAGATGGTGGTATGGTACATTGGAAGAATGGAGGAGAAAGAAAATTTTATAGAAAATTATCAGAAGGAGGATCAAAGTAGTAACAGATAGGAGAACAGTAGGAAGGGCAAGAAGAAAGGTATAAAAATACTAGACTTGAGGGATAGAAGGTAAGAAAGCAGTAGGAGGTCGAAGTGGAGAGTACGAAATTCCGGAGATTTAGGAAAACGGAGGTGGTGATCAGTCTATTTTCCCATGACATGAGAATACCAAAGCAAGTTATCCATTAAATTTATACCTCTCAACTACATCAATCTTGCTTTGATATCCTACACCATCTGCATAAAAGACCTACAACCACTAATCAAGACAGAATTTTAGGAACTTGGAATAAAAAAATTTAATTATGGTAGCGGGTGGGGCAATGAAGGTAGTTTATTATGAGGGTTATAAAAAGAGGGTCATAGTAAAAATGTGTAGGAAGAAGGATATTAAAAATGGCATAGATGTTGGGGGGTTTAAGTTTCATGTGTAAGAATGTACGTGGGGCTAGAGGGGGTGAAAGAAGTAGAAAAAGCAGAATAGAGAAAAGTAATAATTGCGATTTCAAATACTATAGATAGAAAATAACATAATGTGTCGAAAGGAGTAATGTATGAAATCGAGTAGTGTTATTACAGGAGAATTACAATTTTCCACCTGATATGTACATAACTGAGTGTGTGATTTGAAAAGTGTTAGTTGTCGCGAGATAATCTCTGTCAGCACAGAGATTCAGAAACTAGAACTGAAGATTTAGAAATATTAGAGGGTAAGAAATAAAGAGGTTAGGAAGTAAGATGAATAGGTCAGAAGAGATATTGGTATTATGCATTGGAAGAATGGAGGAGAAAGAAAATAATACTGAAAATTAACAAAAGGAGGATCCAAGTTGTAACAGAAAGGAGAACAGTAGGAAGGGCAAGAAGAAAGGAATAAAAATGCTAGTTTCAAAGGAAATAGTAGTAGGAATGTAGTAGGAGGCTGAAGTGGAGAGTACGAAATTCCGGAGATTTCGGAAAACGGAAGTGGTGATCAGTCTATTATCCCATGACATGAGAATAAGAAAGCAAGTTATCCATTAAACTTATACCTCTCTACTATATCAATCTTACTTTGATATCCTACACCATCTGCATAAAAGACCTACAACCACTAATCTAAACAGGATTTTAGGAACTTGGAATAGAAAAAGTTAATTATGGTAGCAGGTGGGGCAATGAAGGTAGTTTATTATGAGGGTTATAAAAAGAGGGTCATAGTAAAAATGTGTAGGAAGAAGGATATTAAAAATGGCATAGATGTTGGGGGGTTTAAGTTTCATGTGTAAGAATGTACGTGGGGCTAGAGGGGGTGAAAGAAGTAGAAAAAGCAGAATAGAGAAAAGTAATAATTGCGATTTCAAATACTATAGATAGAAAATAACATAATGTGTCGAAAGGAATAATGTATGAAATCGAGTAGTGTTATTACAGGAGAATTACAATTTTCCACCTGATATGTACCTAACTGAGTGTGTGATTTGAAAAATGTTAGTTGTCATGAGAAAATCAGAAAAGAGCTCTGTCAGCACAGAGATTCTGAAACTAGAGTAGAACTGGAGATTTAGAAATAATTGAGGATAAGAAATATGGAGTTAGGTTAGGAAATAAGATGAATTGGCCCGAAGAGATGGTGGTATGATACATTGGAAGAATGGAGGAGAAAGAAAATTTTATAGAAAATTATCAGAAGGAGGATCAAAGTAGTAACAGATAGGAGAACAGTAGGAAGGGCAAGAAGAAAGGTATAAAAATACTAGACTTGAGGGATAGAAGGTAAGAAAGCAGTAGGAGGTCGAAGTGGAGAGTACGAAATTCCGGAGATTTTGGAAAACGGAGGTGGTGATCAGTCCATTTTCCCATGACATGAGAATACCAAAGCAAGTTATCCATAAAATTTATACCTCTCAACTACATCAATCTTGCTTTGATATCCTACACCATCTGCATAAAAGAACTACAACCACTAATCAAGACAGAATTTTAGGAACTTGGAATAAAAAAAGTTAATTATGGTAGCGGGTTGGGCAATGAAAGTAGTTTTTTGGGAGGGTTATAAAATGAGAGTCATAGTAAAAATGTGTAGGAAGAAGGATATTAAAATTGGCATAGATGTTGGGGGGTTTAAGTTTCATGTGTAAGAATGAACGTGGGGCTAGAGGGGGTGAAAGAAGTAGAAGAAGCCGAATAGAGAAAAGTAATAATTGCGATTTCAAATACTATAGATAGAAAATAACATAATGTGTCGAAAGGAGTAATGTATGAAATCGAGTAGTGTTATTACAGGAGAATTACAATTTTCCACCTGATATGTACCTAACTGAGTGTGTGATTTGAAAAATGTTAGTTGTCACGAGAAAATCAGAAAAGAGCTCTGTCAGCACAGAGATTCTGAAACTAGAGTAGAACTGGAGATTTAGAAATAATTGAGGATAAGAAATATGGAGTTAGGTTAGGAAATAATATGAATTGGCCCGAAGAGATGGTGGTATGGTACATTGGAAGAATGGAGGAGAAAGAAAATTTTATAGAAAATTATCAGAAGGAGGATCAAAGTAGTAACAGATAGGAGAACAGTAGGAAGGGCAAGAAGAAAGGTATAAAAATACTAGACTTGAGGGATAGAAGGTAAGAAAGCAGTAGGAGGTCGAAGTGGAGAGTACGAAATTCCGGAGATTTTGGAAAACGGAGGTGGTGATCAGTCCATTTTCCCATGACATGAGAATACCAAAGCAAGTTATCCATAAAATTTATACCTCTCAACTACATCAATCTTGCTTTGATATCCTACACCATCTGCATAAAAGACCTACAACCACTAATCAAGACAGAATTTTAGGAACTTGGAATAAAAAAAGTTAATTATGGTAGCAGGTTGGGCAATGAAAGTAGTTTTTTGGGAGGGTTATAAAATGAGAGTCATAGTAAAAATGTGTAGGAAGAAGGATATTAAAATTGGCATAGATGTTGGGGGGTTTAAGTTTCATGTGTAAGAATGAACGTGGGGCTAGAGGGGGTGAAAGAAGTAGAAAAAGCAGAATAGAGAAAAGTAATAATTGCGATTTCAAATACTATAGATAGAAAATAACATAATGTGTCGAAAGGAGTAATGTATGAAATCGAGTAGTGTTATTACAGGAGAATTACAATTTTCCACCTGATATGTACATAACTGAGTGTGTGATTTGAAAAGTGTTAGTTGTCGCGAGATAATCTCTGTCAGCACAGAGATTCAGAAACTAGAACTGAAGATTTAGAAATATTAGAGGGTAAGAAATAAAGAGGTTAGGAAGTAAGATGAATAGGTCAGAAGAGATATTGGTATTATGCATTGGAAGAATGGAGGAGAAAGAAAATAATACTGAAAATTAACAAAAGGAGGATCCAAGTTGTAACAGAAAGGAGAACAGTAGGAAGGGCAAGAAGAAAGGAATAAAAATGCTAGTTTCAAAGGAAATAGTAGTAGGAATGTAGTAGGAGGCTGAAGTGGAGAGTACGAAATTCCGGAGATTTTGGAAAACGGAGGTGGTGATCAGTCCATTTTCCCATGACATGAGAATACCAAAGCAAGTTATCCATAAAATTTATACCTCTCAACTACATCAATCTTGCTTTGATATCCTACACCATCTGCATAAAAGAACTACAACCACTAATCAAGACAGAATTTTAGGAACTTGGAATAAAAAAAGTTAATTATGGTAGCGGGTTGGGCAATGAAAGTAGTTTTTTGGGAGGGTTATAAAATGAGAGTCATAGTAAAAATGTGTAGGAAGAAGGATATTAAAATTGGCATAGATGTTGGGGGGTTTAAGTTTCATGTGTAAGAATGAACGTGGGGCTAGAGGGGGTGAAAGAAGTAGAAGAAGCCGAATAGAGAAAAGTAATAATTGCGATTTCAAATACTATAGATAGAAAATAACATAATGTGTCGAAAGGAGTAATGTATGAAATCGAGTAGTGTTATTACAGGAGAATTACAATTTTCCACCTGATATGTACCTAACTGAGTGTGTGATTTGAAAAATGTTAGTTGTCACGAGAAAATCAGAAAAGAGCTCTGTCAGCACAGAGATTCTGAAACTAGAGTAGAACTGGAGATTTAGAAATAATTGAGGATAAGAAATATGGAGTTAGGTTAGGAAATAATATGAATTGGCCCGAAGAGATGGTGGTATGGTACATTGGAAGAATGGAGGAGAAAGAAAATTTTATAGAAAATTATCAGAAGGAGGATCAAAGTAGTAACAGATAGGAGAACAGTAGGAAGGGCAAGAAGAAAGGTATAAAAATACTAGACTTGAGGGATAGAAGGTAAGAAAGCAGTAGGAGGTCGAAGTGGAGAGTACGAAATTCCGGAGATTTTGGAAAACGGAGGTGGTGATCAGTCCATTTTCCCATGACATGAGAATACCAAAGCAAGTTATCCATAAAATTTATACCTCTCAACTACATCAATCTTGCTTTGATATCCTACACCATCTGCATAAAAGACCTACAACCACTAATCAAGACAGAATTTTAGGAACTTGGAATAAAAAAAGTTAATTATGGTAGCAGGTTGGGCAATGAAAGTAGTTTTTTGGGAGGGTTATAAAATGAGAGTCATAGTAAAAATGTGTAGGAAGAAGGATATTAAAATTGGCATAGATGTTGGGGGGTTTAAGTTTCATGTGTAAGAATGAACGTGGGGCTAGAGGGGGTGAAAGAAGTAGAAAAAGCAGAATAGAGAAAAGTAATAATTGCGATTTCAAATACTATAGATAGAAAATAACATAATGTGTCGAAAGGAGTAATGTATGAAATCGAGTAGTGTTATTACAGGAGAATTACAATTTTCCACCTGATATGTACATAACTGAGTGTGTGATTTGAAAAGTGTTAGTTGTCGCGAGATAATCTCTGTCAGCACAGAGATTCAGAAACTAGAACTGAAGATTTAGAAATATTAGAGGGTAAGAAATAAAGAGGTTAGGAAGTAAGATGAATAGGTCAGAAGAGATATTGGTATTATGCATTGGAAGAATGGAGGAGAAAGAAAATAATACTGAAAATTAACAAAAGGAGGATCCAAGTTGTAACAGAAAGGAGAACAGTAGGAAGGGCAAGAAGAAAGGAATAAAAATGCTAGTTTCAAAGGAAATAGTAGTAGGAATGTAGTAGGAGGCTGAAGTGGAGAGTACGAAATTCCGGAGATTTCGGAAATGGAAGTGGTGATCAGTCTATTATCCCATGACATGAGAATACCAAAGCAAGTTATCCATTAAACTTATACCTCTCTACTATATCAATCTTACTTTGATATCCTACACCATCTGCATAAAAGACCTACAACCACTAATCTAAACAGGATTTTAGGAACTTGGAATAGAAAAAGTTAATTATGGTAGCAGGTGGGGCAATGAAGGTAGTTTATTATGAGGGTTATAAAAAGAGGGTCATAGTAAAAATGTGTAGGAAGAAGGATATTAAAAATGGCATAGATGTTGGGGGGTTTAAGTTTCATGTGTAAGAATGTACGTGGGGCTAGAGGGGGTGAAAGAAGTAGAAAAAGCAGAATAGAGAAAAGTAATAATTGCGATTTCAAATACTATAGATAGAAAATAACATAATGTGTCGAAAGGAGTAATGTATGAAATCGAGTAGTGTTATTACAGGAGAATTAGAATTTTCCACCTGATATGTACCTAACTGAGTGTGTGATTTGAAAAATGTTAGTTGTCACGAGAAAATCAGAAAAGAGCTCTGTCAGCACAGAGATTCTGAAACTAGAGTAGAACTGGAGATTTAGAAATAATTGAGGATAAGAAATATGGAGTTAGGTTAGGAAATAAGATGAATTGGCCCGAAGAGATGGTGGTATGATACTTTGGAAGAATGGAGGAGAAAGAAAATTTTATAGAAAATTATCAGAAGGAGGATCAAAGTAGTAACAGATAGGAGAACAGTAGGAAGGGCAAGAAGAAAGGTATAATAATACTAGACTTGAGGGATAGAAGGTAAGAAAGCAGTAGGAGGTCGAAGTGGAGAGTACGAAATTCCGGAGATTTTGGAAAACGGAGGTGGTGATCAGTCTATTTTCCCATGACATGAGAATACCAAAGCAAGTTATCCATTAAATTTATACCTCTCAACTACATCAATCTTGCTTTGATATCCTACACCATCTGCATAAAAGACCTACAACCACTAATCAAGACAGAATTTTAGGAACTTGGAATAAAAAAATTTAATTATGGTAGCGGGTGGGGCAATGAAGGTAGTTTATTATGAGGGTTATAAAAAGAGGGTCATAGTAAAAATGTGTAGGAAGAAGGATATTAAAAATGGCATAGATGTTGGGGGGTTTAAGTTTCATGTGTAAGAATGTACGTGGGGCTAGAGGGGGTGAAAGAAGTAGAAAAAGCAGAATAGAGAAAAGTAATAATTGCGATTTCAAATACTATAGATAGAAAATAACATAATGTGTCGAAAGGAGTAATGTATGAAATCGAGTAGTGTTATTACAGGAGAATTACAATTTTCCACCTGATATGTACATAACTGAGTGTGTGATTTGAAAAGTGTTAGTTGTCGCGAGATAATCTCTGTCAGCACAGAGATTCAGAAACTAGAACTGAAGATTTAGAAATATTAGAGGGTAAGAAATAAAGAGGTTAGGAAGTAAGATGAATAGGTCAGAAGAGATATTGGTATTATGCATTGGAAGAATGGAGGAGAAAGAAAATAATACTGAAAATTAACAAAAGGAGGATCCAAGTTGTAACAGAAAGGAGAACAGTAGGAAGGGCAAGAAGAAAGGAATAAAAATGCTAGTTTCAAAGGAAATAGTAGTAGGAATGTAGTAGGAGGCTGAAGTGGAGAGTACGAAATTCCGGAGATTTCGGAAAACGGAAGTGGTGATCAGTCTATTATCCCATGACATGAGAATAAGAAAGCAAGTTATCCATTAAACTTATACCTCTCTACTATATCAATCTTACTTTGATATCCTACACCATCTGCATAAAAGACCTACAACCACTAATCTAAACAGGATTTTAGGAACTTGGAATAGAAAAAGTTAATTATGGTAGCAGGTGGGGCAATGAAGGTAGTTTATTATGAGGGTTATAAAAAGAGGGTCATAGTAAAAATGTGTAGGAAGAAGGATATTAAAAATGGCATAGATGTTGGGGGGTTTAAGTTTCATGTGTAAGAATGTACGTGGGGCTAGAGGGGGTGAAAGAAGTAGAAAAAGCAGAATAGAGAAAAGTAATAATTGCGATTTCAAATACTATAGATAGAAAATAACATAATGTGTCGAAAGGAATAATGTATGAAATCGAGTAGTGTTATTACAGGAGAATTACAATTTTCCACCTGATATGTACCTAACTGAGTGTGTGATTTGAAAAATGTTAGTTGTCATGAGAAAATCAGAAAAGAGCTCTGTCAGCACAGAGATTCTGAAACTAGAGTAGAACTGGAGATTTAGAAATAATTGAGGATAAGAAATATGGAGTTAGGTTAGGAAATAAGATGAATTGGCCCGAAGAGATGGTGGTATGATACTTTGGAAGAATGGAGGAGAAAGAAAATTTTATAGAAAATTATCAGAAGGAGGATCAAAGTAGTAACAGATAGGAGAACAGTAGGAAGGGCAAGAAGAAAGGTATAATAATACTAGACTTGAGGGATAGAAGGTAAGAAAGCAGTAGGAGGTCGAAGTGGAGAGTACGAAATTCCGGAGATTTTGGAAAACGGAGGTGGTGATCAGTCTATTTTCCCATGACATGAGAATACCAAAGCAAGTTATCCATTAAATTTATACCTCTCAACTACATCAATCTTGCTTTGATATCCTACACCATCTGCATAAAAGACCTACAACCACTAATCAAGACAGAATTTTAGGAACTTGGAATAAAAAAAGTTAATTATGGTAGCAGGTTGGGCAATGAAAGTAGTTTTTTGGGAGGGTTATAAAATGAGAGTCATAGTAAAAATGTGTAGGAAGAAGGATATTAAAATTGGCATAGATGTTGGGGGGTTTAAGTTTCATGTGTAAGAATGAACGTGGGGCTAGAGGGGGTGAAAGAAGTAGAAAAAGCAGAATAGAGAAAAGTAATAATTGCGATTTCAAATACTATAGATAGAAAATAACATAATGTGTCGAAAGGAGTAATGTATGAAATCGAGTAGTGTTATTACAGGAGAATTACAATTTTCCACCTGATATGTACATAACTGAGTGTGTGATTTGAAAAGTGTTAGTTGTCGCGAGATAATCTCTGTCAGCACAGAGATTCAGAAACTAGAACTGAAGATTTAGAAATATTAGAGGGTAAGAAATAAAGAGGTTAGGAAGTAAGATGAATAGGTCAGAAGAGATATTGGTATTATGCATTGGAAGAATGGAGGAGAAAGAAAATAATACTGAAAATTAACAAAAGGAGGATCCAAGTTGTAACAGAAAGGAGAACAGTAGGAAGGGCAAGAAGAAAGGAATAAAAATGCTAGTTTCAAAGGAAATAGTAGTAGGAATGTAGTAGGAGGCTGAAGTGGAGAGTACGAAATTCCGGAGATTTTGGAAAACGGAGGTGGTGATCAGTCCATTTTCCCATGACATGAGAATACCAAAGCAAGTTATCCATAAAATTTATACCTCTCAACTACATCAATCTTGCTTTGATATCCTACACCATCTGCATAAAAGAACTACAACCACTAATCAAGACAGAATTTTAGGAACTTGGAATAAAAAAAGTTAATTATGGTAGCGGGTTGGGCAATGAAAGTAGTTTTTTGGGAGGGTTATAAAATGAGAGTCATAGTAAAAATGTGTAGGAAGAAGGATATTAAAATTGGCATAGATGTTGGGGGGTTTAAGTTTCATGTGTAAGAATGAACGTGGGGCTAGAGGGGGTGAAAGAAGTAGAAGAAGCCGAATAGAGAAAAGTAATAATTGCGATTTCAAATACTATAGATAGAAAATAACATAATGTGTCGAAAGGAGTAATGTATGAAATCGAGTAGTGTTATTACAGGAGAATTACAATTTTCCACCTGATATGTACCTAACTGAGTGTGTGATTTGAAAAATGTTAGTTGTCACGAGAAAATCAGAAAAGAGCTCTGTCAGCACAGAGATTCTGAAACTAGAGTAGAACTGGAGATTTAGAAATAATTGAGGATAAGAAATATGGAGTTAGGTTAGGAAATAATATGAATTGGCCCGAAGAGATGGTGGTATGGTACATTGGAAGAATGGAGGAGAAAGAAAATTTTATAGAAAATTATCAGAAGGAGGATCAAAGTAGTAACAGATAGGAGAACAGTAGGAAGGGCAAGAAGAAAGGTATAAAAATACTAGACTTGAGGGATAGAAGGTAAGAAAGCAGTAGGAGGTCGAAGTGGAGAGTACGAAATTCCGGAGATTTTGGAAAACGGAGGTGGTGATCAGTCCATTTTCCCATGACATGAGAATACCAAAGCAAGTTATCCATAAAATTTATACCTCTCAACTACATCAATCTTGCTTTGATATCCTACACCATCTGCATAAAAGACCTACAACCACTAATCAAGACAGAATTTTAGGAACTTGGAATAAAAAAAGTTAATTATGGTAGCAGGTTGGGCAATGAAAGTAGTTTTTTGGGAGGGTTATAAAATGAGAGTCATAGTAAAAATGTGTAGGAAGAAGGATATTAAAATTGGCATAGATGTTGGGGGGTTTAAGTTTCATGTGTAAGAATGAACGTGGGGCTAGAGGGGGTGAAAGAAGTAGAAAAAGCAGAATAGAGAAAAGTAATAATTGCGATTTCAAATACTATAGATAGAAAATAACATAATGTGTCGAAAGGAGTAATGTATGAAATCGAGTAGTGTTATTACAGGAGAATTACAATTTTCCACCTGATATGTACATAACTGAGTGTGTGATTTGAAAAGTGTTAGTTGTCGCGAGATAATCTCTGTCAGCACAGAGATTCAGAAACTAGAACTGAAGATTTAGAAATATTAGAGGGTAAGAAATAAAGAGGTTAGGAAGTAAGATGAATAGGTCAGAAGAGATATTGGTATTATGCATTGGAAGAATGGAGGAGAAAGAAAATAATACTGAAAATTAACAAAAGGAGGATCCAAGTTGTAACAGAAAGGAGAACAGTAGGAAGGGCAAGAAGAAAGGAATAAAAATGCTAGTTTCAAAGGAAATAGTAGTAGGAATGTAGTAGGAGGCTGAAGTGGAGAGTACGAAATTCCGGAGATTTCGGAAATGGAAGTGGTGATCAGTCTATTATCCCATGACATGAGAATACCAAAGCAAGTTATCCATTAAACTTATACCTCTCTACTATATCAATCTTACTTTGATATCCTACACCATCTGCATAAAAGACCTACAACCACTAATCTAAACAGGATTTTAGGAACTTGGAATAGAAAAAGTTAATTATGGTAGCAGGTGGGGCAATGAAGGTAGTTTATTATGAGGGTTATAAAAAGAGGGTCATAGTAAAAATGTGTAGGAAGAAGGATATTAAAAATGGCATAGATGTTGGGGGGTTTAAGTTTCATGTGTAAGAATGTACGTGGGGCTAGAGGGGGTGAAAGAAGTAGAAAAAGCAGAATAGAGAAAAGTAATAATTGCGATTTCAAATACTATAGATAGAAAATAACATAATGTGTCGAAAGGAGTAATGTATGAAATCGAGTAGTGTTATTACAGGAGAATTAGAATTTTCCACCTGATATGTACCTAACTGAGTGTGTGATTTGAAAAATGTTAGTTGTCACGAGAAAATCAGAAAAGAGCTCTGTCAGCACAGAGATTCTGAAACTAGAGTAGAACTGGAGATTTAGAAATAATTGAGGATAAGAAATATGGAGTTAGGTTAGGAAATAAGATGAATTGGCCCGAAGAGATGGTGGTATGATACTTTGGAAGAATGGAGGAGAAAGAAAATTTTATAGAAAATTATCAGAAGGAGGATCAAAGTAGTAACAGATAGGAGAACAGTAGGAAGGGCAAGAAGAAAGGTATAATAATACTAGACTTGAGGGATAGAAGGTAAGAAAGCAGTAGGAGGTCGAAGTGGAGAGTACGAAATTCCGGAGATTTTGGAAAACGGAGGTGGTGATCAGTCTATTTTCCCATGACATGAGAATACCAAAGCAAGTTATCCATTAAATTTATACCTCTCAACTACATCAATCTTGCTTTGATATCCTACACCATCTGCATAAAAGACCTACAACCACTAATCAAGACAGAATTTTAGGAACTTGGAATAAAAAAATTTAATTATGGTAGCGGGTGGGGCAATGAAGGTAGTTTATTATGAGGGTTATAAAAAGAGGGTCATAGTAAAAATGTGTAGGAAGAAGGATATTAAAAATGGCATAGATGTTGGGGGGTTTAAGTTTCATGTGTAAGAATGTACGTGGGGCTAGAGGGGGTGAAAGAAGTAGAAAAAGCAGAATAGAGAAAAGTAATAATTGCGATTTCAAATACTATAGATAGAAAATAACATAATGTGTCGAAAGGAGTAATGTATGAAATCGAGTAGTGTTATTACAGGAGAATTACAATTTTCCACCTGATATGTACATAACTGAGTGTGTGATTTGAAAAGTGTTAGTTGTCGCGAGATAATCTCTGTCAGCACAGAGATTCAGAAACTAGAACTGAAGATTTAGAAATATTAGAGGGTAAGAAATAAAGAGGTTAGGAAGTAAGATGAATAGGTCAGAAGAGATATTGGTATTATGCATTGGAAGAATGGAGGAGAAAGAAAATAATACTGAAAATTAACAAAAGGAGGATCCAAGTTGTAACAGAAAGGAGAACAGTAGGAAGGGCAAGAAGAAAGGAATAAAAATGCTAGTTTCAAAGGAAATAGTAGTAGGAATGTAGTAGGAGGCTGAAGTGGAGAGTACGAAATTCCGGAGATTTCGGAAAACGGAAGTGGTGATCAGTCTATTATCCCATGACATGAGAATAAGAAAGCAAGTTATCCATTAAACTTATACCTCTCTACTATATCAATCTTACTTTGATATCCTACACCATCTGCATAAAAGACCTACAACCACTAATCTAAACAGGATTTTAGGAACTTGGAATAGAAAAAGTTAATTATGGTAGCAGGTGGGGCAATGAAGGTAGTTTATTATGAGGGTTATAAAAAGAGGGTCATAGTAAAAATGTGTAGGAAGAAGGATATTAAAAATGGCATAGATGTTGGGGGGTTTAAGTTTCATGTGTAAGAATGTACGTGGGGCTAGAGGGGGTGAAAGAAGTAGAAAAAGCAGAATAGAGAAAAGTAATAATTGCGATTTCAAATACTATAGATAGAAAATAACATAATGTGTCGAAAGGAATAATGTATGAAATCGAGTAGTGTTATTACAGGAGAATTACAATTTTCCACCTGATATGTACCTAACTGAGTGTGTGATTTGAAAAATGTTAGTTGTCATGAGAAAATCAGAAAAGAGCTCTGTCAGCACAGAGATTCTGAAACTAGAGTAGAACTGGAGATTTAGAAATAATTGAGGATAAGAAATATGGAGTTAGGTTAGGAAATAAGATGAATTGGCCCGAAGAGATGGTGGTATGATACTTTGGAAGAATGGAGGAGAAAGAAAATTTTATAGAAAATTATCAGAAGGAGGATCAAAGTAGTAACAGATAGGAGAACAGTAGGAAGGGCAAGAAGAAAGGTATAATAATACTAGACTTGAGGGATAGAAGGTAAGAAAGCAGTAGGAGGTCGAAGTGGAGAGTACGAAATTCCGGAGATTTTGGAAAACGGAGGTGGTGATCAGTCTATTTTCCCATGACATGAGAATACCAAAGCAAGTTATCCATTAAATTTATACCTCTCAACTACATCAATCTTGCTTTGATATCCTACACCATCTGCATAAAAGACCTACAACCACTAATCAAGACAGAATTTTAGGAACTTGGAATAAAAAAATTTAATTATGGTAGCGGGTGGGGCAATGAAGGTAGTTTATTATGAGGGTTATAAAAAGAGGGTCATAGTAAAAATGTGTAGGAAGAAGGATATTAAAAATGGCATAGATGTTGGGGGGTTTAAGTTTCATGTGTAAGAATGTACGTGGGGCTAGAGGGGGTGAAAGAAGTAGAAAAAGCAGAATAGAGAAAAGTAATAATTGCGATTTCAAATACTATAGATAGAAAATAACATAATGTGTCGAAAGGAGTAATGTATGAAATCGAGTAGTGTTATTACAGGAGAATTACAATTTTCCACCTGATATGTACATAACTGAGTGTGTGATTTGAAAAGTGTTAGTTGTCGCGAGATAATCTCTGTCAGCACAGAGATTCAGAAACTAGAACTGAAGATTTAGAAATATTAGAGGGTAAGAAATAAAGAGGTTAGGAAGTAAGATGAATAGGTCAGAAGAGATATTGGTATTATGCATTGGAAGAATGGAGGAGAAAGAAAATAATACTGAAAATTAACAAAAGGAGGATCCAAGTTGTAACAGAAAGGAGAACAGTAGGAAGGGCAAGAAGAAAGGAATAAAAATGCTAGTTTCAAAGGAAATAGTAGTAGGAATGTAGTAGGAGGCTGAAGTGGAGAGTACGAAATTCCGGAGATTTCGGAAAACGGAAGTGGTGATCAGTCTATTATCCCATGACATGAGAATAAGAAAGCAAGTTATCCATTAAACTTATACCTCTCTACTATATCAATCTTACTTTGATATCCTACACCATCTGCATAAAAGACCTACAACCACTAATCTAAACAGGATTTTAGGAACTTGGAATAGAAAAAGTTAATTATGGTAGCAGGTGGGGCAATGAAGGTAGTTTATTATGAGGGTTATAAAAAGAGGGTCATAGTAAAAATGTGTAGGAAGAAGGATATTAAAAATAGCATAGATGTTGGGGGGTTTAAGTTTCATGTGTAAGAATGTACGTGGGGCTAGAGGGGGTGAAAGAAGTAGAAAAAGCAGAATAGAGAAAAGTAATAATTGCGATTTCAAATACTATAGATAGAAAATAACATAATGTGTCGAAAGGAATAATGTATGAAATCGAGTAGTGTTATTACAGGAGAATTACAATTTTCCACCTGATATGTACCTAACTGAGTGTGTGATTTGAAAAATGTTAGTTGTCATGAGAAAATCAGAAAAGAGCTCTGTCAGCACAGAGATTCTGAAACTAGAGTAGAACTGGAGATTTAGAAATAATTGAGGATAAGAAATATGGAGTTAGGTTAGGAAATAAGATGAATTGGCCCGAAGAGATGGTGGTATGATACATTGGAAGAATAGAGGAGAAAGAAAATTTTATAGAAAATTATCAGAAGGAGGATCAAAGTAGTAACAGATAGGAGAACAGTAGGAAGGGCAAGAAGAAAGGTATAAAAATACTAGACTTGAGGGATAGAAGGTAAGAAAGCAGTAGGAGGTCGAAGTGGAGAGTACGAAATTCCGGAGATTTTGGAAAACGGAGGTGGTGATCAGTCCATTTTCCCATGACATGAGAATACCAAAGCAAGTTATCCATAAAATTTATACCTCTCAACTACATCAATCTTGCTTTGATATCCTACACCATCTGCATAAAAGAACTACAACCACTAATCAAGACAGAATTTTAGGAACTTGGAATAAAAAAAGTTAATTATGGTAGCGGGTTGGGCAATGAAAGTAGTTTTTTGGGAGGGTTATAAAATGAGAGTCATAGTAAAAATGTGTAGGAAGAAGGATATTAAAATTGGCATAGATGTTGGGGGGTTTAAGTTTCATGTGTAAGAATGAACGTGGGGCTAGAGGGGGTGAAAGAAGTAGAAGAAGCCGAATAGAGAAAAGTAATAATTGCGATTTCAAATACTATAGATAGAAAATAACATAATGTGTCGAAAGGAGTAATGTATGAAATCGAGTAGTGTTATTACAGGAGAATTACAATTTTCCACCTGATATGTACCTAACTGAGTGTGTGATTTGAAAAATGTTAGTTGTCACGAGAAAATCAGAAAAGAGCTCTGTCAGCACAGAGATTCTGAAACTAGAGTAGAACTGGAGATTTAGAAATAATTGAGGATAAGAAATATGGAGTTAGGTTAGGAAATAATATGAATTGGCCCGAAGAGATGGTGGTATGGTACATTGGAAGAATGGAGGAGAAAGAAAATTTTATAGAAAATTATCAGAAGGAGGATCAAAGTAGTAACAGATAGGAGAACAGTAGGAAGGGCAAGAAGAAAGGTATAAAAATACTAGACTTGAGGGATAGAAGGTAAGAAAGCAGTAGGAGGTCGAAGTGGAGAGTACGAAATTCCGGAGATTTAGGAAAACGGAGGTGGTGATCAGTCTATTTTCCCATGACATGAGAATACCAAAGCAAGTTATCCATTAAATTTATACCTCTCAACTACATCAATCTTGCTTTGATATCCTACACCATCTGCATAAAAGACCTACAACCACTAATCAAGACAGAATTTTAGGAACTTGGAATAAAAAAAGTTAATTATGGTAGCGGGTTGGGCAATGAAAGTAGTTTTTTGGGAGGGTTATAAAATGAGGGTCATAGTAAAAATGTGTAGGAAGAAGGATATAAAAATTTGCATAGATGTTGGGGGGTTTAAGCTTCATGTGTAAGAATATACGTGGGGTTAGAGGGGGTGAAAGAAGTAGAAAAAGCCGAATACAGAGAAGTAATAATCGTGATTTCAATTACTCGAGACAGAAAATCACATATAATGTGTCTAAAGAAGTAATTTATGAAATCAAGTAGTGTTATTACAGGAGAATTACAATTTTCCACCTGATATGTACATAACTGAGTGTGTGATTTGAAAAGTGTTAGTTGTCGCAAGATAATCTCTGTCAGCACAGAGATTCAGAAACTAGAACTGAAGATTTAGAAATATTAGAGGGTAAGAAATAAAGAGGTTAGGAAGTAAGATGAATAGGTCAGAAGAGATATTGGTATTATGCATTGGAAGAATGGAGGAGAAAGAAAATAATACTGAAAATTAACAAAAGGAGGATCCAAGTTGTAACAGAAAGGAGAACAGTAGGAAGGGCAAGAAGAAAGGAATAAAAATGCTAGTTTCAAAGGAAATAGTAGTAGGAATGTAGTAGGAGGCTGAAGTGGAGAGTACGAAATTCCGGAGATTTCGGAAAACGGAAGTGGTGATCAGTCTATTATCCCATGACATGAGAATACCAAAGCAAGTTATCCATTAAACTTATACCTCTCTACTATATCAATCTTACTTTGATATCCTACACCATCTGCATAAAAGACCTACAACCACTAATCTAAACAGGATTTTAGGAACTTGGAATAGAAAAAGTTAATTATGGTAGCAGGTGGGGCAATGAAGGTAGTTTATTATGAGGGTTATAAAAAGAGGGTCATAGTAAAAATGTGTAGGAAGAAGGATATTAAAAATGGCATAGATGTTGGGGGGTTTAAGTTTCATGTGTAAGAATGTACGTGGGGCTAGAGGGGGTGAAAGAAGTAGAAAAAGCAGAATAGAGAAAAGTAATAATTGCGATTTCAAATACTATAGATAGAAAATAACATAATGTGTCGAAAGGAATAATGTATGAAATCGAGTAGTGTTATTACAGGAGAATTACAATTTTCCACCTGATATGTACCTAACTGAGTGTGTGATTTGAAAAATGTTAGTTGTCATGAGAAAATCAGAAAAGAGCTCTGTCAGCACAGAGATTCTGAAACTAGAGTAGAACTGGAGATTTAGAAATAATTGAGGATAAGAAATATGGAGTTAGGTTAGGAAATAAGATGAATTGGCCCGAAGAGATGGTGGTATGATACATTGGAAGAATGGAGGAGAAAGAAAATTTTATAGAAAATTATCAGAAGGAGGATCAAAGTAGTAACAGATAGGAGAACAGTAGGAAGGGCAAGAAGAAAGGTATAAAAATACTAGACTTGAGGGATAGAAGGTAAGAAAGCAGTAGGAGGTCGAAGTGGAGAGTACGAAATTCCGGAGATTTTGGAAAACGGAGGTGGTGATCAGTCCATTTTCCCATGACATGAGAATACCAAAGCAAGTTATCCATAAAATTTATACCTCTCAACTACATCAATCTTGCTTTGATATCCTACACCATCTGCATAAAAGAACTACAACCACTAATCAAGACAGAATTTTAGGAACTTGGAATAAAAAAAGTTAATTATGGTAGCGGGTTGGGCAATGAAAGTAGTTTTTTGGGAGGGTTATAAAATGAGAGTCATAGTAAAAATGTGTAGGAAGAAGGATATTAAAATTGGCATAGATGTTGGGGGGTTTAAGTTTCATGTGTAAGAATGAACGTGGGGCTAGAGGGGGTGAAAGAAGTAGAAGAAGCCGAATAGAGAAAAGTAATAATTGCGATTTCAAATACTATAGATAGAAAATAACATAATGTGTCGAAAGGAGTAATGTATGAAATCGAGTAGTGTTATTACAGGAGAATTACAATTTTCCACCTGATATGTACCTAACTGAGTGTGTGATTTGAAAAATGTTAGTTGTCACGAGAAAATCAGAAAAGAGCTCTGTCAGCACAGAGATTCTGAAACTAGAGTAGAACTGGAGATTTAGAAATAATTGAGGATAAGAAATATGGAGTTAGGTTAGGAAATAATATGAATTGGCCCGAAGAGATGGTGGTATGGTACATTGGAAGAATGGAGGAGAAAGAAAATTTTATAGAAAATTATCAGAAGGAGGATCAAAGTAGTAACAGATAGGAGAACAGTAGGAAGGGCAAGAAGAAAGGTATAAAAATACTAGACTTGAGGGATAGAAGGTAAGAAAGCAGTAGGAGGTCGAAGTGGAGAGTACGAAATTCCGGAGATTTAGGAAAACGGAGGTGGTGATCAGTCTATTTTCCCATGACATGAGAATACCAAAGCAAGTTATCCATTAAATTTATACCTCTCAACTACATCAATCTTGCTTTGATATCCTACACCATCTGCATAAAAGACCTACAACCACTAATCAAGACAGAATTTTAGGAACTTGGAATAAAAAAAGTTAATTATGGTAGCGGGTTGGGCAATGAAAGTAGTTTTTTGGGAGGGTTATAAAATGAGGGTCATAGTAAAAATGTGTAGGAAGAAGGATATAAAAATTTGCATAGATGTTGGGGGGTTTAAGCTTCATGTGTAAGAATATACGTGGGGTTAGAGGGGGTGAAAGAAGTAGAAAAAGCCGAATACAGAGAAGTAATAATCGTGATTTCAATTACTCGAGACAGAAAATCACATATAATGTGTCTAAAGAAGTAATTTATGAAATCAAGTAGTGTTATTACAGGAGAATTACAATTTTCCACCTGATATGTACATAACTGAGTGTGTGATTTGAAAAGTGTTAGTTGTCGCGAGATAATCTCTGTCAGCACAGAGATTCAGAAACTAGAACTGAAGATTTAGAAATATTAGAGGGTAAGAAATAAAGAGGTTAGGAAGTAAGATGAATAGGTCAGAAGAGATATTGGTATTATGCATTGGAAGAATGGAGGAGAAAGAAAATAATACTGAAAATTAACAAAAGGAGGATCCAAGTTGTAACAGAAAGGAGAACAGTAGGAAGGGCAAGAAGAAAGGAATAAAAATGCTAGTTTCAAAGGAAATAGTAGTAGGAATGTAGTAGGAGGCTGAAGTGGAGAGTACGAAATTCCGGAGATTTCGGAAAACGGAAGTGGTGATCAGTCTATTATCCCATGACATGAGAATACCAAAGCAAGTTATCCATTAAACTTATACCTCTCTACTATATCAATCTTACTTTGATATCCTACACCATCTGCATAAAAGACCTACAACCACTAATCTAAACAGGATTTTAGGAACTTGGAATAGAAAAAGTTAATTATGGTAGCAGGTGGGGCAATGAAGGTAGTTTATTATGAGGGTTATAAAAAGAGGGTCATAGTAAAAATGTGTAGGAAGAAGGATATTAAAAATGGCATAGATGTTGGGGGGTTTAAGTTTCATGTGTAAGAATGTACGTGGGGCTAGAGGGGGTGAAAGAAGTAGAAAAAGCAGAATAGAGAAAAGTAATAATTGCGATTTCAAATACTATAGATAGAAAATAACATAATGTGTCGAAAGGAGTAATGTATGAAATCGAGTAGTGTTATTACAGGAGAATTACAATTTTCCACCTGATATGTACCTAACTGAGTGTGTGATTTGAAAAATGTTAGTTGTCACGAGAAAATCAGAAAAGAGCTCTGTCAGCACAGAGATTCTGAAACTAGAGTAGAACTGGAGATTTAGAAATAATTGAGGATAAGAAATATGGAGTTAGGTTAGGAAATAAGATGAATTGGCCCGAAGAGATGGTGGTATGATACTTTGGAAGAATGGAGGAGAAAGAAAATTTTATAGAAAATTATCAGAAGGAGGATCAAAGTAGTAACAGATAGGAGAACAGTAGGAAGGGCAAGAAGAAAGGTATAATAATACTAGACTTGAGGGATAGAAGGTAAGAAAGCAGTAGGAGGTCGAAGTGGAGAGTACGAAATTCCGGAGATTTTGGAAAACGGAGGTGGTGATCAGTCCATTTTCCCATGACATGAGAATACCAAAGCAAGTTATCCTTAAAATTTATACCTCTCAACTACATCAATCTTGCTTTGATATCCTACACCATCTGCATAAAAGACCTACAACCACTAATCAAGACAGAATTTTAGGAACTTGGAATAAAAAAAGTTAATTATGGTAGCGGGTTGGGCAATGAAAGTAGTTTTTTGGGAGGGTTATAAAATGAGAGTCATAGTAAAAATGTGTAGGAAGAAGGATATTAAAATTGGCATAGATGTTGGGGGGTTTAAGTTTCATGTGTAAGAATGAACGTGGGGCTAGAGGGGGTGAAAGAAGTAGAAAAAGCAGAATAGAGAAAAGTAATAATTGCGATTTCAAATACTATAGATAGAAAATAACATAATGTGTCGAAAGGAGTAATGTATGAAATCGAGTAGTGTTATTACAGGAGAATTACAATTTTCCACCTGATATGTACATAACTGAGTGTGTGATTTGAAAAATGTTAGTTGTCACGAGAAAATCAGAAAAGAGCTCTGTCAGCACAGAGATTCTGAAACTAGAGTAGAACTGGAGATTTAGAAATAATTGAGGATAAGAAATATGGAGTTAGGTTAGGAAATAATATGAATTGGCCCGAAGAGATGGTGGTATGGTACATTGGAAGAATGGAGGAGAAAGAAAATTTTATAGAAAATTATCAGAAGGAGGATCAAAGTAGTAACAGATAGGAGAACAGTAGGAAGGGCAAGAAGAAAGGTATAAAAATACTAGACTTGAGGGATAGAAGGTAAGAAAGCAGTAGGAGGTCGAAGTGGAGAGTACGAAATTCCGGAGATTTAGGAAAACGGAGGTGGTGATCAGTCTATTTTCCCATGACATGAGAATACCAAAGCAAGTTATCCATTAAATTTATACCTCTCAACTACATCAATCTTGCTTTGATATCCTACACCATCTGCATAAAAGACCTACAACCACTAATCAAGACAGAATTTTAGGAACTTGGAATAAAAAAAGTTAATTATGGTAGCGGGTTGGGCAATGAAAGTAGTTTTTTGGGAGGGTTATAAAATGAGGGTCATAGTAAAAATGTGTAGGAAGAAGGATATAAAAATTTGCATAGATGTTGGGGGGTTTAAGCTTCATGTGTAAGAATATACGTGGGGTTAGAGGGGGTGAAAGAAGTAGAAAAAGCCGAATACAGAGAAGTAATAATCGTGATTTCAATTACTCGAGACAGAAAATCACATATAATGTGTCTAAAGAAGTAATTTATGAAATCAAGTAGTGTTATTACAGGAGAATTACAATTTTCCACCTGATATGTACATAACTGAGTGTGTGATTTGAAAAGTGTTAGTTGTCGCGAGATAATCTCTGTCAGCACAGAGATTCAGAAACTAGAACTGAAGATTTAGAAATATTAGAGGGTAAGAAATAAAGAGGTTAGGAAGTAAGATGAATAGGTCAGAAGAGATATTGGTATTATGCATTGGAAGAATGGAGGAGAAAGAAAATAATACTGAAAATTAACAAAAGGAGGATCCAAGTTGTAACAGAAAGGAGAACAGTAGGAAGGGCAAGAAGAAAGGAATAAAAATGCTAGTTTCAAAGGAAATAGTAGTAGGAATGTAGTAGGAGGCTGAAGTGGAGAGTACGAAATTCCGGAGATTTCGGAAAACGGAAGTGGTGATCAGTCTATTATCCCATGACATGAGAATACCAAAGCAAGTTATCCATTAAACTTATACCTCTCTACTATATCAATCTTACTTTGATATCCTACACCATCTGCATAAAAGACCTACAACCACTAATCTAAACAGGATTTTAGGAACTTGGAATAGAAAAAGTTAATTATGGTAGCAGGTGGGGCAATGAAGGTAGTTTATTATGAGGGTTATAAAAAGAGGGTCATAGTAAAAATGTGTAGGAAGAAGGATATTAAAAATGGCATAGATGTTGGGGGGTTTAAGTTTCATGTGTAAGAATGTACGTGGGGCTAGAGGGGGTGAAAGAAGTAGAAAAAGCAGAATAGAGAAAAGTAATAATTGCGATTTCAAATACTATAGATAGAAAATAACATAATGTGTCGAAAGGAGTAATGTATGAAATCGAGTAGTGTTATTACAGGAGAATTACAATTTTCCACCTGATATGTACCTAACTGAGTGTGTGATTTGAAAAATGTTAGTTGTCACGAGAAAATCAGAAAAGAGCTCTGTCAGCACAGAGATTCTGAAACTAGAGTAGAACTGGAGAAGGATATTAAAAATGGCATAGATGTTGGGGGGTTTAAGTTTCATGTGTAAGAATGTACGTGGGGCTAGAGGGGGTGAAAGAAGTAGAAAAAGCAGAATAGAGAAAAGTAATAATTGCGATTTCAAATACTATAGATAGAAAATAACATAATGTGTCGAAAGGAGTAATGTATGAAATCGAGTAGTGTTATTACAGGAGAATTAGAATTTTCCACCTGATATGTACCTAACTGAGTGTGTGATTTGAAAAATGTTAGTTGTCACGAGAAAATCAGAAAAGAGCTCTGTCAGCACAGAGATTCTGAAACTAGAGTAGAACTGGAGATTTAGAAATAATTGAGGATAAGAAATATGGAGTTAGGTTAGGAAATAAGATGAATTGGCCCGAAGAGATGGTGGTATGATACTTTGGAAGAATGGAGGAGAAAGAAAATTTTATAGAAAATTATCAGAAGGAGGATCAAAGTAGTAACAGATAGGAGAACAGTAGGAAGGGCAAGAAGAAAGGTATAATAATACTAGACTTGAGGGATAGAAGGTAAGAAAGCAGTAGGAGGTCGAAGTGGAGAGTACGAAATTCCGGAGATTTTGGAAAACGGAGGTGGTGATCAGTCTATTTTCCCATGACATGAGAATACGAAAGCAAGTTATCCATTAAATTTATACCTCTCAACTACATCAATCTTGCTTTGATATCCTACACCATCTGCATAAAAGACCTACAACCACTAATCAAGACAGAATTTTAGGAACTTGGAATAAAAAAATTTAATTATGGTAGCGGGTGGGGCAATGAAGGTAGTTTATTATGAGGGTTATAAAAAGAGGGTCATAGTAAAAATGTGTAGGAAGAAGGATATTAAAAATGGCATAGATGTTGGGGGGTTTAAGTTTCATGTGTAAGAATGTACGTGGGGCTAGAGGGGGTGAAAGAAGTAGAAAAAGCAGAATAGAGAAAAGTAATAATTGCGATTTCAAATACTATAGATAGAAAATAACATAATGTGTCGAAAGGAGTAATGTATGAAATCGAGTAGTGTTATTACAGGAGAATTACAATTTTCCACCTGATATGTACATAACTGAGTGTGTGATTTGAAAAGTGTTAGTTGTCGCGAGATAATCTCTGTCAGCACAGAGATTCAGAAACTAGAACTGAAGATTTAGAAATATTAGAGGGTAAGAAATAAAGAGGTTAGGAAGTAAGATGAATAGGTCAGAAGAGATATTGGTATTATGCATTGGAAGAATGGAGGAGAAAGAAAATAATACTGAAAATTAACAAAAGGAGGATCCAAGTTGTAACAGAAAGGAGAACAGTAGGAAGGGCAAGAAGAAAGGAATAAAAATGCTAGTTTCAAAGGAAATAGTAGTAGGAATGTAGTAGGAGGCTGAAGTGGAGAGTACGAAATTCCGGAGATTTCGGAAAACGGAAGTGGTGATCAGTCTATTATCCCATGACATGAGAATAAGAAAGCAAGTTATCCATTAAACTTATACCTCTCTACTATATCAATCTTACTTTGATATCCTACACCATCTGCATAAAAGACCTACAACCACTAATCTAAACAGGATTTTAGGAACTTGGAATAGAAAAAGTTAATTATGGTAGCAGGTGGGGCAATGAAGGTAGTTTATTATGAGGGTTATAAAAAGAGGGTCATAGTAAAAATGTGTAGGAAGAAGGATATTAAAAATGGCATAGATGTTGGGGGGTTTAAGTTTCATGTGTAAGAATGTACGTGGGGCTAGAGGGGGTGAAAGAAGTAGAAAAAGCAGAATAGAGAAAAGTAATAATTGCGATTTCAAATACTATAGATAGAAAATAACATAATGTGTCGAAAGGAGTAATGTATGAAATCGAGTAGTGTTATTACAGGAGAATTACAATTTTCCACCTGATATGTACCTAACTGATTGTGTGATTTGAAAAATGTTAGTTGTCACGAGAAAATCAGAAAAGAGCTCTGTCAGCACAGAGATTCTGAAACTAGAGTAGAACTGGAGATTTAGAAATAATTGAGGATAAGAAATATGGAGTTAGGTTAGGAAATAAGATGAATTGGCCCGAAGAGATGGTGGTATGATACTTTGGAAGAATGGAGGAGAAAGAAAATTTTATAGAAAATTATCAGAAGGAGGATCAAAGTAGTAACAGATAGGAGAACAGTAGGAAGGGCAAGAAGAAAGGTATAATAATACTAGACTTGAGGGATAGAAGGTAAGAAAGCAGTAGGAGGTCGAAGTGGAGAGTACGAAATTCCGGAGATTTTGGAAAACGGAGGTGGTGATCAGTCCATTTTCCCATGACATGAGAATACCAAAGCAAGTTATCCTTAAAATTTATACCTCTCAACTACATCAATCTTGCTTTGATATCCTACACCATCTGCATAAAAGACCTACAACCACTAATCAAGACAGAATTTTAGGAACTTGGAATAAAAAAAGTTAATTATGGTAGCGGGTTGGGCAATGAAAGTAGTTTTTTGGGAGGGTTATAAAATGAGAGTCATAGTAAAAATGTGTAGGAAGAAGGATATTAAAATTGGCATAGATGTTGGGGGGTTTAAGTTTCATGTGTAAGAATGAACGTGGGGCTAGAGGGGGTGAAAGAAGTAGAAAAAGCAGAATAGAGAAAAGTAATAATTGCGATTTCAAATACTATAGATAGAAAATAACATAATGTGTCGAAAGGAGTAATGTATGAAATCGAGTAGTGTTATTACAGGAGAATTACAATTTTCCACCTGATATGTACATAACTGAGTGTGTGATTTGAAAAATGTTAGTTGTCACGAGAAAATCAGAAAAGAGCTCTGTCAGCACAGAGATTCTGAAACTAGAGTAGAACTGGAGATTTAGAAATAATTGAGGATAAGAAATATGGAGTTAGGTTAGGAAATAAGATGAATTGGCCCGAAGAGATGGTGGTATGATACTTTGGAAGAATGGAGGAGAAAGAAAATTTTATAGAAAATTATCAGAAGGAGGATCAAAGTAGTTACAGATAGGAGAACAGTAGGAAGGGCAAGAAGAAAGGTATAATAATACTAGACTTGAGGGATAGAAGGTAAGAAAGCAGTAGGAGGTCGAAGTGGAGAGTACGAAATTCCGGAGATTTTGGAAAACGGAGGTGGTGATCAGTCTATTTTCCTATGACATGAGAATACCAAAGCAAGTTATCCATTAAATTTATACCTCTCAACTACATCAATCTTGCTTTGATATCCTACACCATCTGCATAAAAGACCTACAACCACTAATCAAGACAGAATTTTAGGAACTTGGAATAAAAAAAGTTAATTATGGTAGCGGGTTGGGCAATGAAAGTAGTTTTTTGGGAGGGTTATAAAATGAGGGTCGTAGTAAAAATGTGTAGGAAGAAGGATATAAAAATTTGCATAGATGTTGGGGGGTTTAAGCTTCATGTGTAAGAATATACGTGGGGTTAGAGGGGGTGAAAGAAGTAGAAAAAGCCGAATACAGAAAAGTAATAATCGTGATTTCAAATACTCGAGACAGAAAATCACATATAATGTGTCTAAAGAAGTAATTTATGAAATCAAGTAGTGTTATTACAGGAGAATTACAATTTTCCACCTGATATGTACATAACTGAGTGTGTGATTTGAAAAGTGTTAGTTGTCGCGAGATAATCTCTGTCAGCACAGAGATTCAGAAACTAGAACTGAAGATTTAGAAATATTAGAGGGTAAGAAATAAAGAGGTTAGGAAGTAAGATGAATAGGTCAGAAGAGATATTGGTATTATGCATTGGAAGAATGGAGGAGAAAGAAAATAATACTGAAAATTAACAAAAGGAGGATCCAAGTTGTAACAGAAAGGAGAACAGTAGGAAGGGCAAGAAGAAAGGAATAAAAATGCTAGTTTCAAAGGAAATAGTAGTAGGAATGTAGTAGGAGGCTGAAGTGGAGAGTACGAAATTCCGGAGATTTCGGAAAACGGAAGTGGTGATCAGTCTATTATCCCATGACATGAGAATACCAAAGCAAGTTATCCATTAAACTTATACCTCTCTACTATATCAATCTTACTTTGATATCCTACACCATCTGCATAAAAGACCTACAACCACTAATCTAAACAGGATTTTAGGAACTTGGAATAGAAAAAGTTAATTATGGTAGCAGGTGGGGCAATGAAGGTAGTTTATTATGAGGGTTATAAAAAGAGGGTCATAGTAAAAATGTGTAGGAAGAAGGATATTAAAAATGGCATAGATGTTGGGGGGTTTAAGTTTCATGTGTAAGAATGTACGTGGGGCTAGAGGGGGTGAAAGAAGTAGAAAAAGCAGAATAGAGAAAAGTAATAATTGCGATTTCAAATACTATAGATAGAAAATAACATAATGTGTCGAAAGGAATAATGTATGAAATCGAGTAGTGTTATTACAGGAGAATTACAATTTTCCACCTGATATGTACCTAACTGAGTGTGTGATTTGAAAAATGTTAGTTGTCATGAGAAAATCAGAAAAGAGCTCTGTCAGCACAGAGATTCTGAAACTAGAGTAGAACTGGAGATTTAGAAATAATTGAGGATAAGAAATATGGAGTTAGGTTAGGAAATAAGATGAATTGGCCCGAAGAGATGGTGGTATGATACATTGGAAGAATGGAGGAGAAAGAAAATTTTATAGAAAATTATCAGAAGGAGGATCAAAGTAGTAACAGATAGGAGAACAGTAGGAAGGGCAAGAAGAAAGGTATAAAAATACTAGACTTGAGGGATAGAAGGTAAGAAAGCAGTAGGAGGTCGAAGTGGAGAGTACGAAATTCCGGAGATTTTGGAAAACGGAGGTGGTGATCAGTCCATTTTCCCATGACATGAGAATACCAAAGCAAGTTATCCATAAAATTTATACCTCTCAACTACATCAATCTTGCTTTGATATCCTACACCATCTGCATAAAAGAACTACAACCACTAATCAAGACAGAATTTTAGGAACTTGGAATAAAAAAAGTTAATTATGGTAGCGGGTTGGGCAATGAAAGTAGTTTTTTGGGAGGGTTATAAAATGAGAGTCATAGTAAAAATGTGTAGGAAGAAGGATATTAAAATTGGCATAGATGTTGGGGGGTTTAAGTTTCATGTGTAAGAATGAACGTGGGGCTAGAGGGGGTGAAAGAAGTAGAAGAAGCCGAATAGAGAAAAGTAATAATTGCGATTTCAAATACTATAGATAGAAAATAACATAATGTGTCGAAAGGAGTAATGTATGAAATCGAGTAGTGTTATTACAGGAGAATTACAATTTTCCACCTGATATGTACCTGAGTGTGTGATTTGAAAAATGTTAGTTGTCACGAGAAAATCAGAAAAGAGCTGTCAGCACAGAGATTCTGAAACTAGAGTAGAACTGGAGATTTAGAAATAATTGAGGATAAGAAATATGGAGTTAGGTTAGGAAATAATATGAATTGGCCCGAAGAGATGGTGGTATGGTACATTGGAAGAATGGAGGAGAAAGAAAATTTTATAGAAAATTATCAGAAGGAGGATCAAAGTAGTAACAGATAGGAGAACAGTAGGAAGGGCAAGAAGAAAGGTATAAAAATACTAGACTTGAGGGATAGAAGGTAAGAAAGCAGTAGGAGGTCGAAGTGGAGAGTACGAAATTCCGGAGATTTAGGAAAACGGAGGTGGTGATCAGTCTATTTTCCCATGACATGAGAATACCAAAGCAAGTTATCCATTAAATTTATACCTCTCAACTACATCAATCTTGCTTTGATATCCTACACCATCTGCATAAAAGACCTACAACCACTAATCAAGACAGAATTTTAGGAACTTGGAATAAAAAAAGTTAATTATGGTAGCGGGTTGGGCAATGAAAGTAGTTTTTTGGGAGGGTTATAAAATGAGGGTCATAGTAAAAATGTGTAGGAAGAAGGATATAAAAATTTGCATAGATGTTGGGGGGTTTAAGCTTCATGTGTAAGAATATACGTGGGGTTAGAGGGGGTGAAAGAAGTAGAAAAAGCCGAATACAGAGAAGTAATAATCGTGATTTCAATTACTCGAGACAGAAAATCACATATAATGTGTCTAAAGAAGTAATTTATGAAATCAAGTAGTGTTATTACAGGAGAATTACAATTTTCCACCTGATATGTACATAACTGAGTGTGTGATTTGAAAAGTGTTAGTTGTCGCGAGATAATCTCTGTCAGCACAGAGATTCAGAAACTAGAACTGAAGATTTAGAAATATTAGAGGGTAAGAAATAAAGAGGTTAGGAAGTAAGATGAATAGGTCAGAAGAGATATTGGTATTATGCATTGGAAGAATGGAGGAGAAAGAAAATAATACTGAAAATTAACAAAAGGAGGATCCAAGTTGTAACAGAAAGGAGAACAGTAGGAAGGGCAAGAAGAAAGGAATAAAAATGCTAGTTTCAAAGGAAATAGTAGTAGGAATGTAGTAGGAGGCTGAAGTGGAGAGTACGAAATTCCGGAGATTTCGGAAAACGGAAGTGGTGATCAGTCTATTATCCCATGACATGAGAATACCAAAGCAAGTTATCCATTAAACTTATACCTCTCTACTATATCAATCTTACTTTGATATCCTACACCATCTGCATAAAAGACCTACAACCACTAATCTAAACAGGATTTTAGGAACTTGGAATAGAAAAAGTTAATTATGGTAGCAGGTGGGGCAATGAAGGTAGTTTATTATGAGGGTTATAAAAAGAGGGTCATAGTAAAAATGTGTAGGAAGAAGGATATTAAAAATGGCATAGATGTTGGGGGGTTTAAGTTTCATGTGTAAGAATGTACGTGGGGCTAGAGGGGGTGAAAGAAGTAGAAAAAGCAGAATAGAGAAAAGTAATAATTGCGATTTCAAATACTATAGATAGAAAATAACATAATGTGTCGAAAGGAGTAATGTATGAAATCGAGTAGTGTTATTACAGGAGAATTACAATTTTCCACCTGATATGTACCTAACTGAGTGTGTGATTTGAAAAATGTTAGTTGTCACGAGAAAATCAGAAAAGAGCTCTGTCAGCACAGAGATTCTGAAACTAGAGTAGAACTGGAGATTTAGAAATAATTGAGGATAAGAAATATGGAGTTAGGTTAGGAAATAAGATGAATTGGCCCGAAGAGATGGTGGTATGATACTTTGGAAGAATGGAGGAGAAAGAAAATTTTATAGAAAATTATCAGAAGGAGGATCAAAGTAGTAACAGATAGGAGAACAGTAGGAAGGGCAAGAAGAAAGGTATAATAATACTAGACTTGAGGGATAGAAGGTAAGAAAGCAGTAGGAGGTCGAAGTGGAGAGTACGAAATTCCGGAGATTTTGGAAAACGGAGGTGGTGATCAGTCCATTTTCCCATGACATGAGAATACCAAAGCAAGTTATCCTTAAAATTTATACCTCTCAACTACATCAATCTTGCTTTGATATCCTACACCATCTGCATAAAAGACCTACAACCACTAATCAAGACAGAATTTTAGGAACTTGGAATAAAAAAAGTTAATTATGGTAGCGGGTTGGGCAATGAAAGTAGTTTTTTGGGAGGGTTATAAAATGAGAGTCATAGTAAAAATGTGTAGGAAGAAGGATATTAAAATTGGCATAGATGTTGGGGGGTTTAAGTTTCATGTGTAAGAATGAACGTGGGGCTAGAGGGGGTGAAAGAAGTAGAAAAAGCAGAATAGAGAAAAGTAATAATTGCGATTTCAAATACTATAGATAGAAAATAACATAATGTGTCGAAAGGAGTAATGTATGAAATCGAGTAGTGTTATTACAGGAGAATTACAATTTTCCACCTGATATGTACATAACTGAGTGTGTGATTTGAAAAATGTTAGTTGTCACGAGAAAATCAGAAAAGAGCTCTGTCAGCACAGAGATTCTGAAACTAGAGTAGAACTGGAGATTTAGAAATAATTGAGGATAAGAAATATGGAGTTAGGTTAGGAAATAATATGAATTGGCCCGAAGAGATGGTGGTATGGTACATTGGAAGAATGGAGGAGAAAGAAAATTTTATAGAAAATTATCAGAAGGAGGATCAAAGTAGTAACAGATAGGAGAACAGTAGGAAGGGCAAGAAGAAAGGTATAAAAATACTAGACTTGAGGGATAGAAGGTAAGAAAGCAGTAGGAGGTCGAAGTGGAGAGTACGAAATTCCGGAGATTTAGGAAAACGGAGGTGGTGATCAGTCTATTTTCCCATGACATGAGAATACCAAAGCAAGTTATCCATTAAATTTATACCTCTCAACTACATCAATCTTGCTTTGATATCCTACACCATCTGCATAAAAGACCTACAACCACTAATCAAGACAGAATTTTAGGAACTTGGAATAAAAAAAGTTAATTATGGTAGCGGGTTGGGCAATGAAAGTAGTTTTTTGGGAGGGTTATAAAATGAGGGTCATAGTAAAAATGTGTAGGAAGAAGGATATAAAAATTTGCATAGATGTTGGGGGGTTTAAGCTTCATGTGTAAGAATATACGTGGGGTTAGAGGGGGTGAAAGAAGTAGAAAAAGCCGAATACAGAGAAGTAATAATCGTGATTTCAATTACTCGAGACAGAAAATCACATATAATGTGTCTAAAGAAGTAATTTATGAAATCAAGTAGTGTTATTACAGGAGAATTACAATTTTCCACCTGATATGTACATAACTGAGTGTGTGATTTGAAAAGTGTTAGTTGTCGCGAGATAATCTCTGTCAGCACAGAGATTCAGAAACTAGAACTGAAGATTTAGAAATATTAGAGGGTAAGAAATAAAGAGGTTAGGAAGTAAGATGAATAGGTCAGAAGAGATATTGGTATTATGCATTGGAAGAATGGAGGAGAAAGAAAATAATACTGAAAATTAACAAAAGGAGGATCCAAGTTGTAACAGAAAGGAGAACAGTAGGAAGGGCAAGAAGAAAGGAATAAAAATGCTAGTTTCAAAGGAAATAGTAGTAGGAATGTAGTAGGAGGCTGAAGTGGAGAGTACGAAATTCCGGAGATTTCGGAAAACGGAAGTGGTGATCAGTCTATTATCCCATGACATGAGAATACCAAAGCAAGTTATCCATTAAACTTATACCTCTCTACTATATCAATCTTACTTTGATATCCTACACCATCTGCATAAAAGACCTACAACCACTAATCTAAACAGGATTTTAGGAACTTGGAATAGAAAAAGTTAATTATGGTAGCAGGTGGGGCAATGAAGGTAGTTTATTATGAGGGTTATAAAAAGAGGGTCATAGTAAAAATGTGTAGGAAGAAGGATATTAAAAATGGCATAGATGTTGGGGGGTTTAAGTTTCATGTGTAAGAATGTACGTGGGGCTAGAGGGGGTGAAAGAAGTAGAAAAAGCAGAATAGAGAAAAGTAATAATTGCGATTTCAAATACTATAGATAGAAAATAACATAATGTGTCGAAAGGAGTAATGTATGAAATCGAGTAGTGTTATTACAGGAGAATTACAATTTTCCACCTGATATGTACCTAACTGAGTGTGTGATTTGAAAAATGTTAGTTGTCACGAGAAAATCAGAAAAGAGCTCTGTCAGCACAGAGATTCTGAAACTAGAGTAGAACTGGAGAAGGATATTAAAAATGGCATAGATGTTGGGGGGTTTAAGTTTCATGTGTAAGAATGTACGTGGGGCTAGAGGGGGTGAAAGAAGTAGAAAAAGCAGAATAGAGAAAAGTAATAATTGCGATTTCAAATACTATAGATAGAAAATAACATAATGTGTCGAAAGGAGTAATGTATGAAATCGAGTAGTGTTATTACAGGAGAATTAGAATTTTCCACCTGATATGTACCTAACTGAGTGTGTGATTTGAAAAATGTTAGTTGTCACGAGAAAATCAGAAAAGAGCTCTGTCAGCACAGAGATTCTGAAACTAGAGTAGAACTGGAGATTTAGAAATAATTGAGGATAAGAAATATGGAGT